>OY039082.1:32500-1387744 GCA_955850985.1 Elophila nymphaeata | reverse complement strand
ATGAAATGTAATTTTTAATGTCATAATTAAATAGGTTTTATGTGCCAGCTTGCTACAAAATAATTGGCGAAGAGATTTATGATAATCAAGGTTACCTGGCGAGCGCGTGCGCGTAAACCAGAGCAGACATAATGCTACGAATGTTAATGCGTCTACGTGATATGATAACCCACAACAGTGAAATAACTGCGGTAATTTTTTAACATTATCTTCGGAAAAACTAGGTTTAATATTAGGAAAGAAAGAAAGGCGGAACACAGAAAATCAAGAAAAAGGAACATTAAATTACTTATACAACACGTGGAGTTCAAACGTCAAAACTTTGATTTTATCTTCTGTAGATATCTAAAGCCTATTTAATAAACGTGAAAATTTTGTCACTTATAAATATCCCTTTAATAAATGACAATTAATTCGAAAAGCGACAGGTAGTTTAACTAGGTAGTGACCCATAGGTAGGGTCGTCTGGGTAGGTACCACCACCTTTCTTATTTCTGCCGTGAAGCAGTTCGCTGTGTTTCCAATTGAAGGGAAAGGTAGCCAGTGTAATTATTACTGGGCATGGAAGCCATATCATCTTAGTCCTCAGGATGGCAACGCACTTGCAGTGTTAAGTGATTTACCCTTAATATTGCAAGTGTCTATAGTCGACGGTAACCACTTAACACCAGGTGTAAAAAAAGCTTGTTTGCCATCTCATAGTATAAAAAAATATTGTGTTTAAATTCTACCCATCCAATAGTTAACTGGAAGAGATCGCTTTTAATGATAGGGCCATCGATTGCGCTATTCAGACGAAAATATTGTTTTTAAATATACTCTTCTTGTGTCAGTGTCACCAAAAAGTTTCCCATGATGTAAAGGGGCTATAACATAATTATAATGTCCATAATTTAGTTATCAAGCACGCTGAAAACCTGTTGGTGATTTATTTGTCTATTACTTTGTCTACCGGTTATTTATTGTCTATTATTCATGTGTTATTAGTTTATCTGACAGGTTGAAACTGTGAGGGAAATATTGACTTATTACTTAACTTATTATAATCGGAGAGAGTATCATTTGACTGAACATAAAGACAAGAAGTTTGCGGTCATTTGGAAAAATAATTGATTTATAGTTATGCTGAATTTCTTAAATAAGTTATTGATAGATTAGTCTTTTTTTTTAAACTATGTGATTTAAGCCAAATAAATTATAATAATAATAATTATAACAATAATACCGGCTAAAAGCTGAGATTTAAAAAAAACATATACTGAAATAATAATAATAATGTATTTCCACACTCACACCAATTATCTAGCCCAAATTAAGTATCATTAAGAACTTGTGCTATGGATACAAGATAACGGACAAATATTCGTGTTCATCACACTAACATTTGCCACTACCAGGACTGGATCCCGGACCGCCCTCGTGTAGACAGCGTACTGACGACTTCATCACGACGGCGTCTAAATATTAATTATTATTAAATTAAATAAAACTAAATTTAATAATAATGTAAACAAGTTATAACCAACCCAACATCATCCTCAACATGTTCTCAAATAAGTTCGACTGTCAGTAGGAACCTACATGAACCATTGCGCTATGGTTCATGTACTGACAAACAAACAAATAATTACAATAAAGTAGACTAAAATAATTCAACAATTATACTCATTTCTTGTTTTAGTTTTAATTAATTCTTCATTGCCCTTTGAGCGACCTTGAGCTTTCTTATGAAGCTCACGAACGAAATAAGTACTTCGACCTAAACCAAGCGCAGAGGCCTTAGTACGAGTTTGTTAGTTTTCGAGCTCGATCAAACGTATCGTCTCTTTTCATACATTGCCCACTAGCGCCTCTAGCGTAAACTATCAGAAACAGTGGCCAATGTATGAAGAAAGACGATACGTTTGATCGAGCTCGAAAACTATCAAAACTCATACTAAGGCCTCAGATTCGTTCTCACCTGGGGATCGAACCGAGAAGCTCTGGATCTATGAGAATCGATCGAAACACTACAACCCTAAAATTCAGCGCTTATCTTCAAACACAAACATCGAAGCCTTTATCAAACATGCATACAGTAAGAATCGAAGGCAACAAATGATTCCCAACGGTGTTCCACAAATATTAAGTCGTAAATCGATCGTGTCATTGCAAGGAAGTCAATAAGCACGTTGGAAATTACATCATAATAGCATTGAAAGGGCGAATGTGGTCCAACGGTGCTTGCCTCTGTAAAAATTAACATACAATCCGAGTGAGCAGCATTTCAATAAACGTTGGCAACACCAGACGGGAGAAATGCGAAATACCGGCCGCGGGCCGCGCCACAGTGGCCGCATAACGTCGCGAGGGTGGCTATTCATTAAGCATTTTTTTGTTAATCACTATTTACTTTGTAAATTGAAAAAATTACGTTCATCTCACTTACTACTTACAATTAATCTCAAACGGGTTGAGCAAAGTCTTAGGTAACATTTTGTTACACGTAAAGTCACATCTGAAGGTATAGTCATGCAGTGTCGTCTGTCGGTAATAAGGTATATTAAATGGAAAAAAAATCAGCCAAAAAATAGCTATAACTTCAGTGCGCCCACAAATAACAACTGATCATTATATCCTATTTCTACTGTATATGATTGTCATACAAATCTAACTTTAACCATTCTTAGAAAAGTAGTAAAGTAACTAATTAAGACACTTTATATTTATGCAAGTTTTTATGTGGAAAGTTCAGCAGCATTCATTAGATCACGCTTATGATAATTAAATGAGTATTCGATTGTAAAGGTAGATATATAAACTGTTTCACGATTTTTCTTACTAAACTCCCTGTGGTATTGATAGTGAGATAGCACACAGAAAGATATTCAATTTTCATTACTTTAACTTCCAGCACAATACTGTAAACTTTCTTGTCATAAAGGTTCATGCACCCATACACAGTCATTGACAACGTAAAATTGAAACGGCTACCTATTTTAAATTGATCTTTGATCGTAAACCAATATCATATTTTTAATAAATATGAATTAATTATGAATTAACCTAGACACTAATATATTTATACTTCGTTAAGAATTATCTCGCTTACGACAGCTTTCAAACAAAAATGCATCCAATTCGGTCCATTCCTTTAGGAGCTACGATGCCACAGATAGATACACGGACGGACACGTAAAACTTATAACAGTCTTATTGCATCGGGGGTTAGCAAGTTAAAATAATCATGTTAATTAAAATAAAGACTTTTGAAATAACATTTCTCCACTTGTTTGTATTTAAGTAGGTACTCACAATTTACAAATAGCACCTAGCACAAACTCCGATTTGGGACAAGGCGTAAATTTATTACGTTGCGCATGCCATAAATGATATTTCGACTTAACAAACGTGTGCAAACAGTTGCCGGTTACAAAATCGGAAACAAACATTTGCCATAACATTTTCACTAAACAATAAATGAATAAAACACAAACCGCGCCCACTGTGGCACGGACCACGCGTGAAAGGTTGAGCGCATCCCGCGACCTGCGCCCGCGCAGAAAGCGCCTTAGTACCATTTAGTAGCTTCGGCCCTTGAAATACGCTTAATGTGTTTAAAAAGCAACCTTCCATTCTATATCTTACGAGCCAAATTCCTTTGAACCGGCAAGAATTTTACTAAGACCTAAAGTAAAAGTGTCATGCTAATTTAAACTCTACAGCTAAGTAACAAGAACGCTGCAAACTAGAGATGCGATGCACTAGAAAGTCTGACTCGCGTAACCCCGAGCACACTAGTTGAAGTAATAGTAATTTTGATTCGAAATTGAAGAGAATTCATTAGACATTTGCACCGATCAGTTACGAGTGTGTCCGACGGGAATTTACGAGCGAACTTTCGTTCACGGCTGTATTAGCCGTGAACGAAAGTTGAAAAGATTGCTTATGTTATAGAGCGCTTAAGGCGACAATCTGGCATCCTGTCACTATTGGTGGCACTGATTGGCCCATACTGCCGAATATGGCTCTGTGTGTAATTTTTCTGCTTAATGCTAAATATTACCTAAATCTCTGCTCAATCCCTTTTCGGGATTACAAGCTTGATTGTATGTATGATGTATGTATTGTATGACTTTAGTGTTATTATTAAAAATCCTTTTCAATTTATTTTAAAGTTAGAAAGTAAACGACTACCTACCGACTCAGTTTTATCTAAAAACGTGGGTGAGCCATGTCTGTAAGTGTAGATATACGTGCACCGTTGTCTCTCGTGCGTCAGTGCCGCCACTTACTGGTAATTACAGGGACAATGCGCATAATTACAATAAATTAGACAATAAAATATTGGCCGTGTGATGCCGGCAGAGTGGAATAGCATCACCCCATATCCTCCAATGGGTGTCGTAGAAAGCAACTAATGGATCAGCAAAGGGGTATTGATCACTTTATACTCCGTCCACCAATCCGCATTGGGCAAGCGTGGTGAACTACTGCCAAAACCTCCTAATTATTAAGTTCTGTAAACCTTAATCAAGAAAAACATAGACAAGAAAACTGTTTTTTTCTCTCTCGATCGTGCAGTAGGTCTAGTTAAATTCAAGGACTACCTATTACACTGGATAATTGATAACAACAGCAAACAATCACAAATCTAATCTATAATAACTACTGAATTTATCTAAAATTCTAACCACTATGACAACACAACCAAAAGATTAAAATTAAAAAAAAGTAATTGAATGAATGTTGCCAACTTACCTAAAGGTCGAATCTCCCTAGAAATAGGGTAATCGAGCGTATTATAGGCGTAGTTGGATGTCCTCGTGCCGGCCACGACCGCCAGTGTTGCCACACATCCGCGCCTACCCACCGTGACAGATTATCGTGAATATACAGGTCGCATCCAAATGTACGTGTGTATAATTTTAGTCATTTCCCTCAAACTTGTTACAGCTAGGACTTGTCCTCCTCAAGAACTGAACTCGTTTTTGTGCATTTTAACAGCAGGTGGTCAGATGATAGAAACATATGGGGGGAATGTCAACAATTTGACTTCGACTTACTAACGTTTAAAGATTGGCAACGACTGTGCGAAACCAAACAAATGCTACTTGTTATTTGTCCTTCCTCTTTTCCGAAACGCCTACACACTAACCCAGACTACTCGTGTTTCTATGTCAATGCTATTGCAATCACGTAAAGATGCACCAAACCTACAATCTAGGTTTCCATCATCCCGGACGGCAGCCGTAATGACTGTCGACCTGATCGGAAACGCTTGAGCAACAGGAAACGGGTCTTCAACGTCTTTAGATCATAATTTGAGAGGACGTGCTTTAAACTTGGAGATTAGTTCGAATATTCTGTAAAAATATCAACATTTAACAATAATGTTAACAGCTTACTTCATCATAACAACCTTTATAATTCGCCCCACTGCTGGGACACAAGGCCTCCCTTGTCATCGAAGGAGGTTTAGGCAGTAGTCCACCACGCTTGCCCAATGCGGATTGGTGGATATTAGGCGCTGCTACGACACCCATTGGAGGATATGGGGTGCTGCTATGGGATGTGCCGATAGTAAGCTTTGAACTTAAAGCAACAATAAAAGCTTTATTTTGCTCCGACATTTGATGATAAAGTCTACCATTTCTTTATTTCTCTCAAGTAAATGCATTAATATATTACTAGCTATCCCGGCCACGCGTTGCTATGGCAATTTCATACTACCTACTGTCCTATAACATTGAATTTGCAGTAAATAAAATTAGAACTACTTATCAAGATAAAAACTATCCTATCTCTCAAGTTGGATCAAACTACACACGGTGTACAAATTTGATTAAAATCGGTTAAGTAGTTTAGGAGCCCATTGCGGACAAACAACGTGACACATAATTTATATTTAATAAGATATTGATACTTGGATAAGAGATCTGTTAGCATGGAAATATTATATTATATTCAGTAAATATTAGTTAAATAGGTATGTCCCTAGCAATGGCAAGATAGGTTAATGATGAATGCATTGTGTTCCATTTCTTCCTACATATACCTATGTAAATGTCGCTCAAGAACCCATTTAGGTAATATCACCTGCAGGTATTTTCTAAGTTTCCAAACCATGCTCGTCTCTATAATAATAGAACTATGATGAGCGGTTGTTACAACAAGGCCGCTACCAGCAAGGTCGCCAATACGACCTCAAGTCTGATAAACTGTATTTGACATCAATTTCGTGTAAACTGTAACTGACATGGAGACAAAATCGAGTGAAGTAAACTATAGTACCTATACTTTTTCGTAACAGAATGGGCGTGTCATGGTTTCCCTAAAAAAGAAATGATGCGCCTTGTTGCTATACCGAAATTTGGTGCTGATTGTACGTAGACTTAACCCTTAGAGAAGATTAAGTAAAGCTTATGTGAGTTTGCCAAAAAGATTTTCTATTTGCATCCTCGCAAACAGGAACTTTCTAGATTTATGACGATAAAGAAATAAAAAATGGAACTACAACGGACTTTGAAAATAAAGGAATGGTTATAAAATCAACTTTTAGATATTTATAAAATAGAAACTCAAAAATAATTTATTGTATTTTACCAACTTATGGTTGAAGTCATAAAACTTCTTACTTTTTTATATCTGCTGCAAACTAATACAGGTTGGAAGTGAAAATAAATTTACAACTCCATTAATCATTTATTAATTTCACATTAACATTACAACATGACATATTAATTGATCTATCGACAAGTACGCGACTGCTGCAGTAGCTAGAAATCCTTTTTTTATTAATAATGAAAAGGTGTTAAAAATCGATAAAAAATTTGAATCCAATAAATCTATGAGAGCCGACAAAGTCGTTATCGATCTAGCGATCGTCGCGCGGACGCTGCGCATGACACTTGAATGCTCTTGCGCCTCATCCATATTGATCCATCGATCCCCAATGAATAGATCTATGAGTTATTGCGTCGGCGCCGTGTGATCTAGATCGAGATCTACTTATATGCTGCATTTCGATTTCCTGCTTGGATCCACTTCTGTTTATGTTCGTTTGTAGTTTTTGCGAAAATGTGCAAATCGTTGGTAGCTTCGCATATTCGGACTTTGAATTTTAACTTGAAGAGTTAGAGCTGGTTTTGCGTGGTCATTGACTATTCATGGGACAAAATTATTATCGCTCTATTTAGAGATTGGTGAGCTGACGGGGCGATCAATCATTCTGTAAACCGTCTGTCCGTCCCGATTTGTCGAACGCGTTTTACTATCCATACCCAATCAGGTATCGTGTCAAACTTGGTATCTCTTTTTCATAAAACGTCAACACATTGTTTTTTATCATAAACCGCTATGAATACGGTTCACATGGCAACTGTTATTTTATCTTGAAACATGTAGCCTTTTTGAGCAATTTCTTAATGCTCTATAGAGTAAGAAATAAACCTAAAGCTGGCAAGACTAGCAGAGACTCCTCCAGTGTTGCAAGTTGCAAACATCTATGCTAGGGTGACCACCTAAATGCGCACAATTTGCTTATTTATAAATAGGTACCTATGCATTTCGTGTGCATGATGCTAATTCTAATATTTTCCACCTAAGTGTAAATTTATTGCAATAAGATTACAACCTAACCATAATGTCCCTACATTGGTTTATTAGCTACCTAATTATGCTTTGTTTCTCAGATATTTAAAAAACGAATAAACACAAAGAGTTAACATCATCTCTCTCTACAGTATAATATTCGAAAGAGATAAAATACATTCATTAGCGATATATCTGTATCACGTTACACATAATCTGTAACAATGATACCTATCGTTACGTAACGCGAGGCGGGGCGCGGACGGCCAATCGGTCGCGAGCATTCCACTCATGCGCGCCACGACCGCGCACAGCCATCGAACACACCTTTTTAACCTACATTTTTAGGAAAATAAATTACATTTCAACTTTATTGCTTCACGCTCGTACGCTTTGTCGAAATTGTGAAAAATTTGGCGGAGAATAATGGTTGTCTCGAATACAAATGGCGCTTATCTAGTGTCCTCTTAGTAATTTGTTATGCTTGTACATTTTTCAACTAATCTTGTGGTGGACTGTGGACAGCGATTGGGCTTTGAATATGAACTTTAGATTTGATTATGCATTAGACGTTATGATGCAGTAATATATTTACGCATGTGTCAAATAACCTAGTATCAAAGATTCGCTTTTTTGAACTACTTTATTAGGTAGGTACAATATAATGTTCTCTTATTTACGGATTTAACTCGCGTGAAATTAGATTTTTCATTTTGATAAATAACAAATTAATAAAGAAATAACAAAATAAATTTACCTATTACCTAAATAATGTCTGGTTTAATGCATAAGAATAGGTAGAGTTACTTATTTTTAAAGTTAAATATTTTATTTTCAAAACACCTGGGTAGGTAGGAGGTACTAATATATCAAAAATTATTTAAAAACTTATAAATTAAAATTAAATACGCACCATTTTGAATTGACACCGAGCGAACTCTATTTTTATCAGCCGTTATTTAAATACATTTATTTGTGTGAAACAAACACAAACCATTACCGTTCCATTTTCAAACACAAAAGCCCCATTTCTCCGTTAAAATTCTCTAATTAACGGTAATAGCAAACATTTCTATCGGCCATTCCAACATTTAAAAGGCTATAAAATCGATTCATAACAGTTCACTGTTCAGAGAGAGCGTTGCGCAAAATTTCTTTTCTGCGAATAGATCCTGATTTTCTGCGTTTACGACCTCCTTTGTTTCGTGCCCGCCTTTGAGCGTTTCATGTGCCGCCATTAAAAAAAGACAAAGCTAAAAAACCTTTTTGCTCTTTTACTTTTTTTCTTTATGCACAATTAGTTATTGTTCGACCTTTTTAGTGCAAATTGTTGGACTATTCGCGCGCTTTTTTGCCTGCATCGGCGCTAAATGCTGGGTGGGCAGTGTTGGGAGTTTGTTGATTTTTATTGGTGTTGATAAGGTGTTTGTTAACTGTTTTTTTACAGAAAGAAATTATTAGTTTTTGACGGGTTACGTTCAGTTCGTGTTTAGGTTCACAAGCGAGAGGACTAAAAATATAACTTTAATTAGTACAGTGCAGTGTCTGTGTTGCTTAATAAATAGAAAACATATGTGATTAACAAATTTACATATTACACAATGTGTCAGTGATCAGTTTTATTGTGGTAAAAGTGGTTACAATCAATATTCAATAATGATTTTCTTAGTAAGTGATTATTTTGGAAATTATTTTTTTCCTAAGCAGTTTTACCATAAACTAATAGCTTTGCGACAAGGTTTACATTTAAAAAAAAAAATCTCTACGTTTTTTTGTTGGGTTTTCTTACTATGAATTATAATATTTTTTTCTCATAGTACCTACCTATAAGGTTACCTATACCAGTTAACCGATAAATAAGTATTTTTCTGACGCATCAATGTACAAATAAAGTAAATATAAAGTGCTGCTCTGCTCCTTTATAATAGTAAGGAGGTACAAGTATTCCAGGGCCCTTATTGCGTTAATTACGACCGTAAAAACTTAAACCCAAATTGTTCTTGTATATTCTTAATTAATGGCGTCGCGAAACTTATAGATTACGCAATTTGCCAATCTCAAGTGGAAATGTATCTAAAGTACAATGATATTATATTTACTAAAGTAACAATAAATTGTAGGTTTAAAAATGGAATTTCTCAACACGTATTATTACAAGAACTCGGGAGGAACTCCACCGTTAACGTAAGCATACGTTTTGAGATAAGACAGCTGTCAAACTATTTTCAAATCGTCTAAAAACGGAAGCGTGTTGGATTTGATTAATACGAGATAAATAGGTCGATAAGGCTAGTTACCTAAAAATCACACGATGAAATTGATATTACGTAATTAATAATGAATGAGTTGCGGTTCGATTCCTGCGTGGGCGTCGATCATTGTATTCTTATAGGACACATCCAGAAGTCATTGTGATCGCGACAATGTCGACACGCCCTTGACGGCTTAATGCCTGCTCGAATACATATTCATCGATATTTCGGTGTTGCCCTATTATAGTCACTTACGTTTGTATTACATTAAAGTAATCTACATAAAAGGATCATATATGCAATAAATCAATCAATGATAGATACCAACTTGTTTTGTGGTATGGCGCAGTGAGTTAGTTTTTCACGAGTAAACACCGCCTCCGTGGTCGAAATAGGTCGCTCTGAACTTTTTGCCTCTCAAGTCAGTTGAGGTACTTTTTATTAGCTGTTTTAGCTGTTAAAACAATTATTCTTCCATAGATTTTGTATGTCATTACGAATTTGCGGGGTCATAAATTCTTTTAGTCAACTAACTGAATATTAAATGTTTTTGATTATATCGCGCATAAAAATCGCATAAAAATCAAATTCTAGAGCTAATTTGATACGAAAAGGATTTTCTGGCATAAAATGACATCATATTTTACCTATACATTTTAACAGCTTGTAATTTTTGTGAATGGTGTCAACAACCCTAATTTATAAAGAATCTTTTTAAAATTGGAACACACCGCATGACCGCCTCTGACCCACCCGTCGAATTGGAGAGAATACTCACTTACCAATTAGATGCAGTTCTATTTTTAAAATTCATTCCCGCTCTAGGGAAGGAAGCAATTACTATGAGGTTTTTTCCCGGCCTCCTATGCTGGGAATTAGCGGGTTCCACCTTATACTCAGGTCCAAGAAACGCAACTTCTGAGCATGAGAAATGAAAAGAAATCCTAAAAGGGGTGTAACTACACACATAGTGACAGTTTGCCAGTATGTTGCCTACATAAAAGGTGCAGTAACTATAAACCATTTCACAATTCAAAATAGTCCACGGACCCCTATTAAAGAAGGTTTTAGGAAAATAAGACAAGCCTAATTTTCAAACATCACTTTTATTGATTCGAACATACTAATACTTAGTTGTTTTAATTAAAGATTAAACAAACTAAGTCACTGAGGAGGATGCTATTTATTGTTTACCTGTAATGACCACCTTCAATAGTGGGAATGTCTTCGATAAGGCACGGCGCAAGGCTACTCGTGATTTGCAAAGTTTGCTAATAAATATGTTATGGGTTAACTGAGCTGTTGCCTGCAGACCTAAGGGGTCCGTGGACCCTCATCTCAGTAGTTCGGGACATAAATCACAGAGTTGGTGCTATTATTTTTGTTCCAATGTGGTCCAAAATCACTTTAGACCAAGATTGTCCATTTTGTTGGAAAAATTCATAGCGTTTTAGGTATGTATTTTAAAATAAATTTTACCCAAGAAACAAACTCACAATCAAACACGTACTACACGAACTAGTCAAACTGAGAGTAGTGAACAGTGATTCACTTAAGTACACCATAACAATACCTACATGCAAATAAGGCATTGTTTTTGACCGCGTTAGAGCAAGTCATTTCGATACATATTAATACGATACGTGCTTGTAATAAGAGTTCAATATACTTCGTGAAAGGCTTTTCATCAACAAGGGAATACAAATATCATTTTAATATTAAAAAGAATTTGATTAAGCTCGTAAATAACCTGTTGGCATCCTGTTAAAATGAACTCTGACGTTTAAACTATAAATAGTGGATTTGTTTATTACTTTCGCTACTTAAATTTCTTTAACTGAATCGGTAAAAGTATTTTAAAACCCCTTAAAAAACAAAATGGGTTGAAAATATTGTAGATGACTCAAATAATTGTATTTAAAGATTATGTTCTAAAGTTTTAAACATTGAGTTAAGTAATTGTGAAAGTTTATTAATCATAAATAAATATACCTCCTTGGCTTGTCTTAGCGGGGGCACTGGACACTTTTAACTTGTTTTTTAGCGAGGACCGACTTTAAATCACGAACCAGCGAAGTAGTCTAGAATTCATAAATAGACGATTGAGCGTAGTGAGTGATTTAAGCCTTTAAATCACTCATTACGCTCAAAAACGAAAACAAAAAAAAATATATCGTGTATAAAATACAACATTTTATCCATCCATCTCCAGCGAGAAAATTTTTGTAGGTGAGAGAAACAAAACATTATTTATTGCGCTAAAATTTATCATTAAAAATCAAAAGTAAAATTACTGCAATTATTTAAATTGAACATTACAGTTCTTGTTCGGAGCTCGCAGCAAAAACCGTTTTTGCTTCGAGATTTTACAAAGCAAAAGAACTCCTTTGGTGCTGAAAAGGTGCTGAGGTGTAAGTGTAAATGAAATTTATGTACAGTAAGCGTTACAATACAATAAATATGATTGAATAAAAGACTTGGCACTTTTTGTCGTCAAATCGACGATTACTGCATTATAAATACTACTACTACTACACAATATCCTCATTTCTAGTCTTCATTTAACTTGCGCTATTTTTAGTTCGCAACTTTGTCCAACTTAAATCGCTACAAAGCCTTAAGTTTGTATCGGATGAAACATATTTCTGTAATTATTTGTTGAACTTTGCATAATTACGCTTCTATGTTGTTAATTACGTAATTAGCATATATATTTCGCTTAACATATTCCGCAATTTATATTGTGGCCGTATTTAGTTATTAATAACTTACATGTGTCCTTATACTTATGTTGCGTACTTAATATTTGTGTCAACTTACAAATGACTGTTTTCCCGTAACTTTGTCGTTAAAGAATTATATGATGCCTTTAGTTAGATATTATCTAATAATATCTATGTAAACTTAAATGAAACACCTTCTACATACGAATGTAAGGTCAGTCCGCAGTGCCTCACACGTTTATTACCGTATCTACTAAGAGGAAGAATTATTAGTCTGTAGTTATGTAGGTAGGTACTAACGTTTCAATCAACTATTAGGACCTTACACTATTTTGTGAAATGGAACGTGTTCAACATACATTAGTCTAGAAAGAACACAAGAAACCTTAGCCTTACTTACTGAACTAAAAAACAACACAAAAAACACACACGTGAAATATTTTTCTATTACATCTTACGGTAGGTATTTTTGTTTTGTGTACAATAAAAATGTTTTATTTACACCTACCTAAGGTAAGTAGGCTTTGTTCCTAAACTAATAGTTATAATCGTCTAATATATAATAACATCACACCATATCCTCCAAAGGGTGTCGTAGAAGGCGACTAATGGACCAGCAAAGGGGTAATCATCACCTTATACTCCGTCCACCAATCCGCATTGGGCAAGCGTGGTGGACTACTGCCTATACCTCCTTCGTCGAAAAGGAGAGGCCTCGTGTCCCAGCAGTGGGTCGAATTATAAAGGCTGTGATGATGATGAATAATAACCAAATCTTATACCTATATGACTTAGATAAGTAGGTACGCTATCAATACTTAATTTCAATGTGGCATTATGCTTTACATTGTAAATACAAAGAATGAACAATAAAAACAAAAAGTTTTAAAATAGTCTGTAAAGAAACCGCCCCTTAATAGAGTGCAAAGTGTAGTTCACAACAAACAATAGACGTATTAAATAAAAAAATAAACTATAGGTGATAGCGAGCCATCATAATACTTACCATTATTCCAGGGTATTGACCAGTCATCGCCTCGGCGTGTTCTACACCTCCATAATCCGTTACTAATACACACTTAGTTATTACCTTTGTCAAACCATCGACCACAAATTAAGCATTCGATTTGAACAGAATCGATATCTCACTCGATTACTTTCATCCGAGTGACGCATGACAGCTTGTAATTTACAAATCGCCCTGTAACCTTAACTCAAATACGCCGACTATCATATTTTATAATTTAACAAGATTTATTTAAAATAATTATAATAACGTATTTTACACAAAGCGGCCAATAAATATGCTAACGTTACACACGAACATAATTTACTGGAATATAAATTACGACGAAACATCTGCATTCTAAATTTGAAAACGTCATCTACTTAATCGATTTATAGAAGAAAACGATTTCTGAACGCGAAACGATTCATTCATATCTGGGAAATTTGAATAAAGAACGCCTAGTCATTCGTTTTTACGTTACACATGTAACATGATGGAGCGTTTGCCGAATCGCTACGTTCAAATTTTGAATTACAAAAAAGAATAGAATTATATCAAAAGCAACGTTGCATTTGCTACGTGAGAATCGGTAATAACGTCGGATTGACGCAACTGTTGAAATATTTTGTCACAACAATTTGTCACGGGTTGTCACAAAATTGCACGTCAGGGTGACAACCCGCGTATTTGGACGTCCCGGGGGCGCGCCATATGAATTATATCAATTAGGCATAATAAATCATCCGCTGTGATCGATAAGCGATCGGGTAACGGACTCTTTTCAAGATCAAAGGTGAGATCGAATGACAAATCAATTGAAAAGGGTCCTATTTTTAGGCGCATGCCACTTTTTGTTGATTCCACTCTATAAAAAACTTCGATAGAAAAAACATTAGAAAAAGAAAACACACAGACATTGTTTGCTTGTAGTTTATAGATCACAGAGGAATTATATTTGCGATATTTCTTTTGCGTCCTATAAAGCAGATGTCACATTCCGCTCATCTGGATGTAGCGAATTCTGGAAATTACAATTAGTTTTCAAAGAAACAACTATCTTCATCAGGTAAAGTTTTTTTTCCAGTCACAGTTTCACTAAGTTTTAGGGAAAGTTTGATGTTCAACAGTTTACGAATAACTCGAACGAGCCAACTTAAGCAAAATAGCAAAAAACACATTTCTAGAAATAAGGCAGGAAAATATGATTATACGGTTCATCCTAGCAGCCAATAAGTAAACAGATCAAAACATCAGATGGGGACATTTAAACCTCAAAGTAATGGTCTTGCTCCTCCACTCCACTCAGTATTTTCGCATCCGAGACCTTAAGCTAAGTAAAATTAATTACATTCATTTGTATGGAATTACTGACGCGGGCGCATCGCACACGACTCGTAGGCACATAATTATGCATTTATGCTTATGTTTGAAGCGCATGTCCAGTCATAATGTATTCTCGAACCGTTTATAGTTCATCTTTTATAATAATATCGACCTCATTTTGTTTACAATAACTACATGGAGTGCGTTGTATGAATTCCTAAGGCACTATGTGTGTTCTAAGAATAAAGATTACATAATTTTGAGCTTGTCTTGTAGAATTTGTGGTTTCGCGTTTCTTAAAATACTTCTAATGGGTGTTGTACCTGAGAACCTTCGTCTAATAGATCTTCCTCTTGCTGAGAATCCTTGTCATAAATAAATTTGTCGTCTCCAAGGATTAAAGCTTTATTCTTCTAAATAGTGTTTTTCTTTAGTCTAAAATATCAAATTGCAGTTTAACAACAATTTTGCAGTAGATACAAATACTTAAGAATTTATTCATCATAAAGGATTGTACTCCGAATTGCAATACATTTAAATCTTACTTTTGAGTAGACTACAACAAATAATAATAATACACAACCAATTTTGTTAATTAAAAGACAACGTCGTCGTATTTGCAATACCTATCTCTTGCCAATGATAACTATACACATAATTTATGTGAAGTGGGCACGACTATGTTTATATAATATAAAGTGCAGTTTTATCTCATTTAAATATATATTTACGTGTTTAAAATCTCCATGTTCTTTATTACACTATTGTATATAATATTTTTTCATATCAACATAACCTTAATGTTCCTTCATCTTCCCTGATTCCTCAAGAGCTATTTAAACAGAAGCCATAGAGATATCGTGCACCATAATCACTATAAAACCAACTAAGTGGCTTAATTCTTCACGGACTATGAACCCGAAACCGAGAGGTGGTCAATTGAGCGTGCAGCGGTTACTGCGTTACGCTCGCCACGCTTTTTGTCATGTTTACTAACACTTGATACTTATCTAATACTATTATGGATTTTTTATCAACTTTTTGATCGAAAACCGAAGTTTTTTATCATTGCTTTTTTGCAAATCCACTTTCGTTACATTATATCAATTCTAATAAACTCTTTGAGATTTTAATTTAATTATGTAAAAGTCCACGATAAATTCTAATTATTGTATTATACTTAGTTCTATCTTCGGAAGAGTGAAATATAATTTAGTTTTCTAGTTTCCAATATCTTTTTGTCTTTTAATTTATCATCTACGTCTACTTTAATGATTTCAAAAGTGACAATATTCAGGGATGAGTAATAGGAAGTGTTATTCTTAACTGAAATTTCTCAGTTTATGGAGATAATAAAATAATATTTTTTTTGAAGTCTATTATAGAGAGATTATATACTTAGATGGAGTGGGGAAGGATTTTGTTGGAATCATCCAGGTCCACATTTTAAGTAAAACACAGCAGACTCGAGAGGAACACGACACAGGGATATGTGGCTCATGTTCGGTGGAATGATTCAGAACAGAATCAGTGTTTCACGAGGTCACGGGTCACTGATAGTTCCCATAGAGCGGTAATGACAGCGATGCGCCCACGGTGTTATTGCTAGTGACGTGAAAGATGGATATCGATACTCGATAAATCGAGATATTTTGGCTTCACATTATTGTATAAAAATTATTTTTTATTATCTGCATTGTATATTTTATCTTATTTTATAAGGAAATAGAAAACTAGAGGTTCACACAAGAAAAATATTTCTAAAAACTTAACTACTTATCAGTTTTCATTTTGTTCTCTCTCCATGTTTTGTAAATCATGTACTTCAAAATACCTTGTTTTAACATAGATATATACATTATTGGTCATATGTTGTAATTAATCCCGTGATTTCAGGTCTTGCTAGGCTGTAACAAAACTACATTCAACTGCTTTGATAATAGTAGATTATTTGAAAAATGTAATAAAAGCATTAGCATCCTATTATTTTAGTGAAAGAAATTTAACTAACACCATTATTCATTAGCCCAATGTGACGGTATTATAGCCGATCTCCCCAATATACAGTTGACACTGTGTGCACTCGCGCAAATCTGAGCCCAAATATGAAATACATGTATACAGATTGGTCTTCTTCTTCTTCTCTGGTTAACCATTTCTGTCTCCTGGCTTGGTTTGTTTTTTACGACTGCTTTCTTTCGACAACAGTTTAACGTGTCTTTCGAAGCACTTGTTGGTACTCGGATGGGAGCCAAAAATGTTTCCACTGGAATTTAGATTGATAAAGTAAATTTTACATATCTATCGATACGGCATTATAACATACAAGTGGCACCACTATCCAGCGCCCGCGCAGCGTCAAAGACGTGCTGGGCCGAGGTCGAGAGTGACAGGATGCGACGTCGGAACATCGGAGCACTCATATTTATTGCTATGGGATATCACCGCGACTGGTGGAGAGCACCTCCGGCGGTAAGCTCCTAATGAGTGACCTGGAGACCTGACTAAAAACATTGCGGTAGAGGAATGCATTAAGTGCTTAATCCATATTTTGTAGGTAGCATAAATGGGGATAGAAGTTCAAATCAGTAAGATGATGACGCGATGCGGGGGTGATAAATTCCAAGAGTATCACCGTAAATATAATTTATTTTGATTGGATTTTGTCTTGTGGTAGCCTAATCTAAAAGAGAGGATTTATGGATTATTATGACATAGCTTATTCAGATTAACATCATAAATCTTGATATAACTTTGATGAATAATTTTAATGACAAAGTTTTCCAAATTCGTTTTCTTTAAAGTCTAAGCTACTTTGACTCACTTCCTTTACTTATGATATCAATATATTTGGTGAACAATTTTTTTATTGGCGAGGAAGATCTTGACTTTATCTCATCTGATAGTAACTGATGACAAAGACGAAGTTGAAAGCCAGCTTTACCTGATTCCCTCTAACTTATCATGAATTGTCGGGTTACTACAGGATACCTACTGTAGTTTTGCGATATTTTTTAATAAGGTGATGGCAGTTAGTCAGTCGAACTTTAAAACTCACCTTAGTATACATAAAGACAGTTGGTTACCAGCGCCTACGGTCAGCGCTGGTAGTCGGCGCAGATCAGGGTTTGTATTTTTCTACAACTTTGTAGGGAACACGCCAATCGACGCTGGTAAGTACCATACGCCGACTATCAGCGTGGAAACAGCTTTCACGCACTTCCACACTACCAACCTTTTTGTTTATCTTGTGCTATAAATTATGTTCAATCACAGAAGAATAATGTTCAATAAAAAGGAAATATCGCTACCAGTCTCATAAACCGCTAGCTATTCCTTACTAGCCTCATATGAATGCGACTCCGTACAATAGTTACGACGACACAAAAACTTGCACTTTATGGTAATTAGATCAAAGTATTCCCACATTTTCACTGCAAATATAACCAACAGCTTCTACATATACATGTTCAAACTTACGCCTTACAAAACTAAGCTCATATTGGCTTGTAACCTATCCCGTTGAATAATAAAATGTGTAATATGGTTAAGCCGTGAGCATAACAAATTATTGACGATCAAATCAACCGTTTGCTGCGGTACCGTCGGCAACACAATCGTTGCTTGATAAATACGTTTTTGATTGGTGATACAGTTTTTGTTTGACTGTACTTAGCATGTCTGAGGGTATTTCATCTCACTTAAAGCAATAATAACAAGACGACACGATATAATTTTTACTAGCCATCAAAAAGGTATTAGTGGAGTTTAACATTTGGTGTAAAATATATCTTCAAGTTTCGGCCTTAGGGTGACTAATATGTTTTGAGCTGGACTGCTAGCTAATGTCCTAGTGATCTCATGTTTCAGCAAAAGCTATGTCCAAAGTGGGGAATAGTTGTTTAAGAAAGGTTTCATAACAATAATATTAACAGTATTGTTGTATTCCAACAGTTAGCCATGTGATGCCGGCAGAGTAGAATAGCATTATCAACAGCTCATATAATGTCCCCACCGAGAGGCTCGAGCCTACCCCACATTAGGGGCGATTAAGCCTTAGTCAACCACGCTGGCCAAGTGCGGGTTTGTCGACTTCACATACAACCTAAGAATTTCTTCAAAGGTGTGTGCAGGTTTCCTCACGATGTTTTCCTTCACTGTAAAAGTGTCCATTAAACGTACATATGAATTCAAAATTTGAAAACACATTGGTACATGGCGGGGATCGAACCAGTGCCTTCCGGGTGGGAGACGACGCTCTTACGCACTACGCCACCGACGCTTCTCCTAAAGAGTAGATTAGCATCACCCCATACCCTCCAATGGGTGTCATTGAAGGTGACTAATGAAGAATGGCGACTAATCAGCAATGGGGTATTGATCACCTTATACTGGGTTCATCAATCCGTATTGGGCAAGTGTGATGGATTACTGCCTAAACCTCCTTCGATGACAAGGAGAGGCCTTGTGTCCCAGCAGTGGGTCGAATTATAAAGGTTTTTATGATGATGATGAACAATTATCCAGTGATTTATTGTGACCTCTTGCTTCCACCATCAGTCCTATCATCACTTACCATCAGGCGAAATGAAGAGGATAGTAGGTACGTCGATCACCGTCTTCATACAAAATAACTCTACTGGAGAAAAGGTTTTCCTACCCCTAATTTTCATCCGATCTTGATATTATAGAATGTTTATAACATACTAAAAATACTATGTCTGTACGCTTTCCTTAAAAAAAAACAGTTTTTTAAAACATGTAGAAAAAAATGCAATGCTGCTGCGTTAACCACCACGCTGCCGGGGCACTGCTTTCGCTGTCGTATTTGTCAGTGCTTGTTGCTCATCATTTTTCTAGTTTGAAAAATATTTACGCGTTTGTAAACGTAAAAAATATTCCATAATATATTCAAAATAACTTTAAATGTACGTCGAATTTTGAAAAAAGGAAAATGTACAGAGATTATTTCTTTTTATTAAAAACATTATGATACGTCATAAAGATTGAATAAGAAATAGCGGTGAAAATGAAAATGAAAAATCTCTTTATTTAAATGGACTTTGCTAAGTACTTTTAAATCGTCAAAAGCCCTACCAGCATTTCGGGACAAATATATAAAGAGCCATCAACCTGCGGAAGAGCAAATTAAATGACACTTAAATATTATTAGTTCATAACGTGGAGGCAGTTACCCATACAGGAAGGCGATTTAGATAATCCGTCACATCGTCATAAAAGTTTTTTGTTTTAAAAAGAATCATAACTCTCAATCTGTCGAATAGTAGAATTTAAAATTCTATTATTCATCTACATCGTCTACATTCCATTTTCAACTTGCACACGATTTGCATTAAAAAGTAAAGTTGAAGTGTGAGTGCGAGTTCGGTCTCGCGCATTACTGATTGGTCGCGCTCACTTATGTCTGCAGTCTGTGAGAACTAGTCTCGTACTCTTTATGGTTTCGCTTGATTTTTGCATTGTTATCAGCCGTGAAACGAAATCAAATCTCACTTCGGAACTGACTACGGTTCGAACTTTATAGAACCTTAAAGAAAATCGCTATTATTTTTTCCAGAAAATTTTAAATGAAATTAACCAGATCTAAGACCGCTACGGTCTTAGGTCTGGAGAATCACATGAATAGAAACTATTTTCTTTTTTTGCGCTATCCTACCTTATCAAAATCTGTCGCCATAATGCTAGCCAGTCCCTTAGTGGTTGAGGGTTCCGGGAGAAGCCAGCATCCACCTTCAGTCTTATAAGAGAAAAAACAAAAGCCGGGCGTTTCTTTGTTGGCAATCGTCGTTTACGCATTTGCAAACCCAAATAATACATCTAAGATCTTTCTCATAAATCAATCTATCTATTACGGAACACCAAATGAAAGCCGCTTCAGTAACTGCGGAGGTTAGCGCGCACAGACATACAGGACTATGCTGCAGCGATGACATGTGACCTTGTCTCGAGAAGTTCCCACGAGGCGGCGGCCAAATGACAGGGCGCTCGGTTTCACACGGCGGGCACCGGATCATTTGTACCTAACAAGCTTATGATTTCTATGATTGTAGTTCGGGGGCTCGACGAGAGATGGCATTGTTCTGGCATTTGATATCGGTGTCCGTAATGATGCGGTGAAACTTTTATGATTGATACACAAAAAGTATGGTCTAAAAGTCTCTACACTGCTTATTTTTCGCGAGTATTGATAATAACATTACCTACAAGACATCCTTTTTACCACACACCAAAAATTTCACTAAGTCTGTAAGAAGATTTAATCTTTTTATTTTTATGAGTTTTTTTACTATGAAAGCTTACATCTATGATTAGAGATACTTAACTTAGTGCGAAATAAGAGCAACTTACCGGCAGTAACATAGTACATATATGCAATGTTATCTTTTGTAAATTCACTCAAAAACTTCTTTGAGTGAATTTACAAAAGATAACTTTAACTGTTTAAATAGCTTAATTTTCTAAGCTCATTTATTTAGAGTATGTAGTGCGAGCAGACTTCTTTAAGTTATTTTTTTTTTAGTTATCGGTAGCGAAAAATAAAGAAGAAAAATAAAGGTTGCATCTTCAACACCTGTCCCTCATCTGCAATTAAGTACCGAGTCGGTCATAATTCAAACAAAACGGATCCATTTAAATAAGTTGGAACTGATGCCCTTAATCTCGTCCGAGAAATCTTTAATTAATACAATATAATAAAACAACTTGCCTTGCGACTTTGACAAGCTTTAGGTCATCGCCAATTTCGTGGCCACAAGCCATGTCGTAACCTTTAACACGCATGAATGACTAAAAGTCAGACACTGAATATTGCACTCTAAAATACAGGTCTTAACGTTTATTTCAAGTGATAACAGAAAGGCATGTCAACTGACAAATTAATTAAGTCATAAGAAAAGAGAATTGAACTGCTGAATCGAGTTACATGCTCGGATACGTTCGCTGAATATTTCGGGTTTCGAATTGGGTTCGACGACCTCTTTAAAGTATTTGGCAATATAGAATTTAAGAGGGGTAAGGCATAGCCGACTAACCGCTCGAATTCTAGTCTAGGTATCTCTACTTATAGAAGATTCATTATCATCATAACAGCCTTCATAATTTGACCCACTGTTTGGACACAAGGCTTATCCTTGTCATCTAAGGAGGTTTAGGCAGTAGTCCACCGCGCTTGCCCAATGCGGATTGGTGCACGGAATATAAGGTGATCCGCCTGCTTCAGGAAGCGCCGCTCACTCGCGCCACACGGCTCCTAAATGACATCCACAAAGATATAGATTTGTTTATGTGTACTAAGAGTGAATTCGCAAGGGTTACACTTTATTAATTTGCTATGGCTATAGATATTAAATTACATCTACATTTTTAAATCTAGAAATTTACCTGCGGGCGGCTGCGATAACCACTACTTTACCAGAGAGTGCCCTGGTGCCTGGCAAATTTCGACGGCGAAAGCAGCGAAATTTGTCACCGCTTGGTGCTTATGTTTTTATGGTAAACATTGTTTCATCAAATCTTTGAAAATTGCACTTCTAAGACCCGAATGAAATATATTTGCAAATATTTGATCGATCCCAAGAGTTATGATGCTTCATTAATAGCCACACCGCTAAGACGACCGCCAAAAAAGTAAAAGTACAAACTCAACTATACTCAACACTCCAACGTAAGATTCGCTATCGCCTCAACACAAAAAATCGACAACCGATACAAGCCCGTCAATTACAACGATATTAAACGGCAACACATAACACGCTCAGTTAACGACTTACACAATGTACCGCATAAGCAAAAAAAGCTTGCGATATCATAAAAACGACAAATCATTATGCGACATCGTTCCTCTGTTAAAAACAACGGCGGTGCTTGTACGGAATCGTGTCGGATCTAATTTAGAGCGGGCGAGGCTGATGAGCGGCGCGATAAGCGGGCGGCGCGCCCCACGCTGTGTGATTTACTCGACTCGCGGGACGCGTATTTGCAAAGCTCCATCGCTTTCGGTTTCGAGTTTTTGCTGGTGACCGCAAATGATCTTTACTGCGTTATCGAGATTGTAATGGCGTAAATTGTACAGGCAAATGTTAGACATTTATTCCTGAGACTTTTTTTATGGAAAAGGGGACAAACGAGCAGACGGTTCACCTGATGGTAAGTGATCACCGCCGCCCATGGACACTTGCAACACCAGAGGCATCGCAAATGCGTTGCCGGCCTTTAAAGAAGGAATTCCCTCTTTTTTGAAGATGTCCAGGTCGTATCGGTTCGGGAATACCGCTGGCGAAAGTTTGTTCCACAGTCTTGTGGTCCGCGGTAGGAAAAAACGCACGGTTGTGGATAGCCAAGCAACGAGACTGTGGTGATGGATTTGTCGTTGCGAGGAACGATGGCGGAATGCAGCAGCTGGTATAAGTCCGAACAACTCCTCAGAACATACCCCGTGATACAGGCGATAAAAGTGCAGAGTGATGCCACATCCCTACGCAATGCCAAAGTATCAAGCCGATCAGAAAGCACTGTTTTAAAAACAAAACGACAAGATAAATATCCTGTCACAATCAACTGCTGAGACGTTAATTATCATCAAATATTTCAGTTCATGCCAAATTAAATTGTAAACATAATTCAATGTTTTTTTTCCTTGGTCTGAAATTGAATTAGATTGTATTGGTGATTAAGTAGTGAGAGCGCTCTTTTTGTCAATAAAATTCACAGACCCAATATTGAGAATTCACTTCATACAATTTTATTAAACCTTCTACCTGAAATGAAATTCTTGTCCCAAATAGATTGGATAGGTACACCTAACTAATAGTATTTTGGTGTATGTCAATTTAAAGTTCTAATATTAATAACTCAGATATGCTTAAATTCAAAGTGTTCATTACGTTATGAAGCTTTATGAACTCTTTTTTACTAAATAATTATATTATCCTACACTTCATTATGAATATATTTATCTGGGACCTCATATATTTATAAGTAAAAATATGCACGTCATTTCAGCGCAAAGGCTTACGAAATGCGCATACGCATGGGAGCGAGCTGTGGATGTCACTGTGGCGCGGCGCACCTGCGCGACTGATCTGCGCGCGCGCAGATAAACGATCGCCGTACAGCCACGCAGCGGACAGATAGCCGCATTACCATATACTAACCCTTACCGTGTAGTTTGTACTATTTATTCATTTTCAGTGTGATGTACTGACAAACCGAATTAAAACCTCGTGCAATAATTTTGGACTTTATTCAGCTTTATATAGGATAAGATTTTTATCCATAAGTAATGGTCCATTGTTACATTTTAGCAGTCTTAATTTTTTCCGTACATTTAAATTACAATTCCATAAATTTATCGATGTCTTTTTCCCCTTTTTTTTTATTTTGAGGTCCATGCAGTATGTCTTGCTATTGACATATTGCTATACAGCTGCTATAGGATTTGGCATTTGATTTCAACGGCCGGCCGCCTTCCTGACAGCAAACTCCTTTGGCAATAGTTTGTTTATGACTGCTATCTTTCTACAGCAACCGGGACCACAGCTGATGCGCCTTCCGAAGCACGCAAGAATATCTAGTTGAAAATGTTTTCGATCACCCATCCGAGTACCGACCGCACTCGGTAGCTTAGACTTCATCATGTCAAACATTAATAATTTAATTTATAAAATCGAATAAGGTACCTAAATGTCTAATAATTTGCAATGTAATTGCATATTATCACTTTAAAAATCATTCCATTTTTAAATTAAAAAATATCATCGAAATTCGGGCAAAAGGTTCGATATCAGCAAATCGCTATGAATTTTAAAACAACATCTAATCATCGAATTCGTTCCAAATTTAACTTGGCTAAATTATTCGTTATAAAATCAATGTGATATCCAAAAATATGCGACCTATCTCGGTCCCATATTGATCGCTATCGCCTGATGAACAGGCGCCTGCGCACATTTGCATAACTACCGATGGTAATGAGCAACTCTCCCTTATCATAACATATGACGTTGTATTAATAATTCGCGCCTTTTAGGGTGCTGGAAGTCCTTATGTATCTACAGTTATTTAGGTTTATTTTTGTGCATATATAAGTTTTACATCAGAAAGAAAAGTTATTTATGTCATACTGAAAATTTAGGTGTGTTTAAAAAAATATTATGGAAATATTATTTATCAATTCTTTGTACTTTTTTGGCACAAAAAGGGCATTAAATTACACTTATTACAATAATAAAAGATAACAAGTACCCGTATCATCTATTGTAATTTCGACCCATTATTAGCGAGAATTTTATAAAAATCGCAAACAGTTTGTAATTTTATTTAAAAAAAAATATACCACCTCGGTTTGCATACATTAAATTGTAATGTAAATAAAAAACGCATTATTTTTTACACGCCAATTATGTGTAGTATTCAAATTTATAATTTAGACAAAGAGAAACTATATGATATTAATTTCAATAGAAATTATAGTTTTAATAGAAAGAAATCAATTTCATTGGAATGAAAATTCAAAAATGTAACAATCTCGGCTGCAATGAAATACTTACTAATCGATACATCGTAAGTGCATTAATCGATACACAAAACGATTTATCGCGAACGGAACCAATAACATGCGCCATGGTCCTCGAAATTAACAAGCAAATGACTGATTGGAAAATGGTAGATCTCGGTCACGCTGTATTAACGTTAAATTGGGTTTCTGTGGCGAGATTTCTGAGGCTAGTTCGATAACAGCAACAATATTGTTCAGTGCTCGCGCGAAACTATAATTGTTATTTTGAATCCTCCGATTATGTGCTCTATTTACATTTATATAGAAATAAAAATCCTTATAACCCCAAAGTTTTTTCTACCTTTCGCGTATGTAGAAAGAACATTAGGGCAATAAGGGTTTTATCCGTTTTTTTACGGTCCGCAAAAAACTTAACATAAACAAAAATAGATCACGAGGTCATATACTTTATAAATAATACTTTGAAATTGCAATGGTCGATGAAAAAATATTAAAGTTATTTTTATTTTATTTACAGATGAACCAAAAGTGCAAAGTGTGCGGAGAGCCCGCTGCCGGCTTCCACTTCGGTGCATTCACGTGTGAAGGATGCAAAGTAAGCAATAATCAATTAATACATTTATAAGAATACGCCACAAAATTGTATGCATGTGTGTGTTATTTGACAGTGGTCTTCTGTGAGGTGGAGGTACTGCTCCAAATTGAGGTGGCTATTCCGCTGTGCTACCTCTTTCCACCTGCTACAATTATCGCTTCATCTACTTCACCTGCTTTCATTACAATCCATACATGTTCAGCGATTTCGAGTACTTTTAAACCTAGCCTTCCTTTAAGAGGTTCTTCTAGGTCTTCTCCCGCATCTCCACTTACTTCTGATTCATATATCCTTTTTGTCAATTTCCTTTCACTCATCCTTGCTATATGACCAAAACATTTAAGTATCCCTTTCTCTGTACTTTTTACTATGTCTTCTTTCAAAGTATGACTCTATCTTACCACGTCATTTCATAAAATTCATTACTAAGTAACATGCGTTATACCAGATCTATTATGTTTTGTTTTGACATTACTATAATATTAACAATACTACGACTGTAGAAATAATATTCAACAATGTGAAAGTAAAAGTACGACGGTTCATGATAGCTTCAGTAATGAACATGTGACTTGAAATTTCTATCGATTCTCCAAAGTCCTAGTAAAATTATAATACGGCGATTTCGTCCTTGACACGAAATTTTTCTAGTGCTATTTTAACGGAACAGTAAGATTATTTTGGGATTGTCATTATTAGTATGGCAATGTCGCTCTAAGATTTACTAAACTAAATTGAATAAAAAAAGATTTAAATTAAAACTGCAAGGCCCAAAACAACTCCAAATAAATTATGCATTCCACTAGCCAATTCAAAACAAATGCCACTGTAAACAACCAACGAATATCCGCGATCAGCAAATTGCGATAATTAGTTTCATTCCGATATGTATTTTATCTATCCTTTTAAAAACCAATTTCATTTAGTTTAACAAAGTAACATTTGGAACTCAATAACTATGCTGAGAAGGTATACTACGCATGCGCCAGATCCTTTGCTAGAGCATAGATATCGGCAGTGTGTCCGGGAGATCCACTCGAATAATTCGATCAACACGCAGAGTTCCGTTATATATTTTTTTTTTGTTGTCGGTACTAAAACGTTCTTTTTTTATAGATCGCGTGTTATCCTTTACTTTATTGGATATACTTAGTACAATTCACATATACACGGTTTTATTTAACTGTAACAACGGATGCTTGAAGTATTTCAAAAATAAACATCATCTATATTTATTTATTTGTGATTGGATTACTCACTAGACTGGAAAAATTGCTGTTGCAAAGTAGAATTTAATTATTTCGAGAAATATTGAAATTTATTTCGACTCAGTGCTATTTGTATACAACAAAGTGTAATGAAACTTTTCAAGTTCGTCTTTCACAATAATTAAATAATGATACAAATTATCCCTCTAGGGGATAATCATGTTCATCAAGGGGATCAGTGTGTCATCAAGGGGATAATGTATGTTTAAAAACTACATCTTTAAAAAGTCATAGGTACTATAGTACTAATTTTGCAAGATGAAAATTGACCACGTCATCATCACCACCATATTTCCATAATCCTTATCATAATCACCATCTTATGTCTTACTTGATGGAGTACGTGTTTTGGAATTGACTTTACGAGGACTAGTTCAATAGTCGGAAGTGAAGTTTCTTCGACATACCAACCATAAAAAGGCTAACCATTTTTTTAGTATCTGTTTCATCGCCATCATAATTCGTTTTTGGAACACTGGAAAAAGGTATCTTACAAGGGATATTTAAAATAAGAACACCAAATTTTTCCTATCTCTGAGCAGTTTTCCGCTGCTCTAATTTACGCAACACCACCATTTGTGAGTGCAAGTGGAACTGAATGACAATGGTTTGCGCAAGTGCAGGATGCCGGGGCTGGACCGCGACAATTGTCTGTTCGACGTGGACGTAACATCCTCGGCTATGGTGCTCGGCCTCGATATAATTGTCGCTGATCGACCATTAGAAAAGACATTTAGCAGCACAAGGTTGGGCTGTAAATTGAATCAGTAGGCACTTGTAGACACTTTTGCGTCGTTGTCTTGAGATTTCTTGTTAGATACTCATAACAACATTTGGACAGTATTTCTGGAAGCTTCTAATTTTTACTAATTTATAACATAGTTATATCATTACTTTTAATTTATTTTGAAATATTCTATGGCTCATAAAATAATCGCAGAGTCCTCTGTAATCTTAAGGCGGCTTAACATTTGTGATGGTTTTCGCCATAACCTTTCACCCAAACTAATCCCACATTCCACCTACAAAATATAATTGCTCTTTACATTTCCCAACCGTGTTCAACGGTCTAAGAAAGCTCTTCCAAAGCAAAAGTTCGTCTACCATACAAGTGGCATTATCCCAAGTAGTCATTGGACACAATGCGCGCGCGCCGGTGCGCCGTCAATTTGTCCGCGCGTCTAATTAACCACCGGTGCGCGGCCGCCGTTTGTATGTAAATGCGACGCGCTCAGTGGTAATTGTTCTACAGATACGGCCTATTGGACGGTTGAAGACACTCAAGAAATTTGTTATAGAATTGACTTTGTAACGACTGGCTTGAGAATCGAAGCTAAAACGGAAATTGCAGACGAACAACACTGCTCTTTAAATATTTTCTAATTTTAATTATCTATTCGCATTTCAATAGGCAAGTAAAATTGGGTTTTGAAGTTTAAAACTCCAAAAGAATCTTGATATGATAATCATTAATTGTTTTAATTGTTTCGTCTAATATTACTTTACCATCATCTATTCCTTCTGCCATTATTTCTTAAACAATTCCAAACAAGCAACCTTGCCCAAACCGAAATTTCAATCGGATTAGCTCGATCACGTTTCCCCTACATTTGCACAACGAGATTGTTTCAGACTGTTTCGATATCGTCATTTTCCGGCTTCTGCCCGTAGGTTGGGAAACAACGAGCCACCATGACCAGCCTTCTTGCCATGATCCTATCAACGTTAGCTTGACTAAACGTAATGGGCCGAGTCATTCGGACTGATTTCCTACGATTCTCAGTAATAATTGACTAAGATCCGGTGATTGAGGTATCTGTTTGTCCTACATGAGGATCGTGATTAGAAAAATGCCTCATGGATTATTCCAATATATTACGACGTTCCCAATTCAAGTGTTGAACTATATGGAATTATATTTTCATTTGCATGAGGAAGCTACAAAACCATTTATAAAAAATGTCTTTGTTTAATATATGCAGCATTATTTTACTAATTATCACAGTACAATATAATACAATTACGATCGGTTTTATTATAGTTATCAGTTTTATAAGACTGCTTTGTAGTGTGTATATTTTCGATGATGGTAGGACTTGCTTTAAGTTCGCTAAGCTAAAAACTATCGCCTTAGAAGTTGTGATAAATACCGAATTGTTCCCAAACCTTAGAATAAAGTCGGTTCCTTAGTGGTCAAGGGTTCCGGTTGAAATTTACTTGTACATATCCTCATTTAGCATCAGTTGAGAAGAAGGACAAAAGTATAATGTATGATGAAGTAACGACAAAAGTATAATGTATAAGGAACAATGATCGTACATAAGCATCTATTTCATTGCGTAGTTCGTTAAAGTCTCTCAGCTCCAAACACCCATCTTTAAACTGTCCATCTCTTAAAAATGTATCAAACCTTCGAGATCTAAATTGCACAAAAGTCGACCATGTAAATTTAGGTTAACGTGTCCAAGCTCTCGTTGTAGATAAGATCATTGCAATCACAAGGGTCGGATTGAAAACACTAGCAGTTTACCGTAATGGCTGCCGAGATTGATGTCCGCTGGTCACAAAAACGTGTGAACTACGCCGCTGGTTGCGCAACTACACGAACTTAGACGCGATATGATTTACTTTGATAATACGATGACAAAAGATTCTAGCATGGCGTTGAGAATATAGTTTTGGCGTTTGATTTGTTGCTTTTGGACATATTCTGGTTTGACTGTATTGAACACCGTATTCTCATCGTCATGAACATAAAATACGTCCTATTACTAAGATGGATTACGACTATATATGTAATTACGTTCTACTATGGTAAAACAAATGATAGACCCCGAGCAGGATGGTCCAATAAGAATTTATGCAACATTTATAATTAAATTTCGCTGTATAAGATCAAGTAATGGATCGTTATACTTTTATGATTAACAAATTACGAAATTATTGTCGTTGGTGTGTTCTGACACAAATTTTGTAATCGCTTGAATTTCGTAATATAAAATTTAAACTAGGAAGGTAAAGAAAAAAGGTAGAGTAATTATTTTAGTGGTGAAAATGCTAGGTGGTTTAGATTTTTTTAATTTACTAATATTTTTTAAACCAAACTGATTACTGTTATATATTTATCAACATACGTGGATTATCACCTGAATCTCCCATCAAGATGATTTTTCTAATCAGAAAGCAGAAAACTTTGAAGTAAAGAGTCCAATCAGATAATTGGGTCTACTTCAAAAGTTCCAACAATTACACACTTGTTTACTCAGCACCATTTTGCTATAGATCCAAACGGTCGCACGACCATCGCCGGCTCGAATTATTTTCAAATTTGGAGCACATTCAAATTGCGGTAACGCACGCGAACGGAATACGCTCAACGGAAAAATAGTATTCGGGCTAAAGCCGTCTTTGTTTCGTAACACTGGCCCGTAATAAATCATCGCTACTAATTTGCTTTTAAAGGTTTCTGGAAAGAATTATCTGTGTGTAATCGGGTATTGTGCGGGGACAATCGGCTGCGCGCGCGCCATTGTACCCGCGCAAAGGAGCCGCCGCCGTCCGTAATTTGTCAACCGACCGACCGTCCACAAAACAAAAGTTACAAATTTAACGGCCTCTCTAATGTAAGTTAATTAATTGGACTGCTTTTGTACGTAATTGGCGAGCTCCAAGCGCTGCTATTTAGCAAAACTATAGGCAATTAGCATTTTCTAGGGTGGTAAGAGATGGCAAGCTTTTAAATGGCACGTCATGAATTCTGAAATGTTATTCCTGACTATGTAAATAGCTGGCATGTCTACAATGAAGCCGGTCAGATTCAACGTAATTAGGTGAGGTGGAGCAATTAAAAATCGTTAACGCACGGCCTTGATATCAAAGTAGATATTTAATTAAAAAATTAGATCAAATCGAGCCATTGATTCGGCGCAACGGTTGAAACAATAGTCCACTTGTTTGCAATACCATTCACGGGGTGAATCGATTAGTCTCGTTTCGAGTCCGCAATCGATACGAATTTGTACTCACTCAGTTTTGCGCGTACGGTCCTGTTTTATTTGGCGCCACGATTATTGTTCCCTGACGATAATCGCCAGTAGTGCGTAAGGTCGAGAATTGATTGAGCCGTTGTTAATGATTGTCATTGTCTTATGGAGGCCGTTTTGAAACTGTCGCGCCGCAACCCCGGTTGGCACACCGATCAACTTATTGGAGCATGTCAATAATTTTTATTCCCGTCATGATTCGCGCGTCCGGCCGACATGTCGTACGATTAGTTGCATAATTTATACGGAGTCGTGCTTAAGGGCCGATTGTGATGCTTAGTACGACAAACTGTTTTGGTGGTGCAGTTATTCGGGCGTGTTCCGTCTAATGCTACTATGATATCCTTAAAAGTCTCAGCGATACCAAAGTCTATAAACCAAAAGAAAATTGGCAGATATTTTTAGCTACGTAACAGTAAATACTTCTTTATTCAAAATCGAATAACTATCCGAAGTTAGTTAAAAGAGAAAACAAAAAAATCTGCATTAAAACCGTTCCAAATTCGAATCTGACGCGATCATCGGAGCGAAGACCGAGTCACGTTACACAAATAATCGATTGTGTTCGAATGTCAGGCACAATCAAAACATCGGTATCGCGTGCAGGTCACCGCTTCCGAACGCAAACGCGGGATGACACGCGCTCGCATTCTTCAACTCCAAACCATCATTGCTGTTCGCTTAAAAAAGGAAGAAAAGAAATTCGATCTTTTATCCATAGCAATAAAGGTGCTATCAATCTTTTTCACTATCCGACAGTGATCCTGTATAAAGTTGCGTACAATACTGCCGACGGAGAAAGGTCAAAAATAAAGTTCAAAATGCTATCTGTAATGTTCTCACGCTTGTTTAGTGCTGCGTGATTTTATTTTAGCTTCGATTAAAAAGTCGCCTTGTTATTGTAAAACAATTAGTCAAGGGAAAAAATTGCGCGTTGTTGCTAATGAAACGTACGTGGTTCAACGTCGGGCGTATTGAAAAATGGCTGAATCTATTGAACTGTGACTCCGGAAAACGCCGTTGGCAATGTACAAGAATTAATATCTAGCTATATATTATGCTGACAATATTGGCGTGTAATATGTTACAAATTGTTTCAAGTCGTAATTCCTTGAAGGAAATTTAATTAAAAGGTAAAGATATGAGTTGACACAAATTTCGGCCATAAAATAATTCTAATTCTTGTGTTCCTCAAACTGATTGAGGAACACGATAATTATAATTATTTTATAACCGCAGACTTAAGTAAGATGGTGATAGTTTACCAGGTGGACTTAAAACAAGTACTAACACCAACTTAATAAAATAATATACACTTCAACTATAAATTGTATTACAGAAATACATAAAGTCACGCCTTTTTCCCATAGAGGTAAGCAGAGATCACTTGTGTCCACTTGATACGATCCTTGCATATTTCTTTGGCTTCATCAACTTTAATCACTGTCCTCATCACATGCTTGGCGGTTTTAAATACTTTTGAACTGGTCCTTTTGGAAGACATCTTCGATTTGATCGTTAAACGTTCGCTTAGGTCCGTATCTCCGTTCACTTCCAATTCATATATCCTTTTTGCCAATCTATTCTATTCTTAACTAGCTGACCCGGCGACCTTGGTACCGTCTAACTGTCGATTCCTTAATTTTGTTTTTAATAATTACTCTGCTATTCTAGACCCGGTGTCCCGAATAGCAGAAAAAAGAAAATTAATAAGTCAACAATTACATTAAGTACGTAATTAAATTATTTTTTATTATTATTTTTATTTTTCTCTCCGTAAGAACCATCGTCGTACTTCAAGGAATATTATAAAAAAAGAATTAGCGAAATTGGTTCAGCTGCTCTCGAGATTTGCGCTTACCAACACATTCAGCGATTCATTTTTATATTATAGATTAATGGCAATCGCGACCTTTAAAGATTACCCACGCATTTTGCCAATGTCTAGTGACAATGTAATTATATTAACTAAAAATTGTATGGTGGATTTGAGTTAAAAATGGAGTCTCTCAACACGTGTTTTTACAACAAGAACTCGGGAGAAAACTCCTTTTGTCAATCTACTTTCACATTTCTTTTCTACATGACTGAATCATTTCACTATCCCTTTGGCCATTTTTGTCGGTGTATCTTCTTTCAAACCACACACCTCTCTTATCACGTTATTGTGTAAGTTGTATTAAATTAAAAAAAAATAAACAACAAGGTAATCTGGGAACTAACCTGTATCAATATAAAATGGTTGTCGTAACCTTTTATACCCAGTTTATAGGATGTTAATGGGGTCTAATTTGTACAGCGCCCTCGTTTGCGGCTGATACCTCCTACATTGTATAAATCATTAAATTTTAACGACTTTACCAAAGACGAGAGGTGAAATAGGATCGGAACACAATAAATCTTTTAGAAGTAGGGAATTGCGGAAACTGGTATGCACGTTACATTAAATTTATTTGCAAATATTAAAGATTTTTTTTTCTTTTTGTATCACATATCTCTTGATATAAATACATAATAAGGCATATTATTAATTTGGCATTGATGTCGACATCATTGATCAGTTTATCGCATACCAACAAAATGATTTTTATGCAGATATAAAAAGTTATAGCAACAGTTTTGAAGGCGAATTTTTCTAAAAATTTTCGATCTATGAAAATGGCATCTCGGTAAACTTATGGAAACGAACTCTACGTTTGTGTCAAATAATGATATACAATACACAAAAATTATGTATTTAGCCAGTCCATATTGAGCCAATGTGATGATATTCGCATCTAAATTCCTCATATCTAGAAAATTTTGTTACTATATAGGAAAACTTGATGGAAACCAATTGGAGTTATAACTGAGTAAAATTTTGAAACTCTACTTCATTTAGGATTAAAACATTTGTACAATGGTGATTGTTATGACTATCTTTAAGTTTTATGAGTAATGTTTGATGTTGAAGCACTTATAAAAACTAATTGCTCTGTGTTTCTTATGAGCTTCAGTAACAATCGATCTCCAACTGTCATCGTTACTCATTCAAATATTGTCAGCTAAAAACTCTAGACATTGAATAACTGATGACTCAGCAAAAAAAACGCGATCCAATTGATTTTGATAATAAATCTTCCTAGAGATGCTTACAAGTACAAACTTTCCATCCTAGACTTGTTCATATTTATCATCAAATACTTATTCTGAATCAACACACCGTAGTTATAGCAGAGCATACGCATCTATGAAATAAGGTCATTTAATATGCTATAATTTCCTAGTTCGATATAAAATAGTTATAAAATATACCTTCAAATGTAAAATGTATTCTTTTGCGAAAGGTGTTTAGTTTTTCATAATAAAACGTAATTACGAATCGATGGTTGCTTGCAATATGTTCGCCATGGTTCATGGAAAAGGAGGTTTTATGGTTTATTAGAAGAAGCAACGCTGAATGTAATCGAATACGGTACACAGGGAAATAATGTTCCAATAGTGAATTCGGAGAGATAAATTGTATAAATTTCTAGATACGAGTATATTAGTGCTTTGTAAAATGTGATCAGCAAACTAACTGGAACAATGCACCAATAGGATTAGTCTATTTCTTACTCAACACAGCTTTTCTATTGGTTGATTTTTTTCTCTAACACCTGCTAGGGAAGCGCGTAGCTCTGGCCAATAGCGTAATATTTCTATCCGCAATTTCTGAAACAAATGATATATCGTAATTTTGTTATTCCGTATATCAGTGTTATTTGCCGATAAGGGCGTGTATATTTCCTAATTTTCCGATATATGGATTATTACAACTGTACACTTCTTTTTTACCACGCCCTTAAGAACTTGTATTATGGATACTAGATAACGGAAAAATTTAATTTACATAATAGTATAGATATTTTTATAAATAAATACATAAACAACCATTACTGGTGTCGCGTCGAAAACTTGCAAATGAAATAATGTTTTCTCTTTTTATTAACCTTTCTGATCCAAAGAGGTAATTTGTGTTCGTTACCAAAGTTCATAATCTTTATAATAACTGAAATCGTTACACCAAATAATTTTATATGCAAGTACAACATTCTTACTTACGAATGACGACAAAAATCTATTGATAGTTTTTCAATGTTTCTCCATTACACGTCTGCATGGTCAATACCACAGTTCACCTACCCTCACATTAACACAGGGTTCATTCCACTAAATTATTTTTATATGCAAGTGCAACATTTAATGCCACCTTTGCGCGATAAATAATAACGGGCCCATAAAAATACGTACAGTCCGCTGGGTAAACCCATTGACAACAGTGAAATATTAAAGAATAATTTATTTACGAACCAACATATTACGAAAGAGTCAAACATCTGGCCGGTATTAGTAATTACTCGAGGCCTATTAAAAGAGGAGCGTGGCAATAAAGGTGAACTTTATTCTGCTATTAAATACAATGCAGTTTTATCCTTGGGCTAATGTTTTAGCAATCTAACTAATGGCCTGTATTCGTAATGGCTGGCTGTAAATCTATGCTGCATAGACATATATGATCGGAATAGTTCATTTTTGTTGTCTTCTTACTCACAATGATGCAGTTCTGGAGATCTTACTCAATGTAGACAAATAAGTGCTGAAAGCAATTTGTATAGTCTTTTTTGCAATATAACTTTAAACTGCTAAACATACTCTGTTGTTATATAAAAGAGCTTTAATCGGCAATTCATGGTGTTGAAAATATCGCTTCGATCTCTGTTTCAGTATTTGATAACAAAATTAAGAGAAACGCAAACACGTTTTAAAAAAAATAACAACAGGATATTTTTTAAAAATACAAAATTGAAAGTAGAATATTTTATTGCAACTAAAATGGAATATATATGCGTCTCCCTATGCAAACGTTAAAACAAAACCAAATTTACGCCGCAAATGTTTTTATGGTAATAAATCGCGAAGTGTCAAAGCTAGTTAATTTATATACGCATCAAAACGTTCTTAGGCAATAGAAGCAGTACCGCACGTACTCCGTTCGGTGGCGGTGTCGTTGAGACGGGTTATTTATTGCGCTCTCAGTCACCTGCGCGCATCCTCGCTAATGCCGACTCTACACTAGCGGCGAGCCATACGATCTCGATTGACGCATTTATATCTAAACAAATAAGGCACGGAAATAATTAATTCCAGGTGTAGGCATAGTTAGATTGCATTTGGAGCAGAATTCTATACTTTGGAGCTATCTTCACTTCAACAATTTGAGGGTTCAATTCCATTACCATTCTAGTAATCAGTCTCGCAATATTTTTTATAGAAACAGTAAAAAAGTCAAACAACTGATAGCAAAGTTGTAGAGCCACTTGTAGAGTAAACAAAAAAATATTTAATTATTTTTCTTCGGTCTTGTTTGCTATAGAACCGTAAAAAAATAATCCACGTCAGAGGTCGACAGTGCTCTGTTGACATTCTTACAATAGGAACAAACTATTAGTCAACCATAAGATGATGTCATAAAGTTGAAATATACGATTAGGAGGCGCCTCATTATATACCCCCATGCTATTTTGGTGTGTGCTATTTCTGTTGGAAAAATGTGATAATTATATGAGCCAATTCTTTGTTAATATCATAAATGTTCATAAATAAGAATTAAGGGGTATACTAAGAAAATTTGTAGGAAAAGTGACGAATGAGTAAGTTAAAGGACGTTTGAAAATAGACTTGAAATAAGAACAGATTGAGCTTGAATAGAATGACTACAGAGATGAAGAAGACGAACTGACAGAACAGACTGTGTGAAAGATGATATATTATGACAAAGAAAAATGTTAATGTTTAGTTGACGATTGATGAAAAGTTTGTTAGAAGAAAATATATACACTAATCCCAAATATAATGGGGATTGGTACAGGCAAATCAAAACATAACTGTGGGACAACTCCATAAATCACACAAATTATAAATAATTTCAAACGACCTCTTATTTCTCATCATCAGTCCGATCACTCACGGCTACTACTTGTTTCGAATGTGTTATAGCCTTAGCAAGAACTTACACACATAGCTCCCCATAAAATGCCTTTAAAGGAAATTTACAAAATAGGTCCTATAGTTACTTTTTCTCTGGCCACTATACACTTTGCATTCCAAGCTCTTTAGTAAAAGAAACGTTTCTAATATTTAAGCACATTCTGAAAATAATGTCTTTCAACACCAAAATAATTGAATTTGTGTAAAAAAATGTTTTAATTTTAATTTCACTATTTTGCCCATCTTCAATACGTTAAGGACAGCATTGAACAGCATTGAAGTTTGACACTTCATTATTTTGCTTCAAAAATTTTTTCCGTTGAAAATTTCGAAGAATAAAACTTTTTCTTTATTTCAATAAAGAAAAAGTTTTAATCTTCGAAAGTGTAAAAACTAATTCCGTCTGTAGGAACAAGAGCTTGATATAGATTAGATTAATCTAAACACTGGAGTTATTGTTACAAAAATAAAAATATTAGCAAGCTCAGATCTATATCCTGGTATTCCACAGTTTTATTTCTGGTAGTCTTTCATTTAAAATTCGTCATGAAACGTAGGTCAGAATATTTGACGGCTTAAAGGTATATCACTACGATATAAATTACTGGTCATTTATTATAAACGCAATGCCATAAAAGAGTCTTGTCGATATATAAAAATTACCAGTAATGCATCTTGTGACCTGCATAATATAATCGATGTCACAAATGCGTCTTTCAAACTATTGGACCGGGTTACAACCGCAAATTAATTTTAATGTTCCAGTAGAGCTTCTAATATCAATCACCATATGGCAGACGATGCCTCATCAATAGCAGAAACTGTTAGTAATATTAATAATTGGCAAGTGAATGGCAACAGAGCCATGGTCAAACACTCAAAGGAATCAATTGAATGGTTTCACGTTTTGTTTGGTTTACTTGTATTCGGTAATACAATCAAATTGCATTATATGCATACGCCTGATAGTAACCCAGTCCAAATTCGGTCAGATAAACGTTTCTCTAACTGAATATTGAACACCCCGTGAATTTTCTTTAGTAGACAATTATATATCCTTCGTTAGAAATGAGAATTTAAAGACCACTTTAGAATAAATAGCATCTAAGTGATAATTAGTACAAGCATAATTCATATCAAATTTCAGTATGAATGAACGTAGGCAATCGTATTTTTATATTCCTATGCGAAAGATAAAATAATTTTCTCAATACGTATATCTCAAACGGTACAGAACTAATTGAACGTGCAAAACTAAACAATTCATATAGGGGTTGTATAACATACTTTCCTTTGGGAATTCTTTTTTTCAACTTGTTTTTGTGAAACTACCTATATGAATTTTAATTGACTAATGGCGGGTTTCAATAACGTGACTACCGACATCTTTTCTTGGTAACGGTAGAGCTTTGACACCTTTGTAGTTGATACCTGTCAAAATCTTTTCCTAGTAAGCAAAAGTCTCTAGATAGACTTAGTGAAACCCAACAGACGAGCACTATCTACTTCCCTTTGTCTAAAAGATCCTTTAAGTCGTATTTTTATTGTAACAGTACATATTCAGTGGTGTAGGCAGGCACACGCAGGTCACGGGTCAGAGGTGGCGCGGTAACTTCGGCGAGGCTCGCTTGCCCAACGACGATTTATTTACGGCCGCACTCGATAACGACCGAAGGACGGACGCGTGCGCAGCGCAACCACACTTATTGATATAAAACCATACATTTTGAATGCATTGTTTCGCACCGATATTAAGTGAATACGTTTCTGGTTTTCTCTTTGAATTTTTTCTGTATCGAACCTTACTTGTAAGACATGATAGAATTATTCTGTATCTTCATTTTTTTTTAATAAATAACCTACAGGCTATACGTAGGTATACCTCATAATGTTTAATTTTTTTTTACATTTCACTTGTACAATTGAATTCACACAAAAGAAACGGCAAGTAAAGTATTCCCCAAGGTAGTGTGTTAGAACCTTAATTCTTCTCAAATTCTGTTCCTAACTGCTTAGATACTTTACTTATCACACTCAGCTAAAGATAACTTTGTTACCAGAAGGAAAGATAATGGCAGATATTTCTTTGAATTTCAATTACTTTCATCTAAGTCTTTGAGATGGTGTAAATACAGAGTTAATTACATTTTATTTTCAGGTGATTAGAGTCCTCTTTTAACCGCTTTATAAAGTCAAGCAGGTAATTTAACATGTTCCAATCCCATGTTTTATCGTCTAAATAAATTACGATGTCATTTTGTATCCACGCGCTTTAATGATTCAAGTCTGTTTACAAACCGGTGAATATAAATACGAAGTTAGTAAATTTAACAGTTAATTTACCTGCAACAGTTAATCTAAAACTCTCTTAATTATTGCAAATTTATTAAGAGTCCAGTTTAAATTTCAGTTAGTAGTTTGTGATTCTTGGATATCACTGACTTAACGAATCATCATTTTCCGTTTTGCATAGATGCAGATTTCAACGATAAATATTGGTAAAAGACAACCATATTGACATTGTTAACATTTCAACAAAACACCAAACCACCACTAGACCACCATTTTGCAATAGACCACCTATTGCAAAATGGTGGATAACAACCAGAACAGCTTAAAGTCTGAAGCACTAAGAAGTTTGAAGTTACAAATTATGACCCAATGGACGATGATAAAAATGAAAGAGCTTTAGAAAACAAAGCCAAAGGTACAACACCCTACGCTACCAAACTTCTCATGTATTCATCGAACTGAAGGAAAGCCATAGTCCTACTATTATAAAATTAGTTCTGAAACAATGATTACACGCAATATAATAGAATCATATAAAAAAATATTTTAGTTACACTCATTGTTCGAAAACAATTTGGGGTCCAACTTAAGTAGAATAAAAACTTAAACATATTTGGTAAACGTATAGAAAACTGCGCAAAAGAATTTTAGAAAACATGCGAAAATGCATTATTTTGTTGGAATTAACATACCATAAGTATTCAGTGAAGAAGTTACAAGTAGTCCTTGTCAAAATACAGTAATTATTTTCTAGTATTTGCCAAAATGATAAATTTTGACCACAATTGAATTTGATGTACCAAGTAGTTTTCTCCTAAATTTCAATAGTTATAAAAACTGACGATCATAATGATGCGGGTGTACTCTTCAAGATCGATGTAAGGATATTTTTATTTAAAATTATATGTGAAAATTTAGAATCAGACGTTTTCGCTGATTTAAGGAAACTCAATGATAATAAACACGTCGATGAGAATAAATACTAAATAGAGGGTAACAATTTAAATCTAAATCAAAACAATAAAACCATCAAATTCTATTATAAAACAAATACATGTTCATTCAGACAATATCAGTTCAAATGATCTAGACATACTAAATACGAATTTACGATGAAATCTAAGATTCACGTCACGTAGCCGGTTAAAGAAGGTATTGTTTCAGTCAAATTCTTGGTCTATTACGCGATGCACCGCGCGCATTGTCATTCACAACGAGATTTATTTTGGCAATAATTCGGCGTGTGCCTCTGTGTGTATACAAAAAGGTGTTATAAATATCAACGAAGTATATTTTTGGAGCATACTTTTGAACTGAATTTATATCAATGTTTAAACCAATAATAACGTTTATATTACAAATAACACCTTTTGAAGCTCTTCAATTAAAGATTTTAATATTCTTTTAACTGTCTTGGATTTGCTCCTTGATTATGATTTTGAACAACTGTTTTTCATTGTATTACTATACAATTAGTAATAAAAAGTTAAAAGAAATGCATCCTTACCTACTGGTAAGGATGCGTTTGTTTTAACAAGCTTAAAGATGTTATATATTCTCAAACAGTCCCGTAACATTTGTAAGACGGCTTATTGTAAAATTTAAATTACCCAAACTACACACAAATCTTTACTTTAAAAAATTGGACATCGGACGGAGTATTACCAAAGTGTTCCTAAATGGATTCTACCATAAACTCTAAAGACTCACTTCACCTTTTGCAATGTCACCAAACAATATCCACATTAAGAATTGAGGACACAATTCTTTAATATGCAATGAAACAGTAATACGACCAAAATATTGAGAGTCGTTTTGCAAACTATTTGGCAACGCAATCCTGAGTGTTAAGTTGCACTTCAAGTGAGTGACTTGAATATATTAGATACATTATTATCTAGTTTCGGCTAATCGTAAAAGACGTGACAGTGCATAGCTCAAATAAATTTACATGCGATATCAATGGCTCGGACGTCATATATGTAATAATGGCTGTCTTGTTACTAGCAACGTCCTTCTTTTTGACCAGACACTAAATTAACTTTTCTTCGAAGCGTGGTTGCCAGTGGTATGCATTAATTGAGTTCTTGTAAATCATAACTCTATACAATAATCTCGTACTACTCCGTATCTTATCTGGTTCGTTTGTTGAATTTATTGTCTATCATTTATACGAGTAGCTAATATGAAAAATACCATCTCCTCTCTGCTAAACTAGTAATTTTCCTCTTCTATAATCTTTACATTATCTTTTATAAAGATTTATATTAAAACGGAAGGAAAACATCGTGAGGAAACCTGCACACACCTATGAAGAAATTCTTATTTTGTGTGTGAAGTCGACCAACCCGCACTTGGCCAGCGTGGTTGACTAAGGCCTAATCGCCCTAAATGTGGGGTAGGCTCGAGCCCCTCGGTGGGGACATTATATGAGCTGTTGATGAACATTAAAACGGTCGATGTTAGCAAAAGCACTGTGTTTTCTACGTGTTTAAGTTTTCTACCACAGCTGATGTATTTATGAATTATTACTAGCTTTTCGCCCCGGCTTCGTATGGATAGTAGATACTTAAAGTATTATCACTCTATCTATCGTTAAAAACCGCATTGATATACGTTTCGTATTTTAAGTGTTCTAAACGTACAGACAGAAAAGGGATCTTTGCTTTGCCAGCAATCTTATAAATAGACTATTTATTTATTACCTGAACCTACGAACCAAACAAACAAATGATTCCAACAGTGCTAAAACAATAGGGAGCTTACGTAAACAAATCACCGAAACACAAGGTCGCTGGAAACAAAACCATGCTTCAACGGAGGTACCAGACCAGAACCGAACCCGCACGGTCAGGTCCACCGGAAGTGACGTCTTAACCCGAGCGCTAAGGTGGATTTCACTATCGGGGCTATCCGCTCCGATTGTGGCCAGTTGCTCGTGTAAACACGGTTTTAGGTCAAGTTGGGTGATTTTGACAGTGAATCTTTTCTTCAGGGGCTAGAGAATTGTTGGGTTAAATGAATCTAACAAATAACATATATGTGATTTTAGTGCATAGGATTTTAATTTCACTTGCTATGCATTCAATGCATTAAAAAGCGTCGATAGCAAAGTGCATATCGGCGTTGTCTCCCACCCGGGAGGAGCCCTGCCACGTACTAATGTGTTTTTAAATTTTGAATTCATATGTACGCTTAATCGACGCTTTTATGGTGAAGGAAAACGCCGTAAGGAAACCTGCACACACCTATGAAGAAATTCTTAGGTAGTGTGTGAAGTCGACTATCCCGCTCTTGGCCAGCGTGGTTGACTAAGGCCTAATCGCTGGAAATATGAGCTGTTGATTATAATGATGATGCATTCAATGAATATATAAACAGATCAATACAAAATAATTATCACCTCTGATATCTTTTATCAGAGGTGATAAAAGACCGTATACCACATCAAAAACTATAATGTTTGTATTTGGCTTTTTGGTTGTTGTTTCACTGAAGGTCTAATTACTCTTTGCGTTGATGTCCAATTTTAGGTAAACGACTAGCTGGCAACCTGACACTATTTTCAGGCTTTGCATGGCCCATACTGCCAGATATGGCTTTATGTGTTACCAAGTATTACCTAAATTTGGCTTTTGTGATTATTATCAACTCGCATACAAGTGTAGGTATTAACGTAGTATTAACGAAAAATATATATATGAAAAAAAAAATATAATACAGAAAGTAATCAATAAACCAGTTATAAGTAGGCATAACATTGTTCAACACGTTCTACTCGTATTTTGAGATAAACAGACTACTCTATAAGATTCCAACGACTACTTTTTGTTAGAATTATTAATGCCCAAACTTGTAACAAAACAACTTTAAAGCACAGTTACAATCTAAATCAAATATAATACCAACAAAAGTATTAATATTTAATAAATGGACAAGATGGAAATATATGGAGAAAAAATAACAAATTTCAAATATTAAACACGTTACAAGATACTCCTAACCAATACTTACATCAAGCGAGACTAATCAACGATTTTCATTCATTAACAAGACGCAAACAAGTATTTACTATTGATTTAAGAGACACAAGTATGAAATCATCAAGTGAACTAGATCATATTTTATCTTCGATGACATTCATAAATGAAAACCGGAATAAAGAGGCGTTAATCATTTTACTAGTATGCTCAACGTCAATTAAAATAATAAGCGTATGATAGGAAATGATATAAAACAATAATTACAAACAGACATCTCCGTAACTTAATATTAAACTTGTATCAGCTTGATAATGCTGATCTTCATTTACATAAAACTGTAGTCAAGATTATTGGAATGTAGCCGAGGACAATAACGAGACAGTTACCGTTTAATTGCGGTTAAATACGCAAAGGGACTAACTAGTCTGCGCGTAACAGATGTTGTGGCTTGGGAGATACACTTTAATAATTGAACAAAGATTAATTTTAATCTTGTAGATTATAAGGATGTAGCAATAACTCCTTAATATGATAGTGTATTATCATTTCATAATCATTTGACTGCCGTGTTCTTAATTATATTTGGGATCGGCGTAATATGTTCGATCAGCCGTCATATCAACATTTGCTATATCATACTTCACAGACCCTTCTTTACTCTATCACCTTTCACAGAATATATCCCTCTTTTCTTCGGTCTTACTTTCTCTCCATATCTATCCACATTCATTCTCGTCCTGTGTAACATTCTCGTCATGTCAATAGTGTATCCGCGTGGAGATTTTTAAAAATCAAATATAGCCTATGTCAGTCAAGAATAATGTAGTTTCTTACTGCTGAAAAAAAATTCAAAATCAGTTTATTAGTTCCAAAGATTACTTCCCACAAACAAACTTATATTTTTATAACAATAAACTAAGGAATGTCACTAACAATATTTTTCTCTTTCTTTCCAGTCGTTCTTCGGTCGGTCGTACAACAACCTGAATTCAATCACCGAATGTAAGAACAACGGCGAATGCGTCATCAACAAGAAGAACAGAACAGCGTGTAAGGCGTGCCGTCTCCGGAAGTGCCTCATGGTGGGCATGTCCAAGTCCGGCTCCCGCTACGGCCGCCGCTCCAACTGGTTCAAAATCCACTGCCTGCTACAGGAACAGCAGCAAGCTGCACAATCACGGTCACCGCCGAGAGTACCGTCTTCGCCACATCCTCTAGCGCCCCCGTTTCCACCACACTTGTTTCCGAGCTTAGCGAGGCATAGAACAAAAGAAGAGCTCGCGTTACTGGGTCTTGATGACTATAAGCCTCCCTGCTCGGGCTCACCAGATTCACACCGTAGCGGATCATCACCCAAACTAGACGAGAAGACCAAGATCACCCACTCCCGGCCGCAGGACCGACCGCTCACGCCACCAAGAGACGCGTTTGTCCCACTGCCGCTAGCCAACATCGCCTCCTTGCCGCACTTCCCACACTCACCCTTCCTGCCACCACCACCGTTCAGCCCATTCGCCACAAACCACCCTCTCCTATTCCCGCCTGGTTTCCATCCAATATACTCGAGACATCTTCTCGACCACCCAGCACTGCGGCACGCGGCCGAAAACAACAATGACGTTCGAATTGACGACCACAACGCTGATTCCTCCAAGCGTTTCTTCTTAGACGAAATCCTGAAGCAGCAGCGATCGTCACATCCGCCGACTCCACAAGAAGACGTTATATCTGAAGCTGAATTCGTTCCCACACCGCCAGCGGAGAGGAGGACGTCCGAATCACCTTTGCAAGAGAACCCAATGGATTTGTCCGTCAAGTCTGATGGCCGGTCGAGTTCCGCGCGGCGAAGATCGGACGACAGCGAAGTGATAACGCCTGACAACGAAGACGTAGACTCGGGCAGTGGTGGCGGCTCCGCTAGCGAGGACGAGGACATGTCGTACTCACAAATAAAGAGGATCAAGCTCCATCCTCTGGACCTCACAACCAAAGTCTGACGTCACAGACGCCCCTAGTGCTTTATTATAAACAATTGAACATTAAATCGTCAGTGAATTTATTAAGGCCAGTAAATCGGATTGTGATTTTAAAATAAGTAGGACGATCGAAAAGACTATCTCGAAATTGTTTAGTGAATTGTTATCGCTTGAAAGAGTCTATCCAAATACGTAACTTTACATAAGCTTAGATAAATGTTAATGGTACTTAAAGCCCGGTTTATGATTATGTACAAATCAATTGTAAATAATAAATTATTCTGTATAGTGTAAGATTTAGGTTAGAGTTAGTTAGTGAGTTTTCGTCGTGGGAGTCAGCCGGGTTTTGCAACATTCCATTATAAAAAAATGCCCGTATGTTTGTATTAATTCAATTTATAATTTATTCCACTTAGTAGAATTTTGATTGATGTGTTGTTTGAGGATTTAAATTGTTTTATATTCGGGTGCATCGTGAGCTGTCGCTTTGTTTTAACGCCTTCGTTTTTTAAGTTTAATATTAATAGCAACTTTCGTTTTCTTATTGTATTATTTAATGAGACATTCCAATGATATTTTCTATGTTTAATGAAGAATATACTCTACCGTACAAGCATTCCTAGGAATTTGCTCAATATTTCAAATGTTTTATATGTACTCAGTAGTAAAAATAGTCACGATTGAACATAATATACTCAATGTAATACGTGCGAGTTTTGGTGTATATAATGTAAGGGAGAAGCTCGTCGAACTGTACACAAGCTGTCTGTAATGAATGCATTCCATGAAGACGTACAAAATAAAATATTCATGCACTCGGACTTTTGGTTTTATTATTTACTATAAATATCCCATATTTTATAATTTAGAAAGCCGTAGCAGTGCCTAATATTATCATACAAATATATATTCCTGAAATTGTCTCAGTGGAGTGATCACTAACGCTGCCTACAGATCGATATGTCAGGGTTCGATTCCTTGGAGAGGCTAAATTGTTTGTGTGATTAACATGACCAATTTCTTTGACGAATAATTATAGAAAAAATATACCAAACAAATTATTTAATATTAAAAATGGGTGATCATGTGAATGAAAATTAAAAATGTCTTTATTGTTAGTAGAAGCTAGTGTCTTCATATTACGACTAAACTATTGGCTAATGTTGACAGCTTACAATGCTAAAAAATTAAAGTTTGTAAAAAAAAAATGTAGCATTCTTTACAATTAAATAGTAAGAAAGCACATGTCGTATGGGTGCTGTGTGTGTGCGTGTGTGTGTGCGTGCGTGCGTGCGTGTGTGTGTGTGTGTGTGTGTGTGTGTGTGTGTGTGTGTGTGTGTGTGTGTGTGTGTGTGTGTGTGTACCTAGGCCACCGTGTACGTGAAATGGTCTCGTCTATCTATCTCGCTCTAATATACGAGTTAGTATGCTCTTTCTCTTTTACATTGCCGATCTACACTTTCCTATATGTATCTATGGTGTTTAATGATACTACACAATCAAAGTATCAGAAAGTTTTTTGCATACACGACATTTTCTGAAATCCTATATATAATTACAAACATAGCCATTAAAATACAGGTATTGTAATTTTTAGAATGATATTAAAGAAGTCAATTCAGCTTATAGTATAGGAAGCACTGTCAATGGTTTTTTTAATACTGTTGATACAAAAATTAAAATCTATCAAAATACAAAGTTAATGAACCACATGGCTTAAGAGGTTAATGATAGAAGAATAGATTGGCAAGAGAATAAAATAATTTTGAAATTTCTCCTACATTTTGATTTACTTAGCAAACTATGTGCAGAATACATATAAAATTTATTTTAAAAAATTCTGAGTTTTTTATAAGACTAAAATTATATAATTATTATATGTCAGTATGGGTGCTGACAGGTATATACCCATGTAATAAAAATAATAATAAATATCCACGCTCACACCAATTATCTAGCGCAAATGAAGTATCATTAGGAACTTGTGTTATGGATACTAGATAACGGACAAATTAATTTATATCTTTTTGTAAATAAACTAAATATATAAACAACCATGACCTTGAACGAACGTTCGTGTTTATCACACAAACATTTGCTACTACCTGGATTCGAACCCGGACCGCTTGATGTGTAGGCAGCGGTACTGATTACTCCACCAATTCCAAATATTCTGTATAAATTATGACTGAAATAAATGTTGGTATTCTTCACACAAACTTGTAAAGCCTCCAAGGATTCGAAGCTTTTTTAATTTCTCGTATACGTAATATGGAAGAAGTCTTATAATCGTCAAAAAAATCGACCTCGAGATTTTGACGGATTTACACGTTTTGGACCTCCCTGAGCCCAAAAATATTCATTTTGGAATTATGTCTGTGTGTGTGTCTTTGCGTTTGCACGATAATTACTCGAGCATGCTTTTACTTATTGCAACCAAATTTCACATGCGTGTATGACATCAAAATAAAAGGTTTCTATCAACTTTTGAGCCGTCCAAGCAACCAAGTGCGCGGTCGGTACTCGGATGGGTGACCAAAATTTAACATGCATGTATGACATCAAAATGTAAGGTTTCTATCAAACTTTTGAATCGTTTCCGGTATACGAGAAAGTCAAGGGAGGCCACTCCCGATTTTTTAATTCTTGTCCTTCATCTGACCTGATGCTAAGTGACGATAATGTCGAAGATGTAATCAATCTTCACCCGAACCCTCAGCCACAGACGAACTGGATATCTTATCATTAATTGTCTGAACACAATAATGATGTTAACATTATTATTCATCATCATCATCTTCATTTCAGCCGAGAGACGCCATTGTTGGACATAGGCTTCCCCCAAGGATCTCCAAACCGTTCGGTAGATAGTGGTTGCTAGCCAGGTGGACTTGAAAAAAGTCCTACCACCAACCAAACGGATGACGCCGTCGTGGTGGAGTGGTCAGTACAGCTGCCTACACATCAAGCAGTCCGAGTTCGGATCCTGGTAGTAGCAAATATTTGACTGACAAACACGAATATTTGTTTGCAAGTCATGGTTGATTGTATATTTATTTATAAAAAATATCTAAAATTCATCATCATCATCACAACAGCCTTTATAATTCGACCCACTGCTGGGACACGAGGCCTCTCCTCGAAGGAGGTTTAGGCAGTGGTCTACCACGTTTACCTAATGCGGATTAGCGGACGGAGTATAGGTGATCAGTACCCCTTTGCTGATCCATTACTTGCCTTCTACGACACCCAATGGAGGATATGGGGTGATGCATCACGCGGCCTCTAGAATTAGTATATTAAAAATGTCCGTTATGTATTATCTTTTACACAAGTTCTTAATGATACGAACTTTGGGCTAGATATTAAACCGAGTAGGTACTGGGGATCGAACTCGAGATCTCTGGATTTTAATTCCGGTGGGTTAACCATTAGCCTACGGAGGTGGATAAAACTAGAAAAGATTTGTATTTTTCATCATATCTTTATCTACCGTATAATGCTAGACATTTATCTACTTGACTATAGGTTTTAAGTTTAGAAATATCTAGAATGCTAAGAAGGCTGAACAAGAACCTTCGCAAGGCTATTTTCCTGGCATAAATAAAGCCTTTATATACATTATCTGAACCATATATCTGGTTATGCTATGATTGTGTTATTGCAGGCATTAGTCTGTTACGGAGTTTGATAGTGAGACAGATGTGAGCGGGGAGCCTTGACCTGTGCGCCGGCGCATCTTTGCCACAGACCTATAGTTACTGGATAAATCTAAGAATTGAAAATTAAAGATTAAAAAGGCAAAAAAATCAATGCTAATTTTTTTTTTTCAATAAATGGCTAAGAAACGAGTTACCAATAACGAGTTAACGTTTCCAAGATTTCTGGCGAATCGCCAGTGGCGATCCCACTCCGTATAGAAACACAATGCTGTAAAGCAGTTAGTTATTTGACTATTATTGTTATTTTACGACCGACTGGGAAATGCTTGACCTTTATCTCACCTACGTCAAGATAAGAAGATGTCAATTGAGGAAGAGCACTTGGAAACATCAACATCATTTAGTCGAGGTAGGCATAGTGGACTGTATAGCCGCTCGAATTTGGAGAGCCAGAACTGTGGTAGTACGTCTTCCTTACAAAAAACAGTAACACTACATTTTTGTGGTTTGTGTTGTGGTTGGTGAGTCTGTAAGGTTGCCAGAGCTCCTCGGGATATGGGAAGGGGACTAAGGTTGGCAGTGCGCGTGTGTCACTTCAGTGGTGCACGCGTCTATAGGTTACAGTGGCTGCTCATGCTCACCACCAGAAAGGCCATATGCTTATCTGCCAACCAAATAACATTAAAAAACAGATTGAAACTGCTGGAATACAACAATTAAAATTTATATTATGGTTACATGGTTGTTGTAGGAGCTCGACCCTCATCATGGACTTGCCGGCAGATCATAGGCCACAGTGACACGCTCTTACCGTGGGAAGCACGGCCAGATGTGCAGAAAAGAGAGAATTAAAAGATAGGTTAAATTTAACACTATTTATTAAAATAAAGGGCGTGAGTGGGGTTTCGCACTGGGGTTCTCGCACTTTAGAAAGAGAGACTTAGCTTCAGCGGTTAGCGCAGGAAGCGGCAGGAACCAGGCACGTCGACTACCAGCGTGGTCGGCGTGGGTTCAGCTTCGGCCGGTAGGGTGGCACGAAGCACAGCAGCGGAGCAGCAGGGTAGGCGGCTGCCCGTAGATAGGATCCCTGAAATGTTATTTTAAAAGATATGAACAGGGGTTCGCTTAAGTCGACCGACTAAGGTTAGGGTATAAAGGGACGAAGCTACAATTGAAATGTTTTAATAAAATAATTAATAAAAGAACTACAAGGGTAATAAAGTGATCAAAAAAATTATAAGATGTAAAGGTCGAGCAAAGGTCAACATGTGGTCACTATATACTATTTAAAGAAAGAACAGTTAATTTCAAGTAGAAATTAGTATTTACTTTTTAGCAACATATTAAATTAAATTAGTTATTCAACTCGATAGATTTCTAAACGCACCCTTCTTAGCGGTCTCATAGAAAATAGTTTTACACAGATTAATTGTTAAAAGAATATAGCTGTGGATTGTAATCTGTCCACGGCCCATTTAGTGGAACGTTTCACATGATTACAAACACAGTATGATGTATAAGAATAATTAATCAAAATAATCATAAATAACGTTTTGCAAATTTACTACTAAAAAGTACCTATACAGTTTAAGGTTACCTTATCTATCAGTGCAAGGAATTGAAATAATAATTAATACGTTAATTAAATGAAATTGCGATTTAACACTAGGTTTACTAAATTATTAAAAAGCTAGATGCAAAACGTTAAAATGATAGGTTAAGAACACACACTCACCCTAGTTCGGGGATCGCGTACTACAGTTAATAACTTCAAGAAGGATTACTAAACTATAGCTGGAGAAAATGGAAGAAGAGGCCCAGTTTCTCCGAGCTACGCCTTAAATACTCCAAATCTTCTGGAAACTTCCCAAAATTTGTAGTGGGAGTTCCGTTTAATGAATAATGCAACCATAACCAAAGGATAGTTTATACAGAGTACCTGTATCTATGGTTGCTGCAGTAAAATTATGTAAACAAAAATAATTTAAATTGTTTAGCAGATTTTCTATGGGCAGAAAATACAAGTTAAAATATATTAGTTATTTAATTAATTTATGGCACAAATTAGTTGGGCCAAAAGGCTTGTATACAAAGTTCGAGATATTTTTAAAATGGAGGGTATTCAGAATCATTATTATAAATAATAGAATTTAGAAGCGGGTATCGGCGTCAGCCGACATGAGAACTGTCATTAGTAAACAGATCAAAACAAGTTAACAATTGCTGTGTTTATATTTGTTTTAAAAACAAGTAAAAGTTAATATTAGTCTAGAATATTTAATTATTATAGTTGATAGTTATGTGATGCTTTGTTTTGTATGGATTTTTTTATTAAAAATCAACGTAAGTATATTGGAAGACGGTTTAGACCGTGACATATCCCCCCCTTTAGTGTAGGATTTTGCTTGACAAAAATCCCCTAAAGAAGTCTACACTCTCAAAAAGAAACTAAAACTTCAGAGTAATAGTTATATAGAACATTCAGACACTCAAGATACAACACAACTGCAAAAGAGTACCCTGCAACATTGACGAGAGGTATCGACAATACAAGATTTAGAGTCTTGGTAGTACCTAGGACTACAGATGCGAGGCAAAAGAGAGTAATCCAGTTGTTTAGCAACCGAAAAACAATAAGGTCACAGCTGTGAAAGTAAAATCAAGAGATACTTCAAAGTATTCTATAAAAGAATAAGAGCGCAGTTTAGGTACAGCATTCTCCAGTTAAAAATGGAAAAAATGGAAGGGATTTTTTGAAAAATTGTTTAGCAATTTTATTTTTAGTCACCAAAGGTTTTGTAAAAAAACAAAGCAATGAAATCACGACCAGCAAAAGAATTCAACAAAATTTTCATTTGGTTAGAACCAAATGCATTTGTGAACAAAAAAACAAGACAGCTTTATAAGATAAGGAACTGTTTCCTTATTTTAACAATAATTATATTTTGTTTTAAATTATTCAAAAAGAAACAATACATCAGAATGTATGTTTTGTTGTATTTTAAATGTTAGTTATAGTTTTTGAAATTATTATATTTATAGTTTTAGACTATAAATACAATAATTTTTTAAGATTGTTTTTATGTTAGTAATTTTAATATTTTACATTAGTTAAGAGTATTTATTTAGTTTAAAATCTTTGATATGCCAAGATCCTAGATTTTTACCTTTCATATCAACCAATTCATAGACCAAGGGCGATAGTTTAGATTTAATACGACATTTAATATATTTAGGAGCAAGTTTTTTAGAAAATTGCTTATCTTTGTCGCTTTGATAGTAAGTTTTTCGCCAGACAATATCATTAACGTTGAAGTCAAAGTTTTTGCGACGAAGATTATAAGGACCACAATTACGAGGGACAGAGTTTAGTTTCCTGCTGTCCAAACAAAACCTATATTCACCATTTTTCCTAGGTGTAAGAATAGGATTAGACCAGGGGCTTTCGCATGGTTCGACCACGTCCTCTTTAAGCATCTCATCTAGATGATCGTATGAAAAAACATGTTTAGGTTCGTCAAGAGCTATGCTAGTAATATTAGTCTCCTGAGATGCATTGACTACTAGGCTATCGAGTTCGCTAGGAAACAACCCAAAATTTCTCCAGAAATCCATACCTAAGATTAGATTGTTTTGTATTTCTGGTACAATATAAAGTTTTATATTATAGGTTTTGGTATTAAAAGTTAAAGGTAAAATAAGATATTTAGTAGCGTAAAATCTTTGACCGCCAGCTGCAGAAAGCTGTAACGGATTACAAGAATAAATTTTATAATTTTTGAAATATTCATTAGAACTATTGCCCAATAAAGATACATCTGAACCAGTATCCAACAGACCAACGAGTTTCTTATCATTAACATACACGTTTGTATAAGGACGTGAAAATACATTTTGCGATTCCAGGATTGGAGACACAGAGTGGTTAGAAAAGACGTCCGAAACAAAGGATAACCACTGATTCCACTCGGTCTCACTGCAGAGATTATTAAATTTTGAGCGATCAGAGCCGCTAATACTCCAATCCTGACAAACTAGTTTTTTTGGGTTGCATTTAGTGCAATCCGGAGTACGTACACCCTTTTCCCCACACTTAAAACATATTATTGTTCTTGGTTGTGGACAAGCCTCTAGACTATGCGAGTTAGTACGACACCTCGGGCAGTATAGAGTTGCTGAAGCTACAGCAGTAACAAAAACCTTCGGTTTTATAGTACCGTTATAAGATTTATAAGTAGGTTTTTCAACACTAACAGAAGCGCTGGATTTGCCCTTATAAGCGAATTCAGGAGCTAGAGTTGAAGAACTAGGAGCAGAAGGCTCATTAAATTTTTTAAACTGGCATTGTACCTTTTCGAAATTTTGGCATACAGCCTTAAGCGTGTCAATATTTAATATTGGCCAAACAGAAGCTAATGCGTTAGCATAACAAGGTCGGATGTTATGTATAATGATCTCCAATTTTTCAACCTCAGGCAAGGGCTTAGTAAGACGAGAGAACATGCCATCCATTATAGATAGGTAAATACTAATATTTTCGCCTTCGCCTTGAAAACGACACCTAATTTCTGACAAAAATTGGTAGTCAAAATCATGTGGACTAAAATCCGATTTTAAAGCATCAACGACCTGAGACCAACTATCCACCTTGGGCTTAATGCACCGGAACCAATGAAGAGCATCGTCCGTGAAAATTTCATAGCCAAAAGACAGCAACTTATCGTGATCAATGCCTCTTGCCTCAACAAATTCGTCCACTTTTTGAACGAACGCGCGCACACACGACTTGCCATTAAATTTTAGTTTTGATAAATCCGGAGTACGATTTTTATCAACAGTTAGACCAATGATTGCCCTTTGCAAATCGTCAACAGATAAGGTAGTCTTACTAGATGGTGACATTGTTCTAAGCTCGGTCATTTGCGACTCAAAATTTTGTTTGCAGTCGGAAAGAACCGCATCCAAATTATCCTCGTCAACCTCGATCCTATTCAACCGGTGATAAATATGGTTGAGTAAGACTTCCGTTTGCAAAAATAAATTTTTTTCGAATTTTTTTTTTAGAGATTTTATATTTTTAAAAGATTCATCCAGACAAGCCACAACTCCGTCTAAATCCTCAGAAGGAGGCAAATGCGAAAGTGAAATCGTTTCAGTTGGAAACTCCTTATTCAATTTCACTATCTGCTTTCTTAATTCGAACACAGTGTCAGCCGGAGTTTGACCGCGCAAAGCAACCTCATATTCGAGCTCGGATTTGTGTAATGAAAGAAAATTAATACTTGTATTTTCCGCCATAGTAAAGTACAACACTATAGTTTACAAAAGGGACTAAGGCGAGTGTGTGCGAAACAATTCAATTGCAGCGTTAGAGAGAAAAAAAAATTAAGTGGGTAGCTATTAAAAAATTAACAACCGGCAAAAATTAAACTTTTTTTTTTTTAGTAAAAAGAATAGTAATAGCTTAGGGCTCACCGAATGAAAATTATTCGCACTTTATAATATAATTATATAGAATAATTATACTAAAGATTAAAAATAAAAAAAAAATAGGTACCCACCTAAAACAAAAATTAAAATAAAAAAAGAGAAAAAATTGAGAACCACAGAGCGAAGAACCCTGAGCGAGTTGGGCGCCACTGACACGCTCTGACCGTGGGAAGCACGGCCAGATGTGCAGAAAAGAGAGAATTAAAAGATAGGTTAAATTTAACACTATTTATTAAAATAAAGGGCGTGAGTGGGGTTTCGCACTGGGGTTCTCGCACTTTAGAAAGAGAGACTTAGCTTCAGCGGTTAGCGCAGGAAGCGGCAGGAACCAGGCACGTCGACTACCAGCGTGGTCGGCGTGGGTTCAGCTTCGGCCGGTAGGGTGGCACGAAGCACAGCAGCGGAGCAGCAGGGTAGGCGGCTGCCCGTAGATAGGATCCCTGAAATGTTATTTTAAAAGATATGAACAGGGGTTCGCTTAAGTCGACCGACTAAGGTTAGGGTATAAAGGGACGAAGCTACAATTGAAATGTTTTAATAAAATAATTAATAAAAGAACTACAAGGGTAATAAAGTGATCAAAAAAATTATAAGATGTAAAGGTCGAGCAAAGGTCAACATGTGGTCACTATATACTATTTAAAGAAAGAACAGTTAATTTCAAGTAGAAATTAGTATTTACTTTTTAGCAACATATTAAATTAAATTAGTTATTCAACTCGATAGATTTCTAAACGCACCCTTCTTAGCGGTCTCATAGAAAATAGTTTTACACAGATTAATTGTTAAAAGAATATAGCTGTGGATTGTAATCTGTCCACGGCCCATTTAGTGGAACGTTTCACATGATTACAAACACAGTATGATGTATAAGAATAATTAATCAAAATAATCATAAATAACGTTTTGCAAATTTACTACTAAAAAGTACCTATACAGTTTAAGGTTACCTTATCTATCAGTGCAAGGAATTGAAATAATAATTAATACGTTAATTAAATGAAATTGCGATTTAACACTAGGTTTACTAAATTATTAAAAAGCTAGATGCAAAACGTTAAAATGATAGGTTAAGAACACACACTCACCCTAGTTCGGGGATCGCGTACTACAGTTAATAACTTCAAGAAGGATTACTAAACTATAGCTGGAGAAAATGGAAGAAGAGGCCCAGTTTCTCCGAGCTACGCCTTAAATACTCCAAATCTTCTGGAAACTTCCCAAAATTTGTAGTGGGAGTTCCGTTTAATGAATAATGCAACCATAACCAAAGGATAGTTTATACAGAGTACCTGTATCTATGGTTGCTGCAGTAAAATTATGTAAACAAAAATAATTTAAATTGTTTAGCAGATTTTCTATGGGCAGAAAATACAAGTTAAAATATATTAGTTATTTAATTAATTTATGGCACAAATTAGTTGGGCCAAAAGGCTTGTATACAAAGTTCGAGATATTTTTAAAATGGAGGGTATTCAGAATCATTATTATAAATAATAGAATTTAGAAGCGGGTATCGGCGTCAGCCGACATGAGAACTGTCATTAGTAAACAGATCAAAACAAGTTAACAATTGCTGTGTTTATATTTGTTTTAAAAACAAGTAAAAGTTAATATTAGTCTAGAATATTTAATTATTATAGTTGATAGTTATGTGATGCTTTGTTTTGTATGGATTTTTTTATTAAAAATCAACGTAAGTATATTGGAAGACGGTTTAGACCGTGACAACAGTGACGTTTATATACCATAATGTTAGCAAACTTCTGAAATTAACAGCTTCAACATTAGTCGACATTATTTACCCGCTGCCAGACTTTATACCTCACCGGCCCCGTACGACAGAAAATGAGCATGAAACTCTTATATTGTAGTTACACTTTACAGTGAAATCATAGGCACAATAGGTAAGCCAGCTTGCCACAAAGTAACTACTGTAGAATGCTTCTAAAAAGTCTGAATTCTAAGCCATATTTGAATGGATGTGTGAAGTGATGTGAATGGAAAAAATATGAATGCGTACCTATATAACAGGAAGATTATAACTAGAGAAATTCAAGGAGAATCGTTTAGGTTGTATGGACCTAAACGATTCTCCTTGACCGATTGATGGACCGGTTATGTCTTCTTCATCTTAAAAGCCTTTGTTATCTGACAACTGTTAGAACACAAGGCCTCTCCTTGTCATCGAAGGAGGTTTAGGCAGTAGTCCACCACGCTTGCCCAATGCGGATTGGTGGACGGAGTATAAGGTATACCCCTTTGCTGATCCATTAGTCGCCTTCTACCACACCCATTGGAGGATATGGGGTGATGCTATTCTACTCTGCCGGCATCACACGGCTAATCCGTTATGTGAATGAATTAAACACAATACTTTGGAATAGATGGATTGTGTGAGAAATGATATGAAAGACAAAGGAGTAGCTGATGATAAGATGGCAACCGATAGACAAAAATTGAAGGTGAAAACACCGACCCTAAAGATTTGGAGCAAGGTAGGATGCGAAAGAGATAAAGGTTGGCAACATCATAATGCTGTAATTCCTATCTACGGTAAACACTTGCCATAATGACACCCCTTTGTGGATAAACAAATTCCTTTGTCTGTCGCTTCCAGTACGAACTAGATCCTAGTACAAAATTCTTGTGTAACATCAGTAGACTCGGTTCACAATAACTGCCAGGTTTATTAGTTATTTTGTGCGACGGAATACATAATTAGGACTCGCGAGCGTTGCGTGTACGTAAAAAGACTCGTGACATTTTAGCATGAAAGTGTTGATAGTTATTCAATATAATGACTGCTATTTAGATGTGCTAAAATCTATTACTGGTATCTCAATGGCGAGGAGTAAAACAACTTTATTACGCCCGTCTTCTTTCATCGACGTAAGATTTTAGAGTACGCGGAGATTAGACCGTAACGCTGTGTCGATAAAGTTTAAATTGTAATGAAATTGGTTGTAAAATTGTATAATTATATTGTCAATTTTGTGTTTGATTGCAATTTCGACTTTATTAGGTATTAGAGTGTTCGGGTTCCGTAACAGAAATTAGGAAGAGAAGGAGAAACGGTCAAAATAGTAATAATAATAGGAATATATCTCCACGCTCACACCTATTATCTAGACCAAATTAAGTACCTTTAAGAACTTGTGGATAGGTACTAGATATTGGACAAAATAATATACAAAATAATCTAGGTACGTATTTTATAAACATACTTAAATAAATACAAAAACAACCATGACTCGTTAACAAATGCTCGTGTTCATCGCACTAACATTTGCCACTACCGGGACTCGAACCCGGATTGATGTGTAGGCAGCGTTACTCACCACTCCACCACGACGGCGTTAATAACAAACAGTGAAAAAAATATAAAGTATGGAATAGGCCGCCTGGATTGCGGAAGATGCTGGGTTCGATTCCCGCCTGAGGCAAGTCGATTTTTTTCAAAGCATTTTTTCGAGTTTTAAAAATATAAAGTAATTACATACATATATACAGTCATGCTCGTAGTCCCAAGAAGGGTAGAGCAGAGCCCTAGGTTCGTTACACATAAAGCCACGTCTGGCAGTATAGGCCATGCAGTGCGTCTAAATAGTTCAGCTCAAAAGCAGTTCAGCTTTCATGAAAGGAGCACCAAACCCAAAAAGGAACCAATCCTTGAGAAACAAAACACAACAACAGCCAATAACCAGGACAGATGTTACACTCAAAGTCATCTCAGCAGTGCAGATACTCAAAATCGTATATGCCGTAAAGTCTAGACAAATAAAACATTTTTATCTACACTCATGTCATAATATTCGAATTACGATATCAAAGGTGAACATAAAATGACATACTTTTTAATACAGATAATCAAAATTAAAATTTAAAAAAACAACCTGTAACATAATGACCATTATAACCAATGACATAGGAATTCTATGGACGTGCCCTAACAACAAAAAAACCGTGCCGGTTGAGCGCATAAAATGGCGGACTGACAGCTGTTATAGTGCTGTTCGGTAGTATCTTGCTCTATCGATAAAATTATTTTGTGAAATAAATTATTTTGTGAAATGATTTTATTGTGTCATAAAGTTAGCTTATCAATATGAAATGAATGCATAGATATAGGAAACTGTAGATGGGCAAAGTTAAAGAGAAAGAGTATACTAACACGTATATTAGAATGAGATAGACAGACGAGACCATTTCACGTATACGCAGGCGGCCTAGGTCGGCCTGTCAGTCACGTAGAAAAAACAACAACTTTCAGACTGCAGTACTATTTTTCACGGACACGTACGCATTTCTCACACATTGGTGCATGTTTTGGTCTCGCCTTTAATACCAGACACGATTTCTTGGCAAGCTATAAACATCAGTAATTATAAAGCTATCATTACACCCTTAGATTTTCACGACGCCTGCCCGCCGCCCGGTGCGTTTTCTATAATATCTCCCTTATTGCTACAAGATATCGGGTGAAACTTCCTGTGCTTCGGAAGGCACGTTAAGCTGGTGGCTAGTTATAAGCTTGGCTGGGGGGAGCGAATATCTAAAACATAGGTTAAAGTTAAACACACCAAAGATATTTTGCTAAAATAATAAAACGAAATACTAGAACGTAAATCAATATGTTTATTATTTACATTATTAATTTGACTAAACAAACTCAAACTCAAATTTCTTTATTCATTTAGGTACAATTTTGATGCCAAAGTGAAGTTTGATGCCATCGGCTTAAGAGTCTACCAAGAGGCCTTGTTCTGAGAAGAACCGGCAATAAACTCAGCTTTGGAAAGAGCTTTTTCCACTCCTACTGCTTCCAACCACATTTTCTTCCTCTATTCACTTCTTGGTAACCTAAAAAAAATAAAAACCTGATGAAAATTGGAATCTTAAATAATTTGGGTTGGGTATGGGATAGGCAATTTTATTTTCATTTATATTTATGTTCTTTAGCTTTATGAATCCATTACAATTGATAAGGTTAAAAGAAGACATAAATAATAATAAAAAATTAAACACTTTCCAAGTTGTAAGAATAACCAACCTTATGGACACCAGTATTTTTTTTATAAATCCTCTTTTTTAACTCGTATAAGAATAATGATCCGATATTATATAGATGCTATTTTGAAGGCATATGTGGAGTACATATGCCTTCTATCTGCCCCTAAGGCCTCTCCAATATAATATTGTCATGATTATGTATTATCGTCAATTACTTTCGATAATTTGAGAACAACACTAGTTGTCAAATTCAACATTTTCTTAGCTTGTAAATATTCAAAATAAAGCCTAATCTTTAATTGAAATCCACATGAATGGAATCACATGGATGAATAAAAAATTTAAAACATTCAGAGTACCCATAAATGCTAAAACTATTTACTATTTACTTGTAAATTTTAAGACTTACCGGTGCAACGTTAATCTTTGTTGATTTTCGTCTTTCCTTGACCCACACCCTATTACACTACACTTAGGCATTATGACGGTGTGATCTTTCACAACTTCGCGTAATTTCAATGAAGTAATCTCCAGAAAAAGAAAGATAAATATTAATTTTGATAATGTTTACAAATCGTTGACACATGAAGTACCAAACAGTAACTGACAGTTATGTCACACAATATGGCTGCCTGGCTGCAAAATATATATAAAAATAACTATAGCTACAGACAATAGGCCGGGTCCATAGAATTCCTATGTCATTGATTATAACACCGGTTCGACTCATTATGATACAGTTATTTTTCTTAAATACTCGGGAAGGCAAAGGGATCTAACCCATACATTTGTCTTTTCTGTTGTTTTATTTGAATTTATGTATGAGTGTAGATAAAGTAGTGTATGCAACTGCATATAACACGGGTATTAAAACACTCGTTACTATTATGAAACTCGCTGCGCTCGTTTCATAAACTCACACTCGTGTTTTAATACCCTTCATTATATGACAGTTGCATAAACTACTATTAAACATTAAATTTGTATTTCCCGGTTTTTTAGTTTTGAGTGCAGTTGTTTTTATTTAAAAATAATTAAATTTTTGCTTCTTGGTGTTGTAAGTATAGAAATTTTCGGGAAACTGTCTTGAGATCTTTTAAACAAACAAGTAATAAAATGATAAAAATATCATCGATCTCATTTAAATACGCATTATTAGAGATAACTCAAAAACTACTATGCAGATGACGCTCAAATTTGAATGGGACCACATGACAAGCACCAGCTTCCATACATAAATAAAATCATCAAAATCGGTTCACCCAGTAAAAAGATATGAGGTAGCACACATAAAAAAACATACAGTCGAATTGTTGTTATTTTAATGAAAAATTTAAAAACTTTTTTAAACCTAGATTAAAATTTGAATTTAATTTGTAAGTTTTATATAATTTTGATTGGTTAAAAATTCTAGTGCCAAAACGGTTGAGCAGAGCTTATTTGATTATTTTTATTCTATAATGTTAAGAATAGATTTTGTATAAAAATAGGGATATAAAATATCTGAAATAAATTGATTTGAATTGAATTGAATTAAGGTAACATTTGGTTAGACATAAATCCATATCAGTCAGTGTGAGACAGGCATCAAAAACTATGCTGAATTGCGATATTTGCTGAATTTGATAGTTTATTTTTAGCACTGCACTCCGCATTGCATACCATACTCGAAATATCTGTATCAGTCAGTACCCTTAGTGTATGTTTCTTATGCTACGGCCGCACACATCGCGATAACATTCGTGCGATAATCTTCGCCTTCGGCCTAAATGTGCACATTCGCGCCTAATGCATGGCCCAAGGAACTTGTATCGCTAATGCTTTGGCCGCACCTGCGCCTATCGTCCCGAAGTAATACGTGGCGATACTTTGTACGATACACGCAAGTGCGGCCCTAGCATTAGTATGAAAAACGTAACTTTATGAGGTCTGTTTATATGGGAAACGTTGTTTGCACTTCTTTCCGCTAGAGGCGCTAATTACGTTTCCATATCATTTAAGCTTCGAACGCAACTAAAATGGATACTTTTTTACACTAGAAACTAGAGATGAAACGGATATACGGTAACTATCCGGCCCATTTAACCTAAATTTACTATCCGGCCGGATACCATATAGTAATTCAGTATCCGGCCGGATAACGGATATGCAAAAACTACGACAATTTATGCCCTAAAAGTTAATAACAATAACATGGTATAATTAAGACGGCTTTTATTTAAAATCGAAAAAGTTACAAAAAAGCCATTAGATGTTCCAAAAACTAATTTTTTTTTTCTGAAATATTCACTCTAATGATAAATACATAAATAGAAAATATCTAAACAAAAAATTTTAGTGAAAACTTAGCGAAACCGCCCGAAATGATTTCGCCACCCCTGTGCGGCGCTAAACTCGTCACGACATGCAACGAGACAATGGGCCAAATATCCGGCCGCCATAGTCGTTTGGCCGGATATCCAGTATCCGGTATCCGACCAAACAGCTATCCGTTTTGGAATAATTTTATTTTTGCGTAAATATAAAACGTAAATATTAATACTAGAAAAATGCACTGAAAAAAATCGACTTGCCTCAGGCGGGACTCGAACCCGCATCTTCCACAATCCGGGCGGAAAAAAATATCACAAACTATCCGTTTTATCTCTACTAGAAACCTTACACTAAGTGTCAAGAAGGCCTTTGGCTTCAATACCCAACCTAATTCTAATCGACAAACCGTGGCAATAAAACCAATACGTTACTTCAAGGAGCGTCACAATCGGCTCGTATTTCGCTCATTGTCAGCATAAGTCCATGCGCTTTGTGTGCTCGCCGGTCGTCGCATCCAAACGACCTCATCATCTCGCCCAAGATGTGTCGAAGACGAGTTATGATGATGCACGCAGGCCTTGTGCAGTTCCGGATGGCTCCGAGCCAAGGTTCCTTATGATAATGTAGATTTTTTGCTTATCATTAATATAAATACTAGCAGACCCGTTGTAGTGTTTAATTTGCAAAATAAAAATTTAGGACTGCTTATCCTATAATCTAAGTTGGACCAGCCAACACTCATTTATAATTTCCATAAAATTGGTTCAGTAGTTTCCGTGAATAAGTAAATAAAGTTCTCGACCACCTAATTTGTGACTAATGAACGAAATTGATATCCTGAACGACGGAGACGAAAATCCAATATTTGACAGGTTTATATGGGAAAATACCAATTTTTTATTTTTACTATTTTCCTCGCAATTTTTCCTTATTTTAGCACCATTTAATCCCGTCTCGACCAATGCTCGACCATAGCATTAAAATCCAGATGTCCCGGGTTCGATCCCCAGGGAGTACATATTTGTACTCCGTTTGGTTGGTGGTAGGACTTTTTCATGTCCGCCTGGCTAGCTACCACTATCTCATCAAAATCTGTCGTCATAATAATAATATTAACAGCATTATTGTTTTCCGACAGCTAATAATAAGATAGCCAGTCCCTGTGGTTAAGGATTCAGGTGAAGCTGGATTCCATCTTCGGCCTTACTACTAAGATAAAGGCCAAGAGCTATCCTACTACTAAGGTACCTTTTATTTTTGTCGGGTAGGTCAAATGCATTTACGCATCGTCCCTGCGGGGTGGTGCGGACTGATATGTGGGACTTGAGGTAAAGGCGTTTCCTCCATACCCACTAAACATCCTACCCGGCCTGACCTCCAGTGCGCTATTGCGGGACGGCTCGGGATCTGCGCACGCGAGCGCAACTACACCGAGACCGTCCCAACGCTACTCGTCTAGGCACTCCTTGTGCACCAATTGGTGGCCAGCAGCCCACAGGGGCTACCGACTAACGCCAGCCCCTGTGGGCTGCTGGCAGAACCGCTTCCCAAATGCTTTGCGGTCTTAATGCGCTCCTGCGTCAACAGCCTGAATGCGACATTTTGCTGATAAGTAATCCGCAATAATTTTTCAATTGTCTGTGAAATTTAAGGTGTCTTTTAATTAGTAATGTTAATTCTTATATAATATATGTTAACTTTGTTATTTAATGATAATGTAAGTTATTTCTTAATAGTGTTAGTTATGGCCCGTCTAACGTCTAACTAATATTATTAATTAATTAATTAACTATCAGAGCACAACAATGCAGTCTTTGATAGCATGTTCGTACGGAGTTCTACCGCAAACCAAACCGGGTGTTACAAAACCTTTTTGTATCAGGCTATCGGTTTCTGATATTTTTTAAAATTGAAGTTGTCATCCTTTTGATTTGTATTGGTTGCTTAGTTACTTAAATAACAGTGAGAAAAAGAACAGATATTGTGAATTTTCATTATAGTTTATTATAGCAGTTTCTTCGGTATTTTATTAACAAATCCTCTGAATCTTATATTCGTTCGTACTCCATCAATCAGTTGACACCGGGCATACATTTATATTAAACTGGGAATCACACCTAGGACTGCTGGATTAATTCTGGTGGGTTTGCCCACACGAGACCGCGGTGGTCGTCTCATGTATTTTTCACCCTGCAAGTTACAGCAAGCTGCAACTTAAAGTTAGAGCATAAGTAACGGTAATTACGAGTAGAAAATAAAAACTAATAATAATTTCAGCATAAACAGCCACATCGACAGGCTGCGCAGCTCGATTGCATCTACAGCAATTTTTCGCGGCGATATATAGCAGCCGTTCGCAATATAACGTTACAAGAGCGCTATGTTTTAAAAATAATGAGAGGCGATGCGCGCGCGCACCGCGGGGCGTGGTTTAACGACGCGCGGCATAGATCACTTTTCTCGTAAGTATATTTTGTTAATAAGCTGCCTTTTGAATTATTACAATGTGTGGGGTCAGGGCGCTTTAATTGGAGACATAAGGTCTTTCTCATATTGATAGTAATATTAATTTAATGTTGCTATAGTTTTTTTTTCCGTAAATACATATATGAATATAATATGCTAATTCGCTATAAAACAGTCAACGGACGCAGTAGGTGATCGAAAATAGAAAATTTCGTAAAATGTGAAAACGATTATTATGAATATGTATATTATACCGTAGGGAAATGGGGAAATCAGGGATACCACGAAATCGCGAAATATAGTGAATGTTTTTGTTTATTACGTCTACATCTAAATATGTTTAGTGGATATGTTGTTTTACTGAACTATATATTCCAGTAAAACGAGGAAATGATAAGAAAATAGATTCTATCACTAAACATGTATGGTAATAACACGTAGTAAACAAGAATTTCGACGTTTTTCATGATATCGTGGCACCCCTGGATTTCGTGAAATCTCTGATTTTCTCATTGCCCTGCAATATATATGTATACACTAGAGGTACAATGGTCTACTGCCCAGGAAGTCATGTAGAAAATTTAAAGCTGCCAATCTTTTCCAGGATTAGCTGAAGTGAATATTTATTGGTCACCAATGCCTTAGCACCTTGGGCAGTAAAAGAAGAAGCTATATAATTATGCGAATAATTAGATGTAATCTAATTATTAGTCATTTTTCTCTGGGAACAAATTTAGTGCCCCCCAAAAAAATAGTACCTACATTGCTCACCAAAATGGATATTTTGCTCACCAAAAACAAATTTTAGTGAGATTTTACACTTTTTTGGTGATCATTTATCCTTTTTTGTAGGTTAGGTTGGGTTAGTATGGTGTTCGTTTAAATACAAGCCTTTTTCTCTGGCTGTAATCATTTACAAAAATAAAACACGGTCGAAACAGAACTACATTTTGCGGGTGAAACATACAGTAGAAGTGTCAGTAACAGTGTCTACAAACCGATAGAACCTGGATTGGTGTCTCGGTGAAGGGAATAATTAAATGACGAAGTTTATAGATTAAAATATAAAGTCAATTATGTATGGTTAACCGTTATCTAGTATACATAACACGTGCATAACCAAAGTTCTTAATGATACTTAATTTGGGCTAGATGATAGGTGCGGGTGTGGAGACATAAAAAATGTTGTTCGTTCAAAACATCGACTGTGTTAATATTTTTATATTCCTACTTTACGACATTTTTATTAATTTCGGGTCAGTAATCTTTTTGCATAAAGTTATTTAACGACTACAAAAAGAATAAAAACACAAATACTGTTTCATTCATAATTTTTATTGATTTAATTATGCAAAAACGATTTTTTTATCGTGTTTACGTTTTGTATAAAGCGAAACTTTGTTAGTTAACTAATTTCTACATTTTCTGTGTCATTTTCAAATATGTTTGAATACATATAAAGATATTTTAGTCTAGCTGCCTTTATTTTTGAAAAATACTATAACTATGTCTTTTGATAATCTTAATATTTGTAAATTACGTGTCACGTTGTTTGTCCGCGATGGACTCCTAAACTACTCAACCGATTCTTATCAAATTTGTATACCGTGTGCAGTTTGATCCAACATGAGAGATAGGATAGTTTTTATCTTCATAAGTAGTCATATTTTTTCTACTGCAGTATGAAATTACCACAGCAACGCGTGGCCGGGACGCTGTCCCGGCCACGCGCCAATATATAAAAGACTAGCTGCCCGGCCACGCGTTGCTGTGGTAATTTCATACTACTGACCTGTAACATTGTATCTGCAGTAAAAAAAAAAATGACTACTTATCAAGATAAAAACTATCCTATCTCTCAAGTTGGATCAAACTGCACACGGTGTACAAATTTGATTGAAATTGGTTAACTGGTTTAGGAGTCCATTGAGGACAAACATTGTGACATGAGATTTATATATATTAAGACTAGCTGTAGTCTTTTATATATTTTGTAAGTTGTAAGTACCTATTGTAAATTGAAGAAATTGTTTAAAAAAATCATAAATTTAATAGACATTTTGCGGTTGAGGCACAGGAAAAAATATCTTATCTACCATATCTAAATGTTGAGGTAGGCGCGAAGGGTTTACCAGCTCCCTCTATGAGTAAACTAGCTTCTGCCTGCGACTTCATCTGCGCAGGTTTAGTATAAATTATAGCCTATATGTTATTCTTTATTATTGAAAAGTATCTTTCAAATCCATTCAGAAGTTTTTGTGTGAAAGAGTAACAAACATTCATCCACCCATCCATCCATACAATTTCGTGTTTATAATATTAGTAGGATTAGCTTGTCTATAAAGAACTTCCGTAAGTTCAGCGGCTCTCGCGGCACCGTACCTATTATGGCTGGACAAAGAGAGAAGCCAGGTTTGTGTAGGCGAGTGCTGATAAATCATAAGGGAGACCGCTAAACCTACACCTGGTTTACAAGTCCCAGAGTCCCCTCTCTGCAATATGATGGACTCTGCGCCTGCACGGGAAATCCATGGCAAAACTTTTCAGATACGTAAGAGTTATATAATAAGAGTTACAAAGACACATCTGGCAGTATGGGCCATACAATACCCCCCAAAATAGGGACAGGTTGTCCACGGAACACAGATTCTGTGTTATGTGAGGTTGCCAGACTGTGGCATGCACTTAAAGGGCACTAAACACAACAATTAACAATCCCTCAGTAAAAAAAAATAACTAAAACCAAAGATCTAGATAGATGTTGGGTACATTCAAAATCATATTGCTGAATATTTTTTAATAATCTGACATTTCGGTATGTTAAAGTAATCTAGCTAAATAAAGCGCTATTGTTTCATTTATTTTCCTAACCTTTTTAGGGTTCCGTACCTCTAAAAGGAAAAAACGGAATCTTATAGGATCATTTTGTTGTCCATCTGACCGTATGTCTGTCAAGACCCTTTATCTTGAGAACGAGTGAAGGTATCGACTTGAAATTATAACCATATACTCAGGTCTACGGTCGCTTGAAGCTGTGAAAAAATGAAACTTCTTAGTTAACGCAAAAAAAAGATGCGGCAGTTTATGTCGCATAAAACGTATATATCGACTCTCAAGGGAATCAAAATTCATAGGGTACTTCCCGTTGACCTAGAACTGTGAATTTTGGCAAGTAATATAGCCTTACACCACAGATACAGTAAAAACTCTGAGAACAAAACTTTTGTAATTAAATCATAAAAAATATATTCAAAGTACGTAATCATTCATCGAGATTTGCCTTCAAATTAAAACCATATACTCAAGTCTACAGTCCCTTGAAGCTGTGAAAAAATCAAACTTCTAAGTTAACACAAAGAAAGATACGGCCGTTTATGCCGCCAAAAAATACAAATGGACGGAACCCTCGGTGGGCGAGTCCGACTCGCACTTGTCCAGTTTTTTTACTCTTGTTTCTTTAAAATGGCAAATGTTATACAAACTAGGTAAGCGGTAATTAGTAGAGACAAAAAAGCATACAAGCCTTATGCTGTGAATTAATTTATATTACAATGTATGTAGGTACAATCAACCGTAAATACGCTTAATATGTCATTTCAAGGTTGGTCCTTAATACAAAGTTATTAAGGGCAAAGTGTGCTTACAAGACATGTTGTCTCCTATACAAGACAAATATGACGAGAATCTATAATAAATTACAAAGATAAGTCTTGCGAAAAAGTATTCTGAATTATAAATGTATTGGTACATAGTAATTCAAGATGGATGTTAATTTTATTGTAATTGGGAGTCAAACGGCACTGTTTTATACTAAGCCTGGATATTAATTTAAATTAATCTTTTATATTTAAGTAATATAATCTTTCTGTATACTCTTGGTTAAATATGGTTTTATTTTTATGCGAGTCTAATACCGCCTAGATAAATATTTATTTTATATTCATAACACTACTGCTGGCACCCGTTTAGCTTCCGAAAATGGATACTTGACCGCCACAGCACAGGCATATTTTTTTTTAAATATGAAACAGCTGTTTTTTTTTCGCGATTTCGATGATAGTCTCATAGCAAGAGTTGTTTGTATTGACCGAGCACTTTCAAACCTTGATTAATAAGACGGTTAAAAAATCACGGTGTATAATGAATGAATGAATTCAAAAATTGAAAACACATCGACCGTTTTCCTTCCCGGGTGGGGGACAAAGCCCTTACGCACTATGCCATCGACGCTTCTTTGATTTAAGTTTTTTTATAGAAATACATTAACTAAAACTGTTATGTATTCGTATTAAAAATGTCCGTTATGAATTATCCATAACACTTTGGGTTAGATAATTGGTGTGTGCGTGGAAATATATTATTATTATTACCATGTAAACATATTATAATTATGGTAGTCCGTAGTAAGGAACAAACCAATCCAGTTGATAGCCAGGTGTCATCATTTCGCAATCGCGCGCACGGCCGGACGCGGCGACGCGTGCGCGCGGCCGCGACCCCGGGTCACCGCGATATGTCTGTCCCTCTCGCGATCTCATCATTTCGAAACCAAATTTACGTTAATTGGTTGACTTTTATTATTTCTAAAAGGTTACTGAGGTTAAAGGATCTGTTATTTGCATATTATGTTAAAGTTAGTAAAGCTTTTGAGATAAACTAAAAATAACTTATATAGGTAGATACGTATTATAGGACCACTCAGACTAGCTTGAAATTGTGGCGGTAAACTTCTACTTATAACAAAACTCTTTGTTGCACATAAACATACATAATAAAATTTGTCAAATACATTAGTTGGCAATGGCGAACTTATCTCTAGAAGAGATATTTTCCAGTCAACCCCAATGTGTGTAAAATAAATTAAAAAAACACATCAAACTAATAAATATCTAATACTAAAAATATATATAAAATTATATACTTTTTTATAATAAGGTCAAGCAAAAATAAATGCATATATTTGCTTGCAACTTAACAATATAAACATGATGAGATAAGTTTGCAAAGATTAACTGGACATATTATGTGAGAAATAGTACTGCTTTGATATATTTTTAAACGAATATATAAAATATAAATAAATATATAAATAAATTGTTATTTATAGCGTCTAACGTAAATTGTTTTTTCATCTCTCCAGCACCAAAAGACCTCCTTTGCTTCGTAAAATCTCGAAGGAAAAACGCTCTTTGCTGCGAGGTCTGAACGAGACTGTAACGTTTAATCTAACTTATTTTAGTAATCTTAGTTTTAATTTTCAATAATTATTTTAAAGATAGTAAACATGTATTAGTATTGCTTTATTTTTCCCACCTGTAACAATTTTCTCGCTGGAGAGGTGAAAAGTTAAAGATACTTGCAATATTAAGGGTAAATCACTTAACACTGCAAGTGCGTTGCCATCCTGGAGACTAAGATAATATGCCTTCCATGCCCAGTAATTACACTGGCTACCTTTCCTTTCAATCCGAAACACAGCAGAAATAAGAAAGGCGAACCGTCTGCTTATTTGTCCCCTTTTCCATAAAAAAATAAGTATTTAAGTCAAATTAAGTATTAAAGAAATGCAAGTATTTTGTCAGTTATGGAAATTATTTTATTATTGGCAACTCATTGATTTTATTATCAAATATTTGTCGTCCAGTTTTTTATAATAAGTAATTATACGTCGTAGGTGATACAGTTATGTTACTGGTTTTACATATCCAAATTAAATAAGTGTTTCAAAATAAATCTCATGTAAATTGAATGTAAATATCATTTCTTTAATAAAATATACACATTGCTGTTTCCAAAAAAAATTGTAGTATAGATAAACCTGGAAGGCACATTAGCAATAAAAAGTGAAGATAAAAAATTTGTCCTTGAAACTTTTTATTTCCTATTTGTCTCTTTCTAACGCACATAATTATATCACTTGTACGGAGATTTAGAAAGAGACAGGTACGAAACAGAAACATTTAAAGGTTACTTCTCAATACTTTCTTTGTTAAATGCTCATCATGTTTTAACATGGGTATTTATGTATATATTTTTTTTGACCACTTACGGCTGTGATATAATAATTTATTGCTATGAAGTTTCAAATAAACGTTTCTTAGCCAAGCGGCTGCTCAAAATTGTCTCACACACTCCGCACGATGGCAAAAAAATTTAGGCGGCTAATTTAAATAGTGATACTATACGGAAATCCCTATTTTTCGAAAAATTCTTCCACCATTTCGAGCGTTAAATAACCGCTACGAAACTTTTATTTAATTAGAAATCCTGCTTATTATAATAGCATGTAAATGTAGCGTTTTAACCACGTCCCGGCAGCTTCTTAGTAGTTAAATTCTAGAACTGCATTGGATCATCTTACAACAAGTTTGAATCAATAATTCCGAAAGAATCCGGGTTCATTATAATATCGAGGCACAATTTAAAAAGGGTTCAGAAGTCAAGGTTTTGGCAGTAGCTGCTACTGCCCAAAACTGTCAATTAACTTTCTACCTATTTCTCTATATTCTAACTTTACATTCTACTCTATGTTCTTTCTAACAAAAGGTGTAATTACTACGATGACGTATAGTTAAACTTATCCAAAATAATTTTTTTCCCAGAACTGCTGCTTTCTTCCTAAAATGATAATTTCTGAAAACGTTCACATTCCTAGGTCAAAAATGCGTAGGTCGGCGCTGCGAGAATGTCTACAGTAGGGCGCGTATCTCGCACTGGCACATTTGGATTCAATTTCCTCTCATCAACAGCTGGGAAGATGTCATTTCCTAGACATTTTTTATGTAAAAAAAAACCTGTAAACAGTGTGTTTTATGTAATAAGTAGATAGCTAGGGGAGATTAACCACTATTGGACCGACTAGTATCCTGACTTCTGTACGACTTTTATCTTGTGACAGAATCTTGTGTAACGTTATTTAGTCTATTGATTAATTCATAATTCATTTAAAAGCAATGCGTTTTATGACTCTTTATTGGTCTTCTTCGATCGTATCTGTAATTTAATACCTACGATTTTATTAGTCGGTCAAGAAAGGTAAATATTGATTTCTAAAACTGTTTGCTGTATGCAAATTGATGGTGAAATATCAAAGTGGCACTCGTATTTGACAAACGTTTACAAAAGTAGTTTTATTCTCACACTTGTGGCAATTATCAGCCGTGCAGCGAGTACAATCAGCAACGAAAGACGACTACCTCAATTTAGTTAGCGAAAGCAATACCAGTCATCATTTCAGCAGATAGACGCCCACTGCTGGACATAGGCCTCCCCCAAGGATCTCCAAACCAGTCGGTCCTGCGCTACCCATATCCAGCGGCTTCCCGCGACCTTTACCAGATCGTCAGTCCACCTTGTTGGGCTACCAACAATGCGTTTCCCAGTACGTGGTCGGCACTCGAGGACCTTTCCGCCCCGATGGCTGTCAAGTCCTCCTCTCAATGTTGCCTGCCCACTGCCACTTAAGGTTTGCAAAATGCCGGTCACGAATAGATAACCACCCTATATCCTTATCTTTCCATGGGAGTCGAAAAGAAGATTCTGAACCCTGATCAGTCATTAGCGGAAATTAAAAATGAATCTACGCTAATATTATTAAAGAGAAAGTATTTGATTTGTATGTATGTAGAGACGAATGAGACGCAAACGTATTCCTTGGGTTCACCGTGTGGGTACCGGAATTCTCGCGTTGCAGGGAGTCAGGAAGAGTGCCAGGGACTTGTGACCAGGGTTGCCAGGTGTTCAGTATTTTACCGAACCGTTCGGTATTTTACCGAATCGTTCGGTATTTTACTGAATCGTTCGGTATTTTACCGAATCGTTCGGTATTTTAGCATCGTGTTCGGTGTTCGGTATGACAAAAATACCGAAGTATGGGAGGTTCGGTATTTTTTTTCTGATATTTTTTTCTCATTAATAAACGAATCGACTGTCAAATTTTACGCAATTGTTCGACGAGAAAGGAGGCAGAGACATAGTATGACAACCTTACTCACTCGGTCACTCGTCATAATAATCTAGCCCTAAGTAAGTATCATTAAGAATTTGTATTATGGATACTAGATAATGGACATTTTTTTTAATATACATAATAATTTTAGATATTTTTATAAATAAACTTAAATAAATATATAAACAACCATGACTCGCAAACAAATGTTGGTCACACAACGGTATTTTTTTGGAAAAGATCTGGCAACCCTGCTTGTGACCCAGCTGAGGATGGAGCGAGTAGGGAGACCTCTTGATGCTTTACAGGCACTCCTCTTCAATACCCTGTCTTCTCTCTCTACCTAGACATTTTTGATATGATGCGGCGAGAGTCGCTTTTGATGCTGCGCGTTAAAGTACAGAACTTATGTAAGTTCTAGACAAATTGAAGTCTTTAAATAATGTATATAGGGATTTAGCTGAAGTACCGAGCATTATGATAATTTGGCAAGAACTATAACGGGGTAGTCGCAAAAAATTCCTAAGGACGTCACAGTTGAAATAAGTTTGGGAAGCCCTGACCTAGGTGTTAATATTTTTAAGATTAGCATTTTATTATATTTATAATTTTATTTACTTAGTGGTCCACTAAGTAAATAAAATGAAAACAGAATACATTTTAAAAATAATAAATTATACTTCTTCACATAGCGCCTTAAAACGCTTGAACAGATTTTTATGGATTGTAGATAAGAACCATCTCGGCAACGTAAGTTTTAAACAACTCGTTTAGGAGCCACAATGCCACAGACAGACACAAAGATACACAGACACTTCAAACTTACAAATCTCGTTTTATATCAGGGGCTAATATTTTACTATGTTAAGTGGATGGCAGACAAGCATATGGCCTGCCTGTTGGTAAGCAGCCTCCGTAGCCTATAGACGCTTGCAACACTGACGTGACACTGGCGCGTTACCAACCCTAGTCCCCTTCCCTACGCCGCGGAATTGGTATCAGGGTAGGAAGAAAAAATCGGGAGTGGTCTCCCCTTGACTTTCTCGTATATCGGAAACAACTCAAAACTTCTCAGAAACCTTATATTTTGATGTCATACATGCATGTTAAATTTGGTTGAAATAAGTTAAAGCATACTCGAGTTATCGTGCTAACAGACACACAGACATACAAACACACACACAGACAAATCCAAAAAAAAAGTTTTGGGACTCAGGGAGGTCCAAAACGTGTAAATCCGTCAAAATCTCGAGGTCAAATTTTTTGTCGATTACAAGACTTCCTATAAACTACGTATACGAGAAAGTAAAAAGTTAAGGAGAGTCAATATGAAAACGTGAAAGCGCTCTTATAATAGGTATTAACAGTAAGTAACAACTTATTGTTAATATTACCTATACTCAGTCCAGGATATTGCTTTATACAAGTGCGAAGTGCGTTACAGCTATGAGTTAAGTAACACGACCGTATATTTTTCCTAGAAGATATAAACATACATGTGTTATGTTAACACGTGAATCATGGTGAGGTCACGACCCTCGGTATTGAGGATAACGAGATATGAAATACATTTAAATAACATACAATTGTAATTCTAGTTTGCATTTTATGATCTTCCCTCTATAAACAGCTTTTCATCTGGTGTGGAAAGCGAGATAAGCGTATAAAATGAACGCCGCGTAAACCAGCGCAAGGCAATAAATACGGAATATCTGGTGATGTACAGTCGACCAAATTGAATCATGACCCACCTTAAGATCATTTTCCTACAGTCACTTTATACAAAGTAGGATGAAATTCGCTTGAACGTACATTTCTAAGTAACGAACCTGTTATCAATTTGTTAGACACTGACAGTGTCAAATAAATATGGCTTTTTAAAATTTGTTCAGACTACTACATGACATCTGACACATAACGTCATTTTATTTTTAAAAATATAATAGTTATTCCATTTTCTCAGTAGTGAAAAGAGTTTAGATTATGAACGACATCTGATTTAAAATTCAATTGAGACTTTACTGCAGTGATAAGAAAGATTAAAATTGCATAGATCTCTGACCCGTAATGACGCATTTTTATTCATATTTAAAACGTACTAAGTGCAACACGCATGATAGCGAAGAAAACCTAACTAAATTTATGATTCTAAAGGAATGATCGGCCAAGTGGGTCATGATTCAGTTGTTTCGACTGTACCTTTAAATTATATGTACATATTTTAGTAACAGAGATGTTATGTTTACATACTAAAACAAAACTAATATTACGGATTTAACTCGCGTGATTTGGAACTTTATTGAAAAGAACAAAAAGGATGCGCTAGTCTCTGCTACGTCCGAAAGGTAGCCATTTTTGTTGCCACTGGACATTATATTATTTCAAATTTCCATTCAAACTTATCATCGAACTAAATTCTAAGTACCTATAATTTCAAATTCTATTCATTAATAGAATCTTAAATTTCCTTTCTTAAAATTCGAGCCATTGTTTCCACGCCATAGCAAGTACTCCATGATGCAAGCGAGGTCACCCATGAATCGAGGGTGAGGGTCGGAGGTCGCCAGCTAATGGCTCACTTGGGCCAGCCCTAATCGTAGGGCTGGCAAATTTTAATTAGCAGTAACTATTTCACGTAAGCGCCTCCGTGGGCTAGCGGAATTAAATCTAGAAGTCTTGCTCAGTATGGAATTTCGCACTGATTTGAATCCGAAAGATTACATCGATAGCGTGATAAATCTCGGAGACCTAAACAAGGTGCGGCGTTTTATGACGCCAAATCAACTGTGCTTGCTATACAAGACGCAAGTACGGTCCTGCGTCAAGTATTACTCGCACCTGTGGGATGGCTCTACCAAGTACCTACTCGATGCTTTGGATAGGTTGCAGAGTCGCGCGACCCGCATCATCGGCGAAGAAGACGTGACTAAACATCTTGAGCTTCTCCAATTGCGTCGCAATGTTGCGTCATGCGCATTCTACCATCTGTACCACGGCGAGTGCTCTGAGGCACTTTCTTTCGCTAATCCCACCATCTCCCTTCCTACTAAGGACCACGCGTGCTGGTCTACGTTGCAGAGGCGTCTCTAGCCCATGTAGCGCCCATGTGCAATAACTAGCTACCTCAGCGCCCTCTAGTAAGCGCGCGGTGAAAATAGTACAAATAATAGCACTTCAAGTTACCACCAACTATCAAAACCCAATAGATAATAAACTTTATTGTTTGGAGATTTCATAGAAATTCGATTAAAAATTTACAGATTCAGACTATGATTTCTAATAATTGTCATTAAATAAAAGAAGAAAGATACTATGAGGAACGTAACCTTTCTTGACGTGTTCTTCATTGCTAAAGGTCATGTCCGTCCTGGAATGCCTTCGTCACGTTGGTTACTAAGCTCTTTCATGCACTTCTATCTTCGGCGTGTCTCCGGGCGGTAGAAATAGGGAAGCCTGTGAGGGATTTAACTTGGTCTGACCAACGGGTAGGTAGATCGTTCGCGTGGCCTTTTCCCCTCTACTTTGCTCATCAGTACCAGCTTTTCTAGGTTATTAGGGCCTCTGCGCGCTATATGACCGAAATAGCTGAGTATTCTTTGGTAACAAATTGTCGATAATCTGGTTTGAATTATTTATTATTTTGGCCGTCCACGGAATACGCTGCTGTCTCCAGCACCACATCTCCTAAACACCTATTTTCTTTTTTCAGATGCATGAATTGTCCAAGATTCAACGCCGTATAGGAGTATGAAAAACACAAGATTTCGAACCAGTCTCATTTTAGTGTTGTTGAAAATGTTCCCATCTTGCCATACTCTTGTCAGTTTGCTCATTGCAACTTCGGTCATTTGTGCTCTTCTCCTAATTTCCCTCTCGCATTGTCACTGAGCTGAGATCATTCAAAAGAAGCGTGAGGTGCTCCTTCACGCCTCTTTTGAATGATCCAGGATTATAAGACAGAAGGAACATGTGTGCTGGAACTTCATTGTGTGATATAGAATAAGATGAATAGCGGTAAGATGCCTTGCATGTGGAAGCAGTGTTATGTTGTTCCTGTTTATAAATCTGGTGATAAACATAATATTAAAAACTATCGGCCAATCTCGAAAATAAATACTATACCTAAACTGTTTGAAAAAATTGTTTATGATTGCATCTTCCCACTTTTGCGACCCATTATAATTGACCAGCAACATGGCTTCATTAGTAGGAGGTCCACTGAAACCAATCTTTGTGAATTTGTTCATCGTGTATTGGTTGGTATGGACGAGGGATATCAGGTTGATGCCGTGTATACAGATTTTTCCAAGGCATTTGACAAAATTCCACACTCTAAACTCATTCGTAAAATTAATGAGATTGGTATTCATGGCGATCTTCTTAGGTGGTTTGAGTCCTATTTGAGGGAGCGGAGTCAGGCTGTCACCGTCAAGGGTTTCTGTTCATCATTTGTGCCAGTTTCATCAGGTGTGCCTCAGGGTTCTCATCTCGGACCCTTGCTCTTTAATTTATACATTAATGACGTAGGTTCAATCCTTAAGCATTCTGACTTTCTTCTATATGCGGATGATATGAAGATATTTAGAAAAATTAAGTCTCCTTTTGACTGTGAATTGCTGCAAATTGATCTTGACAACCTTAACCATTATTGTATCAATAATTATTTGACCCTGAATCCAAAAAAATGTAATGTTATTTCATTTTCCCGGAAACTAAAACCTCTTCATTATAATTACAACCTAAATAAAGTTCCGCTTACTAGAGTGACTGAGGTAAGGGATTTGGGCATTTACCTGGACTCAAAGTTATTGTTTTATAAACATGTTGAACACATTACGGCGAAGGCATACCGAATGCTTGGTTTCGTATTTAGAACTGGTAGGGATTTCAAGTATTGTAATACTTTACTATTACTATATAATGCCTATGTCAGGTCCATATTGGAGTACGCGTCAGCGGTGTGGAATCCACAATATGGGGTTTATATTGACGCGATTGAAAAAATCAACAATAAATTTATGAAATACTTGAACTTTAAATTTAATAAGTACAATCAGCCACCAGTAACTGTTTCTTCTCTTCAAAGCCGTCGTTCGGAGAGAGACCAATTATTTTTATATAAAATTTTGAAATCAGACGTCGATTCAACGTTTATGTTGCAGAACATCTGTTTTAAATGTCACCGTCCGAGTTCGCGTTCAACAAACTTATTTTCTATCCCTTTAACAAAGACCAAATACGCAGGAAATTCATTCATATTTAGATCTTGCAAGGACTATAACAATAAATATAATAAAATTGACATATTTAATTGCTCCCTTTCTTCTTTGAAAAAACTTGTAAAGGACCTGACGAAATGATTGTTGAAGTGCCTATGTATTTATATAAATGTAGATTTTTTAATTGTAATTATTAATTTATTTTGTATTTTTGTATTGACTACTTTTTTTTTTTTTTAATTGACTACCTTTTTATTAATAATAATTAATTTTAATGTTTTCTGTAAGTATATTAATTTAATCTTTTTTTTTTTTAATTAATTCATTGAAATTTAAATTTAAATTAGTACCTAACTTTTATTATATAATATTTTGTTATTTTGACTCTAGTCTATATTAACATGTCTGTAATAATTTATTAGTGGAAACTTTATTGATAAATGTACTATTTTCTAATTTTTTTTTTAATTGTAATTGTGTAAAAATATTGTTTGTTTCCCAAATATAATAAATAAATAAAATAAATAAATAGAAATGAATTACCAAATTTCTTAGTTCGCGTTGGAAGGGTAGCCCTAGTTTGCCGCTGACATCGTAAGCCAGTACGCGTAGTCCTGAAAAGAAAGGGAAATAGTGGGATTAAGGAAAAAAGCTCCTCAGAGCACTCGCCGTGGCAGACAATAGAATCTCTCGCACTAGCTAGGTGGAATGGAATCATTTGCTTGACCTTTTTATATATAAAAAATCGGGAGTGGTCTCCCCTTGACTTTCTCGTATACCGGAAACGACTCAAAGGTTGATAGAAACCTTATATTTTGATGTCATACATGCATGTTATATTTTAGTCACCCATCCGAGTACCGACCGCGCACTTGGTTGCTTAACTGTCGTGATCGACAGCTCAAAATTTGATAGAAACCTTAGATTTTGATTTTATACACGTATGTTAAATTTGGTTGCAATAAGTTAAAGCATGCTCGAGTTATCGTGCTAACGCACAGACACACACACAGACATAATTCCAAAAAAAAAATTGCACTCAGGGAACAAAACGTGTAAATCCGTCAAAATCTCGAGGTCATTTTTTTTACGATTACAAGACTTCCTCTTTGCTACGTACGAGAAAGTAAAAAGTCATAACTAATACAATAATGTTTAACTTACTCAATTAAGAACCAGTCAAGTTACAATATTATATTAATTATGACAACCCTAGCTAAAAGGCTCGACTCTATGGTGAGATTGTTAGCGACTCTACGTAACGAGATAATATTGAAACCTCTATTCAGACGGCCTCAAGTCTCAGCTACGACGCAACTAGAGTATGTACCTACGGTGATCGATGACATCGCATGCTTAGCAGAGCATATGGCTTAAGATCAAACTACTTTACAATGTTGAGGCACCAAAAAAAGATTGCAGAATGCAAAGCCTTAATTATATTTTTAGTTCACAATTAAAGCACAGAAAGACAATTGCGAAAGGACACAACTTTAGACAGACAAAGAAACCTCTATCAGCAACCCCAATTATTGACACAGTCTTGGTAGACTGGTCCGGGTTCAATACCTGATAAAGACACATTTTTGTGCGATGAATAAATTTTTTTCCACGAGTCATGTTGGTTTATTTGTTTATAGGACTAATTCATCATCAACAGCTCATATAATGCCCCCACCGAGGCTCGAACCTACCCCATATTTGGGGCGATTAGGCGTTAGTCAACCACGCTGACCAAGTGCGGGTTGGTCGACTTCACACACAACTTAACAATTTCTTCATAGGTGTGTGTGCAGGTTTCCTCGCGATGTTATAAATGTATATGCGATAATTTATTTAGATCCGATTTTGTAATTAAATAGAAACCTATTTACGAAATTTTATTCACATATGAGGCATCTACAAGTAATCACATAAAGCTTTCCTTGATTACAAAAGCCGCACAACGATCTCGTCAGCGGTCGGCGACCGCAAGGGTCGCGGGTTCAATCCTAGGTCGGAAATAATATTAAATATGTATGTTCACACTGATATTTTAAAATATTTACCCATAGTATCTAAACAACATTTCGAACACTAAGCAATTGTTGGCATATTTACTTTTAGATTGCTTAAAACATAAAACTTTTATCTCTCCTATTTTGGTTTTCAAGTAGATTTATTTATTTTTGTATGATTGTATGAAATATTGAAATTTTCATTCTTATTAATAAATTTGTTTTTCCATCTCTCCAGGTGTCATTATGCACCTAAATTAATTTACTTTAAAGCAGTTACTATAACAATACTCACTCACTTAAAGATATAATTTTGCAATGAGCCAAAGATCCTACCCGCTAGTAAAAATAAGTAAATAAAAGAAGTTTGATTGCGTAACAATTAATGTTAAATTACTAAAAATAAGAGCGGTCGCTTAGCAACCAAACTTGGTAGGGCGTTCTGTAACTGTGAATTGAAACCGGCCATATATCTACTAAGAAAAGGTAAATTCAGTCGTTGAATAAATTATATCATATCGTACAATCAATCCAAACCATACTAGTTGAATGAATCATTTCATTCGTTAAATAACCATGCTCGAATATTAAAAAGGTTTTCATTATTATCATTTCAGGGGAGAGACCCTGAAATGATGATGTTGAAAAAATTCTGCTGGAGAAAGGCTCCCAAGGATCTCCAACCCGAACGGTCGTACGCTTCCCGCATCCAGCGGCTTCCCGTGACGGTTCAACTTTATGAGACCCCCATAAAATTGAACCGACGATAAAAAAAGTAACAACTATTTTTTCCAACTTATAAAAAAGTTTGAAGCTAATTTTTTTGAGCAACATGAGTATTATTCCCGCATTTACTCAAAAATAGTAGTTCGGCATGTTTATTATTGTTATCGAATTACAAAAATTATTTAAAACATGTAAATTAATCTACTTATTGATGCTTATTTTATGTTGCAGTATTTTATTGCTATAAATTTGTCACACGAGTGTTTATACCTGATAGCCTAAGAGCCAGTGGAAAGCTACCTGTATGTATTTGACCAGACTTGGGGTTTTGTACAGTGAGGCCCCTATACCTACCATATATGAGATGGGGGTTCACTAAGCCCCAAGTGGTGGACACGGCGCGCGCTCAGGCAAGACAGGTTTATACATAGGTATTATGTGAGAAGGATTAGTCTTTGTTTGATGTAACCAATACTATTATCAAGCGATAAAGAACGTTAGCTGGCAATGTGAATGAGAGGGCTATGTAATTGATAACCCGTTACTAATACAATATAAATAACAATATTATACTTTATTACCTCAAAAGATAAAACAGGCAGGCTTATTGTTATAAACACATTACACATAGAAAGAGAAGTTTTGTTGGAAATATTGTTTATGATTCTTTTAGGTTTAGTAGATATTGTCACTTGTTGTCATGGTTGCAATAATAACGATAAAAATTATTATTATTTAAGACGTTATTGTATATTAAAACATTTTTGTTAGATGAATAAAATACTAATCTTCTTTTATCAATGTGAGGGGGGACTACATTAACGAGCTCACAGAAATTCCCCACAAGTTTAATGATTACTTATTTTTAATCACATATTTTAATATAATTTTGTAATATTATTTATTTTCGATTTAATTACTTATTTTTTAAAACAAATTGTTAAAAAGCATATTAAAAACAAGAACTGATCAGTAAAAATAACACTATCTTTCTTTATTTTAATGAAATCATGAAATCTGTTAAAGAAATAACAATTCTTCTCGATTCATTAGATCTCAAAAATCATATTACTCATATCTTAATAATTGTCAAATCGCATTGTTAACACTAATTGTTATGGCGACAAACCTTGATAAGGTGGTGTTAGTTAGCGAGTTGGACTTAAAATAAATCCTACTAGCCATTGAACCCGTTTTTTTCGATCGAAAATCCTTTACGGACAGTACACATTGTGGGCCAGAAAGTGTGGCGTGTGTGGGATTCCCCGGGAGTTCCCGGGAATACCCACATAAGACCATCGGTACCCTCAGAACCCTTTTTGGGGACGTTTCGGAAACGACGTAGAGTGTACGCCTCGTCTCCGATACGTTTACCACATATAGCAGGTCGGACTGCGCCTGAGGGGGATCACCCTAGGGCACTAGGGCGATCCCCAGACGGGGGGCCTCCGGTGTGCACATAGGGAAACACTCCATGTGCAGGCCTCACTTTAGGGCTCCAGAAGACTGGCGGTCGTTGCCTTCTCCTGCCCGTCCGTCTACGACAGATGAGAGCGGCTAGAGGATCGATCTCCCGCTCCCTCGCCGCGACCTCTTATACCTTCCGATTGCTAAGCATGGCTGTGACCATGTTTAGCAATGAGATGTCTCCTCCTCCGACCGCTGCTCTAAACGCGCGTGGCTCATGTAACCATGCCGGGCACACCATAAATGTGTACTCGCAGTGATGACACCGCATCGGCTCTTTCCCAGCAGGCGAGACGGTGCAGGTAGTGACCGAAACACCAATCACCGGTCAGCACCTGCACTAAGTGAATGAAATGAAAATGAAAAAGCTCTTTATTTAAATGGACTTGATAAGTACTTTTAAATCGTCAAAAGCCCTACCACCACGTGTGTGTGGAAGGTGAGACTGCACTGCTGGCGCTACCCTCCAGTCCAGCCATTGAACCTGGGACCTTTGGGCCCAATTCTGGTGGGAGTCACACTAGACCAATGACACTGTTGTAATAACCGGGAAGCAGTAAAAGTAAAACAAGTCAAAAGTACGTTACAAAACTTCAAAAAGTTAATCTGTAAGCCTCTCGTGTGCACACATCCTAACGAATGTGATAGTAGAAGGTGTTAACTAGACGCAATTACTTCAACATACATCATTTACTTTAAATTACTGTTTAGAAAACTCTTGCCAATTTGTCGAGGCTCTCTTAGCCTGCTGTGGTGAGAAACCGCATCTCAAGTGCTTACTAAGTAGATCTAAGTAGTAAGCCGCACCGCCTGATAATCATATGAACATAATAATTATGATTCATTTATTATTCACCTTTAAGGGCGCAGCGGACTAGCCACTAGAATTTGGAGCAGATTGAACTGAGGAAGAGGAACCTTACAAAAAGCCACAGTAAAATAACACTATATTTTTTCCATGTTGTGTTTCTGTTAGTGAGGTCGCCAGAGCTCCACCGGGTAGGAAGGGGTTTTTGTTACAAAAAAAAATATTTTTATTAAAAAATACATTTTTATAAAAATATATCAATAAGTGATTTCCATAAACTTAATGTCACATTTTATATGTTGTCGACAGTACAAATAACCCAACCAAACAACGTCATATCAAATTGAAAACCACACAAGGTGCTCGTCTCAAAACAGCTCTAACACGCGTCTAGAAGACTTGAAATGCCAAAATACTTGACAGTGATACCTGGCATGCTCCATATAGGTAATTATGGCTACAAAAAATATGGCCGAGTGATGGACAGACGAGGCAGGGGTCGGGTCGAGGTAATTATCTAATTAGAATCGATACTATGCTTAAGTATTCGTTTCACATTGCATACTCCGATTAAATATAAGTCTAACAGTTGTTAGATATGATTTGATTGTAAGTAGGTACTTGTAAAGAACAGGGAAAAGAGTGGAGTGCAAGTAACTGGTGACGTCAGAGTAAAATTTATTGAAATTTACAAATAAACCATATAAAAAACGGTGACGATGAATCGCATAATTTGTCATAATTTCAATTGGTATTAAAATCGAAACGCCAACTGTCGAAAGACCATAAAAATATAAATCATAATCAGTAAAATATAATTGAATTTCTTTTCGACATATTTTTATTAAACATTATTTTATAATACACAAATGGGTATTTCATGTGTATATCAAATGTAGTTTCTTGTTTATTTTCTTATGATCAGAGAGGAAGACCTTTGCGGGAGAGCCGAATAATAATAAAGAATAGCCAATTGCTGGCTTTCTGTACAAGATTAGAGGATTTTTTCATTACCTAGCATAGGTTTTATTTCACAGACAGACATTATGTTTTTCAATGTTTATCTCTATATACATATATATAAAAGGCTGACTGACTGATCAACGCCCAGCCCTCACCTTCGGACTGGCTTGGACTAGCTGGAATTTTGCACAAAGCTTCCTTTTATGATGTAGGCAAGGGATAAGGCCGGATTTAGCGAAATTCAACCCCTAAGGGGGTAAAATAGCGGATAACAGTTTGTATGGGAATCCGTCATCTTTAAAGTTAAATCCATAAAAATTGGTATATGGCCTTTCTATTCAAAATTAAGATAGATGTATTTTAGGATTTCTCGAAATTCAACCCCTAAGGTGTTAGGGAAATTAGGGAAATTTAGGGTTAATTTCGAGAAATCTTAAAATGAAATAAAATAGGGGATGAAAGTTTTAATGGGAAATTCGTCATTTTTATAGTAAAATCCATAAAACTTGGTACATGGCTTTTCGCTAAAACTTAAGAATGACGTATTTTAGGGATTTTCGAAATTCATAATAGGAGATGAAAGTTTGCCTGGGAAATCCGTCATTTTTGTAGTAAAATCCACAAAAAATGTTATATGAATTTATGGTTAAAATTAAGTAATTAGAATTTTTCTAAATTCAACCCTTAAGGGAATAAAATAGAGGATGAAAGTCTGTATAGGAAAACCGTAATTTTTGTAGTAAAATGCATAAAAATTGGTATATGAACTTTCAGTTAAAAATAAAGAAAGATATTTTAAGATTTCTTGAAATCCTACACTTAGGGTTTTAAAATAGGGGATAAAACGGAATGAAAATCCGACAAATCTATCATTGTATATTGGGAATATGTGTATGATAATTAAAAAAATAATACCATACAAAAATCCACGGGAACGAAGTCGCGAGCAAAAGCTAGCATTTTATAAATTTTGACGCGGGCTGTCAACACCGACCTACCCCTAAAGCTCTGAAAGTCTTCCAGCAGAAAGCCAATACAGCACAATAGTTTTATTTCACTGCGGTCGTCTGTAAAGCAATAGGCACTTCAATTCAAGAAGCTGGTCTGAAATATTCGTAGCTTTGGTCGCAGTACTCTTCAGGTGAATTGTAAAAAGCATATTAAATGCGTTGCCTTATTAAATAAATAGATCATTAATGTTTACGATCCCTACCATAATATTATAAGCTAAAATACAAAATCTTTATGTTCTAGCTGACCGTGCGTCCCGTCGAGCAAACCCGCGGCTACGCACTAACAGATTTTTATCTCTATTGATCAAGCTTTAAAGTGACTTTAATAATTTTATTAATAATGTTTTGTTGACATTGTGTAGAAATAATTCTGACTCTCGTATGCTAATGAGGAATTTTATTCCTGGCAACTTTAAGTTTTGGTGTTTCTACGTATCCGACTTTTAAAATTTACGGCATGTTTTCGGTGTTGTAACACCGTTGTTATTTTTAGGATTTGTTTTAAGATTATAAAACTAAATGGAATAATGAGAAGTTGAATTTCATTCAATAAATTAAACACGCATTTAGGTAAAGCAATCGTGCAGCGGCGAAAAAGGTAATGATATTCTCAAAACTATATTCCAATTACAAATTGGAATAGAATAAATTAATTCAAATTAAAGTGCATAACCGATTTAATGAAAAGAATTATGAACCCCAAGTAGAAAAGAAGAACGATAGGTACTTACCTAATAATATTAACAGGAAAAATTTTTTTTCAAAGAATATATTCTGCTAATTATTGGAACTTACATACCTACCTTGTTATATTACGACATTTCACACTTCGTTTTATAGAAAATTATTTCATTTCTTCATTAAATAAAAACAATAGATATGCAAATAATTCTTTCAACGGGTATTTTAAGCATCCAACCATCCCACTACGACTATTAACACATACACCAATTTTTCTAATAACTATGTAGAAAGTTCAATTTCTGATGAAAACAAAATATTATTTTATTCACGTGGTCACGCGATATTTTACGGCAAAGTAATATTTACGGCGAAATTATCCATAATCGATTAACTACTCGATTAAGTCCATGGGAAATTCACGGAAACGATTTTTGAATCGAACCATATTTACTTTACATATTTATTATATGAAAATCAGGGTGGACTCTACCTGCATTTACATTAGGGATATAATCACTTAACACTTCAGTTAAATCGTAACTGAACTCCAAACATTACTCTTGGAGCACAAACTGTTTATCACACTATCCTTTTAATGTATTTTTTATTCATGAGCCGAGATTATCTCGAGAATCGATTGAGCTATCAAAGACCGATGTTTCATTTCGAGAACTACATATCGGACGATTAATTGTCCGAAACCGAGTAACTCCGATTTTATTATTTTTTAGACGATTATAAACATTTGTTGCCTTGTTAGCTCGATTGAATTATGGGAATTATTAGGCATGGCACACATTTCGCGCAATCAATAGGATTTGAATCACCATACGTCGGTTCAAAATAACTTTTGTAGAGCAATTAAATAGTTCTATTTGGATTGATTTTATCAATTAACCGTTATAACGATTAATAGCAATTCTCTTTCACTTTCTGTTGTAACTGGCTAACAATTTTTTTTATCGAAAATGCTATGTGTAAATAATAGTCAGCTGATGTTGTTGAACTACATAACATATAGTCGCCTTTTTCCCATAGGGGTAGGAATTGTTGAACTAAGTTACATAAAATCTTAAAGTTGTAAAAAAGTACTATTTGATTTCAGAATAAATTTCACGTCTTTAATGTTGGTCATTATTGGTTTCACAATTAAGATTGAGAAAACAAAATTGCAAAAAGACAAATAAATATAAACTTTCACCTACATTTATTGTTATTTTCGGTTTTTTAAAGACTTATTTCGCAGCTTAAGTTTTTTTGTATAAAACTAAAGTTTTTTTATTACTTATTCTTGTGTATTTCTTTAATATTTGTTCTTCAAAAACATTAACGTACTCTGTTAGAAGTTATTTTAAATAGGAACTGTTTTATACATAGTATAGATCTTTTGTCTGAGATGGACATATAATGTTACTGTCGCGTCGTCTATATGTACAAGTCTGTCTCCGTTCAATTGTAAAAAGAATTTAATGTATCCTATAGAGGCCATTTTAGTACTAAATCATTTATATTACAACCATTTTATTTACGTATTTGCGTAATATAAAATTAAATTAAACAATAAGTTACCAAGGTTTTGCAACTAAAGCTTTATTAATAAAAATTTGCAACAAATAATAATTTTGCGCTCATTTATCACCTGTCAATAGTAAGGTTCTTTATTAAGACAAATCATAAACGAAACTTAAATAAGACGGGACTCGTGCAACCATTATTCAAGCGTATAGATAAAAGCATGTGACTGTTGATTAATTTATTCAAAACAAAATAAACTTGTGCAACGCTCGAAGGCATCTTTTCGATAATTAACTTCCAAATACATACATTAATAACTGGGGTTATAGTTCATGCGACGCAGCCAATGTGGGTAACCAGAAGGTTGGGTTCAAACAACAGTTTTAATTTATTATTTCACGCTTGTGTTATTTGAAAAGGAAACTATAAAGATTTTTATATTAACACTAACTAATTACCATAGTAGAGCCTATACTCCATTGTAAGTTTTTTCCTTGTCATATAAAAATCAGTAGGTATTAACATTAAAATACTAATGAAGATATCAATGAAAATTTTTAGTTAGAATATAATTCACCCATTTGTTGTAGACATCCTATTCCCAGTCCTATAAACCAAACAATCTTTAGTACAAATAAATAATCGAACTAATAAACCATCGCAGATATGAGTTGATCACAAACGTGATCGACTGAACGATCGTGCTTCCGCCACTTTCATTCAAAGGTATTGGTAAAAGTCATTCAAACATGCGTGGTAAAAACCTTGAAACCGCATATATAATTTAAGGCAAGCCGTTTCGTTATCTTTTTTTTATTAGCAGAGTCGTCAAATGCTTTTACGCTTCATGCTGCAGTACGATGAAAAAGAAGTTTTAAATTTGATTCAGTAGTTCCTGAGATTATCACTTGAATGCGCTAATCTCAGGAACTAAACAAACAAACTTTAAAAAAAAAAGTTTATAACAGTATTTATAATATTTAAATCAACCCTTCTGCTGCTACCAATAAGGTTGGGCACGTCGATACATGCAGTGTTGAAATTCGTGGCGATCTCGTTTCGATGTGAGAAATGGCGTCCATTTGTCACTGCGCGCGCATCGATGCCGGTTAATTGGCCAATGACGATTTAACACGCAGTTTTAATTTATGACTATATGAACCAGCACGCTGTATATGGAATGGGCCACGATTTCACTGCTGAAAGCTTTGAAAATTTATACAATAAAATTGGAGACATGACATTTATAGACACAAATATCTTTCGCAGCATGAGGTCTAATTCCTATCAACTTATCCCAAAACGTCTACGCTTTGGAAATATAGTGTAGTATATTCTTGTATATTACCATTTGAGGATGTTTACCCTCAGGCAAATGGACATTTAGTGGAGGTTATGTTCTGGTAATTGGTAGAGATTTAATTAGATACTTATCCGAAAGTCTGGTTGAGGCAAACAAATTTGAAACTAACTTGAAAACCTTATCGGAGTTATGGTAAAGAAACTACAAATAAATTGAGATAATAATGAGATATAATCTACGCTCACACCAATTATCTAGCCCAAATTAAGTATTATTAAAAGCTTGTGTTATATATATTTAATAAATAAACCTAAATAAATATATAAACAACCACGACTCATGAACAAATATTCGTGTTCATCACACTAACATTTGCCGCTACCAGGACTCGAACCCGGACCGCCCAATGTGTAGGCAGCGTTACTGACCACTGCACCACGACAGCGTCACATAGACTAAATGACATGAGAGTTAAAAGCTATACATATAAATCAAATTGAAGTGTCTGTCTGTGATTAATTTGAAATAAATGCTTTTTTTTTCATTCGCATGTTACCAAAATCGATTTATTTTGTCTATCTGTCTGTTTGTTTGTTTAGGCTAATCTCGGAAACTAGTCAACAGATTTTAATTAATACAATCTACTTGTTTAGTTAAATTCTCCATTGTGAAAAAATTACATAAATTTTATTATCTTTCAGTCATATTTTAATAGCTAAATAGACATACTAACATTACAAGTAATTAAATTTATAATTTATTTGATAGCTTTTGTCATATTAACAACTATCTAAAAATTGTAACAACGTGCCCCCCGCTCCACTCCGCAACTTAATAAAATCTACTTAAGGTACTTAAAAAAATTAGGATTTTTCCAACCCTTTGTCAGCTTGCTGAGCCCAAAAAGCTTCAAAATCTCTTCACGGCGCTTATTTTATGTCATACACTTCTTTAAAATCCCCAAAGCTTTTTTAGTCAATCAGTCAATATATTTATTGTCAATCATATGGTGAATAAGGTGTTACAATGGAGTAAGTTTGTACATATGAACCCTGTTGGGTGTGACAATGTGGAGCGACAGGCAGACATATTAAATAAAATAAAATATTTGAAAAAAATTTAATTAAAATATGCAAAAAAAATACTGTGTCAAATATAGACTGCGGTCAAATATCAAAATGTCAGAGAAAGAAATTAATATTAAAATTAAAATAAATTATAATTAAAATTGATGTCAAATATCCATTATGTCATAATTATTACATAGTCAAAGTTCATTTACTAATTTTATTTTTATTTTCATCTTATAAAGTCAATGTTTTAATAGGTACGTCATAGCTTTAAGGTACCTATCTAACTATCAAACTAGTTCGCGAGAAGATAAAACTGGAGGTACTTAATACAGATATCGTAAGAAAATGGCAGAGTTTATATATATTTCGAGCGCAGTTTGTTCCATATTAGGCCCTCTGATTGATCTGGGCATTATTTTTACAGTCGTCGCCATATTTGGACAGCAATTTTGATTAAGCACCCATCGTCTAGATCGGCGGACGTTCTAAAATGGAAAATGTCAAAGGAAGTATAAGGAGCTAGGTACAATCAAAAGCAATAATACTGAAAATGAATACAAAATCGGGAGTGGCCTCCCCTTGACTTTCTCGTATACCGGAAACGATTCAAAAGTTGATAGAAACCATATATTTTGATGTCATACATGCATGTTAAATTTGGTTGCAATAAATTAAAGCATACTCGAGTTATCGTACTAACACAGACACACAGACATAATTCCAAAAAAAATATTTTTAGACTCAGGGAGGTCCAAAACGTGTAAATCCGTCAAAATCTCGAGGTCGAATTAACGACGAATCATTTCCCAGCAATTATTTTTTGAAATATTTCTTATTTTGATGTATAGAATACATGGTTCTCGTTTGACTGTTCATGTCTTTTTCTTCTTCTTCGTTTCGCTCTTGACAGAGCGGTCGTGGTCGTCACGAGGGAGTGCCATGGGCTGTTGTCACTCGCCTCACTATATTTCGCCAACGTTTCCGATTTGTAGTGCTTCTTGTGCATTCATGCAACGGGCCGCCCACGGCAGATTTTATCTGGTCGGTCCATCGCATGGGTGATCTGCCTCATGTCTTTTACACCCGTTATATACGATAGTAATCTGGCACTATAGTTGATAGACGTTCGCAACAGCAGAGTAGCACTGGTGCCGCTGTCCACAACCCTTAACGGTGGACCTACAGAACCTAACTCATCGACAGATGAGGTACAAATAAATCTACACTTCCTAATTTACGTTTCCCTTTATTAATATGGTTGCGGTTCACTCTGCTGTACAAAAAAAAACTGTCAATCCACGTACCTCTTCTTTTCTGACACATTTTCAATACATTGCGGTATCGCCGCTCCTATTCTTACAAGCTTACAAAGTATTCTCATGGACCAAATCGGCGGACAGGCAAAGACATCATCTCTGCCCTCTGACCCTCGCGGATGACGAGGGCAGCAAACAACGCGGACTTTAACGTCATCTGTCGCGGGTCGCTGCCGCGGGCGACGCGACATGAGAAAGCCCTGTCCTTTTATCGTAGGGCTGCCAAAAATATAAGAAGTACACATGGTATCTTTTTTAATATTGCACGGAACCATTAGAAACATATTGAATAGGACAATCTCTACTTTTTATTTTCGATTTCCAAAATTTTCTGGTCAAGATACATTTTAATCCGGAATTAAAAAATTACGTGATACTTGCCGAGACCCCCTCTCCCCCGCGTGATATTGGGACAATGGACGCCACCTAAGTGGTTACCATAGTCGATTGATAGCTATAACTATATACCATAGCCATAGAGTGTATTCTTCGTCACAACTCAGGATTGAAAAAGTTAAGCAGCTAAATGCGTGGTTAGTACTGACATGTGAAGAAGCACCTTGCAGATCGACACGACAAGGTGACTGCGTGTACTGTCTGTTGTACTGAAAGTGTTTGTGTTTGGCTTCGACTTCGGGCGTTTCTTCATTGAACGGCCACCTACACGGACGTCGGTGGACGCATAATAGGGTATTTTACACCACGAAAGAAAAAATATAAAATTGAATTTTTATGATAGATATTGCAAAAAGTAAACGAGAAACATTGATATTTATTCATAAATATGCAATTTAATTAAAATCTTTAAAATGCCGTTCGCCATATTGTAATGCGACATGACGTCACTCCGTTAGTAAACAAAATAGATTTGTATCGTGCTTTATATTGATTTTGAAATCGCAGTTGTTTTGTTTACTACCGGAGTGACGGAGTAGCGTTTCCACGTGAAAATTCAAAATCGAAAATAAAACTAAGTTTTTAAGGCATTTTTGTTTTTATAAAAATGAAATAAAAAATTTACTGGTTAATTACGACCTCAGGATTGATGTAAACAGTTTTCAAAAAATGGCGTAATACCCTATTCTATGAAATGACAGTAGATGTCGGAGTCGGGTGTCAGTGTCGGGCTTTACCGGGCCAACTACTGAAAAGCGAACCATAGGGTAAGATTGGAAGAGTCATTTGCTAGCCACAAAGACGACTGTAACTATTGAACTAATTATAATTTTTATATAATACTTAGTGAGGCTTAATGTTGGTGGCAGCCCTGCGCGGCTGCGTCCCGGCGGCCGCGTGCGCCCGCGCACTTGACGGATCGCTCACATTATTACGTCGCCGCTATCAATCGAAATGAGGGAAGGCTCAGAGCACTGAGAGTTTAGAGACTAACCTAGATTATGAAAAGTCTTTAAGAAAAGATTATTGTATATTTCTTGATCAACGATGTACGTATATTTCTTATTAAAAACTAAATTATCATTCAAAAGTTACTAAGGATTGGAAGAGTTATGCTCACTTTTGTACCCATATTTTTTAACTTATTAGTTTTCACCGCATATTTTCAGAATTTCGTATTTTAAAGTTAAACGGTTTCGGATTTTAAAGTTAAACTTCTTTAGGCGAGTTATGAAAAAATTAAGAGAGTGAAATTTTAAGACTAACACAAAATTCACAGGTTGACCTTGGCTTTTGGGTTACAAATGGCAAAGTTTAGAGAGTTTTCGCGCTCAGGACTTGAATATTTCTCCAAGCTCACGACCTCACGACAGAACCGACCTGACCTGATCTGTACTTTAAGGAAAATATTCATGTCTTCTACTTTTTAGCGAAAATTTCTCTAACGTACCCGGCGTACTTGGCAGTTGGAGAGTTCTCGAGTCCGCTCGGGACATACAATATTTCTCACTTTTTAAAGTAGTAATATTTTTTGGGGCTTTGCATTGGCATAGAAAATATCATGCCTCTATGGTCTGAAAAACCGAACTCATTGACAATTAATTAGTGGTCACTTGAATCTAAGGGTCACTTGATTAATTAAGTGACACAAACAACCTGTTCTCAATCTCTACACTTTTGTAGAAATGTGTTTTGCTTGGTCCAATTTAGGCCCGTATTACAGAATGACACTCAGAAATCAATCATGTCTTGAGAATCGTTTGTCACTTTCTGGCAAGCACAAAGTGATAGAGACGCACGATGCTCAAGTCAGCGTCGATTCTCGAGACTCATTCTACAATACGTGCCTAAGACTATAGGATTGTCTTTATCTTTAGAAGTACACCACTTTTTTTCCAATTAACCACAAGAATGAGTGGCGGGTCAGCCAGTAATAAATAAAATGTAGAGTTTTTTGACTGTGGTTTTCTGTAAGGTGGTAGTTTTGCCCCAGTTCCACTAACCCGCTGTGCCCTTACCTCTCTCTCTATGCGCCATGTACTCTATATCTATTGCTGGTACACTGGCTATGGCCGTCCGTGTCCTGGTATCGTTTATCGTTCGCCAAATAGTCCCCAGGTTATTTATTAAATCGATCACAGGATTACTTGAAATATTCATCGTAGGTACCGTTGCTGCGTGAGAACTTTGTACACCACAATAGAATACAGAAACAATATTTATTTGATTGAAGAACGTTACCAAATAAAATTATAATCAAATATAATTCTAAAATAACTACTCAAATATTGTAGATTACGAATTTTGAGACATCATAACATGATTTAGAAGACGCAGCGCTTGCTAGGCCCCCCACAAGGTGGTTCACGTCCGGAAGCCTCCTCGTGGCGGACCCTGGTAATGTGGTGGGGAAACATTCTCGGCGGGTGTGTGGCTTTCGATGTCAAGTGTGTCCCCTTGGCATTCGAAGTCGCATGCCATCGACGAGTTGTTTTTGTTTTCACACCACGGCTAGTTCCGGACGGCCCTTTTCAGGGCCACGACAGCGCCCGAAATCCCCCGAGTGCAGTCCGATAGCTGCTTCCGGTGTCCTCGTCGGGAGGACGCGACAGCTCGAGCAGCCGTCGGTGGAGGAGTGGCTGATGGCCACCAATTGGTGCAAGGAGTACCTAGACGGGCAGCGTTGGGAAGGTCTCGGTGTTGCGCTCACGTGCGCAGATCCCGAGCCGTCCCGTAATAGCGCACTTAAGGTCAGGCCAGAGAGGATTTAGTGGTATGGAGGGAACGCCTTTACCTCGAGTCCTACATATTCTCTGCGGTTGGCACCACCACGCAGGAACGATGCGTAAATGCATTTGACCGCCCCGTCAACAAAATATAAGGGTATAAAAGTAGCAGGAAGCCGCTGGATGAACACGCAGAGGCTTACCTACCTCCAACAGTGGGTGTCTCTTAGCTGAAATGATGATGTATAAATAGATTTAGTGAAGTTACGACGGCGAAAACCCATGAAGAAATGAATGAACTTTGTAACCTACAAAGTTAATTAATTTCTTCACCTGTTTCACCTATTATATAGCTGCTTGTTGGTTTGTCACCCATCAAATAATAATAACAATTACCCCTACTCGAGTTTCCCATCAAACTGCTTGCCCTAAAGACTTGCAACGATTTGTATCGAAGCTTTCGACATCGTTATATCATTTGAACGCGTTTACAAACACGGGTGCAAGATAACCTGCGCCAAATCGTGGCCAGGAACCGTACAAGCGACACTCATCTGTCAGATACCCAAACAGAAATAAATGCACCTTATGGAGACGTAGTAAGCTTTATTTATCCAAGTCAACGTCGTTAAGGATGAGCTGTGTCCTGTACACCGATTACTTATAGTTCGTGACCGAAATATACTCATAAATCCGATCCAAACCAGGCCGAACCATGCCGATGACAATTATCGGCTATTACGCGTCCGTCGTATAAATTGCACGCCAATTTCAGGTTGCTATTAATAAGATCTTCTCCTCAAAAGAACACCTCTTAAGACTGCAGACGTAAGTACCAAAATGCAACAGGCTTTTCCAAATTTCTTTATTCCACTCGCAAATATGTGCTAGAAACGGTTTTGAAGTCTTTATGTTCGTTATCACCTTTGCAGGCTTTGAAATAAAGGTGAAATTTCAATTTGTAAGCTGCATGAAAGACTACCTTTGCGTTGACGAATAACATGACCGTCTGTCAGCTGCGTTTTCCCGCGCAAAAACGTCCTAAACGATTGCAAGTTGAAGAACATCGATATCTCTCGAGAACGAATTACTCGACGTTCGTAATAATGTCATTTAGTAATAAAACGATATGTTGTAAATGCGAGCGATCATTCCGAGATAATAAAATCGTATTTAAGATAATTCCGATTGATACTTCGCACGCACGCGCACTGAGAGGTTTACTTAAGAAATGTTAATGAGCTACAATAAAATCAATGACCATATAAAATTAAATAACCAATTATATTCGGCGTACGCATATTTTCTTGTGTCAAATACAGAAATACATTGTAACTGGTTAATACTATAGTTTATAATATCATTGGACGGAGGCATTACTTCAAAGCAGGCCACTAGTGGCCCAGACGCTTTAAATCAGATGATACATACATATAATATAAACACACTCGTAATCCCAAAAGTTGATGAGCAGAATAGTGACAGGTTGCCAGCCTGTCGCCTAAAGCAGTTACTTATATAAAATTAAATAATCTACCTCCATTCCAAATGTCATCCCAATTCGCTTACAAAATATCGAACGATTTATTTTACTGCTACCTGCGAGCGACGTGCTTAAATTAATCAACAATTACAACAAGTTAGCCCGACCATCGCTCCCACAGTAAAAAAACGTTACGACACATAACTATCGACGACAAACATTTTATTTCAGTCGGAGACAATTAATAAATAATAAAAGTTTGTAGTAACGGGCGACATTACCGGGCTTAGACAATAAAACCTTCGGGCGGTCGTCCCTATAAATCGCGGTAACAAGTGCCCCACTGCGCGGCTGGTGCGCGGGCGCAGCATAAATTAGGGACGCGCGGTCGCCGCAGCTCACGGGATAAATCTGATTATGTTACAGTGCGCGTGGTACTAGAGCTTAACGACACGTGGGGGCTAATGCTGTAGAGCTGCTTACTCCAAAAAAAAATATTTGAAATTGTGAAACGGGACAAGCAAAAATAGCTTTGAAGTAAGTTTTCCAGTTTTACGTGTGCTCTTTAAGGCGGCGACTACTAGGGATAATTATACAATTTTCGAACGATCATCGTTAATTTTGAATAATATATTAAACTAGACTGCTTCCACAACAAATTACAATACAATACAATACAAATATTCTTTATTGCACATTTAACATAAAGCGTCGGTGCGTTTTGCGTAAGGGCGTTGTCTCCCAATCGGGAGTCACCGGTTTGAGCCCCGCCACGTACCAATGTGTTTTCAAATTTTGAATTCATATGTACTTTTTATCGACGCTTTTACGGTGAAGGAAAACACCGTGAGGAAACCTGCACACACCTATGAAGAAAATCTTAGGTTGTGTGTGAAGTCGACCAACGTGCACTTGGCCAGCGTGGTTTAGTAAGGCCTAATCGCCCCTAATGGGGGGTAGGCTCGAGCCCCTCGGTAGGGACATTATATGAGCTGTTGATGATGATGATGATTAGGATGTGATAGGATTTGAAATTAGACCATTTAGTTGGGACAGCAGTGTTCTAGAAAATGGCGCAGCATTTGATCAGTTCAAAGCCCATCATTTTTTTATTCCACTTTCCCAACAGCAACTACTTAATCATAATTATGAGCACCATCTTACATTACTCTTATTTGAAGTACATTTTATTAATTTATTTATTACACAAAAATGATCGTATTTTTCTTTGAGTGGCGCCTAAATATTTTCATTTAAATTCCGATTCAACTCCACACCACTCTGTTCTTCAAGGCAAAATAATTACATTAGTTTGGTGGCAATAACAATAATTTTATCCCGTTAAGCCTCGCTCTGAACTACGAACAAGGAAATTATTGATATTACTATATCTGCCCATCTCCTAGAGTTAGGGTCGCGTTACCTTTCACAGATCACCAGATACCGAGGTTGGGCGACCACCAAAATCAGACACGTGAAATATAGCTCGGATTTTATATTTGATCTAATGGTTTTATTTATAGGTCGTTTCTAGAACCAACCAATTTGATTGGGGCGAGTGTGATAATATTTTTAGGATATATTATAATCTTTGGGTATGATCTTGTAACCTAAAGTTTTTGACTGATAAACAGTTCCATTGCGAAGTGCTACCGCCCCGGTCTCTACTTTTTTATAACTAGATACGTCAAACTACGAAAAAGTACCTAGATACTATCAGATATACAGTCATATCTACATTTAAAATATTTCTTCTTTCTTAAAGCCGCTTGTGAATTTACTCACAAATGCTAGGGTTGGCTGGAAGAGATCTCTTTTAGAGATAAGCTCACCTTTGTACACGTCTTTCTTGGTATGTTTTATAACAATTTTATGTGTGCAATAAAGGATTTATATAAAGTTACATTACAATATAGGTGTCACGCCTTTTAAGAGGGTGTTTGACGAAAAATGTGTAAAGGGTTTCCGAGTCAAACGGCTTACGCCAAACATTTTTATATTTTTTGCTTGACAGGTATCAGTGTTCGCGGCGGCGGCGGCTTGATCAAGCATAGGAACGATCATCCATTCGGAGAAAATGCTCGTAATCATTTGGTGCCTAAGTCTGTATGAGAAAATAAAGCTCAACTGGTCAATATAATACTTTCTCCAATAAAATTAAGACCATTGGCAACACGATTACTGCTCGCCAAATGAAGAAAACACTTTATATAAACTAACTAGCTGTCCCGGCAACGCGTTGCTATGGTAATTTCACACTACTGTCCAATAACATTGAATTTGCAGTAAAAAAAAAATGAGGACTAATTGTCAATATAAAACCTATCCTATCTTTCAAGTTGGATCAAACTGCACACGGTGTACAAATTTGATTAAAATCGGTTAAGTAGTTTAGGAGTCCATCGCGGACAAACAACGTGACACGTAATTTATATATTATTAAGAAGATACTATATTATTATAAAGAGGAAATATTTGATTGTTTGTTTGCATTAAACAGTCTCCAAAGTACTTGACCGAATTTGATAAAATTTGGTATGGACATATTTTGAGACTCTGGGAAGGACAGCGACAACCAACATTAACGTGAGCCGCGGGCGGCTGATAGTGTAAAAATAATTTTAAAAACAAATTAAGTAACATATCTTAAATAGTTTTACCTATAATTATTTGGATTTTAATGAGTTTTGGTTTGATATTGTTTGTTAATGCTCTCATAAATAAAGTTATCATTTATTATGTATTTTACAACTGAAGTAAACAAAGTATTAACATAATTATAAATCCAATTTCTATCTATACCATCAAAACAAAAAAGTGATAAAAACACTAACCGTAGTTACCTCAATTTAATTCTATTAAATGTTATCAAGAAAGTAGCATGCTATAAATTTTATTCAAGCATTTGTGACCAACGTTTTATTAGAGCGTAAGCACCCCACGGATAATATATGGTCATAATGACAGGAATCCAGTGCCAGAACGGTTTTAAAAAAAGTAAATGACGCCATTTTGGAGACGAAGGAATTTAAAGAGCGCCGGTTATTGAATTTGAAATTTTATATGTGCATTATTGTAATAGCAGTATGTCATTGGTTTTATGTGACCTATTTATTTTGAATATTCATTGGGCGTATTTATGTATTCCCACGGAGTTTTATTGGTTTAATTATGGAGTTCGAGAAAAGATGGTCTCTGTTGACTTTTTAGAATTCGTTTTGTTTATGGCACTGAACTGGCGCAACATATGTGATAATTAAGAATAATAAATCTATTTCTTAATTTGTAGTTTTGTTACGATTTCTTTTTTTATAATGTACTTATTTAATTAAGGAATTGAGCGACAACAAAATTGCGTTTTAACTTTTTGTAATTAAACATTTATTTTGAGTTTTGAGCAGTAATATTAACACACTGCAAAGTGTGGCCTGCACACGGGTTGGACCCGGTGGGCATTGCACAGGTCCCTGTCTGGGGATTGATCCTTTCGCCCGGCTCACTTTTGGGCCGGGTCAGCCCGGTAACGTTTTGGTGACAAAGCGTATGTAAATCGGTAAATTTGCGGATAGGCATCCGGAAATGCCCCCACAAAGGGCTTAGGAGGGTACCGGTGGTTTTAGTTGGTAGAACCAGCGTCAATGTAAAGGCGTCTGGGAGTCCCTCACACTCCGCAACGTCTAACGTCGCGGTACCGTCCGTAAATGGATTTGCCACCGTAATAATTTAAAAAGGATTAACACAATGCACATACCTACTTACAATACAAAAAAGCACGCGTACTACTAGTGCATACTAGTGCATACTAGTACGTACTAGTGCATATTTATTTTTATATATTTAGTCTAAAAGACTTTAGAAAAAATAAAAAACTGTCGCAATTGCGCAACTTGTTTGACAGCCGTCTAGTGACGTAACGAGCTAATATCGACAAACCTACCCTTACCACAGAGCAATCACATTGACGATAACTACCTATTCAGCGCAGCTATTAAGGCTAATAATTATAAACCCTTACCAACGTGAAAGAAGCGCTTTGAGCGACCGCGATTCGGGACCGCGCCTTGCAATCAAGCGACTATGTTATTTTGTTTATAAAAAAAAATCCATAAATAAATCAAATAAAAAACATAATTAAATATTTATTTTAGAAAGAACAAACAATTCTAGTATAGGTATGTACCTACACATTTTTTGAAGTATAATTTTTTTTATTGATAGAATTTGTAGTAACGCCGAAGCACAAGCAAAAAGACATTGAAATCTCACAATACAGGAAGTGATCGAAATTGAAATAAAGTAATGTTTTTTAACAAAGATGCATTTTATTTAACTGAATGTCTTTTAACAAATTAGTTATCAACGTCATGTAGACATTCCCAAATTCTAATTAAGTATGCCTACATAGCTTAATTCCAATTCTGAAAAGTATAATACTTTTCAGAATTCTATTCGAATTGGGGGTATCTATATACTGGACCCACCGACGTTCAAGGATTGTCAGTAACTAAATATAAAATCCTTTATCATATAATATAGTACTTAAATTTTTATTTATTAATATAATTAAGTATAAAACACATGTGTAAAAAGGTGAGTGTGAGGTGTTCGTCGCTTGCATACATCGTCCCTTCACACGTAATCGCTGTAATCGCTGTAAACCAAACACCACTTTATGAGGAAATGCAAGGCCCAGTGTATCGGTGACCAGTTGCAACTATAAATAAGTCGGCACACATAAGTAAAGGGAACGTCTCATTTGTTTAATAACACGGATTAAGCACTTAACCCGCGAAAACTCGTTAATTTTAGCACGATAAGTGAATCGTGTCGATTTAGTATTCTTAATGAGCATCCGATGTGAGCCAATAGTTGAAGTAATCAATGCAAGTCGAAAACTTTCTTCTCACGCTTACCAGTACGTAGGGCGCACTAAAAACACATCAACTAGCCTCTTTAGTTAATGCTGTATCATCTTACATCATGACTTATTCAGCTCAGAGAGACGAAATTTTTAAAAGGAAAATACGTAGATATTTTCCGTCATCCTGCGTAGGTATAGTGTAATTTCAAACGGTAGCAACCACAGAACAAATAAAAGAGGTTAGAAGTCAGCGCGCAATAAATTTACAACACCGTCTTGTGCTATTTTATCTGGCAGAAAGCAAAGTAAGACTCATAATCTTACTATTAACATCGCTTGATACGACTTCTAACCTCTTTTATCTGTTCTGTGGTAGCAACCATTCCAACGCGAACTTAAAAAATCGGTAACTTATTTCTAAGTTGCACCATCAAGTAATGAAATTCACTGTCAGCATACGCATTTCCTTCTCTCAATACTGGGTCATTCAGAAAGGCGAGAAGAAGCAACTTGACTGTCGGTAAGACGAGGATGGCTAATGTGACTCTTACATTATCCTTCGCACTAGCTTTATTTGTATTTTGACTCCAGTTCTGCTTACCATCAGGGGGTCATTTGACCCTAGACCTTTTTATGTAAATAAAATGTCCCAACCTGGCACCTAATCAGGAATAGTTGTCATCGCCAGAAGAGGCTGTCGAAGAGCAAAGCATGTGGACAAGGTCACCTCGGCTGCACCTCCTCCTCTCCTGAAAGGGCGGCTGCTCCGATAGCCTTATAGCTAATGTGGCAATAAGGGGGTGTTTAGTCGGTAGGAGTTCGACATAACCCTAGGACCGGCCCCTAGGGTATCCATGAGGATTCACCCCCTCCTTCCCTCGTTTGTCCGAAAGGTTCTTCTGACTCTTTTCGCTGCTCTGTCTTTCGCTCCTCACCCGTGGGGGAAGGAAAGGGAAAGCAATGGGAGGGGTCGGGGGAGAAAATAAATCACCTCGGCAGAGTGGCGTATGCCACTGTTTTCAATATTGGTTTATTCGTATGAAAAAGTGCATTGACGAATAGTCTCCGAAACACTAAATTTATTTCTAACAATTCATGGCATTTTTTCATATACATTCTGGATTTTTAATGTACAAATCACTTCATAAATACCCTGCATTATATAAAATCTCACACCTTCCACATCAAAATATTATAATATCCCGTGAAAACTTATTCGTCGCAAGCATCGATTACGCACTCCAATTAATCGTTACCGCCGATAATCGATTAGTAGTGTATAATTACATAATAAAAACGTTTTGCATTATTAAAGTTATTGATCTAATAAACAGCGGCGAGGCGAGCTGTTATTATAGAGGAACGTCTTCATCGACCTTTCACACAAACCGACAAATGATTGATGACTTTATCGACATGACCCTGAATAAAAAAAGTGTTACCATCTCTATAATGTGATTTTTATATCCTAAATCTGTAACGGTTATATAAAAAGGTGTTCTGATACATTTTTCCTAGAAATTTAAATGAAATAAAAAAAATAAGTGATTAAGTTATTTATCCCAAATCTGTTTTTTTAGAAATAGGCTTATCGACCTATTTTTGTTTTTTTTCTGTTCACAAACTGTAATTCAATGCCTGTTTCTACCATCTGATTGACTGCTAACAAACCTATGTACTCACCTAAGAAGTACCGTCTAATAACAAAAGTTGAAAGGCCATGGTGTCCCACGCTAGGCCGTCTTAACCCTTTACTGCGTATTTTCTTTTATCTTCTATAGCAGGGTTTCACCACCAGTGAGGCGCGCCCCACTTCCAGAATTAAACTGTATTAAGTATATTAAATTTGTTCATATAAAATAATCTTCGCTGTGCACTGACTACTATGAAGCCAAGGATTCACCAGTTGGTTATTAAAGTGCAGCCACAGTGCTCTTATTAATTGTATGTTGTACTTTTCTTAACACGCCAATATTTTCATCGTTTGCTTAATTTTCTTATTTTGACTCCCTATTTCGGACCCTAGGCGTAGTATTTTAGCAAAATGTTGGGTGAGGCGCATAGGGTAAAAGGTTGGGAACCGCTGTTCTATAGAACAGGTTTGACAATCAAGCCCGATGGAAAGCTATGACGAAGCCTAAGATGGTACACGCTCGCCTAGAACATGCTTGTTCACTCTGGCCTTGAAGACACCCAGATTAGGCTTACTGATGCGGGAAAAGAGACCTCGGCAAAGAGTTCCACTCCTTAGCTGTTCACATAATGAAAAATGAAAGCAAATCGCTTCGTGCGAATGTGAGGAATACCAACAGCATACGGGTGAAACTGGGCCTTGCCTGGTCCTCTGGTAGTGGAATGGGGAAGGGGGGATCAAATGTTTTACTAACGATTTGTTTATGTGTTAATGTTAATCTTCTATGATGCTGTGTGTACACATTTTGGGTTACATTCTAGTGTGAAAATAATTATAATTGTATGTAGCGTTATTGTTGTATTTACTATGTTGTGTATACCATAATAAATAAATAAATTATGTAAAACTTCCGGACACTCCGAAATGTAATCGATAAAATACTCACATAATCAAAAGAACACTATTCTAGAATATTGTATTTAAATTTAAAACATAGTCGGCAACTTGCATATGTTACAATCGTATCAAAAGGCGGAGCTTTACGACGTAAAAATAATAATGCACCCAAGCTACATTAAAATAATGATTTCAACAACAAACTTAGATGCCAAAATTAAAATTATAAATCTAATAGTTAATTATAGTAATAATTAAAGAAACAATCTGGTATTAATGTGAGCATATTGAACGGCACGAGTAGAGAGCCAATAAATTACCGTCGTACAAATCTTCGACGGTTGAAATCCTATAATTTTAGCACCGTTTTCAACTAGCGACAGCCTGCGACTATTGCCCGTGTGCGTAAAATAATTGAAAGCAAAAATCTTTTTTAATAGATAATAGTAGTCGTTGAACTATTTATTATTATGTATAATTAGCATGAATGGGAATTTTCATTGAAAAGGTGGATGGTCTGTAAAAGATGTTATGAATATGAAATCCCACCTCATGTAAAATGTTGCGAAGACGAGAACATATAGTTCGCACTCTAAAAAAGATATCATATCTCATATAGAGACAAGCTTCTAACTCTACAAGTTCTTACTTCACAAACTCTACACTTTAGTCAAAATATGCGGCTTGGCCATTTCCGTCCCATTTTTTTTCTTTATTAGGAAAACAAACAGCTTAATATTATACATTTGAATTACAAAAATAAATAACATACTAGCCTAATTAGTTTTTACTACTGACTGGGTATAACATAGGCACACTATTGATACTTATTGCGCAAAAGATAAAAAATATATAAAACTAATTTAATACTAACTATAATTACATAAACCAATATATGTTACTTAATTAAAATGTGAAACAAAAATAAAATTGCTAGTTACTAATAAATTTACCTACAACATTAAGGCTTGTTCCTTTAAAAGGCGACGAAAGCGCGCCATTGGCGCTACATGATGGGCGTAAGGTGAAAAATGTATTCACTGTTTATTACTTTTCTGCTAAGCAATAGTTCTTGTAGTAACGAAACGGCCAAGCCACATATTTTTACTAAGGTATTTGTGAAGTTAGGACTCGTAGAGTAGCTTGGCTCTACATGAGGTCTGATATATTTTTGACAGTGCGAGCCATATGTTCTCATCTTGGGACTTAAGAGGGAGGGGGGTCGACCATGTCATACTTTTTCTTATGAAAGGGTTTTTTCTTATATAATTTTTCTTACTATAGGGGGGGAGGGGGTCAAAAACTAGTAATAACCGCTTACGTAATAAATCAATGGCCCCTTGCCAATATTTTACATGAAAATGTTTTTGGTGGGATTTCTTTTTATAAGTTGCTTATGGCAATATTTATTTCTGGGGGTAATTTACTAATAATCCTGAAATATGTATTTTATTATTTATAATAAGGAGTCCCTATAAATTGTCAGACCTTTTTTTCGTTTCCGTTCATTACTTTTAAACGTAAACCATATGAGTGCTACATACAAACTGAAACTCCGTTCTGCCTTATTTATAAATACATTAGAACACAACAATATACTCGTGACAAGGGCATACGTTCTTAATGTGTCTATTAATACATATTTAAATTAATACGATAGGCGTCTTCATGTATTTATGTATAATAAAACATTTTAGTACATTGTAAAAAATGGGAACCTTGTCAAAACTATTTCGCAAGTCGTAACTAATAATTCGTGTATTATGTCGGCAATTTCAAATTGCATATTTTTTAAAGTTGAATTTTATCGTTTTGTTAATATATTATTATTTTCCTTGTAAACTTTAAAAAGTTATCTTCTCCAAACTGTGTACGCTAAGTAAGAAAGGATAATGCTTTACGACAAGTGATGTTTTATCTGCGTTCACACTTCACGATTTACGACTCGATTTTCTCGTCAATTAATCGAACTGTTTTGAACAATTCTTAAATCTATTTCACTCGTTTTTCTTCAAATGTAAAAATATTCACTATCAAATTTAATAATTTATCTGAGGAAAATCTTTCATTATGACTTTCTTATAATTTACTAACAGATTAAAATAAAATTTGTTACTAACAAAATATGGACAACAATTTAGTCTGAAATAAAAGTATTTTATTAATTTTATTATGCCGTTTGTCGCGGTCGGATTTATCTTAATTTTCCCGATATCAAATAGAACACGTTGTAGAAGTTGCAGTTTATAAGAGTTGAGAATTAATAGTTAGTTGTACCGTAAACAAAAAATACCGATCAATGATTATACGATCTGTTGTATCCTGATTTTCTCCTCGATCATTTGTCAATTGTATTTCATGGCGTTTTAGCATTTTATTGCCAGCTATTTAACTATTTCCACAGTGACGAATCAATTCGGCGTAATAGCACCGACTCGACACTAATGGAACCGAATAAATATTTAATTATCGGCCTTTATGGTGAATGGTAACGAAACCGATTCGATTGGTTTGTTAATTATTTTAATCGGAGTTCGCATCGGTTTTCTTGTGGCTTGTCGATGTTTGGAAACTCGATTTTTATCGAGTACAAATGGGCGCTGTTAATATGTATTGTTTTAAATTTGGAACGTTGTGTCGTTACGGGTTAATTCTACATGTATTAAGTTTAGATGTGAAAGTTTAGATGTTTGTATATGGTGAAGCGTGTAAATAGCTATATAGGGAGAATTTCGGCAACTTCTGATGGAATGGCGAACTTAATATTTCACAACGGCTAAGGACTGTACATCAACAATACAGGCACATAGGTCAGATAAAGTAATCTACGACTCACCCGACGCTTCATCGATCATCAGCCTTCAGACCTAAAAATGTAGGCACAGCCGCTGCACGCAATAGTCCTGCGATTTTCTGTGATCAGTCCAACAGTTACACCAAAAACACAATACAAAGTCACCAATTATAATTCTCGATTATAGTTTTCTCACAAGCGAGATTTACGAGTGAGATTTATTTAAAATGCGGTTACGGCGAAGATTTACGAATATATTTGTGATAATGATATTTGCGGAGCCGCGAAAAAATGTAGAATGCGCGGGTAGAAGTTTTTTTTTTTTTCTTAATGTGCCAAAGTGGTGGCACGGCGTTGCGCCTTTTGGGCCATCTGACCGAATCACAGATTCCACACCAGATGGCGTCGCCGAGTACATTCACCAAACCAACATGCTAGTATTGTTGATGTAAAAATAATAAAATAAAATAAATGTATAAAAGATGCCTAACCAGTATATTTGTCCGTCAATCACGCGACAACGGTTCAACGGATTTGGATGAAATTTGGTGGGTACACGGGTAGGTAATAACATTTAAACATATAGAGTTATTTTGCAGTAATTTGTGCCTGTGGGATAAACTCGCTGTTTACAATATAAACACGGGTGAAGCCCGTTGTTAGTGGGCAAAAGCCATTAGTAAATCTTAAATCGTTAGATACGGCCTGGCCATGTCTTCCGATCGTCGTCAGCATGATCATCATCATCATATCAGCCGAGAGACGCCCACTAGGCGAAGCGTCTTCCCACGATCTTCACTTCTCGCGGTTCACAATATCCAAAACCTGCACGGTGAAGTAAAGTCTCTAAGCGATCGGAAAAGAAGAGCAGGACTTTATCGCGTAACCAAATCACACATTTTGATTTGACAATAGCTTGACAGCTGTCGTAGGTCAAAACATATGGGAAAGTTAACGATGAGTTTCTCCCGAATAAAATAACGTGTTGAAGACTCCATTGTTAATTTAATCTAACCTACAATTCAGTGTAGAATAACTAATTATACTCACTCCACATTGTACACTCCAATACTAAATGCTTAATGCGAAGCCATAATGAAGTTAATTATCGAAATAAGGCCCCAGAAGACCATCGGGAATCCACACGGGAATCACTAGGTGGTATACCCATATGTAGGGTCGTCTGGGTAGGTACCACCGCCTCTCTTATTTCAGCCGTGAAGCAGTTCGCTGTGTTTCGGATTGAAGGGAAAGGGTCTACCTTTCCCTTGTGTGTGTAATTACTGGGCATGGAAAGCATATTATCTTAGTCCCCGGGATGGCAACGCACTTGCAGTGTTTAGTGATTTACCCTTAATATTGCAAGTGTCTCAAAAATCAAATGTTCCGCAATCGTTTTCGTTCACCACGTTTTGTTCAATCTTTGTATGATTGAATAGTTATACATACATAAAGCCACACATTCCTCCCATAGGGGTAGACAAAGATCGCTTTCACTTTTTGTTCAAGGTAAAGCGCAGCGGACTAACCGCTTGAATTTGCAGTAGACCGAACTGGGGTAGTACCTCCTCCTTACATAAGACTTTGACGTTGTGTTTCTGTTGGTGAGTAAGGTCGCCAGAGATCCACAGGGTAGGGGAGGGGACTGGAGTCCACGTCCGGAAGCCTTCTCGTGGCAGACCCTGGTAACGTGGTGGGGAAACTTACTCGGCGGGTGTGTGGCTTTTGATGTCAAGTGTGTTTTTGTTATCCCACCACGGCTAGTCCCGGACGGCCCTTTTCAGGGCACTGGAGGTCAGGCCGGGGAGGATGTTTAGTGGATATGTAAGGAACGCCTTTACCTCGAGTCCCACATATCCCCTGCGGTTGGCACCACCCCGCAGGGATGATGCGTAAATGCATTTGACCTCCCCGTCAACAAAAATAGGGGAGGGGACTGGGGTTAGCAGCGAGTGTCACGTCCATGTTGCAAGCGTCTATAGACTACACTGGGTGCTTACCACCAGACAGGTCGTATGCTTGTCTGCTAACCACTTAACATAAAAATAACCTTTTGATTGTTCACAAAATAACGATTGAAATCTTTGGTTAATATCGATTACCCGTTTCCGATAGCATGGCGTGTGAATCCGCGGGTCGCGTTATAATTTGTGGCGCGGCGGGGCGGGGGCGGGGCGGCACGGGCTAATGCAAACCTAATCTAGCGGTAATCACTGTTATTACCAGTTTATTATTAGAGCCTCGGAGGAGTGGGCGATGCTATTACACTTTGGGGTTCCTCGGGCTGTTTGTTACACCTTTCAAGCAAAGGTGCCGTTTACATCATTTCAGGAGTACTGCTGAGTAGCCGGTTCTATAGAAATCAACACCTTACAAGATGTTGTGGACATGCGGCTGAAGACAAACCTCATCCTAAGTTGACGATTGGAATCCCGTCACCGAGTTAATTTTAACCCATTTGTGGTGAGCGTGCCGACAGAACGACTGCAGACGTTCCTAAACCACGACTTCTGGCCTAAACCACGACTTTCGGCGCTTTACTTCTTCTTATTTAAATAAATGGTGTTCGCGAGGTACATAAAGATAACGCATTTCGCCAATATCAAGTGAAAATGTACTTATAGTAAAACAATTGTACGGTAGACTGAGTTAAAAATAGTCTCTCAACACGTGTTTTTACAACAAGAACTCGGGAGAAACTTCTTCGGCGCCTTAGAAGACGTCTACCGGTCACTGTGCCATTACGTCATGTGACGCAGAAGATCTAGTGGATATTTCATCATCATCATCATCATCACTACAGCCCTTATAATTTGACCCACTGCTGGGACACAAGGCCTCTCCTTGCTAGCGAAGGAGGTTTAGGCAGTAGTCCACCACGCTTGCCCAATGCGGATTGGCGGACGGAATATAAGGTGATCAATACCCCTTTGCTGATCCATTAGTCGCCTTCTACGACACCCATTGGAGGATATGGGGTGATGCTATTTTACTCTGCCGGCATCACACGGCTAGACACTATATTAAGTGTTTAGGTATATGCATTATCCATGTCAGTCTTTAAGATATATAGAAATAAAGATTAAATTATTAAATACCTCAACAAACGACTCCGACTCTTCCGAATGACAAATTCTTATTCTTCTTCCTACCCTGCTCCCACTTTATTTGGGGTCGGTGCAGTATATATTGACATCGACAATACTGATAAAAGATATATCATTTGATTTTCACGGCCGTGTGCCTGACACCAACCCTCCTTGGGAACGACTGCTATCTTTCGAGAGCATCCGGTACCACCAGCTTAACATGCCTTCTGAAGCACAGAGGAATATCGAATTGAAAAATTTTCGGTCACCCATCCGAGTACCGACCGTGCACTTGCTATTGTTAGCTTAGCTTTCATGAATTACGAAAAATGCACGATTGCGGCGCCATCACCTTCTCCTACTAAGGATATATTTAAATTTAAAAAAAGCCACGCTGTCAAAACCGTAGACGGGACATATTTATTTGGTACTCCAAGTAAATAGAAATTAATAGTCGGTTTTAGACATATTTTTTTTAATATTTACTATTAGCATAACCTTTGAATTCTATTTTCGATGTTCTCAAAGATCTAATATCTTATTATAAGAAATCAAATAATATTATTATGAATACGTTATTAGCATGCCATTACAAATAAAATATTTCATTAACACCTCAACAACAAAAAACACAAGGTCAATTAAAATAGAAATAAGTTATTTTGGAACTATTTTGCGTTAACAAACGCGCAAATATTTTTAGAAAAGTACACTGAAATAAATCGACTGTGCGAATGATGACCAGGGAAGGAATCGAACCCCGATTTCCCCGCGGGTTCGAATCCCACCCTGGACAGTGCATTTTGTTTTCGTGTATTTTTCGAATTTTATAAATAAGTTTTTAGTGTGGCTCGAAATATTCTAAAAATATTTATATACACTTTTATCGTGTTTTTTTCTAAATATGTTTTTGTTACCCAGGACCAGGGTGTGAGGACCTTTCTGCGTTCCGTCGTGAGGACTGTGAACTTCACAGGATAGAGAATTAGATAGGGGTGTGCAAGTGATACCTTGGTATTACAAGCGTCTCTGGGCAACGAAGACCTAGAAAAAATATTTACGCGTTTGTAAATGCAAATATTCTACAACGAAAACCTCTTACAAAATCTTCACGCGTCATCAATAAGACCGTAATTTTGTAACTAGACTACTAACATAACAAGATATTATAAGAATACATTTTAGTGTATTCAAACGAATCTTGAAACTAGGTTTTACTGAAATAAAAAAGTGACAAACTTAGCTTGGAAACTAGTGGAGATATTTTCATAAAACTGAATTCAGCAGATAATTTCATTATTTAAATATTCACATGAAAAAAAGTAGCATCTTGTTAAGGAAAATCAACAATTTTTCGTTTCCTGTGGGTTTTCTAAGTGTGTTATGTAGGCGCGAGACACTCCACTCAGTATGACCACGGTCGACTGCACTTATCGTCGCCTTTGCAAGCGACATTTTTTTTATTACAATCAATAAGCAACAGAGACCTCTTACAATCAGGGTAGCCGTACGCTTTTTTCCTTTGTCTTCCTTTATCCAGATGGTATATCATTGCGATATATACCATCAAGCTCACCTGATGATTTTACAATTTTAAAATATTGCTTAACAACATAATATTTATACTATGTATATGTTAGCATAAGTAGGTTTGATATACCATGTACAGCCTATAAAAAATAAATCTAATAGAATTCTATAACAAATACGTTTTTGAACAACATCAGATAACGAATTGACGTGGTCAAAGTAAATAAAAGCCATGACATATATTCGCGACAAACCGCTAGGGCATCATAAACCTCTAATTAGCACAATTAACAGCTCACGTCTAATTCGCTGACATTTACGAGCTATTGAACACGAGGAAGTTTTACATATTACGAGCCGAAACTATTCGCTATTGAGACAAGAACTCGTTTTGGAAACGGCTTTTGAAACGCTCTAATACAATCGGTTCAAAATTTCTATAAAAAAATCTGTTTGCATTCTTTATAACTAAATAACGTCCATGACCTCACTCGTTAGCTAAAATGGAAAATTTATGTACTTCTAACGTACTAAAATTAACAGTACTGAAAACGCTCCCTACCGACACGGACGCCCTAGGGACGCTAGGCGGTCGAGAGACTCCCCACGGGGGAGATGCTCGGTCGCCCAGTAATCCCCTAGGAACGTCCGACCTACAGGCTTGAGGACCCCCCAAGGTCTTCGCCTTCTTAAAACCCGGTGACGCAGAAAATGTCATCAGAGACAATCTGCAATAGTAGTCAAAAAAAAAAAAAAAAAAAAAAAAAAAAGTACTGAAAACGCTTGTCGGTACTGGTCAGCGCTGGTAGTCAGCGGAGTTCAACGCTGGTGTTCTCTTTACTAGTGTGGTGGTTTTGTTTCTCACTGGGTGGTAGACCCAAATGGGGTGCTATGTTCTGGTGCACCCTGGACAACGTCTGGTGCCTCCACAGACGGCTAACATCGGAACAGAAGGGCCCTTGTCTGAGCCAGCGGACCTTGGGTCGTGGGTTAGACGGCCGATAGGCTGGTGAGCCGCCTTGAGCGGAACTGGGAGGACGGTCGCTCCTGACACGCCTCTGCTTTTATACTGGGTGTAAAAGACATGAGCAGTCAAACGAAAACCATGTATTCTATACATCAAAATAAGACATATTTAAAAAAAAATATTGCTGGGAAATGATTTTTATTTTTTGGTGTTACAAAAAATTGCAAATTGTACCGCGCAATGTAAAGGGCTCAACTTGCACGCAACTCGCAATACCGCGATAATTTTGCTTGACGGCGGCCCCGTTCGTTAGTGTCCGTGCGCATCGAGTGAGCTACATTGAACGCTAACGTTTTGAAGCCATTTTTTGTTATGAAATACTAAAAAAAATGATAATGTTTCTTTGGACAATAATTAAGAAATAACGTATAAAATACGTTTTCATAAAAAAATGAAAAAAAAAATTATGACTTTGACCTTCAATAAAATCGTAACTATCAATTTCCCAGGTATAGTTTAAAGGAAGAAAAATGTTATGACGATGAGCAGAATACATGGTTTTCGTTTGACTGCTCATGTCTTTTACACCCTGTATAATAATATAATATAATATATTTCCACACTCACACCAATTATCTAGCCCAAAGTAAGTATCATTAAGAACTTGTGTTATGGATACTAGATAACGGACATTTTAATATACATAATATTTTTACATATTTTTTTATAAATAAACTTAAATAAATATATAAACAACCATGACTCGTCAACAAATACTCGTATTCATCACACAAATATTTGCTGCTACCAGGACTCGAACCCGGACCGCTTGATGTGTAGGCAGCTATACTGACCACTCCACCAAGACGGCGTCAAATAGGTATAGGTGGCTGATGAATGCGACCTCTGGTTTGTTTTTCCTCGGTGGTGTTATGGGAGGCAGTGCCGCCCTGTAGAAGCCAGCACTTGGTGGCACACAGCTGGACCCGATCGAGCCTGCTTGGCCTTAGGTAGGGGGACTGATGGCGTAGACGTCGGGCTTAAACTGCGCTGCTTTCGTAAAAGCTGACTGAGCGATTTTATGAACCTTGTGCAGTGCAGATCATTCTGGAATCATCGGGCGATGAGCTAGCAAGGGCTGGGGCTCAAGTTCTACAGTTTGGCCCGGAACCTTTCTGTGGTCTATTTCTATCTAGCTTTGTTTATGTTCAACCATTTTAGTATTGCTGGGTATATTTACTTATTTCAGCTCAAGCACTGTTGTTTTCTTATTGACATATTGTTTCATGTTAAAGTTTCTAAATAAATTTTATTTATATTTTATTTACCTATATGCTACATTGGTGGAAACTTTGCTGGATTGTGTAACATTTTTAAAATATCATCTGTATGTATCTTGTATCTGTATGTTTCCTTAAAATAAAGAAAATAAAATAAAATAAAAAAATCTCAAAGAACCAGGCAATTCCATATTTAAAACTTACCTCCTCCAAGAGGCAAAAGTGGAGTGGCAAAGAACGCGTGGGTTAACACACTCAAAAGCACTAATCGAATCATACTCTCGTAAGCGCTCTGACGAGCTACTGAAACTCAACAGGGGCAACCTGAGCGTGTTGATTAGAGCTCTAACTGGCCACTGCAAGCTGAACAGACATCTCTACAACATGAGACTAAAAGATACTGATATATAATATATAATAATAATATATCAACAAGCACACAACACACTCAGTCATCAACAGTCACACAACGAGCAACTAATTCATAGATAGATCCCTTTTTTTAAATATAATTTCATGGGGAATAAGTACCTTTTTTCTTGAAGGAATCAAGACGGGGTATTTATAAAACCGACAAATGTCGTGTAAACAAAAGTCAAACATAATATAATATATTTTCACGCTCACACCAATTATCTAGCCCGAAGTAAGTATCATTAAGAACTTGTGTTACGGATACTAGATAACGGACATTTTTTTTAATATACATAATAATTTTAGATATTTTTATAAATAAACATAAATAAATATTTAAACAACCATGACTCGCAAACAAACATTCGTGTTCGTCACACAAACATTTGCCGCTACCAGGATTCGAACCCGGACCGCTTGATGTGTAGCCAGCTATACTGACCACTCCACCACGACGGCGTCTACTGATGCTTATAAATTCTGTGAACAGGAGCGTAAAACACCAATACACCTCCAGTGCTCTTGTGAAGCTCTCATTCACAAAAGAAACCGACACTTGGGGAGACACATTCTCGACTCAGGCGATACTGTATTTAATAAAATAACATATGCAACTCAAACTCCGCCTCAAAATGGAAAACAGTTGTGCCAATCTAACAACAACAAAAAAAATAAAAAATTGAATTTGGAACGATAAACAAATCATCCATTCCCGATACTTTTTTGACTGAATGTAAGATCTGGCTAGCCAACGTCATCTTATTTAAGCTGACCACTATAAGAAAATATTCTTAATTATGTTCCACCATTTAGAAATAGTTTAGTCAAATCTGAGTCAGTTGAGGGTTCTGTGTGAAGTGCGCGTCCACCAGCCTTATTCTAATTTAACACGGCGCGAGATGATGGACAAGATCTTCACTATGATAAAACTTTAAAAATAATTCTCTTCAATAAAGTAGCCACAACTCATTGACAACGGGAATTGTTTTCATTCAAGTACAGCAATTATAACCACGTGAAAAGAATATTTCAATTCAATGTTTAAATTAACTCTTCCCATTAATATTATGAAAGTAACATCAAAGACAGCGACCAATAAAAGTTAAATACCGAAACATGGCGTTCGAAGCGTTTAATTTAATAATACACCATACAAACACCACGGGATAAGTAAGCTATTAAACCCAGCAAATGTCAATTGTGACTAATCAATAAATTTATTCGATTTAATAATCGAATGAAGACACCGCGACAACCCCCATGCAATTAAAAATATTACTACTAATTACCTCCCGGGTCGCTACATTGTTCCGAATTTGAATACTAATCGACTAATAAGTTTTGAAGGTCGATAATTTGTTTTGAATCGGCGCCGTATTAAGTGAATGTCTTACGTCTTAATTGTGCAAGATCTGAGCAGAGGATCTGTGGGAGTCATTTATCGGTAAGAGTGGTCCCTTAATTAGTACGTACCCGTACTCCTGAGTCGATGCTATCATGGTCGCACCTCCTTGCTTGAACTGCTCTTCGGTATCCTCTATCTCTTTTGCTCCTACTACTAAAACCTTAGAAGAGATAAGGACGGCATGTTTGTATGTGTTCAGATAGCGATCGCGCTGGGCGCCGGCACCCAGCGTTCCTAATGCGTGTTTTAAATGTTTACTAATGAACACGATTATTTAAAGTGACAATTTGGGATTTCTCCGCGACCATTACAAATACCCGACGACTGAGCTTAGCTTTATATGGGAATTAACGTAGAATTCTGTACGTCCGTTTGCTTCGGCGGCGGCGTTGTGTATTATCGGAGTTCACACTGAAAATCAGCGCTATTAGAACAAAACTAATTATAGAGTTTAGACCACAGTTAATATACCTAGTAGTCTAGGATCTTCCACCTTGATGAAAACAGCAGTCTTTGAGGCTACAATTTTCTAATTATATTTCTATCAGCTTCTAGAACTCCGCAGCCTATTAGTCGCGTTGAGCCACCACAATATAAACCAACTTGTGTAATATATTGCTTTCAAAAGTCACGATAAAATACATTAATCGCATATTACTTAAGATGTGTAAATGGTTCTTACTTGATGATTAGATACATAATTAATGATAGGTACTTATAGATAGCTTTTGGCGCTGGCGCCACTATAGGTTCGGCTTAGGCCGGTCCTGTGGTGGCTGCGTGGGCCTCACATCGTGACCCCGGGCCGGTCACTACAAACTATACTGTTTTCTTTAAATAGATTGACTCTTATATTCTTTTGATACATAAGAGAGGCAGCAGAGTATAGTGGAATTGAGAGCAAACCTTGGCTGAGGGACTGGCTATCAATTAAAATATTTAATACCTACTAGCTTTTGCCCGCGACTTCGTCTGCACATGATTAGTATTATAAATTATAGTCTATATGTTATTCTGTTGAGCTATATATTTGTAAGGTTTTATTAAAGTCCATTCAGTAGTTCTGTGTGAAAGGGTAACAAACACATCCATCCATACAAACTCTTACGTTTATAATATTAATACGAAGATAGTCATGGCCATCAAGCATACTTAAGCCCCCGCCATCAATAAACTTAAGCACAAATTGTAGTAGATCGTACTCCTTCGAGATCAAACTAGAAATCTCTATAGGAAAACTTAGTGTATGTATCTCAGTAATACACATAATGAACATATAATGTTAATTAAGAAGTTAACAAAACTACAAACCCCTAATTACTTACATAAAAAAACTAATTATAAGAATAATGAATATTTAAATGATTCAAATTAGTGGGAGTACAATCTGCCCAAAGTTAACGCATGTAAATTTAATTTTAATTTTGATTTTTTAGATTGATACCAGTGACCGAAGCACAAGAGCGCTTTTATTGTAATAAAGTTGAGGAAAATCAATTCAAAAAATTCCAATTCCAAATTCCTTGACTTTTCAGATAAGTTAATCCCGTATTATCTTACCCATTACATTCCTGCTTGACATCATTAAACAACAATAAATAAATTCATTCACATTGCACCTTATTACAACACGAATAAGGCTTAAAATATTTAACTTATTCACAAAAACTAAAATTGTCCAAATCGGAAGCAACATCAAAACAGTCAACATTCAATGCGCACGCGCAAGTTACAGTGTAATTTACGACTTTTGTCGAAATTAACACCCGTTACAAATAGGATAGGTCATAAAAGTATTTTATTGAGGAATTAAATCAGGTCTAAGTTTACCAAAATGATTCCCAACAGGTAGATTTACATAAAGCATGCTTAAAGACATGAAGTCTTGCGTAGGCGCCGATAGCATTCTGATGGTTATTGATGTCATTAATTGAATTAGAAATAGTTCGGCGATGTAAATAGATAATCTAACAGACATCTGCACCACGTTTTACAATTTTGCAAAAAGTAACATACAAACAACTTAATTTTTAAAGAATCGGTCGTTCCACTTTTAAATATGTAGGTAGGTACGTTAATTTTTTACGATATTGTGAAAAATATAACTTGGTTCAACCGGTCGTATTTGTTTGATAATAAGCATTTCTACCCCTACTGTCCCTAAACCGTCTCCACCCTTAGTGTAAGTGTTTTTTTTTATATAAAAATGTCAAGCCATTCCACCTGATGGTAAGCAGAAGTAGAGTCCAAATGCGAAGATACCTAGTGCGAGAGATAAACCGCCGCACTAGCCACCCTCTCCTCGTCGACCTGCAAGGTGCTTCTTCACGGCTCTTTTGAATGTCCGAGGATTGTAGGAAGAAGGGAACACGTGTGCTGGCAGTGAATTCCCTTTCTTCAAACGAGTTGCCAAAGCTTATCGTCACTTACCACCAGGTGACAATAATGTCAAGAGCTTCCCTTAGATTAAAAAAGGTGCCTTTCCACTAGGGGCGCTAATTACGTTTTCTACAAAATACAAAAATAATTACACTAAGAGCCCCCGCACATTATGGCCAACTAGTGCCAGCCACTGGTGGCTGGATGCGGCCACCGTGGCTGCCACTTGTTGTTCAATACTCGACAGACTCAGACATTTTTTTCACAAAAATTTGCAATGAATTTGAGGCACAATTCCTCCCAAGCTTCAGTTTTTTTACCCTGTCACTATACCTACAACTCTGACTTACAATCCCAAATAGCCGGACGCTCTTCGATATCGGAAATAAAAACATTAACATCTAAGGAATCGGCTCCGGAGACATCGTGTACGTACATTCAATACGCTGCTAGACTAGACTTGAGATGTGACCCGGGAGCGGGGAGAAGACGGCGACCGTGTGTGGCACCACTGTGCGCTGGCTGAGGGTACTTTACCGGATATAGAGCTACTAGTATAGAATGGGTGTTCAACTTTTCGACGAGTGCAGTGGGGAGCTAAGGTATAGAATAGAATAGAATAGAATATAACTTTATTGTACATCAACCAGTTAACATAAAGGTACATAAAATTAAAACAAAAACAGATTTGTACAAAGGGCGACCTTATCGCTAAGAGCGATCTCTTCCAGGTAACCTTAGGATGGACAGGATGTCAAGGTATGTCTAATATTGAGCATGAAGTGTGAAACCATCAGTTATTATAAATCTATGTGTAAAACTACCTTACCTACTAACTACTACCTATCATATGGAGATGTGAGAAAACGGCACAGTTAATAAACTGTAAGAAAAGATATTACGTTGAAGTATCAACATACAGTTTCAACCCTTCAAATGAAACTAATACCTACTTAGGTAATATTTCCATTATCTATAAATTATGTAAAATACATGTCTGTTAGATACATTTTCTAATACAATTAGAAAATGTAGACCTTACTATTTCTAATACAAATTTTCTAAGCTTTTATTAAAAGAATAAGTTTAATAGTATTTCACTCGCCATAAACAGCTTAGAAATATAAAGTGTTATTGATCAAAGAATATCGTTGTTCAAGAGAATCACTTAGCGGGTGATCGTAAAATTTGTAGCGTGTGACAAAGTGGCCGGTAGAGGGCGCCTCGAACCGCGTAAACTATCCGGGAAATATAAAAATGGATTTTTGATTATCGACCATCGAAGTTTTATGGGGCGCGTGGGCAGAGATTGGCGGGATCAGAATACCGTAGATTTTGTGATAGGAATTTCCCATTGAAATGACATAGAAGATAATACTGTCTTTACATTATTAGCTGGAGTTATTTGATCTGTATTATTGAACGGTCGTAAAGAAGATATAAAAAATATTAGGTACTCAATACTCGGAGTTTATTGGCAATTACATGATAGATAAGGCGTAACAATGGTGATGTAACGTTTACAAACGTGTAAGCTATTGCAATTTATAATGACACAAAATATATTTTTTTCACGAAGACATACGATTTCGCTCGTAATCTCATGAGGGGTTGAGCAGAGCCTTAGGTAACATTTTGTTGCCCATGAAGCCATCACACATCTGGCATTATGGGAAATGCAGTGCCTGCAATTAGTGACTGGTTGCAAGCCTGTCGCCTACTTAAAAGGGGCACCAAACCCTTCCCCCTTTAGTACTTCTAAGAAATGTATAGCATCAGACTTCATGATGGCGACTGAGGTGGTGAAAACTACTAAAAGTACATAATATTATACTGTTATATTATTCTTACGTCATGCGGACCATAAAACCTTTATTTCAATTATTCCCCATATTTATTCTTCCTCTTTTCTTCTTTTTTTCACGCTCACACAATTATCTAGCTCAAATTAAGTATCATTAAGAACTTGTGTCATAGATACAAGATAACAAGACAAATTTAATATACATAGGAAATAGTATAGACATTTTTGTAAATAAACTTAAATAAATACATAAACAATCATCACTCGTGAATAAATGTTCGTGTTCATCACACAAACATTTGCTCCTACCAAGACTCGAACCGGGACCGCTTGATGTGTAGGCAGCGTTACTGACCACTCCACCACGACGGCGTCAAAATATTTCATCGTCAACACTTGCAAGTAGGTAGGCACAAAGTAACATCGCTTTCTGAATTGCTTTTATTAATAACATCGGATGATTCAAATGGTCTCTTGTTTATAGTCATGGCACCAATGTTGTGTTGAAAAGATTCTCATTCAGTTTCAATTTTCCGTTATGCTAGAGACTAATTGGCAGAGCCTCGGCAAAGCAGCCACGCGGTGTAGACTCAGCGACAAGAAAAATCTGGAAGATTCGCCTTATTTGCGTGGGGAAGGGTCCTCCAAGGTCCTCGCCTCGTTATGCTGTAAAAACTCTATCTGCACCCAACAGCAGCAATAATCATAAAAAACAAATCGCGAACTTTACGCCTATTGAAAATCTATAACTGGATCGGATAGATCGGAAAATATGTTTGGTCGCGCCAATATGTTACGGTGTTTAAAGTTTTAATTCTTCGATTTTTTAAGTGGACTGTATGAGATTTGGTACATACGGCAGATAAGGGGAGAGAGAGGATAATGCACGCACTGACCTTTGGAGCGCAGATTTACGCTCGTCCAGCTGGATCGGCAGCAAACAGCAGCGGGCCCGCTACTTCCAGTTCCTCAGCGGCACGAGAATCTCCTCTTCTGCAGTATTCGCGGAAGGCGCGACACATTCAATGTTACAAGGACTCAATGTCCGGGGTTAGCGGTTTATTAATTAACACGATGTCACTCGATCGCGGCGGGAATATAATAGCAACGACTGCTGGAGACGCAATGTCTTCACAGACTCGGCGCAAGCGGCACCGGCGATATAATATATTTTGGCAGTACGTGCGAAAGGGATGGGAATAGGATCAGGTGTTGTACCATTACTGTTTGTTATTTTAAATTAATTATTGGCGTAACCATTTCCACCCCTCCTTAAAGGGTCACCTTTAAAAGACAACCATGAGTTACAAATAAATTTGCGTTCAATACGCGCGGTTAAACAATTAAAATATGCGAAAATATACGAATATGTTATAATTGAGACTTATAAGCTACCTATTCTAATTACAAATTTTATGAAGCGAATTAATTACTGTTTTGGAAGAGGACACAAACGAACGACTGGATGAAGGTAAGTTCCTTTCGCGGTTCGAATGGTAGCCACACGAACTACGCCGTCTTTAGATGGATGAACCTCGTCGACAATCGCTAATGGCCAGGCTAGGGGCGGTACGCAATCATTTATAACAACCACAACCGTACCCGGAGTGATTGGAGTGGTTGGTGTATTCCACTTCTGCCTAACCTGTAAACCGTGTAGATATTCCATCCTCCAGCGGTTCCAAAAGGACTGAACTAATTTGTCCAGTAGCTTATACCTGTGAAGTAAACTAACAGAGTCAGAATTTACTTCCGTTGCGGGTAACGACAACAAAGGAGCCGTATGTAAAAAATGGCTCGGCGTTAGAGCTGAAGGCTCCGCGGGATCAGAGCTCAGTACTGTCAGCGGGCGTGAGTTAAGCAAGCTCTCAATCTGAGTGAGCACAGTACTGAGTTCCTCATAAGAGAGGAGTTGTTGTCCAATAACTCGGAAAAGGTGCGTTTTCACGACCTTCACCATACTCTCCCAAGCACCACCGAAGTGTGGAGAGCTTTTAATCCAATAAAGGGCAACTTTTGAGTCAATAAATGCATATACCTTAATGGGTATGCGTTGCGAATAGTTATCTAAGATAGAACGAAGCAGCTTCGACAAGAGTACAGCCCCACAGAGCTCGAGGCGAGCTATTGATAACGGCTTCGTGGGCGCTACTTTAGTCTTGGCGCAAACCAAACGAACTGAAATAGCGCCAGCGTTGTTTGCGTGTAAATAAACTACGGCACCGTAAGCCTGTTCGCTAGCGTCCGAAAAGCCTAACAAAGTGACGACAGAGTCTTGTGTCACACCTATGTGGCGAAGTATGCGAAAGTCATTCAGTGCTGGCAATTCGGCACAGAACTGCTTCCACATCTTAACGAGACATGGTGGCGGTGTATCATCCCAACCTAAGTTGAGCTGCCAAAGTCGTTTTATTAATAACTTGGCGTACACGACTGCGGGGGCGACGAATCCCATGATATCCCACAGGCGGGCGACAGTAGATAAGATGGAGCGCTTAGTGCACGTGACATCTGAAGGAGCGGTTATTTTAAAATAGAAAACGTCACTGTTCGTTGACCAATGCAAACCTAATATTTTGTGTTGCGAGGCTTTATCAAATTCTACTTCCGTTGGAACTTTATGTGAAGCGGGGAGATTATTTAAGACAGACTGCGAATTACTATTCCACTTAACAAGGTCCCATTGCGCACCCTTGAATAAATCAATCAGCTGCTGAGAAGTGGCGACAGCGTCATGTTCAGTGGGAAGCGAAAAAGCTACGTCATCCATATATAGCGATGACGTCACACTTTGCGCGAGCGGATACTTTATACCGTCATCTTCAACAAGCTGCCTAACAGTACGCAGCGCGTGGTACGGACTAGATGTTAAACCAAAACAGACGCGGTTGAAATGGTATAAAACAAGTGGATCTTGCGGTCTAAAGCGATAAAGAAAACATTGAAATCGACGATCACACTCACGTACAACAATCTGTAAGAATTGTTGCCGACAGTCGGCGGTCATAGCAAATGCGTGCAAGCGGAAGTTCAAAATAATTTATATATATATTTATAATAATAGATTAGGGCCTGAATGTAAAATGTCATTCAGGGACCGTCCAGAGCTAGTCTTACTGCTAGCGTCTAAAACGATGCGAAGGCGAGTCGACGTCTTATCCTCGCGAATGACTCCATGGTGCGGTATGACGTAAATTGGTGTAGGGTCATGCGAGTCATATTGAGGCGCGGGTGAAATATAATTTTTAGTGAGATAGTCTATAATGACGTCATCATATGCAACCCGTAACTTAGGTGAAGCTTCGAGCTTTCTTTCTAAGCACATGAAACGCCTGCGAGCGATTTCGAATGAATCGCCAAGCGAATAAATATCGTCGTTAAATGGTAGGCCGACAACGTATCTACCACTAACGGGATCGCGAATCGTAGTCGATTGATAAAAATGTTCACATTCAACATCAGAGGGACGTTGAATGGGCCAGGTGGTGGTAAACTCTTCGAGTTCCCAAAATCTCTTGACTAATGTGTCAAGGGCGGCAGGCTCTTGTGCTAGACAGCATGTCAAGACCTGATGAGTATGAAGCGTGGAAAGCGCGGGAACAGAACCCATAATTACGTAGCCTAATACTGTACGTAATGCAGGTGGCGATGCTGAGTCATGCTGGATAGCATCTACCTCAGAGCATAACAAGTGCGGGAATATAGACGCGCCTATTAACGCATCTATTTTATTAGGTACGCCGTAACTCTCATCGGCGAGCGGTAGTCCAGACAGGTGGGACAAAGCGGACGTATCGACAATAGCGGTCGGCAATAAATCGGTAATTTGATCAACAACGAGCGGCGAAAAAATAAAATTAATGTTGTTATCAAAACGCGAATAAAATTTTAAATTAATTGATTGTTTTTCAATTATGTTCTTTGTGCCACCGAAACCCTTAATAATAGTACGTTCGATGTCTTGAAGCTTAATGCCTAGTAACTCGCAACACTCCTTCGTAATGAAGTTGCTTTGCGAAGCGGAGTCTAATAACACGCGAATGACGTGTTGTTTACCGGCGGTGTCGTATGCGACCACCTGAGCGGTTGACAATAAAATAGTCGACTGTTTATTGTTATTAAAAGGCGGCGAAGATAAGTCAGCAAGTGCTGTAGCACACAACGCAACGTCCGACTGTCGGTGTGTGTGCGCGGAAGGCGCGGGCGCGGGCGCGGGCGCCGCTACGGCAACATGTGGCGATGGCTGGCTCCGAGCGGAGGGAAGCGACGGCGGCGTGACTGCGCGCGAGTCGGCCGCGACCGTGCGATCTAAGCGTGTGAAGTGTAATAGCGAATGGTGTCTCAGTTTACATACGCGGCAATTGGAATTAGAGGAGCAACTTGAGACTCGGTGTTGTAAACTTAAACAATTCACACAAGCATTTTTATCTTTGACACATCTAAAGCGGTCTTGAGGAGACATTTTACCAAAATCAGCACATTTAAATAAATGCTGGTGTTTAATATTTGTACAAAGACATTTTATATTACAGGAATCTACCGTAGTATTCAAATAAGTTTGGTACTTCGGTGGCGGAGGGTTATTATTATTAGTGCGGCGAGTAGTCACTTGACGACTAACAGAAGAACTAACACTCGAAGACGTAGCATTAGTGCGTTCGAGAACCTTAGTACGGGTTTTAATAAATTCGACTAAGTCTTCAAAAGAAGGGATTTTCGAGCTGCAATTTAACTCGAAAGCGCGGACAGAATCTGAGTCTAATTTTTTAAGCGCGATATGAAGTAGAATCAAATCTGTAAGATTATCTAATTTAAGGTTTTTTAAGGCACTAACTGCACTTGTAAAATTGTCGGTAAATAAATCAAAGTTACTTGCGGAAGCGGTGTGTAACGACTTAAAATCTAACATTTGATTTATATACGTAGTGGCGAGCATTCGCTTATCTTCGTATTTGTCAATAAGCGCTTGCAATACTAAATTATAATTCTCAGCGCAGGGTGCTATACCAGAGAATACTAATTGAGCCTTGCCTGACAGTTTACCTAACAGGTAATACAGTTTTTCGGCGTCTGTGAGCGATGGATTATCATGAACAGTGGATTTATAGCTGGCGTAAAACAATGGCCATGAGCGTATATCACCGTTGAACATCATCAATTCGATGGGCGGTAATGAAGGTCTAGACCTAGCGGGTGCGTTAGTTCCGCGCAGGGAATTTCCTTCTGAATATTCAGAATGAAGGCGTTTAATTCTGCTACACAAAGACTCAAATGCGATGAGACTATTAAAATCTGGTTTCGCGGTAGGATTTGATTTTAATAAGCGCGAATTATAATTGTCTAACACCTGTTTAAATTCAATGCGCAATGCATCGATATTAGATGATTCATCGAGAAAGGTTTCCCGTTTCAAAGCATTTGAATGAATGTCGCAGGTCAAATCGTACATTTTTTGAACTATTTGAAAAATAGCTTCGCGTTTTGCGATTAATAAAGCTAATTCGGGATCGTGTGTGTCCTCGTAATCGGAACCATCACTATTAGCAGTTTGCTTTTTAGGCGGCATTTCGAAAACAATAAATATTTAAACTTGAATAAAAATTATCAAACTGACGACAATATATTTTAATACGAAGCAAAATGATACCAATGTGCTACGCAATAAGGCACAATTTGCTCGCGAAACGTACAACTTGTTTACTAGTTAAACTGACCGTTAACGTTAACAAAGAAGGGTAGATTTTACCTTTTATTATTATTTGAACCAATTGATTTTTAACTGACCTAAATTATTAATAAGATTACACAAGAATGATGTTAATAAGTAGTTTATGAGAATGTAATGTCACGTAAATTATTGTTACGGGCGGGAATATATAGGAATTACACTTTCTAAAATATGGTGACGCAATGTCACGCTAAGCGAAGTCTGAAAATAAGTTTAGTATGAAAATAATTACGCAAAAGTTATTTTCATTCGCTTATTAGGGCCTACAAAAGGTGTCCTAATAAGGGCGGGTGGAACAATCCAGTGAGAATGGACCACAAATGGTCGCGCCAATATGTTACGGTGTTTAAAGTTTTAATTCTTCGATTTTTTAAGTGGACTGTATGAGATTTGGTACATACGGCAGATAAGGGGAGAGAGAGGATAATGCACGCACTGACCTTTGGAGCGCAGATTTACGCTCGTCCAGCTGGATCGGCAGCAAACAGCAGCGGGCCCGCTACTTCCAGTTCCTCAGCGGCACGAGAATCTCCTCTTCTGCAGTATTCGCGGAAGGCGCGACACATTCAATGTTACAAGGACTCAATGTCCGGGGTTAGCGGTTTATTAATTAACACGATGTCACTCGATCGCGGCGGGAATATAATAGCAACGACTGCTGGAGACGCAATGTCTTCACAGACTCGGCGCAAGCGGCACCGGCGATATAATATATTTTGGCAGTACGTGCGAAAGGGATGGGAATAGGATCAGGTGTTGTACCATTACTGTTTGTTATTTTAAATTAATTATTGGCGTAACCAATGTTAAAATTTTAATTTTGACGTTAGAATTCCAAAGACTTTTTAGAACTAAGTAAAACAGTTCTCTAAAAACATTTACTGGTAGATTTTGGGAACGGTTTTTTACAACAAGCGATGCGTATATCTATACCGTTGTCATTAGCGAAACGATAGATTTACAATAACCATAATGCTTTCTGAAACACTCTCATCACACCGTTTTACATATAACCCTACACCCCATAAATGTACTGCATTTCATACCTTAAATCCAAGGAAATAAGAGATAATAAATAATTTATTAAAGATTCAGGTGTTCTGGAGTAATCTTGCCACCCAAGGCGACCAACTTCACTATAAATGTTTACAATTTACAACCTTCTTAAGTTGAAGTTGAAAAGTTGGTCTTGTTATGTTCGAGTTAATGGGAATAGAGGAAAAAGTTATGAGTAAAAATATGTGGACTAAATGCCACAGTAGAATGTCGATAATATTTTCTTTGGCATTGCAAGATAAATAATTTTTAAATAAAAAAACACCTAAAATACTAAATAAAATTTATCTTGCAATGGCAAAATAAATTCTTTTTAAATAAAAAAAGACTTTTAGTTAATAAAAAATCTACCTAAATGGTTGTTTGATGTCGGTCCCAAAGAAAAGTGACTACGTTTATTCCAAATATTGAAATTGGCACCGACTTCAAAAAACTTTTAGATTTTTTTAAACATTCAATTTTTATTTCTCCGTTTTTAGTTTTGAATTCGGTTTTTTATTTTAAAAATATTTATTATTTTCTTTTTTGTGTTGTAAGTATAGAAAATTTCGGGAAACTATATCGAGACACGGTAATGTTATACATTACCGTGCTCGAGATCTTTTATACAAACAAGTAATAAAATGAGAAAGATATCATCGATGTCAATTAAATACGCATTATTAGAGATAACTCAAAAACTACTCGTCTGTGATGTCGCTCAAATTCAAATGGGACCACAATGACAAGCACAGCTTCCGAATGTAAACAGAGTCATCCACATTACCCAATTTACCCATCCATACACATAAAAAAACATACAGTCGAGTTGAAAACCTCGTCCTTTTTTTTGAAGTCGATTAAAAAAGTTTTAACCCATTAAAACATTAATCAATAATCCTGAGTATCAATATTTACTAAATATCACTCAGGATCAAGGACAATTGATGAATGTATTTTTACTTTCTCGTATACGTAGTAAATGTAGAGAAAGTCTTGTTTTCGTCAAAAATTCGACCTCGAGATTTTGACGGATTTACACGTTTTGGACCTTCCTGAGTCCAAAAATACCGTTTTTGGAATTATGTCTGTGTGTGTGTCTGTGCGTTAGCACGACAACTCGAGTATGCTTTAACTTATTGCAAACAAACATGCATGTATGACATCAAAATATAAGGTTTCTATCAACTTTTGAGTCATTTCCGATATACGGCAAAGTCAAGGGGAGACCACTCCCGATTTTTTACGAAAGCATATGCGTTTGCGCCCAAAAGAAATAGACAAAGACCTGATATTCCTGATTGCTGTTGCATAGCTGTCAAATCCGGCCCCAAGCTCCTTGCCTGTACTGAAACACCAAGTTGGGAAAAGAACTTTGCTAGTCCAGCATCCCTCACGCTCTGGCGAAGACTTAACGACTGGTAAGTTGGGACATGGCTATAGAATAGAATAAAATATAACTTTATTGTAAATGAACCAGTTACAAAAATACAGTAGATAACACTAAAAACTAATGTTTTGTACAAAGAGCGACCGTATCCCTAAAAGCTATCTCTTCCAGGAAAGCTTAGGATATTTCCAACGTAAGAAATATAATACATTATAACCTTAACTTACTTAAAATAAGTACATAGGTATAATCAAAACCGTGTGATGCCGGCAGAGTAGAATAGCATCACCCCGTATCCTCCAATAGGTGTCGTAGAAGGCGACTAATGGATCAGCAAAGGGGTATCGATCACTATAAACTCCGTCCAGCAAACCGCATTGGGCAAGCGTGGTGGACTACTGCCTAAACCTCCTTCGATGGCAAGGAGAGACCTTGGGTTCCAGCAGTGGGTCGAATTATAAAGGTTGTTATAATATAAACAAAAAAAAAGGATACGATGAATATATCGGTTTGTCAGGTAGACTGACGATCTGTTAAAGGTCGCAGGAAGCCGCTGGATACGAGTAGCGCAGGATCGATCGGTTTCGAAATTCTTGGGGAGGCGTATGTCCAACAGTAGGCGCCTCGGCTGAAATGATGACGATGAACACACACACACAGATATGACGAATATATTATTTCTTTACGGGCCACTTAACTTAAAACTTGTGGTCACTCATCAGAGAACGTACCTCGTAATTAGTTGCTTCACTTTTGCGATCGATCTAATAGTAGACCGCTACATATTACTAGACCGCTACCTCCATTACATGAGACCTTTACAAGCTCCCATGATCAATAAACTATTTAATATAAGACATTTTCATAGCTTGTCAGAGCAACGTGGTTGGTCCAACAAATCGTATGTTACAATGTAGCAGTGTCTAGCAAAAAATAGATTTTCTATGTAAAGTTTTAACCTAAGATTTATATTTCATCTAAAAGTTATAAAACACTAAGTACTTAATATTGGTTGGTTTATGTTTTGACCGTCTCCGTACTCTAGGGGTTCACCCGTGGAATTAGAACCCGTCTTCCCGAGTTCTTCACCAGGTGAGAACAAACTAGGTGCCACCTAGGTGACGCCGCCGTGGTGGAGTGGTCAGTAACGCTGCCTACACTCCGGGCGGTCCGGGTTCGAGTCCTGGGAGTGGCAAATGTTAGTGTGATGAACACGATCATTGGTTCATGAGTCATGGCTGTTTATATATTTATTTAAGTTTATTTATAAAATATCTAGATTATTAAGCATATTTGTCCGTTATCTAGTATCCATAAACCAAGTTCTTATAGATACTTAATTTGGGCTAGATAATTGGGGTGAGCGTAGAAATATATTTTAAAATAATTTCAAAAATACAAAGTCTGCCACCCGTATTAAGTGTCAACAGCATAGTTATTGAGTTCTGACCATAGATTTATAATTACTGACGTTTCTAGATTGCCAATGAATCGACTAGGGCGAGACCAAAAATATGCACCAATGTGTGAGTAATGCGTATGTGTGCGTGACAAATAGTACCTACTGCAGTCTGACATTTGCTTCTTTTCTACGTGACTGACAGGCCGACTTAGGCCGCCATTCGTTGTAATATACGTGTTAGTATGCTCTTTCTCTTTTTTCGTGGTCACGGGATGACTGGACTGGACTGGACTGGAGTCATCCCGTGACCACGAACGCTGCAAAGTGTTACGAAACGTCGGGCAATAATAACATCATGTAAAATCTAATTACACGCGAGTTAAATCCGTAAAAGTTGTTTTATTTATAATTATTTTTGGACTCAGGGAGGTCCAAAACGTGTAAATCCGTCAAAATCTCGAGGTCGAATTAACGATTACAAGACTTCCTCTATACTAAGTAAACGATAAAGTAAAAATACTGTTAATTTATCTAAAATACTGTTTAATTTCTAAAAAAAAAAATATACTTTATTTCTTGTAAAAAAAAAGTTGGCAACCCTTGATACTCACTAAATTATCCAATCTATCTAAACTAATTAGGAACAAACTTAAACATTAACAAAATTTTGAGTCTGAGTGCAATATTCTATAGCGTTACTTAAAAAAAGATTTTCGTCTTGTGAAAATGAAGTGAAGTGATTGTTAACCATCAGGTGGAATAAAGTAATTTGCTGGACATTATTGAAAAAATATATATATTTTTAGCTTAGCTTTCTAAATCAAAACGAGAGTAATACTGTTTAGGCTAGGTTAAATTAATGACAAAACGTGGCTATTATAGCCTTCGTAAGATAGCATGGAGCCAACCTATTACTGCGCTGGTAATGAGCCAAGCGCCCGCTGACCAAGTAATTTGTCAAATTAGTGGAAACTATTAACAGTATTAACCCCCGGCGAGCGACTGTAATTGTGCGTGGTCCGCTTGCGACACCCTTGCACTTTACCAAGTGCCATATAACACTGCAAGCTCTTTGTTTCACAGTTTTCAGTATTTAATTTAAATTTTTAAGTCATTAGGTGGTAGCTCTGAATTTAGATCGTCTGGGTAGGTACCACCGCCTTTCCTATTCAGCCGGGAAACAGTTTGCTATTTTTCGGATTGAAGAGAAAGGTAGCCAAGGTAATTACCAGGCATGGAAGGCATTTCATCTCAGGCCTCAGCATTACAACACACCTGCAATACTGCGAGTTTATCTCTTGCTTTATTGTCTGTCGGTAAGGTGGCCAGAGCTCCACGAGGTAGAACTGGGTGTGCGAGACTAAACGGTGATGGACGGCTGCATAACATCAAGTGGACCATAGGTATGCCATCCATATGGATAAAAAATCTCTATGTTTGTATGTCTAATTCTAATCTTAAAAATGGCTTCGCAATAAGCAGCCAATGTCGAGTGAAAATACATAGTTATTAGTCTCCCAACACGTGTTTTTACAACAAGAACTCGGGAGAAACTTCATGTTTGTATGTATTTTTAATTAACGCGGCCGTTGTCATTTGTCAATCAGCAATGTTTAACTAATTTCTACAACAAACAGAGTGTTTCAAAAACAAATTTGTCATTTCTACGTCTCACAAACAAGTAGGTAATAAAAAATAAATTCTCTGCCTGCTGACGTGTTCCTTCTGAAAACACTATGTGCTTCAAAAGCGACTTGAAGAAGCATCTAGCCGGTGGCCAAGACAAGAATGGTTAAGGCGGCTCGTATGTTCCCTCATGGTTCCCTCGTACACTAATTAGTAGCTATGATTTTAACTCTTTTCCGTTTACTATCAGATGAATTAGCCATGTGATGCCGACAGAGTAGAATAGCATCACCCCATATCCTCCAATGCGTGAAGTAGAAGGCGACTAATAGATCAACAAAGGGGTGTTGATCACCTCGTACTCCGTCCACCAATCCGCATTGGGCAAGCGTGATGGACTACAAACTCCTTCGATAACAAGGAGAGGCCTTGTGTCCCAGCGTGGATCGAATTATAAAGGCTGTTATGATGATCAGATGAATTTGCTAGATGTTTTTATAAAGAAAAGGAAGCTATGCACACTCGTAGAAGAACCTAAGCACGTCAATAATAGATTTCCAGTAGAAAAAATTTTTATGCAACACCAATTTAAATTCATAACATTAACACTTATCCTACACATAAATCGAATGGCATCCCAAGAATTACATACACGGCGGGTACTAACAATTTGCGATTCGAAGCATAGAGATATTTATGCACCTATTCAAACCAAATCTGGTATAAATTCAGCATTTCCCATCACTACTCCCCGTGAAGACACTGAGCAATAACATCCTCAAGCAACCACGTATATTTAACACCACAGCTGGATCCCCAAAGCAAAGCAACCCATTTTCAACTCTATTTCGTATTGTATTAGGGAAGAACCAAACCGCAAACGTAACGTAGATGCCAAGAGCTTTTAATTTGTTAGCTAAACAAGCGATTTTCAACCCTGGCAATTCAAATTAAAGTGCATACCAACTGCAAAGTTAAGTTGGCACCGAACCTCGGACAGTGCGGCCCGCTGCGCATTTCGCACCATTTGATTTATTCGTAAGAACTCGACTCAGTATTAATTCACTCGCAATTTGTCATTGGATGTGAGAAAGTGGTTTATTGTTCCTCTTTAACAGAAAATAATAGTAGTTAAGTTGCCGTTTTATATGTTACACCGCCCAGGACGTTATTTATGCCGCAATACTGAGGGCATGCTTATTTGTATGTTGCTTTGCTACGTGTACAAATTGTTATTAATCCTGTGTTGCTTGAATTTCGTTATATATCTGAAGAAGCTTTAATTAATTAGGACCACATATTGAGATTTTTACTTATAAGGTACTTTATTTAGCTTTAGCTCTGACTTGGCACACAAAATCAATCTACAGATCCTAAAATCCAAGATTTATTATAAATACCAAAATGCACTTCTTATGTCCAATACCATGAGTAGGTATACTGCTAGTAATAGAGAGAGAGAATATCTTTATTATTTTAAAATCTAATACCAAAACCTAGCAGAAGGTTGATAGCAAAACATACTGGACCCAAATAAATTGGTAGCAAGGTAAGAGAAAGAAGAAGAAGAGTCATAATAAATTAATATTTCTCTGAAACCAACAGTCGCGCGTAAGGATGAAGTTATCTTTTTACAAGCTTATAAGGTATTAATCAAATCAAATATCTTTATTGCGTATCACATAACATTCACAAGGGTCTTATACATTATTATTTGGACTGCTACCTTCAGATTCTGTGTTTGTTGCCGTTACACTGCTGGCAACTGACCGCTAATTAGGAGACTTTGGAGCTACTATTTTATTTTAATTATATTATTATATACCTTTGGTTTTATTTATTTTAAGTGTCTCCCAGACGATGCAGCATAAAACCTAAATCTCGTTGCCCCAATATGTATTAATTGTATTTTATATGAAAGTTACGCAATTGTTGTCGTAAGCAAACTTAAAATAATCGTTTCCTTTGGTCAGCCATTATTTACTCGGTCCTTTCTTCGTAGCAATCTTAATACAGTTGGTTCAATAAAACAATTCGTGTCTCAACAGCATTTCTGTTTTTCTATTTGACCGTGAAGTGATCATTAAAAATTCACAATCTGAAGTACACTAGAGCGATGAGAAAGTTCTATCAATGTATACGGATTAGGTACGCTGCTCACTGACGCAGCGGTAAAAGCTATAGCTATACAAAAATTTATCATTGGTAAAAATAGAGCATTTCTTTTTCAAAAAAGTAAAAAACGAATGTCTGATCGCCACTGTAATAAAATGTTCAGTTATTGAAATTTAAAATGAGTTTGATAATTTTACCAAACTAAATATAACGAAAAACAAGAAAAATATGTCATGGTCTCACAGTGCTGTGTTTGTATTGTTCAGTTGGAAGAGCAACCGCCCGGATAGCGTTGCGGGTTTGAATCCCATTTCAGCACTAAGTGCTGAAAGGCTTTCTTAAAAAAGCAAGTCTTGATTATGATAGGTTTTTCATTTTTTAATTAGGTAATATTTTCAAACATTTCGAACCATAGAATACTACGGAACAAAAGAAAGTGATGAAATCGGTTAAAATCATGGTTTACGAGGTAAAATCGACTCTTCCTTTTGTTAACGTCGGTTAAATGTAGACTTTTTGGAAAAAAACGAATCGATTGGCACTCAAAATGGGATGTATAGTTTAGGCGATACGAAGGAACATACATAAATACATACATGGCTGCTAAAATTATAACCCTTCCTTATAGCTTCGTCGTAGTAGGGTAAAAAATACAACCAGTTACACCAAAAGAGATGGACTCATTTGCTTTACTTTTCATAAATACATATACAATCAAATTAGATATAGTTTATATTCGAGTAGTTCATTAAATAGAATAACATCGCTGCATATCGCTATGTTATCGGGTGCCAGTAGACAGTAGTCTTAGAGGACAAGTGGCTGATTCAACACATCGCAGTGTTTCAGATGGTCGAGTGGCATCGCTCGGGTTGGAGTAATAAGTGCGATTCCCACACCGCATGACTGGACACTATCTGTCACGGGCCCACTGCCCGAACAATCAATGTATCTAACCCAGTTTTTGGGTCAGAAAGTTGGTAAATATAATTCTGTATGATTACACAATCAAATCAACAGCCGAATTGAAATCCAGCTGAATGACGTAGCTGTATTACATTAGGTATAGCTGTCGTCGCCTGATCGTTTGATTAGCCAGGTTAAAAACGCCGCAATCGTTGTACTGGGCCAATCGTTGACCTGGGATGATCCAAATCTGCCTGAACCTAACTGCTCACACAGAATATGTAGGTGCGAGAAATCAGACTCTCCCAGAAACAGTCTACTCCGCTTGGTCATAAAAAAATAACCCTGAACCTGCTGATCACTCCTCATATGACCATGATATGCGCTGGCATTTCAGATTTCGGTTCGATTGGCAAATTCTACGATTGGCCCACGCAAATTTTTTCAATCCGGCCCGCCATTTTGTATTACGGCCTGAAGACGCATTTGTGAATCATTCAAAGTGAATCTTAAATTCATGCACGAAAGCAAAACGTATACGAAATTAGTTTCTATCGCTCCCAATTTTCCGTATTTTTGGAACATTAGAAATGAGTGTTGCCCTTAAACTCGAATCTTATACTTTTTTTCATTTCATGCAGAAAAAATAAAACCCGAGAGCCTCCCTTGACTCGTTGATTTTAAAAACCGTTAATGAGTTACGGGGATTCTAAAGATATAATATCACTGTCAGTCATTTGATTTTCTACTGGTAGAATATCGGAAACGAATGGGTCGGACCACTCGTTGCAAAATTCACAAGTATGAATAATCAAAAATCGCGATTTAGGGATTCGCATACGAATCTTGCGATTTCATACACGATTTGGAATTCTAATGATTCAAAAATGTGTCTCCTGTTATACGATATGGCTGCGACTTCTAGGTACCATATATGAAAAGAACTCAATTAAACTATGTATCGCAAATTAATCACTATGGGATAAGTCCAAAACTATGTAATTTTTTAAGTTGTGGGTCGCGGATTATGCTGCGTTCGGTTTCATACAAAAGTTCTGTTTGTGGCACAAGGTGACGCAAAAAGAGTTGGTTAATTCGGCGATTAATTACTGGACTTATTTTACGCTGCTCACAACTCAAAATATTACGATCGTTGGGCCTCACTTCTCCTTTGAGCCCTAAAAGTTAATTAATTATGGGCAACCAGTGGCGGATTTACAAATTTGCCGCCCGTAGGCTAATAAATTTTTGCCGCCCCTAGTTGCTTCTAAAAATCGATATCTTCCCTAGTTCCATCGAGCACATGCCTAGTTCACAATCATATTAATTACATTTGCAACTTTATTCTGCTCTATCTTCCTCAAAAAATCACTTTTTTCCCATTATTAAAAAAAAATCGGGGCTCTTTTCTTAAAATTTGGGTCAAATTTGCCGCCTTCTATAATATGCCGCCCTAGGCTCCAGCCTACTGGCCGAATCCACCACTGTGTGCAACAAACTAAGGGAAGTGGTGAAGCGTGTAAATAGCTACCATCTATAAAAAATATGGGGCGAATTTGGGCAATTCCTGGTGGAGCGGCGAACTTAATGACTAACAACGGCTATAGACAAAACATCAACAATCTGGCAAAATAGGTCGGATAAACGTAATGCACGACTCACCCGATGCTTCACCGATCATCAGCCTTCAGACCTAAAGTAGATAGGCACAGCCACTGCTCGCACTAGTCCTGCGATTATAGGTAATCCAGTCCACCAGTTGCACCAAAAACAATATGCGAAAGTCACTAATATCTTCTGGCGGGCGTAATAAGAAATTATTATAATAAGCACTTGACGTAATAATCAAGTTAAAATGCGATCACGGCGAAAGTTTTCAAAAATATGTTAATTGCGGCGTAGCGAAAAACAGAAGAAGAATGCGCGGGAACAGTTTTTTCTTAATATGACAAAATGGTGGCACGGAATCGCGCCTTTTGAGCCATCTGTCCGAATCACAGACTCCACACCAGATGGCGTCGGCGAGCACATCTACCAAACTAAAATGCCAGTATTGTTGATGTGAAAATATATAATAATAAATATGTATATATAAAAAGACGCCTAACCAGGAAGCGTAAATCTCTTATCTGTACCGCTGGAAATCAATTCATTGAGTTGACCACAGAGAAGGTAATCACTACGTTTTAGAGTTGACGGATCCATGCATTATGAACCTTATACTTATGCTCTTAGATAACATTAATCTGCTAGAAGTTAGATAACATTAATCTGCTCCTAATTAAGAGGAGACATAGCAGATGATGTTAATGGGGTGAATATCGCAAAACGCCCGAGCCTCTAATTAAACTGCGTTAGATAGACTGAGGTGGAACTTACCAGATGGATAGACTGTCATCAGACCTTATTAACCTTTTAAGGTTAAGCTAGTCTGAGGCTTTAGACAACATGGATTTCGACAATCGCTCTCGCTATCGCTAAGTAAAAAAATGTATGGGATTGACATAAGCAATCGAAAAGTGATCGATTGCTTATGTCAATCCCATACATTTTTTGACTTAGCGATAGCGAGAGCGATTGTCGAAATGCATGTTGTCTAAAGCCTCAGTAGGTAATATGTATTGTTTCTTTGTTTTTGGTTTTTGTAATGTCTTCTGCTGGTCAATAAATGTGTTCCTTTCTTTCTTTCTTATATATTCTAACTAATGTTATAAATGCGAAAGTGAGTTTTTGTGTTACGCTTTCACATCAAAATCACTGAACCGATTTTGTTTGTTTTTGATATGTTACGCTCAAAGACCGATAACGCTCATTGAGCGAAAAAATAGCTCACAACGCGTGCTGGTCACAAAAAAAGTACACTCCGCCTGGTCATAAATAAATAACCCTAGCCTACCCATCACTCAGCCATGTACCTATGTGCATAAAACACTACCATATAACATTACCGTGACACTATACTCTCCCAAAAACGGTTCACCCTTGTTTGGTATAACAACGTTTACTCGAAAATCGTTTCGGATAATTTTAGTTACAATAAAGTATTTCGCATAATTATTCATTTGACCGAATATTTAATTGGTAGAATTTTATTTAGCATAATTATTTCTTTGACATAATGTCATTTCACCGTTATTTTCAAATGCACTAGTTTTATTTAACTTAATGTTTACCTAGACTAACAATGATTTAGTCGAAAGATCGTATATAAGAAAGAACCCCCAAAAACATTGCACTCTGCCTGGTCATTAAAAAATAAGCCTAAACTATCCATCACTCAGCCACGGGGTCCGAAAGGATAATCTATAATATAAAAATGAATCGCAAAATGTGTTGGTAAGCGCATAACTCAACAACGCGGACCAATTTGGCCAATTCTTTTTTTAAAATGTTCCTTGAAGTTCAAGGATGGTTTTTACGGCGAGAAAAATTCGAATAATTGCCGGAAAAACTATAAAAACAGCCCTTTTCTTTTTCCCATACAAATGTTTTCTAATGACAGGACGAAGTCTGTCGGGTCCGCTAGTTATCAATAATATTATGTGGATGTTTTACTGTGACCACGCGCGTTGTGAGCGTTTTCGGTCTTTGAGCGTAACATATACAGTCAAAGAAATAATAATAAAGAGGAAGATTATTATTTCTGTAATATAAATAGAACTAGGCTGGTAGAATTAATTAGAATACATATATCTCTAAGGTAGTAACTGTTAGTAGCATGTAGTGCAAAGTGTGAAATCCGGCTTACGCACGATACTGTGACGTGTACATAATGTAGATCTCCATTGATTTAATAGAATGGAACTGTAATAAAATTACCGGGCGGCTTCCTGGCCTGTGGGAAACGCAAACAGACCGACAGAGTGCTAATATGAAATAAATTGTGTCTCAATAAAATCTCGACGGCGAGACAGTTGGTGGCCGACTGATTCTTGTGTTTTTATGGTGAAAGGTCTGTCTGTGATGTAGCAAGATTTATAGTGATATTAGTTTTATTGAATAATTTGTGTCATTGCCTAAAAGATTCTCATAAAAATAAATAGAAAAAAAATAATTTATTTACGTTCAAAGACCGAAAACGCTCACAACTCGTTGTGGCCACAGTAAAACATTGATAAATTATCCTTTCGAACCCTGTGTCTGAGTGATTGGTGGTAAGGGCTATTTTTTTTTAATGACCAGGCAGAGTGCAATGTTTTGGGAGAATAGTGTTTTATACACCTACATGGCTGAGTGATGGGTAGGCTAGGGTTATTTTTTTATGACCAGGCGGAGTGTACTTTTTTGTGACCAGCACGCGTTGTGAGCTATTTTTTCGCTCAATAAGCGTTATCGGTCTTTGCCATTTGAAAGATATGAGGTAATAAAAAAGATTACATATAAACATACAAGATACGCGTGAAAAACATAATCCTTTCCCTGTAGTCGGGTAAAAAGATCTAGCAAATGACCCACTTCCACCTAATGGCAGAGGCGGAGCGAGACGTGAGCGATGTGGACGATCGCCAGTGGCCTCGCCGGGTCTAAGAGGCCTCGCGGGATCCGAGGCCACTATTGACTTGAGGCCTTCCTCAAGAATGGTCTTCGTCAGTATTTTGTTTTTTGGGCAGCCTATCTCGCCTACACAAGGCTGCCTACTGTCCATTGGAGCTAAGCGGTGAGCGAGGTAAAAATCCAGCAATAGAATTACATAAAATTTCGTGAGCGGAGATTTTATGCAACTGTATTGGTGGATTTTTACCGCATCAAAACCAAAAAGTCACTAAAACTTGGAGGTGAGTTAAATAATGTAGACGTGTTATATAGCATAAGTTATACAACATGTTACTTAATCTGAACTCGCCTTTACACTCTAATATCATGTCAGTCCGGGTTCTCCATTCTTCCTATAAAAAAGAAATCGATCCTTTTTCGTCACCAACTGATCGCTCCACGCATTTTCGACAGTAATATTAAAAACCCTTTCCAAGATAAGATACCTAATTATGAAAAAATATTATCGACCGAAATATCAGAGAAATAAAGTTCACTTATTATCCAAGATGTTGCCTGCCTCTTAATTTCCCACAGGCTCCTCATTTATTTCCGCATTTAATTATATCCGTGTAGCTATCACATGCGAGCCGATTTCCCAAGATTAGAGTAGCGGCGACAGGTTGTAAGAGAGGGACGGCGCGCTGTCAGTGCGCAGGAGTCACAGGTCGCCCGCCCACGCGCGCATCTTCACCGCAGAACGTAAACTTTTAAGTTATTGGTTATTACCGATTGGGCATTCCTGGGACACGTGAAGTAATATGTGTATAAAAACAATCACATAATTTCTGATGATAAAAATACGTGCTAATAACATAGCTTTTATAATAGACAAAGTGAAAAACATACATAGACGAAAACATAAGTATTTATTCCGACTCATAAAAAAAATTGGAAACTAGGCATGCAAATAATAATAGGTAATCATGGTGAGTAGAAAAAATCTCTATTTATGTTTTGCAATTTTTATAACTAGCCTCAAAACTCCTCCAAGTATCCCCAAACCGATCGGTCCTGCGCTGCCCGCATCCAGCGGCACCCTGCGACCTATTATTACATCCGCGGTCCACCTTGTGGAGGCCTACGAACGTGTCTCCCGGTACGCGGCTGCCATTCAAGGACCTTACCGTCCCAACGGCCGTCAGTCCTTCTTGCAATGTACCCTGCCCACCAGGGGCAGGCCGCATACCGCTGTATCAGCCATATCAATGATATGTGTCCCGGGTTACAGGGGGGGGGGGCTGTAACCGTAACGTGTGTAAGCAAAAAATAGTAAAATGTTATCTACAATGTTACTTAATCTCGGGCTTTCCGGGAAAAAACATATAAATAATCACTATTAGAGGCAGAAATTTAGAAAAACCGCCTCCAAAAAATATTGCGAAGTATGTATATACAATTTCTAAACGCATCAAGTTTCATTCTACGGGCCGTCAGTATTGTAGAGCCAGTGGCCCGCAGCGTGACCCCGCCAGATAAAGATAAATAAATCAGCCAGCGGTACCGTAACATGTCCGGAGGTGCGGCGACAATACCGGCCGGTTACACGTACGGTTACCGAATTAATTAATATACCCCTATGATAATAAGCACCGTTGCGGAGGTCGATGGTGCATTATTCGTAACGATGGGAGACCGAAATTTTTACAAAGTTTGAAAAGTTTCTACTTCGGAAGGTTTGTTAAGCTGGTGGTCCTAGGGTTGGTGAAAATCTAATGGAAATGCTTTAGCAGTTATTGACATTCTGCACCGACCCCGAATAAATTGTGAGCAGGCTAGGAAATGTCATAACTAATCTTATGAAAAAAAATTTGCGTTTACAAACACGTAAGAAATATTTTTATAACTAGAAAAAATACACTGAAAAAAGTCAACCTGCCCCAGGCGGGAATTGAACCCAGCATTCTCCGCAATCCGGGCGGCTGCGTTAACCACTACGCTACCGGGGTCAGTGGCTATTTTTTCTAGTTTTAATATGTAATCTATCTATTACATATATAAAAAGAAAAGTCCTAACTCACAGGGTGACTGATCAACGCTCAGCCCATACCCTTGGGCCTAGATAAGCTGAGATTTTGCGCAGAAGTTCCTTAAGAGAGAGATAAGGCGGATTTTTCGAAATTCAACACTTAAGGGGGTAACATAGGGGATGACAATTTCTATAGTAGGTTAGGTATGTCAAAGTCAAAGTCAAAGTCAAAATTACTTTATTCATTTAGGTACAATTTGTACACTTATGAAAGTCAATTTTGATGCCATCGGTTCGAGAGTCTACCAGGAGGCCTTGTTCTGAGAAGAACCGGCAAGAAACTCAACAAGTTTTATCCTCCCTTTACAGTTTTTATAGAATTGATTTGGAAAGAGTCATAATTCACATTGTCAAGTCTTTAATAATTAATCATAATAATTTATTAAAATAAAGACTAGTGATTAAACTTAAACTAAAAATAAAAAAATATTTAAAAAAAAATGTGATTTAAGACATCTTTCCTTACAATCTTGTCAATAAGAAAATTAAATTTTTACACATATTGATATCTCACTAGATTACAATGGAGAATCGAGCACATTTGGATGTGTCCACACATTTTTATCATCTATATATTCCTGAACTTTATAATACGCTTTCTTCATTAAGATTTGTTTAATATGAAGCTTAAATTTATGTGACGGAAGTTCAGTTACATGATTTGGGAGTTTATTATATATTTGTATACATTTCCCCATGAATGAGTGACTAGTTTTATGAAGTCTGAAACTTGGAACAGCAAGTTTATTTCTACCTCTTGTGTTTAAATTGTGATAATCACTTTTCTTCAAAAATGTATGTAAATTTTTATGAACATACATAATGTTGTCATATATATATTGGGAAGCAACCGTGAAAATATTTATTTCTTTAAATAACTCTCTAAGCGAGTCACGAGGTCTTAATTTATAAATGGCACGTACGGCTCTCTTTTGTAATACAAAAATGTCTTGAATATCAGCTGCTGATCCCCACAGCAATATACCATATGACATAACACTATGGAAGTAACTGAAATATACAAGTCTTGCCGTCTCAACATCAGACAGTAATCTAATCTTTTTAACAGCAAAAGCAGCAGAGCTAAGTCTTCCTGATAGGGTAGTAATATGAGGATTCCATTGTAGACGTGAATCTAAAGTTATTCCTAAAAATACTGTTGAGTCAACACATTGTATAATTTCTTCGTTAATTTTAATATTTGTACTGACCTGCTTGACATTTGGTAACGAAAATTTTATACATTTAGTTTTAGTTGAATTTAGTAACAAGTTATTATTAGTAAACCAACACATTACTTTGGAAAGGGCATTATTCACATCGTCAACATTTTCTGTTTGTCTATTTAGTTTGAAAATAAGGGAAGTATCATCTGCAAATAATACCGTCTCACATAAGTTGCTTACATAGTAAGGCAGGTCATTTACATAAATCAAAAAAAGTAACGGACCTAATATCGAACCCTGCGGCACGCCCATGAGCATAGGGGCCCCTGAAGACTTCGCTTTATTTATAACTACTGTTTGTAATCGGTCACTCAGGTATGATTCAATTATTTTTAATGAGTTCATTGAGACGCCATAATGTTGTAATTTGGCCAATAAGGTTTTATGTTCTACACAGTCGAAGGCTTTGGACAAGTCACAAAAGACACCTAGAGCATCTTGTTTGTTTTCCCAGGCATCAAATATATGTTTCATTAACGCAACACCTGCATCTGTCGTATTTCTACCCTTAGTAAAACCAAATTGTCTGTCATGAAACAGTTTATTCAATGTAAAATGAGAAAGCAATTGATTGTAAATAACTTTCTCAAATATTTTACTTAACGCTGGTAAAATGGATATGGGACGAAAATTAGTGGGATCACATTTATGCTATAAAAATGTCACGTGTCACGGTATTTGTGTTCGCAATCCTCCGAAACGTCTTGACCTAAATTTCTTGGGCTCGATTATTATGATTTTTTTTGTGTATATTTGGTGGGTATGCGAATTAGGTCTTCAAGACAGTGGCGGATTTACAAATTTGCCGCCAGTAGACTAATAAGTTTTTGTCGCCAGTAGGCTAATAAAGTTTTGCCGCCCCTACTTCTGAAATTAATACGCCATCATATTAATTACATTTGCAAAAAAAAGCTAATGTAATTAGTAATAATTACCTACCTACATTAGCTTTTTTCCGTTCCTTAAAAAAACTTCCGGGGTTCGTTACCTGTGTAGGTATAAAAAAAAATGGGCCAAATTTTCCGCCCCCTAAAATCTGCCGCCCTAGGCTCCCAGCCTACTCTGCCTACTGGTAAATCCGCCACTTTTCATACCGCAATAAAGAAAAAAAATACATAAGTATATAAGCTGAGTACCTTATATTCCTGTCCATCCTAAGGTTACCTGGAAGAGATCGCTTTTAACGATAAGGTCGCCCTTTGTGCAATTAGTTTTTAAAAGTCTTTTTTATATTATGTTTAAACTGGTGAAAGAAATACTCTATTATATATTATTCTATTCTATTCTATGGCAGAATGTTTGTCAGCTAGTTGCTAAAATCTAATTCGCCATCCAGACCAATACTTACCTAATTTACTAGTCGGAGTTCGTCGCCTATTACGCCTATAAGTATTTATTTTTTAGGGGTAAAACTTCAAATTATCTCACAGAAGAAATACCTACCGTTTTCACCATAATCGATAGTAGGATACCTTTGACACTCCACCTAAGTAGGTACCTATCTAATTTCTGAAAAAGCACCCGTCTCGATCAGTCGCCATTTCAACACATCCTTATTTTCCATAATCTTTCACACTAGCTATCATCTTTCTTCAATTATTTATTTTAACTAATTTCAAATCTATAGATACTTATGTAGGTACTGTACCTACACATATGTCATTTTATATTTGTTAGGTACATTTAATTTAAGTAGTTTTCTAGAAGCGATTCAAATATAATATTTTTAAATATTATGATCATATTTTAACTTAATTATCATTAATCCTTTTTAGCCTGACTAGGTTAGAGCATAATTTTAATATGACTTCCTAGACCTAATTAGTCTTATTATGTAGTATGCGGCTCGGCGGGCTCGGCGGGCTCGGCGGGCAAAGCAAATAAGAAATCTCATCATCATAAGTCAGCTGCGCACTAAAAATGTTTACGTTTTAACAAACAGAGGCTCTGGGCTTCCGTTATATTAGCAAGAATTGCTTCCTCAATTAGTAGCAACCTCCAATACCATAATTACTGCAGCGTAAGACATTACAAACAAAATACTATTATTCCGTTTCAAGATCTTCACACCTGAGCGAGGTGGTCGCAAACACGCGGCTTATTTGCTCGCCAATTTGGACCAGTCACTACTTTCAAGCGTCAAACGCTAAAATAAATGCAGTAACACCAATATGCACCTTACTCACTCCAAATAAGTCCGTTTCAACTGCAAGTGATCACAGAATGCTCTTAAATTTAATTGCGGTATGCTGGATGCTTTGCTTGTGTATTCGCAAATGTGTTAATTTTGACGCTTAGAATGCGCCTTATATAGCCCGCAAAAGTTCGCTTGGAAGCGCAGACATTTAAATATTTCACTACAAACCGTGTAAGCTTTCACCATATTTTAATATTTGAGCAGTCCATAATAGATGCAAACATCCTTTTATGTGAATTGTTGCTAGCAACGTAAGATCAGGCGTTTTACACAACCTGGCGTGTGGCGAAATGAGATGCAACAGAGTTTAGCAATTACGCTAAGATAATTAATTACAATGCAATACTTGTGTACTGATTAGGCAATACTCCAGTTTTGATTTAATTTATATTATCATTAAATAGTTGCCTATCCCATTCAAAGTTCTTTGGAAGAGTTAGGTACGCTTTCAGCTATACTTAAGCATCAAAATTAATGTCTTAAAATTAAAGTTTGCAAGTAACATTCTTAATGCCACAATCCGCTACCATGAGCAGTCTATGTAAGTACTTTTGCACTCTTGAACACAAGCCATTGTGATATTTGTGATTGGTAGAATAGAAGCACATTGTCATGAGGTGTTGACGGCAGACAAGCTCGCGGGAGAGACTCTTACTCCCGTATTCACAAACATTACTATGAGATCTCTCGTCTCTTAGATAAGAAACTAACCAATCATTTTATTACTTTCTCGTATACATAGTATAGAGGAAGTCTTGAAATCGTAAAAAAATTGACCTCGAGATTTTGCCGGATTTACTTACACGTTTTGGACCTCCCTGAGTCCAAAAATACCGTTTTTGGAATTATGTCTGTGTGTGTGTATGTATGTGTCTGTATGTCTGTGTGTCTGTATGTCTGTATGTCTGTGTCTATGCGTTAGCACGATAACTCGAGTATGCTTTGACTTATTGCAACCAAATTTAACATGCATGTATGACATCAAAATATAAGATTTCTATCAACTTTTGAGTCCTTTCCAGTATACGAGAAAGTCAAGGGGAGACCACTCCCGATTTTTTAGTGGTAAATAAGTAATTTAGTAGTTGATGGCAAATGACATTTACCTAATTTTAGTCGAAGTAGGGCACAGCGGACTAGCCGCTCGAATTTGGAGCAGCCCAAACTGGGGTAGTACCTCCACCTTACAGAAGACCACAGTCAAGTATCACTCCACTTTTTGCGGTGTTTAGTTTCTGTTGGTAAGGTCGCCGGAGCTGCACGGGGCAGGGAAGGGGACTGGGGTTGGCAGCGCGCAGTGTCACGTCAGTGTTGCCGGCAATTCTAGAGGCTCCAGTGTTTTGTAACGAAGAATGATTTTGATCAAATTTGGTACAAATATTGATTAGACGTTGGGAAAGGACATCGGCTACCTTTTGTCGATATATAAAGGCTTGAAGTGGTTGAAATAAGGGATGAACGTTTGTATGGAAGTTGGTCACTTGTTAAGATAAAACCATGAAACTTAGAATGTAGGCACTTGATTAAGAAAGAAATAAATATGTATTCCAGCGTTTTTGAAATTTTGACCTGTGTGGGGATGAAATGGAGGACGAAAGGTAGTCTAAGTGGTTTCCTAACATCTAATGTATATTTAAGTATTATATTTTCTGTGATATTTGTAACAAATTTCATCAAAATCGGTCTAGTAGTTTTTGAGTGTATTTATTACGAACATACAAATTTTCTATAGTACCTATAGATAGAAAAACATGATCAATTTACGAACTTATTTATTAAGGTTTTGTCACTTACATTATAAGTATTAATTCGAACTAATCATCACGCCCGATAGTGATAAATTTGAAGATTAACAAACAATTATTTAAAACTAAACTTCCGTATTACACAAGCAATCGGATGGATTCAGCAGTTAAACACTAAAATTGTCTTTGCATCAGCTCTTAATTTAATCAGTACATCTACATCTATCGGGCCACGTCACCACCTCATTTCGGCTTAGTTTCTTGATCCGTAACATATCTGATGTATATAGTGTCGTCTGGTTTCGGTTCCTCAATTTGGGTTTCGTCTAACTGTGAGCATGCAATAGCTAAAGCCGTGCCATCATGGGAGAAGCTGAGAGAAGAAACTGCGGTATTGTATCTGTGGAATTGGCACAACCGCTTCTTGTTGAAGCCGTCCCAAATATTGACATAACCGTCGGAGCCACCAGTGGCGAATGTGTTGTAGACTGAGTGGAAGCTGATTGCGTTCACTGGGTAGATTTTCTCGAGACCTGGAAAAGTAAAAAACAATTATTTGTGCTTTTAAAGTGATAAGCACTGCAAAGTTTTTAAGGATACAATTGCGCTGCGTAGATGTGTGGAGTCACGCAAAAGGACCGCGTTAGGAACTCGCACATCCGAGGTAGCTTTGGTGTCCGTGACATTGCAAATACGTTACGTAGGGAGCAAATGTCTGGCCATGCCGCCTCCTCCGGGCCCCGGTAAAAGAGGAAGACCAAAGAGGTGCTGGCTTGATGTCGTAGGGGTGGATATGGGTGCCAATGCTCTCACTAAGTGGGATCCCGAATATCGTGCGAAGTGGAGGAGAAAAAGTAGAAAAGCGGACCCCAGGCGTCAGTAAGCGCAATCGGGATTAACGATCGAATGATGATGATGATACGCTACAAAAAAAATCAGGTATGTAAACATAACTAACCTTAAAGACCCTTTTTCTTGGATAAGTCTATAGAATGGTTATGAGAGACTCTTTAATGCACGCCTATCGTCTACAGTATTTTTTTTTTACGAACGCGGGTAAGACATGACTATTGTATAGATGAAAATGAAAAAGCTCTTTATTTAAATGTCTTTGCTAAGTACTTTTAAATCGTCAAAACGTGGTCAAAACCCTACCACAATTTCGGGACGAAATAATTATGATTATGCTGAGATGGAGAAGAAATGACGAAAGAAACTCCACAGCTTACAATTTGGTAATGATTTCAAAGCATCATTACAGGTCTATAGATAATAACAATACAATTAAAATTTCAGTTTTGCATGCGTAAATAAATTTTGGGCTGCGACAGTAATTGATAGTCACCCTAAATAGTTTCTTGCAGACATTATGGCTAGACGTTGGACGCCGCTTTGTAGAACGCATCGCTATCACCTATCACAATCCTGCTGAACGTAAGTTAGGCACATTACATAACGGCGACGCTTTACAATCCGGCGCGCCTTTTTGTAATACGGCGTGTTATACGATCCGCCTGCGACATATGCACAATGATTCTGTGTGCACCAGTGACGGCAATTAGCGCTCGCGCGCTGGCACACAAGCAAGACACAGTGTGCATGTATCGACATACAGTAATGGCTTACCAAGATCGTAAGATAAAAATACTATAACCCTGGACGTGACGGTGAATGTAGTCATGAAGGGTTTTTTAATTAATACACGCCTAAAGTATGACTACTAACTAACAACCTACATCTTCAGAGCTACTTGCATTCATCTTTAAAACTAGAAGAAATTGTAGTTTAAAAAATATTTACGCGTACACAAAAATTATTCCATGACATTCATCTTTCCTAGCTGGCCTCAATGCAACTACCACAGATTTTCATCGAGGGATAGAGTACTATAACCCTAAGTCTAAACGCGAACTGTTGCAGCTATAAATTACAGTCTCATTATGGCCTACAACTCCAGCAAGTTTGTCTACTAAACATGTATTGACCACTTGTAGCCAATCAGTTTGTGACTATATGAGGATATCCTCCAAAACAATGCCTGTCTTAAACCTAATGTTGCTCAACCAAAATTTGTAATTGGAAAGAAAATACAAATTTTGGTAAAATATTTATTTTCGCTGATGTGATTACTTAATTTTTCTTTGAAATGTTTATAAGTAATAAAAATATTAACAAAAATAAAATAAAGATAATGGACATATTTAACTAATTACATTCAGTACAAGACTAAGATCTCTTTCAAAGGTACCAAGTATGTTCCCATTAACGTTTATTTGACAAAAACTGTAAATTTAACTACTAAGTATCTTCTAACCTGGAGTTTCTTCCGAGTTCTTGTTGTAATAATCACAAATGTTTAGAGAGACATTTTTAACTAAACCTACCTACAATTTATTGTTACTAGATACATTTTGCACTTAACATTGGCTAAATGCATAATACCATGAATGGCGTTAATTAAGAAGAAAATCTTCTAATCTAAAATATGTGTACTAATGCTAAATCCACACACATACATACATATAATCACACTCACAATCCAAAAGGAGTTGAGCAGACTTTAAGGTAACATTTGGTTACACACAAAACCACATCTGGCAGTATGGGCCATGCAGTACCCCTAAATAGTGACAGGTTGCCAGCCTGTCGCCAACACAAAAAGGGGCACTAAGCTCAAAATCGCATGGCAGTAAACCCTAAATCTAATAAGACAATAATAAGAATTATACTAATAAATTAGAGCTAAATACTGAACTGCCAGCAGAAGTAGTATCAGCAGAGACAATTAATGCATTTAAAAATAGATTGGACAAACACCTAGAGAAAAAATAACAGGATACAGGTCAACATCAGTTGTTTCAACTGCCAACCTGTTAAATAATAATAATAATAATAAATAATACTTACCACCATCTTTGATTCGGTGGCATTTAAAAGCATATTTCTTCTTTTGCACTTCGGGATTGCTATCCAAGTACTCAACAGCGACTCGTCCTTCTATAGAGCTCAGTACGTAGCCTTGTTTATTAGGGAACACCCGGATGCAACGTGTTTGATATTTTAATGAGGACTCTCTTCTCTGGTTCACATGACCCATGTTTCGGACATCCCACACAAAGATCTTTCGTCCAGATGTGCCCACTACAAACTTCTCACCCACTATGCTCATGGTGTATACCTGTGAATAAACATGCTTTGATTATGAACAGAAAAAATGAAACTCACTCAAAGCTGCCGACCCTAGTTGCTTTCCCTACCCAGTGGAGCAATGGCAACATGTATTGATATGTTTTTAATCAGTTTTCAACTATGAGCAGATATGTTTAGCTTTATGACAGGTAGAATGTGAGCTCCATGTAATCTCCAATGAAGAGAACTATTTTCTAATTTTATATCAGAGTATTCCTCTCTCAACCTACACTATGACATTGCTCGTGCTTGCTAGCCTATTAACATATTCTAAACAATCCAGAATCATATGACAAAACATTCACTCTTAAAGTACAGGACTCTATGACCCAATGTCCAATTGTCACCCAATAACCCACCCTTACCCACAGAAAACAGAAAGTGATGGATAGACTAATAGTGATTTTGTGGAGGAGTGGACTGAATGCATATCCAAAAACAATAATTTTTTCTAATAATCTGTTTATGGATAAAATATCGTGTTATATTAGTGTACACACACATATATAAAGTCACACCTGGCAGTATGGGCTATACAGTATCCCCAAAATAGTGACAGGTGGGTAATCTGTTGTCTAACTCAAAGCAAATAAACCTTCAGAGAACCAACAAAGCCAACACCCAGGACAGATGTTACACACCAAATTACTCAACAGTCCGGGTATTTATTTATTTATTTATACTTTATTGTACACCAACAAACAATAAAATTACATAAACAAAAATATACTAAAATTGGTACAATGGGCGGCCTTATCACTGTGTGCGATCTCTTCCAGGCAACCTTAGGATGGACAGAATCAGCATGGAACAAGTAACTTAGAGGGAAGTTGGCATAACATGAGATACATATATACAACAACCACAGAATAAACATACACACATATAACATAATATATAAACCTACATACAATTTAAATACATATACTACATAAACAATAGTACACATACTACATACACAATGTTATAAATACAATTTGGAATACATGAATGGTAAACAATAGCAAATTAATAATAATAGAAGAATCTATACTACAACAGACAGTGACAGATAGTGATCTTTTACTAGACACTTGAAAATGTTCAGAGACTTAGCACGTCTTATCTCGACCGGCAATGCATTCCACAAACTAACAGCATGCACTGTAAACGACTTGCTATAGAATTTTGTATAATGCATTGGAGTCTCCAACCTCAAATTACTAGATGATCGCAAATCTCGTGAATGAGCGTCCTGAAGGAATGTAAAACGTTGTTTGAGATAGGATGGGGTATTGGGATTAAAGAGAATATACGGTTATATACGGATATATACGGTTTTAAAATGTAATTACGTTTCCATAAATTAATTAGTTATCAAAATTATAAATAATTACCCTTTCATTGCCTTGGTTGTAAGTGCCAACACAGTTGGGCACTCTACTGTCCCACATCTTGACAGTGCCATCCCAACTACCAGTGAGGACAGCATTAACTTCATTTGCAAATTCTACACACCGAATTGCACCTTTATGCTCACCAAGAACTGTTTCAGAACCTGCATTCAGATCATACATTTTTAAAATTTGGTCTAATCCCCCGCTGTAGGAGTGTACTGCATCCTGCAACAACAAGTACAAAACTTTTGATAAGTATTTCATTTAATATTAAAAATAGGTAATAAAACCAATACCAATGCTGTAGTTTCTTACCCTAAAGCACACATCCAAAACAGGTAATTCATGATTGTATTTATGTCGCTCTGTATTTGAGACCACATCATATAATCGGACTGAGCAATCCCAAGATGAAACAATGAGGAATTGACTAGATTTCGGTGCAAATTTCACGCTGGATATAGCGTCTTCTGGAAGGCTTTTTAATTTAAATTCAGTGCGGGATTCCGCCACCCGCGTTACTGTCATTGTGGAAGCAATTTTGTTGGCTTTTAATAAACGTTTTAAAATAAAAAATAAAACAAAATATGCAGTGCGGCAAAAGTAAAGTCAGTAAACGATTTCTATAATCCCACAGTCAGCACAGATTAGAAAGAATATGTCACTTGGAAAAGAAAATGTCAAAAATCTAAATTTTTTCCTATAATATGACGGCAAAGGAATGTAGCCCATACTGCTAAATCTTCAGTTTTCTATTAAAATGTGGATGTCACACATTTTAATGCATAAAGTTAGTGCTGCCCGCCTAGCATGACCACCAAAACGATATGATATAGCCATTTATCGCGTTGAACTGTCAAAAATCATAGGATATAATCGCAATATTGGAATTTTATCGAAACTGCGAACTATAAGCTTTATACATAATTTTAATTATAGCAGTTTCGATAAAATTTCAAGTATATCGTGTTTCGGTGGTCATGCTAAGCGGACGCAGAAATGCATGGCAACCGACGAAAAACTGGAAGCCACACTACCAATAAGAAGGTGAAGTCAAAAAATCATCCCTGTTACCGCTTACTTTTTATTTGCCCCTTTTCTATCCTCTAGAGCACACGTATTAGACGGTCATGTGGCTGTCTAATACGTCATACGTACTCTAGAGTTTCTAAATTTCTTGGCGGCTAATATAAAAATTTTAAATATTTAATAAAATTGTTCACTAAAGTTCCATTTAGACATGAAGCTATAGTAGCTTCAATGTCTAGTGTAAGAAAATGGATAAAAATAGGTTTATCACGCGCGCTTGCCATTTGAGAAAATTGGCTTTAACTATGTGCTATGCATAGATTTATTATTACTAACGTTAATAGATTAGCACTGAATCGACTAGGGTGAGACCAAGAAAATTACACCGATGTGTCTGTAATGCTCAGAAGAAGTTCCTCTGAGGTGTAATGCGCGTGTCTCAATGAAAAATAGTACTGCAGTCTGACTGCTGTCTTTTCTACGTAACTGACAGGCCTCCTTAGGCCCCCTGCGTGTACGTGAAATGGTCTCGTCTATCTATCTCGCTCAAATGTACGCGTTATTATGCTCTTTCTCTTTTAAATTGCCGATCTACAGTTTCCTATATCTACGGTGCTATGCAAGATAGGTAGAACTGGAAGCTACACTAGCAATAAAAAAGTGAAGTCGAAAAAATGTTCCTTGAAACCGCTTACTTCCTATTTGTCCCTTTCTAACCGATAAAGCAAAGTCATACGTGTGCTCTAGACTCTAGAGATTAGAAAGGGTCAAACAGGATTTCAAAGACAAACTTTTTAACTTCACTTTTTTTATTGTAGCTTCCAGTTTTGCCTGTAAAGTTGGTTCTATGCTATTGGTTGGCATGTGTGTGGGCATCTCTTTGGCATTACAAATTTTAATTTACTGAACGCATCTTTTATATTGACATGTTTGTGATGAGGTGTGAATCGTGAAATCCCCTTTCGCAAAAATGAATTACTTAAAAATTCGTTGAATTCCATATTTACGGTGATGTTATATTTGAGTTATTATTTTTCGAAAAAGGAAACATACTAATAAATTTCAATAGTGCCTCAACTACTTCCATAAATGAAGACAAACGTACGCAGCTAACTCAATTCCGATAGGAATGAATGCAGTGATATTCTTATCAAATAATGATGCAAACTAATTTGAAAACTAAAGAAATGTTTATAGTTCGAGCCTTAGAGAAGATATTAGCCGATAAGGACATCAAAAGGTCCTATCATAGTCAGTTGAAGAAGTCCTGTGAAGTGGCCCTTGGTGAGTGTAATTTTGTGACATTTGTGTAACATCGTAGTCCAACGTATATCTATAACACATAATTTATTACCGCTAATTAGGTTATACCGTGGTTCAAGACATACAATATGTTAGAAGTCGTAAATGGTGATTGTTGTGTGACCTTGTTTATGAAAGTATGACTGAAGAATGTCTGGTTGTTGCGCCTTATCTTGGCAATAAACAATTGTATATTCATGACGACAATCTGTCTTTAGCCCCACCACTTCATCGTGATTATGGATCTACTTGAACGTAATAATTTTGATCACTATATCTTTTGGGTTGTGAAATGCAAATTATAATTCAGTCAGTACTTTCTAAAATAACTTCTTGATATTTGACGTTTTGTTTTAATCCTTATAATTATTTCTCATCCGTTTTCTCCATTCTCTATATCTATGTATGTTTGATTTGAATCACTTTTTATCTGATTGTTTTATTAGTATGTTGTTGTTATATATATTTATAGATTTTAATTGCTACTGAATAGTATTCATTTTTCCTCAAAAATAGTTTCCTGTTTTAAGTCAACAATAAATAGAACATATCCTGTTATCAATCAATATAACACATTAAAATATTGAAATAGTATAATGAGAACAATTCGTCCTAAATAAATAATTGAGATTAAGAATGTCATTCTCTGAGAGATAAATTCTACGAGATAGAATATTCGGAGTTGCTTCAAAGTTCTTGTTGTAAAAGTATATGTTGAGATAAGTACTTAATTTTTAACTCAAGTCTACTGTACAATTGTCTGTTACTATAAGTACATTTTCACTTGATATTAGTCAAATCTTTATGTGTCGCAAACACCGTTTAATTAAAAGAAGAAGAAGATAGAATATTCTCCCTGTCTAAAGAAAAACATTGCGTATAAATCTAAAAAAAATAACAAATGTTATTAGATAAATACACAATGCTTTAACTAAATAGTCATCATAGTAATACTGATTAATACTAAATCTTGTTGTAAGAATTTTTTGCTTATCAAAATAAACAATTCTTTTTCTTCTTTTTTCTTTATGGTGTTGCCTTTATTGATATCAAGTGTTCCACTAAGATAGCTTAGGGTCAGAATAAACAATTCTTTTGTGGGACTATACTATTCTTAATTAATTGCATCGTGTCGCATTAAGCGTATGCATTTTGCCATTGAAAATGTAACTAAAATTGTACAGTTGATTGAGGTTAAAAATAGAGTCTCTCAATACGTGTTTTTACAACAAGAACTTGGGAGAAACTCCGTGGGACTATATACTGACAGATGCCGTAGCTGCCCTAAACTGTCAAATTACTTCATTAAATTTTCAACCTTCCTTAGAGCCTAAAGTTTAAAAAGGACACTGTGGTAGTCTGACTTGCAGTCATGTGTACAAAAGTTTATAAAATACTTCTGAATATAAAGAGATCTAATAAGCCTCATAGAAAATTAAAAAAAAATAATAAAAGCTAAACTATATAAAAAGGTGATGTGAAATAAATTATCAAATACATTTGATAACTTGTAATAATTCCTTTAATTACCAAATGTTAAGTTGGGTTTGTTCATTGTGGGTTATGGCCAGGGTTGCCAGGTGTTCGGTATTTTACCGAACCGTTCGGTATTTTACCGAACCGTTCGGTATTTTACCGAACCGTTCGGTATTTTAGCACTGTGTTCGGTATGACAAAAATACCGAAGTATGGGAGGTTCGGTATTAATTTTTCTCCTTGATAAACGAATCGTGGCCTCGTTATCAGGGCCCATTTAGCCATTTTACCGCTCTCTGGGTAAAAGCGAGTGCGAGTCAAAAGATCAGCAATACGGCAAGTGAGGAGCTTTTTTTTTCTGACTGTTCGGTATTTTTTTGGAAAAGACTTGGTGGCAACTCTGGTTATGGCTCAATAGGCATATTAAAATAATTATTTTGCCCCTAAGTGATGGTACACCAGTTTACTGTACACCAGTCATAATTTAGAACTATCATAAAAACAAAAACAAATAAAAAATGTAAAAGTACCTAATTAGGTAACATGTCATTATGATTTTGAAAAGAAATAATGAGCATAAGCTTACCACCTATAGTGTCAACTATTATGTTTAAAATACACCTGTGTCTCTTTTCCTGCTTATTTGTTTCGTTTGAAATGTTATAAGTTCCCCCATTCAAATCAAATACTTACTAGTATTTGCTAGCTGGAAGGAAAGTAAATATAAATAGTATAATCAACAATAAAGCATTCTGCTATGTTTTATACTTACTTGATTGGTAACCATGTACACTCCCTGTTTACCAATATACCATAATATAAGGTAGTTTTATCTTAACTGGGCGTCAAATATTTGCAAAAATATTTCATTCGGACCTTATAAGTGCAAATTTCAAAGATTTGATGAAACAATGTTTACCATAAAATCATAAGCACCAAGCACTTACAAATTCGACAGCGAAAGCAGTGCCCTGGTGGCGTAGTGGTTAACGCAGCCGCTCGGATTGCGGAAGATGCTGGGTTTGATTCCCGCCTGGGGCAGGTCGATATTTTTCAGTATATTTTTCTAGTTTTAAAACTATTTACGCGTTTGTAAACGCAAAAATGATTTCATAATACAAGTACCTATTTTACTTCCCCTGTTGGGTCTTGCGCGATAGGCTCTAGCCTAATTTGCCTATGCGTAAATCAGACCCTGAACAGAACACTAAACAAATATGGTTGTTTGACTGTAGTATTCTTGTAAGGTGGAGGCTATAACCCCAGAGTAGACACTATATTCTAGTGATTACTCCACAGTGGACTACATAGATTTTAGTTTTATTAAAATTTATTTTTTTACCATTTCAGAGGAAATCAAAGCTGAACTGAAAAATGGAGGTCAAATAGAATCAGCTGAGAATCCAACATCAGGAACATTACCACTACCCAAAAATGACGCAGCCAACATTATTACGGCAGAGAAATACTTTCTACCTTTTGAACTGGCTTGCCAGAGCAAAGCAGCCAGGATAGTGGTTACAGCACTAGACTGTTTGCAAAAACTAATTGCTTATGGTCACTTAACAGGAAACATTCCAGATTCAACTACACCCAGAAAGCTTTTAATAGATAGAATAGTTGAAACCATTTGTAGTTGTTTCACAGGTCCACAGACTGACGAAGGTGTTCAGTTGCAAATAATTAAAGCTCTCCTCACAGTTATTACAAGTCAACATGTGGAAGTCCATGAAGGCACTGTGCTGCTGGCAGTTCGAACTTGTTACAACATATATCTTGCTAGCAAAAATCTCATAAATCAGACAACAGCTAGAGCAACTTTGACTCAAATGCTTAATGTCATCTTCACTAAAATGGAAAACCAAGCTTTAGAGTCAGATAATCATTCAAATGAAGTACACCATAAAATACCCAATGGTAATATTGTCAGTGATGAGGCTCACACACATACTACTGAAACAGAAAAGGTTCCAACAACTCCTTCCCAAGATCAAGGTGAAAGTGCAGATGAACTTTTTGAAGCTAAGTTAATTGCTAAGCAAATTGTAGATTCAGTAATTGACAATGCTATAACTATTGCCAGCAAGAAAAATGCTGAAGAGCAAGGTCAAAGTATTCCAGATAATATTGAAAACCCACCAGACTCCCAAGACAATGTAAGTGCACAAGAGAACAATGGCCAAACTGGCACTGAGTCAACAATAACTAGAATCCCTTCCCAGGAAAGTGTTGATGTGGCTTCAGAAAACGATAATTCAGTTACAGCTAAGTTCACCCATATTCTTCAAAAAGACGCTTTCTTAGTCTTCAGAGCACTATGTAAACTTTCAATGAAACCTTTACCAGAAGGTACGCCAGATCCTAAATCCCATGAATTAAGATCTAAAATTCTGTCTTTGCATTTACTTCTGTCTATTCTTCAAAATGCTGGACCTGTTTTCAGAAATAATGAAATGTTCATAACAGCAATCAAACAATACCTTTGCGTAGCTCTGTCGAAGAATGGTGTCAGCTCAGTACCTGAAGTGTTTGAACTTTCTTTAGCTATTTTCCTGGCTTTATTACAAAATTTTAAAGTACACTTGAAAAAACAGGTGGAAGTATTTTTCAAAGAAATTTTCATGAACATCCTGGAAACATCAAGTTCATCATTTGAACACAAATGGATGGTTATCCAAGCATTGACGAGAATTTGTGGAGATGCTCAGAGTGTTGTAGATATTTATGTAAACTATGACTGTGATTTGTCAGCTGCAAATCTTTTCCAAAGGCTAGTAAATGATGTGTCTAAAATTGCACAAGGAAGACAAGCCCTCGAATTGGGCGCAACACCAAATCAAGAAAAATCGATGCGTATTAGAGGACTGGAATGTTTGGTTTCCATTCTAAAGTGCATGGTAGAATGGAGTAAAGAACTTTACATCAATCCTAATTTACAGACTACACTAGGTGAAAGAACTATTAAGGAAGACAATGATCATCATAGTATCAAATCACACGGTGGATCAAGCCTCAGTTTGGTGTCAACAGGATCTAGTAATGTTGGCAATAGAGAAACACTAGACTCACCAGAACAATTTGAAGTTTTAAAACAACAAAAAGAGGTATGGGAAACAGGAATTGACCTTTTCAATAGGAAACCTAAGAAAGGAGTGGCTTTCTTACAGGAACAGAGTCTATTAGGAACTTCTACAAAAGAAATTGCTGAGTGGCTTTTAACGGACGAAAGACTAGACAAAACTTTTATTGGAGAATATTTAGGCGAAAATGATGATCATTCTAAAGAAGTTATGTATGCTTATATAGATTCAATGAACTTTGCTGAAATGGATATTGTTGCAGCTTTGCGTCATTTCTTAGAAGGATTCCGATTGCCTGGCGAAGCACAAAAAATTGATAGGTTAATGGAGAAATTTGCAGCTCGATACTGTGGATGTAACCCAAACAATACGCTCTTCACAAGTGCCGACACTGTTTACGTTTTAGCCTTTTCAATTATAATGCTCACAACTGATTTGCACTCCCCACAAGTCAAGAATAAAATGACAAAAGAACAATATATTAAATTGAACAGTGGCATAAGTGACAACAATGACTTGCCACGTGAGTATTTGTCACAAATATATGACGAAATAGCTGGTCATGAGATTAAAATGAAAAACACTTCCAAACCCGGCAAACATATGATTGCCAATGAGAAAAAACGAAAACTTGTTTGGAATATGGAAATGGAACAAATTTCTACAGCAGCTAAAAATTTGATGGAGTCTGTATCTCATGTGCAGACACCATTTACTACAGCTAAACATGTAGAGCACGTACGGCCTATGTTTAAAATGGCTTGGACTCCCTTCCTCGCAGCATTTTCCGTGGGTCTACAAGATTGTGATGATCCTGAAATTGCTTCGCTATGTTTAGACGGTATTCGATGCGCTATTAGAATCGCTTGTATCTTTCATATGTCTTTAGAAAGAGACGCATATGTTCAAGCTCTCGCTCGATTCACCCTGCTCACAGCCAACTCGCCTATAACAGAAATGAAAGCAAAGAACATAGATACAATAAAAACCTTGATTACTGTCGCTCATACTGATGGTAATTATTTGGGCTCTAGTTGGCTTGACGTGGTTAAATGTATTTCACAATTAGAATTAGCACAACTAATTGGGACAGGCGTTCGTCCACAATTTTTATCCGGTTCTGGCATCAAACCTCAACCAGATTCTTTGAAATTTAGTTTGATGTCTTTAGACCCAAGTGTGAAGGAACACATTGGTGAAACAAGCTCTCAGAGTGTTGTTGTAGCTGTTGACAGAATATTTACCGGTTCTACGAGACTTGACGGTGATGCAATAGTAGACTTCGTCAAGGCACTTTGTCAAGTATCACTTGACGAATTGAGTCATCCCTCTAATCCGCGCATGTTTTCTCTACAGAAAATTGTAGAAATATCTTATTACAACATGGGGCGCATCAGGTTGCAATGGTCCAGAATATGGCAAGTGTTAGGTGACCATTTCAACAAAGTGGGCTGTAGCAATAACGAAGATATTGCATTCTTTGCGGTTGACTCCTTGAGACAACTTTCTATGAAATTCATTGAAAAGGGAGAGTTTGCTAACTTTAAATTCCAGAAAGATTTCTTAAGACCATTTGAGCATATAATGAAGAAAAACAGCTCCCCGACAATAAGAGATATGGTAGTAAGATGCATTGCACAAATGGTAAACTCACAGGCTCCAAATATTAAGTCAGGTTGGAAAAACATATTTTCAGTATTTCATTTAGCTGCAAGTGATCAAGATGAAGCAATAGTAGATCTAGCATTCCAAACTACAGGCAAAATCATAACAGAGTTGTATGAAAAGCAATTCTCTGCAATGATAGATTCATTCCAAGATGCTGTGAAATGTTTATCGGAATTTGCGTGTAATGCGAAATTTCCTGACACGTCTATGGAAGCTATAAGGCTGGTGCGATCTTGTGCTTCAGCGGTAGGTGCATCCCCACAGCTATTTTCTGAACACGCAGGGTTAGAAGGAGAGCCTGGGGCACCAGAAGAAGACAGAGTTTGGCTTCGAGGATGGTTCCCGCTTCTCTTCTCGCTGTCATGTGTTGTAAGCCGTTGTAAATTAGATGTACGTACGCGAGGTCTTACAGTCCTTTTTGAAATTATAAAAACTCACGGTGATTCATTCCGTCCTCATTGGTGGAGAGACTTATTCAATATACTATTCAGAATCTTTGATAATATGAAGTTACCTGAACATCAATTAGAGAAAAATGAATGGATGACTACAACTTGCAATCACGCATTGTATGCAATCGTTGATGTCTTCACGCAATATTTCGACATTCTCGGCTCTCTTTTGCTGGAGCAACTATATGCACAGCTGCATTGGTGTGTACAACAAGACAATGAACAACTGGCAAGATCCGGCACAAATTGTTTAGAAAATCTAGTCATTTCAAATGGAACCAAATTTAATGAAGATACATGGAGCAAAACATGTCAAATAATGCTGGATATATTTAATAGCACTCTTCCGACTACTTTGCTAACGTGGAAACCTGATGACAACGATGACGAAACGCCTAACGTACGACATGGCATATTGAAAAAACCACAAGGAGGAGATGAAATCAAGTCATCCAATCGAGTATTCAATAGTCTGCTTATCAAGTGTGTGGTCCAATTGGAACTAATTCAAACTATTGACAATATAGTTTTCTATCCGGCTACTTCCAGAAAAGAAGACGCGGAAACATTGGCACTAGCCGCTGCGGAACTAACCGGTGGCACACCCGGCACCGAACAAGAATGTCAGCGTGAAGAACAAGGAATGTACAGGTTATTGAGCTCCCCTCATTTGCTGCGACTCGTCGAGTGCCTGATGTGTAGTCATCGTTTCGCGAAAACTTTCAATACCAACAACGCTCAGCGGAATGTGCTTTGGAAAGCCAATTTCAAAGGCTCTGTGAAACCCAATATGTTAAAACAAGAGACACAATCTCTAGCATGTGTCCTTCGGATACTATTCAAAATGTACAGCGACGAGGTGAGGAGAGATCATTGGCTTGCTGTACAAAAGAGTCTGATTACAATTTGTTGCGAGGCATTGGAATATTTTGTCGGAGTGACCAATGAAGCCCACAGAGATGCATGGACATCTATTCTGCTTTTGATTCTCACGAGAATACTAAAGATGCCTGATGAAAGAGTAAGTTTTAACTAGTAAAACAAATGTATATTTTATAAAGTATTGTTGTTTACTAAATGCTGGTTTTGTTTTTAGTTTGCTGCGCATGTTTCAAGTTACTACCCTCTTCTATGTGAAATCACGTGCTTCGATCTGAAGCCCGAGCTACGCTCCGTGCTGCGTCGGGTATTCATCCGCATTGGACCCGTCTTTAACATAGTTTCCAACACACAATAACACGCTGTTGTTTTCAAACAGTAAATGGCCTTATAGTTTTGTAGGTTAAAGTATGACTTTTGATGTTAATGTTAAATAAAAATACATTTCGTTGATTTCTAAAATTTTAATGTAATATTGACAGCAATCAGTACTTCAGTAGTATTAAAGTGATCTATTGTTATAAATATAGGGTGTAGTAGTCTTATGTTTAATTTATATAACTTATTATTTTATTATCAACAGTTGAATAATTATAATTGTATGATAAAAAGAAACATAGAAGTTGTACCTATAAATTTATAGTTTATTCTGTATATTTGAAGAGTTTTTACTGTTTGGAGAGCTGAATTCACTCACTACCATTATTGCTTAAATATTTAATTTGGAGCTAGACTGATCAGACTGTGATTGCAAGATAATTTCCACAGCATTTTAATATTTTGCCTTATTCCATTGAGTGAATACAGTACTCGCACGCAACTGATTATATTAACCCTAATAAAATAAAAATTATACATATTGAAAAATTTTGTCTAGACGATTTTCAGCCCTTCAATGCTCCTCTCCAGAGAATCCAGGTCCCAAATAACTAGTTGTCCATCCAACCCAGAAGTACTGAACTTCTTGGCATTTGCTTTGGTGCCTTTATATAGGCTGATGAAGCTAATAGCATTCTGATGAATAGAATCCAACAAAGTGTCACTAGTTTCAATGCGAGCATGGCGATCAAGAGACTGGAACTTCTTCATAGCTGACAAGCCACCAGACTCTTTTCTTTGAGTATTGTCCAATTTGGCAACAAATTTAATCTCATTATCCTCAAGGGAATATAATAAAGGAATGCAACTGTGTCCTGCCACTACCAGGGAATTGTTGGTAATCCAATTGCATCCCAAAAATGGCAGATATTCAGTCTTTAATTTAATGACAGCTTTGCCCTGAGTAGCATCTGCTACATTTATGGAACTGTCATGTCCAACCCAAGCAAATTTATTGCCATCAGCAGAGAAGGAGACACTGTGAACCCAGCCACCTCCTGATGGAGAGTTAGGGAATTCAGCCAAGAGTTGACCTAAGGGAAGCTTTGTTCCCCAAACATTAGGTCCTGGTTGATCTTCAATGTCTTTTATGTAGGCTGAGAATACTCTAACCTTGAAGTCTGCTGACCCAGCAACTAAAAGAATGTTATTTGGATGCCAGTCCAAGCTTGTAACAGTAGAACGAATGGGCTTCTTTATATGCTTTGACACCCACCAATTGTTTTCTTTTTCAAAGTAGCAAATTGAAATTAATCTTGCACCTGATCCAACAGCAAACTTGTTCTCCATGGGAGACCATTTGACACAAGTTGCAGCACGGTTGATACGTAGAAGTACAAGGGTTGTGGTCCATTTACCATCTTCTCCTTGGGTCCACACATAGGCATTACGATCCACAGCGCAAGTAACAATTCGGTTTGTATTGGGAGCCCAATCTATTCCCATAACTCTCAAATCATGTTCTACCAAATTATTTGTTTGTTTCCAATCATTGCCTTCCTTCTGATAAATATGTACTTCATTATTGTTAGGTGAAAATGCAATTTCTGAAAATAGATAACACTTCTCATAATTATAAAATTTGTCCAAATAAAATTTTGAAGAAAATTTCGTACAAGTTATGTTTTATATATGGTGATGACAAGTTATTACTTACCATAATAAACATTACTTGTACCAATAATTGTACATATTAATCAAACAATCACAAATAGATTTAGTTCCTCTAGTTTACTAATGACTATAATCAACAATTTTTAAGCTTTATTATAGAATTTCCTCAAAAAAATATACTTTTGTGATAATGTATTTTCTGTCATTGTAAATACTTACGACTTCGATCCTTGTTCCAAGCATGGCAAGTTATCGGGGCGCATGAGTCACCAAAAGTAAGAGTTTGAGCCATGATTACTTCCTAATAAGTTCTCGCTCTGAAATTAAATCTTCAACTAGAATACCATAGCACGGTAGCACATTTTTATTATTGAGCATTGAAATATAATATACCTTAGAGAGCAAAAATTATATTGCAGACACGCCCGGCTTGTTATCACGAAGGAGGAAATTCGCGGACTCTGGGCAGTCAACGCGAATAACTGTAAACAAAACCATATGGCTTAGTTGTGTAAAATACAACAACTATGTCATCATGATTCAAATTCACTAGAATACTTTTATTTTATTAAACACCACATAGAAAAGAAAGTGGTTTTACTTTACCTAATATCGACCACTCTTGAGAGACGAAAAAAAATTGTAAACTTATTTGACGTTTTCCTTTTTAATTTACTAGGCACGAAATGAGAACAGATCCTACAGCCACAACCCGTTATTTGTGGTGAAGAAGCTTATATTTTATGTTTGTGTTTTTACAACGAACTTGTTAAAAACTGGAATGGAACTCTAACTGGAATGCTCACAAAACAATGTGATGAAATGAATATTGTACTTTAAACATATAAGTTTAAGGTCTTGATTTGATTTTATCACATTAAAAGAGGAAAACGTTCCGTAAGACAGCGACAAGAATGGAGTGTGTCTCTTTCTAGCAACTGTATAGACACTTTAGTAGAAAGAGACACCATCCATTTATGTAGCTAAATCTTCGGAACGATTTTAAGGTTGCCGTCAGCGTTCCAGTTAGGGTTATAAGTTCCTTGGTTTTTAAAGCCGGATTTATATTTGTCTGATGTATCGTGTTGTGACGCGTCAGAACGGTATGGGTTTCATCAAGGAGCTTATAAAATATAAGCTCCTTGGGTTTCATACATTTAGTACGGTGAGATTAATATTAGCGTGACGCGATATGTTGTGATGGCTTCTGTTGTGTCGCATCAGAAGCGATCCCGATCGCATCAGAGTGCCGGGGGTGGGGGAGGCGGGGAAGAGTCGGCGTCAGAGCAATTTGCACGCGCCTGTGTTGTTATGACGTGCATGTATTTTTTCTAAATATTTAAATTGTATGGACGAAGTACGACAATATTATGATACAAAATGTAAAGAATACAGAGATCAGTCCAGCTGTTTAGGAAGAGATTTTATGTCCGTTTCAATTGAGGAATGAACGTACTCGAACTGTGTCTTGGAAAACTAAAATTCTGACATTTTGTTTGCAAATGGCAACATCATAGTCACACGTCGGGTCATTTTAAGGTCATACGAACTATCCGCAAGTACTTGCCGTAACGTGTACTCCATTTTTACCAAATTTTTACCTACAACCTTCTTGAACGCACCCCATACGTAGATTGAGAATAGAGTACCTATAGACAATTAGACATATACCTAGATAAGTCATCAGCGTATACCTAAGCGAGATAGCAATGTATCTACATACTATACCTATAGCTACAACAATAGACTAAGTATTGGCTTTTACAGCCAATTATACAACAATTCACCATTACTACAAACTAAATCACACAAAATACTGCGTATTAGAATGATTAGATTGTTAAAACTGAAAAAAATCACTTAAAATGATGAGAAATATCAAAGCACCACGCACTTGTCTGCCACCAAAGCTATGGTGGCAAACATAAAAATCCGATACGCAAACAGAGACAAAAAAAAGTTTTGTCCTGCTCTACCGTATATATCAGACATATAAGCTTTCTCACTCTAATAATTACTATTCTTTAGTAGCTCATCTACACAGTTTTCTCTGTCTATGATCTATACTCTATTCTCAATCTACGGTATAGTCCGCCATGAAGGTATAGGTAAAACTGGAGGCCACACTCGGTACTAAAAAAATGAAGCTTAGTAGGTATGAACTCAAATAACCTTTCGTAGGGGTCCTGGGTTACCACACTAGGGAGTTTCTCCCGAGTTCATGTTGTAATAAAAAGTGATGAGATAGGTACTTCATTTTTAAATTAATGTACAACCGTGCAATCAATTGTGACTCAACTTACATTTTCCACTTGACATTAGTTAAATGCGTAATCCCTCGTGAACCATAAAATTAAGAATAAGATACAATAAAAAAAAACATACCACACCAGAATTTACCGTGGGGTTTACCTACTATGTCATTAATTTTTTTATTGCTGTGTGTGAAAGATTTTGTTTGAGTTTTTTGTTTACAAAAATAGTTTATCAAAATCAAAAATAGTTTATCAAAAATCGGGGTCGATATCGAATATAGTCGAATCAACTCTTTGATAGGCCCTACAGACTCACGCGAGAAGTCTCGGCGAGACATTTATGTATTAATATTATTCAAATTTTTCAAATCCATTTAATTATTAATATTTTTTATCAATTAATGAAAATAGTATAGATGTGACATAATATATTGCTCTCACTCATGTGGTGCGTCGGTGTGTTTAAATAAAACGAAGTCCCTTTACACTAATATTATTTTAGCCTACATGTTCTATGTCTGAGAAAATAAGTTGATCTAAATAAAAAAAATAAGTAGGAAAAATATTTTTTTATTGTCAATAACATAAATTCAAAAAAACATTTGAGATAGTACATTAATTGATATAAATAAATTAAAAGGAAAGGAATGAAAAGAGTCAAAGCGACGCTATAATGGTCATCAAACTATATAAAAATCCTTTCCAAAGATATATCGCATGTTGTTATTAGTTCCTAGGCAAAAATGCCTGTCCACTCCCGGTGAATGCCTCTACCTCGAGTCCCACATATCCCCTCCGGTTGGCACCACCCCGCAGGAAAATAATGAAATGAAATGAAATTAAAGAAAAGCTCTTTATTTAAATGGACTTTGCTAAGTACTTTTAAATCGTCAAAACCCTACCACCATTTCGGGACGAAAAAAATATTATTATGCTGAGATGGAGAAGAAATGGCGAAAGAAACTCCACAGCTTACAATTAAGTAATGATTTCAAAACATCATTACAGGTCAATAGATAATAATAATAAAATTAAATTACAGTTTTACATGCGTAATTTTTGGGCAGTTATTACACCCACGCATTTGGTTCATTTATAATAATAATTTATGTTGTAAAAGCTTTTCTATATAATTCAATTAATCACATTAATGAACTAATTCATTAGTCTTGATACCCACCACTATTTTGTGTTATTGTTAGATAGATTTCGCTCAATTTAGGTGCTAAGCATACATTTATGATCCTTTGGTTAATAAATATAGCTATAAGAATACAATGTACATACCAAAAAAAAATCCAATACCTAATACATTAGTTAGTTACACAATAGCATAACACAAACGAAATTATCCTATTAATGGCATGTGTCATACAATTATCCATCTAAGAATAAACAACTACATTGTCTAACATTTACAACAAATAGAAATAAAAAGTTCAAGAAAACATGAGATGACCAGGTCTCATTGGCGGCACCTGTTCACAGGCATGACGCAAGAATCAGCCATCGCTTCGCTCAACCATATTTTAGGGAACGTAAAGACCCGACGCAAGAATAAGTAAATACATTGGACCTCCCCGACAAAAAAAAGGCAAAAATGCCTGTCCTCCTTTGCTGAATAATTATTACAGATAACTTTAAATTCTAAATTCAATTGATCAAGCTACCAATATATTTTTAAGTTTGTAACCACGAAGAGATATTTGCCCACTGTTGTGCAAATAGGCATCTCTAAATTACGGCAACACTGAATGTCTACCTTCCGGAATTGTTCTAGTCCGGGAGATAGCGTTGCAATTTTTCTATGAATTCTATTCGCAATAAAATTTATTTGGTGTTTCTCCTGAGTTATTGTTGTAAAAACGCGTGCTGAGAGACTCCATTTTTAACCGACTTCCAAAAAGGAGGAGGCTATATTCGTCTGTTTGAATTTTTTTTTATTTATTACATCGATATCTCCGTCATTTTTGGACCGATTTCCAATTTTTTTTTTCGATAGTGTTTACTCCTGAGGTGGTCCCACTGTCACCAAGTCAGGGTCAGATGATGGGAAGTCAGGGAAATAAATAAATAAATAATAAATCTTTATTGAGCCAAAGCAAAGTACATGGTGTCTTACAAAACATGATATTGTTTTTTATGCGAGGCACATTCTAAAGACGGAGTGAGTCGTTAACATCTGTGCTAGTTTTATAATAAAACTGTGTGACAGACGCTAACTCTTCCAGATTATTGTTTCAAACATTATGCCAAACTAATTATTTTAACATAATTCTTACATGTTAATGCAAGTAAGTACTATACCGGGTGTAAAAGACATGAACAGTCAAACGAAAACCATGTATTCTATACATCAAAATAAGTAACATTTCAAAAAATAATTGCTGGGAAATGATTTTAATTTTTTGGTGTTAAAAAAAATTGCAAATTGTACCGCGCAATGTAAAGCGCTCAACGCGCACGCATCGCAAAACCGCGATAATTTTGCCAGACGGCCACGAAGTTCACAATGTAGGTTAACATAAATGTCAGTAAACATTTTTGCTTTAAAACACAATTAATCTAGGTACTTACCTACTGTTCATTAATTTTCATCCACGATAGGCCTTTCGAAAGGGTGAGGTGCGGTTCAAACTGGCGACCTTCGACACGTGTAGACACATGCACGCACGATACCTACAGCGTTTCTTCGTGAACTCGCTCCAGGATTCCTACTCGTAGCGACTGCTGCTTATGTTCGTCGAATACGTCAATGATTTTTTGACGCATCTCAACAGCCGTTTCGCAAGGGCGGTCAAAAACTCTGTCCTTAACGAACCCCTTACAAAAAAACTCTAGAGGGGTTATTTGGCAATCGTGAATAGGCCCATACCGCCCAATCCCTTGGTCACCGAACAGCTCCGTCAGCCGCTCCCGAACGGGTCTCACAATGTGTGTTTGGGGGGGCTGGTACCATCTATCTCGCAGCTGAGTTAGTGGCATGTAGTCCAGAGCGTCTGAAATGTACCCGTTTAACAGATCCAGGTAAGCTCGCCCATCCATTCTTTGCGGCAAGAAAACGGGACCAAGTATAACAGTAAACCATGTTCACATATTCGCGGGCCCTATAAACATGCCCGGGATCTTGTTTCTAACACTCACTAAATCACCACGATCACAACACAAACTGCACTGATGTCTTAGAACCGCTTATTACTAGGACGGCACAATGTCATGCCATAAAACCGGTTTGATTACGCAACCTCATTTACGCGAGTTCGAAAGCATTCGATCATAAGCGCGCTTCTACCGTGGCGCTGCGCTAGCGACTAGCGAAGTAGAGAAATAAATCACGCGGAGTGTTGCCAGCTGCTGATATAAAAATTCCGCAACCAAACATACTTATTTTTAGTACTACAATACATTTTTAGAAATTTAAAAAAGTTTTGATTAGGTAGTAGGCAATTTATCTGAAAATAAAATACATAGTACCAACCAAAAAAGGAACTAAAATAAACACACTTGTGGTAGAGAATCTTGAAACACTTTCCAATACTTTAACCACAATGTATGAGCTAATTGTCGTTAAAAATCTACTAATCCCATCGTCATGACGGTGACCTTAGACCATTTAACACGGGACGTGGCATAGCGCAGATTTAGTACAGAAAACATTCTGCCGTTTTTTGCGGGGGGTGAGGCAAACACGCATAGCACACATTTACTCACTCGTGTACACTATTGTAAAAATTATTTGCAGCGCACACTCGCGGGATCGGCTAACCCGCGTACTACCATATGGGATAACGTTGTTATATCGTTGTTTCTGAATTTGTAGATGAAAAATTGTGTTGTTATGTGAAACAGTAGTTGATTTGAATAGAAAATTACTTTCGTATGATAAGCAACTCCGTTTTAGGATAACTTTAATGTTTCTGGTGGTCGTTTACAAGAAGACACTCCGCAACCAATAATTTTTAAGAGGTCCGCTTAGCGACAGATACGAATTCAAAATGGCGGTCGGTCGTCGCGGCGAACTATTTTTTATAAACTGACATGAACGTTTATTCATGTATGTACTTTGGCAGAAGGGAACGCGTCCGCTTGCCACGTCCCGTATTAAATTGTAAAAGAAAATTGACCATTTAATGTAAAAGAAACCAATCTGCTATTACGACCTTTATAACAAAAAAGAATTGTCGTAATCGTTTCAGATTTGGCGCAGACACAATAAATAACTCAACTTATGTAAAAAAAAAACATTTAACCAAATAAATCAATCGCTATCATCAGAGTGCCAATTTACCAGTGACGGTGTGTGTAATACACTTGCCATATCTCACCAGTAATTACTGATTTAATAATTATTGATCAACAAATCGTGTTAATTCCCGTTTTAACATTACCGTTTATTCATGCAACGCGAAAGTTAAAAAGTAATTACTGCTTTGGTGCTCGTTTATGACGTTAAACAGTGAACATTGAATTGAATTCAATTATCGCAAACAACACAATGAACAAAAAAAATATTTTTTACTAGGTTTAGAGCAAACACTAAGTTGGCAACATTGTATGCAAGCGCGGTACGTAGGTAATTCCTGGAATTCTTTTGACGCGCGCCGCCGGCCGCCGGCCAAAGCGTCTGCCGCGACACGAGTTTCCCGCTCGTTGCTAGGTTACGAAGCAATGCTTGATTGAATGTAGGTATTTTATTTTCTGTACCTTTCTTCCTTGTTAAATTTTATAACAAGTGTAATAAGTAATTATGCCTTAATTCATTTAAAGCTTTCTTCAAAATGTTATCGTCTCTGGAACTTGAAGAAATTGTCAGTCCTTACTAACGTATCTACGTAGGAACTAAAGTCAAAGCGTAAATTCTTACATTATTAAGGAATAAATTTGGAATTGCGGGTTATATCCTACCTGGATATGTTTTCTCGCTATCCATAAAGTCATAAGTTTATATCAAAATGAACGTAAAAGAAAACTCATTTTTTTACAGGCACTGTGATTTTAAAATGTAAAAGAACGAGAAGTAACTTTTTTTAATGTGTATGAAATTGAAATCACCGCTTTATGTAGGTAGTTATTCAATACCTATCTGTTAATTGTATGGTAAATCAACAAAGTACGTAGGTAATTCTTTATCAGTGATAAGAAACTTAATAAGCAGGTAATGTAGATGCTTACTACTTGGCGGTCTGAGCTTGACGGCAGGTTATTGGATGGTTGATCGTTTATTACTTTGTTCAACCAGGTGGTAGGTACCTACCTAGATCTAATAATTTATTAGTCAGCTGACTGCGGGTCCAATACTTAAATCAATTAAGTTTTAACACGTTGATTAAGTAATTTAATCATTAACTCATCAGCTGATCATTATTTTGCCTACCCTGCTCCAAATTTATAAATTTTCGGTCACCCATCCGAGTGCCCACCCCCCACTTGGTAGCTTAACTTTCGTGATTATTACTAATAATGCACGACTGCGGCGCTATCGACCTCATTCTCCTCATAATCAACTGTTATGGGGTAATAAATGTTAGTCGTCCGAGTGGTAATTTTTTGCACCTACAGTCGTTGACGCGTCACTCAGGATGACGCGCACGGAGTTCAATGGCCCCGTTCGTTAGTGTCCGCGCGGATCGAGTGATCTACGTTGAACGCTAACGTTTTGAAGCCATTTTTTTTTATGAAATACTAAAAAAAATGATAATGTTTCTTTGGACAAAAATTAAGAAATAATGTTTAGATTATGTTTTCATAAAAAAATGAAAAAAAAAATTACGACTTTGACCTTCAATAAAATCGTAACTATCAATTTCCCAGGTATAGTCTGAAGGAAAAAAAATGTTATGATGGTGAGTAGAATACATGGTTTTCGTTTGACTGCTCATGTCTTTTACACCCGTTATAATTATGAGCTATACTAATATTATGGTGTATTTGTGGTGGGTGTGGTGTGTGTGTGTGTGTGGTGTGTGTGCGTGTGTGTGTATGTGTGTGTGCGTGTGCGTGTATGTGTGTGGGTGGGTGTGTGTGGGTGTGTGTGGGTGTGTGTGTGTGTGTGTGTGTGTGTGTGTGAGTGAGTGTATTTTACCATGGTGATTTTATTAACTCCTCTGTTTGACAGTAGTTGAGCTTCTGCAGCCAGTTTTTCATTGTTGTTTTAAGTTTTTTCCTTGGAAGCGGATAGATGTTAAGTATTTTGTTAATTTTATTGTACAGATATGAGCTACGTACACAATATTGTTTACCCGCTAGAGCGGTTCTAGAAGAGACAGGTCTGCATACTCTGTATACTGTTCGTCGGTTAGTTACAGCATCATGCAACGGGAGCGTTGCATGTTTGCGTAGTATTAGTTGGAGCACATAGACTGTCTTACCGATAGTACTTCACAATCCGCGTATAGTTGAGTACTTGGGTATCGGAAGGGTTTTCTAGTCATAACTTTTAAGACAGCTCTTTGCGCCCTCTCAAGCTTAAGGAGATGGGAAACACCAGCACCACCCCATGCTGGGATACAGTAATTTAAGATTGACTGAGCCAGAGCGTAGTATACCATCCTCAGAGTTGTAAAGTCAGCCGAGTTTCTTAATTTTCTAAGGATAGGCATGATTCTACGTACACGAGTTAAAATCGAGGGCAACCCTCAAATTTTATAAGAATATTTAACGTTTTTCATATTTTTTCTAAAGCTATACTAGCATTTGCGTCTGGTAGTCATCATCATCATCTCATATTGATGAGCTAATGATGGAAGGTAAATGTATGTTCACCAATATCTCTGTCATTGGTGGACCGATTTTCAAAATTCTTTTTTATTCGATAGTGTATACTCCTGAGGTGGTCCCATTGTCACAAGATAGGATCTGATGATTGGAAGCTAGGTTCTAATGATAAATCATCATTTCATCTAATGTTGATGCAAAGATGATGATGGATGGTAAAACTCCTTAACTGTTAGGAGTTGTTAGATGATTATTTAAATATTAAAGGTGCCTAAAGAGCGATAGTTGTATTCTTTCAGGTTATTCACGTGAGCTGATGATGGAAGGCAAAACTCCTTAACGCTTAGGAGTTGGATGATAATTCTTTAAATATCAAAGGTACCTAAATAGCGATAGTTGTATTCTTTTAGGTTATTCAGGTGAGCAGAAGATGGAAGTAAAACCTTCTTAACGATTAAGAGTTGGATGATTATTCTTTTAATATTATAGTTAAGTGATTATTTAAGTGTTAAAAGTACCTGAAAACTGATAGCTGTATTCTTTTACGTTATTCAGGTGAGCTGATGGTGGAAGGCAAAGCACCGTAACAGTTAGGAGTTGGATGTTAATTCTTTAAAGGTTACACGTATAGACCGATATTTGTATTTTTAAGGTTATTTTGGTAAGCTGATGATGGAAGGGAAATCTCCTTAACTGCTGGGACTTGAATGATAATTATTTAAATATCAAAGGTACTCCTATAGGCCGATACATACATCCGATTACGCTTGTAATCCTGTCACAGGATTACAAGCGTAATCGGATGTATGTAAGCAGAGCCTTAGGTAACATTTTGTCATACATAAACCACCTCTGGCAGTATAGACCATGCAGTGCCTCCAAATTGTGACAGGTTGCCAGCCTGTCACCTACCTAAAAGGGGCATCAAACGCAAAAATAAAAATCCACAGAATGGCAACGTACTTCTAATGTTAAGTGATTTACCCTTAATATTGCAAGGGATTGCGACGGAACCACTTAACACGGGTGGGCCGCAAGTTTGTTTGCCATATCGTAATACGAGTAAATATAAAAAACGACAGCAATTATTTACACTAAAAATAGAAAAATTAATAACTTTAAAAAAAAGTCAAACTGACTTCAAAATGTATAAAAATAATATATTTTTAAAATGTGTGCTAGGTACTTGCTGTACTGTTTGAAGTCGGTGCCAAGCTAACTAGGTATTCTATAGGTCCACTTGCCACATCACATTCATTGATCACACCATTGATTGCGACCGAACACGCTAGCTTGGCTGATAAGGGGCTCGTTGTACTGAACGGTTGGCATGGCTTGGCACCAACTTCAAATAGTACAGCAGGCATCAAGCATACATTTTAATGCGGCTGAAAGTATCAGACAAGGCATCAAGGCATGTCAATGTGCTAAAGCAGCGTTTTCCAAACTGGGAGGCGCGGACTAGTAGTTAAATATTTTTAGGCGAGGCGCGCGAGGGAGGCGTAGTAACATCAAGTTTGGAAACCACTGTGCTAAAGAATGAGCTGGTGAACAGAATTTATTCGATGAGAGTGGCGAGAGCGAGACCTTGTGATACCTCTTGTTCCTTGGAATGAGCGTAGAGATGATTCTTTATACAATATATACGGAACAGGGAAAGTCAAGGAAATTTTACAATCCCTTAGGCTGACTCGCATTACCAAAACATGTGGGTAATAAGAGTCAATTTCAAATTGTCAACACTTTTGTTTATTAATTATTATTATTAAGAAACTGCATATGACAGACAGCAACTTCTTTCGTTTTTTGATTGTTAATTAGTTTATTACGATTATTATAAAATGCCATAATAAAGGAGTGAATACTTCACTCCTTTATTGATCATAATAAACACTTTTCCTTAAATGACTTCCATTCCCCCGATATCCCCTAATTTTTAGGAAACGTACGTTAAAGTAGTGAGACTTTTACAGCTTGAAATCCCTTGATGCTAGAGTACATATTAATATAATTTAAAGCCAACACGAAATTAATAAATATACTGTGGTGTTATTTATATGATATCAATGTTATACTTATACAATTTTAAGTAAAAGACAATTTAAATATTAAAGAAACAACAAATCGTCATCCGCTGATTGTATGTGGGTGTAAAGATCGTCAGTTTATTTTTCAAAGGGACTATACAACGCTCGAATGCGTCGAGCGCGCGACATGTTTATCAGGCTGACTGACGGTGTTACCCCCGTTAAATGTACAGCTGACACTTTTCTTTAGTATTTTAAAAGTATAAAAATTGAGATAATATGTATTTTACAAGGTTTAAAATAAATTTATTTGTGAAATTTTAAATGAGGTTTATGCACGTGACTGACATTGAACCCCCCATCGTACAGTTGACGATTATTTTATTTAAAAATGTGATTAATACAATCATTTAATACAGTTTTTCTTGGTATGAAAATCATCGGAACCGAGTTTTTTTCCAATGATTTTATCATACTGTCTCCTTTAGCTCCACCACTAGTGCGACAGCTGACGCTCACTTTCACTTCATTCTCACATTTCTATTCTGATATCCGAACATCAAACAACTGTTTGAAATAAAATTCATTTGGTATAAAATTCCTAGAAAAAGTGATACTCTATCTCCCGGACTATAAGGAAAACTAACTAGGGTAACCATAATATAAAGCGTTTGTCGTAAATATCTTTAATATTTATTTTCTAAATCAGAGTGTTATTGTGATTTCTGAATATTATGACACTTCCGTGATATTTGTAGATTATACTTAAACTAAATAGACAAACAGAAAATGTTGACGATGTGAATAAAGCCCTTTCCGAAGTAATGTGTTGGTTTACTAACAATAACTTCAACATGTGAATTATGACTCTTTCCAAATCAAAACTGTAAAGGGAGAGAGTAAAACTTGTTGAGTTTCTTGTCGGTTCTTCTCAGAACAAGGCCTCAAAATTATTGGCAACGCGTATTTAACGATACTGAATATTTCAAAGTCAAAATTTCTTTGTTCGTTTAGGTACATTTTGTACACTTATGAAAGTAAATTTTGATGCCGATGACATGAAATATTCAGTATTACGCGTTGCCAATAGTTTTTATTTCTTAGGAAAAGCGAAAGATTTGTAACCAGTGTCGAAATGGGTTTAGGAATTCATCGTATCAAATATTTTGTCGATTATTTGTAAAAATTCAATCGTAGATCCATTATCAAAAATATCTGAGTTTACTTTGTCCAGAAAAAAATATTTGTTTAAAAAATTATTACTTTGTCCCGAAACGATTGATAGTAGGGCTTTTCACTTTTCACGAAAAGCACTTACTAAAGTTCATTTTAATTTCATTTGCATTTCAGCTTTTTCATTTCACTTCATTTCATTATGCTTAGCGTTTGTGGACTGTGAGAAAGCCTTCGATTCTGTCAAGACCTTGGGGCCGGACGATCACTCTTGTTCAGAGGTGCCAAATAGACTATCAACAGATCCAAGTGTTTCAAGTTCCATGTTGCATTCGTGGAATCTTATCATATACGGCTAGGCAGAGAGAGAGAGAAAGAAGCCAGAACAGTGAAGGCGAGTGTTAACTAGTTGTCAAAGGGCCCTTTAATACCTTACTTGGATTAGAACTTGTGACTCGCACACAAGTCCCAGACGCTGCACTTGACTTCGCTCTCTGCAACACAACCGGCATCAGCACGGTGGCTGCATGAAATGTTAAGAACTTTCGTCGCTGGTTTGATTAAATTGATTATCTTGTTTTCTTTTTATCGATGTAATGTCAACCACCTGGAGTTGAAAAAGAAAGCTGCCATAACCATGTTTCTAATAGTATGGTATGCGAGATCAGTAAAGTAGAATTGTGATAACATTGTGGATAGTTGTAAATAAATACCTATTTAAATATCAATCATTTATTTCTTTTCACAAATATAATTATTTTTATATCTAGATAGACTAGAACAAACTTGCTCAGATATTGATAGGTTCTTATTTAGCCTATTTATTATTTATTGAGAGTACTCAAATCGAAAATTCATCTCGACAAGACTAGCTATCTCGTTCAAAATCCCGAGAAGATACATTTTCAAGGTGGAGAGAGATTTTGTCCACGTGGAATTAGTCTGGAAATAGTTGAACACTATCTAAGACAACGGAAAGTGCAAATTTGTGTCTATCTTTACCGTTGTTTGTTTATAGCAAAAAATGGAAAGAACCACCCCCATTATTAGAAGTAATCAATAAATATAATTGTTATCTGTATCTATTAATCTTATGAATAATCTTTAGTTTAATATGTATATTTACTACAAATTAAAGTCCTTTGTGATTGTGATAAAACTTAATGTCACTTACAGTCGGTAAGTGATTATTTTCAAAATTCTTAATGTTCTCTTAGATTTGCGCGAGCACTACACATTATAAATAAAACAACTTTTACGGATTTAACTCGCGTGTAATTAGATTTTACATGTTATTATTACCCGACGGTAGATTTAACTATTTCATAAAATATGACAACCTACATCTTTAGTCATCCCGTGACCACGAACGCTGAAAAGTGTTACGAAACGTCGGGCAATAACAATAACATGTGAAATCTAATTACACGCGAGTTAAATCCGTAAAAGTTGTTTTATTCAAAATTCTTCTTTAGTAATGCTATTTTACCGGAAATCCCGTTATTTTACTCTTTCGTACATACGTGCATCCCTGGCATATAAATAAGCAAGTAGCAAGTAATTAAAAAAACATATTTTTATTTTGTCCTTCACTTTGTAATTGCGTGGACACCTAATTAGAAAGAGAGGCCCTGCCCTAAGCGAAAGAGATGGCATTCGTCAAGGTCAGCTTCATGTAGGTATTTAGGAGTGTGGCCTCCAGTTTTACCTATACCTTCATGTAGTCCGCGCGTAGCGTAGGTTTCTCTGTCTACGAGTCCGCGCAATAGGCCCGTTTTGACAGATAGATACGTCAGTAGAATGTAACTGGGACGCAATCAAAACAGACGCAAGCAAAAAATAAAAACATATTATTGCATTTTTCAGTAATACAAATACAATTATATTTTAGCAAAGTGAATAATATGTCATAATAAGAATAAAAACTATTTTTTCTCGCATAATATTTAAAGTTAAATTAATTTTCTAATCTTCCGAAACTTCATAAAAACAGTTACATTCTTAATCTTTTTTTTTTTTGGTTTAATTTTCCCTGTTATGGGACGGCAAAGGGATCTAGCCCATACAGCCAAGTCTTTAACTTCATCTTCTTTCTTGATTTTTGCATTAAAATGTGGATGCCACACTTTTTAATGCATCTAGGGAGTGCTTGGCGAGGAATGCATGGTACAGACCTCATGATGGTGACTGATGAGAATTGTATAGTGGGATTTCCAACCACTATACAATTCTCAACGCCACATACACAAAACCTTTATTTCAATGATTCCTCATAACTGTTCGTCAACACGGATGCTTATGCAACAAAACGACACCACTTTCACTGCACAAAATCCACTCCGAAGTAATTTTGAATTATCGAAATAAAGATCGACATACAGACGCCATGATTATAAGCCCGCCAAACACTCCTTAATCTTTTTTTTCTTTAGTGATAGTGCAGTGACATAAGGTGATCGTTAATTTCACGAATATATTCGATTCAGTATACGAATATAAATTGTATCGAAAATGAAAAACAATGTTTCTAAAGTAAATCAGAGTTAAACTATAAATTGAAATTTTCAAAAATAGCGAATTGCATGTTTTTAATGCAAATGTATATGATGAAAACAGGGAATTGATCAAATCACTTGGGATGTTAAAATAACAAAACGATTTTATTATTTTACTAAATGAATGTCTACACGTAGGTGTATGTAGGATTTTTGTTACGTATGACCACACGAGGTGGGGTATTTGTATAAGAGTTTCGGACCAATATTCAGAAAAAAAATTATGTGTGTGCGTGTAACCGTGTAAGTAACTCTGTACTGTGGGACTGTCCACGGGTGACGTTCTAGGCGTAGTTTTAATTTATTGGCCTCATTTCCAACTCGATTTAGCAGAACTCGTTCTTCGGTTTTTATTTGGTCTGAGGGGAGAGCCTATTGTTTAATACCTACATATTAGCAGTGTAACACATATAAGTTATGTACTTCAAAAATTTCGCACTTGATCGTTTTATTCATTAACTCATTATATGTCTTCTAATTTCAAACAATTTTGTTATTTTTTGTAAGTGATTGCGAGTAATTTTCTTCAAATTATGCTCAGTTGAAGTTCCATACAAAATAACTTAATAATATTCTAAGTCCTGGTTCCATACTAAATCCGTTGAATTTTTTTAAGTATCTCTTTTTGGTAGTTATTATTTTGGTGCCAGTTAGAAAAAGTTAGAACGTATTTATGATGAGCACCCCCTTTTGCGTGATCCAAGTACCCTAAAGTGATTAAAAAAAATGTCACACACGGCATAAGTGACACTTCAGAAAAGTAGCACAAGTGATTTCAGTAGCAATAGATGTTTATGTAGATGTCATAATATTGAACTACAAACCGTCAAAATTTATATTTTTCGTTTCATTTAATTTTCAAGTCATAATTCACAACGGTGCTAAAGTTTCATCTTATTTTCAAATCACAATTCACATCGGTGCTAAAGAAGTTTTACTCCAAAATATTTAGACGCATATTCGTAAATGTTTTTTTTTTTATTCACACATCATTTCCTTATTGCTATTTTTACCCAAGTTTTATTGTGTTCTTATTATTATATTATATTCTCAAATTAACAACATTAAATAATTACGATTACAAAGTTCATATAACTGTGACTCGATTTCTCATGTTAATCGTGTAAGTAAATAATCGATTATTTTGGTCACATCACCACTTACGATATTTTGACATGTGTCAAAACGGGCCTATTATTTTGCGCCATGAAGGTATAGGTAAAGGTAAAACTACCTTCCTTCATGTTTTGCGCGGACTATAGTAGTAGTATCGTAGTATCTCTAATTAGTCTGTGGTTCAACACGTTCAAGCCAAGGAGTTCAACCTCAGACCAATAATCAAAACAAATCACAAATCCAAAACAAAAACTACCTACCTACGTGCTACCTGCCTACCAAGCGCAGTTCTAAAATCTTTTTGATCTCACTGACATAATTTCCCAAATAACAATTTCAATTAAAAGTCAGCTTTGTTTCAAGTTTCAACAATGTCAGGACGAGGTAATTATTATTTTCAGGCAAAACTGCCTTGTAGTTTAACTGCGAATTGTTTATTATCCAATTTAAATGTTTCAGGGAGATACCGTGGTAATAGGAACCGTAAGCAGCAGCAGCATACGCTGTCGTCTGTAGCAAGAGAAACCGCTCTCACGCTGCCGGCAGATAGCCCTGTTTTATCCATGTTTAAATCCGTGGCCCTCCAGTTGAATAAACGGCAAGATCTTCACGAACGACTCGTTAAGCTATCCAGGGATATTACTATTGAGAGCAAACGGATAATATTTTTACTTCATTCGGCTGTTACGTAAGTTTTTATTATGAATAGACAAAATATAATGTAACAAACAAATGCAACAGACTAATGAATTGACAAATTGGTATATAATATACTGATTGTAATGTTCTATGTCAATGACTAACTATTACCTTTATGTTTAGGTAAAAATAAATCCTATTATCTCTAATATTTTACATGCTGAACAACAGAGGGTAGTTTATCTATTGTGACCCAGATGGCAGCAATTGATGCCCTCGCATATAGAATAATTTGTTTACTGGGTCTGCTAGCGTTAATATAATAACAAGCAGAAACATTTTTTTATTATATTTAACATGTGAAAATGCTGGTTTCAACATGCTTTTTTTATACTTTACAGTAAGGAATCTGCAACAAAAGCAATTTCGGAAGCTAATGAGAGATTGAAAGTATTAATCCAAGGTCCTATTAAAAGTATTGGCTTGGAACTAGAGCACAGTCCAGCATACTTACATTCTAGAGCAGTCACTGCTGGATTCCAAGAGTTCATAGAAGCTAGAACATTCTGCTCACTGATGGAAAAAGGGGTAATCATACCATGGCCTGAAGTACAAAAGGAATTCCAATATGAAATAAAAGAAGAGAATGAAGATGGGGTGACGGAGAGAACTATGGTGACTATGTTACCTCAAGTGGACTACATTTTAGGATTAGCCGACCTGACTGGAGAACTGATGAGAAAGGCCATCAACAGCATTTCTAGTGGCGACAGTGATGAATGCTTCAACTGTTGTCAGAATGTAAGAAATCTTTACACAGGATTTTTAGGTAAGGTTCTTTGTTTTAGAGTGGAGATATTAAACTCATTGACCATCTGGATTATTGGTGGAATATTTGCATTAGCAATAATATTAAATTGCTATAGGAATAATAGCAATCATTTAATTAATCTTAGTTACTAATTTAAATTATTGCAAATTCAAAAAGATTGTGTACAATCACGTCCCGCTGCCGACATACGAAATAACATATGGGCTGAATCGCTCCGCAGCGCTAACTGATTGCTAATGCAAATATTTTTGCTATTTTGTGTTATGCAAACTAATGCCAACGACCCGGCCCGACCGTACACAATGGTTCATGAACGAATAGGGCTAATGATTGAAATGGAGAAAACATGTATACCCATGCAATGAAATTTCTTAAAAAATAAAGTGCAATGCTTATGTTTAGGGTTCATAATTCGTTAATTTGTTAGGTTAGGATTCATAATTGGTTAATTTGAATGTTGTCTGAGGTTTGTTATTTTAATAGATATAACTATAATTTTAATCATACTATATATATATAATATTAAACATTAGGAATTATGAATAGTTACTTATGCGAATTCAAAAACATAAGCATTTCACAAAATTAGGATAACATAAAAAAAGGTTGATTTTTGTAGTACATATGTATATTTTTATTGTTTTTCTGAAAAGATACTAAAATAAACATTAAAGTAGCATAACAGATAATTGAGTAGCAAAAAAGCAATAAGAAATAAATTTATTACAAAAATCCACCTTTTATTTATGTTCCCCTAGTTTTGCCGGTGTGAATAGAACATAGCATGCTACATTGTGAAAATTAGCATGCTAATGAAATTTGGCACTAATGTCCATTACTAATCTTGATCTTTTGGAGTAGAAGATGTAGTTCTCCAAAAATTTTAAAGAATTAATCAAATCATGTTAGTTTTTGTTTTTACAATTATTTAGTAATTTAAACTGACTTGCATATGAACACTCAGTTTTATTTTTGCTAGATCCCAACTAAATTGATCTTTTGATAAAAAAAACCTAATCGAGGTAGGGTACAGCGGACTAGCCGCACGAATTTGGAGCAGCCCTAATTAGAAGTACCTCCACCTTACTGAAGACCACGGTCAAGTAACACTTGTATTTTTGTGGTGTTGTGTTTGTGCCTTGGAGGGTATCAAGATTACTTGGGGACCCAAATGAAGGGTAAAGATTTCTCACAAAAGAAACAAAAATGCTTGCATTCAATTAAAATTAATATACTATTAAATTAATATTGGATATAAGTTATCATTTCCTCCTAGAAATTGAGCTAGCCAAACAATTCAAATTAAATACATTTACACTTGCCTTTTTTTCGTCAGTTTGTTTTATTAAATCATCTATAGCTGAAGACGATTTCAGTTTTCCTAGAATTTCTGCCTATAGTGAAAAGTCTGATTGCTGTTCTTGTCCTATCGACATCCTTAGGTAATTTTTTATCAGTTTTTTATCACTTAGCACTAGCGACATTGCGGATAACATTTTACTATTTTTTCTTAAACAAATTAGGAGTCTCTGTAGCCCAGATCCCCCAAGAAGCTTATATTTACCTATAGCTTCATGGGGGCCCCTGTATCATTGATACGGTAGCTACACCCCTGTTTGTGGCAGTGTTACAGTTTTTTTGTTCTTTTCTAAATCTGCAGTCAGTTCATGGACTATAATCAGATACATTGTGTTTCGGTTTTGCAGAGCACCTCCCCATTGGGAAGTGACTTATTTCAATAGCATACAGTTATATCTAAGATAGAGAAGATAAAAGACTGAAATTAATTGTTATGAAAGTGAAACAGAAAGGGGTGTATTGGCAGCCAGGGTTTGAAATTATCAAGATAAACATGCCCTTTGATAATTATCATGATAATTATCTGATTATTATCCGATAATTATCAAACAGAAACAATCTATCCTATATTTTTGTACACAACTCAAGCTACGGATTTAAAAAACCAACTTCAATTTCTTTGTTTCGGCCACACACAAGACAAATGAATGAAGAAAATAATGAATAAGTGACAGTTCAGATACGAAAACACCGGCGACGCGGGGAATCCCCGCTATTGACGTTAAGTAGCGCGTTCCAATACACGCGGTCGTGAAATGCGACAAATAACAACAAGTGGCAAATATTTTGGATTATACTTATCACGATAATTATCAACCTATAACAACTTTAAACCCTGTTGGCAGGTGACTTTATTTAGTCTATCTTCTTTCAAGGAACACTTAAATGTAAAACTACCTACATGTATAATTGTATACTCGATGTATATGACTCCATTATCTTTAAAAACATTTTTAAGACAGGTAATTTAGACCAGCCACACTAGGAACAGACGGTTACACCCGTATTCAGAAACATTACTATGAGATCACTCGACACTTGGATAAGAAACGAACCAATCACAGAGCTCTATTCAAGGCCATTGCATTGAATAGGGCTCTGTGATTGGTTCGTTTCTTATAAAAGTAAAAAATCAAACATTTTTTATGCTTAATAAAAAATGTTTGATTTTTTTATTTTGGTTTTTCAGGTCTATTTGGCACAGGAAAAGAGTTAGCACGTAAACTAAGTGTCACACGCAGTAATGTATACAAAGTGGAGCTAGCAGTGTATGCATTACGGGTCCGCGGTGGTGAGGCACCGCCCACGCTACTGCTTCCGCCTCCTCAACCCCAAGGATGGGAGGAACCTAATGCCAACTCTGATGATGAGGGATATTATTAATAAAACTTTCACATAACTTCAATAATATTTTATTTACAGTAAAGAGTTCACCCTAACAGTTTTGATTTGCTAACATGATGTGTGGAGATTTACAGAAGCAATGTGATCAATCAGTCATTTGAAGGCGTCCAATCATCTGATCCATCAGTTTTATAAGGGTCTTCATCTTCTTCGGATTCAGACAGTCCATCCCAACCACTAGGTCTATTGACAGTTGTCCTTTTCCTCTTCCCCACGACTTGAATTGAAAACAGTTCCTCATCATCATCATCATCTTCATCGGTGGAGTATCTCCTTTTCAGTTTCTTTTTTTTGTTCCCTATAAACAATTTCCTCAGTTGAAATGTCAACTTATTCTCATCCAAAATGTGGCAAACAAACCTATTGGTCACAATTTCTTAAAAGCTAAATCAATCGTGCTCCTCTATAAGCAAGTATCATTTTATAAAAATTCATAATCGTTATCCACACTCTCGCCTTCAGAGTCAAATGCTTCTAAGTGGTCATCGTAAAAGTTCACTGTATGGGCGTTTACATAGTATATGTTGCCATGCCTATGGACGATGCGCATACCTGTAAAACAAATATAAGAAATGCATTTTTTTACAAGATACAACAAGCATATCTATATCTAATTGTTATAAATTCTCAACAATATGTTTATTGTTGAGAATTTATGTAACATAGTTTGTGTTGGGCCTCTTGTCCACGAAACGACGAAACTATAGTGTATGTCAAGATCGTTAATGATTTACTTAATCGAAGACAATATCGGAAATCAAAACAAAAACCCATGCAATCATGAATATCGTAACGAAGAATCAACAGATTTTGCGATCAACTATTTTCTTAAAACTTAATTCCTTTGAAATATTTACCTATTTTGACGTGCAACGTCTTATAAATCGATGAAGGCCGGCTGCACGCACGAAAAACTGTCACGTTCCGGCTGATGAGCCGAGCGTGCAAGCGAGAGCGCGGAACAAGCGATAGAGCGGCACCGACTTTACAGACAACCTACTTTTTTTGACGTGACAACGTCTTATAATTCGATAGAGCCGGCTGCACGCTCGAAAAAATATGACGTCATGCGGCGTTACCTCGCTCTGAATCTAATTCTCTAATTTGAATTTGGAATTATGTTCTTTAAAATTTAAACTTTCAATGATACCAAAACCAGCCAGATACAAATAGTATAGCCAAAGAGATTTTATTACAAGTTTATTCATACTATAATGCGAAATCTATTAAACAAATGAAATTAAATTTTTCTTTTGAGAAATGCTACCATTCCATCAGTATTTTCTTAAGACGTTGTCACGTTCAACTATCGTCAGTAAACCGACTTTACAGACAACCAATTTTTTTCCTTTGTAAACTTACTAGACTTCCGCCCGCGACTTCGCGTAGAAGTTTTTTTTATCATTTATAGCCTTAGACAATTTAATACGGGACGTGGCAAGCGGACCCTTCTCCTCTGCCAAAGTACATGTCAGTTTATAAAAACTAGTTCGTCGCGACGACCGACCGCCATTTTGAATTCGTATCTGTCGCTAAGCGGAGCTCGTAAAAATTATTGGTTGCGCAGTGTTTTCTTGTAAACGACGACCAGAAACATTAAAGTTATCCTAAAACGGAGTTGCTTATCACACGGAAGTAATTGCTTGTTCAAATAAACTACTGTTTCACATAACAATAAAATTTTTCATCTACTAATTTTGCGACAGAAACAACGATATAACAACGTTAGGCGATATGGTGGTACGCGGATTAGCCGAGCCCGCGAGTGTGCGCTCATTGCAACAGTGTGCACGAGTGAGTAAATGTGTGCTATGCGTGTTTGCCTCACCCCCCGCGAAGAACCGCAGAATGTTTTCTGTACTAAATCTGCGCTATGCCACGTCCCGTGTTAAATGGTCTAAGTTTTATAGCCTATGCGACTCAGGAATAATGTAGCGTTCTACCTAACGGCGAAAGAATTTTTGAAATCGGTCCAATAGTTTTTGAGCTTATTTGTTAGGAACATACAAACATTCTCTTTATTATTAAGAGCGTTCCACATTATCCGATCCGATATCGGTATCGTTCGGCAGCCGATACGATATCGGAATGAGGATCCGTAACGTTTTTAGTTGAGAATGCAGATTTATAGAGCTAAGAAATCCTTAACATACACTGCAAAAATTTTTGTTCTACGACAAATATTTACGAAGTTATGATCAAATTACTAGCGGAGTTTACTAACCGGCCGGCGCTGTAGGCTGTGACGTCACTGTGACGGTCCATGCCAGTTAGCCGTTGGCAGCGACAACGCGACTAGACGCGCAGGTGTTTTCATTGGTTAATTGTTTCTTTGAAACAAGTTAAGTGTCCGATTTGCGTCTAATTCGCCTTTCTAACTATATATAAATATTGTATAGTGCCGAAATGTACAAATACTTCTTTTAAAACGCATGAAAAACTCTTTTTTAACGTGCCGAAAGACCCAAAATTACGTAAAAAATGGTATGCTGTTGTGAAAAGAGATGAAAAACTCCACCTTCTGCCCAGGCTACAAGACATTGTTGCGAAGATCATTTCGATGTAAGTACCAAGATACCTATATACCTACTTATTATTTAGTTGATATGAAAATAAGTTGGTACCTACCTACTATTACGTGTAGTTTAAATAAGTGTTCTCTTATAAGCCTGCTGTAATAATAAAAACATACCTAGTTACTTTTTTTGAGTTTTGTGGATAAGCTTACGTACTTACCTATTCTCCTGACACAGGGACGTACTCGGGTAAAAAAACAAAGAGTAAAGGATAATATTTCTTAATAATTGACACAACCGCGGTGCATTTAGAAATGTGCCTCGGCATATTGTTAGAAGCAAATAAATCAACAATAGTTTTTTTTATTTCAGTTGGAAGAAGACATGGAAAATTACATAAAGTTTAAGTTGGTTAGAGGAAAGCTGAAACTGAAGAAGGAAGTTTTGCCTCATAAGTTTGAATGTCAAAAACCTCAAAAAAAAGAAAATTAACAGACCTGGTTTTAATAAAAGACAAGATATAGAATATTTTGCAAGAGTTTAAGTAAAGATATTGGATACAAAGACCTGTTGTTGCATTCCATTGAAGTAGTAGAGTTTGAGAATCAAGACTCAAATATCATCCAAAACAGTGATCCCCTTAACATACCCGAAGAAATAGATGTATTATCCAAAAACAATGAAACAGGTCAAAAAACACAAGCAGTGCAGGTTAATATGAAACCAAAAATGAAAACTAAATCTAATAATACGCCAATCAAATGGAAACAGGGCACAGTAAAAAAGAAAGAAATCCATATAAAAAGAAGCATAGGGAAGTTGAGAGACTTTAAGATGATCGGACCTCACGCATATGTATAATTTTTTTATATTTATAGATATTTCATACATAAAATATTTGGATAATATTGTAACAATAGCCTGTGGTTTAGTTAATTTACAGGATTGTCTATTTAGTAATCAAGTGTAAAAATAAAAATGCTTTAGTTTCTTATAAAGAGTTTTATTTCTACAACCTTGCATAATAAAAAGCACATGTCATATTTAATAATAAAAGAGTAATTTTAAGTTTCGACCAGTTTTGGAAATACTAGGGTTTTCCAAAAATACGTGAATATCTCTAAAAGATCAGTACAATAGTTTTCATCATAATCTTCTTCGAATATTTCTATTTTATTGCTTTCAAAATTTTCATTAGCTACACAAAACAGTCCCTTGACTTTATTGCAAAAAAACATTTGAAGCTGAATTTGAGCTTTAGATTTGCTGCAAAGAACATTATTCTTTACGAAACTTTCCTTTCCTTTCTTCGTCGAGGGACATTTTATTTCTACTACGTATTCACTTGTCAATCCATTTGGAGAAGCACCTAGATGAGGCCAATCAGGTTTTAAAAAGAAACCACCATTTTCAATAACTATTTTCCTTGTTTTGGCTACTTCTACTCTGACAGCGGATTCCAATAGTTCATAGTCAAAGTCTGTACAGAGGCACCAAATATTTGTTCAATCAAAGCACCATCGGGAGTCTTACAATATGCAGCTTCGTGAACTTTAGACGCGGTTATTCTACAATACCTTAACTCATGCCATAACAGTGAACTAGCTTGAGAAACTGTTGCTTCTTCTGCTTTGTGACATTTTTCCATGGTGATTTTGTTAGAGCAATAATCAATAAAATCATCTGCACTATTCATATTATTGCCTTCCTTTTTGTACTGATGAACAAGATTATGCAAAGACAATTTTTTTTACTCATTCTTTGTAACATATACTGATAACTGATTTCTAACAGAATTTTCCTTGAGGCTTTGCACAACAGCTTTGAAAAACTGGTCTCCATTAGTGTTATCAGTGTTATTATCTACAATAGTAACTGAGCTGGGAACCATATATTTAGCTTTTATAAATTTTGCAGTTGTACCTATAGTAGCCAGTTTTGGTTTGGCCCAGTAGCATTTTTTTCTGTGGGAGATGGCTCCTCGCTGCGCCTATGGAGCCACGTCAAAAATGCTACGCTATATTTGCAGCCTCCCTTTTGAGTCGCACAGTCATGACATTCCACGTTCAGAACCGTCTCCTCTTTTTCATCACATGTAAATGTGCAGCAATACACTTTACTTTTTATTCTGTGTTCAGGCGTTATTTTTGCTTTTACCGTACATACATTTCCCAACCTCTGGACCTGAAAGAATCCTACAGTATCATCTCCATAGGTTTCCCGTCCCGATTTGTAATAAATACATAAAACAGAATAAAAATATGCAAATAAAAATATAAAAAGAAAATAAATATGAAAATATACCTATACTATATTTATACATAAAATAAAAAAGAGAAAAAGAAGAATAATAAAAATTATTAAACAACATAGTTATATAAGTAAGAATAAACAAAAACAACATTCGTTCATAAGTTTTGAATACGTCCCTGTACCTATACTTTACATGAATGTAGGTATAGGTAAAGTAAAAGAATGATTCCTTTCATAAATCTACTACTTACAGCTTAGATTAGACCTAAAGACTAAAAATAAGTACATAATTTATACACGTTGTTCATAAGTTCTGAATACGTCCCTGCTATATTTTACATTCATTCTTCCTTTCACATGCCTACTACCACCTACTAGGTACTAACGGCTTAAACCTAAAGTTTTACTAATAATTATCTACGTACGAAGATAAATAAGCAGTCTTACCTTTGCAGTTTCCAACCACGGATTTCAGCGCTGGTGAAATAACAATGATTACTTAGGTAATTAAATACCATGAAAGAATCCACTTTTGGAAGGTTATACTTATACTTTTTTAAAAATAAATTGCATATAAAATGACTAACCGCGTCGCCGCCGCCGCTCCGTCGACTGCGCTGGCGCTCGGACCGTCACAGTGACGTCACACGCATCTCGCGTACACTGACTTAGCGGCATGAACGGCTTAATGTTTATAACTTAATATCTTCGTAAGTAATGGTCCGATTTGGATAATTCAAAAAGAAATATCATTCTTAAGTCATAGAGAATAACGTGGATACTAGTTCTATTGAATTTGCTATAACTTTACTGATCCTCATTCTAATGCCTTTCCGGCTCGATATCGGATGTCGGACCGTCAAATTTCAAACATTTGTCTTGATATTAGCTTCGGTACCAATATTGGTTTAGGTGTGAAGGCGTAACAAACTTTCATATTTCTAATATTATTTAGGAAAAGGATTTCGCTCTTAACAGCCATAACGCCGTCGCTAGTTCCTATCCTATCCTAACATCGGATGAAATCGGGAAATGTGTTTGACTGAAGTCCGAAGGTCTAGCGACGGCCAACTCGCACTTTTTTAGGTTTTCTTCTTCTGAAGCCGAATCAAAGTTACCGTCACATAGGTAAGGAAAAGAAGTTCGTTTTCCATCTTCCCTTTCCCAATTGTTATTTCGGTGTTCGATATTTTGAACAATATTAAAACTTATGCCTAGATAAAATTGAACTTCTTTAGAGGTCTTTTTGGTGACATTCGGCACTTGAGGAATATAAAGTTGAATATAACCTGGTTGGTTCTGTTGTTGCCTGGCGCCGGGCGGGTGCGTGTGGTCGCGCCAGTGCCGGGGGTCCCTGCGGCGGCACGCGGCGCCCCACGGACAGTCGGCGCGAGGCCCGGCGCCCCAGTCCGCGTCGCCGGGGTGGCTGAACTGGCTCTTGTGCTGCGGGTTGCGTCTGCCCGACAAAACAAGACTCTTATTTGCTGTTGTCTTTAAGCCCGGTTCACGTTATTTGCAACACAACATGCAATGTTAAGTGGGAAACTCGCTGCAAGCTACATACGCCACTCCAAAATAAGTCAACATCGTTCCGTGTCTTCGGAATCTTACGTGGCTTGAATGGCGTAACGAAAAAATTTGGATATCCAAATACATCACATCACTCCAAACGCGCTCGTGTGTTACCGATCCCACGTCCACAGGGCCCGATCTAGCCATTTCGCCGCTATGGGTATAATCCCCGACGAGAGATAAAATCCGGAGTTTTTTTTACATTTTAGACAGTGAAATCGCTCGGAAACTACTGAATCTATTTTCATAAAACTTTATTAATCTTGTGCGCCCGGCGCGGCGACTCCAATCCTCCATTATCAATTTTGCCGCTCTAGACATTTGTCCGTTGTATTCGAACAAGATCGGCATCGGGATGCAAGAAAGCTGCAGGAGCAGTAAAAATAAGTAGTACCTATAGCTGTAGTACCATAAACAGAAAACGGAGCCCGCCCCGCTCCGTCCGTCTCCCTGAAAGAGGCCTTAGATGGCCTTTACAGTGTCTCCAGAGATTTTTTGATAAAAGCGAGGACCTTGACGAGTCCTCTAACCTGTACAACGAAATTCTCCCGCGAAAGAGTCTTACTGTCGTTCGTCTAAGTTCGAGATGAAAGATGGGTCCTTCAGGTCCTTGACTTAAGTCAAGGATTTGATTATTTACAAATGTAACAGAGTCTACCATTACTTCTAAAAGCATTATGTTGCTATAAATAAAGAAGATACTTGTTAATTGTACATGTATATGACTTACTATCGACCTATTACTGGTATAGGATTTGGCACTAGGTGGTAGACCCATATGTAGGGTCGTCTGGGTAGGTACGACCGTCTTTCTTGTTTCTGCCGTGAAGCAGTTCGCTGTTTCGGATTGAAGGGAAAAGTAGACAGTGCAATTACTGGGCATGGAAGGCATATATTCTAAGTCCCAAAGATGGCAACGCACTTGCAGTGTTAAGTGATTTACCCTTAACATTGCAAGTGTCTATAGGCGACGGTAGCCACTCAACACCAGGTGGGCCGCAAGATTGTTTGCCATCTCGTAATATATAAAATAAAATATGATTTTTACGGCAGGCCAGTTGCCTGACACCAACCCTCCTTGGGGACGACTGCTATCCTTCCACAGCACCCGGGACCACCAGCTTAACGTGCCTTCCGAAGCACGGAGGTAGTTGCTAAATTTTCGGTCACCCATCCGAGTACCGACCACGCACTTGGTAGCTTAGCTTTCGTGATCGTTACGAAATACGCACAACCGCAGTGCCATCGAACTCCTGAATCATGATTAAATTATATTTATTTTTACTCGTATTATTACGATTATACATAAATGTTGAAATTACCTGTAACAATTTGCACCATACATGCAACGTTCCCTCTTCTGAGGATTTTGTGCAGGTGGTTGTGGTGGTGGGGAGGGAATATCCTTATCCTTATTGTTGGTTTCCGAGGATTCCTGAAATAGATTAGGTACATAGATTTCCATTCAAAAGTTTTACCATCCGTTCGATGCTTTGCGAATGATTAAAATAATTTGCTTGAGATACCAGAGATATGTGATCAGCAGAGTAAAATAGCATCACCCCATATCATCTAATGGGCGTCGTAGAAGGCTACTAATGGATCAGCAAAGGGGTATTTCATCACCTTTTACTCCGTCCACCAATCCGTATTGGGTAAGGGTGGTGGACTACTGCCTGAACCTCCTTCGATGACAAGGAGAGGTCTTGTGCCCCAGCAGTGGGTCGAATTATAAAGGGTGTTATGATGATGATGATATAATGACCATGTATGCTATGTCGTAAATGGGGATGCAAGTTTTAATTTTAGACTATGTTCAAAAATCTTTTGTATCTGAGGTGTACAGTAACCATTTATCATCAGGTATGCTGTAAGCTTCCTTGCCATCCATATACCTAGTATAAAAACACAGATTTTTACAGTTTCAACAGTAAGCTTTATGTACAATTAAACTAAACAAATGATTTCCATACATTTCAGCCGGCTATTACTGCTGCATCAGAAGTAAAAAACAATGAAGGGTATTTGCCGTATGTATTAAAATAGTGCGCGTCAATTGCAATGCGTTTTCCGCATAACACAACCGCGCGATTTATTGTGAACATAAATTACCAAGCTGTAGATACTTCTCATAAGCAAGTGGTCTACGTGCTGAATGGAAATGCTGCTGTAATAACCTTAACCGCCACTTCAGAGCTCATTTAATCCAGAGCATCCAGTAATTATTTGTGTAATACAAATTGAAAAATTATTTCACATTGCAGCACCACCTAGTAATCAGGTCTTTTTAGTAGTCCCAATTCTTGCTCAAATACGTACTTTGATGAACCCTGATTAGATAATGATGTCTACATTATGCTATATAAAAAACGACTATTAAATATATATGTTTTATTTATTTTAAATAATTATAGGAACTTCTACTATTAGTGATAAGTGAGCCTGTCTTTATGTGGCTGTGGGTTTGTGGCAACGTTGCTTCCACCTTCACCTGGCCACTACCTAACATTGGCCTTCATCTATACTAATATTATAAAGCTGAAGAGTTTGGTTGGTTGGTTGAACGCGCTAATCTCAGGAACTACTGATTCAAATTGAAACATTCTTTGTGTTGGATAGTCCATTTATCGAGGAAGGCTATACTTCCGATAACCACGCGAAGTAAGTCGCGGGCACATACACTAGACGTATGTGACCGCGTGATATAAAGCCCTAAAATACCAAAAAAAAACTACTTTCTTTCATCATAAAACTCTTACCGGTTGATCTTTGTTGCTAGGTCCAGCCACAGCTCCATCAGCCTGCTCTATATCATTATCAATAGGTTCCTCTTTAATGTCCACTACTTCTTTTTTTACCTTTTTAATTATATCGTTAGAACTCTCATCTGATAAACTATGAGCCCTTTTGGCTGGTGATTTTGGCTCATCAGATCCTTTCTGATCAATATCTGTATCTGATGCTGCCTCTCCATTATCTGTTGCTGAAATTTCATAAAAATTAGTCTCATAAGTTTTACTTGGTACCTAATCTTGTATATTTCTTTTCATAGTTGATCAACTATAGTTTTCGTGAAATGCAAGTCTATAGGTAAAATCATAGAATTTATAATTCCATCATAGGTAATCGACGTAAATTAAGCAAGCAACTACACTGCGCGTTTCGTGAATGGGACACCGAAAATTTATTCAACTCTACTCTCCATCCTTTGGAAGGCATGTTGAGTTGGTGTTTCAATCTGCTATACAAAATAAGTTTTTTTTTTATGTTGAATAGACGGATCGTTTGACCACAATCACGCCTGATGGAAAGCGATGATGAGGCCTAAGGTGGTACGCGCTCGCTAGAAGATGCTTGTTCACTCTGGCCTTAAAGATGTCCAGGTTATACCGATTGTTCCTGGAAAAAGACCTCTGCAAAGAGTTCCACTCCTTAGCTGTTCGCATAATGAAAGCGGAATGAACGAAAGCAAATCGCTTGGTGCGAATTGGAAGAATGTCGACAACATAAGTGAAAGCCCTCGCCGCCCCTGGTCGTCCGGTGCTGGAAAGGGGATCAAAATATGTAAAACTTCCGCACACTCTCCGTAATGCAACCGATAAAAGACCGAGAGGCTAGCCACACGACTTCGAAGGTCTAGAGATTAGCCTCAACGAGTGCATCATTACTTATGAGTCTCTTCGCACGGTGTTGCACCGAGTCCAATGCATCTAACTGATATCGAGCAGATCCGTCCTAAAGGTGAAAACAGTACTCCAAGCAGGAGCGAACTTACGCTCGATAAAGGCTTAGGCACTGCTCAGATGTGAAATATCGTCGACCTTAAAAAGTATGCCAAGTTTTTTGGCAGCGGTTTTAGCAATGGACTCGATGTAGCGACCGAAATTGAGCTTGGCGGAGATATTTATACCGAAGACCTCGAGATAGTCATTAATCGGCACGGAACCATTTCGCAAAGTCGGAGTCAGATGAAGTGGAATCTGTTTGGCCGAGAAAAGACCAGCCTGTGTTTTGGAGGGATTGAATCTAACCAAATTAGCTTCACCCCAGAGGGAAAGGCTTCCAGGGTTGAATTCACTCCCTTCATCATTGCCTCCTTCAATGATCGGACATCTGCAGCAGACTTTGCATCAGACAAGTACCTCTCCGAGACTGTGCTGTCGTCTGCATACCCAAAGGTACTGAGAGCTAAGAGCAGATCATTGGAGTTAGGAATAGAGTTGGTGAGAGGGCAGGTATGTAAATAAACAACATAATATGTATTATATTCATAAGAGATTGAGTTATCTTAGTTGATATGTTATACTGAACAACTAAATATTATGATAAACATATTATCATAGATTGCAATTTTACATGACATAATTGATTTAAGTAATTGAAGAGTAAGATTTTAACTTACGTAATAAGGATGGTGACTTAGGAATATCATCTTCAGCACTTTCATTTAAACCATCGAAGTTAATTTCATCTAATTGCTCCTCACCCTGGATATTCTCAGTAGGTTCTGTTTGTGTGCTTGATTGGTCGTCTTCTTGTTTAACTTCCAGAGGGTTAGGAGGTGAATCTGTATCAGTACCTGCTATACAATGCAGGACTTCAAACCAATAAGAGTCTGGCAGAAGCCCAAATCGGTCACCATGAGCAACATTTTCAGTGCAATTAAGTTTTAATATTTGGGTTTCACTTATGTCTTTCTTTATTATAAAGCAAGGATTTTGGTGCAACTGAAAATTTACAAAATTATAAATATTAAGTCTTGTTATCACATTCCACCGCAGTAACGGCATACACAGTAAAAGTGAAATTCATATAATGATGGAACTGGTATCGCCATTTTCACAAAAATCATTCTTGAAAACACGAGAATCAAGAAATCACTATATTTACATCAGAAAATTATTATAATAGATAGAGCAGTCTAGAAATAACGAAATTCAAGTCACTATATTTTACATCAGAAATTTAATTTTATAGATAGAGCAGTCTCACTGTCATTCTGTACAGGAGGCTTGAATTCCTAGTGTCTTTATTGATGAAAATGTTTCTTTTCTATTACAGAAATTTCAAACAGTTGGATATACACAATGATATTATAAACTTTATGTTATGTTACATTTATAGTAATTTGCGTTGAAATCTGTGCCACGGAATCTAAAACTGACAAATGCCTTCTTGTGAATATACCTAAAGAAAAAATATTATTACATCATCAAGGAACAAAATTGGGTTTTACTTCCCAACTTCTGCAAAATTGTCAGAAAATGAGTTAAAAAAATTCCAAATTGCATCTTATAAAATCCTAAAAGCTGTTACAAATCTTTTAGGTTTTTATAAGATGCACTGACACTTGACGTTATGAATGTGTTCAGATATTATTGATTAGTTGTGTATTATAGAAGTTATTGCCGCATCTGCTCAGATATTATTGAAGTAATGAATGTTCAGATATTATTGGTAACTTGTAGTGTATGGAACTTATTGACATTTTAGACTGTTCAGAAGTATTTGGTCACTTTAACTGCTCCAATATATCTGATGGTGGCTGTCCTCTTTTAAAAGACGATCCGAGGCCTATGTAAAACAGTGGGTGTCTCTCAGCTAAAATGATGATGATGATGATGAGACTATATACGATAGTATTTATTGATTTAAATTTTATGTACCTACCTGACTTCAATGCAACACAGGTACTTTTTTTTAAAAGACTTATCTTAACAGACATGTCAGTCCTATTGTGAACTTATATAATAATTAACAAATCATATGAACCAATTAAACTACAATGTTATTATCGGAAGAAAGTTGTGGCAGGCATATAAAGCGATAAGCCAGTCTGGCCTCTTCCTACATGGGCCAGAATGCTGTGAAATACACCAATATCTGACATATTAATTTTCAATTTGCTCACAAATACTTGTCTCTCTTCCTGGTACCGGACACAATACATCAACAAATGTTGGAGATCTTCCACTACACCACATATTTCACAGTTGGGAGACTCAATTTTCTTCATAAGATACCCAAACTTATTGCATGGATACTTGTTCAGAACGAAGTCTATTAATATCACTACAAAGTGTCTATTTAATGTAAAATTAATGAACTACGGTATTCGTGGAGGCTGACACTGTATGGTTTTATACCATATTTCTTTTTCTTTTGACCTTTCATCAAAATATTCTTTCCAAGGTACTACTTACCGCCTTAATAATTACAGCATCATGACATACTTCTAACTCTCCATGATTTCTAGATATTCTTTTGTCCTCACACTGCAAATGTGCAAAATTTTAAAATGTATAATGTATATTACCAATCTACAGCAAATTCTTTGAAATGTATAGGTATGACTAGAACAAATACACTGAAAAAATGCAGCCGCCTGGATTGCGGAGAATGCTGGGTTCAATTCCCCCCTGGGGCAGGTAAATTTTTTTCATTGTATTTTTTCTAGCTTTAAAAATATTTATGCGTTTGTAAACGCAAATATTATTCCATTGTATAGGTATGACCTTGACAGTGGGTAGTAAATTGATATTATTATAAAAGTAATAGGTAATACTGTATAAAAATTACCTTCAGTAATGTTCCTCTACCTATCAAATGTTTACCAGTAGGCAGTAGTATTTTACACGAATCTTCACTGTCAACACGCACTAATTTAAACACCATTTTTACAAAACAAGATGGTAATAACCTTTGTAATTTATAACTGTGGTATTATTACTAATAAAATTTATCAAATCACAATCATTTTTCTTTCCATTTATTAAAATTAATAGAAGAATGTTATAAGTGTTTCTCTGCCCTTCTATCTGACAAGGAGGAGATTAACAAAATATAATAATTATCACTCAATCTACTTATTCCCAGATAATTTATATCGCCGATAGTTTTTATTTGATGACAAATCGAGCGAAAATCACCGAAACAAAAGCAAACAAACAAACTGTCAATGTCACACTCACCGCGGTCCAAATTGCGCATTTAAGCGCTATCGGCACACGGAGTGAATAAAATTGAACGTATTCGCACCAACGAAAATATGTGTCGTCATGAGTGATGTCATTAAGCAGTGCTAACGGTGCACACGAAAAAGAGGTAGTGCAATGTGTGCGCAAATGTCAAACTCGAATTTGACGTTTAAGTATGTGAATTATTAGAGTAAACATTTGAGTTTTGAATTAATAAAGACTCGTTATAGCATTTACAACAATAATTTTATTTTGAATGAATGAATGAATGAAAAAGCTCTTTATTTAAATGGACTTTGCTAAGTACTTTTAAATCGTCAAAAGCCCTACCACCATTTCGACGAAATAATTATTTTACTTAAATAATTATTATTATGCTGAGACGGAGAAGAAATGGCGAAAGAAACTCCGCAGCTTACAATTTCGTAATGATTTCAAAACATCATTACATGTCCATAGATATATCAATATGAATAAATTACAATTTTAAATGCGTAAATTTGGGCAGATTTTACTCCCACGCATTTGGATCATTTAAATAATCATTTAACTTGTAATAAGCTTTTTTATATAATTTAGATTTAACAGTTTTTTTAAATTTATTAATAGGCAAGTCTCTAATATTCTTCGGAAGCTTATTGTAAAAACGTATACATTGGCCCATAAAGGAATTGCTTATTCTGTGGAGACGAGTTTTATATACAACCAAATCGTGTTTCTTCCTAGTATTTACATTGTGCGTATGACATTTCTCGGAAAAATTCATAATATTTTTCTTTACATATAGTAAGTTTTCCAGTATATATTGTGATGACACAGTTAGAATATTTATCTCCTTGAACCTTTCTCTGAGGGAGTCACGCGGACCTAGTTGATAGATTGCTCTAACAGCCCGTTTTTGCAGAACAAAGATGGTATTAATATCTGCAGCACTCCCCCAGAGAAGAATTCCATAAGACATTATGCTGTGAAAATAACTGAAATAAACCATTCTAGCAGTATCTATATCAGTTAGCCGCCTAATAGTTTTAACTGCATATGCCGCAGAACTTAGTTTACCCGAAAGTTTTACAATATGTGGACCCCATTGCAATTTAGAGTCTAACATTACTCCTAAGAAAGTTGTTGTTTCTACAGGTTTCAATTCTACTCCATTTATTTGTACATTAGTTTCTACACATCTCACATTCGGTGTAGTAAACTTAACTAATTTGGTTTTTTTTTCATTCAGCAACAAGTTATTGATATCAAACCAATTAACTACTTTCGCAAGTGCATTGTTCACTTCGTCATAATTATCTAATTTTCTATTTATTTTGAAAATCAAAGAAGTGTCATCCGCAAACAACACAATGTCATGATTGTCCCTTATGTAGTAAGGCAAGTCATTTATGTACACTAGAAAGAGAAATGGACCAAGAATTGAGCCCTGCGGAACACCTATTGTGACTAGAGAACCTGGAGATATTTTGCCATTTATATCAACTTTCTGTATTCTATTGCTCAGGTATGAAGTCATAAGGTTGAGAGCCTTGTTCCTAACGCCGTAATGGTGTAATTTCCTGACCAGAGTATCATGATTAACACAGTCGAAAGCTTTAGATAAATCACAGAAAACCCCAAGGGCGTCGCGTGATTCTTCCCAAGCAGCAAATACCTCCTTTAACAACTCAACTCCCGCATCAATGGTGGAGCGACCCCGAGTGAACCCGAATTGCTTTTGATGAAATATGTTGTATTTATTGAAATGCTTTAATAGTTGATTGAGCATTAGTCTTTCAAAGATCTTACTTAAAGTCGGTAGAATAGAAACAGGCCGAAAATTGGTGGGATCTGAGGTTTCGCCAGATTTAAATAACGGTATAATTTTACTATGTTTCATCAAGTCAGGAAATACACCAGAGTCAATACAATTGTTAAATACGACTACTAAATAAGGAGCTATTATAGTTATAATGGATGAGATTGTCCTGACTGACAGTCCCCAAAGATCCATAGATTTTTTCAGGTCTAGAGTTTTAAACGTATTTATAATATCTTTATAATTAACAGCTGTAAATTCAAAGTTACTATCACATGATGATACATTTTGTTTAAGCAGCTGTTCAGCTGAGGTGGAAGACGACTGAAGTGATTTAGTAGTCTGTATGGGAACATCTGAGAAAAACCTTTCAAATTCCATCGCTACTTCCAAATCAGCTTTAACATTTACATTATTAATCTTTAAGTTAATATTACGGAAGCGTGTTTGACTCCTACCAGTTTCACTGTTAATAATATTCCAGGTTTCTTTAATCTTATTTGTAGAATTCTTAATTTTGTTTTTTAAGTAAACTGACTTGGCAGTGGAACAGGCTCTTTTGAAAACTTTGGAGTAGTCTCTTACATAATTAACAAATACTGGATCAAAATTAAATGATTTTTGACCATACAAATTGTACAACTTATTCCTGCTATTGTAGATACCAGGCGTTGCCCATTCACTAAAGGTTAGATGATCACAGATCGTCTTTACTTTTGGCACAAAAGTGTTGGTAAATTCATCATTTATTAAATTAAATAAAGAACTGTATAGCTTATCCGGACAATCATTATAAGGCAAACATGGTAGCTTCACAATTAATTTCGATTTAAATTTTTCAATTCGGCTTGCATTTATAGGAATAAAACTTATTTTCGTTCTTTGCACTTTAACTTTTTTTCTAGGAAACGATGCTAATTGACCACAATGATCAGAGTGCAACATATTAATAATTGACTTTTGGCTAGGTTTTCGGTTAGTAAAAATATTGTCAATGCAAGTTGCACTTGTTTCAGTAATTCTTGTGGGTTCATAAAAAACGTAGTCCAAATCATAGGACTTAAATAAATTTAAAAAATTACAAGTGATTGAGTTTGTCTCTAATATGTTTTACTCTATTAATAATCCTAGAGTGCTATTTCAGTGTTGAAATGGTTTTTACATAACCTCTTCTTAGACGTTTGACATTTACACACAAAGTGTGGATCAAATTGATTGCGCGCAAATAGTGCAAATTCAATTCGGTCCAAGACGTTTGCACTGTTGGTAGGTAACGTTCGTAGTGTTTGCGCATCTTGGACCGCAGGGACTCTCGTTCGCACACATCGTTCAAAACTACAAAATATTAATTTGCCCTTTTCATGAATCTATACTACAACTGGATTGCGCACTATGAGCTTGAAAACGAGCCGAAAGAGAGGCATAAAAGTAGTAGTGCGTCTCTTTCTAAAGAGTGTCTGTTTCTTAATAATTTCTACGGACACAGAAAAAAATAATATTAGATGAATAATTAGATGATTTATTTTCTGGTATAAAAACTAAAGTCCAACGCGTATGTTGCGCTTTCATAGATTTGAAAAAGGCTTGTGACTGGGCGTATAATCGTGATAACCGATATGGTCTAAGTCACAGTTTCTTTATTCATTTAGGTACAATTTGTACACTAATAAAATTCAATTTTGATGCAATCTGTTCAAAAGTCTACCAGGAGGCTTTGTTCTATGGTGAGCAGCTTCTGATATGATTATTGAAATCTCTCTATAGTAGGCTCCAATGCTTCTGTTACCTTAAATGGTCCGTACACTGAACCGTTTAACATTGGAAAAGGTAATTATTTCGGATTAGAACGTGCACATTAACATAGAAATTTCGGCTACCTAGTCGCGGCTGAGGCCTTAGGTACTATCTATGTTTATGTGCACGTCATGACATGAAATCTAGTTTAACCGGTAAGCTAGTTTGAAATGAAAGAAGGGTTGTATCAGGTATTTATATTTATTGATTCTACTTCTGTAACCTTATTATAATATCCTTATAATATGTAAGACAATAATTGCTTTCTATGTTCATAATTCGCAAATCATGTTATACATTGCTAAATAAAATAGTCTTATGTAGTCTTTGACGCATTGTCATGCGATTACCCATAATTTTGAGGGTCTCTTCTTTCGCGTACGTTTTGAGTCTCATGTTAAGATAATTGTTTGCTACACATTTAATTACTTCTATTTCATGTTTTGATTCGATGGTGCGTGACTGTACTGGGTGGGGAATATTTTTTAGTTGGGTGTAAAAATGTTGTGTGATTATATTCATCATATATTTTCTCTTAAAATCTTGTTTTGATTGCAATGATAGCGTTAAGAACAAATTTTCCGTGTACTTCACAATATCGAAAACTATTTTAGAAGCATGCTTATGACCGCCTCTGTCGACGAAAGCTGTGAAGGATGAAAAGTTACAAATGTCAACAAAATAGGCATGATCTACATGCTCCCGTTTAGTTAACAAGGCAGATTTGCAATATTCACAAGTAATTTTTTGTAACATTTTTCCCACGATATATCCCGATATACAGGGTTACAGGAAAAGTCGTGCTAGATCCGTTAAGGGCGTGTAGTACCCATCATTTGGGACTTATTTCACTATGAAACACCCTACCCTAAACTTAACCCATTTCGAGATATTCGACTTTTAATTTTTTTATTGAAAATTGCCGATTTTTAAGCTTCTAAATTAAATTTTGTTTATTTTGTGGGTCTTATTATTATTATTATTGCATGTTTACATGTGTAATAAGATGCGATAGGATGTCAATTATTAAAATAGTGTATAAGTTAATTGAACAGGCCGTAGTAGACAAGTTAAAGTTAAGAAATGAAAACAAATATTAGAAAGTTCATTTTTCTCTAAGGGATATTACAAAAAAATAGTATGGCATTTGTTCCGAAGATGGGTTTAAAAATATCAACGTTTAAAAATTTAAAAAAAATTTAAAATTAAAAATCGGCAATTTTCAATAAAAAAATTAAAAGTCGAATATCTCGAAATGGGTTAAGTTTAGGGTAGGGTGTTTCATAGTGAAATAAGTCACAAATGATGGGTACTCCACGCCTTTAACGGATCTAGCACGACTTTTCCTGTAACCCTGTATAATACAAAATGTTTCTTTTAAAATCGGAAACATTTGTTCTTTCAATTAACTGTATTAATGAATAAATTTTATCTGCTTCGGTACTTTCATGATTAGGGTCTTGTGAAATTGATGATCTTTTTGCACTTCTAAACTCAAGTATAGGGGAAGATTCATAATCCTCTTCAGTACAGTTAGCGTTAATACTTGGTTTTACACTATTACGAAAAAGTAATTTACGCATAATGTACATGAATTGTAGCGCATCTGGATTAAAATTTGTTCGCCCACAAGCTCTTACACATGAAAAAAATAACTCCAAATGGTCTTGAGAAGCTTTGTGTGTTAAAAGATAACTTTGAACATTTTCATCAAAAAAAATCTGTAGCTAGATTTGTGAAACTATATGTATCCATTATGATACCAAGAACAGGGATATGTCGTCTATGCATTAAAATATTCTGAGGCTTTAGACAACATGCATTTTGACAATCGCTCTCGCTATCGCTTAATCAGAAAATGTATGGGATTGACATAAGCAATCGAAAAGTGACGTCATCAGAATAATCGAATCCCATACATTTTTTTATTTAGCGATAGCGAGAGCGATTGTCGAAATGCATGTTGTCTAAGGCCTCTGGCCATTTACTTTTAATTTTGACAAGTATTCCCTTGTGTCCTGGAAGACATTAACCCAAACGTCTTTGTTATTTGGGCGCAGCGGAGATTTAAATCCGGTTCCAAAAGGATTTTTTGAGTCCAGTAAATCAAAAATCCTGTCCAAGTATCTTAAATATTCAATAGTTGCCTCACTACCAGTGCAAAATCAATATGTCCACTACATCGCAGGAAATCAAGTGCATCAGCCACTGAACTACTGAGAACTTGCGCTGCCAACCTAACATTCATTTTCTTTCCAAAAAAATTAATGTGTGCCCTTGAAATTTTGTTAGCAAGTTTCAGTCCTTCTTCTTCTTGCAGTTTTTGCAGTTTTTTTATATAATCAAATTTTATTTCACCTTTTTCAGAGATTAAAGAAGTCTCAGAAAAAACATTTCTGGCTAATTTTAACATATGTACAGGGTCCAGTATACAATGCACATTAATATTGTCTTTGGTTGGATGCTTAAAAAAGGGCTGAATATTAGGATAATTTACATTACATCCTAATATTCTATATGTTTTGACATTACTCGCAGCACCATCAGAAGTCAAACAGTGAACAAGTATATTTATGTCCGCTAACATTCTTATTGCCGTAGATAATAAAAATTGTACGGTTGATTGAGGTTAAAAATGGAGTCTCTCAACACGTGTTTTTACAACAAGAACTCGGGAGAAACTCCTTGAATATATTTCTCTGATTTGTTCTGCAGTTTACGTTTTTTGCTTATTGTGTCTATTGTTGATGGTCCTTGAAGCGGTTCAACCAATGTTAAACTATTGAGCACTTGAATTTTCTTGTCAGGTATAACAATCTGTAAGCATTATTTAATATGTTACTTTCATAAGGGCATACAAATAAATAATGGTTTTCAACCATAGAAATAAAAACTGAAATATCTTCATACCTTTGCAAATATTGAGGGGAGAGCTGTGTATTTTAACCGTTTTCTTGATTTGTTCATAAAGTCTAAATCCTTAAAATGTAAACCACAAATGACTGATGTCTTGTTCACTTTTCCATGAATACTTTGCTTCCATCTTTCGGCCATTACATTGTCCTTAGGAATCCTATAAAATATTATCATATTATAAAGTAATAACCATTACATAACATTTGTACTTTACAGACAATCAGACTATACAGACCGTTTGCCCAACAGAGCCCATTACTATGAGAATTATTACTGCAGGTATGATCATTAGTACAACAAGTGAAAATTAAACTTATTTCATTATCATGATATGAAAATTAATTCTGGCCATAACGCGCCAGTAATATTAGCTCAATGATAGGTATCTGAAGACTATAAACTTGTAACAATGTCAATTTTGTAATTATTGTAGTAGGTAGATACATACATTATTTTGTTTAGTTTTACAAATTTTCTCACATTGTACACATGTATAGATTTGTTTTAAAGAGCCCAGGTCAGATTTTAGATACTTACTACCTACACTCAAAATCAACGCAGCAGTCCGGGTTAGTAAATAATGTTAATTAGGTCACCCTACATCGCTACACTTAAAAATATACTATATTAGCTTACCTGTGGAAAGATAAGCCGCAACCGGGATACCATTCGGTTTTACATCCGTTTATACAACAAAAATAAACCATTTTCACTAACACTTTCGTAAGCTTATTACAACAAAACTGAAAATAAGATAATGTGGAAGTGAAGACGAAAACAACAGCAGCCATATTGAAATTTCAATCCTACCACAACAACAGTACCACCTACGTAAATTACAAAAAACTACTAAAATTTTAAAATATAAAATCATGTCATTTCAAATTAATTATATTGTTTTGTAATTTTATGGTAGCGAAATAATTATCATTGCTTATGAACTACTTTCAAGTAAGGTCCTAAGCAAAATAACTAGTATTTCTTCCATTCCACATACCAATAATTACCAAAGAATATTTTATTCAATACTGGCAGGTAGGCTAGACAAGGACAGACTACTACTTTTGTGCTATCTCACTGAGCTCGGATTTTCTACTTTGCGTAGGATACAGGAAAATCTACTTTATTGTAACTACATAAGGTTTAAACTTTTAAAAGTGTCATTTTGAAGTACGCAATCCAGTTGTAGTATAGATTCGTGGCCCTTTTCCGCTTATTATAGTTTTAATTTAATTAAAATATATAAGGTCGTTTCTAAGTAATTTATAATGAATATATCTTTCTTTTTTAATTCGATGTTTGTTTCTTTGTTTGAAAATTGTTTTCAACATTATTTTTATTATTATAGGACAGATAGGTAAAGAGGAGAAACGCAGCTGTCAAAAATAGCACAAATAAAACTGTTTTTTATTCTCCTTCTCGATTTTTTAGGAAATTAATAAATTTAAAAGGAAGTTTTTAAGATGATGAAAGCCACTGGTCTTGGTTCTCACAGACCTCTATCGGGACAGCTATACAAATACACAAATGTTGTAAAAGGATGGCAACAGAGATGGTTTGCTGTAGATCCTGAGACAGGAGTATTATCTTACTATCTATTCGATGGTCCTGGAGATACTGTGCAGCCTGGACAACCGGCTCGAGGCGAGGTAAAACAAAATATTTAATCTAGATACCTATAGGTACCTATTATTAATAATTTACATTACACACCTATCAAGTCTTTGAAGATCAATGTAACATTGATTATTAAAGATGTAACATTCATATTATATTTCATGTACATACATGCAAAAATATAGAATACATAGTAATTTATTTCAGGCACATTTAGCAGCCGCAGTTATTTGTCCAAGTGATGAAGATTCTAGAACATTCACTATTAACTGTGCTTCTGGAGACATGTTGAAACTAAGAGCCACAGACGCCCGAGCCAGGCAGGAGTGGGTCAATGGACTACGAGCCATTGCAGAGATACATACTAAGGTAAAAGTATAAGCAGAAGTTCCTCGGACTCTTAAAAACTGTTTTAATGGCAGGTACATAATTAAATCCAATACTATGTATAAGCATCTAAACTTTCACACAGCAAAGCATTAATTCTACCCCTCTATTTTAAAGGTTATACAAGAAATTGAGATACTTTTGGTAGAGACTTTATTATTATAAAATTTAGTAAACTTTTAGATTATTATTTTATAACAAATCTTTAACTAGCACCCATAAGACTACCCACTGTTCAGCTTATTCAGATTAAATACTTTGATATTTTATATTGGTATTGGTTTTATATTGGTATTACGACGTGGCAAACAAGCTTGCGGCCCACCTGATGTTAAGTGGTCACCGCCGCCCATAGACACTTGCAATATTAAGTCTAAATCACTTAATACCGCAAGTGCGTTTGCCATCCTGGGAACTAAGATGATATGCCCCCCATGCCCAGTAATTACACAGGCTACTTTCCCTTCAATCCGAAACTCAGCGAACTGCTTCACGGCAGAAATAAGAAAGGCGGTGGTACCTACCCAGACGACCCTACATATAAGTCTACCACAGAGATTATCAAACTTATTTCTTTTACCGCCCCCTTTGAAAATCAATTATTTTTCACCGCCCCCAATTTTTTATACCTACACCTATAACTTAAAAACCACAATTTCTTTACACAAACGCGTTTAAGTATCTCTTTCGACGCTCGATCGTACCTACTTAGCAAGTTAGGACAAGTATCAATCAACCAGCCGTTTGCTTTCGGATTGCACCAACATCGTTATTTAACAAAAACTCGTTACAACTTGATTGCGTACGGCGTTGTTATGTCTATGTTAAGACTTTTTTAGTTTTCATCCCATTATACAGGGTAGAAATATACACTAATTATTCGATATTGAGTAGTAGGTAGGTTTTAATTTTAGTGAATTTTAAAATATAAAGTAAATAAAATTACAAATCAACCATCGCCCCCCTAGACTACGCCAACGCCCCCCATTTTTTTCTGGGCCCCTTAACGCCCCCCTCTTGGTCTCCAACGCCCACAAGGGGGCGTTATCGCCCACTTTGAGAAAGACTGGTCTACCACCAAGTAAACTAAATAGCACATTAAATACTTGATCAGGATATGTTGATAAATTATTTGTCTGTAAGATCTAAAGCGGACGGGAAAAAGAACCCTGCATGTTGGAAAGGCGAGAGTCGGTTTATCTCTCACGCTAGCTATCTTTACATTTAGATGGTTACCATCAGGTGGTAAGGGTCGACCGAGACAGGTTTCACATTCTCAACCGAGACAGAGAATAAATTAAAAGCTCGGCAGAGACCGAGAGCCACGACCGAGAATAGATAAATTGAGAAAAAAAAATATGTTATTTTTGGATAATATAGTATACTAGCGACCCGCTCCTGCTTCGCACGGGTGCAATGCTTATGTAAATATGCATATATTATACATACATATAAACCTTCCTTAAGAATCACTCTATCTATTAAAAAAAACCGCATCAAAATCCGTTGTGTAGTTTTAAAGATCTAAGCATACATAGGGACAGATAGACGGCAGATAGTGACTTTGTTTTATACTATGTAGTGATTTAGGAATGTAATAATAATTTGTTTTTAATAGTTTTAATAATCAAAATTGAACAATGTGATGTTTTAGCACATAATTAGCTGCGTTTGTGGACGCGCGCGGTAGTCTCAGTGATTTTTCGCCGAGAACCGAGACAGAGTTCTCTGTAGATTTTTTAGCCGAGAATGCCGAGACTGAGACCGAGATCTCGGTCGAGCCTTATCAGGTGGACTCAACACCCAAAACTGTTTTACAGGCAATGGGCGCAAACCCGCCACTCCAGCCACGAGAGCAGCTTGCAGTACACGATGCTATGGCCTCAGCGAGGCAACAGCTTCAAGCCACTGAGTTAAGGTATGTTACAAGAAACAACAACTGATTAATGAAAAACATATATTTTCTACTTATGACAAAATCAAGATATGTTACAATAATGAATTGTATCAATAGTGGTTATATGATTGGGTACATAGTAGGTACAGTAATTTTGTGGAGTTTTTGTTGTATTACGTTGTGAGAGTACATTTTTAACTTACCATTTAACTCAATCTACTATGTTTACTCTAGAGAATTCTTACTCTTTAATGAATATTAAAACAGTAATTTTTTATAGGGTTAGTACAAAAATTATGGCCTACAAGTGCTGCAAAGTGTACAGGCCTTTTGACCAAAAAACAAACTTCAGCGCCTTTTGAAAACTTGATCGGAACACATGGAGAAGTAATTTTTACACTAAATTTAATGCTTGACGAACAAAGGCATGTTAACACAACATATCACCACTAAAATATAAGAAATCTTTTTATCTTGTTGCAGTGATGCAGCGCTTGCAAGATGCATAGAGTCATCAGATTCACCTTTCCCTCACACAGACCCAGATCTATTATTATTAAAGGTAGGTATTTTATAATGTTTATGTGTATTATACATCGTTAACTAACCCACCATTATCAAGATTGACCCAATGCAAATTAGTTTTAGTAATTACGGTCTATTCCAATATGTTCTATGATTTTGTTTTGTTCTAATAGTTGGACAACTTGTATTTTTTTTTTCTCCAGGCTTAGGTAGGTACTTTTGCAACCAATCTCGATCGATCGCCACTGTACTCCATACTCTTGAGTTTCGACACTAGCGCTGGATTGGATTCATCGTCATCATCATTTTAGCTAAGAGACGCCCACTGTAGGACATAGGCCTGCCCCAAGGATCTCCAAACCGGTCGGTCCTGCGCTTCCCGGTACTTGGTCGCCACTCGAGGACATTTCCGCCCCAACGGCCGTCAGTCTTTGGGCTATGTCGCTGACCTTGGTTCTCCTGCGGATCTCATCATGTCGTTGACTTTGGTTTTCCTGCGGATCTCATCATTTCTTATATGATCACGCAGAGAAACTCTGAGCACAGCCCTTTCCATTGCCCTTCTTATGCCCATTGTAAAGCGGCCATGTTTCAGTTCCATAGGTCATCACTGGCAACACACGATTTGCATTCATATTGCCTTTGACGTGGGCGAGCGCCGTTAGAATTAAACTCTCTACACACGGTTCTAATATCGGTGGAAATATCGGGGAAGTGGTGGGGAGCACCCTAGATTGCTTCTTGTGTAGGTAAATCGTAATAAGTTTTATTATTATTCCCGCTAATGAAATCAGATCGGGCAGACCAACGATTTAAGGCCGATTAGCATTGTCACATCGTGTGTAGCGAAATCTTGCCGATTTCACCGCTGTAGCTGTTAGTGCAGCGGTGACATGGCGAAGAAAAGGATCGAGAGGCCTGGACTAAAGTCAATGATATTTTTAAGGAGTTGGTTGTCATATACCTATGTATTTACGATAAAAAAAACGTACCTAAGGACTATTTCATGTGGCGTTTCATCAACCAGTTCTTAATACAAGTCATCCATTTTTGGCTCAATATTTTTTGGTGTTTTGAGTGTGTCAGCGGCGTCCTGGGTCGACAAGCGCTTTGTTGCACGGTCGGTTACGACACGTGACCGATTTCATCACTCTCCCGAATTGCAACTGATAGAAGAGCCGTGTGTAGAGGGTTTAAAGCTGGTTTATTTCCACAGGCAACATCAGCGGCAAGCATGCAGTGCCTGCTCCAGTGTCTGGGTAACCTGCACCGGCAGCAGCAGTACGCCACTGTCAGCGTCTCCAGCAAACATTCCGATGACCACCATTAGTTATACATATTAGCAAAGGCTGGTTTAAAGGGGCCCACATACGGTGCGATTCATCGTTTCGATCAATCTGACGAAAATCGTAACGGTCGATCGCAAAGACCCATACAGTTACAGTTTACAGCAGAAAGATAAATATTTATCAAACTTATTTAAATTTGCTCACACCAATTCTCTGACCCAATTTTATTCTTATCAATAAGATATTCTTTAAAATAAATAAATGTATAGGTAGGTAATAGTCATGAACTCATGACTCGTGAACAAGATTAAATGTTCAAAAAGCTTGGTGTGTGGGTTACTGAACACTCCGCCAAGGAGTTGTTAAAATGTGTCATTAAAATCACACTCAGTGTTTCTAAGATATATTTATTTACGTATCTATTATGGGTACAAAACGACTGGTGTATCCCACGATTTCCATTGATGGAAATACTTGGATCGTTCGTCTCACTATTTCCATTGCGATGTCGCGAAGTGTTTCGCACTTGGATTTTGAGTAGATGTGCACACAGTAACTACTTATTAGTTCCTCTTTAGATAAAACTACTTTATCGAATTGATGTAAAAGAAAGAAATAAGCTAATTTGTTTTGTGATTTGGTAAAATTACTGCCAGCCAGTATGAACAGTTCTTTTTTATTTAGTGGTTAACCTTCTTTGTTTATGGGTAGATATTTTTAAAGCGGGATAAAATGATGCCTATCCCATTTGCGAATTGTCGTTATTGAAAAATGTTTTACACACAATTTCCATTTTGTACTTTCATGGAAATAATGGGATACAGCTATAACGACCCTCGCGCAATGTTTGTTACGTAGGTAATGTGACCGGGCAGAGAGAGAAGCCGGGTAGTGGAGGTGCCTCCCTAAAAAATCGGGAGTGGTCTCCCCTTGACGAGGTCGAATTTTTTTTACGATTACAAGTCTTCCTCTATAGGTACTACGTATACGAGAAAGTAAAAAGGCAGTGGATGCGAGTGCTGAATTGGCTGATGACTGTATCTTAGGCCTCTAAACTTAAGCTTCGTTCACAAGTCTCATGCTCCTGGCTCCCCTCTCTGCAACACACAATGGACCCGGCGTCCACGTGGTGTCATCGAACCATATGAAATTCCAAAATCGACTTAGAGGTAGATCGTAGCCCCTCGACTACTTATCTGTAAATATTCTCCGTGATTTCATATCAAACTTTATTTTATTAGGTAATAAATTAATGTTATAGTTTTTAAGAAGTAGCTAAATTAAAATGTTAAAATTGAAAGGCGTGTTTATAAAGTTATTATATTAATATAGTGGTTATCTATTTAAATAACTTGGTCCTTTAGCAATTTCATAACTGTAAGACGAGGAGACATCAGCGATGATGACGACGAATACCAACCACACCAACAAAGAATAAGACAATAACAGCCATAGATATAAATCTATGTTATCAGCATTATTGAAATGCCTATTTCTTTTTAAAAAGAAATAATTAACAGATTTTCTAAATTCTCTTTTACATTGCGCGATCTGGGTACAGTCTCCTATACCTATCTATGGGAAAAACAATGTTTACACAAAGAAAGGGAAAGTCCATGTCATTAATTATAGAATAAAATTCTGTAGTTAAATGAGTTTCTATAAAAATATTTTTGACTGCATAGATTGTTGAATAAAATTACTGTCAAAACAAAATATTGTTTTTCCGTCAGTCAATTTGACATAACATCCGACATCCCCATACACGGAAAATTTTTTTAATATTATTATTGCTTCATCATGTGTGATCAAGAATTTAGAACGCTGCGAATTGATCCACGGTACCCATTTCAAAACCAGACAAGGTATGTGTACTTTTGTAAGCAAAAGAATTTTCCAAACAAAATCACAATCTTCCTTGCTCTCCTCTACACCTCTTAAGTAAAGGTCAGTCCATCAGTAAAATTACAGAGTTAGTTTTTTGGTGGTCGGAGTACAACGTGATCAATACCCTTTTGCTGGTCCATTAGTCGCCTTCTACGACACCCATTGGAGGATATGGGGTGATGCTATTCTACTCTGCCGGCATCACATGGCTAAACTTTGTCGATTGTCATTGTCTATTACACACATTTCATCTCTGAGAAGTAACGTCTTATAGGTCTGGTATCTTACTCTATTAAGTTTTGTGATCAACATAGTCTGCCGCCACACAACACTGAAATTAATTGTAAGGCCCATAGCAGACGGCGGACTTTCTTTGCGGTCTAGTCCGCGACATGTTCTTTATTACTAAGACCATAAAGTTGAATTCTCCGCTTATAAAAATGACACGACCTTATTCTCTTACTGATAAAGATCATATCACGGACTGGGACAGACAAAAAGTCCGTCATCTGTGATGGCCCTTTATGTTATTCAGGGGCTATTTCAAAACTTCAGCCAGACAAAGCCTAAGGGCCAAACATTTTCCCAGGCACAAATAACATTGTTAACTCATAACTCCTGCACGAATTAGATTAGCAATGACGTTTTAAAACAGCAGTTTGTGTACTGTGTACCTATTAGAAAATCAGAAGTTACAATTAGCTTCCGTCCGCGATTTCGTTCGCGTGGACATTTTACCCCCTTAGGGGTGGAAATGTTAATTTTACTTACAATCTGTCGCGAATTTAAAACAGCTATGATCATTGTCATGGTTATTATGGCATATTATGCCATCTTGCCCTGAAAAACGTCTACAAGGCGACGTTATCGGCCCCGTTGAACCTATGGTTTAGTGCAACTTATACAGATGCTAAACGCAGCGTAGGCTGTTACAATATACCTATCTATATATAAATAATGTTTTGTAGAGCATGCTATGACAACTACTGTGACTACTATAAATGCACGCGGCTGCTGGGAGAGGTGGACGACTGCAAACTGTTCAAGCGGTACTTTGAGACCATCTGCCCCAACTTTTGGATCGCGCACTGGGACGAACTTCGGGAAAAAGGCGCATTTCCTGGACCTATCTAGAATACAAGCATTTTAAATTGATTTTTTTTATTTTAATTTTTTTTTTGTATTAATTATAGCAGTTGAAAAGTTGAAATAAAGTAAAAAAATGATTTTGACTTTAAATTTGGTTTATATCATAAGCTGAGTATCTGGGAGTTTATATTATAAGCCGAGTATCCTGAGGATGCAAACAGAAGGTCAACTCTTGTATCGCACGTTTCCTAGTGATCATATATATTAGTTTTTAAAACAGCAATTGTAGGTACGCAATGAGCACCGAATTAGTACTACACTTCCGCTACAGGATACCACAGATGAATAATACCTATTCTTCTGCTCTTGTTAGTTTTAAATTCGTTTGACGTTGCCATCATATAGACCTAACGTTGTCTGGTATTTCGCATAGCTTTTCCATCGGATTATGAGAAAAAAATGATAGGAACCCCTTAAATAAAATAATACTCAATAATGTGTTTGTATCTTTTATTTAGCTATACCATGCTGAACCTAAGTAAAGTAACACAATTAAATTAACAATTCACAGCTCTCGGAATAATACATCTAGATCCTGCCTGGGAATGTGCCCTCGGAGCGCTGGGTGTCCCACTTGTCAACCCACTCGTTGGGGCACAGCGACCTAGAACATACACAAACAGAATATAGGAACAGGCAAACTTCTTCAATACCCAATCAATTACCTACAACACTCGGGTTTGTGAGCTTATCGCGCAAAAGGCAAAGGGGTGACATATACATACATTCTAACACGATTCATAATATAACCGAACTCATTCTGATTACTATTTTGGAGTTTCTCCCGAATTCTTGTTGTAAAAACACGTGTTGAGAGACTCCCATTTTTAACCTCAATCTACCTATTACCTAGTACATTTTCACTTGACATTGGCGAAATGCGATACATAGCGCGAACGCCATTTAATTAAAGAAGAAGAACCGGACTCATAAGTCGAACCGGTAGTGGTGAGTCAGTATGGATTGTACAAGTTTATAAACGCGGCGACGGTTGTACGAGTTTGTGGCACAAGGCGCGCCTATACTTACGCGTATACACGCGCTTCCGAAAACGAGCTTGTCTTCTCCAGTGAGGTGGCAGACTTCAGTCAGTATGGTGGACAAAAGCTACACGTGACTCTCACATATGTAAGGTATGTATAGATAGGTACGCGCGTATAAAACGCTGGTCTGAAACCGCCTTAAGTTGAACAGAGCTTTTAGGTAATATTTGGTTACTCATATAACTGGCCATGCACAGCCTCAAAATGACCAAGAGGAGTGGAATTATTGTCACTCATCACTCTCACACACTACAATAAAACGGCATGTTATACGATCCGCCTGCGATAGATAGATTACGTTGTAGTTGAAGTCTATCGATATCCTCGCTCCTCGGTTGTTAGGGGAATTTATGTGCTCGGTACTTTTAGTCCTTCGTGCGCATAATGCGCGTTACCAGCAGGCGCAGGCCAGACAGAAGTCGGGGACGCGTCGCGAACGGGACGCAGACAGGGCACGGACGTGACTTTTATAATTGTATGTACAGAAACTGTGATCGGTAGGTATATGGGAGACTCTTTTCATTACGTCCGCGCCCTCTCTTTTGTATGTTTTGCGTCGCGACGATTTCATACATTTTGTATGAAAGTACAAGGGACGCCGAGTCTGCGAACCTCTTAGTGCAATTTTTTAAATCAAGCGAAGCAGTGATATAATGAGTTTTTGTAAAATGAACTACGGACTTTATGGTGAACAATTCAGTAAACTTTAGAAAGCTTAATTATAAACTGGTCATACCTGTAGACTCTCTTGAAATAGTTGCAGGGCTCGTACTGTTCACCGCGGACCTTCTGGCACCGGTGGAAGTCCAAGTAACTCTGGTAGCAGTGCCTAGAACGTGTATATTAAAAATACATTTTATATGTTTTTTATCATTTTATATGTCTGTACTTCATTAGGTCTGAGGATGAGGTCTCTGTAAAGGTAGTAGCACACTTATCAGATCGGAACAGTATATTTTTACTATGAAAAAGAGGCGATGCGCTACGGTCCATATTTAAAACCGTTTCGTAGGGTTCATAGCAAAAAATCGGGAGTGATCTCCCCTTGACTTTCTCGTACCTACCTACACCGGAAACGACTCAAAAGTTGATAGAAACCTTATATTTTGATGTCATACATGCATGTTAAATTTGGTTGCAATAAGTTAAAGCATACTAGAGTTATCGTGTTAACGCACAGACACACACACAGACATAGGTAATTCCAAAAACGGTATTTTTGTACTCGGGGTGGTCCAACATGTGGAAATTCGTCAAAATCTAAAGGTCGAATTTTTTGACGATTATAAGACTATACTACGTATACAAGAAAGTAAAAAAGAGGTATAGAGGCCTTTCGAGCTGATAAGTGTGCCACGACCTTTAGGCGAACTTCCCGTCGAGGGTATCTAGTCGACAAGTGTCTCCTGCGTGAGAAACTCGTTTTAGTTTCTATGTAACTACTGTGAAATAAAAAACAGGTCCTATCATGGAGCTAGTGAATATGGGGTGTATCAACTCGGCCTTGGGTCGGTGTATTCCAACATTACACTATCGGTTGCTGACGCTTCAATCAAATTTGGTGCCGTTACTAGGTACTAAATGGTTCTAAAGCATTTTGTAACTGCAAAGTTGTGATGCTTGGCACCCGGGGCGGACAAGTCGATGGCCGCGGCTGCCCTCACCGCGAACACAAAGCACGAGGGACGGAGCTTAGTTCACGACATTCGTTCTAGTGAAGAGCAGATTTAGTGGCGCGGACTGAGCTAGCTGCCCCCCGCCGCCGGCCGTCTGCGTACAAACTGGTTTGTGTGATACATGGCGGATAGCCACGGATATGTCGCGCCGCCAGTGCACGCACAAGTTTTGCCCTCTGTGCGTTGGTAGTATAGAATTCCCTTTGCGCTATCGTTCGCGGTGAAATTGACTTGACCGGCCCGGACCGGCCCACCCCGCCCCGCCGTTTGCAAAGGGCCTGGTGTGACCTGAAGCCCTGTTACTAGGAATAAAAATGTCAGCAAGTCTCCGCCAGATTGTCTTCCATCTGTGATTGTAATGCAAAAAATGTTACCTTGTCTGATTCTGATTAGGGAACCGCGGGTCGAAAGGTGCAGTTTTGAGGTCAGCGGGCGATTTGATCATCTCAGGCATTTTGCTGCAAAGAAACACAAAGCAACATTCATTTTCTCAAGTCTTTATTCAGAAATCCTGCCACAATAAAGTAACAAAATGAGTGATTAGTGCTACATAATTTTTACGTAAGGTTACATTACTATAAAAGTAAACATAATAAATTCTTAATTACATTTTAGTAATGACAATAAAAAACATTATTCTAAGTCTTAATTAAATTTAATGTTATTATTTCACAAGAGGACGCGTCTTTCTCTCCTCCTCACAGGAGGTCTCCCTATACTTTTTAACTTCCTGCATATAGAGCGACCAAGCATCTTTCGGAGTGTTGTCGACAGTCTGTTCGTCAATAGCTTTTGCCTTCTTAACTAAGCCAGTCTTTAATACACGGCCTCCTCTTCGTTTCCCGATAAATGGTAAAACTGGTTTTTTTATTTCCGGCTTCTTTTCATCACCTTGTGCTTTCTTTGTTTGTTCTTGCATCTTTTTGAACATTTCCAAGAAGCTACCATCATTTTTTATTGGAATGGGAATGGCTTTGGATTTAGATGAAGAAGTTCCTGGCATAGGCTGGCTAATAGGTGGCAGTAATTCAGCATAATTGAGTCCTTCCACTTCAGGTGGGTCTCCATACTCTATGTCGTCGACCTGGGTGGACTCTAAGGCACCTGGTGGAGGTTTCACCTCCTTGGGTGGAGATTTGTCTCTTTCTTTCTCTTCTTGTCTGCTCTTATGTAATTTCCAATAACGTTTTCGATCAGCGACCGTAAATTGTCCCCGTCGCTCATCATCACTTGGGGACCTGCTTGAACTGCGACTATGGGATGCAGCAGGTGACCCTGATTCTCCAGAACTCTTAGAACGTCGCCTGGATTTTGATTTGGATCTGCGACGTGATTTTGATCTGCTATCACCAGAATGTTTTGAACAACTTTTTGATCTTGATCTATGTTTAGACACAGAACTACGTTTACTTTTACGTTTAGACCTGGTAGGAGACTTTTTCAAAGAATGTGATGATTTGCTGGAGTTTGAATCCGACCGTGATCTGGCTTTTGGTGATAATTTACGCTTATCATGTCTAGGAGACCTAGATCGCGATTTTGAACTGGAGCTGGATCGGCTTCTTGCATAGCTTTTTGGTGGTGTTAAAGAGTTGTCCCTTCGCTTTCTTGGTGGAGTGTCAGAAGTACGGTCCCTATTACTTTTTTCTGAGCGTTTATAACTTTTAGGTGGAGTTAGCGATGATCTTCTAGATTTAGTGTGTTTTCTAGGTGGAGTTCCTTCAATGTTTTGTTGTGCGGTGTCTCGCTTATGCTTTTTACCTTTCTCCTTTTTGGCATGGCTTTTGGATTTACTTGAATGTCTTATATCTTGCAGTCTTGGTGATCTACTATGGCTACGAGACCTTTTTAAACTTGGTGTCCGTGTTCCAGATCTGGACCTAGAATGTGATCTTGAACTATTGCTTTTAGAGTTTGAGATAGAACGTTTACGACTTTTAGGTCTTGATTTTTTGTAAGATCTTTCAGAAGCAGACGAATCAGAAGATACTGTACGTTTTTTCTTATCTTTTCTCAACGAAGACCTAGAATAAGATCGTGATCTAGAACTAGAGTGATCACTTGAGTATTTAGATCTTTTTGGTTTAGACCTACTTCTCGATCTCTGATGTCTATGTCTGTCATCAGAACCTTCATAACTGCTATCCCTTTTCCTTGAGTGAGATTGTTCTTTTGAATCATATGGGGAAGCACTCCTAGATTCTGACTTATAAGATTTTCTACGTTCATAGCTCCTGGATTCTTGAGGTGACGGCTCGCGGGGTTGCGGCGTATAATCGTAACCAGTGTGGGGCACGGGAGGATAGGGTGGTCTAGATTCGGGATACTTTCCATAATAAGCGGCAGCAGCATCAGTACTTTGATAGTAGTTAGGATTATAATTGTAACCGTAGCTGGCGCCGTAGGCCTGGTAGTCTAGGCCGTGCGGCGCGTAGTGTGTGTAGCTGACCCCGGTCCAGGGGTCGGTGCAGGGCGCGGGTGGCGCCCCGCGGTACTCAGCCTCGGCGCCCGGCGGGCCTCCGTCCCATGCGCCGCGATACGAGGACATACTTAAATGAGCCTCCTCGCATAACCTGCGGCAGTATGTAGGTACGCACAACCTACGAACAGAACAACTTTTCGGTGTAGACAGCAACTCTCATTTTCCTCGATCGTGTAACGCACTCGACAATTTCATGTTTCGTGGTAAATACTTATGACGGAGAACAACAAAATTACGTAATCCGTAGTTTTATCAAGTAAATTACAATTAGAAAATGTGTACAACATAAAAAGCACAAAAAGTATTATAAATTCTTTAAAAAATGCCCATACTATCATGCTCACCTTTGTGATTACCTAATTTTTCTGAAAAATATTCCAATAGAAAATGGCAGCTCACACATTCGCTTCACATTCACAAATAGCATAGACAATTTTTTTTTATGTGGTTGTTATTTTAATTGTGTTGTAGACGTAGAATTGATATGACACATGCAGCCTTTACAAATAGCAATATTATACCATAATACCTATGTTGAAATATCGCCTCCCGTTATTTACCTATTGTTAAAACAATTGGTGGTAAAAACAAAAGGTGGTAGGACTTCTGACAATTTAAAAGTGTAAAAAAAATCAAATACCTCACTTTTTTATTCCTAGTGTGGCTTCCAGTTTTACCTATTTTCTTGTCACCATCATTAAGTTTATAGCCATACGTTTCTCGACACTGCTCATGTATACTATAGAAGTGTTAAAATGTGATTTCCGTATTTTAATATAAATTCAAAATAAATGTGTACGATATAGCTGTATGGGTAAGACCCTTTACCTTCCCAGGACAATTAAAAAAAAACAACAAGAAGAAAATCCTTGTCTATGATTACGTAGTATCTAGTCTGTGGATTAAAAAAAACCGGACAATCACTCGGTGGGAAAATAATTGACTTTATTTTCTTTTTTCTCGTTTAACTAAAATTCTTTAAGTTTATATCAATGAATCAAAAATATTGATTCCTTGATTCCAATATATAAAGCTTGTGGCATGAGTAAGTCTAAAGTATCAGCAGAATGGAAGAAACGAGTAAAATCGGAATACATGAGGCTTCGGCAAGTGAAGGTAAGGCTACCTTTGTCGAATTTAATTTAATTTATATGATTCCTAATGAGTACCTTTTTACAGCGGTTTAAACGTGCAGATGAAGTCAAGGTAGCATGGGCCCGTAATTTGAGGATTATGTCTGAGGCTGTTGAAAATCGTGAAAATGAAAATGTAAATCGTGGAAAACGACCGTTTTGGCCTCCTCCAGCTCCAAGTCCTAGTCACGAGAGTCATATGAAACGAGCAGAAGTATCCTACACAGATGGTAAATGTTGAGACTATCACTTAATTTTATACAAAGTGATAAAATATTGTGACCAGTATTTTGGATGTAACGTTATTTTATTATTTGTAACCAGCTTCAGGAGTAGTGACAACACAGCAAGTGCCTATAAGAATTTTCAGTTCGGTAAATCCAATACCCACAATGTATACTTGGGCACCAACACAGAAGAACTTCATGGTCGAAGATGAAACTGTGCTTCACAACATTCCGTACATGGGGGACGAAGTGCTGGACCAGGACGGTACATTCATCGAGGAGCTCATAAAGAACTACGACGGGAAAGTGCATGGTACATCGGCTTACTTCATTTCTCTTTTTCGTTTGTGGACAGAGTAGTAGCTCTACTTCAATTGTATTTTTTAGGGGCTGCAATACAATAATTTCATTAAACACCAGATAGTTGTTAATAAGAATTATTAAAATACATGTTAAACCAAGAAACTTAATATCTATATTTATACTAGATATTACTATCTATTATATTAGATCTCATTAAGTGATAAAAAAAATTACTTGAAAAGTTGTTTAATTTAATTTTAAAATAAATAAGACTGAAATTTCATTCATAATCTTCTTTTGTATGTTATTACCAAATGAATGTAGGTACTTACAAAATCTAACATTTTTAAAGTGTTGGTGGCAATGATACTATGAATAATTCTGAAAAATTAAAGAGTGACCTGCAAAAATGCGAAAGTTTATACTAACTAAAGTATTCAGCAAAGTTGAAAGACATGGTTACAGCAAACTTAATTACTGTAACAAAAATGAAATGTTACAAATAATCTCTGTCCACAGGCTTAATACATGAAAATAACACACATGGTGTGTGGTGCACACATCTATGCTTTTTATTTAATTTTACAATTTAATTTTCAATGTTATTATAAATTTGAATCATAAATGCACCAAATTTGAGGGCAGAATATAGAATATTAATACTTATTTCAAGAAAATTAATAAATGACTGTCCTTTAATTTGGTTTATGTTTTCTGGAGCACCTCATAGGCCTTTGCTCTCACAAAGTCACGCTTCTCGCGCTTGGCCGTTCACTGATCATAGACTATGTACAGAAACTAAAATATTTAGTTTACTTATTAAACTATTAGACAGGACATAAACACTGTGGCATCATTAAAATTAACTGGCCTCAATTATTAATGATGACAGCTCTACATATATAAAAAGACTAAAGGGTTATCATATTATAGGGACAATGATGTTATAGTAAAGATGGCACATACCCATACAGCGTGAGATTTGAAAACTGTCCCATTAGTGAATACAACAGAACATAAAAAATGTATGAGACAGAAAGAGATAGTCAAACAAAATTACACCAATTGCCTGAATTTAATGCCTCACTTTTAACACGCTAGTGCCATAATATCTACCTTGTGTTTGTCTACCGGGTGTTTGGTACATGGGGTATCAAGCAGGTATGCTAACATAGTCATATAAATACTATAGTGATATTAAAAAAATCCAAAATGTAAAAATATTTTTGTAATTTTTCATACATTTTGTTTTTCTGAATAAATTGTTTGTATGGAGAAAGTAAAATTGTTTTTACAATTTAAAGTTTTTGATATCGCCATAGTATTTATATAACTATTTTAGCATGGGTAGGTGCCCACTTGATACCCCATGTACCAAACATCCTGTACATATATAAATCATTGTATAGAGGTATCATTCAATCCAGAACCTATAGGTGTTTTCTGTATTGGGAAGAGTCTCCTAATGAAGAGATCATGTCTATAAGTATAGCCATATAAAAGATACATTTATATTTAGCTCACTGATTGCAGATGGTCTTAAATTATTAATCAAAAACAGTTTACTAGTTTCTTTAGTTTTTTTTAGTTTTAAACTACATATCTATTAAATGATTTCTTTTTCACAAAAGTTGTGCTAGTTCAAATACTTATTTACGAGTTTTTTTCTTATAAATGTTCAAGTAATATCTTTTTGAGATATATATTTCTTTTTTTATAGTTATGTTGTATAGCTACCAATTTTTTTAATATCTTTACAGGTGACAAAGAAGGAGGTTTTATAGATGATCAATTATTTGTGGACCTGGTTCATGCCTTAATGTCATATCAAACTAAGGATGAGGTAGCAGAGGAGAAGAAGGACAGAGAGGCCAGAAGCTCCAAAGAAGATAAGGAGGTAAGTTACAAGTTGAAAAATTTGTTTTGCTAAGTGATTTATTTAAAATATCCGAGTGATTTTCATTTGATTATGTGGTGGAGTGGTTAGTATGGGAGCAAATATTTGTGTGATGAACACAAACATTTGTTCACAAGTCGGTTCAGTGTTTATATGTTTAATATGTTTAAAAAAATAATATTTTTTTATGTATAATTTTGTCCATTATGCTCAAAGTAAGTATTCTTAAGAATGTATAATAATCCATATCACTAGTTCTTAAGAATACGTACTTTGAGGTAGTTAATGGGTGTGAATGTGGAGAAAACATGGTAGTTATTGGTTTCCAATTTAGGTTATCAGTGAGCAGAAAAATATACAAGACTAAAACTAACACAGATATACCTTGATATACTTCTGAATAAAATAATTTAATTACAGAAAGACGCACATAAAGACGCAAAAGATAAAGATATCAAGGATAAGGAAGGAAAGGAGGATAGTAAAAGTGGAGACAAGAAGTTAATTCATGAAAAGCAATTCCCAATTTTCGTAATATTTCAAGCAATCAGCTCACAGTTTCCTGACAAAGGCACTGCACAGGAGTTGAGAGAGAAGTGAGTTTCAGATATTTATTATGTTTTTATATAGGGTGAATTTTTCAAGTGGGCCTTCAGGGCCCAATCCTAAACTATGAGGAATATCGAAAAATGCTCAAAAGAGTTGCGAGCCCGATTGTGATGAAAACAAAAACGCATCATTGGATTTTTGAAAAAAGAAATGATCATCTCTTTGATTATCGCTTCAACCATGGTGGAACAAGAAATATTTTATTAAAATTTAACATTTTCCATTACTTTTCCGTAAATCATTACTTCCCAGAAATCGATCCATATTAACAACACTATCGAATGGTGTAATAATACAGGCTTTGTTTTTTTTTTCAAAATCATTGGGTTCGATTCCTGGCTAGGATTATTGATTTTTCAAAAATCTAATGATGCAGTTTTTGTTTTCATCAAAATCGGGCCCCCCGACTCCTTTGAGCACTTTTCGATATTCCTTGATAGTTTAAGATTTGGCCCACTTGAACATTCATCCTGTATAAATATTATTAGAATTTAGCAGATCAGGCTACAAACAGGCAAATTTCTTCAATAGACTTTGAATTTACCGATTTTGATGATTCTTTTTATATTCGAATCGAAAGCTGGTTGGTGCTTGTCATGTGGTACCATTTAACTCTAAGCAATGCATATTAATTGACTTTGCTATGTTGATGATATTGTTATAATTTGTCTAAAAATTTCGAAACAGTTTCCTGAAATTTTCTATACTGACATCATTAAAAAGCAAAAAATAAATAACGTATTTTGTAATAAAAAAAAAACGCGTTCAAAATTAAAAACGGATGAAAAACTTTTATGAAGGCAAGCCGCCTTCATAAAATTTTTATTTAAAAATAATTTTGTGCACTGATAACGGGCGCGTTCCGAAGGTACGTTGAGCTGACGTCTCGCAGCGACCCAGACGCGTTACCGCCCGAATGCACGCCCAACATCGACGGGCCGCTGGCCGAATCCGTGTCGCGCGACCAAACCATGCATTCCTTTCATACACTCTTCTGTCGCCGCTGCTTCAAGTACGACTGCTTCCTGCACCGTGAGTATACTACACAACTCAACTTATTAGTATATTACACAAGTTTACACAAGTGACTTCGAAGCGTTTGGCAAGTAAAGGATGAAAATCAAGATCCGGAAAGGAGAGGGAAAGGAAAATATGCAGTAGGTAGAATATTAAAACAGTTATCTTAACGTTCAAGTAATTTGAATTATTGTATTAAAGTACGCTCGAAATCTACCGTTCTCTATTATTAATTAATGGCGTCGCGTCCCATTAAGCGTACGCATTTTGCCAATGTCAAGTGAAAATGTAATTATAGTAACAAAAATTGTACGGTTGATTGAGGTTAAAAATGGAGTCTCTTAACACGTGTTTTTACAACAAGAACGCGGGAGAAAACTCAAATCTACCGTGTTATGCCTGACAACACTAACTCATACATTTGAGGCCATCATTTATTGTCGGTTGATACACTGTATTCTATTCGTAAAGCATTAAATGGAATATATTGGCCACTTGTCTAAGCACTCTGTATAATTATTAATAGGAAATTTCTGTGTAATTGGAAATGAAAAATAAATACTCTTTTTTTCCAAAGCTTCTTGTTCTTTGAATGGTTAACCTGGTACCTACAGGTCAGCCTGGTGTCAGAGTTTTACAAGTCTCCATTTCTGACGTATGATCTGACTTGCTTAAGAACCCGGGGCCCCTGTTTTAAACAGAGGACTCATAGATTATGCCAAATAGCACTGAACAGGGAAAATTGGTGCTTACAATATATGTAAGCAGTTATATTTTAAGGTTATTTTTTTGTCCAGACCAGTGATTGTCGGATTTAAAGGCGCAATTGAGACTAAAAGCCACCCGATATGATTTATGTGTTATAAATTGTCAAAAGTAGCTACTGAATTAATTATTTTATGTATTGTGCGATATAAGTATAGTATGTTTATGTAAGTGAATATATTGTAAATAATATTTGACGTATTGTATGTATGATGTTGGTCTGTTTGTTATCTTTGGGCTAACAGGAAGCCAGACGGCAGGTAAGGCCGTTCATGCACACATCATTTTTCTCATTAACATCAATTATGTTCAGTCAAAGGCCCATTGCAAACGAAGCTATGTATACTAATTCATACAATGTGTCGTCTGCTGTGGTCTGTACAGTTTCAAAATTATTACTGTATTGTTTTATGCGTATATCATCATTTTATGTATCTATATGTTGTTCGTAACTTACGTATTTTTATCATTGGCACTGTTTGCACTTTATAATTTCTTACATACCATACAAAGTCATAATAAAGGTAGGTATAATTTACGCTAATGCTCCGCTTTTTATTAAATCGATCTCATTTTGTTTAAATTTTCAGATATTAAGACAATCTCTAATACACGTCTTTTTCTTGTCACTGTTTGCGATAGAGGTACAACTAATGATGTGTAACTATCTTTAGATTCTACCACTTTTCTTATTTTACTAGAATATTGATAATATACAAATGCATAAAATGTAATAATTGCATATATCCATATTTATTTATACAAACCAGAATAAATAACTAACTACAGTCCACATTCGTATCCCGTCGCATCATTAGACTATCACAGTCAGTACATGTTTTGTACATTTCAGCATTGTTTGTGTTATTACTGCATTCATTAGTTCATTGTGTTGACCAGCTGTTGTCATATGCAGGATTGCAGGCTTGCCACCCTGGGCCAAACCTGACTAAGAGAAAAGGCCCCGACTTGAAGTCCTTCTCGGACCCTTGTAGCCCTAACTGCTACATGCTTCTGGTGAGTATAAAATTTTATCATGTTCGTATACTTTATTCCGAGGTACTAACTCCGAATATCAGCATGTTCTTAGTAATATACTATTATTGTTATCAAATTATTTCAGTGCTGATTTTAACAGTACTTAAAATGTTAGAAAAAACACTTCAATTATTAATTATCCTAATACCGTAAAAGAAATTAAACTCAAGTGGGATCTAATTTGCGTGGTGGAATACTTGTCAATTTAATTTGTTTAACCACTACAAACCACAGTATTTTCTTTGTTACATTAATTTTACTTTGGCACCATACTAAAAGGAACTACGGAAATCGTTGTAATAAGATATTTAGGTTTCGATAATAGAGATGATGACTAAAAAGTTCTGTTAAGTCCATCAGATAGAACACGAAAAAATATTGCACTTGTATTTTTTTTTTATGTTATTTGGTTGTCAGACAAAAGCCCCCATCCACTAGGGTTTATTTAGTATGACTTGTCCACATAGTCTGTACTTGTCACACTGTCTGATGGTAAGCAGCCACCGTAGCCTATAGACACTTGCAACACTGATGTCACACTCGCGCGCTGACAACTTTAAAACACCATTCCTTCCCTTCTACCTACCTAAAATAACACCATTTTCACTGCACAAAATCCACTCCGAAACAGTTTTGAATGGGGGTGTTGCCTGTCAAGTCAATTGAGATACTTTTTATTACCTCTCAAAACATAATTCTTACTTAGATTTTGTATAGCAATACAAATTTGTGACGTCATAAAGTATGACGTCATCATATATAACTAAATATTTTGATTTGACCGTCTACCTGTTGCCGTTATTAATATCGAGCAAAAAAATCACGTTTGTTGTATGAGAGCCCCCTTAAATTTTTAGTTTATTCTGTTTACGGACGGACGGACATTGTAAGTCATAGGGTTTCGTTTTACCCTTTGGGTACGGAACCCTAAAAAATATGCCATGGTTGGCCGGCAAACAGTATCGCGTGGTAGGTATACAAACAGTATCGCGTGGTATACAGGAAGGCATGCGCGAGAAGCTGGCGCGGGAGAAGGCGGCGGGCGAGGAGAGCGCGGGCAAGCCGCTCGCACTCGACTCGCCCAACGACGCCTCCTCAGAGGACAGCAACGACTCCAACCGATACCAGAAAGGTCCACACTCACACCACATTCACCTCATACTAGCTTCAACGATATTTTTCAAAATTAGAAAAATGCACTGAAAGAAATCGTCTAGGGCGGGAATTGAACACCAGCAACTTCCGCAATCTGGCGACTGCGTTAAACACTACGCTACCGGGACATAGCTTTCGCCGTCGACATTTGTCAGTGCTTGGTACTTTTGTTTTTATGGTAACATTGTTTTATTTAGATTTAGATTTTTAAGTATTATTTATTGCGATTTAAACTATTGAATTAATAATTTTTATAATTTGGCATGCTTTTACTCTCTGTAAAAAAATTGAAAATTGATGTAGGTGAAAGTTTTTGAATTTAACTTTTGCAAGCCAGATATGGTAAATGAGCTGTACTTATAATTAAAACACTTATCACCTTTATAATACCCACATTTTAGCTAATAAATGATTTTATTTGATTATCAAATCTTCGCAGTTTGCAATTTTAAGATCCAAACGAAATATTTTTACAATTATTTGACGCCCAGGACTGTTGATTTTTTCCAGTGTATTTTTCTAATTTAAAAAATATTTGCACGTTAGTTTACGCTTAATATAATTCCAAAATAGCTTGAAGGATCTCGAACTAAGGGCGTATCCATATAGAAAGCTGGATTCACCAGCGTTTATCGGTACTGATAACCACTACATAATTATGTCGTGTGATGCCGGCAGAGTAGAATAGCATCATCCCATATCCTCCAATGGGTATCGTAGAAGGCGACTAACGGATCAGCAAAGGGTATTGATCACATTATACTCCGTCCACCAATCCGGATTGGGCAATCGTGGTGGGCTACGACCTAAACGTCCTTCGATGACAAGGAGATGCCTTGTGTCCCAGCCGTGGGTCGAATTATAAAGGCTGTTATGATGAACCACTACATAAAGCAATCTGATAAAGACAGCGGCTGCCCTGTCTAAAGGAGCCTGGAAAAACAGCGCTGATCGTCGCAAGCCGGCACTTTCTAGCGACATTCTGAACTTATGTGCGCGTTTTCTACAAACGTATAGAAAACACCAGTACCGAAAACCGTTGGCAAAACGGCATCGATAACCAGCGTTTTTTATGTATACGCCCTTACCTGTTATCTGCTGGCAGATATTATGTTACCTGTCACAAATTTTGAAGTACTATTTTTATATAATATTTAATTCCAAAAACTAATAAAGCTTTAAAAAATTTAAGATTTTTTAGGAACATTTAGTTTACTAATCCACAAAATATAATCTGCTTGAGGTTTATCATATCATTCATATCTATTACATTCCAATAAATTTATCTCATTTAAAGGCTAAGTGAAAAAATGTTTTAAAAGTAGGTACTCTTTTATATTTTTTTAATAGAACATTGCAGGTCAAGTTATCTTAAACTACCATGTCCAATAAAAAAAAAATATTAGTAATTTACGTAAATTTATTTCTTTGATTAATATACAGATTCTCTTATTACTTGAAATTAGTATTAATAGCATGCTTGCTTTGATTATTGACTAATGTCAAATTATATAAAATTTAAGTATGCAATATATATTTAAATTCATCATTAGCCACAGCTATTAAAGAAAAAGCCACTAATCTACATTTCATCTACAGAAGGTCCCAATGACCAACCCTCGACATCATCAAACACCAAGATATCAGTTCACCAAATGGGTAATGAGAAAAACTTAAATATTGTCTTAAAAACCACTCCAACGCTACCTTGCGGCGACCGAGATAAACTTATATTAGAACTTGGATGTATTGTAATAGAGTTGTAAATCTAACAGGTAGCAACAGTAACTCTAGTAATAGCAACTGGAGCTCCAATGGCAGCAACAAGCCTCAACCAGACGCCACCGCTGAACCTCTATACAACGCTCTAGGTTTGTATTGTTTGTGTTCACTTTGTTTTACGGTCAGGACGATGCTTAAATTAAACTTTAACACCAGATACTAATTATTATCTTTACTTGTAATGTGTACTATTTAATATTTTAATAGTTTGTTAAATCTCATTTATCGTCAGAGTTTGTATGCTTTTAAATAATAAGGAAATGTAAAACTGAAAACATTGAATTTGTTTCTAATTTTATTAAAAATATAGAATTTTAAAAGGAGCCAATCCGCGACATTTATCTTAAAATAACTTAATCACTTAAATGTTATGTAAATCCTAAAAATATATGTTGCAGGTTTAACACTTGGTGATACGGACTCCGAGTGGACGGGATCAGACCAGTCGCTGTTTAGGGCTCTGCATAAGGTGTTTCCGTCCAACTACTGTGCTATTGCACAGGTTATGCTCTCGAAGACTTGTCAACAGGTATGTCATTTTGGATCTTTGTGTACTGAACTATGTCTTGTGTGTCCGTGTTTGCGTAAATGGGATAAAATACAAATCTTAAAATACACAACATTGGGCCAATTTTTAACTGTGGTACCTACCTTGTGGTGCCTTTTTTTCGAGAGATTTTTATAGTTTTTTGGGTTTTTGGATATTTTAGAATTGAAGAATTTCTATCCTTACATAATTTTAATACTGATTAAATAATGTGTAGATTAGTAACAGCACAAACACGTTTAGAAAATTGTGGTATTGAGTTGACCTAATTCCCATACAAATAACATGGAATTGTAGGATGTGGTGATCACGAAGATAAAGACACAAACGCCAATGTCCATCAGTAATTACAACTGGCAATAATTTTATTATGATATAGTTTGCTTAGGCGACAGGCGTGCATTCTGTCCATTGGAGCAGAGCGGAGGTTTTATGCAAAAGAGCTGTTAGAGCAATTTATCAACTGGGTTCGCGTGACTCCCTCAGAGAAAAGTTCAAGAAGATAAATATTCTTACTGTGTCATCATATTATACTGGAAAAATTACAGCCCGTAAAGACAAATATTATACATTTTTCTGAGAAATAAGTGTCATACGTATACTAGGATATAACACGATCTGGTTGTATATAAAACTCGTCTCCACACAATAAACAATTCGTTTGTGGGCCAATGTATACTGTTTTACAAGCTTCTGAAGAATATTAGAGATTTACCTATTATTGAAATGAGTGGGAGTAAAATCTGTCCAAACTTTAAGCATTTAAAATCATAATTTATTCATATTGACATATCTATTAATCTCTTAATGTTGTTTTGAAATCATCACGAAGCTGTGGCTTTCGCCATTTCTTCTCTGTCTCAGCATAATAATAATTATCGTCCCGAAATGGTGGTAGGGCTATTGACGATTTAAAAGTACTGGCAAAGTCCATTTGAATAAAAAGCTTTTTCATTTAATTTCAATCCTATTGGTTAATATTTCCTCGTTTCTGCGCTCCGCAGCTTCGCTCCGCTCTAATGGACAGGCAGCCTAGAGCTCCTTTTGGGATTATGAGCGTGATGATAATATGTATGAATGTATGATACAAAGGTGTACGCGTACTGGATCAACACTGGCCAGGAGGAGTGCCGCGTGGAGGCGGAGCTGACCCCGCCGCGGAAGAAGAAGAAGAAGCACCGGCTGTGGTCCGTGCACTGCCGCAAGATACAGCTCAAGAAGGACTCCGCCGCGCACCACGTGTGAGCATAGCTTCCTTGTTGTATACATATACTATAGCTGTGTCCGTGCACTGCCGCAAGATACAGCTCAAGAAGGACTCCGCCGCGCACCACGTGTGAGCATAGCTTCCTTGTTGTATACATATACTATAGCTGTGTCCGTGCACTGCCGCAAGATACAGCTCAAGAAGGACTCCGCCGCGCACCACGTGTGAGCATAGCTTCCTTGTTGTATACATATACTATAGCTGTGTCCGTGCACTGCCGCAAGATACAGCTCAAGAAGGACTCCGCCGCGCACCACGTGTGAGCATAGCTTCCTTGTTGTATACATATACTATAGCTGTGTCCGTGCACTGCCGCAAGATACAGCTCAAGAAGGACTCCGCCGCGCACCACGTGTGAGCATAGCTTCCTTGTTGTATACATATACTATAGCTGTGTCCGTGCACTGCCGCAAGATACAGCTCAAGAAGGACTCCGCCGCGCACCACGTGTGAGCATAGCTTCCTTGTTGTATACATATACTATAGCTGTGTCCGTGCACTGCCGCAAGATACAGCTCAAGAAGGACTCCGCCGCGCACCACGTGTGAGCATAGCTTCCTTGTTGTATACATATACTATAGCTGTGTCCGTGCACTGCCGCAAGATACAGCTCAAGAAGGACTCCGCCGCGCACCACGTGTGAGCATAGCTTCCTTGTTGTATACATATACTATAGCTGTGTCCGTGCACTGCCGCAAGATACAGCTCAAGAAGGACTCCGCCGCGCACCACGTGTGAGCATAGCTTCCTTGTTGTATACATATACTATAGCTGTGTCCGTGCACTGCCGCAAGATACAGCTCAAGAAGGACTCCGCCGCGCACCACGTGTGAGCATAGCTTCCTTGTTGTATACATATACTATAGCTGTGTCCGTGCACTGCCGCAAGATACAGCTCAAGAAGGAGCATAGCTTCCTTGTTATACAGGGAGGAAACTTTTAGCGGGGCAATGAGGGGAACTATCTTAACTGTAGCAGCTACATGAAAATAACCTTAAGAGATTATCTATTTTTTTTTATAAAATCTTGATCACAAGTCACAGATTTAAAAAAAAAATTACAGTTAGCAAAAAATTAAATATCAGATGCCAATCGCTCCTATTTCATAGGAGTATCATGGAGAAATGAAAAAAATATTTTACAATTTTAAATTTTTGATAACATCATGGTATTTATAAGACCCTGTTAGCATGGGTAAGTGCCGGCTTTCTATGCTATGTTACACTCTGTATAGATTAGGTTATCCTTCTAGGTACAACTACACCCCGTGCGACCACCCCAACCAGCCGTGTGACAGCATGTGTCCCTGCCTCCAGTCACAGAACTTCTGTGAGAAGTTCTGCCAGTGCAGCAGCGATTGTAAGTACCTATATTATTACCGTAACTTTAAATCTTCCGATAAGTGATATTGGTACTAATCGATTTGTGATTTGATTCGCAGGCCAGAACCGGTTCCCGGGGTGCCGCTGCAAGGCGCAGTGCAACACGAAGCAGTGTCCCTGCTACCTCGGCGTGCGCGAGTGTGACCCCGACCTGTGCTCCGCGTGCGGCGCCGACACCGCGCTGCCGCCGCCCGCGCCCGCCGCCTGCCGCAACGTGTGTGTGCAGAGGTCAGTGACCGCCGCCTGCCGCAACGTGTGTGTGCAGAGGTCAGTGACCGCCGCCTGCCGCAACGTGTGTGTGCAGAGGTCAGTGACCGCCCGCGCCCGCCGCCTGCCGCAACGTGTGTGTGCAGAGGTCAGTGACCGCCCGCGCCCGCCGCCTGCCGCAACGTGTGTGTGCAGAGGTCAGTGACCGCCGCCTGCCGCAACGTGTGTGTGCAGAGGTCAGTGACCGCCGCCTGCCGCAACGTGTGTGTGCAGAGGTCAGTGACCGCCCGCGCCCGCCGCCTGCCGCAACGTGTGTGTGCAGAGGTCAGTGACCGCCCGCGCCCGCCGCCTGCCGCAACGTGTGTGTGCAGAGGTCAGTGACCGCCCGCGCCCGCCGCCTGCCGCAACGTGTGTGTGCAGAGGTCAGTGACCGCCCGCGCCCGCCGCCTGCCGCAACGTGTGTGTGCAGAGGTCAGTGACCGCCCGCGCCCGCCGCCTGCCGCAACGTGTGTGTGCAGAGGTCAGTGACCGCCCGCGCCCGCCGCCTGCCGCAACGTGTGTGTGCAGAGGTCAGTGACCGCCCGCGCCCGCCGCCTGCCGCAACGTGTGTGTGCAGAGGTCAGTGACCGCCCGCGCCCGCCGCCTGCCGCAACGTGTGTGTGCAGAGGTCAGTGACCGCCCGCGCCCGCCGCCTGCCGCAACGTGTGTGTGCAGAGGTCAGCGATCACAACGTGGTCCTACAGAGATAAGTGATCACAGCTTGGCTCTTCAGAAGTCAGTGATTACAACGTAGCCTTTTGGAGTTCAATGATCACAATGCCCCTTCAGAGGTCAGTGATTACAACGTGGCCCTGCTGAGATCAATAATCACAACGTGGACCTGCAGAGATTAGTGATCACAATTTGGCTTTGCAGAAGTCTGTGATCACAACGTAGCTCTTCAAAGGTCAATGATCACAATGTTCCCTTGCAGAGGTCAGTGATCACGTTGTGGCCTTGCAGAGATTAATAATCGCAACGTGGACCTGCAGAAGTCAGTGACCGCAACTTGACCCAGCAAAAGTCAATGATCACAACTTGGCTCTTTGGATCAGTTATCAACTTTGGCACATGGGGGACAGTAAAGGACAACAAAGTTGTGTCTAGACTGATTATAGCGAAAAGATATTTTGCTATAGATATTTGGAAAGGATTACGGTACATAGACGAATTAAGTTGTAACAGTTAGTATTGGTTGTGTGGTGCAGGGGGCTGCACAAGCACCTGCTGCTGGCGCCGAGCGACGTGGCGGGCTGGGGCATCTTCCTGAAGGAGGCGGCGCACAAGAACGAGTTCATCTCCGAGTACTGCGGCGAGGTGATCTCGCAGGACGAGGCCGACCGCCGCGGCAAGGTCTACGACAAGTACATGTGCTCCTTCCTCTTCAACCTCAACAACGGTAATGACACCATCTGGCTCTGGCCGGCTCAATACTATACTGCGGCGAGGTCATCTCGCAGGACCAGTTTAATACTTCATATACTTAAAACACTAAAAAGCAAAAATATTTTGTTTTTAAATAAGAAAACTGCCTTCAAAACTGAAAACGGAGAAATCAAAATTTTGGTTTTTAACTTTTTTTTTTTTGAGGTCGGTGCCAACCTCTACATTTGGAATAAACGTTGTCACTTGTATTTGGGACCGACCACAAAAAAACATTTAGATTTTTATAAACAAAATTTTAATTTCTCCGTTTTTAGTTTTGATGGCTGTTTTTTTTTATTTTAACCAACTATAACAATAGAAGGAGTTGATTTTACCTCGATTTAATAGATTTCTTTTTTTTTCCTGTAGTCTGGGTTTTTAAGTTTTTGCTTGCTATAGATTTCGTGGTTGACGCGACTCGCAAGGGCAACAAGATCCGGTTCGCGAACCACTCGATCAACCCCAACTGCTACGCGAAGGTGATGATGGTGAATGGTGATCACCGCATCGGAATCTTCGCCAAGCGTGCCATCCAGCCCGGCGAGGAGCTCTTCTTTGACTACAGGTCGGTACTGACGGAACTAATATACTTCTGCTTACTTACGGTGGGGTGGACACATTTGTTGCACTTTAAATAAGATATTTACTACTTACTTAATTTAATTACCTACGTGAGGTAATTTTGTAATTTTTTTTTAATATGACTAGTATTTATATGATTTAATTTGGGTAGATGCCCGCTTGATACTTCATGTACCAAACACCCTATACATATATTATCTTCATCATCTTATTTATAGTTATATTTAAGTAATTTAGTATTATCTCGGTAAATGCCTGGATTTTGTTGAAGTAAAATTTATTAATCTAAATTATTTTTCAGATACGGGCCAACAGAACAACTGAAATTCGTGGGCATTGAAAGAGAAATGGAATTCTTATGAGAGCAATCCAAACAGGGAACGGGCTGATTCCATTGCAGCTACATTCCGTACTAAGATAACTAGCATTTAAATATATTACAATTCTTGTTAAATTACAAAATGTAAACAAAATAAGATAATTTGGTCTGTCTGAATCTCGTCAAGAGTTTTGGAGTTAGTTGGAATTTTCTTTCTGCGTGCGATAATAAGCGTTCATTTTACTATTCATGAAGTATAATTGGGGATATAGTCTTGTAATGTTATATAAAAACATACAACTATTTCAATCTACTAGCTTGTTTTTTCTCTAAAATAAATTATCTTAATTAATATTGCAAAAAAAAAGGTTTCTGGTCTGTATCCCCTTGTGAATATGTGACATCATGTCATTAGGTTTTGAGACTGATAAAAGGCTCTTGAGAAGTGAAATAAGACTTATAGAAATAGTGTCTTAGCAATAGCAATGAAATTACTTTTGAACTACCTTTATAAAGGTAAAATGCATGTAATGGATTAGGTAGTTTTTTGTAATCAATAAAAACTTATATGGTAAGTATCACTGACTGTGTTTATACTTTTGAAATGATTTTAAGAATAAAAGTGATAAAAATAACTCGAATTTTAATTTATCTGCACAATAATTCACACTATAGGTAAGTAATTAAAATAGCAAATTATCTCAATAGAGCAACATTTAATAAATCTTTCACAAATTCATATAAGGTACACTTTAATATACATTCACAATATACATAAAATGTATAAAACATTCATAGCATCTAACTCTGTGTAACCCTTTAATATAATGTCAATCCTATTGACCGAGGCATTCTATGATAACTCAAAATAATTAACTTATTAAAAACTAAACAGGCAATAACAGTTTATACACTACAATATTAACATTTCCACAGTTACATGTTGTGCATCCCTACAATAACAAATTAGAAAAATTCTATTCATTATGTATCCACATGCTTAATTACTTTTATGGTATATATGAGTCCATACTTTAATACATGCATAGTTTTAGTACATTTTTGTATACTATTTAGTAAATGACTGATGGCCCAAACATACACATTGAGTGCTAAAACTATTTAACAATGAAGTCATATTTTTATTTGACATGGTTTGGAATGTGTCCCATTTAATGACAAGAACAACAACAGGAATAATTTCTTAAGAAAATTACATTCTATAAATACATTGTCCAAATATTTCTATTTTACAATTCTTTTATAAACAACTTAGTGTTAAATAGTTATTTGTCAATTATCTGCTTAAAAGTAACAAAATCTCCAAAAAAGTGTTAAAAAGTGGATTAAAGGATATGTATTTCTGTTTATTCCTATTGTTACTGCAATAGTTATTGTATTGACAACATTAAACTGTGAAAATATTGTGTTAATCACAAGATCCGTCCCGCCAGCCATCTCTCCATCTTTCATGAACTTTGCTACAGTCAAATGTGGGCTTGCCTAGTTTGATGTTCACTGTATTATGTCTTTCACACAACCATTTCGCCAAGTGGTTTCTAGAATCTGTTCTTGGGGGATGCTTTTTAATACTGTAAACAAAAAATTAACAAACAATTGCGATGACAACCCTACATCAGAGTACAGCATATATTTTAAATCATTCATACACTTACTCTTCTTGAAAGTCTAATGCACATGGTTCACATGGATAGAACTGTGAAAATATATGGAAGAATTTTGCCATATCTTCAGATTCTCTCCTTGATGGTCTCTCAGGATAGTAAGATGCCATGGAGTGTAAGAAGCCCCATGTCGATCGTCCGAGTTCATCCTTATCTAAAGGGCAGTCTGTTGGTTTTACACTAGCCTGAAAAATTACAAGTTATCTGATAAGCAACTATCAAGTTACATAAACTTTTTAGGGCCGAGAAATTGACGCTTGCAGTAATTATTACAGGTATAAAAACCAGTGCTTTAGTTATAAATGTATCAAATCGCATTGTATATAAATAAAATTACTAGAAGTCACATGATAACATAACCTTACCGACTTATTGGAAGTAGTTAAAGTAGTTTTGCTCTGCATCTTAGCCCAGGATTTGAAGTCAGAACATGCTCGACAAGGCTTATCTTCCTCCTCAGGCCGGTGGGCAGGCATTTTTCATTGATAATAAGTGCCGAAATAAATACAAATAGTGGTGCAACATAAAAATTATTGAAATGGAAAAAATCTAACTAACACTCATCGTTAAATACTCTATGAGGATAGACATAGCTGCTTTTAAGGAAATATTATTTTATAAAACAATGTTTTTAAAGTATTTTCACCGGTTTCTCGATATTTTACGTAGGTAGAGGTATCATCGCGATATGTCAGTCAGTCGATAAATAAAATTCACAATTTGACACTGACACAACCTCAGACCAATGATTATCATTGGTCTGAGGACACAACTGTTTTTTTTTATTTGTTTTTTTTTTTTTGGGTCAATTTTCCCTGTTACGGGACGGCAAAGGGATCTAGCCCATACAGCCAAGTCTTCAGTTTCATCTTCTTTCTTGATTTTTGCATTAAAATGTGGGTGCCACACTTTTTAATGCATCTAGGAAGTGCTTGGCGAGAAATGCATGGTACAGACCTCATGATGGTAACTGATGAGAATTGTATAGTGGGATTTCTAACCACTATACAATTTTCAACGCCACATACACAAAACCTTTATTTCAATGATTCCTCATAACTGTTCATCAACACGGATGCATATGCAACGAAACGACACCACTTTCACTGCACAAAATCCACTCCGAAGCAATTTTTAATTATCGAAATAAAGATCGACATCCAGACGCCATTGTTTCCCGCCAAACACTCCCAAATATTTTTTTTTTGTTAAATTTTCCCTGTTACGGGACGGCAAAGGGATCTAGCCCATACAGCCAAGTCTTTAGTTTCATCTTTTTTCTTGATTTTTGCATTAAAATGTGGGTGTCACACTTTTTAATGCATCTAGGGAGTGCTTGGCGAGAAATGCATGGTACAGACCTCATGATGGTGACTGATGAGAATTGTATAGTGGGATTTCCAACCACTGTACAATTCTCAACGCCACATACACAAAACCTTTATTTCAATGATTCCTCAAAACTGTTCGTCAACACGGATGCTTATGCAACAAAACGACACCACTTTCACTGCACAAAATCCACTCCGAAGCAATTTTGAACTATCGAAATAAAGATCGACATCCAGACGCCATGATTTCCCGCCAAACACACCACTGTTTTTTTATTCTTTTGTCCCTAACGGGACGGGCAAAGGATATCAAGTCCATACAGCCCTGTCTGTATTTATGTCTTCTTTCTTGATGTTTGCATTAAAATATGGGCGTCGCACATTTTAATGCATCTAGGGAGTGCTTTGAAAGAAATGCATGGCAACAGACCTCATGACTGTGACTGATGAGAATTGTATAGTGGGATTTCCAACCACTATACTATTCTCAACGCCACATACACAAAACCTTTATTTCAATGATTCCTCATAACTGTTCGTCAACACGGATGCTAATGCAACGAAAAGACACCACTTTCACTGCACAAAATCCACTCCGAAGCAATTTTGAATTATCGAAATAAAGATCGACATCCAGACGCCATGATTTCCCGCCAAACACTCTTTTTTAATTGTTTTTTTTTTTGGTTAAATTTTCCCTGTTACGGGACGGCAAAGGGATCTAGCCCATACAGCCAAGTCTTTAGTTTCATCTTCTTTCTTGATTTTTGCATTAAAATGTGGGTGCCACACTTTTTAATGCATCTAGGGAGTGCTTGGCGAGAAATGTATGGTACAGACCTCATGATGGTGACTGATGAGAATTGTATAATGGGATTTCCAACCACTATACAATTCTCCACTCCACATACACAAAACCTTTATTTCAATGATTCCTCATAACTGTTCGTCAACACGGATGCTTATGCAACAAAACGACACCACTTTCACTGCACAAAATCCACTCCGAAGCAATTTTGAATTATCGAAATAAAGATTGACATCCAGACGCCATGATTACCCGCCAAACACTCCCTTTTTTAATTGTTTGATTCCCTACTAAAGGAAGGCAAAGGAATCTAGCTCATAGTCATGTTTTCAATATTTAAACCTATATTTCAATGATTCCTCGTAACTGAAAATCAACTTGGATGCTTTTGCATCAAAATACCAATAAAACCACTTTTAATGCACAAATAATAATCATAATAACTTTTATTTCAGAGCATAGTCCATAGCGTTAAGTAACAATTTTAATAATATGAGCTCGTCTCCACACCAAGATTTTATGAATTATATTAATTTAGTGTGGAGCTGCCTGCTCCCAACGAGCGACACATTATTGGGGAGTCGCACCGGTCTACAAACTCATTCAGGAAGTTTCTCCCGAGTTCTTGTTGCAAAGACGTGTTGAGAGACTCCATTTTAAACTCAATCTACCGTATAATTGTCGGTTACTTTTAAGTACATTTTCACTTGATATTGGTGCAATGCGTAATCTTTGTGTCGCGATCGCCATTAATGTAAAAGAAGAAGCACATTCAGCATCCGGCTGCCGGCTCCGAGACATCATGGAGGAGCAGGGGCGGCTTTACCTATATCTATAGTGCAGAGGGTGCGGTGCACCCGGGCGCCGAGAGCCGCTCGCGACACATAGAGCCTCCACTGTAACGCTCCGCACGCAGCGAGTGCCTACCATTTATAAACGTAGTGGATACGTAGGGGGGTTCTAAGAAAATAAAATATACGGGCGCTACATGGGCTAGAGACGCCTCTGTGGAGGAGGCGCAACTTTTTACTTTCTCGTAACGTAGTATAGAGGAAGTCTTGTAATCGTCAAAAAATTCGACCTCGAGATTTTGACGGATATATAGATACCTACACGTTTTGGACCTCCCCGAGTAAAAAAATATTTTTTTTGGCATTATGACTGTGTGTGTGTGTCTGTGCGTTAGCACGATAACTCGAGCATGCTTTAACTTATTGCAACTAAATTTAACATACGTGTATGACATCAAAATATAAGGTTTCTATCAAATTTTGAGCCATCGATTACGAAAGTTAAGCAACCAAGTACGCGGTCTTAAGTTCATTGCGCGCGTCTTAATAACTGGGAAGCGATGAAAGTTAAGTACAGCCGCAAAGGAGATCGGTCGAATCGCTGAGTTACGTATTCACTTGACTTTATCGGAAGGTGGAGTGGCGGAAATGTATGCCCACAGGGCATACACTTGTCGCAAGTTAATCTCCTTGTATATTTTTTTGCAGTATAGTAATAATGTCTGATTGAGACACAATATGGCACTCTCCGTCGACAGCCCAGATTGAAGTCAAATTGAGCGTTATGAAGATCAAGGTGTTTGTTCGCGACAACCTAGGTTCCCTTAGTGTTTACAGATGACCTAAGTTATTATTGTTAGGTCCCATAATAATGTATAAGTATTCCTCTTATCTCGTTAGTGTGAAATTTATAAGTTAGTTATAAGATCTTGTTAATTTGTTTACTTAATTAATTACTTGTGTGTTTTTACTTTTTTAATGTTTATGTTTTAATATGTTTTATTTGTGTTTTGATTTATTTGTAATGTTTGTTTGTGTAATAAAATATATGAAATGCCTAAGTTTCATTGAAGCGAGAGGGATAGGAATAGGCCATTTCGGTCGCACATAGCGCCGCACCAATAGGCACGCGCATCGTGTCAGGGACGGCGCTAATTGCGACACGAAACAAATGGATATATACAGTGACCTAATTTCAGTAGGCACTCTGGCTCCGAACTAATTACTACTACTACTAAGAAGAAAGAAATTTCCCTCTCACTCCAAGCGCGGCGGCGGCATTATTCTCCAACAAGCTTCTTCTTTGATTGTACCAGCCCTCTACACTCCTGCAACGAAAACTAATGTGGGTACCAGCACCCCACATTTTCTGGTCCTTCTGAAGCCGGATAACAGAACCAGCGACGACCACATTTTCTGGTCCTTCTGAAGCCGAATAAAAGAACAATCGAAGAAAAATGCCTGTCACGAGAAGCATGAAGTCCTACTCCGTGGACAACAACGCTGCGGCCTCCGCTACGGCCTCCGCTCCCACGTCAACAGAAGCCACACCTTCGGAACATACGAGGTCCACCTACGCCACACGAACTACCGGAGCAACCACAGAAACTGACGCAACGCCGCGGACAACCGCAATAGAAGAAACCAACGTTGCCACCGTCTCCAACGAAGCACCGGTAGCCTCGACCTCTCGACCACGTACCACGCCGAAGACTACGAAGACGGTTTCTGCGAAGAGCAAGCGGAAGGACCTAGCAAAAGCCAGAGAAGAACTACTCGCCCTGCAAGTGAAACTCGCCGCCGCCAGAGTCGCCGCGCTTGAAGAAGACGACACAGACATTGAGGAAGATTTCGAAGAGAGCACAGTTCGGGAAGAAAGAACGACAGAGTGGATAAGGAAGAGCACCATGGCATTGACGTTGGAACCACATCACGAAGCCGCCGATATAGATACGAAGAGGGAATGCCCAAGAGATCGTGCCGAACAACTGGCGCCGCCGCAGCCGTGCGACGCCGACGTTCAGCGACCTCCACCCACTTCAAATGTGATGAAGCCGATCAACCAACAAGAAATAGCAATGCCACCGGAGCCCACAGAAGAGAATCACGCCGCCGTGCCGTATTACGGGCGTGAAACGAACACGTTCGACTACAACAAGCTGGCCAGCGCGATCACCCTAGCAGCAAGAGCTGTCCAGCCGAACATAACGAACAGACATCAAGAGTTACCAGCGTTCAACGGATCATCGAGCGACTGGCTGCCGTTCAAGACGGCATTCGAAGAATCTGCCCCCCTACTCTCCGAGCAAGAAAACTTAGCAAGACTAAGAAGAACCTTGAGGGGCGCAGCGAAGGAAGCGGTTCAATGCCTATTCGTCGGGGCGACATCGGCCTACGAAGTCATGCGTCTACTGGAGTCAAGATTTGGAAGACCGGACGCACTAGCACTAGCGGAGCTCAACAAACTTCGCCACCTACCCCGACTCACCGAGAACCCAAAAGATATATGCACCTTCGCATCGAAGATTATCAACGTCACAGCAACCGTGAAGGCCTTGAAGAAAAACCACTATCTCTACAACGCAGAGATAGTAAGAAGCGTCGTCGAGAAACTACCGTCTGCACTGCGTTATCGATACTACGACTACGCCGCCGAACAGCCTGAAGATACTCCAGATCTCATGGTCTTGTCCGCGTTCATGGAACGCACCGCCATGCGCTGTGGAAACTTCGCCCCCGCTGAGAACATTGCCTCTGAAGACCGGCGGGAGTATGCCACAAGAAAACCACTGAGAAGCTACCACGCGCAAGAACCAAGAGCTACGAGCACCAAGCCGACGTGCGCCGTACGCAAGAGGGAGGGTCACGCCACAACAGACTGTTACAAAATGAAGGAAGCAGACGTACCTACAAGATGGGAAATAGCGAAAAAACACCGCCTATGCTTTAGGTGTCTACGCACGCGCAAGTTGCAACACTTTTGCAAACCGAAGAAATGCGATATCAACGGCTGCGAATATCTACATCACGAATTACTACATGGGAATACGCCGTCGCCGCCGCCGCCGAAGAAAGAGACAGAGATATCGCACACCGTAGCATCAACGAAAGAGACGGAGCTATCGCACATCGTAGCTTCAGCGAAAGAGAGAAAAAACACCACAGCCTTATTGAAGATTCTACCAGTGGAAGTCGAAGGTCCGGAGGGTACTTGCTCAACGTATGCTCTCCTCGACGACGGGTCCACCTGCAGCCTCATCGAAAACGAAATAGCGAAGAAAATCGGCGCCACGGGTTCTCCAGACCCCTTCTATATCGAAGGCGTCGCCGGTGCACGCATCGACGCTCAAGACTCAAGACGCGTGAAGATTCTTCTACGAGGGGCCGACAGGAAAGCTCACCACATCACCGCGCGCACGATGAAGAGCCTCCAGCTAGCATCACAAGCAGTAACGCGCGATGTCATGGAAAACTGCGAACACCTACGCGACCTCGAAGACTGCCTCACATACAAAGAAGCCTCGCCGAAGATACTGCTCGGTCAAGACAACTGGGCACTACTACTTGCACACGACCTTCGAATGGGGAAGAAGAATCAACCGATAGCATCGCTCACAGACCTAGGCTGGGTTCTACACGGTGTCCGAGAAACAAGAAGAAAGTTATATCACCGAGTACATCATGCCACCATCATAGATGAAGATGAAGAAGAATCTATAGAAGCTATGATGAAGCAACACTTCAGTCTTGAGTCATTGGCCATCACACCGCGACGCAGCTACAACGATGACGAACGACGCGCGCTACAAACATTAGAAGAAAACACTCGTCGTCTACCGGCGGGAGGATACGAAACTGGTCTGCTGTGGCGTCAAGACAACCCTGCCGTGCCCGACAGTTATGGCATGGCACTGAGAAGATTAGAACTTGTCGAAAAGAAGCTCAACAAAAATGAAAATCTCAAGAAAAAATACGAAGAACAATTGAAGACGCTGCTATCAAACAACTACGCTGAACTAGCGACCCCCTTAACGAGTGCACGAAAATGGTACTTACCGCACTTTGGAGTCATCAATCCGCAGAAACCAGAGAAGCTACGCATAGTACACGACGCTGCCGCCAAGTCAAGAGGAGTGAGCCTCAACGATATGCTGCTGCCGGGGCCAGACTTGCTACAATCACTGCCGGGGGTACTGATGAGATTTCGACAACGACCGATCGCCGTGTCAGCGGACATCAAAGATATGTTCATGCGAGTAACAATAAGGGAGGAAGATCGAGACATGCAACGATTCCTGTGGAGAAACGGGGAAACAGACAGAACCCCAACAGAATATAGAATGAAGAGCGTGATCTTCGGTGCCACTTCATCACCATGCACTGCCATCTACGTGAAGAACAAGAACGCCGAGAAGTTCAAAGAAGAATACCCGGAAGCCGCAGCAGCCATTGTCGACAACCACTACGTCGACGACTACCTAGCCAGCTTCGACACCGTGGAGGAAGCAGTCAGAATCTCAACACAAGTCACGAAGATTCATGAAGAAGCCAACTACTTCCTACAACGCTGGGCATCGAACTCGACGGCGGTCCTCGACAACATGGCGCCGGGCACCAAAGGCGACGTCTTACACTTAGACGGCGCGAAAATACTGGGCATGGTGTGGCAGCCATCCGAAGACACCCTGACCTTCAACGTCAACGAGCAGCGAATACCAGCCGACGTACTTGATGGCAAGAAGACACCAACGAAGCGCGAAGCACTCCGAACGGTCATGTCAATATTTGACCCTCTCGGCATCGCCACACCTATAACAATACAAGCGAAGAGAATAATGCAAGATGTATGGCGATCGGGAATCGAATGGGACACCGACCTACAAGAAGAGCAAGCGGCAGACTGGCGACAGTGGCTACATGAAGCGAGACGTCTCTCAACGCTCACCGTGCCACGCTGCTACAACAAACTATCGAACGCGCGCAACATACAACTTCATACATTCGTCGACGCGAGTTCATCGGCATACGCAGCTATCTCTTACTGGCGCGTGGAAGACAGAGACGGCGATATATGGGTGTCGCTGGTGGCCGCCAAGGGGAAGGTGGCACCATTGAAAGTCGTGTCCATACCACGACTCGAACTCCAAGCGGCAGTGGTGGGCAGCAGGCTGGCGGAAACCATCGTAGAAGAACATCAATTCAAGCCTGCGAGCCGTCACTTCTGGTCAGACTCGCGTACTGTACTCACTTGGGTACGCAACGGGCCGCGGCAGTACAAACCCTTCGTCGCGCATCGCTTGGCTGAGATAGGCGAACACACGAAGACCAAGGAATGGCGATGGGTACCGACCAAGCTGAACCCGGCCGACGACGCGACTCGTTCAGTACCCCACGACTTCAACGCAGAACATCGGTGGTACCAGGGGCCGGCCTTCCTATACTACGACGAGAGCGAATGGCCCCGAGAAAACATCGACGACGGCGAGCAGATCGACGAAGTTGAGGAAGAACGCGTACACGTCGTAAACCAAACGACGTGTCTATTGGAAGCCCTGCCCGATGTGCGACGTTTCTCAAGTTGGACTCGCCTTATTAGAGCGACCGCTCGAGTTTTACAATTCGTGAGAAGCCTACGACGCAACAAACAACAGTGTACAGCGGTCACCAAAAGAAACAAAGCCAACGCCGACGCCGACCCTACGTGGCGTAAGAACAAAGAAAAAAACAAGACGCCGGTTGCCATGGAAACGAAGAAACAAGTACATCGAAATTACGTAAATATAGAAGCTGAAGACTTGCGCGCGGCTGAAACACTGTGGGTGCGCGCTCAACAAGAGGAAGTCTTTCACGAAGAAATGAACATACTGAAAAAGGGGACAAGCCCCCTGGCCGCGTCAGGCCGCCTCGCAAAATTAGCAGTACTACTGGACGACAGCGGAGTTATACGACTGCGATCAAGAATAGCAGCGGCGGCTAACATAACTGAAGAACAGAAATCACCGGCCGTGTTGGACGGCGATCACCCATGGACGCGCCTATACATCGCCTGGGTCCATAGACAGACGCACCATGGAGGCTTCGCAATCACGACGAACGAGATACGCCAACAATATTGGTTATTGAGGCTACGTGTCGCAGTACGTGGGGTGTTGAAAAAGTGCCCTCTATGCCGCATACGACGAAGTACCCCGCCACAACCGTCTACAGGCGATCACCCTAGAAGTCGCCTCGCCCATCATCAACGACCCTTCACCTTCACCGGCCTTGACTACTTCGGGCCGTTGCAAGTCACCGTGGGACGAGGAAGACAGAAGAGGTACGGCGTGATATTCACCTGCCTTACGACGAGGGCGGTACACGTCGAGCTAGCCGGAGACCTCAGCACCGACGCCGCCATCATGGCCCTCAGGCGCTTCATAGCGCGCCGGGGGTGCCCCACCGAGCTATGGTCTGACCAGGGCACCAACCTGAAGGGTGCCGACGGAGAACTGCAGGCCGCCGCGACCGAAGCCCTACAACGAGACGCCTCCGCCCGCTGGATCACGTGGCGGTACATACCACCCAGTGCTCCCTTCATGGGTGGAGCCTGGGAGCGCCTAGTACGAAGCGTCAAGACGGCCCTACACGCGGTTCTGCACGAGCGAGCACCAAGAGAAGAAGTCCTCTCCACACTGCTGGTGGAGGCTGAACACACTCTCAACAGTCGGCCGCTCACGCATGTCTCCACCTCACCTGACGACGAAGAAGCCCTGACCCCGAACCACCTGCTGTTGGGTGGGCCTTCCCGCGTGCCCCTGCCTGGAGCGTTCACCGAAGATGACGACAACTGCAAGAAGATGTGGCGGACCAGTCAACGCCTCGCAGACATGTTCTGGTCACGCTGGATGCGAGAATACCTACCGGAGCTCCAACACCGGCGGGAGCCCAGGGCGAGCAACGGTTCCCTACAACTTGGGGACCTAGTCTTCATCGCCGACGGCACTCTACCGCGCAACTGTTGGCCGCGGGGAGTCATCACCGCCACTTACCCTGGGCCAGATGGTGAAGTACGAGCAGTCGACGTCAGGACTACCAAGGGGGTGCTCCGACGACCTACGAAGAAATTGGTGGTCATCATGTCATCGGGAACGCGCGAACCCTAGGACTTCAGCTACGAGCTGCGGCGGGAGATATGTTCGCGACAACCTAGGTTCCCTTAGTGTTTACAGATGACCTAAGTTATTATTGTTAGGTCCCATAATAATGTATAAGTATTCCTCTTATCTCGTTAGTGTGAAATTTATAAGTTAGTTATAAGATCTTGTTAATTTGTTTACTTAATTAATTACTTGTGTGTTTTTACTTTTTTAATGTTTATGTTTTAATATGTTTTATTTGTGTTTTGATTTATTTGTAATGTTTGTTTGTGTAATAAAATATATGAAATGCCTAAGTTTCATTGAAGCGAGAGGGATAGGAATAGGCCATTTCGGTCGCACATAGCGCCGCACCAATAGGCACGCGCATCGTGTCAGGGACGGCGCTAATTGCGACACGAAACAAATGGATATATACAGTGACCTAATTTCAGTAGGCACTCTGGCTCCGAACTAATTACTACTACTACTAAGAAGAAAGAAATTTCCCTCTCACTCCAAGCGCGGCGGCGGCATTATTCTCCAACAAGCTTCTTCTTTGATTGTACCAGCCCTCTACACTCCTGCAACGAAAACTAATGTGGGTACCAGCACCCCACAGTGTTTATCCAACTGTTTGTCGAGCAGACTGTCTAGCACCTTAGCTATAATATTGGCCATCGATATCGGCCTATAATTGGTCAGGTCAGCGGCATCCCCAGTTTTCTCTTTAACAATAGGCACAAAATCCACTCAGAAATAAAAATCTTCCCAATGCCATGATTTCGCGTGAAACACTACTTATTTATTTTTAATTTCGTACAGTACAGTACAATACAATACAGTATTAAAGTATTAGTGAAGTTAAGATAACTGTGACGGTTTAGGAGTAAGTTATAAAAGAAAAATATAATAATAATATAACATTTATTACTTATAATAAATTGATTTAAATAAGCATAATTTATTTAAGTTCTTTGACTAGTGTGATACAAAATAACATTATAAAAATAATCAAGGCATGTTTTTCCTTGACTCTTTATATGTCTTAGCTAACACTTGCGATGTTTGTTCAACATTTTTGTCAATTGGTTGTAAAATAGAACAGTGAATATGTATTCATTTATATGCATAATACTTATATTACTTAATTATGTTAATTGAATAACACAGTTTCAACTTGATTTATTTTCGCAGGCGGCTACTAAAACTGAAACAAAAAAATAAGAAATCATTAAATAATCATTCATTGGTGTATATTACATAGAAAACGAAAGGCTGAATAACCCTGTCATGATTTTCTTGTCTAGCATTTCCTATTTAATTTGGTATTTTCAAACATTTTAAATCTTGTCAAATAAAATTAAAAACATAATTTAATGTGATTGTATGGACCCGTATGTCCCTGAGTTGCGGCCCTGGTCACAGCAGCGGTATAGTATTAACCCTTTGTCTGGTAGTGGCAGATATATTGACACCATATTTTGAACTTTATATCTATGTGATAAGGTTGAAAAACATTGAATTTTTTTTCTGTGGTTAAAGGGTTAATGTGGGCTACGACCTTTGATCCTAGAAGTAAGCGCACTCACAGTCGACGGTCTCCCTGAGCGCGACTACGGCCGGCGCGGTCGGCAGCTCCTGCAGGAAGTCGCGGCCCTGGTCGCAGCACCGCGCCAGCACCGGGTCCAGCGGCAGCCGCCCGGCCAGGGACACGCCCAGGTCAGAGCACATCTGGACCGCGCCGCCAGTGCTGGCCGGGAAGATCTCGCTGCGGCTCTGACACGATAAAGTACAAATGTACTTTATACAGGTTGTTTGGTACACGGTATTTCAAACTTTTTTTTAAATATAGTTAAAGTATATTTAGGTCAGGGAAGTAAAATAAACAGTATATTAGAAAAATTAACAGTATCTTATTCTGATAATATTTAAAGAATTTTTTTAGTGCTCCTCGCCCAACTTATAATTCAGTATTATTTTTAAAAGCCTCCTAGGCCTCGCCACAATCAATGCTGAAAACAGTATTTTGTAGGTACTTTATTTATGTTCAACAGTAAAAAGCACAATGTAGCGAAATACAGTACAATACTGTTTTTTAACAACGTTGGATTATATAAATACTAAAGTGATATCAAAAATTCAAAATCGTAAAAATAACTTTGAAAGGAGAATGGGCAAATGGGCAAAGTGGTCTACTTACTCACACCAATATCAAGTATCAATGAAAAGGGCAATTCTCGTACATTGCTTCTTTGTATGGTGACAAAACTGTAGCTAATAAGTTTTTTTTTTAATAAATGTCAAAAATAATAGCAGAATGTATGATTTTTTTCGGAGCTTATAATTACTGCGCAATGACAAACACTAGCTGTCTTTTTTGTTCCCATTGGATTAATTATGCATCCCTTTTAAATTTTTGCCAATGTAGTGAAATATAAGTAAAATAATAGAAGTGTACAGGTGTGCATTTAGGATCATATTTTTTCCTGTTTTGTGAGCGTATAACGTATCTAATACTATAATATCATTGTAATAATCTATATATTTTATCACCTTGCAGTTGGGGCAGATGAAGAGAGTCATATTCTCGAGCACGCCCAGTACGGTGACGCCGGCGGTGTTGCAGAAGCTGATCTGCTTGCGCACGTCGAGCAGCGCGGCCTCGTGCGGGGTGGTCACCACCACGGCGCCCGTCAGACCCGCCGCGGACAAAAGTTGCACCGCTGCCAGGTGCTCGTCGGACGTGCCTGACACACACGCTTATTCATCATAACAGCCGTTATGATTCGACCCACTGCTGGGATACAAGGGACGGATTGGTAGACGGAGTATATGTGATCAATACTCCTATGCTGATCCATTAGTCGCCTTCTACGACACCCATTGGAGGATTTGAGGTGATGGTATTCTACTCTGCCGGCATCACATGGATATGCTGATTACTTACTACTAAAACACCAACAGTGGATGGATAAAATCTTCGAGCATGGAGTGCCGATATACATAATCGGGAATATGGCGAAATGCTTAATGCGAAGCCATTAGTTAAGAAGAAAATAAAAAATTGTACGGTAGATTTAGTTAACAATAGAGTCTCGCACCACGTGTTTTTACAACAAAAATTAGGATGAAAACTCATCTGTCTCGAGTTCTTGTTGTAATTGAGAGACTCCATAATAATCCTCTCTAACTTAGTTTACCGTACAATTTATTGTTCTAGATACAATTTTCTCCTGTGATGATAAGTGTTGAGACGGGACTCAAGCCGGCGTCCTATCAGAATCCGGGCCAGTGATCTTCCAATGTCGCGGATTTCGGTCTCACAAACAGCACTTAAACATTTTTTTAAATATTCCCCGATAATCTAACTTTAATGGGCAAACATCTAGATCACGAAACCAGATGTGGCTGTAGTCCACAGGCTGATGATTAATAGAACTTTTAATTAAATTGCTTTTGGTATTACCTGGAGGTGTGTCTATCAGCAGATAGTCTAAATCTCCCCAATCCACCTCACTTAGGAACTGTTTGATCATGCCTGGAACAATAGAACCCAACATATACCTTATCATCTTCAACATTACAGAAGTTTAATAATTATAGTGCTCACCATTTTTCTTAGGTCCTCGCCATATAACCGCATCGTCCGGGCTGCCCAGCAGGAATCCAATGGACATAAGTGACAGATTATCTGTGACATACTGCAACAACATACAGTCATATAAACTGAACTTTTGAAGAACAGGCGTCTTAAGTGAGGGTGTATCACATCCGGGATACCATCTGGATTATTTTGGACGTATTACTCTCTCACTTTTACTATCCTTACAAAAGTCTTATCTGGCAAACTTACCACGAATCTTCAACTACTTAGGGATGGGTTATCTAATATCTTAGCATTAATTGTCGGAACATAATAAAGCTGAACACTATAGTTATGGCCAATTGGCCATATATTTTAATAAGATGGTGGAAGCTCCCAAGAAAGACCTACCTGTAATGTAAGTAACTTAAAAAGTGACAAAAAAGTCTAGCAAATAACCCCTTTCGCCTGATGGTAAGCAGAAGTGGAGTCCAAATGCAAAGTTATTAAGTGTGCACGTGTTCTGGCAGTGATTTAGATTTCTTGACTATTAACGAGTTACCGAATTTCTTAGTTCGCGTTGAAATGGAAGCGTTGTTTGTCGGTGGTAAAGCCAAGACGTGTAGTCCTTAAAAGGATGGATGGTAGGATTAGGAAAAAAGCTCCTCAGAGACAATTTAATTAAAGAACATAGAAATGATGTTTTAAGTGAACACTGACCACTGGCGACCAGCCGGAACCCGAGTGGTGCACCTGCTCGCCGCGTACGCCCAGCACGCGCGGCTGGCTCGGCCCACAGATGTCCGCGTCCAAGATACCCACCTACACACAACAAGCGGCCATAAACAATACTAGCACAGTCGATACGGTGAAAAGTGGTTCCCGAGCCGCAGCCATTTTAACAGTTAGGACAATACCACCAATTCTTGCTATTCCTATTCGCACTAAAAAGGTCTTGTGGCGGTGTCGTCTTGCGTCGGGTCATTACGTTCTTTAAAATATGGTTGAGCGAAGCGATGGCTAATTTTTGCGTCATGCCTGTGAACAGGTGCCGCCAACGAGACCTCTGGTCATCTCATGTTTTCTTGAACTTTTTATTATTTGTTGTAAATGTAGACAATGTAGTTGTTTATTCTTAGATGGATAATTGTATGACACATGCAATTAACAGGATAGTTTTATTTGTGTTATAATATTGTGTAAATAACTAATGTATTATTGGATTTATTTTTTGGTATGCCACACACTGTAGGTATTCTTATATATTTGTTAACCAGAGGATCATAAATGTATGATTAGCACCTAAATTGAAAGGATTCTCGACATTAACACAAAATGGTTGTGGGTGTCAAAGGTTAAATTAATTAGTTCATTGATGTGATTAATTGAATTATATAGAAAAGCTTTTACAAGGTAAATTTTCGTCCCGAAATGGTGGTAGGGTTTTGACGATTTAAAAGTACTTAACAAAGTCCATTTAAATAAAGAGATTTATCATTTCATTTCATTATCAGGGACCATCATCGAAATCGCAAAAAAACAGCTGTTTCATACATTTGGTTGCGTAGGTGTTGGACTTTTGTATGGAACAGTTGAATTTTATTTTTCGCGATTTCGATATTGGTCCTATAGCAAGAGTTGTTTGTATTGAACTACCTATTAAATTGGATTCGGCGCGACAGCCACTAAAATTTCACCGTGTATAAGTTTTCACAGTCGTCCGACGAGCACATCTTGGCAGGGCAATCGTGAGGGAACGCGGGACCAGAGGGGGACGCTGGCGATCCTGAGCTGCATACACTCCTCAGGACACGCTGGTTCATTGTATGTCTACTGCACGCTGTCTAGACAAACGCGGCATTTTCCTCAACTTCGAACCACTGAATGGTTTTACGCTGTGATACTACAATCGGTAAAGGCAAACCAAAGGTTTGCCTTTACCGATTGTAGTATCACAGCGGCCAACCAAAGGTTTGCCACATTTTACGATTTCCTGTTTTGAAGGAGTGATTGGTAACATTGTTTACATTTCAAGAGTTCTGGGTTCTTGGTAAGCACAAATATTTATGTGATGAACACCAACATTGATTTACGAGTCATTTACATTTATAAAAATGTCTAATTTATTACGTACCTACTTTTTTTGTATAGTTGCTGTTAGTGTAGAATTATAATCGGATAAGTTTTATTGTGGACCGTAGCGCTTATATTTTTATCTATTCTGGGCTGGGATGGGATTTTGACGTTCATCTTACCTAATGGAAGGCCGAACTTAGAAGTGGGATTTACCCGGAACCCTGAACCTCTGAGTGACTATCTTACCAATAGGTAGGCTTGCCATAATATTTTAAAGTGAAGTCCCGACGTATGAAAAGACGCGAAGAATTTATAATTGGGCAAAATTTATAGCATTTTTATTTTTTTTAAAATGGAATGGTAAAAAGTGGCGTCTATTTGTATCCTGTAGTGCCCCTTCGTATGGCCGGTGCTCAAAAGTCCTGCTACCATACGCACAATGTAAATACTAGGAAGAAACACGATCTGGTTGTATATAAAACTCGTCTCCACAGAATAAACAATTCCTTTGTGGGCCAATGTATACGTTTTTACAATAAGCTTCCGAAGAATATTAGAGATTTGCCTGTTAACAAGTTTAAAAAAACTGTAAAAACTAAATTATATAAAAAAGCTTATTACAAGTTAAATGATTATTTAAATGATACAAATGCGTGGGAGTAAAACCTGCCCAAAAACGCATTCAACATTTTTATTTATATATTGATATATCTATTGACCTGTAATGATGTTTTGAAATCATTACGAAATTGTAAGCTGTGGAGTTACTTTCGCCATTTCTTCTCCATCTCAGCATATTAACAATTATTCGTCCCGAAATGGTGGTAGGGCTTTTGACGATTTAAAAGTACTTAGCAAAGTCCATTTAAATAAAGAAAATTTTCATTTCATTTCATTTCACTACGTGCCTGGACCCGTATGCGACTGCGATCTGGTGTCCACAAATGTTTTATGAGAGCGCGCTGACAAAAACACATAAACATAATAAAAATGCAAAAATCGGGACGTAACAACAAGTCCGGACGAAAGTCTGGACATGGTTGTCAAATCCGGGCAGTCCGGACTAAATCCGGACGTATGGCAAGCCTACCAATAGGTAACTTTAGGAACACAATACTGCTGTTAACACAATAATTATGGTGACAAACTTTGATACGATGGTGCAAGCCAGGCTGACTTATTGTTCTGCCATCAACCAAACCGCAAATACAAATCTCACCCTAGGCGTGGGGATCGAATCCAGAACCTCTAGATCTAAGACCGGAGGGTCATCAATCATAGGCCCTAATGAGGTGTAAATTCGATAACATCAAACCACAGCTGATAAAATTCGTAAAATCATATCACTATAAACCATATTGTTATACTCGGTGACCTATATACCGGCGGCAAGGCCGGTGCCACCCAGGGATGGCGCGGGCAGCTCGACAGCCGTATACCATGTTAGAGAAGTTGCGAAATCTTAATCAGTTGGTCTTCGAGATCAATACACGCCGATTGCACTGTTTGCTGCAGAAACTCGTGTTTATTATTTGTTGTTTACCGTGATGGACTTTGGCAACGCGTACGAGAGGCGATCGAGATATAACAGGGTATTTTAAGTCCTATTACTACTCAACCACTTATTATCATTTGAAAATGTATCTGTTGTGTCTGGGAGAAACTGTGATGTTATCAAATGTTATTTTAGTCTACCGCTGATAACGATAACTTTCAATGAAGGGGGAGAATTGGAGGCGCAAAAACATGACAATTCAAATTCATGATTTTTTAGTAATAATTTGGTACAAAAACGACTTCATCAGAGTACACCTAAGACTATTCAAAGTAAGTTATAAAGGTTTCTATCTACTCGAAGACCACTGTTAATCTATTACTTTACTTCTATAATATTATAAAGCTGAAGAGTCTGTTTGTTTGTTTGGTTGAATGCGATAATCTCAGGAACTACTGATTCAAATTGAAAAAATATTTTTGTGTTGGATAAGCCATTTATCGAGGAAGGCTATAAGCCATATTTGTTTGAAAATTAACACACGGACGAAGTCGCGGGCGGAGCGCTAGTATTTTAGAAAACAGACATAAAAAATTAGCTGAACTTTATGATATACGAACTGTTTTATCGGATCACACATTGCTTGACTCAGTCTGAACTCTATATGGTATTAAAGGAGTAAATTTGTGAAAATACCAAACATAATGCATATAATTTACTATTTTTGTGAATTTTTCAAAGGGGCCTTCAGGGCGAAATCCTAAGCTATAAGGAATATCGAAAAATGCTTAAAGTGCCGCGAACTCGATTTTGATGAAAACAAAAACTGCATCATTGGATTTTTTAAAAATCATTAATCTTAGACAGGGATCGAAGCCAATGATTTTGAAAAAAACACAGCCTGTATTATTACGCCATTTGATAGTGTTGTTAATAAGGATCGATTTCTGGTAAGAAATATACGGGAAACTAATAGAAAATGTTAAATTTCAGTAAAATATTTCTTGTTGCACCTTGGTTAAAGCGATGATCATTACTTTTTCAAAAATCCAATGATGCAGTCTTTGTTTTCATGAAAATCGGGCTAGCGAATCCTTTGAACATTTTTCGATATTCCTTATATTTTAGGTTTTGGCCCTGAAGGCCTACTTGAAAAATTCACCCTGTATACAAAGATTTATTCTCTATATTATTATAATAAGAGAATAAATCTTAACTATCCTAAATTTGGGCTACATAACAGTGTGAGCAAAATAAATCCCTGTATTACAGAACCCATTAGCAACTGAAGAGGAACACAAACAAAGATAGTAATGAATATCACAATCATTTGAAGCCATAATAGTGTTGAGTGCATTCTAAATTAGAGCGGTATCAGGCTTCCTTGAAGAGGATAAGATGAACAGTTACATTTTGAAAACTACTTTATACTGTTATAAATAAGGGCGTTTATTGCTATTAAATTTTTTAGATTTACCTAAAGTTCCCTCTGCTATAACTTCACAAGTCAAAGAATATGTAATTTATTATCTATGTTTATGAATGCTGTAGATAACATGATACAAGTTCATAATATCGTTAAATTTGGGTTACTTTATATTTAAAAACTGCATAAAAAATATATATAATATCAAAATATAATTTTGTTATATTCTAGACAGGTGTTAGCATGCATTATTTAACTTAATTAACTATTTTCTATTATATAATATTATATTATACTATAGTATAGAGGTTTCTTTTTTATAAAGGAGTCATATTTTTGGTTGAGACAATAATATTCCTGAGTACTCTGTATTTTATCCTGCTTAAGACTTTTTAGGCAATAGGCTGGCAACCTCTTACTATTTGCAGGCACTGCATGGGCCATACTGCCTAATGTGGCTTTATTTGTAACCAAATGTTATCTAAGGCTGCTCAATCCCTCATGGGACTACAAGCGTGATCATATTATGTAACTTCTCTTGGAAGCCCACAAATACAATGTCAAAATAAAACCTAGTATGTAATAAACTAAAAAATAGATATATATATTCTACATACTTACATTTATGTCAGGATTTTTAGCAGCCAATGCATGACCAAGCAAAGATGTGACTGTGCTTTTGCCCACTCCACCCTTGCCTGATAAAATGAGGATCTTGTGTTTCACATTTGACAATCTGTTTTTTATCAGGTCAATAGCTGGATCTGGCACATTTGCAGCACCTGCACATTTCAATAGCTTTATTAAACATCACAACAGTCTCTACAATTGATCCACTGCTGGGACACAACACCTCTCATTGTCATCGAAGGAGGTTTAGGCAGTAGTCCATCACACTTCTCCAATGCGGGTTGATGGGTTGAGCATAAGGCAATCATTAACCTTTTGCTGATCCATTAGTCACCTTCTACAACACCCATTGGAGGAGACGCAGTGATACTATTCTACTCTGCCGACATCACATGCCATCAGAATAGAATAGCCATGTGATGACAAAAAATATTTAATTGTACAGCATAGCATACTTAAAATCCATAGTATACTTAAGTCACATGAGGGTTTTAAATGATTGAAATGCAACTAAAAGTTGTAATAATGATATCATGAGTGAAATAGTAATTATAAACATTAACTAACCTGAAGCACATATGTTCTGGTTTGGGCAACCAGCACACGCAGAGGCCTTGCCAGCATCTTCACTTGCGGTGCCAGGACAATCTATAAAAGATAATTTTACCGAGATATTACACCTAATCCCAATGTGTGTAGGTCAATAGGAAATTATCACTTAATTTAATGAGAAAGATTCTCATATTTTACACTTACGTTGAGGAGCGTTATCAGGGACACTACTCATGTTTATTTGTTATTCAAAAGTGTACACATAATAAGAAAAATAATTAAAAATTATTGCAACAGCAAGTGCAATACGAACACAACATACAACCAACACGAATCACAGATTAATAAAAATAAAAATGTAAATGTCATGTCAAACTTGATGACATTTTCTTTGACAGCTTTCTAAAGACGCGTTCAAGGCATCTTATGTTTGAAAAATACACTATTTCTAGATATCAGTTTTTTTTTATATCCAGACTTATTGGAACCTTGATACTTTATATTTGCTTTAAATATTTTTTTTTACTGTCGTGTCGTGAATGCGTCAAAATTAGGTAATTGCAATCAATACAATCAATATTTTTAACTTTTCAAAATTTATACGGTACAAATTCCACCAAAATGGCTAAAGAGGTGTCGATGTGCACGGTAAAATACATTTTCTCATTCGCTTATTGAGTAATGATTATTAACATTTCTTTATATTTAGCTACCTACCCCACTATGAATATTTGGAGTAGACTAACTAACCATTCAATTTAAGCATTCAACCATGGTTGAATTGGTACCTAAGTGGAAATATATAGGTACCTATTATAATGAACTCCGGGCAGGTTGTGCCAAAGACTTTAATACCCACACACAATTGGTACCTACCTATGGACGCATAGCGATCTAAATATTCTATCTAATTACGTACATAAATAATTTCTAATAAAAAAATGAAATTAGACAAGACGTTTTTCTTACCGTAGCAATTGCAACAATGGAGTCCAGTCAAAGAAACCGCAGGTGCTCCCAGCATACCTCTTCAAGTTGGCTACTGCTTCCACTCTCCCAAGAAGCACCCATGGCGACCTATCATGGGCTACGAGGAGATCGAAGTTACGCCTATGTGAGACAATTACCTACATTAAATCTACGATAGTTTTAGTTAAATATTGGAATGAAACTTGAAAGCAAATCTTAGACCACGTTTTTGTTATATAGCTAAAAAATGAAAAATATATCTAATACAATTCTGAGACCGAGCGACTTAATAAGAAAAATTTGACAGGCCATCACAGCCCATAACCAACACTATGGTAGACCCATGCTATACACCCGCGGGCATGGCGACGGAACCACTCCGCTTCCCAAACTTGGTGACTGGCTTCGACCGCAGTCCCGAGCATGCGGCGCGTGCAGCACTCTACACCAGATACACGCAGTACGAGTGGAACCAGAACAGCATCAAGAATTACAACGAATCTGATGCTAAGAGGAATTACTCCGAGCGCGTCAGGAATGATATTATGCGCATGCTCAGGTAAACTCACTATATACCACAAATAAGCTCAGTGAATTTTGAATAGGTAGGTACTCGTACATACGGAAGCGTCGGTGGCGTAGGGAAGCGTCGGTGGCGTAGTGCGTCAGAGCGTCGCCTCCCACCCGGGAGGCACTGGTTCGATCCCCGCCACGTACCAATGTGTTTTCAAATTTTGAATTCATATGTACGTTTAATCGACGCTTTTACGGTGAAGGAAAACATCGTGAGGAATCCTGCACACACCTATGAAGAAATTCTTAGGTTGTGTGTGAAGTCGACCAACCCGCACTTGGCCAGCGTGGTTGACAAAGGCCTAATCACTCCTAATGTGGGGTAGGCTCGAGCCCCTCGGTGGGGACACATTATATGAGCTGTTGATGATGACTCGTACATACTGAACGTATTTAAGGTCTTTCAATATTAGTATTTACCTAATAGTTTCTTCATTAGATAAGTTTCCGATAAGGTACCTAACCTGTCTTTTTAGTTCAGGGAATTCTTGTTTACCAGGGAAACCGATGAAATCGGCACACAAGGACAGAGAGATTCAGGCAGAAGAATTGGTGAACGAATTACGGATACCACATTTTGGAGGAATGAGGTATGATCAGCCCCTAGAAATCGCTAGATCTGAGGGCAGAAAATCGTAATACGATGACCAAACTTTATGCATTTCTTCATACAGGTGGCCATTGAAATGGAACGCCTGGTAGCCACTTGCGAGAAACTGAACGACACACGAAGGCAACTGGAGCGGGCCATCGCTGGCATCGAGGGCCCTTTGCATATCGTACAGGAGTGTCTTTACCATCGAGAAAAGAGACAAGGTGAAATAGTTCTTGTGTGTCTACGCTTAAATTTCCTTTAGGTTTAGAAATCCAGCATTAGGCGCAAGTCAGATAGAGGATTCCTGACGTAGGAGTACCTACCCCGATGATATTTCGGTTGTTTCTGCAGATCCCGAAACGTCTTTATACTAATGTTTAGTGTAGATGGCTGGAACGGAGTCTTTGCTGGCTGGTAAATTGTCTTGCTACCGGGCGCCACATACCTACGTGGCCTAGATAGAGTAGGTATTGTGGTAGATCCGTAAACGGACTCCCTCAAGACAAAAAAGGTAAATAATAAGAGCACTGACTGATCATTTTCATAATGTCTGGCTTCAGGATTAGAGCAGGTGCATGATGCAGTTGAACAGTCGCTGTTGAAGGAAGTGGCTATACTTCGCGAATGTCAGGACAAGTTTAGGAATATGTTAGAAAAGGTGCGTAAAAGATGTGTGTCTACTAAAGAAAGTTTTTAAGCTAGGTATATCAACTCCGTCTATTGTGGCTTCTTTACATGCATCATATTTCTGACTTTTCTTCATACTGCTGGGCTGGCCCACTTTGCTGTAGTAGAGAGGGACCTACTCTGAAATCTAGAGGAAAAGGTAATTGTTGATAGTAAAACTTTGCAACCTCCAGGTTCGAGCCCAGTCCAAAAACTGCCGAGCAACACAACATGAGCTGGAGTCGGATATGCGCAACAAAGAGTACGCACTGGGAATAGATTCTATGTGCCACCAGTTGAATAACTTTTCCAAGGTTAGTATAGTACCTACCAATATGATCTGAGGTGCCAAATAAGCTACTAATTCAAAGCTGTTTAATGACGGGTTTTCAATAACTTATCTATAACTATCGACAGTAACCCTTAGTAACGGTAGAGTTTGGATATGTTTTGTATTAAGATATCTGTCAAAATCTTATCTCTAGTAGATACCTAAGCAAAAGTGTACATAGATAGATAAGTTATATAAAACGAGCATTAAACGTTAAAGATTCGCTCTTTTGAGAAAACAGTATTACCTAAACAACTTTTCTTATCAGTTGCAGCACATGTAAAGTCAAAATAAGTATATTGATTTCTCCAGTTTCACCCCTTTGACTCGAATGTCCCTTTTGACTTTAGAGGCTCTGCAGGAAACTTTTGGCCTAGGAATACTCCTGGGCCTGGGAAGTTCTCACTTACAACCTCAGACCAATAAAAAAGTTATTAATTATAATTTTATTGGTCTGAGCTTACAACTTTATGCCCACTCCACACTTGCAGCCGCGAACCCGCTAAAACACCTTTACATTGCGACTTCTTATTTTACATTAGTTTTTCGGCGATGTAGATCGTCTCCGTTAATCCGCGAATCCATATTAGGTAGTAAGGGGTAGGGTGGTTGCAGGGGTTGCAGTACTACGCGGGGATTGAGCGCTACGACCCCACGGTGTGTGACACGGCGCGCTGGGCCGCCGCCTCCGCCGCCACGCTGCAGCGCTCGCAGTCTGAGCGAGCCAAGGCCGTGCAGATGCTGTCTGGTATTGAACCAAGGAATTTATATCCCTACTAATTGGAATGCTGACGGCTACGTCAAAATTGTTCCGACGATAAAGCTACTTTATCGTCGGAACAAGAAATAAGAGACAGTCCATTTTTGCCGTTGTCAGCTCCGAACGAGAACGAACCAGATTGTTCTAAAGGAAAGCCAATATGTAATATATAATGTATGTACAATGTATGTGTATGCATACATATAGGTATTACAGATAGGTACCTACTTGTATAAAGTATGTACTTACAATATTCATTTCATGACATTGTTTCGTCAGCATTCCATTTAGATATTTAAGTTCCTTGTACTGAACTGAACACACAGACACACGGACACACGACACATCGTTCTACCCGACAGGATCAAATATTATAACTAGCGCTCCGCTCGCGACTTCTTCGCATGAAGTTTTTTTTTATTCAAATATAATAGTAATTTTTGAAATTGGTCTAGTAGTGTTTGAGTTTATTCGTTACAAACATACAAATCTTTCCTCTTTAAAATATTAGTAAGTACTAGCTGTGCTCGAGACTTCGTCCGCGAAGAATTTACCAAACGAAAAAAAGGAGCCTAAGTTACTCCTTATTACATCAGCTACCCTGAAAGTCCCGTCAAAATCGGTCCAGCCGTTTCAGAGATTAGCCGGAACAAACAGACAGACAAAAATTGTAAAAAATGTTATTTTGGTGTGCAGGTTATGATATGCGATCGTTTACCTACATTGGGGGCGGGAATACAATTAAAATCAAATAAGGTATGCTGGTTCATAAAATTAAAATGGACTGTATCTTGTTTTTATAAATGCACTGAAAGACGGGATTACAACTGCTTGGATTTGGTCGAGGGTTTAGCAGCTGCAGATGAAATGGAGGAAATCATGCAGACTTACCGAACGGTCCCTTCGTTGTTCTTGATATCAGAGTTAAACACCCACCACGTGGTTCACTTTGGAGGGCCCTCGCTAGATCTTCACAATCTCTTCTGTCTTTCACTTATGCACAATCACATTAGTTAATTTATCACTTTCAGTAGCGGATTATTTAAAGTTTTTTATTAATGAGTGAGATAATTTGTTTTACACGACGAGCACGTGTTGCATTAGGTAGTCATCACGAATAGACACAGAACACGACTAAATTGTCTTGGTCGAATGAGACGTCACATACAAGAATGCATGTTGGAAAAGGACAGCGGACAGGATGTTTCAGTGCATTTAATTTGTTCGTTAATATTATGAGGCGACTTTAAAGAAAACCAAACATACCCCCGCCCTTGAAGGATCGCCTTCAAAAAAAAATTAAATATAACGTAACTAACTTGTATGTATATGTATATAACTATAAGTTGATATATGGTAAGTTAAACTATAATCGTATGAAAATTAAAAATAGGTAAAATTACTATATTACGCTTTACAAATAAACTAAAAGATGCATTATTCAATTGGTAATGGGCAAAGCTGTACCACGGGTCGTCGATAGATACCGCTTTTGGTCTTAACTTCGGCGACACGTATCACGTTGTCCTTACCAGGGAAAACTCGCGTTATGATACCTAAAGGCCATTGTAAAGGTGGGGAATTTTCCATCATGAGTAAAACAATAGTTCCCACCGTGACCGAATTCGATGGTGTATTCCATTTCTCGCGGACCTGCAGGTTATGCAAGTATTCAGAGCTATAGCGTTTCCAGAAGGATTGGACTAGTGAATCCATCAATGCATAGCGAGTTGACAATTTAAGAGAGTTATCCATAGTAGGCGCAGGCAAAAAATGTAAGTGCGAACCCAAAAAATGAGCCGGGGTAAGAGCCGCTGGCTCGGACGGGTCTGAACTAAGTACGTATAACGGACGACTATTCAATACACTTTCTATTTGAGAAAACACTGTGTAAAGCTCTTCATAAGTGAGAATTTGTTTCCCTATCACCCTAAAGAAAAGTCGTTTTACACTTTTAATGTTCGCCTCCCAGAGTCCTCCAAAATGAGGGGCTTTGGGTGGATTTAAGTACCACATAATACGGTTTTCAGACAACTCATGGCTGAAAGTTTTATAATAGTCCTCAGACTTTAGAAATTCTAAAAGCTCTCTAAGATAATGCCGTGAAGATACGAAATTACCCCCGTTATCACTATAAATGTATTGACAAACGCCACGCCTTGATAAGAACCTCTTAAGAGCGTCCAAGAAAGAAGCTGATGTTAAATCGGATGCCAGTTCCAGGTGAATGGCTTTAGTTGCGAGACATATGAAAATACAAAGGTACGCCTTTTGGCTACGAGCGCCACGTTTCCTACTTATAGTAATATAAAACGGTCCGGCATAATCGACCCCGGTGTGTAAAAAAGCCTTAGATTTCTCTATGCGACTACTGGGTAAATCGGACATAATTGGAAAGTTAGGTTTTGGATTTACCTTGAAACAATTTAAACATTTATTAATACGCTTACGAACAGCATTGCGAGCAGATAAAATCCAAAATTTTTTACGTAAGATGCCGAGAAGTAATTGCGGTCCGGCGTGTAAATTTCGTATATGATAAAAATCTATTAAAATTTCTATTAGGTGTCCCCCTTTTGGCAATAAAATGGGATGCTTATGTGTATATTCTAAACTGGAATTGCTTAAACGGCCACCAACCAATAAGAGACCACTGTCAGATATAAATGGATAAAGTTTTTTAAGTTTTGTAGAACAATTTTTACCTTGCTTAATATTTTTAATATCCTCAGAAAATACCGATTGTTGAAAAGCTTTAATTAATTTTGTTTCTGCGAATTCAATGTCTTCTGCGGAAATATATTTATTTCGTGGAAGTTTATTAAGAAATTTGTAAATATAAACAATGCAACGTAAAAGTTTACTCCAAGAAGAAAATTTTTCACATAAAGACATTAAGATATCTTCTTTAACACTATCGGTAACGACGTAACTAACAGTTTTTTCTTCCGGTATTTTATTAGAACGCGGATAAAATTTTACAACTTCCCAACTAGCGATGGGCAAGGAAGCCCATGGGGGTCCATGAGTCCAAAGTTCATGATCCACCAAACGGGATGGAAGTAGCCCACGCGACAGACAGTCAGCGGGATTTTGCGAACCGGGAATAAAATGAAAACGGTCAGACGGAAACAATGCCTGTACCTTTGAAATTCTGTTGGCTACAAATGTATTAAATCGATGGGGTGAAGAGTGTACCCAGCAAAGCGCGACCTCGGAGTCTGAAAAACCATATACCTCCTCAATATTATGTCTTTTCGACAGTGTGTCGTACACAACACGTAACAATTGTGCCATAAGAACAATAGCACACAACTCTAGCCGAGCTAAAGTAACAAACTTAACGGGCGATACACGCGACTTTGAACAGATCAGACGGACCACAGGGGGTTCGTTATCTGTCAAAACGTAAGCATAAATGACACAACCATAAGCCTTTTCGCTTGCGTCAGAAAAAGCTAACAAATATAGTTTTGAGTTAGACATAACACCAAGATGGCGTGGAAATTTTAAATTAGAAATTAACGGTAATTCTTGAATAAATTGATGCCAAGAATTTAAAATATTGGGTGGAGCTTCCTCGTCCCAGTCAGATTTTAATAGCCACAATTCCTTTATGAGTAATTTTGTAAACACAATAACTGGACCTACTAATCCCAAAACATCGTATAAACGAGCGGTGGCAGAAAGTATAGCACGCTTGGTGCAAGTCATTTTTGGTGGAGTGACACAAAAATAAAAAGAATCTGAACTAGGCAACCAGCGTAAACCTAGCACCTTAAGGGTGTGAGTATCATCTAATGAGATAGATTCCGCGTAACGATGAGAATCGGGTATGTAAGCTAAAAGCTCGGCAGAGTTGCTAGTCCACTTAACTAGCTCGAAACCACCGACCTTGCAAATACGGATCAATTGATCTGCGATCTGTACAGCTGCTTCAAGAGAAGGAGCAGAAGATCCAAGGTCATCCATATAGGTATCTCTTTCCAAAACATCGGCGGCTAATGGAAAATTACATCTCTCATCATTAGCGAGCTGTCTTATTGTTCTTAGCGCAAGAAACGGAGAAGAACAGAGACCGAAACAAACGCGGTTGTATTCATACACGTCAATAGGATCTGATTCATTAAAACGAAACAAAATTCTTTGAAATTTGCGGTGATGAGAATTTTGAAAAATGCGTAAGTACATCTGTTTTATGTCAGCAAAAAAAGCGATGAGAAATATACGAGCGTTTATTAATATATGAAAAATTTCGTTTTGTAAATTACTACCGGTATGAAGTATATCATTTAATGATATGCCGTTATCGGTTTTAGTGCTGGCATCTAAAACAATGCGTACCTTAGTGGTATCCTTATCAGAACGAATCACTGGATGATGAGGGAGATAATATCCCTGTGACGTACATTTCTCGGGTGAAACGCGAGATATAATTCCTTGTTGGATATAATCGCTGATGATATTATTATATTCTATGCGTAAGTCAGGTGACTTAGTAAATCTATTTTCTAACATTAATAAGCGTTTCTTTGCATTATTATATGAATTTCCTAAATTATCAGGATTTTCCTTGAAAGGTAAGTCAACGGAATAACTACCATCATTATTGCGAACAGTAGTAGTGGAATATATTTTTTCACACTCCTGATCGGCGGGACTCAAAAACGTTTGAGAAGGTACTTCTTCCATCTTCCAAAATTTTTCAACATATTGTTGAAGCGAGGTACCGTTGACAGCACAAAATGAATGCGATTCGGTGTTAATGTGGGCTATAGGCGCGTCACCCATAATTATATATCCCAAGGTAGTATCTAAAGCGTACGGCAACCCATCACGGTCCGTTCGAACAATTTTATTAAAGCGTGATATATTACAGTACGTATTAACTCCTAAAAGCATTTGAATAGGGCCCGGCTCATAAAAGGTATCGTCAGCTAAAGGCAAATCGCGCAGGTGCTCACACGACGAGATGTTGACACTTGTGTTAGGTAAGTGAGAAGTTATTTTTTCGACAATCAACGGCTGAATATTATAGGAATTATTATTGAAACGAGACTTAAAAGTTAGCTTCGTTAGACCTACGATTCGCTGCGAAACACCTCCCATGCCCAAAACTTCCGTATGTTGTACTTTATTAAATATAGGCAATGAAAGCATTTTACAACAGTTTATTTCAATGTAATCACTTTGTGAGCCAGGATCGATCAAGCACCGAATTAAATGCGGGCGATTAAATTTATCAAAAATAATTACTTTTGCAGTTGCAAGAAGTGTTGTAAGATGAGCGGGAAAAACATTTTTATGCATGTTACTTATAAAAGTATTTTGCGAGTTGCCATACAGTGGCTGCGGTTGCGGGTGAGATTGAGAATCACTCTTATTAATATTAAGAATAGGGTCCCCAACTAGCGGTGCGGAAGCGAGAATGTTCGGCCGGTAGGCGTTTAGCGAGCGAGAGCCGAGTTCGACCGACGATTCGCCGAGCGGTTCCGATGCCGGCGTCTGTGCGTCTGGGGCGGATATAGATATATTACTTAAAGTTTTATTCGAAAAATGCAATAAAGTGTGATGTCGTAATGAACAGGTCGAACAATTACGTTGCGACGAACAAGATATACTTTTATGCTTATTACTTAAGCAATTAGAACAAAAGGAATTAGATTTAATGTAATTAAATCGTTCATGGGGTGTCATAGTATTTAAAAATTTAGGACATTTATAAAGATGTTCGTGATCATCCGCTTTACATAACACGCACAAAAACTTTATATTATTGCTATTATTATTACGAGACGAACTAGCAGCGGTGTTAACGAAAGACTTCGTTATCGGTTTATTAGGTTTATTAGACGATTTATTTTGGTTCCATGTAGTATTTAAATTTGCAGTACGTGATAAAATCTTACACTGTCCTCTAATAAATTCTATTAAGTTTTTATAAGTGGGGATATTTTCTATGTTATAAAATGTTTCAAAAGACTTTACAGTTTCACTATCTAATTTTCTCAAAGCAAGATGCAATAAGATAAAATCTGATAAATCGGATAATTGTAATTGTTTAAGCGCTTCCACTGAAGAGTTAAAGGTGTTGATGAATGAATCAAGAGTTGTGACATTACATGTAACAATAGGTTTAAAATTTATTATTTGATTTAAATATGCAGCGGCAAGAGAACGAGGATCATCATACTTGTCTATGAGGGTCTGCCAGATAACTTGATAATTCTCACCTGTAGGAATCAAACCTGCACACACATTTTTTGCACTGTCCGTCAACTTCCCCACCAAGTAAACAACCCTCTCACTATTTGTCAATGAAGGATTTTCATGAACTACTCGCTTAAACTGTTCATAAAAAAGCGGCCAGTTGTAAATATCTCCATTGAAGGACATCAACTCAATGTTAGGCAACTTAGGCATATGTTTTGGGACACCTTCTGGCTTAACATTACTAGATAGACCAATATCCGAACCAATTAATTGCTTGTGAACACGCTTACAATAGCAATAAACTTCTTCAAATGAATTCCATGCTTGGAAATTAATTTTTGCATTGGGATTTAATTTTAACTGAATACTGTTAAATTCATCAAGAATTTGCTCATATTTTGTATACAAGTTGTCTATATTACTATAATTGTCAAGAAAACTTTCTTTTGCACTTTCATTTTCATGAGCTGATTTTGCCAATATATAAATTTGTTGCAACCGTGCAAAGTAAGCATCACGTTTAGATTGTAATAAAGTCAATTTATTTTCTCCCTCAAGTGTACTAGGAGTAGAAGACTTATGAGAAGTCATTTTTATTAATTAAAATAAATAAATATTTTAAATTAAAGTTTACGTGATTTAATGTTGTTGTTAAATACTTTTTTTTATAGTTATTCAAGTAACTACAATTAACTTGTTCTTTAACTATAAACTAATATATTATTTTTAACTATAAGTGAATTATGTCATAGGTATATTACGCCATAAACCTAAGCGTAATAATAACGTATGTATGAAAAATACTAACAGAAATGGAATACCCACTTGGTGAGTGCGTTTATAACAAATACTTTGTTGTTAGATTACAATATTTATCTCACTCACGTTGCGTGCGGTGCGGAAAATAAATTTACAATAAAAATGCTATAGGCATTCGAGCGGTGCGGAAAATAAAATAACAAATTAGTAGGTACCCAGTTGAGCGATGCGGGATAAATACTAAATCTCAACTATCTACCTATTTAACTTGCATGAATGAAACAAATCACTAGACAACAAGTAAATTGTCCACCTTTACAAATATAATTTTAATTTGTAGGTATGTGCCTATTCAAAATGGCCAGTGAATACTAGAACAAATACTGCGTAATTGATAGTAATTTTGCGTTAAAACAGTTAAATTTATGCGGCTCGATAAGGAACAACAAATGCAGGTTATGATATGCGATCGTTTACCTACATTGGGGGCGGGAATACAATTAAAATCAAATAAGGTATGCTGGTTCATAAAATTAAAATGGACTGTATCTTGTTTTTATAAATGCACTGAAAGACGGGATTACAACTGCTTGGATTTGGTCGAGGGTTTAGCAGCTGCAGATGAAATGGAGGAAATCATGCAGACTTACCGAACGGTCCCTTCGTTGTTCTTGATATCAGAGTTAAACACCCACCACGTGGTTCACTTTGGAGGGCCCTCGCTAGATCTTCACAATCTCTTCTGTCTTTCACTTATGCACAATCACATTAGTTAATTTATCACTTTCAGTAGCGGATTATTTAAAGTTTTTTATTAATGAGTGAGATAATTTGTTTTACACGACGAGCACGTGTTGCATTAGGTAGTCATCACGAATAGACACAGAACACGACTAAATTGTCTTGGTCGAATGAGACGTCACATACAAGAATGCATGTTGGAAAAGGACAGCGGACAGGATGTTTCAGTGCATTTAATTTGTTCGTTAATATTATGAGGCGACTTTAAAGAAAACCAAACATGGTGTATGTACCTTATATATATTCATATACATGTAGTAAAAAACGGTTATTTCAATATTACAAACAGACACTCCAATTTTATTTATATGTAGATAGATTAGATTGGTAGGTATAGGTACTTAGATTATGTTACATGCCACGTAGGCATGCCTACGCTCATCACTCACAAACCCACGTAAAATAAAATGACATTCTTTTTTTTCATTTATGATCGCTTCAACACGTAGTTGCAACCTTAGATTATTTTTTGTATGCAATCAGTCCATCGGACTGTGAGCAGATTTGGTCAGTGGCATCCTTAGATAAAAGCAAAAAAGGGTTGCAACGGGCTCCCTACGCCTTCATCTTACTTTCTACTACCATTGAAATATTGCTCTTCCAACCTTTGAAATATTGCTCTTCCAGACACAGAAAACCTGATCAACGTATCAGCGACGCAGATCTGGGACCAGTGGAGCAACACCAACAGCGCCTTCACGAGGCGCATCGCCGAGACCATCGAGATCAAGAATAAGCTGCAACTTCACCTGCACAAGGTGCTATCATTGTAACGTCGCCTTAAGTGGATAGAGCCTCTACTTAGACGCTTGCAACACTAACGTGACACTCGCGCGCTGCCAACCCTACTCACCCTCCTTCCTTACCCCATGGAGCTCTGGCGACCTTAGGTACTCATATACATTAAGTTTACACGACCCCCCCCCCTTTTTTTTTTGCTGTCGGGGAGGTCAAATGCATTTATGCATCGTCCCTACGGGATGGTGCCAACCGCAGGGGATATGTGGGACTCGAGGTAAAGGCGTTCCCTCCATACCCACTAAACATCCTCTCCGGCCAGTGCGCTATTACGGGACGGCTCGGGATCTGCGCACGTGAGCGCAACTACACCGAGACCGTTTCAAGGATGTCCGTCTAGGCACTCCTTGTGCACCAATTGGTGGCCAGCAGCCCACAGGGGCTACCGACTAACGCCAGCCCCTGTGGGCTGCTGGCCGTCGCCGGCCTTATAGGCCGCCTCCTCACCGACGGCTGCTCGACCAGGCGCGTCCTCCTGACGAGGACACCGGGAGCAGCCATCGGACCGCACCCGGAGGACTTCGGGCGCGGTCGTGGCCCTGAAAAGGGGCGTCCGGAACTAGCCGTGGTGGGAAAACAAAAACAACTTGTCGATGGCATGTGACTTCGAATGCCAAGGCGACACACTTGACATCAAAAGCCACACACCCGCCGAGAAAGTTTCCCCACCACGTTTCCAGGGTTCGCCACGAGGAGGCTTCCGGACGTGAACCCCACCCCCTAAGAAAATAGGCACCAGTTTTTGACTGTTTCATACTGCTGGTGACGATGGGAATATTTTCCCCACGGATTTTTTCCAGTCGTCACCAGTGGAAACAAAGCCAGTGGTGAGGACTGAGTAGGTATAACTTCAATTTCTTATATGTTGGATGATATTTTGTATAACTTGCATGTCATCCAGATCCAGCAGGAGATCTTCGACGTGGAGAAGACGCTGGAGCTGCTGAACAAGGCCATCGAGGACAAGCTGCAGCCCATGAAGGTGGCGCACACAAGGCTGCAAGCGCGTACCAACCGCCCGCACCTCGAGAAGTGCCGCGACGAAGCGCAGCATAGGCACGTTAACTAGACTTTATACATTGATTTGTTGCCATGAGGTTTAAAAAAATTTAAGACGAACGAAATAATTTCGAAGAAAAACTGCGTGTTTCAAAATAATAATTTATCTTTTCTATTATTGGATTGAGGCTTTCGAGAGTAAAAGTTGCTTCATACGCTGCTGGGAGAGGTTGCTTCTATCTTAGACATTTCAAAATTTCAGCTTCTGATCGAATGCTCGCGATCGGACTCGAACCTGCTCAGAGTGTTGTTTTTGTGATGATCTTTTAAGCTGTAGACAGACTGACTGCATTTCTACAGCATTTTGATTCCTAAATTGCAGTTGTAGTGCAGTTCCAACAACTACACGCTTGACTGCAAGCTAGCTCCTCGGTCAGTGTGCATGCAGTCCTAATGTAGGTCTAACTGCATCACAATATAAATTAAGACGGCTGTCGGGTCGTAAATGTCCAAGTCGCCGCTCGGTTGGTGCTTGGTCCCGGATTGAGCGCCATTTTGTTGAGGATGCCGATGTTGGCGACTAAGAAGGCAAGTTGCGGTTATTGCAGGTTGGTGAAGGAGGTGTGCGACCTGCAGGAGACGATGGAGACGCTGCGGTCGCAGACGGCGGCGGCGGAGGGCACGCACCAGACGCTGCTGGGCGTGCGCGCGGGGCTCGAGGCCGACCTGCGCAACAAGGCCGCCACGCTGTTCATCGACCGCGACCAGTGCATGGGCCTGCGCCGCGGGTACCCGGTCACCGCCGCCATCAAGGCATAACCCTTCGAGTAATAAATACTTTGCTGTTCTCTTGTTGTTTTCTTTTTGACTTTCTAGGGGGCTTAGACGAGTGGCAATCGTTTCCTAATGCTACGGCCGCACACATCGTAATATTCGTGCGATAAACTTCGTCTTCGGCCAACGGCGAATGTACATGGCCACACATTGCACAACCTATCGCGATGTACACACACAAAAAAAAAATGGACGCCGCGGTCTGTCTATATTTTATGTGGCAGTCGATAATTATTTTTTATTCTGTCAGAAATTATTGTATAAGAAAATAACATGGCTAAAATAATAATATCGACTCGTACTCCTAATTGCTAATAAGTTCAAAGATCTTGTCGTTATTCCAATACATAGTCGAAAACTAATTCAAACCAACACACCCGCTGGGCACGATGCCTGGTGGGCCGACCACACCACGAAGTGTGGCCACGCAAGCGAAGTTCTTCTCTATAAAAACGCTTTGATGTGCGCCAGTTTACCGACAACGGTGCGATGTCCTTGCGACTTCGCACGAAGTAACGAAGTATTGGCGAATACTTGGCTACATACAAATACATCGCGATAACGCGAATATTCGCGACATCGCGAAGTGTGCGGCCGCATAACGATAAAATATCGAATTGCGTTATCATAGGCCATATTGCTTTGTTATCTGCAGCGTCTTAGGAGCGCCGCACATCGCATACGGTGTGGTGACCGCGGCTGGCGAATTTTCTATGCGTGTATGGAGCAACAACACAACACACACAGACCGCACCGCGGTGCGGTCGTCAGGCGTGGCGCAGCGCGGAGAGGTTGCCATCATAGATAGGAAAACTGTAGACCGGCAACATATATTTTTAATTATTGACGTTTACAGAGTTGGCAATGAATCATCATCATCATCATCATCATTTCAGCCGAGAGACGCCCACTGTTGGACATAGGCCTCCCCCAAGGATCTCCAAACCGGTCGGTCCTGCGCTGCCCGCATCCAGCGGCTTCCCGCGACCTTAACTAGATCGTCAGTCCACCTTGTGGGGGGCCTACCAACGCTGCGTTTCCCGGTACGTGGTCGCCACTCGAGGACCTTTCCGCCCCAACGGCCGTCAGTCCTTCTCGCAATGTGCCCTGCCCACTGCCACTTGAGGTTCGCAATTCTTTGGCCTATGTCGGTGACCTTGGTTCTCCTGCGGATCTCATCATTTCTGATATGATCACGCAGAGAAACTCCGAGCATAGCCCTCTCCATTGCCCTTTGGGTGACCTTGAGCCTTCTTATAAGGCCCATTGTAAGCGGCCACGTTTCGGTTCCGTAAGTCATCACTGGCAACACACACGAATTAAAGACTTTCGTCTTGAGACACTGCGGTAGATGGGCCGAGAATATGCCGCGTAGCTTCCCGAACGCTGCCCAGCCGAGTTGGATTCGTCGATTGACCTCTTTCTGGAAGTTGGACTTACCCAGTTGGACTGTTTGTCCCAGGTAAACATAATCGTCGACAACTTCCAGTGTAGAGCTTCCAACCTTTACAGGAGTGGGTGCAACATGGATATTAGACATGATTTTCGTCTTATCCATGTTCATTTTAAGACCCACTTGTTGGGAGACTCTACAGAGATCGTCGAGCATTGCGCCCAGGTCTTCCAAGGTCTCAGCCATAACCACGATATCATCTGCAAAGCGAAGGTGAGTCATGTACTCGCCATTTATGTTGATGCCAAGCCCTCTCCAGTCCAGAAGCTTAAACGCGTCCTCCAACGCAGCTGTGAACAGTTTCGGCGATATAACATCACCCTGTCTCACGCCTCGCTGGAGCTGTATGGGTTTTGAATTCTGGTCCTGAAGGCGAACTGACATAGTGGCGTTTTCGTACAGTGACCGCAACACTTGGATGTATCGGTAGTCTATGTGGCACCTCTGGAGTGACTGGAGCACTGCCCAGGTCTCGACAGAATCGAAGGCTTTCTCATAGTCTACGAACGCTAAGCATAATGGCAGGTTATACTCTTCGGTCTTCTGTATAACCTGCCGCAGCGTATGTATGTGATCTATGGTACTGAAGCCTTTTCGGAATCCGGCTTGTTCGGGAGGCTGGAAGTCGTCAAACCTGCGCGCCAGACGATTCGTTATAACTCTTGAAAACAGCTTGTAAACATGACTCAGCAGCGTGATGGGTCTATAGTTCTTCAATTGGGCCCTGTCGCCCTTTTTGAAGAAGAGTCTCACCACGCCGCCATGCCATGCCTCTGGCGTTTTGCCCTCGAGTATAACGGAGTTAAATAGCCTCTGAAGAGCTTTCAGGACCGGTCGTCCACCTGCTTTCAGAAGCTCCGCTGTCACTCCGTCATCACCCGGCGCCTTGTTGTTCTTAAGCTGTTTAAGAGCTACACTAATCTCGTACAGGCTGACGTCCGGGATATCTTCGGTATAGTGTCGGGTTAATTTGGCTCTTGGATCGGTGGCCTGAATGACAGGTGGGTGTGATGTCGCGTAAAGCTGTCCATAAAAGTTTTCAATCTCGGCCAAAAGCTCAGGTCGTGATGTGATGGTTCTGCCGTCCTCTGTCTTCAGCTTCGTCAGCAAGCTCTCTCCGAGCGACAAATCTCTAGCGAACACTTTGGAGCCTTTGTTCCGCTCGATGGCCTCTTTAATACGTTCTGTATTAAATTGGCGTATGTCGCGAGTTAAGCACTTGGAGATATGTTTGTTGAGCTGCCGACGCCTACGAGCATCTTCAGAAGACTGCAGAACCATCCCTCGTCTTTCCTCCATCAGCTTTAATGTGGGCTCTGAGATTTTCTTCGCTTTTTTTGTACGGCTGGGTTTGAAAAGTTTTGAACCCACCGTAAGAACAGCTTCCACGAACCTGTCATTGTAAGTGTCCACATCTATGCAGTCCTCCAGGCATTCGAAGCGATTTTGCAGTTCGAGTTGAAAGCGCTCGGGGTTTTGGATCTGGATGGCTTCAGGGCGGAGCGTAGACTTCATCAGTCGATACCGTTCGGATTTGACGTTGAGATTCAATGTGCCTCTTACCATTCGGTGATCGCTTCCCGTGTTAAACGAATTGATCACAGAGACATCATTGAATATCCGAGTCTTAGTCGACATGATGAAGTCAATCTCATTTTTTGTTGTACCACCCGGACTTTCCCAGGTGGCAATGAATAAATAACTGCAATGGATCGACTAGGACGGGACCAGCAACAATGCATGAGTAATACGCATGTGTGCGTGTAAAATAGTACTGCTCTCTGACAGTTGTTGTCTTTTCTACGTGACTGACAGGCCGAAAATGGTGAATGGTGGTACGAGATTTATTATTACTGACGTTTAGTGTTATACGTGAAATGGTCTCATCTATCTATCTCGCTCTAATATACGCGGTTGTATGTTCTTTCTCTTTTACATTGCCGATCTACAGTTTCCTATATCTATGTAGGAAACTGTAGATGGGCAATGTGAAAGATAAAGAGCATATAACACTTATATTAGAACGAGATCGATAGATGAGACCATTTCACGTACCACTAAACGTCAGTAATAATAAATCTCGTACCACCATTCACCATTTTCGGCCTGTCAGTCATGCAGAAAAGTTTTTCTTTTCCACGCACACATGAGCATTGGTGCATTTTTTTGGTCTCGCCCGGCGCCCTAGTCTGCAATGTTTATACGTCAGTAATTATAAATCTATGCGTGAAATGGTCTCGTCGATCTTCTTCTTCTTCCTCGCTTCCTCATGAATGAGGGTCGTGACCACTTGAGGTTGTCATTTTGTGCACCAAGGCTCTCCACTCCACACGGTTTTCCGCCTTCCGAATTGACGTCTGTAGAGTTCCCTGGCAGGCTTCCTTCACTGCATCGGTCCATCGGGTCGGTGATCTTCCACGACTCCTTTTTCCTTCCACGTGGCCAACCACAATAAGCTTTTCCAAGCTATCTGGTTCACGTCTAGCCACGTGACCGAAGTACTGCAGGATCCGCTGGAGGCAAATGGTCGATAAGCGGCACTTGATCTGTAGTTCGGCCAGGATCGACGCATTGGTGCGACGCGCCGTCCAAGGTATTCGTAACATTTTGCGCCAGCACCACATTTCGAATGCCTCAATCCTGCTGCGAATTCGCGCCTTCAGAGTCCAAGTTTCTGAACCATACAGAAATATAGTCGATCTCTCTCGTTCTAATATAAGCGTTAATCTGCTGTTTCTCTTTCATATTGTAGATCTACACGCAGCGGGAAGCGCGCGAGTGTCACGTGCAAGTGTTGCATTGCAAGCAAGCGTCTATAGGCTGTGGTGGCTGCTTACTACCACACAGGTCGTAATGCTTGCCTGCCAATCAATGAACATAAAAACTACTTTAGTATTTTTTATATAGTATTTTTTATGTTAACTCACCCAATTGGGCATCGAATCTGGACTGGACCTGGAGCTCTTCATAGCTTAGGTTAATATCAAAGACACTTATGAACACTGGGGGAAGCCAGTGTGTCAAAAAGATAATAAGCAAATAAACTATTAAAAATAACTTTATAACAAATATTGAAAACTTAATACAATATCCTCACTGTCATTTACATTAAAACTATTTTCGCTAACTACTTCTCTTGTAAGTTTCAATTCTTCACGTATGCAGGTACTGGCAACTTCATGCCTTCCTTAGCTTCAAAAAATGTATATGAGAGTACTATCTCATCTATGTATTCCATCCTTGGGTCGTCAGTGAATTCAGGGTCGATGTAGAAGAACACTGGCATATCCACCTGCAAAAACAGTTGAGATCAATTTAAATTATACTTCATATGATACACCGGAGGTTGTCACATTGATTGCACCAGTACGTTCTTCTTAAATTAACATCAGCAGTGAAGGAGAGGTAGATGGGGATTATGTGAGGCTTCATATGCTACACTCTACACGCAAGTCCAAGTAGAAGTAGGAGTGCAGCTCTGCAACCGCGCGGAACTAAGCCACTAATTTGAAGGCACCTAAAATTTTCAACTTAAGTCCATATAGTTATTGAGTTCAGTCATTTAGACAATTGTATTTTGCTTCACTAATGATGGAATTCTCAAACCCTGAGCGACACCCGGGTGTCACATATTATGGTACAATCACGTCAAATACATCGTATTTTAAAACCGCCATATTTTTTATTTTGTCGTCATTTATTTAAAAAACTTTAATAAGCTAAAAAAATAGATTAATATACACGGCTACCAGTCAAGATTTATAAATTGTCGTTTTTACTTTCTCGTATAGGTACGTAGGTAGTAGGTATAGAGGAAGTCTTGTAATCGTCAAAAAATTCGACCTCTAGATTTTGACGGATTTACACCTTTTGGACCTCCCTTGAGTCCAAAAATTTTTTTTTTTGGAATCATGTCTTTGTGTCTGTGCACGCACGTAAGCACGATAACTCGAGTATGCTTTAACTTATTGCAACCAAACATGCATGTATGACATCAAAATATAAAATGTAAAAAAAAACAAGACGTCGATCACGAAAGTTAAGCAACCAAGTGTGAGGTTGGTACTCGGATGGGTGACCAAAATTTTACATGCATGTATAACATCAAAATATAAGGTTTCTATCAAGTTTTGAGTCGTTTCCGGTATATGAGAAAGTCAAGGAGAGACCACTCCCGATTTTTTTACATAATGTACTAAAAATGCATCGGCGGTCAGCTGCCGTGCTGGATGCGTTTTGTGCAGGTGCTTGACAGGTTTACCAAAACAAAAGGTCTCTTTTAACCACTGTTAAGGCCAGAGCAGAGCAAAGCATTTATTTAATGTGTTATAAGTTCTTTAATAGGTACATAAAATCTTCAAACAAATTAGTTACCTGCTCATGTGGGTTCAATTGTTGTTCCTCAAAACAGAAGCACTGTATCTTATTAAAGTACTGGCCAGCCTCAAATGGTACGACATTGTATGTGCTAATGCCAGTCACAGGCTTCTCTGTAGGGTTGCGAGCTGTGTAAAATGCTAAGGCTGTTTCTCCTGGCACCACCTAAAAATGTGTACAAGCATACAATTGAAACTGTTTTTGTTAAATTTTTATATCATGAAAAGCATTTCTAATACATTAATACTTTTACTGGACAAGATTCAAAATGTTTCAAAATATACAACAAAATACACAAATACTTTGTGTGTTCATTCTGTAGACGCGTTGGGAGAGTATTGTCATGTCATGCATGAAAGGTCTCAGGTTTGATCCCTACTTGATTTTCTAAATTTAACATTTAAAAATTTTATAATAAAGACAATAAAAAAAATTCACTACACATTGGCAAAAACTGAACACTACATTAAACTTCAGAATGGACAATAAAATAATAACACTAAAATATCAAGTTAAGTCCATAAAAACCATGAACATTATAGCTTGTACTAAAATTGCAATTCCTTCTACTTACTGTGATGTCAGTTTGTTGAGGTTTAAAGTTCCATTGCATTGATGATGCAACATCTGCATTGAATCTGACTTTGATTGGTCTCGTTTTGATGGCCATCATGTTGGTGACGGTATCATCAGCTTCAACCTGCCCTGTTGTGCCTCCATAACTGTAAGCCTAGCAACAATTGTTAATTAAGATGTTCAGTACATCTTCAACTTTTTGTGATAGTTGAGGCAACTCATAGATGTCTGTATTATGCTATTAAATTTTGTTTAGGCAAAGGTTCTTGTCAAGTTGGTTTCTAAGATTACTAACATATATTATTTGCTGAAATTACATACACTGCAAGTTTATGTCATGTTCTGTCTTTAATCTCTGGACGATTATTAATATCCAGACACAATTGATTTTAATTGTGTTCTCGCGCTCCTGAGCGCGAACGGGGCTTAACGAGTTAATGGTGTTTATATAAAAAAAAAATTGATTATTGTTTCAGTTCTTTGCAGGCCCTAAACTGTAATTGGTGGCCTCCTATATGGGATATTATGGTTTCTAATAGATAGGTATATTGTCAAAATTGAAAATAAATTACATTAAATATAGAGTGATATAGACAAAACTCGAATTGAATTATAATCGTTAGTATATTATACTCGTTTTATACCTACCTACTTTATAATAACATTCAGGTGAATCCTTTATTATCTGTTTATATTTATATGCCTCATTGCCTTCCAATCTTCATTTAAATATTGATAACAAGGTTATTCAACTTACTTGACAAAAAATCCGGTATAATGGTACAGCAGCATAACTCAAACCAACTGTTGCAACTCCTAAGGCTATCATATAGTTAAGAGTAGACCGAATATTCTTCTTCTGCTCATGAGCGCCGCGATTTATAATATGTTGTAACACCTTCGGTGTTTGTTTTGATGAACATAAAATAAAATTATTTCGAAAAGCATTAGAATAACCCCTATTTAGATAGACTAGACGGTTCATTTTAAATATATAACTATCTTTAAGCAATTGCTTGGGTTAAAACAGCAAAATCATTTTCAATTAATCGACACAATCATTTTGTTCAGTTCACTGAGAAATCAGAAAGTAGTTTGACAATGACAGCCAGCTGACTACTGACATTTTGTTTCATAATATTAGCTAGAGTAAAATGTGTTTAGAAACGCAGTTCTTTTATTTTTATAGTTTTAGGATTTCTTTGTTCTATCTTCTTTGAGTTTTGGAAAAGTTCTGTGAGTACTTATCATAGATTAATATAAGTACTTATATTGTACCAGAAAGATTGGAGTAAAGTTAACTTTATAGTAATGTGCTATAAATATGATAATTATATAAGTATAAAAAATATTGACCTATGATTGCAGTTAGTTAGTTTGCTTTCATATTCCAGAAAAGTTGAATACAAGTAATAGAATATTGATACCTAGGTATTGAAATAAGGTAGAATGCATTGTATTTCTAGTCTAGGAAGGATTATTCAAGCACATAGGAAATCTTTTTTCTTCATATTTCTATTTTTGCAGTTAGTTAGTTTACTTTCACATTCCAGAAAAGTTGAATACAAGTAATAGAATATTGATACCTTGGTATTGAAATAAGGTAGAATGCATTGTATTTCTAGTCTAGGAAGGATTATTCAAGCACATAGGAAACCTTTTTTCTTCAAATTTCTATTTAAGAAATATTGTTTGGGAGAATTGTAGCTTATTTATTTGTCAATCTGAATTATGTAAACCAATGTAAAATGAATCCCGCGGTTGTAACGGCGCCCGGCCGGCGGGAGATGTGGTGTTCGGGAGGTTCCGTCTGGATTTCGTCTTGAACGGGGCCTAACCTTATAGCTTTCTTCTACATTTATGTAACTATGTACGCCGCTAAGGTCTCCCGTCATATTTTAAATAAATAAAACCATTCCAGTATAACCATAATTATCTTTAATATCACAATTTCAATACTCCTTCTTAGCTGTTCATCATCGTTTATATTCTAGGGCCATTACTTTATGTTTGGTCTTGATGTGTGCATCTGTATGCGTCTTTTGATAAGCCTTATAAGTGCAGTCTAGAAATGGACATCTGAACATAGGTTCTTTGCCACATTCGTATGTGATATGCCTTCTGTATGTGCTCTTGTGTCGGTATTTCCTCTTGCATTTTTCACATTCATAGGACATGTCGTACTGAGACCAATAGTTTTTTGTCTTCATTGGAACAACAGGCAGCATATTTTGCATCATGGTTTTAAAAAAATCCACGTCACCTGTAACAACGAGATGGATCTTCAATGAGCCATCATTAACATAATTAATTGTTAAGAAAATTACACAATTAACTTATATTGCTCAAAGGTTTTTCAGCCGTCATACCTTAGAGTAGTTAATACTTTTAACTGTTTTTTTTTAACAGCTAAAAATACTAACATAGTGTTAAATATACCTAATAGTACAGCCGACCAATGTCCGTCAAGCAAATTATGTTAGGTACCTAAGTACGTAATCTGATTATTAGTTATGTTGTTGGAGGAATATTCAGATAAACCAATTTATATGAAATCCAGAACATTTATTCGCATGCATAAATCGGTTTAAAAAAGAACAAACCAAACACACTCCATATCACTGAAAAACAATTTACATCAAGTATTTGAAATTAACATTTTGTGCTATTCTCTCACTAACATTATGTATACTTTCAGATTTTATCGAAATATGATAAAACTTATAATTATAACAAACAAATTATAAGTAATAATATTAAATAATTTTTATTAGATACACAGTCGTATAGGTATATAAATATTGTGATATTAATTACAAAACAAAATAGATATATACAAGAAATAACTCACGATAAAGTACGTAGGTAGGTAAATATATAAGAAATTTTAACTTTTTAAATTTATAAGTAGGTACATAATGTGTTTTCGTATAGGAAACGTGATAGCGCCCCTAGCGGAAACAAGCGCAAACTATGTTTCCCATACACATTGAGATTTTCGCGACTAAAACCGATGTTAGTATAAAAAAGGTGGGTACCTACCCACGTTTTTTATACTAAAATACTTACACTACGGCTATTACTATTTATACTAGAGCAGATACAGGGAAGCGTTTACAATCTACCTGAAAATTAAATTAGTTTGACATAGCTAAGTAGGTACCTACTCCAGAATAAAATAGCAACTCAATGTTGTTGTAACCATTATTGGAAATATTTTTAATTCAAAATAGGGGATCGTAGATAGGTCTCATAATACATACATAACAGCACAGTGTCACTAGAAAATAAACCTCTTTACTATCAGTTGTACTGTCTGCCGTCCTAACAAGAAATGAAGCAAGGTGATTTTCTGTCAATGCATTCTCAAACAAATCATGATAGGTATCTCCCGAATAATTACTTCATACTTATGTACTTCAGTTGACTTTACGGGGATCAAATCAAAGTATAGAGCTCGATTTAGCGATTCCGTATGTAGATATAGGTAATTAAATCATTACATGAAAATTAATGCAATCTTTTTTATGGACGAATTTGGTGACCGCATATAATAATATGGCCTTCCAATTGTCACCGACTATTGAGTAGGCAGAGACATAATTATGCGGGTCGTCTAGCCTGTTAGATGAATCTCCCTAGATATTTCTTACGTTTAACTCCCTTGGGTGTCTCTCTATCGATACTTGGATAGTCCATATTTGTCAGGACGACAGTTTTATATTGTTTTGTTTGTGTGAATTTAGTCTTAACATAGGGCGGTAAATATACAGAATGAAAATACATCTTGAGATCAAGACAGTAGACACAACTTATACATAAAGCATTACATCGATCTTTCCAGATTTTGAGAATACCTCCTGTGCTGTTTTGTACTTTTTAGTACCCACTTACAAAAAAAATTTTTCATCCTAAAATTCCTAAAGGGATAGAATGCACCATGATTCGGGTTTTAGAACTAATAACTCAAATCATATTACTTTTATATGTCCTCGAAAACATAAATTGCTTGCTACATATTGCTTATGTAGTACCTACCTGCAGTTTGATAGTATGTTTATAAAGGTAACAATATGTTTGGCGTAATTATAATTTTAGATGTGCTAGGCTTTATTGGACATTTTGTCAAAATGCTGTGAAGTAAATCAGTTTAACATGGCATGTTAATAATTCGAGATAAATAATACTAAAATTTGATATCTCCATCAATACTGCTATAAAAGAGAATACTGAAAGTGGCTGAGGTGAAAACAAGAACTATATAATTTACATAATATAATTTAATGATGATATGGATACAGTCTCAGCAGGCCAGAATTATTAAATATCTGTAATCGATTTTCAATCTAAAAGAAATTTAAATAAAGTGTAAAATCGATAGGGAAAATTTGTCAGTTTGTGGTAGTCCAACGTGCTGTTGTCAGTACACCGTTGCTCCACTAACACTAAAACCCAAGAAGAGTTGTTAACACATAGTCTTACTAAATGAATTATTAAAATCTACCGGCAATAAGAACCTAACTACGTGGGTGGGTGGGCCTGAAATTTTAGTAAGTAAAACGTAACAATATTATTTTTAAACACTAAATTATTCTACTTTCGTAGTTTTCCATTGAAATCTATCAACACACACCGCTTTATATTATTTCTTTGGAGTTTCAACAATACACACATTTTATTAAAAATCTTATTTATAACAGTTATTAACTAGAAATTTACTTAACAATTTAATTATTATCATTTAAATTATAAGGCACTTAGTTACGGCTAAGAATCGACTGGAAGATTCTTTGGTTTAAATATTGCAGAAATTTCAAAATTTGCACTTTAAAGGTAACTTAGATAACATTAACAAATGCAAAAAATATACATTTTAACAGGAATACTGCGTCCATAATACAAACATTACAATGTATGGCAATAAATGTACAGTTCTTTTATCTTTGGTAACAAGGAACACACACTAAAACATTAATAACAAGAACAAGAAAATATAACAATATATTTAAACATTATGCACTATACTGTAAACATAAAATAATCGAAAACATATTATCTCCTATGTCTTACGTAACTTATTATCTGTCTATGTATAAGACGATTATTAAAATGACGTTCTACCCTCCTTGTAAAATTTGTAATAGAAATAATTACAGTCACCTGAAAGTTATTTATTATATAGATAATTGGGTATAGAATAAGATTAAAAGCACGATTAGTCTCAATATTAGGCACTTTTGGTAGACTGAATTGTTTTTACAGATAGAACTATTCCTAAATCAGAAATGCAAAATTTCAACCTTATTCCGTAGCCATAAAGTTCACACTACTGAGAAAACCAGTTCAGCTCAAGGTTAGCAGTATTTATTCATGTTAAACAAATCAGTACTCGTATTGTAAGTTTTTAGTATAATAAACGCAACTACTTTAGTTGGGTTAAGAGCTCATTTTGTATAGGAAAGGTAAACAGCGCCTCTAGCGGAAACCAGCGTAAAGCATGTTTCTTATATAAATTAATCGTTGCGTTTAAAAAACTTACAATACGGGTATAGATGTAACAGGTAGGGGTTGTATACAGGCTGACTGGAAAGACGTTGGTATGCTTTTTTTAGGGTTCCGTACCCAAAGGGTAAAAGGGGACCCTATTACTAAGACTGCTGTCCGTCCGTCTGCCACCAGGCTGTATCTCATGAACCGTGATAGTTAGACAGTTAAGATTTTCACAGATGATGTATTTCTGTTACCGCTATAACAACAAGTACTAGTAAACAGTAATAAATAAATATTTAAGGGGGCTCCCATACAACAAATGTGTTTTTTTTTTGCTTGATTTTGCTCGATATTGAAAATGGCAACAGGTAGACTTTCAAAATATTAACAGAATATTTAGTTATATATTCACTTTAAAAATTTTAAATAAAACAAATATTTAAGAGGGGCTCCCATACAACAAAAAAGTTTTTTTGTCAATTTGGTACGGAAACCTTCGGCGCGAGTCCGACTCACACTTGACCGGCATTTTTAAATATGACCAATCATGATTTATGAATGAGGAGTAGTGTTATTTTAAAATATTTTAAGCACTTATGGTATGGAACAGCTGATTTTGTAGGTAATTTCATTTCATTTGTTTTGATCATCGACTTTGCTGTCGTCTGTGTAAGTACCTAGATTATTTCATATCGTCAGTAAATTTGAACGTTTTAGACTACGCATACAAATTATTGTAAATACGATAGTGATTTGCTAAACATGTTCAACCTTAGGCCATAGTAGAAAAAAATGTTTTTCAGTTGACTGCAACTACTTACACACTACCTCCAACGTCTTTGTAAGTTTTGCTTACATTTGTAAATATTTTATAACGTAGGTACACTTATGTAGGGTAAGGTCGGGCTAACTTGAGATGATGGCAGAAATTATCTCGTCCAGTGCATTTGACATAAAATAAATTTAATTTATGACTACCCAAAATGCGACGTTTATTTGTACAAATTGTGCAACCACACTCCTATCTTCGCCCCATGGCCCCCTCTCTTTATCTTGTCCGTCCTTACCCTATTCTTAAAACTGCCTGTTGGGCACGTCTAAGTTATAGATAAGAATAGCTGCCGTCAGGTGCAGTAACTGCCCTATAGGTATATTCTTTAAGTAGAACTATACAAAAATTATAGGTACTATTGTCTCTCAATATAAAGTTCATATAGCAACGAGTTTTTGTTGTCTTTATAGATCTGCGAGATAAGCCATTTAAAAAAATTCTATAAAATTATCTTTGGGATCAAAGTTGGCACAGATAAGGAACACTTGTGTTAACGCTGCCACTGGTATTATACTATTATAATTTCTATCATTCTTAATTTTGTATTACTTATTTTAAGCGAATCTTCAAAAAAAATACATTATGTATAAACACACCTTTGTACCGAAATAAAGTAATATTTTTACAAAGTTTTACACCAGAAATAATATGTTTATATAATTCTGGTAAACATTTTTAGTGAAGACTAGTTACACTCTGTTTAAGGACTCCCTTTCATGATTAATTAATACGATGTTAAGAATTTGTATTCGAAGGACCATGGCGTGATGTCTAAACTTTTTGAAGTAAAACCTACTACTAGTTAAAAGTTATGATTTCTATTCTGTAAATTCCTACGATATCTTGTAAGGAAATCAATTTGAAAACGACTCAATTTTCTATTCTAAGGTATTCCCTAAGGCAACTAGTTTAAATTAAAAAGTATAGAGGTAATTGAAAAGTTCTTGTTTAAATTTAGTTTAATTTTGTAACGGAATTTCACTTAGAATGTCTTCTAAAACCTCAAAACTAACGTGATGTAAATTACCTAAGATGGTCCTTCGAACCAAATACATGACGGTTAATTTAAATATACTTTTTAACTATAAATAGTAACAAATAAGATAACAGTACCCAGACAATCTTTGGTAATTAAGAACACCTATTTGAAATATAATTAACTAGCTTCATATGCTTTTCACTTTTGGTGTCAATTCTTGTAATCTTCTTGTAAGAGTTCCACTGAGTTCTGATTCAGTGCAATATTTACGACGGCTGTAACAGAAACGACATAGGATTTATTATTCGATATTGTACACTTAGTCTAAATATTCACAATGTTAAATATTTATCATGCATTATTAGTAAGTAAATTAATTATTACTAGGCGAGTAAAAAGCAAGAAAAAAACACGTGCTACACTACATTTTAAAATTAAGTCCCTATTTTAGTAAAAAAAAAGCCATATGGTTAGATCTCTATAGACAATGAAACCGAAAATGAAAATCGTGTGGTTAATGTGCCAGAAAGTTAGAAATTATGCCGAAGTTATAGACGTAAAAATTAATGGAACATTATTAATTGGCTTTATACTCTCGCCCCATAAGCTCCACAAGTCAAATAAGTTAGTAAAACATTTGTATCTTCCAAATTTACTGACATGGATTACGCAGTGGGTCATTCTGACACGAAGTCCACTTTCTCCGGCAAATCTTTATGTAGATGGCGTTCGTGCAACAGCAGATTATGCTTCTGGTAGGCTCGGTACACGCAGTAGGGACACTTGAAGCTAGGCTGCTTCCTGCACTCGTACTTAATGTGTCGCTGTAAAGAGCCCTTGTGCTTGTATTTGTTCCCGCAATCCACGCATTCATACAGTGTCCACCCGGCCTTGCCGCTGCTCAAGCCCGGATTACCATAGCCCAATATATAAGGAGTGTAAAACTGTGCAACTGAAATTAAAACGCAAATAAAAATAAATACGTGCAATATAATACTAAGCTACCACCATACTATGGAAAGCCAAGCTGCCTTATAGGAAATAATAGATTGTGCCAACATGAAAGCAGAGGATAATGCACCATGTCTCCCATTAATTTGCTCTGTATTTCAACTACAGGAATTAATCTATTTCTATTGATTTTTATAACTATTAACGTAGCATGCATCCATTGTAAAGTGTATAATGTATCTCTCTATACACAACTCATTTCCCTTAGAAAATCTTATACCTAAGTAGGTAATACAATGTTAGTGTAGGACATTTTGAATTTCCAACATGCTTTGATACAAAACTATAAAAGTTAAAAATATTTATATGTAGATACACGACCCTTTATGTTAGTTTCCCAAGCCCCGTCAAATTATATACTTATAATACATACATTGTTTGGAGTTGTATGAAAACAAAATTATATCAAGAATAGCAACTTTATTAAAATACAAAAAGGTTATAAAAATACAATCAAATGCATCTAATCACTGTAACTTCGACATACTCACAGATAATAATGTAGATATCTACAATAACTACAAATATTCTAGGTAGCAATTCTTATTTAACTAGTTTTCATTATAACATCACTTGGATTTTAACATATAGGTATATAAAACATACTGCTCTGGTATTATGTAACTTGTGAGTTCTGGCACTTACATCATAATAAGGAATACAGTGTTCTAAGGGACAATATCACAGTTTAATGCAATTTTAAATTTACTGAAGATACATTTTATCATTGCAAACATACTAACATAGTGTCTTTATTGTCCGGTCACAGATTAGTAAGGTAACTATTTTACACGTACAGTTAAAAATCACAACCTAGAAATTTTGCAATAATGTTAACACAATAAATGTTGTTCATACAAATTTCTTGATAAATCGGGAGTATTTTAAAATCTAATGACTAAAGTTTTGAAGGCACTTAGTTTTATACTGACAAGACTTAATTGGTTGTACTTCGTGAGCTCTACATTTTGATTGCATGATGGTAACTCCAACGGATAAATAACCTAACTTGGGGCATGTCAGATAATCACAGTACTTTCACAATGCAACATTACAGATCTCATAATTGATGTCCAGCTCTTAATTGAACGTGAAGTAGTGTAATTCTTCGTGACATGAACCAACTATAATCTTACAATTTCTAAATGGTAATGTGTATAAAATACTTAAAAACTATTTGGAAGAGAAATTTGAACTTCTCAAAGATAGCATGATTGTGCACAATGTCATTTCATTAATATAATGGCAGTGTCTAATGGTCGACGATTAAAATAATAATAAAATTGTAAGGCACTCTCTAGAATATAGCCGGCCGCACTGACCGCGGGCCACAGACGCGGACTGTAGTCTAAAATGCTTCATGAGGAACAACATCCGTTTCAACTCAATTATTCCTGGATCAATTTATAAGCCTAATAATAAAGATAAAATAAATGCATAAGATGTAAAGAGATCTAAAAATAATTGAATAAAAGTTAACTTATATGAGTATTACAAATAAAGGGAACATGCATTATGGCAAAGAACTAGAGCTTGCTACCTAAGCGAAAATAGCATCATTTGCATTATAACTATGATAAACATGATATAACTTAAACACGTAAATTTGCTTTCACTATACCGAGCTAGTCGCTCAAATGAGTATACAAACATAATTTAATAGTCGTTTGCGAACAGCTGGTATCTGATCTGTCGCATGTAAATTTTACCTAACCTACTTAAGATAATATGGTGTATGACAACGTTTTAGGTCCCTAAAGTCTGCAAACAATAATTTAGGACAGAGTAAATGTAACTGGTAACAATCTTAACCGAAACAAATTGTACTTTATAAATCTCAAACCCTAATATTATAACCAGGAATGATAGTTCATATAATAAATGCTGTACAAAATATATAATAGTAAAAGCGTAACTATACAATCACTTTTCAACTTAACATACTGAATAAATGCAACAGTTCCGTATCTACACTGCTACACGTCTCTGCGACTCGTCTACGAGTATGATCGGTCGTGTCTATAGCTTCACTGCGTATCATATAATTAGAATCGAGTAGGTAACGATCAAGGCACTGCTTGTGACCTCGGGAAGGCATTACATCTAACGTGACTGTCCGATGCCACTATCACATAAGAGATTTCATCACATTTATCACAATCAGAATATACTCGGAAATTAAAGAAACTCTACGAAACAACTGTAAAATTTATATAATAACTATTCATGATTTTGTAAACGAGAAACATCAAAAATAGCAACATGTACACTAGTAAAATACGCGCCGATATGTGATTAAGTCGGAACGGGCGACTGCTAAAACTACTGAGTATTGTGTCGTCCTACGTGCAGGCGTCTATGTTGTCCTGCTTGATGTACTGTTCTGGTTTCATGTGGACCTCTCGGTGCATGCGCTCCATGTGGCGCGCGATGTGCATCTTCTGCTTGGCGCGGTAGACGCAGTAGGGGCACTGGAACTGGGGCTCCTTGCCGCACTCCCACTTCTGGTGGTTACGGAGCGAGGACTTGAGCTTGTAGACGCGGCCGCAGTCGGGGCAGGAGAAGGCGGGGTCGCCGGCGGCGGGCGGGGGCGGCCGCAGCCCCGCCACCAGTGGCAGCGCCAGCCGCGCCGACCACTGCTCCCACGACAGCCCGCCGATCCTACTGAAAGACACGTCCTCCGGCGCACACCCGCCCCCTGAAACCCGACACAAGCGTCACCTCGTTATACTACGCGCGCACACACATTCCACATTCCCGTGGGGTTAACGACAGTACAAGCGGTACGGATACGTGTTATATATACAGGATACGTGGTGATACAATACACTACTTCCGGATACATACGTACACATACATACACGGTACATACTATAATATATATAAGTATCATATACTACTGTGAATATCCACCGAGTGCTGTGATCAAAGCGTTGCAAGGAAAAGTAAAAAGAAACAAAAAGAAATCAGAACAACGTTTATTTTGTGAAGAATCAATTTGTATGGTGTACGAAAACCGCGATCGCATCGAAACAATTTGGAACATTCGGTTTTTCGATCTGATTCGAGTGAGAGATAATACAATCGAGATTATTTTTTGACAGTAGGTATCGAGTTGATTAGTTATGATTTTAATCAGCGTATTGGATCATTGACAAACAATTGTTAATTATGTAGTCTCCCGACCCATGGGTTTTCTCGTCTACCTGAAATTATTAATTATATTAGTATGAACGAAACAAAAAGGAGTAGGAAAAAAACAAAAAATTTGCGACATGCGCAAGTTGAAATGGAGCTTTAGGTACAACAATGTAATTCATGCAGTCGTGCACTGTTAACAAACTGGCTTGGCAAAAGTAAAAAAAATTGGAACTCACCTACCAAATAAAAATGAGGATCGAGGTGTAAGGACAACAGAAAAAGACATGTAAAGTTATAATTACATCTATATTTGATTAAACTTCTCTACCAAGTAAACCCCGATATATTCATATAAAAATCACACTACATAATTTGACAGCTAGTTCTTCAATAACATTAACAAACAATGTAAACATCAACATCAAAATGTACACCCTAGGTCATACATCAGTACCAATACCATAGAATGATACGAGGGGAATAATATTGCATAATTATCAAAACAGTTCTACGCTTAGTAATGACTCGAATGTTTAACAAGTAACGTTTTACATCTCACCATCACGTAATAAACTAATACTGACTTTGGTCAAATAGCTTTGTTAACCTATTTTAACAAAAAATATCAACAGTGTCAATATGCTAATTGAAACTTGGAATATTGCTTATTATAAATATCAGTTATTTTTTTTTTTTGGAAAATTTTGAACACATTTTTTTATCCCATTACATCGAAATATAAACCAAACAACATTATATATCTATAACACGCAATAAATACATCTACAGGTAACATTGTAGGCACATAATGAGCTTTTATAATTTATTACCTAATAAACAAGCTAAAATCTTTGTAACTGGCCAAACTTGGAAATATTCCTGGTTTAGCGTTACAGAGATTTGAGCCGCCCCTGGGACCGCCATCCCGACATTACTAGCCTAATAAACAACTCGAAAAAAACTTTGGATTTGCTATAAATTGACAGGAAGACAAGGAAAATGGTCCCTCATTTAACTAATATTGGAAGAAAACAAGTTATTATAATAAATTAGAAAATAAACAATAACTTAATCGTAATAATTATCTAACGTAAACAAATAAGAATGACAGAGGAAACAAGGGCCGCCTAATTAATAAATAATAATAGAATTTTCTACCCGTGACAGATAAATTATATTAATTAATAACATCCAACCCGTTATAACGAGCCTCGTATATTAGTATATGGGAAATATCAACTAAACCACTTAATATCATTGCACTATATAATTATAACAATTTTGGAATACAATCCTTTTGGGGAATGATATGTTAATAACTCTTAACAAAATTCGAGATAGTCGTTATAACACTTTTAATCTACAGTAAATATTATAAAAATTTGGTACAGCTTCTTGAATTTATACTAATCAGTAAACTTTGTAAACAACAATATACGCGTTCAGAATGTATAAAATTACCAATGTGTAACATGTAACTTATTAAAATATATTCGACCTTAGGTCATATTCCTCCGAATAAAATACTTAGGGTCAGTCTTACCTACGACAATAAACTCTAAAACAAAAATCAACAAAATCAGCGCTAGCGCCGTTAGGGAATGTGCATATTACATCTACGTTCAAGTGTATATTAAAACGTCTTCAACAAAATAATAATAATAATTGTAAATATAAATAAAATTATTGCAGTACCGATTTGGTTGGGTATCTACTTTGGTGTAACGTTTCGTTTCCTTATCTAAGCGGAGGTCTTTTTGTTTCTGCGCACTTTGTTGCTGGCGTATATGAACCACTCGTTGTTGTGGTGTTTCCTGATGTGGACGCCGAGGTTGCCGCGCTGCTTGGCGCGGTACGAGCAGTAGGGGCACTGGTGCGCGGGCGGCTTGCCTCCGCACTCGACGTTCTCGTGCCGGCGCAGCGTCGACTTCCAGCGGTACTTCTTGCCGCAGTGGCGACACTCGAAGTGGCGCGTGGCGTCATCGGAGCCGCTGAGGCTGCCGTCGCGGGGCGGCGCGGGCGCGGGCGACGCCAGCAGGCAGTAGGGGTCGGCCTCCTCGGGCAGCACGATGTCGTCGGTGTCATCGTACTCTGCGTCGGAGGCTGGCTCGTCGGGCTTGTACTCGAGCCCGTTGTTGTTGAGGAAGGCGCGCTGCAGCAGGTGCGCCTCCAGCGGCAGCAGCGGCTCCTTGCCCTTGAGCGCGCCGCCCGCCAGCAGCGGGGGCACCAGCGCCGCCAGAGACTGCGATTGCGCCTGCGCCTGCAGCAGCGTCAGCAGCGCCCGCGGCAGCTGCCTATCCTTCTGAACCTCTGCAATACAACACATTAAACGTATTGCAAATAAAAGAGTTAAGCGTCTACTTATGGAGTCTCGGTTAATACTACCAAAGGCTAAAATAAAATTAAGGAACCAAAGAAATGCGTTACTATAATAAAAATATAAAAAAATAAATCTCGGTTAGAAATTATAAAGGCGAAGCTTCTAAAATTCATGCAGACATGCACAATCCAAGTGATCGACTCTGACTTATCTTCCCATAAAGTTTAGGTTCGGGGGCGGGCTCCGGACGGAAATGATACGCTCTGCTCCGTTTAAAGTAGTTTAATAGTTAAAAATATCAAATATCAATGAGTTATCGATCTATAAGTAAACAAGGCTCGTATAAAATTAAAGGATTTCAATATCAACTATAAGGAAGATCGTGTTTATAGATAAGGCACTAGAGTAAAGCACTAGGTCGGTGTTCACTTGTGGGCGCGGTCGGCCTGCACGTTGGGGTGCTTCTTGTTGATGTGGTTCTTGAGTTCGTTGCGGCGATGCTTGCTGCAGTTGCAGTGCGGACACTTGTACTGCGGCTCGCGGCCGCACTCCAGCGTCACGTGCCGCACCAGGTTGCGACGCGCGTTGTACGCCCGCTGGCAGTTGGGGCACTTGTAACCTTTCTCCTTCTTCCTGCCGAGCGGGAAAATGGGCGTCTTGTCGCTCGGGTATATGTTATAAGGAGAGGTGGACTTCACTCGCTCCACGTCGTCGTCATGGGCCGGCTTGGGCAACGGCGTCTCCTTAGGCGGCTTCTTAGAGTTCTCCTTGCTCTCCTCCCGCGTGAGGCTCGTTGTCTTTACGTTCTTTAGTATGGCGAAGGTCTTTGACGGTTCGTCTAATAGCAGTTGGCTGCTACGCGTTACGATTTTATGGTGTTGCGCTGTAGTTTTTCGACCTGAAATGGAAAATTTAATACAGTGTGCTTATAAGCTTAAAAAAATAAGTAACCAAAATAATATTAATGGTAGGAGACGATTGATGTTTTGTCCGCTAAGTGTTCAAAATATCAACGTCTCCTTGTGAATGATATGCACAGATGTATGATTTCACATGTGATTAAAATAATAATAAAAAACCAATTGGATAATCAAAACAAAGTATATTAAAAATAAACAAAAAACTTTAACAAAAAAAATGTAAATATGAAACTTAAACTTGCAAATAATTAAGTACCTTAGAAAAGAAAAAATAACTAAGTAATCAACACGATAACCAAAATAGGAACTATTTAATACATTTCGAGATCAGATAATCAGCTTAATTGCATTGCACAAGCCATGATTTGGCACTGGTAGCGAGATCAACGATACTAACTAATAATACTAACATTCCAAGGAGGAATTAAAGGTAACGCTCTAACCATCTGGTAAAAGTAATAACAATAAAATAACAAGAAAAATATAATCAACTATCTAAACGATCAACGATCTAAATAAAAACGTGACGTAAAAATATAAAAAATCAACGGGAAAATAAGAAAAAACGATCTATAATTTTAGTTTGGAAACGCGTGGCTTTTTCTCTTTAGCTTGAAATACTTTCAAATAATTCGGGTGCTTCAATTCTATATGGGAGATGAGAGTTTTTTTCTGCGAGTATTTTTTCTCGCATTGGTCGCATTGGAACTGGGGGCCTGTCATGCACTCGTATTTCTCGTGCCTCAGTTTGTTCCTCCTGTACTTGTACTGTTTGCTCTTGCACAGAGAACAAACGTATCTCTTTTCGTGATCGCCGCTCAGTTTTTGCGAGCCGCTAGCACCACGTGCTTCTAATTTTCTCTTCAATTTGTTTGGGATCTTTATGATTTTCTTTTTCACTACAGTTTTGGGTCGCCTTCCTCTACGTTTACGCTTAGTGACTTCGTCGTTGTTATTTAAACTAGGCTCTGTTTTAATTTTGAAGAATCCCCGTGTTAATGGATAAGGAGTTTTGGCGTAAGCGGCGCATAATAATTCTACGAGTGGTTCTGGAAGGGGAAAACAAGTGAAAAGCCACGATAAGTTACATATAAAGCATTAGCAACACATGTGGGTACATAGTTCAGAAAGAGTAGTGCAAGAAAATGACATTACGAGTAATTTGACCAAGCACAAAAAGTGAACACTGAATTAGCAGTGATTTCTTCAGAATTTACTTATTAATTACATAGAAGCAAAGAATGATGTGAATGGTGTGGTTAGCACAAGGATATCGGGGCGTCATTTTTCTTTCCTACTTTCTATATAATTCATCAGGTTTTTTAATCGGATTTTTTCTTGTCATAACGATAATGTTTAGTAATTAGTTAAAAATAAAGTTTGGATATAAAATGAAATGCGCACGAGCAGTGATTCAATGGACAACTGACATGCTTCCAATAATTTTTATTACATGCATATCTGAAACCGTGTTTTAAATGAACTGCAAAAAAAAAAGAAATTCTGCAGTGAAATCACATGTGAATGCAAATAAAAGGGAAATAATAAATAAATAAATAAGCCAAATAACCGACACACTACATTAGTAGAAATAAATAATGATTTACCTTCGTTTGCCAGCTGCATTGCGTATCCAAAAATCTTCTATAAAACAAACATTTCGTATAAATCACACATTAAATTGTGCCACTGGATGTCACCGCGTACTTAGCATTATACCGATTACTGAGCCGACTTTATATTATAGATAGTTGCAAGAATATAAACTTTGAATATTTGGGATGTGAGGTGTTGTGCATATAGATTGTGGACTATCTCTACATATTGTTAAAATAAATATGTCATAATGAATATTATAAGGTTAAACTTTACTTACCAATGTAAGTGCAAGCCATTCATCTCACTTGTTAGAACAAAACATAATATTAGCACTGTTCACAGTTGTCATTCTACCGCGTCCACCTTGCCGCTACTCCACTAAGCATGCATTAACTACTGTGTAGACCCCATAACACAAACGGTAAGCCAATTTACATATTACAACATACAACTACTACAACAAATATTCGTAAATGCACTTACCTTGTTGAATACCTCACCTTTTTCAAAAGAAAAAGGCTACATACATAATAAAACCTTTTTACCAAAACCTTTACCTGTTGCACTGAAATATTCATAAAATTTGATAATGATACAAAAATATTGCAAGATTAGTAGTTTATAAATTATAATATTAGATATTATTATTATAAGGTTGAAGTTTCACATGTGAAAACACTAGCACTCTTGTATCCGCTGTTGTGAAATATAATATTTATATATAACAAGATAAATAGATTATTTTAAGCAATGACTGTTCTATATTTCAAATTATGGGAAGACATTGCGCATTTCATCCGTTCCTTGTATGTCTAGAGCGATAAACTTTTTTTTTTATTGAACTCATAAATTTATTACGTATAAATATCAAAAGAGTATTGAATGTAAAAGTTGATCGTTCTAGAATATCTCGAGTCCCATAGAACACCTTGTGTTGTGGTGCATGAGCAGTGAACAACACAAGATGTCGGTATGTATGGCGGTCACCGCGGTGTCGGTGACACGGCTAACATAGTGCGGGCTTACCTTGCGACTCTCGGGCGCTGTCGTTGGAGTTCATTATTTCATCTTGAGATCGTTCCATGTGCCATTGGAAATCTGCAACAGAGGAAAGTGCTGTTAACACGCTGCTTATTGGACAATACTTTTTTGGTTTTTTAAACCATCTGGGGTTATTTAGGGCCAGTTTCACAGGTCCTGATTAGGAGACAGGTACTTGGTAGTTAAATTGACAGTTTTGTATGGACTATTTGTCAAATAAACGTTAATGGGAACTTTGAACTGAGTTTGAACATGTCCCACTAGTTTCACCCGAGTTCTTGTAGTAACACGTGTTGTTAGACTAAATTTTTAACTCAATTTACGGTACAATATATATCATTTTCACTTGACATTGGCAAATGTTTTTTTTTTTATTATTAACAGGGAACCTCTTGGCTTTCATCTCACATGATGGTAAGTGACGAAAAGGCCGAAGATGTTACATACTGGTTATCTTATCATTAATTGTCGGAACACAATAGCCAGGCGGACTTGAAAAAAGTCCTGCCACCAACCAAACAGAGTAAAAATTTGTACTCCCTGGCGATCGGAACCGGGACCTCTGCATTTAATTCCGGTAGACGAGCCACTAGACCACGGAGGCGATTAATACTGACTTTGTGTCACGAAGCCATATTAATTAATCTATCTATAAGTATATATAAAAATGAATACTGACTGAATGAATGAATGACTGACTGACTGACATATCAACGCACAGCGCAAACCGCTGGGTCTAGATTCCAAATTTGGTGCGTAGGTTCCTTAAGTGATCCAGGGGTGCACTAAAAAAGGATTTTAGGAAATTCACCTTCGAGGGTGGTGAAAAGTTTATATGGAAATCCGTCATTTTTAAAGTAAAATGCATAAAAATTGGTACATGGCCTTTCAGTTAGAAATTAAGAAAGAGGTATTTTAAGATTTTTGGAAATTCAATCCCTAAGGGGGTAAAATGAGGGATAAAAGTTTGTATAGAAATCAGACATTTTTTAAAGTAAAATCGATGAACATTGGGTATATGGCGCTTGGGTTAGAAGAAATAAGAAGAAAATTTAAACGCTGCCCTAAATAACTATTCTACGCGGACGAAGTCGCGGGCAAAAGTTAGTCTAAATATATAAAAGAAGAAAGTGACTGACTGACATATCAACGCAGAGCAATAACCGCTGGGTCTAGAGATTCCAAATTTGGCATGTAGGTTCCTTATGAGGTCTAGGGGTGCACTAAGAAAGGATTTTTCAAAATTTATCCCCTAATGTGGTGAAACGGGGGTCCATAGTTTGTATGGGGAAACAAGAATAGTTAGACTATTTTATTCGAAACTTCACAGGAGTACTCCTATATATAAATAAGTTAACACGTATACCAGGCTTTTTTTTTCGAATTCAACCCTTAAAAGGGAAAAATGGGGTGATAAAGTCTGAAAATCAACATAGGGATTTTCCTTCATTATCTATACTAATAATAAAGCTGAAGAGTTTGTTTGTTTGTTTGATTGTTTGTTTGTTTGTTTGTTTGTTTGTTTGGTTGAACCCTAAGATCTCAGCAACTACTGACTCAAATTGAAAAATTCTTTTTCTGTTGGATAGTCCATTTATCTAGGAAGGCTATAGGCTATATAACATCACGGTACGTCTAATAGGAGCTGAGCATCAATGAAGAATGTTGCAAAAACGGGAGAAAAATATTTATTTTCAAAGCTTTCACTGCGTGCGCTGCGTAAACGGTTAAAGTTACGTAAAAATCATGTATGATGGAATTGTTCTCCATTAAATTTTCTAAAAAAAAGTCCGCGACAGCATATATCTATCTTTTATGGTTGGCTCACTATAACCTTTCTTTTTGGTAATCAAATTTGTTTTAAAATAATGCATTATCTGCGATGGTGTTTTTGTATGCATGATATTATTCCTTATCAAAATAAATACATTATTTATCACAAGTATTTAATTTTGCACAAAATTGTTCATGACTTCATTTGATTTCAATGAATATCTTAATAAATATCATAGTTTGAAATAAACGGAAAATAAAAAAATTTGATTTTCAGAGATTTCTTTGCGTGCGCTGCGTAAACGGTTAAAGTTACACAAAAATTATGTATCACGGAATTATTCTCCTTTAAAAGTTCTAAAAACAAGTTACAGACAGCATTTATCTATCTCTTAAGGTTGACTCGCTATAACCTATTTTTGTTAATAAATTTTGTTCTAAAATAATGCTTAAGATGCGAAGGTATTTTTGTAAACATGATATTATTCCTTATCATTATTCATCCCAAGTATTTAATTTTGTACAAAATTGTTCTTGACATCATTAGATTTCAATGAATATCTTCAGAGATATCATAGTTTTAACATAACTCCGCAGCTAAATAATGATCAAGTACTACGCACGCATCTATACTGAGTTGTTTTTTTTTTATGGTTGATCGCGCTTATCTTAGGAACTACTGATCCCGTTACATTCAGACGCCTTAGCTCACCGGTCAGGAATCCTCTCTGGAGTGATTCGACCTTAAAGCTTGAGGACCCACCGAGGTCCTCTCCTTTACTAAAACACCTGGTGACTCAAAGAAGGTCATCAGAGACATTCTGTAAAAATAGTAAAAAAAAACCGCCTAGAAGGAGTCGGATGCGTGAACGAAGGGTTCTGTGCCATAGATTTTATCAAAACTGTCCGAAAATTATTTGAATTTAAAATTAAATATTTTGTTAATATTTCAAGTTTCTACCTGTTATCCTTATTGAGACCGAGAAATAAATCACGTTTGTTGTTGAGCCCCCTTAAATATTAATTTTATTTTTATTTAATTATTTATTTTTAAAGTGAATAATATAACTAAATATTCTGAGAATATTTCAAGCGTCTATCTATTGCCGTTATCAAAATCGACCAAAAAAAGTCACGTTTATTTTATGGGAGCCCTTTCAATATTTATTTTATTCTATTTATTAGTATTTGTTGTTATAGCGGCACCAGAACAACGTCATCTGAGAAAATTTCAACTGCCTAACTATAATGGTTAATGATATACAGCCTGGTGACAGATGGACAGGCGGACGGCGGAGTCTTAGTAATAGGATCCCGTTTTACCCTTTGGGTACAGAACCCTAAAAAGGGGAACTACTGATTCAAATTGAAAAATTCTTTGACTGTCTATTTATCGAGGAAGACTATAGGCAAGGACTTCCCAAACTTATTTTCATAGTGACGCCCTTAGGAATTTTCCAATTTTTACGAGCCCTCCCCCCGTTATAGTAACAGCAAAGTTAAGTACATACCTACAAAAACAAAAAAACGGACGCAGCCGCCCGGATTGCGAAAGATGCTATGTTCGATTTTTTCGCCCGCCCTAGATAGTCGATCCGGGCTCAAGTTTTGAAATTGCGACTTTCATTTCTTTCTCTACATTTATTTTCATTCTACTAGCTCGCAAAGCTACCTAGACAGCCATTCTATGTGGATCGTCTCACGACGCCCGCCCCCGGGATAGAACCGCGACACCCCAGGGCGTCGCGACGCACAGTTTAGGAAATCGTGATATAGGTCTATATACCTCCATAACATCACTCTACGACTAATAGGAGTTGAGCATCAATGAAAAATGTTGCAAAAACGGAAAATCCACGCGGACGAAGTCGCGCGGGCACAGCTAGTCTATTATATAAAAATGAATACCGACTGACTGACATATCAACGGACAGCCCAAACCGCTTTGTCTAGAGATTTCCAATTTGGTACGTAAGTTCCTTATAAGTTCCAGGGGTGCACAAGAAAGGATTTTTGGAAATTCACCTTCTAAGGTGGTGAAAAGTTTGTATGGAAATAAGTAATTTTTAAAGTAAAATCCTTAAAAATTGGTAAATGGTCTTTCAGTTAGAAATAAAGATTTTTGGAAATTCAATCCCTAAGGGGGTAAAATAAGGGATTAAAGTTTGTATGAAAATCCGTCATTTTTTAAGTAAAATCCATGAAAATTGGTTTATGAGCTTTCGGTTAGATATTAAATAAGACTGACTGACTGACACATAAACACACAGCCCAAACCGCTGGGTCTAGAGGTTCCAATTTGGCACGGAGGTTCCTTATGAGGTCTAAAACTACGAAGCTTTGTTTGTAATTTAGGCACTTGAATCAAAAAATTAAAATGCTGCCCAAAGTAACTATTCCACGTTGATGAAGTCGCAAAAAAGCTAGGCAAAAGCTATTTTATACATATCGATACTTGTAATCTCAATTGACGTAAATCACAAAACCCGACTTTTCAGGAGAGCCAAAATAAGTTTTTTTTTCTTAGATTTAAAGTCAATACGCTTGTGTTTTTAAAGTTATAAAGAAGTGATGTAGGCAATATATACCTAAAATCTAGAGATGCAGACGACGAAGTATTGAATTTTTAATGTAGTTTGTAATTTTAGAAAATACATGTGCCTTATATAAGAAATTTCATTAAAATGTTCTTAACGTCCATTTTTTATTATGAGGCTCAAATTCATTTTGGCCGTAAAGCACGATTGAAAATATAATCAAATCAAATATCTTTATTGCGTATCACATAACATTCACAATACATTATTCCCTACGCCCTAAAAATAAAAATAAATGAGTGTTAATATAAACATAGTATACAATACAGGTTTAAAGCAAATTGAAAAGGATACCAAATAAATAAAAGAGCAATCTAAGTATAATAAATACTTTTTTTTTAAATATCTTAAACATTATATAATATGCAATTGTCAGCGTAGGTTTTATGAAGTAACTATGTGTTTATGCGTTTAAGAGCAAGAATCCTCTTAACACTCAACTAATAAAATGAAATAAAGTAGGTAGGTAATATTGAGACGTACAGTAGGTACCGTATCTAGATAAATTAATAACTGATGTAGTGTCTTGATTAAAGTTTGATTGTTACTATTGTATGCATGTATGTATGTGTTATTAGAGTTTAGATTTTTAATCATAAAGACCAGAAAAAAAGTCGACGTAACAGTTTTTTACTAATTATTTACTTAATCTAGATATTTGGTCTTTGCACTATTTTGCAAAGTTTAACAAAGCCAGATTATTATTAGAAAAACCAAAAAAAAGCAGTTTAAAAAATCCACACGCATTAACATAAAGCAGCAAGGTACTTTACATTCACAGCTAGGAAGTGTGTCGAATAGGGTGGCGTACTTTATACTCAGAATCACCAAACAGTATTCGATGAAGTTCATGCAGGTATAGTACCCGACGAGGAAGTGGAAGTAATGTATGAGGACATTTCTCGGACAATAGATGCTTCCAGGGCCCACTACACTGTTGTCATGGGAGACTTTAACACAAGACTAGACAAACGTTCCGATGATGAGTTGAAATTGGGACAATTCGGAACTGGAATCCGGAACTACCGTGGTCAAATCTAGTCGAATATTTGGAGAGGGATGACGAACTCCTTCTTCAAAAAACTGCAGCTTCGATAATAGACCTGGGAAAGTTCGGATGGTGCAACAAAAAATGAGATTGACTTCATCATATCAACTAAGACTCGGATATTCAATGATGTATCTGTGATCAATTCGTTTAACACGTGTATCGATCACCGTATGGTAAGAGGCACATTGAATCTCAATGTCAAATCTGAAAGCTTTCGACTGATGAAGTCTACGCTCCGCCCTGAAGCCATCCTGATACAAAACCCCGAACGCTTTTAACTCGAATTGCAAAATGGCTTCGAATGCCTGGAGGACTGCATATATGTGGACACTTACAATAACAGATTCGTGGAAGCTGTTCTTCCGGTGGGTTCCAAATCTCTTCAAAAAGCGGTACGAAAAAAGTGAAGAAAATCTCGGAGCCCACATTAAAGCAAATGGAGGAAAGACGTGGGATGGTTTCTGCAGTCTTTTAAGGATGCTCGCCGGCGTCGGCAGCTCAATAAACATATCTCCCCAAGTGCTTAACTCGTGACATACGCCAATTTAATACCAAACTTATTAAAGGTGCCATCGAGCGGAACAAAGGCTCAAGCGTTCGCTAGAGATCTGTCGCTTGGAGAGAGCTTGCTGACAAAGTTGAAGACAGAGGACGGCAGAATCGCTACATCGCGACCTGAGCTTTTGGCCAGGATTAAAAACTTTTATGTCTTTACAGCCTTGTGTGGGACACCAGAATTCACGGATTTGGAATCAGAGCATGCACCGTCAAATGCAGTGTCTTAAGACGAAAGTCTTTAATTCGTGTGTGTTGCCAGTGATGACTTATGGAACCGAAACGTGGCCGCTTACAATGGGCCTCATAAGGTTCAAGGTCACCCAAAGGGCAATGGAGAGGGCTATGCTCGGAGTTTCTCTGCATGATCATATCAGAAATGATGAGATCCGCAGTAGAACCAAGGTCACCGACATAGGCCCAAGAATTGTGAACCTTAAGTGGCAGTGGGCAGGGCACATTGCGAGGAGGACTGACGGCCGTTGGGGCGGAAAGGTCCTCGAGTGGCGACCACGTACCGGGAAACGCAGCGTTGGTAGGCCCCCCACAAGGTGGACTGACGATCTAGTAAGGGTCGCGGAAAGCCGCTGGATGCGGGCAGCGCAGGACCGACCAGTTTGGAGATCCTTGGGGGAGGCCTATATCCAACAGTGGGCGAAATGATGTGATGATGATGACCGTCAACTAAGACCTTGATGTCCGTAAGAAAACTGGCGGTCCAATTGCACAATTTCTCGGGAAGCCCATACAGAGGTAGCTTTTTAAGCAGCGCTTTGTGCCATATCCGATCAAAGGCCGTCGCAATATCTCGCTTCCCTTGGACTCAATTGCTTTTGGCCAACGATGGGTTAGGTAGACCAGCAGGTCACCAGCCGATCGACCCCGATGGAATCCGTACTGTCGGTCGCTGATTAGCTGGTGATCCTCTAGGTACCGCAGAAGTTGGCAGTTAATAATGGTCTCCATTATCTTGGCAAACAGGGGGGTGATCGCTATAGGCCCGTAGTTGGATGGGTCTGAACGGTTACCTTTTTTAGGGATCTGGTGTACAAAAGCAGTCTTACAAGAACACGGTAAAACGCCTAGTAAGTAAACCGGTGCCAAATCTGGAGCACACATCTTTAGCACTATACCAAGTCGATATAGATTTTAGAGAGGAGTTTTTTTTTATAACGTTTATATTATTTTATTTTCAAAACGAAGAAGAAAACGTTTTGTGAATAGATCTCAGAATTGTTATGTACCTATAATAATATATTTCTACGCACACATCTTAGACACACAGACGCACTTTGGGAGCAGGGTAGGAGAAGGAGAGAGGAAGCTTTGAACCTGTGAAACAGATCTTTTGCCAAACGAGCGTATGGCTATTTGGTGCGCGCCCCCCTCAAGATTGCCCCTGTCTAGCTAGACGTGCTCGTCGGATTCACTGGTCGGATGACAGTAAGAACTTATACATATGTATAGCGACTGTGCTACTTGTATGGGAGTGATTAAAATCCGTATCAATAGACATTTAAAAACTTAAATAATTATGCAAAGGCACTTTTTATGAAAGGCATGAGATTTCGCCTTTTTATAACTTTAATACTTTAATTTTTTTAAATACTTGTTATTTAAAAAAACCTTTATATTTCACCTAAAGCAATTCTCCAATGCAATAATTTCATAATGTATTTACATTTGCCGTAAACAAGACAATGTAATTTCTTGACAACACAGGCTCTGCTATGGTAGGTAATTAATAAACACGAAGTAATAACTGTTTAACAAGTTTAGCTGTTCAGCATTGTCATCGTGGCTAGGTACGTAAGTTACCGTGACGTAACTTAAAGCATGATTGCCGTTTAACATATTTTACATATTCAAACTTTTTTGTAGCGGTTGACTTGTAAAAAGCCGTTCTTGTATTCAGTTACTTAACTGCGAAATTGTCTGAGAAACAAAACGATATAATAATATACTAATACTGGCCGCGTAATGCCGGCAGAGTAGAATAGCATCACCCCATATCCTCCAATGGGTGTCGTAGAAGGCGACTAATATAGATCAGCAAAGGGGTATTATTTAATAATAATAAATAATAACAACTTAGACACAAGTACACTAACTCGGTCCTTGTCATCCTGAGAGCCAAGACAAGTAACCAAACGATTGAATGCTGAATTTCTGACGTAGAGAGAAAACACCATGGCGACCGCCGCCGTGTCAAATGTTATGCTAGCTCTTCACTCTCATCGAAGACAGGCGAGGCGAGGTGACACGAGGGCTATCCGTCACTCTCGCCTTTGCTCATTACGCTCTGTGTCGCCAGCTTAATGGTTGTACTTGAAGTGACAAAAAGGAATGACCGAAACGTCGCTAAGATAGAGACATTTTTATTCTGTCCATGGTTTATTGTATCCCATAGAATTGGTCTCGCTTAATCTGTACAAATTTAATAAAATTTTCCTGGCTTAACGCGTTCGTGATTACTGCGGCATAAAATTTAGCAACGTGAACCGAAGTCAAAGTGGTGGCACACTGATTGAATGAACGCGAGAATGTGGACACCACGCCTAGCCTCGTCTCCCCTCGCGCTTGAAAAACCGACTCCGGCCGGAGAGCAGACGAGACGAGGCGAGGCGCGGCGATATGTGACGAGAGGGCCCCGACCTCGCCTAACCTCGTCGAGAGTGTAGAGCTAAGCTAGCATAATGCTAGCTCTACACTACCGTCGAAGTTAGACGAGGGAGCGCGAGCACGAGAGTATGGTCGGGTCCCTCGCCTCGCTTCTGCTCTCCGGCTAGAGTTGGGTTTTTGGGCGCGAGTCAAAGAAGCCGAGGTGCGTAGTCCACATTCTCGCCAGTTCAGCGTTCAGTAATTGTTCTGAGGTAGGAATGCCACAAGACTTTGCAGTGGGACCACGTTGCCAAATTTTATGCTAGAGCAATCACTAACGAGTGGACTCAGGGAAATTTGATTAAGTTTGTGGAGATATAATATCAAGTGGAACCAATTTTATGGATCAACATAAAAATCGGTGGATAAAATAAAAGCAACGATTCATGGAAGAGGATAAGCGATATTTTGATAATTTATTCATTATAAAAATATCATCATCATCATCAACCCGTGTTCGTCCACTGCTGGACATAGGTCTCCCCTAATGCACGCTACTGCTCCCGATTTTCGGCCACTCTCATCCAACTCACTCCAGCCAGCCTACGCATATCATCATCCCATCTTGTCGCAGGTCGTCCTACACTACGTTTACCGAGTCGCGGTCTCCACTCAAGAACTTTACGGCTCCAACGGCCGTCAGTTCTGCGGCTAATGTGACCAGCCCACTGCCACTTCAGTTTGATAATTCGGTGGGCTATGTCGGTGACTCTGGTTCTCTGTCGGATTACATCATTTCTGATGCGGTCCTTCAGAGATACTCCAAGCATAGCTCTTTCCATAGCTCTCTGAGCGACTTTAAACTGGTGGACTAGTCCAGCCGTGAGTGTCCACGTCTCGGCGCCGTATGTCATAACTGGGAGGACGCACTGGTCAAAGACTTTCGACTTGAGACATTGAGGGATGGGCGACGAGAAGACTTGACGGAGCTTACGAAATGCTGCCCAGCCTAACTGAATTCTTCTGTTGGCTTCTCTCTCGAAGTTGTTTCTGCCTAATCGGAGCGTTTGTCCTAGATAGACATATTCCTGAACAACTTCGAGAGGTACTCCATTAACGGCGACCGGTCCCGGATCAACGAGCTCGTTGAACATGACCTTGGTTTTATCCAAATTCATCCGGAGACCGATGCGTTTAAATATATCAAACAAAATATGTTATAGTTATAAAATATATCATACAAAATTCATATACCCGAAGACGCATAGTTGCGTCCATTAAGCTGGCGACACTGCGAACTGAGCGAAGGCGAAAGTGTGGACGGATACCCTCGCGTCACCTCTCACAACCTAGTCGAATTTTGCCTAGCCTGAAGGACTTCAGACGGTAGCTATAATGTATAGATGTACATTTATAGCACGATACATTAAAATACACGCTTCCATAGAAATTTTCAACAGACAACACGACATCTATATTGTATACTAGCGACCCGCCCCGGCTTCGCACGGGTGCAATGCTTATGTAAATATGCATGTATTATACATATAAAACTTCCTTAAGAATCACTCTATCTATTAAAAAAAACCGCATCAAAATCCGTTGCGTAGTTTTAAAGATCTAAGCATACATAGGGACAGACAGACGGCGGAAGCGACTTTGTCTTTATACTATGTAGTGATTTTACATCTTCGTACCTTAATATACTAACTGGTACGAAACTATATCCGTATCTAGTCTAGTTGTATCCTTGTGCACTTCAAAGTCAACACAGCTCCTTATCAGTTTAAATAATATTTATTATTTTAAAATAGTATAAGTTATTATAATATAGTGAATTTATAAACAGTGTATAAAAAGTGAACCGATTCGTAAACACAGATGTTATCTCCGAGGAATATCCAAAAGAAAGTGAAATATTTGTAAAAGTATAGTGGTGTAAATAAACTTTAAACAATTCGCATTTGCAAGTATTAAAGTGTTATTATTCAACTTAGTGTATAAAAACAATAACTCTCATGGAACGTGAAATAGTGTATAATATAGTGTGATAATAGTTATTTATTAAACATTATAAATAACATATGTGAAAGTACACAATATTTAAGTGGCGGGTATTTACATATAAAAATTGAACTGACTGTTATCTCTTAGAACAGTACACAAGCGCTATCTATCATATCTTATGGCGTTCAACAGCAATAAAAATCGATATCTCAGTAGCATACTAAAACAGCATGCTGTAACAGCAAAGTAAAACAGCTTGCTAATAACAGTGACATCTGTTAGACAGTTATAAGACTACGTAAATGATAAATCAAAGCTTTCAATGCGAATCAGAAGTTAAGTTTCTACGATTTTGTAACAGGTGGCAGGCAATGCCATTTTCCTACTATCTAACTATTAAATAGTAATAAAGCTACAAATATTAGTAACAGACTTAATAGTTATTTATAAATAAGAAATAGTAAACAAGATAAAAAATCATTATAAAAATGGAGAAAACTAAGCGTATACGCAAAATATTAGTAAAATGTAATAAATGCAAATCAAATAGATCAGAAAGAGATACAATACTGTGTCCACAGTGTAATAAACACTACGATTTTGACTGCATTGGTATGTCAGAGAAATTGTATAGACTGATGAAACCAGAAAGTAAAAAGAATTGGAAATGTATAACCTGCATACAAAAATTAAAATTATCTAAACCCACAATATCAACAAGCGATTCTGAACTCTCTAACGTATCTCATAGGAAAAAACACCGTGATATTATAATAACTGAGGTCACCATGGACTCCGACACTACAGCTTGTCTACAGGATTCGCAAACATCACACTCATTCACATTGAATGACAGCTCTAATACTCTCTCCTCTCCGGAACTATCGAAAAGTGTAGACTATACCCACAATGATGTCAGTTTAGTAGTGGAACTTGAAGCAAAAGTAAAGAACTTAACGTCCACTCTCATGAGTACTCAAGAAGAATTGGATAATACTATTATTCACAATAATAAACTACAGCGACAGATCGATAAGTTAAATAAAGAAATCCAACTACTGAAGAACCTCTGTCTCAGCCCTTTGGAAATAAGTAAGACACCAAAGAGTGGAAAACGGCGTAGCCTCAATCTTAAAACACATAAGTGCTGTTCAACTTCTACTTCTCCGGCAACCAATAGAAGACGCTTGACGTGCTCTTTTCCCTACCCAACAACTAGTGCGGAGAATCAAATTTTAGATTTAAAAGAAGAAATAGCCTTCCTACACGAAAAACTACTCCAAGCGGAACAAGAAATATCTGATTTAAAGAAACAAATCGAAGATCTTGACAATGACTTATCCAAATCTCTATATACTAAAGGCACTGGAAATCATGAAAAGAAAAAAAGGCAGCTTACTGTGATAAGCAGTAATAAAAAGAACAAAATTTTACAAACAATCGAAACTAACCCATACTTCCACAATTTTCTAGTATGTCATCACCTCATTCCCAACTGTGGAGTAAGACAATTAGTAGATAACTTGCTAAGGACAACAAAATGTCTTACGCGCGAAGATTATTGTGTTTTGATGATTGGAGAATATGATTTTCATGCATCTGAGGACTTTGTAGGGATTATTAGATACATACGAGAATCCCTAAATAAAATAGAAAATACAAATATAATTATATGTGCCCCAAACTATATATGTGGATTAGAATTGTATAACTGTAGAGTAGAACAATTTAATATGTTATTGTACCATGATATTAAGGCACACAAGTATGCTTTTCTCTTTGATAGCAATCTAACTTTAACTTTAGATATGTTTTCCGAGTATACAGGTAGATTAAAAAATTTTGGAGTGAGGGACATTTTCAAAGGCATTCAAAAATTGATAACTTCGATAGATAGCTCATTAAATTTCACGCAAAATCATATTGCCTCACCGGAAATAAATACAACCGTCATCGATTATTTTCATGGCGAAATCAATAATGACAGTACATTAGACGAAAGAGATAATACATTTCGTCAATAATACAGAAAATAATAATTTCACTATGATCTTTCAAAATATACAAAGCATAGGTAACAAACTCCATCTTATTGAACAACTGCTCGTTGATAACCAAACTGATGTATTATGTCTTTCAGAGTTATGGAAAAATGAATATTACTGTAACTGCATTGTGATTCCTGGATACAAACTTGGATCCTTTTTCTGCCGGAAAACCCGCGAGGGTGGAGGAATCTGTATCCTAGTAAGAGATAAGCTAGAAATTTTAAATAGAAGTGACATAATTAAGTGTTCAAAAGAATTTATAATAGAAGTGAGCGCTATAGAGATTCCATTATTAAATTGTATTATTATTGGAATATACAGACCGGATCGCCAAATTGATGTTTTTTACGAACAAATGAATATTATATTAAATAAACTTAATTCGAAAGATAAAACTAAATTTGTTATAATTGGTGGGGACTTTAACATTAATGTTTTTAACAAGAATAGACAAACTTCAGATTTCTTAGAATTAATGCATTCTGGCAACTTTCAACAATTAATAAATGAGCCAACTAGAGTTACCAAAACCTCGAATACCTGTATTGACTTATTATTTACAAACTATAGACATATTATTCAAAAATCCTCTGTTATTGATTATGGCTTATCTGACCACAAATCAATAAATATAACAATAAAATATCATAACCCCATTCCTAGTCACAATAAAATATGGCATACAAATAAAAGAATATATACTCAACAGAAAATAGCAAACTTTAAAAATGCCTTACAGTTAATTAAATGGGAAAATATTATTAATGAATTTGATTCCATAAATAAAAATTACAATTTATTTCATAGTATAACAATGTCATTATTTAATAAACATATCCCTATCCAAAAAGTAAAACTTAAAATAAAACCTTGTAAAGGGTGGTTGACTACAGGATTAAAAAAATCGTGTATACATAAAAGAGCATTAACAATAATAATGAACGAAACGAAAGATAAAATTATACAAAAATACTATAAATTATATACTAAAATTCTAAAACGTAGCGTAAAAATATCGAAGAAAATAGAATACATAAAACAAATGGAAAAGTCCGACAATAAAACAAAAACAATGTGGAAAATTATCAATAATAGAACTGGTAAAATAAAACGGAATGGCCAGGAAAACATGAAACTAAAAATAAATAACCATTTAATAGATAACCCATTAAAAATATGTAATGCATTCAACGAACATTTCACAACAATCGGCGAAAATTCAACTCTTACAAATAATATAATTGGACATCCTACAAAAAAGCCACCATTAAATTCATTATATTTACATCCTGTAGATCAAAAGGAAATAATAAAAATAATAAAGACTATGAAAAATAAATATAGTAGTGGGATAGATAGTATACCACCCATGTTAGTAAAACAATGTGCAGAGGTGCTTTCATTTCCACTCTCGTTTTTGATAAATCAAAGTTTCAACCAGGGTATATTCCCAGATGCATTAAAGATCTCCCTTGTCAAGCCTCTACATAAAAAAGATGAAAAGTCCGACCTTAACAACTACAGACCAATAGCTCTTCTACCAGCCTTTTCTAAAGTGTATGAGAAAGCAATGTATAGTCGATTGTACAACTTTTTGGAAAAACATAAAATTTTAGACGATAGCCAAAACGGATTCCGAAAATCTAAGTCTACAACAACAGCGGTATACAAATATATTCAAACGGCGCTTCAACACATAAACGATAAAAAATATGCATTGGGATTATTACTTGACATGACAAAGGCGTATGATAGAGTGTCATATGATATTTTACTTGACAAACTCTACGGTTCAGGAGTACGAGGACAGGCTCATCTTTGGTTCAAGTCTTATCTTAGTAATAGAAAACAAATAGTCGAGATTACAAATCAGAACACTGTCAAAATGGAAATAGAGAAAATTCAGTCAACAGAAAAAACATTAACACGTTCCATCCCCCAGGGTAGTGTATTAGGATGTGTACTGTTCCTGGTCTATATAAATGACTTGCCGAAAGTTCTAAATCAACCACAAACATTACCGGTCATGTTCGCAGATGACCTATCCGTTCTAATAAAATGCGAAAATGACGCAGAGGTTAATAACTTGGTAAATGATACCCTCCAAAAAGTGACACATTGGCTCAAAGATCACAATTTAGAAATAAATTCCAAAAAAACCAAGATTATGCAATTTCGGTCGTATAAGAAATTACCGTTGAACTTAAACGTTTATTATAAAAGTGAGCTATTGGAAACTGTAGAGTCCTTTAATCTGCTTGGTCTAAATATAGATACACACTTAAATTGGAAATCACATATTGAATCGATAAAATCAAAAATGTCAAAATTTACGTATGCCCTATATCAACTCAAGCAATGTACGAATAGGGAAACAGCTTTATCGGCCTACTATGCGTATGCAAACTCATGGTTGGAATATGGCGTGATGCTGTGGGGATGCAGTGTAGATGTCGAACAGTTGTTCAGAATGCAGAAAAAATGTATTCGTATCATAGCTCATATAGACAATACCCAAAGTTGTAAACCTTACTTCATTAAGTTTAAGTTGTTAACGTTGCCATCATTATACATTAAAAACATTTCTGTGTTTGTACATAGGAACATGACCATGTTTCAAAGGGTTGAAGATACGCATGCTAGAAACACGCGCCACAAAAATAGATTACATTTACCACAATCTAGAATTAAAATGCTTAACCATAGCCCATACTATATGTCTGTAAGAATATTTAATAAACTACCCTATAATATTAAAAATGAAACAAGCGATGTACTTTTCAAAAAGAAACTTCACACATATCTATTAGAAAAATGTTTTTATTCTGTTGATGAGTATTTAAGTATAAATTAGAAATTAATTTTTTATTATAATTTTAACTTTGTAATACCAAATAGAGTTTATCTAGTTTATAATACTGCGACACCCTAACAGGGTTCATGTTTTGGTACTGGATATAATTATTGTCATCTTAATTTACCACATGAATGCAAATAAATGATTTATGATTTATGATTTATACATTTACATCTCTCTCGAGATTTTTTTTAAATCCGACTCATAGTTATCGACATATGCGTGGACAAACATACAAACATACATACACTCATGAAATTTGGTACCTACCCGAGACATAATAAAAAAACTGTGCAATTCTGACAATATTACATACATACAGGTCGAATCGAATTGATAACATCCTTTTTAGGGTTCCGTACCTCAAAAGGAAAAAACGGAACCCTTATAGGATCACTTTGTTGTCCGTCTGTCTGTCTGTCAAGACCCTTTATCCCAAGAACGCGTGGACGTATCAAGCAGAAATTCACGTGAAATACTCAGGTCTATTGTGCCTTTAAGCTGTGAAAATATCAAATTTCTAAGCCAAGCCAATCAAAAGATACAGCCGATTATGTCGATATTTTCAACAAATTTCCGACACTCGCAAAGGAATCAAAACCTACAGGATACTTCCCGTAAACTCAGAATCTTGAAAGGAGATTGCCCAATTATGTATGGACTTTAGGCCCCCATAAAAAAATCTTGTGCCTCAACGATTTCAGTTGTAGTTTGTAGAAAAAGAACCCCTCTAACAATATCAACCATTAATTTTCACTTTGATACCCAGATATATTTGTTATTTTCAGTTTCATGCACAATGATATTGAGGTTATTTTTCTGTAAATTGTAAGTTTGCTTGCGTTATTTTCTTCAAAATAAAAATAAATTAAGACTTAATCATATTATTATACCTATTATATATATAATCACGCCAAAAGGGTTAGAGAAGGGCAGAGCGTTTATTTTTAACATTTTTTAAAGGTGTGTTTGGCGCGCTATCATAGCGTCGGGAAGATTTTTGTTTCTATAATTTAAAATGGATCGTATAAACCTGGTCAGTAGATAAACCTAACTTACTGCCTAGCCTGTGCAATTATACCAAAAAAATTATTAATGGGCCACAAAAAAATCAATATTTGCACCCATTTAGTACCTACTTTTAGTCACTCATTCTGGATTCTTTAGTTGCTCGGTTTATTATTTCCCATTTAAATTGTTTCGGAGTGGATTTTGTGCAGTGAATGTAATATTGTTTATCAAAACATTTTATCATCAACACGTATTGATGATAAGTTATTAAGAATCATTGAAATAATGTATGGGCTAGATCCCTTTGCCTTCCCTTATTAGGGAGAATTAAAAAAACAACTTTTTTTTCAATTTCAAGTTCGTGGTCGGGCGGAAGTCAAAGTTTAAAATGAAGAATTCTTATTAAATGTATTTTCAATCCCAGGGTGTACAAGGTGTATTGTTATACATCAAAATAATTAAAAATATATGTTATTATTTTTAGATGAAATCGCATTAAGGCACAAGCACAAATTAAAGTGGGCCTGGATTTGGGCAATCTCCTTTGGCATGAAGCATTGTCATATAATGCAAATATAGGAAAAATTGCGAAAATTACATTTTTTTAGTTATATAATATAATAAAAATATTTTAATAAAATGAAACTTACTACCTTATTTCTCACGAACGAATAAAGGTATCAAATTGAAATTTATACCAAATACCTAGGTCTATTGTCCCTTTAAGCAGTGAAAAAATCAAACTTCTAAGTTAACGCGATCAAAAGATACAGCAGTTTATACTAGTAAGTAATTTGATTTAATACGTCATAAATTGTAAACCGCTACGTTTGTACGGCGGAACTCTCGGTGTGCGAGTCCGACTCGCACTTGGCCGTTTTTTTTTATTTTGAAGTCGCTAAAAAGATTTTAAACGGATTTTCTATTGCAATTAGTGCTGCACTCGAGATTTTTGGGACACGTTTTGGACCTCCCCGAGTGCAAAAATACCGTTTTTTGGAAACCGTGGTTTGTCGTGTGTGACGCATAGTGCGTTAGCACGATAACTCGAGTATACTTTAACCTATTACAACCAAATTTAACATGCATGTATGACATCAAAATATAAGGTTTCGGTTTAACAACTTTTGAGTAGTTTCCGGTATACGAGAAAGTCAAGGGGAGACCACTCTCGATTTTTTTTATTATCAGTGGATGCAAAATTCCACAAATATTCCTGTCTTTTGTAGCACTGTAAGAATTATAGCCTATACCTATAAGAGCCAGTGAACGGCTACCAGTATGTATTTAAACAGAACTGGAATTTTGTACAGTGACTCCCCTATACCTATCATACACGAAGTGGGGACTAAGCCCTAAGTGGCTGCCGCGCCTGGATATCAGACACGATGGGTACCATAATTTAATTAATTTTTGAAGTATATAACCACGACTGCCATCTAGAAATTTGAAAAAATATCATTATTTAAAGTGAAAAATAAAAAGGGCTGACTAAGTGAGTCTAACATCTTGGCCGACAATTTTGAAGGCCCCAAAATATTTGAAATTATTTGAGTAGATCTGCCATCAATATATTTCATTCGTTATAGTCTACTAGAAGATTATATTTATCACGGCAGACATTTATACTGAGTACACACAGCAGATAACGAAGTCTTACGGGAGTAGATCATGTACGTACATTATGCATTCTGGCTTATGTTTATTTAATTTACTTGTAATTTAATGTATTTATTATTGTTTTTTAAAAATTTGGGCTTAATTTACACATTAATAAATTTAATATACATTAAATGTAAATTAAAAAAAAGGTTACTAAAGGTGTCCCGCGTTTAAAGTGGAAGTGATTCAATATAGTTTTTTTTGTTATTATTTTTTATAATTTCTAAGTAAACAATAGATATGAAAAAAATTAAATATTTTTGCAAATGAATTGTGAAATTCATGACCGGCCAGATAAGGCACTATTTTGGGGTACTTATTATCTGTGAAATAGATAAACTTAAATATAATACAAGAAACTAAAAGTACCGCTTACAAAAAGTCCTCCAAATAACCGGGAAATCTGTCGATCAGACTTCCAGTAAATTACAACACAGCGTAATTTTAGAATATTTTGCTCCCTAGCGACTAAGATGTTTTAAAATTGTCTAGCGAGCGCTTAAACTTCCGATTGCACACGACGAGTTCACAGCGGACATTTTACTGAGCGTGGCCCCACACTAGCCGGTCGTTCTTTGCTACCTAGAAAAGACCATACCGGGAGGCAAGAATGCATTAAAAACCCATCACACACCTACCGGTGTGAAACGGAAAGAACGCCCGGTAAGCTAGCCACGGGCTGATGTGGCCGCGCTAACGTGTTGGCCGGTAAGAAAGAGGCGGACGTTACGTGCTAGCTCCGTATATCGACACAGACAGCCCGTTTTCAACCCGGTGCCGGCGCCGACCACGGCCCTCGGCAATTTTGCTTCATTCAGTATGCCGGACAGAGTACATTGTATATAATAAAAGTATGCCAGTAACTGCTTCTGCGTGGACTAGCGAAAAATGGCGGGATCGACAAAATCTCTTATTTTACATGATAATATCCAAAAATTCCCGTGTTTATGGGATATGTAGTATGTCCTTTTAAACAGACTAAAAAAGGGGTCATCAATTCGATCCGTATTTGTAAGTAATTTTGTTAGAATTACAGTTATTGTATACGGGTTATTTTTAATAGGTACACTATTAAAAAAATTAACCTTAAAGCCATTTGAAGATCTCACCAACAAACAATAAAGCGGGAACCTACCCAAGCTAAATATAGTCATTTAAATACGATGGTGATATAAAGTTAAGTTATGTAGCGTATTTGTAGTATTTTTTTTTTAAGAAGTTATACGTCGACATCTTCTCTAGAGCATTTTATATTAAGCCTATCCATCCTAAGGTTGCCTGGAAGAGATCGCTCTTTAGTGATAAGGGCGCACTACGTACAATGTTGTAATTTTTTATAGACATTTTGTTTTTCACAGCAAACTATTTGTATATTTTTTTACAATTTCAAATATTTGATATCAAATATTACCTAATATTATTAGACTAGGTATCGTCCAACTTACGGAACTGTGCTAATTTCATCTTAGTAGTTATGTGTGGGTCATAAGCATGAGTTCATCATCGTCCATTACGACGAGTACCTCTTTCGGCAAGCGCTAGACTACAACTGACTGAGCGCCGAATAAGAAAGACCGGCGACCGGTGAGTGTGTTACGATGAAACGTTTTTATGGTATTTTCTAGGTAGCAAAGAAAGACCGGCTAGTGTGGGGCCACGCTGAGTCTTCGCGGACAAAAGTCCTCCGTCTGCGCAGACTTGGCTCGTAATATCGTATATGTTAGACTAGTGCTCGCCCGCGGCTTCGCTCTCGATAACGTCGGTTATTATATAGCCTTCCTCGATAAATATTCATTTATCGAGGAAGGCTATAGGCTACATGTATAATAACCGACGTTATCAAGAGCGGACTATCCAACACAAAAATATTTTTTAATTTTAATCAGTAGTTAATTAAACAAACTGTTCAGTTTTATAATATTGGCAAATATTTATTATTATTACATAGGCACACTTTTTTTTCATTATTTTTCTTATTAGTTTACTACCAAATTACTGTTTATTGTTCGTTCAAAATATGGCCGTTTCTCATTGTTATTAATTGTGTGCGCGAACGCGCCAAATGACACCGAGATCTTGAGTTTCAGTACGTACTTGATGTGAGTCACGGCCAATTTATTCCGTCATATTTACATCTACTTAACTATTTTATATAAGCATAAAAAGGATGCTTTAAGAACTTCTGAAGCTATGTTGAATACTGCGAAAATTATGTTATTAATTTTATACCACACCACACAAAAATGTGTATTTACCTCGGGCGGTAAAAAAGAAAGCTCAGCTCGGGCGTCAAATACCTGTGATTTGACAAATTCTTTGCTTTACCGCCCGGCCCTAGTTAAATTGGTACAATATTTTATAAAAATGCATAAACGAAATTATACTATACAGGGAGAATTTTTAAGTTGGGCCTTCAGGACCAAATCCTAAACTAGGAAGGAACTACTAAGGAATACCAAAAAATGCTTAAAGGAGTCGCGAACCCGATTTTGATAAAAACAAAATCTGCAACATTGGATTTTTGAAAAAAATAATGATCATCGCTTCAACCAAGGTGGAACAAGAAATTATTAAAATTTAACATTTTCTATTAGTTTCCCGTATCATTACTTCCCAGAAATCGATCCTTACTAACAATACTATCGAATCGTGTAATAGTAGGTAGATTGTTTTTTTTTTTTCAAAATCATTGGATTCGATTCCTGGCTAGGATTACTGATCTTTCAAAAATCCAATGATGCAGTTTTTGTTTTCATGAGATGTGGTGTGCCATGGGCGGGGTATATCGCTAAAATGGATGCGACCAGTCGGACTAGAAGAGAGTAGAGAGAGTGTGGCAAAAATGGTCACACATTGTAGTTAGTAACATGAAATGTGTAACTGTTTATTATCCCGAATATATGAAAAAAAAAACAGACAACCGAGGACTGAGCCGACTGACGAACGTATTGAACGTACTATCGCGGGCACAAGTGCTTGAGCCCATAAGGTCAAAATCGCTTGCGCACTAATAGTAAAACGTAGTAAAATACTATTGTAAATCAGATTTTACGCGTCCAAGGAAGTCGTTTGAATTGCTTAAGCACAGAAGACAGCCACCGCACCTACTGTATTTGAATATATGAGGGGAGAGGACCATATCCAAAACTGAGTCTGATAAGGCCAACATTAAAAACCCAGCAGTTATTCATTTGTCCTACGAATTATGTAAAGTACAGATTAAATTAAAGTAAAAATGGATTTCAACATTTCTATATTTATTGTAGTTAGTTAGATACTAGACATCTAGACATAGACCTATTAGATGGACCTATGGAGATGACATAAACCAGGCCGCCGCGCGGATGTCCGCGCCGTGCACCCGCTTAACGCAGCGCACGGCCTTAAAATAATTGTAGCAAGAAAATGTACTTAGCTTTTGACACATTTTACCCAGAACTCATAACAATGATTGAAGTTTCAGAATAATGCATGACTATAATCATCAGCTGCGTGTCTGACTGCGCCAGACAGTCTGCAAACAGAGAGAGATGGAGAGAGATGGCGAGAGATCGTGCGGAGAGCTGTGTCTGCCTCTACTACAACGACGTGAACGCCTCAATGTGACCACGACCACTCTGCCAAGAGCGAAACGACAGAGAAGAGAAGACGATAATCCTCAGAAGAAAAATTTCAATTTTGTCCTCAAATTACAAACAGTTAGGTCAGTCCTTGAAACTCAATAATGAATCTAAAAATGATTGTAGCAACAATTTAATGTACAACTGTTAACGAAACCTAACTAAATTACTTACAACAATATTAATAGCAACATTGTGTTATCAAACAAAGTAAGAATCATAGTAGCGAAGTATTTGAAAATGGTACAGTATTTTTCAAGTCATAACAAATGATTGATTGTAAACTACTCTGTTAGGTCATTAATCACCATATTGTAGGTTGTTTTTTAAAATTTGTATAGTTTGAAAGAAACTTATTCTTACATTGAATGAGATTTATACACTAGCGGCACGTCCCAGCTTCGCACAGGTGGACAATGTGGTGTAGTAGGAAAAAATATTTATTTAATTCTTATCAAGTGGCCAAATTCAAAGTTTCAGGGTTTTATCTTCAACAATCATACAAACTTTAATCCTTCGACTTCCATTTCTTTGACTTCCATACAAACTTTCATATCTTATTTCAACCTCTTCAAGAGTTTTTTTGCAATAAGTGGCGGCCTTAGGGGGTGGCGAACAGGGCAATTGCCCGGGGCCTAGCTCTAGCAGGGGTATCGCGCAATATACCAAGAAATTTTTTAAAAAATCAGATCTTTTTAACTACATTTTTTTTTATTTAAAGCTTTTATTTTTATCCTTAATTATTTATTAAGGTTATAACATAACGGTAAATTAAAATTATTTTTTTAATCGCATAGCACTCGAGTTAGCTCGGGAGTTTATCCCTATCGAAATAGTCCTGAGAATTATTGCCACTACTTACACCTTTTACAGTTGCGTCTGCTGAAAGGTGTTTTTCGAAGCTTAAAATTATTAAAACATTTTTGAGGAATTCCATGACACAAGATCGACTTTCAGCCCTTTGTTTTAGTTGAAAATGAACGTAGCTCATTCGATAGATTATTGTGCTTTAATTAAAGATTTTTGTCTTAGGAAAATCCGCAAACATCAATTTTAAAATTTATCATCTCTGTATTTGTTAAATACGTAAATTTAATTAATAAAAATTTATTTATTTGTATAACTTTAACTGGGGTATTTCTCGCCTGTGCATTTTAACAAATCTTTAAAAACATTCCATAAAAACAAATGAAAAAAAAAGCGTCGGTGGCGTAGTGCGTAAGAGCGTCGTGTTCCACCCGGGAGGCACTGGTTCGATCCCCGCCACGTACCAATATATTTTCAAATTTTGATTTATATGTATGTTTAATCGACGTTTTTACGGTGAAGGAAAACATCGTGAGGAAACCTGCACACACCTATGAAAAAATTCTTAGGTTGTGTGTAAAGTCAACCAACCCGCACTTGACTAAGGCCTAATCTCCCCTAATGTGGGGTAGGCTCAAGCCCCTCGGTGGGGACATTATATGAGCTGTTGATGATGACAAATGCTACTACAACCTTCATGATTTTTTTAATGATTCTATGGTAGATAGTTAAATGACTGAATGCTTGGACATCTCTACTTTTCAAATTGGGTACTCTTTATGTGTTGATTTTAGTTCATAAGTGTTAAATTTTAATGTAGTTGATATAAAATTTTGTTTATGCAGGACAATACCGTAGGCACTAAATGAATAAATGAGAGAAGTAGGTATTATGGTTATGGGCTGGCCAGCAAGAATCTCGGATATGAGTCCCATAGAACAGATAAGTTATGGCATGAGTTGAAGAGTCAGAGCAAGAGATCCTGCTCTGGTGACGCTTGGAAAGCTTAAAACAGCTAACAAGAAGAGTGGGATAACATCCCATTACAGAGGATTGGGACTGTTATCCATCCATCCACGAGGAACTGTATGAAAGTAGTCGTTAGAGCGCAGGGAGGAAATACGAGATATTGAATAAACCTTTTTTTACATACATTTTATTGTATGTAAAAAAAGGGTGACTGGAAGTCTTTTAAATAAATGGGGCACATTTGTGTAAAAAAAATACATAAAACTTGTGCCAAACAAAACAGACCTGTTTCGTTTTTTTTTAATGAAAAGTGTATTTTTAAAGTCTGAGCTTGATTCACAGGTTTAAGGAACTTCCCATTAGGGTTTATTTGACAGGATCATCCATAATTATATCTCTTACCCCTACTGCCAGATATCTCCTAATCAGAACAAGTGAAACTGGCCCTAGTAAACTTAAACGAATTGCGTTTCGCTGAAAAAGCGATGGATTCAAGATTAGTCTGTAGAATCTAATGGAAGTCGCTTATTACTTATTAGGCAGTTATTTACTTTACAACATGTATTTGTAAAAACATAAAACTATAGACTTTTCAAAGGAATGTAATTCTGTAAACTATACTAAGCCCTAGTAAGTAAGAAAAAACGGTACTAACTGCGTACGACGTCGTTGTGTCCCACCACTGGCTGCTCCTCGGCCTCCTCGTCCAGCGTGAGGTCCTCCACCCCGTCCCGAGGCAGCTCCTCTTTACAAGGCTGGTCGTCCCCGTTTCCCTGCACGGGCTCTTGGCTCGGGGCCGGCAGTATGGTGGCGGGCGCGGTCTCTGATGACATGCGACGAGCTTTCTTCCGACGCCGCGTTGGACTCATTGAACCTTCGCGACTGTCTATACTGCTGTCTCGGGCCTGACGACAATTATAATAACTCGTGATTTTACAGCAGTATTATTTAGACTATTTAAAATAATCAACATTATTTCAGTGAAATTAGTTTTATGTTGTGATGTTTTTCTCTCTGATAACTTAAGATATTGTTAACTTTATAATAATTATTGAATAACTTAAATGATTAAAGACACTGGAGCATTATTAAATAATTTATACAGTAGAGAAGTCGGATGATGTGAACTATTAGCTCTCCGAGTGAATAAGGCTTTGCTCTCGTTATGTCGGTTATCGCGCCAAAAACTATCCTATATCCTTCCCTGGGCCTCAAACTATCTCATACCTTTCATCAGAATTAGTTCAGTGGCTTAGGATAGGAGTGAAAGCGTAACAAACAAACAAACAAACTCACTTTCGCATTTATAATATTAGTTAGGGGCATAATGACTATTAGATCGTTTATAACATAAAACTCTTATTTCCCCTTTTCAGTTTTGTAGTTGGTTTAATTTTTTAAATTATTTTTTATTGTATTCTGTTTATTGTATTTATTCTATTAAGTATACTTTTATTTTTAAAAGTAACAAACATGTTATATAAATGCAATATTTTCATGTGTTACAAAATAAACCTATGTAGAAAATGAGGCAGGAAATTAAGAATACCTTCTACAGTTTTTGATGAAATGACACATACAATCCATTTAAAAAAAAATCCATCAACTAGCTGTAATCTACCTAGTAAGGAGACAATGTTGTGAAAAATTATTAACTACTAATTAGTAACAACACGAAAAGTTATGCAAATGATGTGAATAAGTAGGTATAATACCATGAACCAGTATAAAGTAAATCTACTTAAAACTCTCAGATTAACAAAAACAAACAATGAGGTCAAGGTCAGTCAGTACTACTTACTACTCGGCTTAGGTTGACTAAGATGGAATAAAATTTTGGCTATTTTAATTTTATATCAACTATTTAGGTAACAAAAAGTAAACAATTTTACTTTAATAGATAATCATGATGTATAATAGGCATGCTAACATGAACAAAATACAAGTCTTAGAGAAAATAGCCTTTTTAAGGTAACTAATAATTTTAAACAGTTTTGTGATGATACGAGTAACTGAAGGGCTTGATAATTGAAGTATGTATGGGAAATTTATTATTGTAAGAATTATTAGCTTGCAATGTGTATTTCTTGTATTATATACTAGCAATTATGGATAGGGTATTGATGTATACATTTTTATTTTATTTTAATCTAATTGTTTCAACATACATACATAAGATCACACTCTTAATCCCATGAGGGGTTGAGCGGAGCCTAGCTAACATTTTGTTACATATAAAGCCACATCGACAGGCGAGGCCAGACTGTCGTCTAACTATAAATTATATTTAAATAAAAAAAAACCGTCTTAAAACACTAAAAATGGAGAAATAAAAATTCTGTTTATAAAAATCATTTTTTTTTTAAGTCGGTCCCAAATTCAAGTTACAACATTTATTCCAAATATTGAGGTTGGCACCGATCTCAAAAAAGTATTTCGATTTTTATAAAGAGAATTTTTATTTGTCCATTTTTAGTTTTGAAGGCTGTCTTATTTATTTAAAAATAATTTATATTTTGCTTTTTAGTGATAAAATACTATAGTATAGAAATTATCAGGAAACTATCTCGAGATCTTTTAGCCACACAAGTGATAAGTTTACAATATCATCAATGTCAATTAAATAAGGATTATTAGGGATAACACAAAAACTACTTGTCAGATGTCGATTAAATTTAAATGGGACCAAATGACAAGAACCAGCTTACAAAGCTCGAAAAAATCTTCAAAATCGGTACACTCAGTAAAGAGTTATGAGGTAACATGCATAAAAAACATACAGTCGAATTGATAACCTTCTCTTTTTTGAAGTCCGTGGGAAAGAGGTATCAAACCTAAAATGTAACAATCCTTCAGTTAACAATCTAACGCTGAAGCCAAGAAACCAGGACAGAGATGTTACACCCAAAATCATCTCAGCAGTTTGGGTATAATAATAGGAGTTCTAGTTGTGATAGCTGCAATAATAATAATTTGAGCCACTTGATTGATATAGAAGTCATATTGATATGTTCCATTGGCAAGTTTAGTGCACACTCTTGATACCACTTTGACATGTTTTTGCATAATGCCAAATTTGCCTGATTCCAATGACATCATCAAATCAAAAAGATATTTATTTTAGTCTAGGCACAAGGCTTTTACTTAAAGATTATAAATATCAATCAGCATTCATTTGTCTGAAGCAGTGGTAGGATTTTTGAAGATTTGAAAGTAGCAAAGTCCATTTAAATAAAGAACTTTTGGATTTTGATTTCAAATTATATTAATAAAAATATCACTTAATACTAATGTAAACTATTAATAGACTAAATAAAATAAAATAAAAATATATAAATTGTAGTTGTTTTATTATGTTGCAGAGAATGCTGCTATGAATGACTGCTATCAAAATGATATTGAAAATTTTTACCAAAAGCCAGTGCTGTAAACCCTCTTAGATATGGTGTTTGGTTGGGTCTGAATAGCAACAGAATCTCAATCGATCAATTATTCTTTTGTTACTAGCTTAATACATAAATTTTCATTAATACCCCTAGTTTTCTTTCATTTCTATTATACAGTCCAAGCCTGATGTATGTTTTAGACAGTAGTCTTCTTTTTCAACAGCATGTAATCATTATTGATAATTACAATCAATTAGTGTGATGTGAGCTAGACTATTGGCTTTGGTTAATTTACTTGGTCACTTTTGGAGTGTTAGTTTATATGAAAGTGATGTTTATAATGTAAATTATAGAATCAGCTATGCAGCATTATCACAGCTTTACAACACATTTGTGACAGTTTAATCTAACATATCTTTGATATATCAATAATAACTATTCCTGAGAGTATAGTAACTTAGTAAGATAGGACACATTTACAGTTCCCAGATTAAATTCTGAAATTTAAATGAGATGCATTTACCTGTGGTGCAGGCGAAACAGGCCTAGGCGGGTGTGTGGGCGCGGCGGGGCGGGAGGGAGGCCTTGATGGTTTGTTGTCAGAAAGACCCTTGATCTGCAAAGACTCCGCAGCCTTCAACAGGGCTGCCAACTGATCCTGTGAGATATTAACCTCCCCCCGGTACATGTAATCCATCATTGCTCTAAGTTCTGCATACTTTACATCCTTCAATATTATTATTGGATGCTTGTCATATTGTTGAGATAGTACACTCTGAAACAAACAAGAATGTTATTGCTTGTGTACTGATTGTGTATATGGTACTTTGTTTACAAATCTAGTTTGTAAATATGCATTGAATAAATTATTTCCATAATGTTTGGAAATCTAAACCATGATTATTTACAATTTTGAATTTATTGTATGGTTGTTAAATATGATGTTATGGAATGTTACAGTACATAGTTTAATGTTTAATGACATTCTTAATTAAAGACAATTTTGATTAATTAAACTGTCATTAGCCAATTTTTAATTTGTAACAGGCAATTATATTTGTATATGTAGCAACTTTAACATTAGGAAAGTAGTAGAGACAACTTTCAGTTGCCAACTCATCTATGCATCAATATATAAAATAATTGCTAACACATGAAAGCTAGAATGAAACAACTGGAATGTTTATTAGAGCACAACTGAGCTGCCTTGTAAGTAACTTAAACACGATAGCAATTGACCTACATTACGTGAGCGAGCGAATTAGGTAGGTAGGTACAAACCTCGAAATACGGACTGCACGCTGAGAGGACCACTTTATGTGCTTTCAGAGTCTGTCCCTCCGCAGCCAGAGTGCAGTCCACGTGAATACCCTTTTCTAGGAGAGTGTCGAACACAGACACTAATGTCGATTGGTGATTGTTCCACCGCAAGCAGAACTGTTGATCGTCATCCATGATGCTTGCCACTCGCCGCGCCCGTAGCCCTACGACATCAGAGCACGAGATCAACACACAACGAATAACAAGGCACAAAAACAGCACGCAATAACTAGGCCATTGGAAAAACTTCACAAAGACTACATAAACACTTCATTGTATACCACTGTCACGCGATTAAGAATATCTCACCGAATCACTTCATATGATGAGATCACGCCCCAACTTAACTAATTTAACTTTATGGACCACATACGTCTCGTCGTAAGCGACGCGGCACAAAGAAAATGGCCGCTTTTCCAGCGCGACAAAAAATAAAATGGCGACGAAAATTCAAGTTTTACTATTTTCTGGGCTAACTTTTCATGTCACTTGTTGTTGGTTCAAGTTCATCCTTCCCCAGTTACGACAAACTTCGAAAAAGTTTAAAGTCAACAAAGAAACTTCTGAGAAACTTCACTTTGAAAGTTCACGAGTGGAAATTTTCAAGATGAAAACTCGTAGCAATAAGTTAGCCCTTATCACGTTCGCAATACCACAGAAAATGTGAAGCACTTACCTTGACTATTTCATTAACTATTTTAGTGTTTTGCAACTCAATTGAACGTACTTTGTATGGAATTTAACACAGTCAAGTTAATTTTTAGCACATTTACACACCCGCCAGCTTTCTTGATTGAAAACACAGAACTATAACGCTATGTTGCAAGTTTAGAGAAAGGCACCTCTACAAAAATCCAAACGAAGTACAAGTTGGAAGCGACGCGACTGACCCAAAATAAGCTCTCACGAAGTTGCTACTATGAAAAAATAGAAAGCTTGTAAAATATTTGTTTCATAGAATTTCAAAAACGATTTTATAGTACAGTATATTTCGATGTCATTCAAATATTCTTAACTATTTTATTATTTAGATAAAATGCAAAATGAGTAGCATTTACATAAAACAGATACTAGGCGGTGTTGCAAGCTTATGTTGCGTTCAACGCCATCTAGTAACGATAATGTATACTCCGTGTATTAGAAATAAAGGTGCTTTGCGCGGTTAAATCAAATGAGTAACAAGCAAATAGTGTAATTCTGTGTTCTGTGTTGTAATACACTGTAACCCGACTACGGAAAAAAAAGAATGGAATGAATTGGTTAAAATCGGGGTTTACTCTTCATATTGTTAAAGTTAAAATGTAGCCTATGTTATATGGATCATGATAACGAATCGATTGCATCATTCATCAAATCGATGATCAATCGATTCGATGCCTTATTCATCAAAATCGGATGAATAGTTTAAGTGCTACGGAGGATCATACAAACAACCATACATACATAGATTGCTAAAATTATAACCCTTCCTTCTGGCTTCTTGACAGATCTTGGCTTGTTGGTGAACTTCTTTAAAAAACTATTTAAAAACGAATAATACTTCGGGAGTAACTCTTTATCGCTTTGTACGTGATTATAGAACCCATCGAGTGGAATAAAGGCTCCAAAGCGTTCGCAAGAGATCTGTCGCTTGGAGCTTGCTGACAAAGCTGAAGACAGAGGGCAGAATCGTTACATCGCGAACTGAGCTTTTGGCCGAGATTGAAAACTTTTATGTACAGATTTAGGTGATGTCGCGTAAAGCGGCAGCTTTACTTTTACTTTACTTTAGCTTTAGACATCACACACACCACGTTGCATTCAGGCCGCCGATCCAAGAGCATAATTATATGGCGTCGCGACGCATTGAAGGTAGGCATTTTGTCAATGTCAAGTAAAAATATAACTAAAGTAACAAAAATGGTACAGTTGATTTGAGTTAAAAATTGAGTTTTTACAACAAGAACTCGGGAGAAACTCCAAGAGCCAAATTAACCCGACACCATACCGAAGATATCCCGGATGTCAGCCTGTACGAGATTGGTGTAGCTTTCAAACAGCTCAAGAACAACAAGGCGCCAGGTGATGATGGAGTTACAGCGCAGATTCTAAAAGCAGGTAGACGAACGGTCCTGAAAGCTTTTTAGAGGCTATTCAACTCCGTCATACTTGAGGGTGAAACGCCAAAGGCATGTCGCGGCTTAGAGTCTCACCACGCCGCCATGACATGCAAAACAGCTTAGAGTCTAAGCTGTTTTCGAGGGTTATAAAATGACTAGCTTTTGCCTGCGACTTCGTCCGCATAGAATAGTTACTTTGGGTAGCATTTTTATTTTTTGGGTAGGTACTTATTTTGCAAAAGATACACATACAAACTGCTGTGCATTACTGTAAATACTTAATGTAATACATTTTTGCAAACTACCTTTTTTGTTTTCCCATAGTTTGCTTTTTCATGTGACCTTCCATACCCTATTTCATCCCCACATGGGTCAATATTTCAAAAACGCTAGAACAATTAATATCTGTTTATTTTTTATTGCGTGTTATTTAAAATTTCATGGTTTTATCTTTCGTAATGAGGAATCCCATAATAAGTTTCATCTCTTATTTCAACCCCTTCATTCCCTTTTTTACAAAAAGGTATAGTAGCTTTTATTCTATTTCGAGGTTAAGTCTATTTTTGTACATACCAAATTTTATTAAAATCTGTTTGGGTGTTAGGCGTGATAATAATAATCGTTTATTGACAAAAAGAACAAAGATACACAACAATATTTGCAACCTCAAAATTGATAACATAATTAACTTAAATTGTGTACACTTATTTTATGAATTGTTGGTACTTGAACTAGGCCTAGCCTGTATTTTAGGTACCAAGTTCTCTCGATATTATCAGGCTAAAATTAAGTTACACATATGTAGGTGCTGTCATCGATAACTCAATTTATTGACAAGAAAAGAATACTAGTACAAGTTTTTAAAATAATTAAATCTATTTATAATGTGAGTAATCGGTAATATTATACAGGCACAAATTTATGTTTATAAACTTTTTATTGGTCTGAGTTATAAATATAAGTATATAATATCTATGGTTTTCCAAGCCTATTTATTTAAGTATTGTTAATATCTGTTCCGTGTCCTCGCAACATAATATCTTTAACCAATCTATCACCTTGGTTGAGGTCCCGTAATGGTATGGCTTTTCCTAATAGAACATACATAGTAACATTCCTTTTTGTACCACAATAAAGATGTTTTTTAAATCATCAAAATCGGTCCATCCGTTGCAAAGTTATAAAGCAATTTGCGTCAACTGATTTTATTTACTCCGCTGCGCTCTACGGCATGGCTGTGACGTCACCCGGCACTACCCGCCCGCTCCGAGTCGCCGCACACTAGGAACTTTGACTCATTTTCATCGCATATAACTATAACTTCCGTGTTAATAAAGATATTTACATGATTTTTTTTATCTGATAATCTTGAATAAATATGCTTTTAAATAATGTATATTCCGTGAGTAATAGTTTATTTCTAATAGTTAGAAAAAATAGAGGAATAAGTAGGTAGGTACTTAAAATAATATTTTTTTCATCCCACCACCTCGGAAAGTGTAATTTTGCGCTTCGAAATCTGGCTGGAAAATTCTATTTTATTCGCTTGAGCGGCAAAGTAGATTTGAATTTAGAACATCACATATAATGAGTACTCAATATAATTGTAAATTCAAAACGTCATTAAACCTATTTAATGTAACCTCTATGGTGCCAAATTTATGATTAGAATGAAGATTATTTTGTCATTTCCTCGCTGAGGTGGGATGAAAAGTTACGTATTGCACTCGAGTGGAAAGATTTTTTCACCTTGTGCTCGTTTGTTTCCCTCGCTGACGCTCAGGATTCTAATTTAGAATCACTCGCTGCGCTCGTGATTCAACTTTAGAATCCTTCGCTTGCTCGGTCATCCAAATCGAGCACGCGGTTAAAAAGGAACTTTCCACTCTTGTATAATAAATAACTATTCTCACCTTGACATCATAAAATTTTACTCATCATCATCTCTTAAAGCTATAACTTCCGTGTTAATAAAGATATTTACATGATTTTATTCCTGATAATCTTAAATATATACTTTTAAATAATGCATAATTCGTAAGTAAAATTTTATTTTAAATAGTTATCGAGAAATACTTAGAATTTTTTTTTCATCATTACAGCCGAGAGACACCCACTGTTGGACATAGGCCCCCCAAAAAACATATACCTATTTATCCGTCAAATTATATTGTTATTTCCTTTCTGTGTTCTGTGGTTATTTCCCACAGAACACAGAAAGAGGTTATTTCCTAATAAATAAATCTATAACCAGAAATTCAGCAAACGTCGGCAAAATCTCTAACAGAAAATTTGAGAAAAGAAAAAAGTAGGTATAAGTTTATGATTGCAAATTATTATGTATATTTGGATAAATAATATTTGACTAAACCACGGTAATGATAGAAGATAAACATTGTAAACTAAACGAAACTGCGTAAAAAATTCTATTTTTGTTCAACAAAGTACCTACCATTCCAAGATTTTGAAAATTGTATGTATAGTTTTGATAATATAAAATCATACATCATACAATCGCCATCATCTAATCGAAATTACACTTAATTATTTTTGCAAGCTACTATCTATATTTAGCTGTAGTACTAGGTTTTGCCCGCGACTTCGTCCGCGTGGAATAGTTATTTTGGGCTGCATTTTTGGGACTGGATTTCCATACGACCTTTCATCACTCATTTCATCCTTATGAGGATAAAAGGTCAAGATTTCACCTATTAGGGGAAAAAAAACAATGCCTAAATTATAATTTTGACGAACGTCCATACAAACTTTCATCTCTCATATCAACCCTTTCAAGCCTTTTTTCGAAATAAAAGGTAGCCTATGTCCTTTCCCAGCGTCTAGTCAATATTTGTACCAAATTTCATCGACATCGAAGCCGCGAAAGCGTGACTTTGCTTAGTCTTACATACAACCTTTCATCCTCAAACGAGTCAATCTTTAAAAAACACGAACAAAATATTTATTTATTACTTGTCAAGGGCCTAAATTCAAAGTTTCATGTTTTAATCTTCAATAATGATGAACTCCCATACAAACTTTCGACCCTTATTTCAACCCCTTCATGCCCTTTTTTTACAAATAAAGGTAGCTTATATCCTACAAAAATATACTAGACCTAAGTCAAGGATATTTTTATATGTACGAGTACCTAATTTTAATAAAATCGAAGGCGCGAAAGCGTGACTTTTGGACTTCCATACGAACTTTCATCCCCTATTTCATCCCCACTCGGATCAAAAATTTTCAAAAACGCTAAAACAAATATTTATTTCTTTTTTATCAAGTGCCTAAATTCAAGTTTCATGACTTTTCTTTAAAAATGAAGAAATTCCATACAAAATTTCATCCCTTATTTCAACCCCTTTGAACCTTTTTCGCAATAAAAGGTAGCCTATCTATACGTTATTCTGATGTATGAGCTATATTATTACAAATTTTAATTAAAATTCATTCCGTCAGTATTTTAGTTAAAGACATAGAGACGTATATACGCTCGCATACTTGTTTCACCATCCGATCCATACAAATTTTCGTGTTTATAAATTAGTATAGGATTGCTCAAACTGCACTAAATTGGCACTAAACCTCTTGAATAGGCTTTGTCCACCACTATAACACCAAAAAAACAATATGTATAGTATTTAATACGATATGTTCGCAAGAAACGGTGCGCGCGAGTACAGTCGGCAGTGATGTAGTGCCGAGTGACGTCACACGCCTGCCAGGCGGCCGCTTGGCGGAACGATCCGTTTTTGCGTCATAACTTCGTCAATTTTCATCGTAGAAAAAAAATTTTGATACCATTTATTTTGTTTTTTAATTGTCTACAAAGCTACATTTATAGTTAAAATCGTTACGGATCCTCATTAAGTGGATATAAATTTAGTTTTTTATTTAACATGTTGTACAGATGGGAACATAAGAAATATTGAAACCCTTGCAAAAATCTAGTTCTACAAGATACGGTAGCACAGACCTTGTCATTTCTGCGATTATAAGATTGACTTTCGTTATAGAAAAGATTTTAATTTGACTCTTAATAGTAGATATATATGCACAATAAACAGATGTCTTACCGTCAGTACCTACTTCGCACAGGGCGTAGAGTTGCGTTGTCGGAAATCTATAAGGCCGGAAAGTCTGACCTTAAGCAAAGCACGCTGAGCTCTTTCGACCCGTAAAATGTGTGTTTTCTTTGCACCTCCCCAAGCTCCTACACAGTACGATATGACTGATTGTGCTAGGGCGTAGTTAATTGTTTTAATTAGATGTGGATCCGCAACATAACGCAATTTTTTGAAAATAAATATTAGTTTACGGCATCTATCAGCAATCATTTGTACCTATATGCGGCGTCCATGTGAGTGTGTAATCCGACATAACACCAAGGTATTTCACGGAAGTAGCTCGACCTAATGAATCACAGTGGCATAATGAATTGACTGATATAGTATTGAAATATGTGTGCGCTAAAATTTTAAAAAGAATTTTCGGGAATAGTTTTGTTTGTTTTGCCTAATGTAGTGTACTTACTTAGTTTTTGTGGTATTCAGGGTTAGCTTATTGACCTGAAGCCATTTTATTACGAGTTGAAGCCCACATTCATCCTTGGCTCTAGCCTCATTCCAATCATCACCATGGAAAACTAAGGCCGTGTCATCAGCGAATGTAAATAATTTACAGTTATTAAGTTCCAAGTCATTTATATAGATTAGGAAGAGGCTAGGGCCAAGGACACTTCCCTGTGGAACTCCGAAAGCACCGGAACAGCTAGATCTCCAATTTTGACCTTCTGCACCCTGTTAGAAACATAACTTTGGAACAATCAAAGAAGCGGTTGTCCACGAATACCAATTTTTTTCCATCTTTGGCAAAAGCGTATGGTGATCGATCGTGTCAAACGCTTTAGCAAGGCCTAAAAATATACCTATACAAATACATTTGTGTTTACTATCTAGCTTTTGAGCAATGTATGCGGTTATTCCCATAACTGCATCAGAAGTAGACTTACCAGTCCTAAACCCATATTGATTGCATGATAAGAGCTCTTCCTTTTCTAAGAAATTACAAAGTCGTTTGTTCATGTATTTTTCTAAATCTTTGGAAAGAGCTGGCAATATCGATATAGGACGATAATTATTGATATAGTCTTTAGGTCCCTATTTGTGTATAGGATAGACTATTGATATCTTAAAAAGATCGAGAAACACTCTTTACAATGTTAGTAATTACAGGAATTAAAGTGATTCTGCACGTTTTCAAAAGATAATTCGATATTCCGTCCCAACCAGTGGCACTGCTATTTTTTAGACCCACAATTATTATAGTTTCGATTTCCCTGTCATCTGTTTCAAGCATAACCAAGAAGCTTATAGAATTTGAAGAGGATATTTTGTTTACTAGATTGGAAAGACTTTGAGGTTCATTATGATTTGGTATTTTCTCGGCATAAGATTTTCCCATATTGGCAAAGAAATCATTGACCATTTGTGTAGAATTTTGAGGTGTGTCGCTGGTTGTCAAAAGCTCAGTGGGATTTTTTTTTGTGTAACAATCGTTTTTATAGTATCCCATGTTTTCTTAATATTATTTGAATGTCTTTCAAGTTCATTTCTTTCAAAATCTTTCTTATGCCGTTTTAGTAAGCCGTATTTAAAGCATGAGTGTAGATAAAATTAATTATTTAGACAGGCCCTGTTTCAAAGCTCATATTAATAAAATAATAAATGCAAAGCACACACAGGTGATGGAAATCACTTCCTACGTCGCAGTGAGGCCGAACGAGAACAAACGAGAGTGTGATACGGTTCTCTTTTCTCGCCCGAGAAATCCTTTGAAGCGGGCCAAAAAACCGACACCGAGCCGAGAACAGGCGAGCCCGAGAACGAGAACGCGAGAAACTAATCACACTCTCGCTTCTCGGGTGTTCTCGGGGGTTCTCGGCGAGAGTGTGGAGGGCTCATAAGAATGGACCTCTGACCTCGTTCTAGTTTTATAATTTTAGTTTTACACGTTCCTCCCCATGCCGAAATACAGTAACTCAGAATTGACTGTGGAAGGGCAAAATATACACATTTGAGCGTGTTCGGTAGAAGAACATTTCTAAGTTTTTTAAATATCCATATCAGTTTGCGTGCTCGTGAGGACAAGATTTCGATTTGATCATCCCATGACAAGGTTTCGTCAACTTCAACACCTAGGTACTTAATGTTGCTGACCCGTTCAACTGTCAAGCAATTACAGGAGGACTGATTCACAGAAATATCACAGCTGTGTGCTTTAATTTTGAATGTGGTACTAGGAGTTGCAGAGTGTGTGATAGAAAATGTTATGAATTTTGATTTTGAGATGTTGAGTGTGAGGTTATTTTTTGTAGCCATGCAATTATATGCGTTAAGCCACTTTCCGCATTCCGTTTAGCTGAAACCCAAGTCTCACCTTTGAATATGAGTGCGGTGTCATCGGCATATGAGAAAATACTTTCGTTAGTAGGTTTATAGTTACATAGCTCATTTATGTAGACAAGGAAGAGACTTGGGCCTAGAACACTTCCCTGACTTCTACAAGTGACGGGAAGATCTATACTCTGGAAAACACCTATATTGACCCGCTGCCTCCTCTTTGTTAGAAAATCTTGAAAGAGTTTGAGGGGGACACCACGAATACCAATATCATCGAGCTTTTGGAGTAGAATGGGAGTAGAGACTGTGTCGAAAGCTTTTGCCAAATCCAGAAAGTTACCGATGCATTTTCCCTTGTTGTCTAGGTTATTAGTTACGTAATTTACAAGTTGTGTTACTGCGCCTTCTGTGGATTTATTGGGTTGAAAACCATATTGGGATGTAGAAATTAACACTTCCTGTTTTAGATATTTTATAAGGCGTTTATTAATTAGTTTTTCAAGAATTTTACATAAAGCAGAAAAAACAGATATTGGGCGGTAGTTACCAACACAGTCTCTACTGCCACCTTTGTACATTGGATTGATAATTGAGTGCTTAAAACTGTTGGGAAAAACACCCAAGTTAAAGCACATATTAAAAATGTGAGATAGGATTGGAACTATTGATTTTGTTGTACCTTTAAGTAACAATGTTGGTATACCATCTGACCCTATAGCAGAGTCTTCTTAAGCTAAATATTATATCAGCGATTTCTTCATCGTCAGTAGGGAGTAAAACAAAAGATTTCAGATGGTTAGAACTTTCTATTTCACATTGTATTTTTCAAGTACTTTCCTTTATTTCATTGACAAATTTTTCGCCTATATTTACAAAGAAATTGTTAACAGAATCTATAGAAAATTGGGGTCCGCCTGGTTTACCCAGTAGCAATTCTTCTGCGGGGTTGGTATTTCTAGTTGTATTTGTAATTTTTCGAATAGTTTTCCACATTTCTTTTGGATATTTACAACTATTAATTTCAGATTGTTCATACTCATTCTTTAGTCGGGCAAGTAAATCATTGCAAAAATTCCTGTACCGTTTATATGTAATCTTAAGTGTTTCATTTCCCTCAGACATCATAACTTTTTTCCGAAGAGATTCTCTATGAGCTATACATTTTAGTAGTCCAGTTGTCATCCAAGGTTTAATTATTTGTTTTCTGTTTGGAATCTTTTTAGTGGTTGTATTTCTATCTATAGTCTGTTTAAGATGTTTAACAAAACTCTCCGCAGCAAGGTTAGGGTCATCGATGTCTAACATGTATGTGAGATCTTCTTCATTGATTTCTCTAATGGCATTATTGTAAGTAATCATATTTTTCATTTTAGGTGCCTTAATTTTAATTACGTTTTTATTTAGATTTAGTAAAACGGGTAAGTGATCTGTTATATGGGTGTTTATAATATAGGTTTGAGCATCTAAAGTACTTTTCATTATAATGTGATCGAGACAGTTGGCTTCTCTAGTCGGGATAACATGAGCTGGAAGCAGCCCGTTTTTTCTGCCATAAGATTTAAATAATCGCGACTTTTGCGGTCATCATTGTTGGGCTTGATGTCTATGTTAATATCCCCCAGGACAATTATAGTTTTCATTTGAGAAACTGTTTTTAAATAATTGCCAAGAGAGACTAAGAATGGATCAATATTATGAAAAGATGGAGATCTATTCACGCAAAAAATTGCCATGTCATTTTTAATTTTTATTATGAGACCATTAGCATCAACAAGGTCATATTGCTCTAGTTTGTATAAAACATCATTATAGACATAAACCACAACAACATCATTTTGGTTGCGAGTAACTAATGAAAAATGTGAGTGAGTTTTCTATTTGCGAGAGAGGTTTATCTTTTGATAGCCAACATTCAGTAAATACTAAAATATCACACCTAAAATTTAGTGTTTTAAGTAAAACTAGGAATTCATTACGGTATATGCTTCTTATGTTCATCGAAACAATTTTTAGACTATTGTAGGAAAACTGAAGGTGTTTTTGGCAGTCATCAGGGTCCAGTAAGAAAGAGTTACATACTGTTAAAAAATCTAGTTCATTATTTATATTATTAATTGTCTCTGTGACTAGGAAGTTTAATAGAGTATTTAACGGTTACGAGTGGTGGCGCGAGTACCTAAGGGGCAGCAACATTGGTCTACGGGCATAACGTGATTTAATTTAAAATGTTTTAGTGTTATTAAAAATCTGTGGCTACCATTCCAACGCGAACTAAGAAATTTAGGAACTCGTTTCTTTGTCGCACAATCAAGAAATGGAATTCACTGCCAGCGGATATGTTCCCTCCTTCATACAATCCTGGGTCATTCAAAAGAGGCGTGAAGAAGCACCTTGCAGGTCGGTAAGGCGAGGGTGCTAGCGTGGCAGTTTATCTTTCGCACCAGCTATCTTCGCATTTGGTCTCCACTTCTGCTTACCATCAGGTGGAATGGAGTCATTTGTTTGACATTTCTATAAAAAAAGTAAAGCGTGATTTGTGATTTGGTTTCTTTTGGGTTAACTTTGGATTTGGAATATCGTTCATTTAGCCTTCAGTTATTTAATTTAGTTATTATAATTATTGGAGTTTCCTTTACAATTTATTATTATAGATACTTAGTTAAATACTATTTACACTTGACATTGGTAAAATGCGTAAGTAATTACCACGAAGAGAAGAAGAATATGAGTTATAAATCTTAAACGTAGCCCCTTTAGCCCACTTATAATCATAAAGAAGCATAGAAACATTAGAGACAAGTTGATTCTCAGTTCTGAATACAGAGCTTCTTCGATAAGCTCCAGCGACCTTACTTTCGACTCAGTTTATCGGTGTTGAGGTAAACCATGTGTTTCTATTTCATGTAGTTCAATCTATTCACCTCACCTCACCCACCCCACCGTCAAATAGAACTACCCCCCCACATGCACTATTTGCGACCGCGGGAACAATCTCCAATACAAGTTTATCAAAACTTTTTGCGCGTCAACTTTTTCAAACATTAGCTGAAAGGAACAAAGCCTCCGCTTCCCTTTGAGCGTCCTCTTCGTTATAAAAATCAATAGCATTAGTAAGTCCGTACAAACGAATTATACGATTGTAGCTGTGTGCGTTGACTGGGTTTCGATGTGCGGGAAACAAAAAAAAACCACCAGCGAAATTCTTGTAATAAAAATCAATCGGAGCGGAGAGAGAAGGCGCCGCGCGGGGCGCCGGCCGGCCGCCGCCACCCTCCGCCTCGCAGCATAGCTATACGAGATATAATGCATCTACCCTCCCTTAGCGCCACCACTTACCCACTTACTAATTTTTATAACGCATTCTTTGCAAGCGGAAAGTTACATACAACATTACGATGCTAGAAGTGATCTCTACCAAAAGTACGTATCGTAACCCGTTCCTATATTCCAATGATATCATACGCAGGCGGGAGGGCGCCGCGAGCGGCGGCGGCCGGTTCCCGGCAAAAAGGCGTTTGTTTTTATTTCTTTGGCGCGGAAAAAAATCAGCACGCGCCCGCCCTGCACCTCCTAAACATGCGCCACGCAGCGACGCAGACTCGGGCGGGTGTGTGCCGAATTCACTTTCATTTGCGACATCTCATCGTCTCCCGAAGGTCACCGTGCAGCGCTGCATGTGTGGCGCGCGGCTGCTTGCGGCGCCCTCCGCTGACCGACTAGGTGAGTGAGTGAATTTCGCGCCCTCGTCTTCGTCGATTTCGTTTCCCTCGCGTTTATCGGTGCCCGTTTTGCACCGTCCTTCGTGGAAGACGGTGAAAGTGAATGTGTTCGCGGGCCGCGCAGACGTGCGCCGCCGACGACGACGTGACCACGGAAGGGTTACCCGTCACGCTCGCAGCACCTCCGACAGGTGACGGCCACACATAGTACGCCTGCCCGCCTCCTCGTAGTCGCCACGTGCGCTAAACTTTTTAAGTAGACACGCGGGCTCCCGCGCCACTATCGAACTTTCGGCCGAACTTTGCCCGCCTCGTCGTCGTAATATGTATTCGTATGGCTGTATCGTAGCGGGCGACGGCGACGGGTGCAAAACAAACCGAATTAAAAAACCTCGAGAGACGGTCTGGCTCGCTAACGACAGAGCGAGAGGACCAACTTTGCACTCTTCATTTGTGCACCAATCGAGAAAAAATTCAATAAAGCTCGCTTCCTTTTGTCTAATTGCCTATGTAAACCTACGTATAACGGAGACTTCGATCCCGCGGCGTGCTGCTCAGAAAATGGAGCGTTACTCCGTTGTTTGGGCCCGCGCAGACCATGGTGCGAGTTAGTGTTCTTACTTTTTTAAATTTACTCAATCTAAGTACATATATATAGGCATCACCTAAATATTGTTTGTTTGTTTTGTTATTTGTGGTTTAGTTTGTGCAGTTTAGTGGTGGGTGTCCGCAGGATGCCGGGCCATGGAGCGCGCGTCAAGCGTGAGCCGTCGTCCGACGGAGAAGATAGCGACTCGCAGTTTTCTCACGGCTACTTGACCAATCAGGTAAGCCGTGGTACCTAACTAGGCTTGCCAACTTCAAAATACGAATTAGCGGGAAATAATGATTAAAAATGTGGGACAAGGGTTTAAAAATCGGGATCCAACTAATTTTGTTTATACTTAATACAATAAAACGTAAACTTTTTTTTAGCAAACCAGGGTGAAACGTAAATAAAACACCATGCTATATTAAAATAAAATCGAAAACAATATTTACTGAAAAAAAAACTGTTATAGACTATAACTTATGGTCGTGCAATAGAGCAAAAGTCTTGTCGATGTATGTGCGACTGTGCATCATCATCATCAACACCAACAGCTCATATAATGTCCCCACCGAGGGGCTCGAGCCTACCCCACATTAGGGGCTAGGCCTTAGTCAACCACGCTGGCCAAGTGCGGGTTGGTCGACTTCAAACACAACCCAAGAATTTCTTCATAGGTGTGTGCAGGTTTCCTCACGATGTTTTCCTTCACCGTAAAAGCGTCGATTAAACGTACATATGAATTCAAAATTTTAAAACACATTGGTACGTGGCGGGGATCGAACCAGTGCCTCCCGGGTGGGAGACGACGCTCTTACGCAATATGCCACCAATGCTTTTTCGGATTACATAACCGACGCTTTTTCGGATTAAATGTGCGACTGTGCGTGTGTAGCTTATTCCAAAAAGCGGGATATTTAGCGTCCCGCACACACTATGAGCGGGACGCCTCATTAACCCTAGAATCGTACCTACCCATCATAAACAGTATTCATTTTGTTTTTTGAGGTATGTTCCCTGATTATTCGAAGACGCCTTTGATAGGGTACTTAAACTTTTCAAATGGTCCCATGAAAAAAATACATGAATCGGTTCAGTAGCTTTTTGAATTGGAAAAATACGCAGTCTCTATATAATTTTTCCAACTTTATAGGTACGTTGATATCTTCGAAAGTTGTTAAGTTCGAAAGAAGAGGAACATGGATGGCGCCGCTGTCATACGTTCTTAAGTTAAGCAACCAAGTGCGCGGTCGGTACCTACTCTGATGGGTGACCAATTTTTTTAAAATCGATTTTCCTCCGTTCAAGACACGTTCAGCTGGTGGTCCCGCCCAGCTGCCTGTCGAAAGCCAACAGTCGTTCCCAAGGAGGGTTGGTGTCAGGCAGACGGCCGTAAAAATCTAATGTCACATCCATAAGCAGTATTTTCGATATCAAGTCGTACTGCACCGACCACAAATAAATTGGGAGCAGGGTAAAAAATATATGGCGAGTGCTGATTAGATATAATATCTGTACTAGAAAATTTTCACTACAGAACGAGATAATCAAGACATACAGGATACTTTAGGAGCAAATGCTCCACCGTATTCCACAGTTGCACGTTGGTGCGTCTAATTTAAACGCGGAAGAACATCAACCAAAAATTACCCTGACTCTAACCGCCCATAACGGTAGTGACCACTCTTTTCTGAGATAGTAAAGTGGTATTCATGATAGAATATCTCGATCATGGAGCTGCCAACACATAGGCTAAAGAGATCTTTTTTGTGCTGCATATAAAGATATGCAGAACAAAAAAAATGCGTAAATAAATTCGCAAGTAACGGCGAGGCAAACTAGCAAATTTTTGAAGTAAAACTTCTTTAGGCGCGACTAGGGGGTAACTCAGATTTTTCTAACGGAAGTAACGCTCAGTATTCTATAGTCTGTGTAGTTTCCGCTATTTAAAAATAGTAATTTCGATTGGTCGTAAGTATCTGTCATATTTTTTTTTCAGTTAAAATTTAATCATTTCAGTGATCTACGTCAAAGAAGTTTTACTTCAATCGCGCGTAAAGGTTACACGCACACAATTTTTTTTTTGCTCTAGCAAGATAATGCCCCAGATCACAGGTCTGCCGTTGCTATGGCTGCAATTCGAGATGCTGGTTTTGAAATACTTGTCCATATTCACCCGGCCCTGCCCCTAGAGATTCCTATTTCTAAGGTTGAAAGCACAGATATATCAATCTAAGGAGATCGGTCTAATCGCCGAGTTCATAGGAAGACCGAGTGTCGCGATCAGCGGCCGTACTACGTAACATGGTTCTAGTTGAGCATGCCGTAATATACACTATTCATTGCGCGCGTCTTAGGGACTGCAAAGCGATGAAAGTTAAGCACAGCCGCAAAGGAGATCGGTCAAATCGCTGAGTTACGTATTCACTTGACTTTATCGGAAGGCGAAGTGGCGGAAATGTAGTACGGAAATTTAATTGTAAACGCCGGCTTGGCCTATCTCCTTGTATTATTAAATCTGTGGTTGAAAGAGTCTTTGAGAGCACAGAGATTTGAAAATGGTGAATCAGTAGTCGCTGCAATCGCTGCAGTAGGTCCAGGAATTTTAGATGCTCAGGATGAAGAGTTTTTAAAACACTAATTTTCAGCTTGAAAAAAGATCCCTATTGTATATGCTTAAAGGCGATTTAATCAAATAATAAAATAAAATAAAAGTTACCGACTATATTAAAAGTTATATTATCACTCTTGTAGCTGCCGTCACTTGGTCACTGTCAGGTCAAATTGGAAAATGGCCGTCAGCAGGAGGCGGGCGACCGCGCACACCTCTTGCAACATTTACAAGTAAGTACTTACCAAGCTACGTTTATTTATAGTCTTAAATAAAATCCTGTTGATTTCCACAGATGTATCGTATCTATTTCGTTCTTGATAATATTGATAAAACTATAGGCTTATAAATTGGTAGACATTTGGTAGTTTGGAGTGCGGTAAGTAGTTGTTGATATTTTTTTTAAATTAGAATTTATTTAAACCGTCTTTTTTCCATTAACGAGGAAGCTCTTCGTCCTATAATTAAATATACTATGGCCGTTAGTGATGATTATGGTGGATCAACGCACATTTAGCCGAGCATATAGACACAGTATACCAAGAACAGTAATACGTCTTCATACAAACTGGCCGCTATCCATTAGAATGTGTGCGTGCGTACTCGGCGTCGTGTACGCACGCACTGTGACGCACAATTGACATAAAAATATGGGGGCACAAGGTGGTCTCGCCGTCTCGGTGTGATCGCGCGTTTTATGAAAGTTCTAACAAACCGGTTTCTTTCGAAAAAGGAATTTGTTTCGTAAGGACACATTTAGTCGCCGATGAACATTAAATAGGTCTTAAATTTTAGTTCTATTTATGTTCTACTTATCTCAAAAGAAATCCTCCTTCTACTAGACATCTATATATAGCGATTTGTTGGAAATGAAAAGAATAAAACCTTCGAAAATATGGAGTCCCGCACTCTGAGTGTAAACACATTCTGCGGCCCATGACCCAAGTGTTATACATATAACTAATTTGGTCTAATAGTTCACCACATGACTTCAGGTCCAATGGTCCTGAGCAAGATGTGGTGAATTTCAGCATCAGCAGATTATTAGAATTGTTTTTAGTATCAGCATCAGCAACAATCGATGCAGAGTTTTAACGTGCTCGATAAAGGCGGACCCTCCTAGCGCAAGTCACGGGGAGTTTTAATCAATCATAGACTGTTAAACAGGATGGTCTGAGACTAGTGAATTATCGTCTTTGTCGTAACTCGTAACCGTTTACATTAAGCTAGGGAGGAGGTCGTAGCACACTTATCAAATCGGAAACGGATCAGCATCGGTTCTTTGACCGATAAGTGTGCCATGACTTTAAGGCTGATTTTACACCTAACGGAGCTCGTTTTCAATAGACAGGTTTAGAGGAGCTGTCACTGCCTGCACCTGCCGGGCCCGCGGCGACCCCGGTCTGCGTGAAGCAGGAAACAGCCGAGGCACCACCGGAGCTCCTGCTGGAAAACCTGGAACCAGTACCACCTAATAACTCGACGGTATGATCACAAGACAAGCTCTTTCTATCACACGCTCTTCTTCGTGTACCTATGCTTCTAGCAATCCTGGGTTGGGGTGTACCTATACTTCTAACAATCATTGAAAAGAAGCGCGAGAAGCAGTTATTACAGGTTGACAAGGCGAAAATGGCTATATGCGGCCCTTACATCATCTTTTGCACCATCTCTGTCCTCTTTCTTTTTCTTATATTATATGCGTTTAGACTCCACTTCTGCTTACCATCAGATAATATGGGATTATTTCTAGCAAATAATCTCTTTTTCATGCATAAAAGTAAACTACGCTTTCTTAAAGTGCAGTTCGGTCAAAAAACTGCAGGAACAAGCAAGGAGGAATTTGAGATTAGAGGTTTTTGGGAGATCCACCCAGCAAACTTTACGACTAGATAATTTAGTAATATTGACGTCGTGGCAGTCGTCAGTTTAGCTTTTTCTTCTTGTCAGAAGAATACCTATAAGTAATTTAAAGGAGTTTCTCCCGAGTTCTTATTGTAAAAACACGTGTTGAGAGACTCCATTTTTAACCTCAATCAACCGTACAATTTTTGTTACTTTAGTTACATTTTCACTTGACATTGGCAAAATGCGTACGCTTAATGCGACGCGACGCTATTAATTTAGAATAGAATAGAATAGAATAGAATAGAATATATCTTTATTGTACATACATCAACCAACAAATACAAAGATAATTATACTAATTACAATTATGTACATACAAAGGGCGACCTTATCGCTAAGAGCGATCTCTTCCAGGTAACCTTAGGATGGACAGGACTAAAAGACAAAGTACTCGAAGGAAGATGGCAACGTATAACTTAAAATAAATAATATAAAATAAACTACATACAAATATTTACATAAACTTACATAGATAATTAACTACTCACTATGTAATAATACATATATCATAAATATATACTAAAATACATATAAATATGAACAAATTTAGTATCATAGTGACGACAGATAGTGTTCTGCAACCTGCTTCTTAAAACTGCATAAAGTCTGAGCTTGTCTTATCTGGACAGGCAAAGCGTTCCACAACAAAACAGCTTGTACTGAGAAAGATTTATAATAAAATTTGGTGAAATGGGACGGTGTTTCCAGCCTTAAGTTCTCCGACGATCTTAAAACTCTGGAATGGGTATCGTGAAGGAACTTAAATCGATCTTTAAGGTATAGAGGAGTATTGGGATAGAACAGGACAGTATAAAGGAGCGATAAGATATGTGCATTCCGGCGAAGACGAATGGGCAACCACTTGAGTTTATTACGAAATTCTGAAACGTGGTCATATTTGCGTAAGCCAAATATAAACCGTATGCAAAAGTTTTGGAGTCGCTCAAGTTTATTTAGTTGTTCTTCGGTTAAATTGGGAAAACTAGAGTCAGCATTATCAAGTATAGGGAGAAGGAGAGATTGAACTAGCGCAATTTTAGTAGTAGTGGGCAGGAAGTTTCGAAGTCTTCTTAGGGAACCTGCCGACGCAAATAGTTTCCTACTAAGTTCCTGGAGCTGATAAGACCAAGACAAATTATTGTCGAAGTGAATACCTAAGTTCTTTACAGTCTTACTAAATGGTATGTGAGATCCATCAAGAATAACCTTGGGCGCCATAGACCAGTCAATTTTAGATGTTAATCGAGGACTACCAATAACAATAACTTGGGTTTTAGCAGGATTTAGTTGCAGACCGTAGCAGTTACTCCACTCACATAAATGTACTAGATCCGAGTTTATTTTGCTTACTATCTCTGCTAGTTGGTGTGGTGGTCCTTGACAATATATTTGTAAGTCATCTGCGTAAAGGTGGTAGGATGACGAAAGCTTATTAGAGATAGAATTTATAAAAATTGCGAATAACAAAGGAGATAAAACGCCACCCTGTGGAACCCCAGCAGAAGTACAGCACCAAGAAGATAAAGAATCTTCAATGCAGATTCTCTGCCGGCGACCAAACAGGTAACTACGAAACCAGTCAATTGTCGTTGGAGATATGTTAATTGAGCGTAGTATACCCAGGAGCACATCAAAATCTACGGTGTTAAAGGCATTGCTGTAATCAAGGAGGGATAATACAGTTACTAAGCCATTTTTCATGCCCCATCTAATGTCGTCGGTTATTTTGATAAGTGCAGTGGTGGTACTGTGACCCGAACGGAAACCAGACTGGAAGGGATTAAGGAGGTGATTATGACAAAGGAACGAAGTAAGTTGGTCATAGACTAACCGCTTTAGCACTTTTGCAAGAAACGGAAGAATGGAAATTGGGCGGTAGTCAGAAAAGGACGCAGGATTGGGTTTTTTAGGTAGTGGGGTGATTTGGGCATCTTTCCACGCAGTAGGAAAAACACCACATTGTATGGAACAGTTGAGGATATGAGAAATGATGGAAAGGATATCATCCAGGATTGGTATTATCATTTTCCGGCTTAACGAATCACAGCCCACTGCTGACGATGCAATAGATAAAATGCTCTTTTTAACACCACAATCCGAAAATTGACTAATGAAAAATGGAGAATGATCGGGTATGGGTAGAGATGATAGATAGTTTATTGTTGTAGCTTTTACAGATCCGCTAAAATTAGAAGAGGAAGAGAAATGTGTATTTAGAGAATTCAGGTCAAAACCACCAGGCATCAACGCTTGGCGTGACTTCCCAATACCCATAGATCGAAGAAATTTCCACACCTTTGCTGGATCTCCGTTTTCAACAGAACTATGGAAGTAGTGGCGTTGAGCTTTCCTACACACCTTTTTGCAGTGATTACGGATCTCGATATATCTCTCCCGGTTTAAGTCACTGGGCCGATGTTTATATTTTGTTTTTGCAACTGCTTTCCTGTCAATTAGCAATTTTATTTCTGGAGTGAGCCAGGGAGTTGGTGCGTGTTTTAGTTTTACTTTGTGAACAGGAGCGTGAACGTTGTAAAGACCGATGATTGCAGCGGTAAACAAACTGATCTTTTCGTCTACTGTATCGCAGGCAAATAGAGAGGTCCAATCGATATTACTGGCATCCTCGTGAAGTTTGTCAATATTCATACTACTAAAGTTACGTAGTTCTAGTATTTTGGGTTTGATCTTAGGAGGACGGAGAATAGAAGTAATTTAAACATTTCTTATTATCATAGCGTTAATAGAACGTCTCAGAAGCCTTTCTATGTCGTTCCTATGTCGTAGATTAGAACAGCACATTAAGATTTAGACCTTATAATTAATACATAAGTAATCCTTAGGTACTGAAACTTACAAGGTATTCTGTGAAACACAGGGCTCAACGTTGTTGGATAGACACCTTGCAATGCTCAACTCCACCGAAGTGCCTGACTCGTCAGATTTTATGCCGCTACTGGCTGTGAAAGACGAACCGCTCTCAGAAGGAGGTAAGGAGAGTATTTTATTCATTGTGTTGCAGAGAGAGGAACCAAGAGCAGTGCCTATGACTTGTGACCCAAGTGTAGGGTTTAAGGGTCCCCTTGTCAAGGCTCACCTTCATTACCCTGGTTTCTCTCTCTACCTAGACATATTTGGTAAGATTAAGCGAAGCGAGTGCCGATCTTAATACGCTGTTCAGTACAGAACTTACGGAAATTCTTTGAAATCGGTCCCGTAGTTGTTAAAAACATAGAAATCTTTCCTCTTTATAATATTAGTATATAGATAACGTGGTTATATATAGAAATTGACCTCTTTATGTGTCATAATAAAAATCTAAACTGAATTGTCAGACAAAGCCCATGGCCAGTTGGATACCATACATACATCTTCGTTTGCCTAAAGACAACAGAGTAATGTTACTATTGCCATTGCAAGCACAATATATTTCAGAGCAACTAATGAGTGGTGAAGACACAAGCGACTCCTGCAGCCAGTCGGAATCTTCTCACAATAGAGGCAGCCCCAAGAGCTGGACGCAGCAGGATATGGATAACGCGCTGGAGGCCTTGAGGACGCATAATATGAGTCTGACTAAGGTATAATCCCAAATCTTACATTCTCTTTCCACCGTTCAAAGGTACCGTACACCCAGTAGACTTCAAGCATTATCTCATTGTTCAGGAAACCTGGGTATTAGGAGTAATTAGAGAGGCGTGCCAGTGTCAATTAAAACGCACCTAGTGGTTTGTAATTTATTTTCTTAAAAAAGATAATAAATTTATTTTCTTGATTTGATTCTCCGATATGGGTATGGTCTAAAAATAAATGAGTTGCCAAACACTTTATTCGCTTTGGAATGGCAGCCAAAGTTTGTCGATGAAAGAAAACACCACGTTTGCCTATTACTAGTACTCACTAAGGCTTTTGCTTCATTATAACCTACGTTGATACGGTGACTCTGCAAAGACCACAGGAGGTAAACTACAATTGACAGAAAATAGAATCGAAACAATATTTTTTAATATTACAAATATCAAATTAACCCTATTTGCTTTCAATGAAATCGTGTCTAACATGAACTCTGTCCAGGTCAGAATGATTTGGGTGTTCGAAATACTAATATTTAAATATGTTAATGTTTGGCCATAAGGAGGTAATCTATGTGTTTGGCATTACCCTTCAGGCATCAGCAACGTATGGCATACCGTCAACCACATTATGGCAACGAGCGCACAGGCTGGGTATTGATACGCCGAAGAAGGAAGGCTCGTCCAAGTCGTGGAGTGAAGCCGACTTAAGAGGAGCTTTACACGCTCTCAGGGCTGGCGCTATTTCCGCAAATAAAGCTAGCAAGGCTTATGGTAAGTTGTAACTTATACCCCAAAAGAACATTTTTCTTGGAAATAACATTAACTGCCTGTGTCATAACTTCCAAATTCCAAGTAATATAATCCTCAGACCAATAAAAAAAGTCCTCATAAGTTATTATTTGACTGACAATCCATATAAAACTATCCTAACTGTCGTGTAGTGTACCCGTGGTATCTACTGCAGTACCCGTAGTGTAAGTTTTTTAGTATAAAAAACGTTACTATTTTAGTTGGTTTAAAAGCTCAATTTGTATGGGAAACATGAATTACCTACGCTTCTTTAGTATCGCTTCCATTTGTTACCACTTAGCACATTATTTTAGTTAGAGTCCTTCCTCCAGAAAAAATAAGTACTATTTTGCTATTACTTCTTTCCGTATCCTTATAGCTGTCACCAAGCTGTCATCCCCACTTCCCGTGGCCCGTCACTTCGCTCTGCCGATTACTTCCAACATTCATTTAGTTTAGAGAACCAAAACAATATTTAAATAGACAATGATGTTTCTTAAAGCGGGTAGTCATTCCTATTAGCAAATAACTGCAGGGTGGGCGGGAGTATACTAATATCTTCGGACGAATCCCTCGCATACTTATGATTGAACTTCACAACAGGTAAGTTCGTTTAATCACTAATTATACTTCGGGATTCGTCCTCGATATTAGTATTACACTTGTAGATGTTTAGAGCAATAATTCATGTTTCCTATACAAATTGAGCTCTTACTTAACGCAACTACAATAGTAACGTTTTTCATACTAAAAACTTACATTACGGGTACAGTTTAACGAAGCGAGAACGAATTTATATGGTTATACCAACCACGCATTGTTTACATACTGGTTTTATCATTACGTAGAGCGCCCGATATATTAAAGGCAAAAGGTATAGGACCTACCAATACATATTGCAAATTTTTGTTTGTAGAATAAAGAGTTGCTATTCAACTGCTTACTTCAAACTACTGGAAAATATTCTTGTCTAGATTCCTTGGATTAACTGAGTTTAATTAAGATTTGTTACATCAAACCGCCAGTGTTAAAATTGATCGCTTAATTAAGGTCATTGATCATGGTCAATGAATTAGATTCGACGCTTTATGCGGCGACGATAATTATGTAGTTTCGAAAGAGAACTTTAAATAATACTAAATACATGGTACCCAACTAATAAGCGTCGGTGGCGTAAGGTGTTGTTAGGGTGTGTTCTTCGTGCGCACGGGGTTTGAACCCTGTCACGCCACGTACCAATCTGTTTTCAAATTTTGAATTCATAATGTACGTTTATTCGACGCTTTTACGGTGAAGGAAAACGTGAAGAAACCTGCACACACCCGTGAAGAAATTCTTAGGTTGTGTGTGTGTGAGTGAAGTCAACCAACCCGCACTTGGCCAGCGTGGTTGACTAAGGCCTAATCGCCCCTAATGTGGGGTAGGCTCGAGCCCCTCGGTGGGGACATTATATGAGCTGTTGATGATGATGACTTAACTAAAAATCGGAGTAAGTACGTCCAAAGATCAACTTATATTTCGAGCACATAGAGACCTACATGTAAGTTGGAGTTAATCTGACATTGGTGTAGACATTGCTTTGAACAAAAAATGCTTTGACGCGGTTATAATCTCGAATAAATGAAAGTTTATCGACAGGCCCACTATTAACAAACACGCAGAAACAAACGCGCAGAAATAACAAGTGTAAAGAGACCTATGATAAAGCCGAGAACTACGTATTCCGCTCATCATTGGGACCATTTTCTTCTTCAAGACTATACCTCGGAAATCAATAGTTATGAAGTTATTAACGGCTAAAATTTTTATAAAAACAAATTGTAAACATTATCTCTTAATTTTTGTCCAAATAAACATTATCGAAATTATTCATTTTATACAAAAAAATGTCTTTAAAACGTTAGCGCTCAATGTAACCACTCGATATCGGGGCCATTCAACTCAGCCCTACACGTCTCCAAGTTGCTAAGCGCCGCGTGACATGCGCACTGTATACATTGCGCGGTATTTTTGTAGTTTTTTTAACACCAAAAAATAATAATCGTTTCCGACTCATTTTTTTTAAAATGATTCTTGTTTTGATTTATTTATAGAATGTGTAGATTTCGGCGTTGTGGTTTTTTTACACTCTGTATACGGGATCAGTTTATTGAAGATAAATAGTGCGCGAATTAGTGGTGTATATTTCGAGTGTAAAACGCGCATAAATATGCTATTGATACTATTCTGCGGTTGTTAACAAATACTGCGGTATAAATTCCGCCATGTGAGTGTATACAAGCCAGGATGTGGGCGGCTGGTTGCAGGCATCCCGAGCAGCACGCTGTACAAGATCGCGCGGCGCGAAGGCATCCGGCTGGCGGCGCCGTTCAACGCGGCGCCGACGGCGTGGCGCCGCGCCGACTTGGCGCGCGCGCTGGCCGCCATCCGCGCCGGCGCCAGCGTGCAGCGCGCCGCCGCGCAGTATGGGATACCCACCGGTAACTAACTGACCCACTGGTAGCTCTAACTCTACGTTTCTTTATTAATTTAGGTACAGTATGTAGGTACCTACGCTTATGAATGAGTCTACCAGGAGTTTCTGAGAACTAGCAAAAAACTCAGCATGTTTGTTCCTCCATTTACATTTTTCATAGTATTGATTTGGAAAGAGTCATAATTCCTATGTTCAAGTACACTAATATTTTAGTCATACGTCATAATAATAAAATATGTTATGTTATGGTTTGTATTCATAACTACAGTCGTCTTCCATACCTTTAAATGTATTTACTCTGGACTTCAAAAGTTTGTGTAGGTATTAAGTTTTTCACTTAAACTAAGAATTAAATTGACTTGTTTAAAACAACAATGGACCTAGGAACGAACCCTGCAGAAGTCCAAATGTTGACATAGTAGATAACTAAAAATATGGATATATAGGTAATATTTGACTTCTTGTACTTGGATACGATGTAATAAAACTTAAGAGCGAATTGATATGTATTATTACACATATAAATTAATTATTTTTTCATTATGAACGCAATCAAAAGCTTTGGATAAGTCACTGATAATCCTACAACATATCGAGTTATCGATGGCGCACTAAGTCAAACGTCGACGTTAGGTTTTAGTTATTCACTTATGCAAACCATTACATGGACATAGTCAATCCATGTCGGGAATTGTAGTGAATTAACCCATTTCATATTGGTTGTCGTAAATTCATCTCGAGTATATAAAAGCCAACGATGTCAAGAAACAGCAACTAAGTTTGTATATCTTTTTAACAGAGACTACCTATTCTAGCCCTGAATTAAGACTGCGATTTATTATTAGCGAATTTAAAATCAAGCTAGGGAACTCAGTCTGTGTTTGATTTGGAAAAAATATGTTCAGGTACTTTGTACGGGCGTTGCAAGAGAGAGGGCATAGAGCTATCCCGATCTAATCCCACTCCGTGGTCAGAAGATGCTATGGGTGAGGCATTGGAAGCCGTAAGGTAGCTATTTAATATGTTGATGAATATATTAGAAGTAAATTATTAAGGTAGTTCTTATATACGCACTTATATGTTTCAGAGTCGGTCAAATGTCCATAAACCAAGCAGCCATACACTACAACCTGCCTTATTCTTCCCTGTACGGCAGATTCAAGAGATGCAAATATCAAATTCAGGTTTGAAAATTTTGTCTCAGACTTTTTATGCTTAAGAATATTTAATTCCCAAGATACAATAAGCCGTTTATGCTATTTCTGTCCACCAAGCAGCATTGGGCCAGTTTTCTAGTGTTACGTCTCTAAACTCCTCATGTATTCTAATGTAGGTTCCATTTTAACAGTCGTCTGTATAAAGACTGGGTAAACGTATCATTAATTTCGATTCTGGTGAAATATTGTATAAGTTAGCAGTTATCCAAGTAGGAAAGATAAGACTACAGCTTATTGAGGTTGCATAGTATTGTCAATGGCACTTCCAAAAGGATATTTAATTGGTGAGAGAAGCTGAGTATCTGCTATGCCGCTAGCAATATAATATGTTGTTATAAATATAGCAATAACAACTTATAATAGTAATCGGATCCTATATTGGTTTGCCGTCCTAATATACTTATCACGTCCTTGAATTCTACCTGCTGCGTATTCCTTTAAAAAATCTTGTAATCTGTATTATGATCTAAGCTAAAATAAATAAACTTTTCAGGGTCTCCAGCCAATGCCGCAAGATATGCAGAAAAATCTGGAAATGGAAAACCAGAACCAAGCTCAAGATCTCCAGTATTACCATCAACAGATGTCGGCAGAAGGCCACCAGTCACACGATAACATACACGCCTACATTAACCACAATCAGATGAACATGGCTGATCAGGAATTAGGTCTCATAGAGGAGAACTATGGCGGATCAATGATGTATTATGGCCAGAACTGCAACAGTATAGTGACCAGTTGAGAGCAGGACTTCCAAGGAGCGATGCTCTGACCTTGTGCTATCTGAAGTCTTATGGCTGTGCTTATTCGAAGTTAAGATAATGGTTGATACTGAACGCTACTTGAGTATGGAATTGTTTAAAGGTCTTAAGTAGGTATTGCTAGTGCAATCAAATCTTTTGCAAGCGTTAAACTAGAAATATTTGGTTTCACTGACAATTTAAAGGAATTCATAACTAAAACACATATGAGATAGACCTTCTTAAAACAGATTTTGGAAAAGGGAATATCTTCTGTATATATGAGTTAACGCTGATAGTTTGGAAACAGCATTGAATTACTGTAATGATCTTTTTAACACCTTAAATGATCTTGTAGCGCTTATGTATCGGACCTAAAGTGTAGAAGTCTAGTTGATATATTTTTCGGGAGAGCATCTTTGGGTCGAGTGGCTCGTATCGCGGTTAGGAAGGCTAATTTATACCGTCCTTAGACTTTAATTTTAAGTCTGGATGTTGAATTATATTTCTATGAACTTTTTTAGTACTTTATTTATTGTTCATAAAATTGTAAGATAGTATTTGAGTAGGTAAAACTTCATACAGAACTTCGTTCGAAGGTACGTTCGTCTCTCTAACTCTCATACGAATAAATTTAGTCACCATGTATTTTTATTTTGGTGCTTGCTAATACTATCACCTAATACAGCTTATGAGTAAGGAAAGTGATCAAAATGACTAGAATTTCTTTTCGTACTCAGGATTTTGAACACGAATGTACAGTCAACAGCACGTCGGGCTATACAAAACTGTCAAATTTCTCCAAACGATTTTCAACCTAAGGCTATTCAATATAAAGTGCATAATCGATTGGGAAAATTTGACAGTTTGTGGTAACCCAACGTGCTGTTGTCTGTACAGGTGGCTTGTCCGAAGGTTTAATTTCGGTTGATAATTTGGTTGGTAATTTGGTGCTTCAAAATGTGACATCGGTGAAGCAATTTAATGTAACTATGTTTAGAAATAACTTTTTCCTAGTACCTATGCTGTATTGTATGAATCTTCGTCAAAATATCCACCTAACACATTGGAAAATCATTTACAGCTGGCAATGCGAGCTGTCACTGATTTTTAATCAAACTAAAATTAATATCCAGGTACCCACTGTTTTCAATTAAATTAAAAATTTTGCTTATTAGGCAATATCTACATCTATTGGAAATCAATGCAGAATATTATTTTACATACACCAATAAAAATAACAAATGAAAATACGAACAATAGCCAACTAAGAATATTAATATGATTGTTGTTATCTATTCATTATTTTAATAAAGTCTCGCCTAAGTAGGTACGTCTCCAGTCTCTAGGTTTAAGATTAAATTGCTACTTAGATCGGTGGTTGTAAAGTATATAATAATTAGGATTATCTAAATACAAATATAATATTTTTATTATCTAATGATGCTAAGTGAAACGAATACGTAATAATGATGCTCATAATAGATCTGCAGACATGTGCATTAATCTTAATATATGGGTAGTTCACCATTTATATATAAAGAACAAAAGTCTGCCAATGGATACGAGTCCAGGGCTAAGTATGTATTTTTAATAACAAACCTTTTCAAAATTAAAAATGGTTTTAAGTTTGATTTTAAAAGTTAATAAATTAATACTTAATAAATTACAGCGATTAAAAAAAAACCAATCGTGAGAATAATATTTTTTCGCGACTTCGTCCCCGTGGAATAGTTACTTTGAGCAAAATTTTTTGGTATTTATTTTTTTAACTAATCATACACATATTTCCAATAAACAATAGTAAACATAGATAGGTTTGTTCGAACTTCCATTCTCTTTTATCAAACCCTAATGGTAAGATTTCGAGAAATCTTAAAATATTTTTCTTTATTTTAACTGCAAGTTCATTTAAGTATCTTATTTAGCAATTTTTACGGGATTTTACTTTTTATTTGCTGGGATTTCCATACAATTTCATTCGAAAGCTTCATCCCCTACTATACCTCCGAAGGGGTTGAATTTTGAAAACTACCTCTTTCTTAATTTTTAACTTTAGCCAATTTTTTGAGGATTTTACTTTAAAATGATGGATTTCCATACAAACTTTCATCCCCTAACTTATCCCCACGTGTGTCGGAATTTCAAAAATGCTACAATAAATAGAGGTACTTAAATGTTTCTCATCAAGTGCCTAAATTCAAAGATTCGTGGTTTTAGGACAGTGACGAAAAAATACCCATATAGGTAACCTACGCACGGGTACCTACAACGATCAGCGGTTTAGGCTATGCTTTTATCCATCACTCAGTCATTCAGGACAAAGCATTTTACATGATTAAATAAATTAAAATATTGGCATTTATGTTCTACAAAGTATGAATTAAATACCTTCATCCACGTGATTAATTTTAATGCATTTGGTTGCATAGTAATATAGGTCTAGTCAAATCTTGCCTGTTGATATTTTTATAAAAGTGTTTTTCGAGTAATCTCATGTAAGTAATTATTAATAATTGTACTTTCGTGGTTGTGTAGGTATCTAATAATTATGTCGGGCATTAATTTGTCCGGATACAGACAGAAATCCAAAATACCTACTGATAAAAGTACCTAAGTACCTACCTACTTAGACGATTTAGTTGCATTTCTTCAATATTTTATTTAAAATGCCTAAGTTTTTTTTTCTATTTGTAGATAAGTAACATAAGTTAGAAATTAGAATTCCTTCTAATTATGATAGGTATTTACAAAGAACTGGGGAGCGTTTTAAACTGTCACAAAGTTACAAGTGCAATAATTTTAATTTTTATGATTTTAGAGTCACCAATACAAGTAGGTAGGTACAGACTCACCTACCAATACTATTAACATCTATTTCTATATGATTTTTTTATTTAACAAGTAAGTAGGTTGGGCTATTCGTTTCGACTTTTACTCAAAAATAAAATGCGAAATTGATAAAATAGTTGTACCTAAGTGGGTACTTACTTTCTACATATTACGTAGGTACCTATTATTAAGCGAGCGAACGCACTATACGGCAGGCCGCACGGCCGCACGCAATATTGTGCGGTCTTCCGATGACGGAGATCATGTGGTTTCATACAAAAATTGAAGAAGTGCGACACGCCGCGCCGCATAGTGCGTTCGCTCGGTTAGAATAAAGATGCGTCAGTGAAACTGTAGATATCTCAAAATAGGTATATTCTTAGAAACTATTAGAAAAATGTTTATCCATCCATATTGTATAATTTACACTAATTTTTTTGCTTCAGTAGGTAGGTACTCTACTAGTGCAGCTTTGCAGTATTTCGATGGTAAATTCTTCTAGTTTCTCTTATGTGATAATTTTAAGCGAACTGCGAAACTGTCTTACCAGTCATCCACTTTTTTTAAAGAATATGACTGTTTAGATAATTGTCTAAATTTTTTGAATTGTTATTGCAGAGATTCTTAAAAAAGTGATCAGTCAACGAATGGAGTCATTTTCTCTCTCCTTTTTGGTAGGTAGATATAAAGACATGAACAGTCAAACAAGGATCATGTATTCTATACATCAAAATAAGAAACATTACAAAAAATAATTGCTGGGATATGATTTTTATATTTTGGTGTTAAAAAAAATTGCAAATTGTACTGCGCAATGTAAAGCGCTCAACTCGCACGCAACTTGGAAAACCCCCGTTCGTTTGTGTCCGTGCGCATCGAGTGAGCTACATTAAACGCTAACGTTTTGAAGCCATTTTTTGTTATGAAATACTAAGAAAAATGGTAATGTTTCTTTTAACAATAATTAACAAATAATGTTTAGAATATGTTTTCATTAAAAAAATTATGACTTTGACCTTCAATAAAATCGTAACTATCAATTTCCCAGGTATAGTGTAAAGGGGAAAAAATGTTATGATGGTGTCCAGAATACACGGTTCTCGTTTGACTGTTCATGTCTTTTACAGCCTGTATAAATAAGCTCACATCCTAAAGACTGTATCTCCATATTTTCATATTTACGCCATTGTCTTTCTTTATGTTTTCCAATGGAAAGGAGAATAATGTTCAAACTAGCAATAACTAGTTTTATAAATATTATACTAGTGCTTTTAGATCTTTCTAAAATAAACATGATAGACTGAAAACGATTTATCATTTTACTATTGCAGTATCTGTCCTATACCTTGATCTCACCAGCCAGGGAGAGAAGGTTGATTGCTATCGACCTTACTTGGTGCACGGATGGGTGACCAAAAATGTTTTTTCCGAAGGTGTACAGAAGGTGTTAAGCTAGTGGTCACGTCAGAGGGCAGAAACGGCGTGTTGTTAACTCTGACACCGGTACCTGTACTAGGGTAACCACACGATACGATAATATCCAGTGGTCCCGGAGGAGTAGTTCCTCTATTTGGTGGGTGGTGGGGATTGTTGAAGCCTTTTCTTGTTATATTTCTTCTTGACAGGGAAGTTCTTGGCTTTCTTGTCACCTGATACCAGTGACGATAATGCCGAAGATGCAATCAAGCTTCACCTGAACCATCAGCCACAGAGGGACTGGATATCTTATTTATATTTATATTAATTGTCGGAACATAATAATGATGTTAACAACACATTATTATGATGGCGACAGATTTTGATGAGATGGTGTTAGCTAGCCAAGTGTACTATAAAAGTCCTATTACTACCAACCATTATCTCTATTTCCGGTGGACGAACCACTAGACCACAAAGGCGGTTAGTTATTTGGTTGGAAGACAAGAGAAAGAGCATAATAAATAACGCGTATATTAGAGCGAGATGGACAGACAAGCAAGACCATTTCACGTAAGTACAAGCAGGCGGCTTAGGTCGGTCTGACAGTCGCGTAGAAGATAGTAACTATTTTTTCATCCCACCACCTCGGAAAGTGTAATTTTGCGCTTCGAAATCTGGCTGGAAAATTCTATTTTATTCGCTTGAGTGGCAAAGTAGATTTGAATTTAGAACATCACATATAATGAGTACTCAATATAATTGTAAATTCAAAACGTCATTAAACCTATTTAATGTAACCTCTATGGTGCCAAATTTATGATTAGAACTTTTTAAATTGTGAAAAAATTCTTTTTCATTTTGTCATTTCCTCGCTGAGGTGGGATGAAAAGTTACGTATTGCACTCGAGTGGAAAGATTTTTCACCTTGTGCTCGTTTGTTTCCCTCGCTGACGCTCAGGATTCTAATTTAGAATCACTCGCTGCGCTCGTGATTCAACTTTAGAATCCTTCGCTTGCTCGGTCATCCAAATCGAGCACGCGGTTAAAAAGGAACTTTCCACTCTTGTATAATAAATAACTATTCACGCACACATGCGCATTACTCACACATTGGTGCATTTTTTTGGTCTCGCCCTAGTCGATTCATTGCCAATCTATATACCTACGCCAGTAATTATAAATCTATGGCATTCAGCTCGCATCGATCTAAGGCAGTCACAGTCCTTTGTTCTCAAAATATTACATTCGCAAATGATTACAATTGCAAATTATTATATTCTCAAAATATGAAAAGTACAATCAAATGCAATTAGCTTTGATTATCCGTATATCCATTCCTAATTCGTTGATGATATCAAAGGTGAACCTAATTTTAGTTTCACCTTTGAGATCATTCGAACATTTTGACATGAGTGTAGATAAAATCTATTTCGGGATCCAAGAAAGCAGACGCGATAACATATTGTCAAAATTGGTATTAGTTTTCGTGGTTTTCGGTGGTCCCGATTACGAATACAACATCCATTTTTAGATTCAAGATGGCGGACGCGATTTTTTAACATAATGTCAATATGGGTATCGTTTTCGTGGTTTTCAGTGGTACCGATTACGAATACAACATCTATTTTGAGATCCAAGATGGCGGAAGCGTCTTTTAAATATAATATCTAATTGGGTATTAATTTCGTGGTTTTCGGTGGCCTCGATTACGAATACAGCCACTATTTCAAGATCCAAGAGTGCGGACGCGACTTTTTAATTTAATAACAATGTGGGTATATTTTACGTTGTTTTTCGGGGATTCCACATAGAAAATCTATTAACATCAGGAAGAATTATGTGACCTGCAAATGAGAGTAATTATGCACTATTCTCTTATTAGTTTTACTTCAATCGTGTGTGAACGCACGTATTTTTTATGACCAATGTATTTATGTTTTTTTGATGGTACCTAAAAGATATTCTTAAAAAAGTCAGGTTTGTGCACAGAGTGCAATAAAAAATTAAGTATGTACATAAAAAAGTCGATTTATTTTTGTTATCTACAGTTAGATATAAAATAAATTACATAATGTTCGTCGCGGGCGACCGGTCTCTTTACAATCTTGTCATCTAGTCATAAATAAACAATTTACAATATTACATACAATTGCACGTACATGCTCTAATTCTAAAGTTTGTCCAATTATTTGAGCGGAACTGAGTAAATAGATAAACAAATCTAGAAATGTAAACAGGCGAGTCAAAATCAATACAAAGCTAATATATACGTACAAAATAAAGAACAGTCTGACTTGTAATTTCACAGAGCCTCGCGGGCCTTTCAAAATCACTAATATATTACAGTACGCTAACGACCTCAAAAATAGTATAGCGGTCTAGAAATTCTTGAGATCCTTACATATTATACCTAGTATTATATACTTTTGCGATACACACATATAATATCAATTTGAAAATGCCTTAATATTCGTGTAAAATTGGCAGTGTCAACTGGCAGGCATGGTCATAAGTTACTTTGAGTGTTTGTACATTTGTTAAGTTACGCACGTCTCGGCGCGCGGCAGCGAATCGCCCCCGAGGACCGCGGAATTGACACGTTTGAGAACGAGCCCGCGGGGCCCTTCCCTGCCGCGCGCGTGCACGGCGGCGGGTGCTCACAGTTCGGTTAAACTATTTCCTTCGTTCGGGCACAGTCAAGAGTTGCACTTATAAAATAACCATCACTAGACTTGTACTATAACAATAGTTGGCGGTATTTACAGTTCTGCTTAAGTAGTTACACTGGTTAAACGAATCACAGTATCAAAATCGTACGTCGAGCGTCCATCACTGCGGCACACAGGAGCGCGGGTTCGTCCTCGTCAAGGTCGTCGGGCGCGACCGGGACCACTCGGGGCGGGAGAGTGCGGGACTAGCGGAGCCAGCCTCGGGCGGGGTGCTCACACCGGGCCGTAGTCCGACAGCGGCTGCCCCGAGCGCGCGGAGGGCGCGGGCGGGGCGGCGGGCGGCGCGGGCGGCGGCGCGGCGGGCGCGGGTCACACGGCGCCCTTGACGAGCGCGCGGTGCGCCGGCGGCGGCGGGCGCGCGCCGCGCCACACGCGCCGCCACGAGTCCAGCGTCTTGCCGGACCAGATCCACACGCCGGACGTGATGCCCACGGCCAGCGTCATGAAGTACTTGAGCATGAGCGCGGAGTAGAGCGGGCGCGGGCCGCACGCCGCGCCGCACGCCACGCGCCGCAGCCAGCGCTCGCGCCCGCCCGCCTCGTACGCCAGGCAGCCGATCACCACGCCCGCCGGCACCGCGTACAGCACGCTGAACACGCCGATGCGGATCATCAGCTTCTCGAGCTTGTCCGCCTTCGAGCCGGCGCCGACGCCGCCCTGCCGCTTGATCACCGACCGGATGCGGAACAGCGACACGAACCCGGCGAGCAGGAACGTCGCGCCGAGCGCGAAGTACACCACGAGCGGCGCGAGCACGTACCGCTTGAGGTTCTCCGGCGACGTGTTGCCGACGGAGCATACGCCGGCGACCGGGTCCCCGTCGACGGCGCCCGCCAGCAGCACGGCGATCGTCTTCGCGGCGGGGATGAGCCACGCGGCCAGGTGGTAGTACTGCGCGTGGCCGGCGATCGCCTCGTTGCCCCACTTGAGGCCGGCGGCGAGGAACCACGCGAACGAGAGCACCACCCACCAGATGGAGGACGCCATCCCGAAGAAGTAGACCAGGATGAAGACGAGCGTGCAGGCGCTCGGGCCGCTGGCGGAGGTGCGCAGCAGCGCGCCGTCGCAGGCGACCTCGTCGTGGCCGAGCGCCAGGCGCGCCAGGTGCCCGAGCGCCACCATGAAGTAGCACGCGGACAGGTACACGATCGGCCGCTCCGGGTACTTGAAGCGCTGCGAGTCGATCAGGAACGTCGTGAGCGTCATCAGCGTGGAGGCGGCGCACAGGCCGCTCCAGAGCGCGATCCAGACGGCGGCGAACTCCTTCTCCTCGCGCGTGAAGAAGGCGCCGCGGCACGGCAGCGCGCAGGCGGGCGGCAGGCCGGCGCTGCCGTTGCCGCGCGTGGCGACCAGCGGCGGGCGGCAGGCGCACGAGCCGCAGCCGGCGGGCGCGGGCGCGGGCGCGGGGGCGGGCGCGGGAGCGGGCGCGGCAGCGGCGGCGTCGCAGTTTTTTGGATCCTTGCAGCGCGCGTGCGGGCGGCGCGGCGGCGGGCGCGGCGGCTCGGGCTCGGGCTCGCGGTCGGGCTCCTCCATGCACAGCTGGTCGGGGTCGCCGAGGCGCGGCAGGCGCTCGCAGGCCATGCGCTCGGGCCACTGGAAGCCGTACTGCTGCATCAGCGGCGCGCACCCGGCGCGCGCGCGCTCGCACACGCTGCGGCACGCCGGCAGCGGCTTCTCGTACTCCTCGAGGCAGATGGGCGTGTACATGGAGCACAGGAAGAACTTCAGGTCACTCGAGCACTTGATCTCCACGAGGGGCCAGTACTGGTGCACCTGGAACACGATGGATGACATTTTACTATACGAGAACGACCCGATTTGTGATGTTTTAATCGCCGACGTCTACCGCAGGTATCATATTTATAATTTTGGAGTAAAACCTCTTTATGCGCGACTCGAGAGTAACTCAGATATTATTTGTGTGTTTTCTGACGAAAGTAACACTCAGTAGTAAATAGTGTGTTTATATAGTTTCCGCTACTTAAACGCAGTTAACTAGTAATAGCAATAATCGTGACTCGTGATCCAAGATAGCGGACGCCACTTTTTATTGGTATAATGGTAAAATATTTCGAGAACTTGATCCCGAACGCGAGTTTTTAACATGATGTCAATACGGGTATCGTTTTTGTGGTTTTCGATGGATACGATTATGAATACACCATCTATATGAGATCCAAAATGGCGAACGCGACTTTTTGACATAATGTCAATATGGGTATCATTTTCGTAATTTTCGGTGGTCCTGATAACGAATACAACATCATTTTTGAGATCGAAGACGGCGGACGCGAGTTTTAAATATAATGTCAATATGGGTATTGTTTTCGTGGGTTTCGGTGGCTCCGATTACGAACACAACATCGAAATCCAAGATAAGGGACCCGACTGTTTAACACAATGTCAATATGGGTATCATTTTCGTGGATTCCGGCGATCCTTATTACGAATACAACATCTATTTTGGAGATTCAAGATAGCGGACGCGACTTTTTAACATAATGTCAATATGGATTTACATGTTTTTGTGGTTTTCGGTGGTCCCGATCCCGATTACGACATCTGTTTTAGATATAATATCAATTTGGGGATTAATTTCGTGGTTATCGTGGTCCCGATTACGAATACAAAAATTATTTTGAGATCCAAGATGGCAGACGCGACTTTTTAATTTAAGTACTTAACGACAAAAAACTGTACTCAAGAACCAACATATAAAATGTTGCAATATCTCTAGTTAAAAATGCCATATTGTTATTACGATACGGTTATTAGTGTTTTGGCAAAAAAGAAAGGAACGCGAAAAATTCTTGTTTCAATAATTCAAAATTGTCAATTTGTTTTTTATCAGTGAAAACTAATTAGGCTAAGTGATTATTTACTCCTGTTTTATATTATATGCAAAAGCTGTTTGTTTTCCAAATAAAAAATAAATAAAATAAAAAAGATTCAGAGTGGGTTTTGTGCAGTGAAAGTGCCGTAATTATGATGCACAAGCATCCGTGTTGACGAGCAGTTATGGGTAATCATTGAAATAACGGTTTAGTGGTGTGTATGACGTTGAGAATTTTATAGTGGGATATCCACCTCATCAGTCACCATCATGAAGTCTGTTGCTATGAATTTCTCTACATGCACTTCCTAGATGCATTAAAATGTGTGGCGCCCATATTTAAATGCAAAAATCATGAAAGAAAAAAATACTAAATGAAGATATGGCGCAAAGGCAATAAGAAGCCAAAAACCCAAACAAAAAATTAGGTACGATTATTATAATAAAGAAGACAATAAAGTGTAACTGACCTCCAGTCCGGCCTCGTCCTGCGTGTCGTGGTCGAGCGCGTTGGGGAAGGAAGTAAGGTTGTATCCGATGCCGCGGCACATGGGGATGGTGATCTCCTCGCAGCGCGGCGCCGCCCCCTGCGCGCGCGCACACAGCGCCGCCACCACGCCCACCAGCGCCCACATCCTCGCCGAGGGCTTACCGCATCTGGAATACAACATTTAACACCGTTATTATTTTGAACCACGTGATGTCGGCAGAGTAGAATAGCATCACCCCGTATCCTCCAATGGGTGTCGTTGAAGGCGACTAATCGATCAGCAAAGGCGTATTGATCACCTTATACTCAATCCACCAATCCGCATTGGGCAAGCGTGGTGGACTACTGCCTAAACCTCCTTCGATGACAAGGAGAGGCCTTGTGTCCCAGGGGGTCGAATTATAAAGGCTGTTATGATGATGATTATTTTATCACATTTAAACGCCGCCATGGTCTAGTGGTTCCAAAGGTTCAGAGGTGATTTAATAAAGGTAGGTATGTGTAGTGTAGAGCTTAATTTTAAAGCACGTGGCTGGTCTTATGCTATAGAAATCGAATTTCCATTTCCGAGTTTCTAGCGTGTAACAATGGGGAAGACAACTGTCAACTAGTTTCTCCTAGGTGGCGCTGAGTGTTTGTTCCAAAGGATGTGTCAAACTCAGTACATTTCATAGGGATTTCTTAGTATTTCTAGTTAAACAGAAATATGGGACGATGTGTAGTTTACCAGTGCGTAGAAACCGGTACACACAAGTTTTCTACAGATTTGTTTCTCAGGAAAAAGTGGGAAAAGGCTTTGAGAAGGGTAAATTTTAAAGCTACTAAGTACTCCAGAACGTATGTTCTGCAACAAGCATTTCAAAGAATCTGATTTTGAAACTACTTCCATACAAACAGTTGTGTTCCAGTAAACACATTCATACCTATATTAATATTTTTAGAATGAAATAGAAAAAAAATTGTTCAGCACACAAGTGACATATAACTATTTCAAAAGACATTTAATGTATGTACAATTGTACATACATACAATAATTTTAAAAACATTAATTTTTAAGTGAACTGTGTTTAAATCACTGATGTTGTTGTTCAGAACAGACTTTGACAGGTAACAAACACACAGCGCCCTCTGTAAAAAAGTTTTGCGTTTTCTTCCCCATTAAAATCGTCTTTCAAAAGATAAAGTCACATAGGTAAAAAAGAAACAAATACGGAGGGAGGTACATATTAAAACTATACCGTAGTAACTCATCAAAATAAAAATTATATATCATTTGGAATTATTACTTTGATTGGACCAGTAATATCATTTCGCCCGAAATCTACATTGACGTTACCATTCGTTTGTAAGATAAGGCACGTGATATCTACTAAAGTTACTGCTAATTAAAGAAATGCTTTCCCTCTGTATCAGTTGGTGCATGTTTAGTTTCGACCTTGACATTTAAAGGCACGCTTATCTCCCAAAATCTGGGGCATTTATCAGCGTTATCTTTGTGACTGGCTGGAGCACTCGCTTTATTTGTTCGTTTTACTGCCGTCATTGTAGTGAAGCGGTGATAAAGTGATAGCCACTCGTAAATCAGGAATACAATTTGTTCAGGTGTCTGTTCTCATCGACGCTGGGAAATTTTGACGAGAAGTAAATTTTAGTGAGCATATGTTTTTGCTGATGGTCGTAGTGACTTCTTCAGCGTTACCGGGTTTTTAAGAACACGAGGATCTCGACGGATCCCTAAGGCAGTAACGTGGAACAAGAGAGACGGCGGGCCTCTCCCTTAAGTCTCTCTGCCGATTGCTCCGAAGGTGTACGAGCCGGAAAGAAGAGCATTACCAATACTTTGATATGAGTAAATACATATAACGCCATCTATGAGTTCGCACAGGATTATTGACAAAGTTTTTCTAATTATCAAATCAGTTTTAACAATATTAATGTTATATATAATAATTAAAGGATCTTTTTTTATCTGTAATTACTATTTATATTAATTTGAACTATATTTTTTTGTTCGCGATGGGGCTCCACGTCCGTATGTATTATTAAATGGCATAGATTTAGTTTGTAACATATTCTTCCGTTATTCAAGCCACTTCAAGCCTAGTATCTAGTATCCACAGAGCGGAGAGGAGGTATATCGTAAAAATAATAAGAAATAGGAATAGAGATTACTCTTAAGTACTTGGCGTAATCTACAGTAGACCAGCTCCACTTCACTAAAAGAAATTGAGTGACAACTTGTTAAACGTTGTTGATCAATTATTATCAATTGAATGCTCTTGTTCAACTTTGGCGCCATATGACAATTCATTGACGATAAGCTGGTCTAAAATATCTTATTCATTTCGAATCAGTTTATTTTCCATATGTTACTCTATGTATTCTATTGTCAAAATTATAAAAACAATTGAGTAGGTATTCCATTGATTATTTATTATAATAAACCTTTTATAAAATCAATAATATACCTAACCTTGGATTTAGTGTTATTAAAAACTCCAATGGGTTGGGCCTAACGCCTATGTCGAGATACTCTATAGTCTACTTGTTAATAACATTCTAAAATTTTAAGTATGCCATCTGAGTTTTATCTCGTAAAATTTATTATCATCACTGTCTTAAAAATTAGACAAAATGTTCTCTGCCTCCTTTGCTGAAAAAATATTGCTTATAAACATTAACACGCATCTTGTAAAACGCAAGAACGACAGTATAAAACAATACCACTAATGTAAAATGACATTCAGTGGTGATTCTGTTTTTGGCACAGGGCCAAGTTACGAGCGGAGCGGCGCCCGCGCAGGAATTAACGTACTTTTAACCCATGTCGCTCGCTACTCGATAATATATTATGAGTGATTTATTTACTTTGGAAAGTTTTAATAAAAACAAACTTTATCTCCGTGGCATCATTAAGCGGTTTATATGTCAAAATGTTTTCATGTCTTTTTCTATGTCGGAATTAATCGTTAAACTCATACAAAATGTTTTCGATGTTGGCGGGGATGGGTGATAAGGAAAGGGATGCACAAAACATCCCATAGGGTCGAAGTGCTCTGAGACACGGCCTCAGCCCCTTGCATAAGAATAAGAATGTCGGAGTTAGGTTTCTTTTCATTCCTTTCTGTTCTTGATTCGATCAGGTTGTATTTATAAAATCCACTGGCTGCTGTACCACCTGTCGCACCCAAGCTTAACAGAGTTCATAAATATGGAGCAGCATTAGATGTGGATAGAATTAGTTGGACATGATGCTTAGGAGCACATGAATAGACAATACGCGAGCCGAGCTCCATTCACAGTTTGATTTCACTTCGTTCCAGATAGCGCCAGGGCTGACAGAGATAAATAAGTTAGTAAAAGATGAGAGATAGATGAACAGAGTTTAAATGAAGGGTGAGCATTTCAGTTTTGTAAGAAATTAGTTTCGTTGAATAGGATTATATTAGTTATCCCCATGAGACCGCAATGAAGTTCTTATATGTACAGAGGGTTGGAAAGTTATAATATTCCTTCATATTTGTATAAAAAGCCACATATGCTCTGAAATCAGAAAACCTTGTTTAACAGGGTATGTATATTACTAGTTCAGACAGAAACAGTGTAACGGTTAAGGTATGAAATAATCTCTAAGCTCAATTGTCACGTTTCGTATATTACATGTGCTTATAATTGTCTAAAAACACAATTTAATACTACCAAAGTCCGTTCAAAAACATGTATTCTGTTTTACGTCAGCGTAGATAGTGAAACTCAGACTAACGAGTCTAAGGTTATCGCCGTTTGAAATCATAACAAATTACAGTCGATAGCAAATGTTGCATTACATTAGAATATGTACGGGCAGCCCTAGTTGACTGTATTGCGTTCCTGCAGGAACAATATCGGTGCACGAGCGGACCTGCATCGCTCGAATAAACAAACAAAAGCGGCTAATCGTAAAACTAAGCCCGGTATTCTCGGTATTTCGTATTAGGCGCGACGGTATGTCGCTGGTCAGGCTGTGGTTTGATGCTACGCGAATTTTGAGCTTTTGTTTTCAATAGGTCTTTCAGTACTTAACTTTTCCGGTTTATCCCATTTAAGTTTCAGTATGCTATGTTTCGGTTTAAAGTCAAGCCTAAGGTCAGACTAGCAAGTGCAAAGATTATAAGTATCAGAGACACGTTCACATCTCTACTATCTAAGGTCGGTAAGACGGTAGTGGTGATTCATAGTCTTACTTCAAACAAATCGAATAAGGAGATAATATTAGATTATATCTTATCTTTTTCCTAATCTAAAGGGTAAAAGTCCCATTTTTGATGAAGACTGGAAAAGTCAAAATTAGGCAGCAATACACACAATGAAGAAATAAATTACATTCTCGGTCGTGATCGCATATACTGGTAGCGATATAAATCTCAAGTGAAACATGGAGATAAAATTATACACACTTACTGTCCTGAAATATCTTAATAGCCTTTTCACATACACATAACAGCAGAGTGGAGGATGACTCAAAACAAACAAAAAATGTGCAAATTATATTTGAACCTGTCGACGCCCGTGTCCGAAGAAAATAAATATTTATTGTTTGCACTTTAGCTGCCAAACGGATAAACAAACAAGAGTACTTAAAACCTTTTATTAACATTGTTAACGGTAAATGCGAAACTGTTTATTAAGCTTAAACGATTGCTTTATTTTGATGAGAAATAGGTGTTGCAACTTGCACACAATGTGAAAGTTACAATTGTATTTATCAAAATGTGTTCATTATACGGGAGATAAAACACATTATATCTGTAGAAACTTTATTGTTTTTTGTATTCTTAATGTATATTAGTTACTAGTAGTCGTCCACGGGTTCGCTCGCGTTAATGTCGGTTATTATATAGCCTTCCTCGATAAACAGATTATCCAAAACAAAATATTTTTTCAATTTGAATCAGTAATAATTCCTGAGATTAGCGCGTTCAACCAAACAAACAAACTCTTCAGCTTTATAACACATGTTAGTCTATAGATATAGGTAAGGCAGTTATGTACGGTTCCCTAGAAACTATATAAATAAAATACATTCAACAAGTTATGTAATCATAACAATTCATAATTAAGAATCGCAAAAAGATTGTATTGTATTAATTTGTACAACTAAATTGGCATAATTGTAATAAATATTTATGGGATATTTAAAAATTATAATTATTAGAAGTGTTAGGTACTGGCCGTATACCGTGACCCTTTTGACCTGTCAAAAGTTACATAACTTTCGTATACCAATCCGCTGCCACCGGAGCCACAACCTAAGTTATTATAGGCGCGCATTTATTCCGGTTCAGTGGAAGAGGTAATAGTTGGTGTAGCTAGTTTGCGATTGTGCTTATAGCTGGGACGTGTCGGGTTCGCGGCTATGGGACACGGTTAAGCACCTGATTGACTGCAACTTACACATTCTAGAATATAGATGGTTTCATTAACAGAGGCGCATATTTGTTGTGAAAAAGTGAAGTCTTAAGTAAGTAGTTTAAAACATTAGTCGAGGTAGGGCACAGCGGTCTCCACCTTACAGAAGAGCACATTCAAATAACACCACATTTTTGTGGTGTTGTGTTTCTGTTGGTGAGTAAGGTTGCGAGAGCTCAACGGAGTAGGGAAGGGGACTAGGGTTGTCAGCGCGAGAGTGTCACGTCAGTGATGCAAGCGTTTATAGGCTACGGTGACTGCTTGCCACCAGGCAGGCCGTATGCTTGTCTGTGAACCACTTAACATAAAAAGTATTCTAAAGTACAAATATTATATATTATTTATCGTAGTCTCATACTTTTAATAAAATAAAAATTTAATTTTAAATTAGAGAAGATATCAGGCTGCTTCTATTTGATTCATCTATATTTTTTATACAGCATACCTTTTTTCTTCTTAACAAGTTAAATGGAGAGTAAAATATTTGCTTTAGCTCTAACCATCCATCCATCTAATGCCATCTAACGTAAAACATTGTAGTATCATAAATAGGAAGCATTCTGTGTCTATCTGTTACAAAGTTTCTGACCTTTTTCTAGCATTAGCATTGGCTGAGTACAAGAATTTAATGGGATTATTATTCTGTGTTAATATGCAATTATTAATAAACCTATTTAAATCAATATAAGTTCGTTTGTATTAGGAGTTGTACTAAACAAACAAATCAACTTTAACATTTTTGAAATTCCGTGGCGGCCGTCACGTGAAGAAAGTCGACGCGCAGAGCAAGGGCCAGCGTTTGATATAGTCTCACTTCCTTTGAGCAGCCTATTTATAAAGTTTTGACGCTATGATTGAGTTATTGGGAACGGTTTATCGGCCTCGCTCCTCGGAGCTTGGAAATTTCATTAATTAGTATTAGTTAAAGCAAAGACGTTCGCTCTTTGTTATTGCAGAGCGCAATACGATTTGCTGGATGCCAAAAACAAGATATTAATTGAGTGAATTAGGACTATTAGCATCGTTTAGTCAATATTCTTCTGCTTTGTTGATGAAAATGGTGTATATCCCGGTTTGAAAAGCATCATCAGATATCCAAATCAGTTTGTATTGTTGTAAAAGATAAATTTGGATGCATAGATGGATAAAAATGGCAAGGCCTGACATGGTTAGTGGTGAACATACATCATAGAGAGCTCGCGAAACTCCCGCATATCTGGTCTAAGACGAGAGAGATGTTCATTCATTTCATAGCCTGCAAGTACCTATATTGAGCCTAAACATTTAATATAGTTATTATCGACGTCAAGTAAGTCGGATCCACGATGTTTTACGAGATGTTTGTTCAACAAATAATTTATCTTTTCCACTGTTCATAAAAAGCTCCTTGCGCGGCATGTCAACGCCATGTCACGAAGCAGGGAAATGGTACATTTGCGATGTTATTGGCATATATTTGTGAACTAGGAGGTTGACGCCCGATCGCCTGGCTTCACGCCAAACTGTTTAAAAGCATATACGCTGAAATTTGACTCAGATTACAAGCAGAGGCGGGACGAGAACTGTATGAAACCACATTAAACGTAATTTATTTCATAGTCAAATACAGCAGTTTATTTGTACAGGGAAATTTACAATTTATATTTGCATTTTTATCACATGAAATGAGGCACTTTTGCGGAGTGGATACTCACGTAGCTCGGTCAAGTGGGGTGTCATTGACGTTGAAAATCGACGTTTCAAATAATATAATTTCAATAGCTTATGATATGCCTTTACTTTATGGTAGAAGTATTTCTTACATTTCATTGAATTCTAAAGTTAAACCATAGTACCTATACTTACGTAAATAACAATAATGCTATGATAGATCTATATATCTCTAGATATTATCTCCTATTTACGAATTAGAAAATAAAAATCTCGTTGGTATTTCTATTTTAATTAAGATTTCGTGTTATTGTGACGAGCAATTTTGGGCTGTGGTTGTGCTTTTAAAATATATGTATATATCTATCATCAGAAAAGCGAGTTGCCCTTAGTTTTGATTTTTTTTAAATTAAACAATAAACATTCTTCTTCTGCCATAGTTTAGCTGAGGTAGTTCTTATTAAACGCTCGTCACTTTTCACTTGCGCCGCGTCCGTCGAATCGTTCAGCGCTAATGAAAATACCTTCAAATGGCAACTGCTGCACGTGGGCAAACGTTTGCAATCAATACACGGCATAACATCGCGAATAAACATAACCTGAAGTTAGGTGTGCTGGGATGGTGGCCATAAGGTATTTTTTGTTTTATCATGGTTGGAAGTGTTCGCTTGTTTGGTTTGTTACCGAACCTTACGTGACGCAGGCGACCATCACACAACGCTGATGCTAGTGGCGAACAGCAGGAACAAAAAATTTAATAATCTGTAGGTAATTTAATTATTAAATAGGTAAGGTAATTTAATACTATAGGAACACATATTTATGTCACCAACATCTTAGGACGAATTGAGAGTATGATTTGACAGCTAATAAAAAGTACCTCAACTGACTTGATACGCTACATTCCTAGTACTGCACGTTGTCCTGTCGTCCTCTTAATGCCTTAAAGTTGTTGCACGAGTACTAGTACGGTCAGTATCATTCTCCAAACAATTTCTCTCCATACATTCATTCCGCAGAGCTTACAGAATTTTATTAGTTAAATAATAAACTATTAAAATTGTTCCTAGCGGTTCCAAGCTAAATTTCGTAAGGTCAAAAAACACAAATTGCTAACATTCTTTCACCGGTGTCGTTCATTTTCGCGACTATAATTTTTATGCAATATAATACTTTAAAATTTCTGGAGCTCATGGGAAAGATTTTATTTATTATAATTATATTGTTTTTTTATTTTTATTTGGAGCCGCTGGGCATAAAATTATGGAGCCTCTGGGAATAAGCTATACCATGGTATTAAAGTGCTAATCTACTTCTGATGCTGACTGTACCTATCTCATTACTAAGGACTTTACTTAACGGATAAGTTTAAGGAACCCTCCACGTACGATCCTGTCAACTGTTCATTTCAAGTGTGTTTGAATGGAGGATCAAACGACACTTATTGATACTAACTAAAGCTGGGTAACACATCTGCTGGTTTACTATCGAGTGTGAAATTATCATAATTTAAATTTTAAACAGCGTCCGTTTGCATGACAAGTTTAAATATTCATTCGTATACTGAGAGTCTAGTGAATCTGTAGGATACTTTTTCCTACGAATAAAAAAAAGATTTACGACTTACAAGCTGATAAAAAAACAGATATAATATAAACGATTTATGATAGTACGCGATAAAAAATTGATAAAACGAAATTGCAATCCACAGGAGCATGTCGATTGATAAGTTCACTAACCAAAAATACAAAATAAATTACTTTTTAAACAACCTCTGCTAGTATATCTAACCAAGAGTCTTTTATAAAACAAGCAAAACGTTTTAATAACTGTAACCCAACTACGGAAAAAATGAATGAAATTGTGTAGTGCTCAGTCTGGTGATGATTTCAGAGTGGACAATCGGCCACGAAATTATATGACAAGAGTTGCGTTTGGTATAAATTTACTATAAGTATACTTACAGTGATCTAATCGTACAAGTACTCGAACTAGAAGCCGAACAAGGAAGTCAACAGGGAGTGACTACAATACAATTGAAATCTTCTTAAATACTTAAATGTTATCAACTACTTATTTGTTAATTACTTATCTACTCATTAGCCTCATATCTATTATTGATGAGAAAAACATACAAACATTTATCTAAAAGATTGAATAGGTATTAACAATACTTATTAACTAAATTTGATTATCTTAGGTATGTACTACATTTGGTTAAAATCGGGGTTACAAGGTAAAATGGACTCCTCCTATTGTTAAAGTCCAATCGATTGACACCTTATTTATTAAAATCGGGTGAATAGTTTAGGCGCTACCTCATGTGCTACCGGAGGAACATACGTAACTACAAATAAACATACATACATAGACTGATAAAATCATAACTCTTCCTTTTGGCTTCGCGTTGTCGGGTAAAAAGTAAAGTAATGCTCATTTAGATTACACCTGATGCTGATTTTTTCTTAAAGCTTTACCTAAAACTATGCAATTAATGTATGTACCTATTTAATCCTACTAATATTATAAACTTGCACAAATCCCTAAGTTGGACTAAAAGTAAAAAGATTTTTTTGCAATCCGACTAATAAGTTTTTGAGATATTTGTGGACAAACATACATACACTCATGAAATTTGATACCCGTGTTTAGAAGCTGGTTTAGACTAACATATACAAAAACTGTGCAATTTTGACAATATTACATACATACAGGTCGAATTGATAACATCCTTTTTTATTTTGAAGTCGTTAAAAAGACAAGTAATCGAATGATACATTAGGTTTTAATTTATGCTACAGTTCGCAGTTTTAAAAATAACATTCTTTATAATAACCAGTTTTGAACGCTCTGGCAGACTATCACCTTATATAGACTAGTACCGTAACTGTTATAAGTGAGAACCTGCCTATATCATAAACGTATGCTTAGCACCTAAATTGAAAGGGCATGTATTTAAAGCGGCGACAAATTTTTCTGAATTTGTGATTTAAAAAAAATGAAAGCCGGTAGCAATAATAATACGTTGGTAGCAACAGTCATACAGTGAAGGATAATTTTAAGATGAATGTAGCAGCTTAATAATCAGTTGTAAGCTTTGATTTATTTTAAACTGAGATTGATTCCCAAAATAGTGCACTCTGCTTGGTCATAAAAAAATAACCCTAACCTACCAATCACAGAAACAAATATGTAGTTAGGTAATCAATTACTTTACTTGTATGGAATCCTGTAGTTGCCAATAATACAATGTTTGTTATCCCACTGCTAATATTATAGTCGCCATGTCATTATTTATAGTACATAGACAATAATTTCATTGATCCTGTTTAATATGTTTGTTACCTTAAAGTAGCAGCCATTATTTAGTGTTTATAAATCCTTGCATTTGGAAGCTCGTGTAATATAATTATGGCTAAAATATAAATAAAGCACTGCCGCTAAAATATTAAATCAGTTACTTTTAAGTAACAAAATAGTTAGTCGCCCTTTAAGTTTTTAGTGGCCTCTAAAATAAATAGCCAATTGAAAGGAGTGTTTGTACCTATCTAACAATAACATAAAATGGTGTTGCGTATCAAAAGTTAATTGAATTATACTTTGCTAAGTACTTTTAAATCGTCAAATGCCCTACCACCAATTTGGGGCGAAATATGTTTGACAAACTATTATTATTATGCAGAGATGAAGAAAGAAATGGCGAAAGAAATTCCACGGCGTACATCAATACAGGTCAATAAATAATAATCAATATAATTTAAGTTACAGTTAAATTAAAGCGTAAATTTTGGGCAGTATTATGATTGTTTAATGATTAAGAACTGTTACCGCTTTAAGAATAATCTGTCGAATAAACAAATTTTTGTCGATATGTCGAACTGTCCTGTAAATTTTGTTCATCTATAGTTCTGTGCTTGCATTGATGCAGGTGAGATAAAAGTTAGAAAATTCCTCGTCAACATAAAAAGTTATCACTAAACTTACTAGAAAATGTTTAAGAAAATGTCTGGAATCCTTATAGTACTCCAATGACGCTCAACGAGACCTAAATATAATTAGTGTTCGAATACATACCTATATTTAAGTATATTATTATTTTTTCCTTTTTAAGTCGATGACACTACTATAGATGTCGATAAGTAAATTTGAGCTGTAAAATAAGCACACAAAACCTGCAATGTAATAAATAATGCAGTTTATATTAACGAGTTAGGAAATACGCGCATGGTGCAGCGCTAAATATATCGATATCGATAAAATCGTGGAGCGAGCATCGGACTAGCGGTATGTTGGAAATTTACGACTAGTTGCTTCCTGCGGCGTGCACTGCTCTCATGGTGTTTTATTGCGCCACCAACCCACACACCAAATGTTTTGGAATCTGTTACATTTTACCCCAAATACTATTTTAACGTTCTGTTGCAATAAAACCAACTATTTGTCTCAGATAAATTAAACGCGGCCGCCGATTACGAAACGTTTAATTCTTTAGATTAATTTGATGATTTCTAAATAAAAATAGCTAACATTGTTGCTTAATATTACATTTTTCAATTTGATTATTGTTAATACGTACCACATTGCAAACAATTTTGCTTTAAAGAAAATTGAGTGAGTAGTTATTTCAATCTTATTAACAATATCGAAAACAAAGCGCCTTTCTGTAGTAGATTCAAGAATGGATTTCGATATCCTACGCTATATAAGTACCTACTTAGTCGTATTTAAGAAGACAAAAAGGATAATTGTCAATATTAGAGATTACAGTGGTTGAGGGTTCCAGGTAAAGCTTACTTCCATCTCGGCCCTATCATTCATTACTAAGATACCATCGGGTGAGAGGAAGGCCAAGAAGTTCCCCGTTAAGAAAAAAAAATCATACCTAATACTTACGATACAAAATGTATTGAGCAAATATTGTTATAATGGTGATATTAAACAAGCAGTAATTTAGTATGAGGTGCTCAAAATACTCGTTTCTATTGATTCTATCGCCTCTTATTTGACCTAAAACATGTTTTCATGAATTCATTGAATAGATCAAACATATGATTATTTGTGCATTAATTGGTGACCGTAGCACGGTATGTTATATTACCGTGACTGTAGGTAGGTTTATTATGAATAGGGATTGGTCGCGAAAATATTGATATCAGAAGTCGAAAATACCTCGGATTGTCATAAAATGCAACGACTAATCTGCCGGTAACGAGATTAGTTCGGATCAATTATTAAAACTAGATTGTAATTCCAGAATTGACTTTGGATTTTTCGGCGAAAAGATCGAAATCGCTGAGCTAGTTATCACCATAATACCTACTAGTAAATGGAGGACAAATACAAAAATGTAAATTACGAATGCAGCGACATATTGCATGCATAAGCTCTGCTTGAAATTTATGCGACGCGAAATCCAGACATCCCGGACTCGTTTTAAAAAGCATTTTCAACAGTATTGTTCTAAAGCTAATAAATCGCATTTGCTACTAATATTTGCGAACCGTTTTTATTAGTAATTTTCAACATTTTACGAGTTCAACGGTCATTGTTTGCGGACGAATTGACTGTGACAGTATTGTAATAAAGTTATTAGTGATTACTCGCATATCGATATATTAGTTATGCATTGTACAAACAGCTCTAGGCGTACGTATAATTACCAAAACTTTATTATACTTACTGTAAAATATTTTAATTGACCGCTGGACGTTTCACGTTGACGAAATAATTTCGTTCAATTCAACAAATAGGCAAGATTTATTTTCATTTTTTTTCTTAGTTTAGCAAATGATTATATCCTACCTGATGGTAAGCGGAAGTTGGAAGAAGATTAGGCTCTAACCACTCACACTTTTTCAACCTTCAAGGTGCTTCTTCGCGCCTCTTTTGCAGATAGTTAAATTCGCATTTATTAATTCTCTACTAGGCTATTTCGAAAATAGCTAAATTGGAAAACTAATAAAAGTAGGTACAGTTTGGTTAAAACATTTCATTTTCATCTTTTTAGATAGGAATTTGAATCTAACGTATGAGATTATAGCATTCTCGCGCAGATTATCAAGATGTAGTTATTTATTTAAAATTATGTATTTGTTACAATAAGCGGTGCCTTCATTGTACCGTCAAGAGATGCGGAGGATTTTCAACTAGGTAGGTTTCATAAAATCAATGTAGGTATTTCTAAAATTAATGTCGTTATTACATACTGTATAATTATGTATAAGAAAAATATTATATTAGTATTCTTGTTCATTACGGTGTACAGGTATTGAGATAACAATGCTTGCCGTCACCTAGTTGTACAAGAAAAAAATATATCCCGGTGTAGTTCCCCGCCATGAATAGGGCTACACTTTCTCATGCCGTGGGATGTCGCAGATACCGACTGAGGGAGTTTCCAAATCCAGTGCAGACCATCGCACCGATGGATCGCTCGGTGGGCAGTAAAGGTCGTAGGGAACGCTTGTTTTTTTACTATGAACGCGGCTACGAATCGGCTACGAAACGTAGCGCATCGCCTCTTTTTCATAGTAAAAATAGGCGTTCGGTTTCCGAACTGGTAAGTGTGTTACGACCTTTATTTAACCACCCATAACCGCATTCCCAAGGGATGGTGTCAGACAGGCGGCCGGACATACAAAACTGCCAAAACCTATTGCATTGTGACATCTTGTACCGACCCCAAGTAAATTGTGAGCAGTGTGGGAAGACATATTGGAGGACTAGCTTCCGCCCGCGGCTTCGTCCGCGTGGACATTTTACCCCCTTAGGGGTGGAATTTCCAAAAATCCTTTCTTAGCGGATGCCTACGTCATAACATCTACCTGCATGCCAAATTTCAGCCCGATCCGTCCAGTGGTTTGGGCTGTGCGTTGATAGATCACTATGTCAGTCAGTCAGTCAGTCAGTCACCTTTGAGTTATACAGGGTTACAGGAAAAGTCGACCTAGATCCGTTAAGGGCGTGTAGTACACATCATTTCTGAATGATTTCACTATGGAACCCCCCATCCTAAACTTAATCGTTTTCGAGATATTCGTGTTTTAATTTTTTTTATGAAAATGCCCAATTTTTCGGCTATTCAATTGAATATTTTGAATTTTTTTGATTCTAATGATTATTTTTTCGGTTTTTTACATGAAGAATGAGATGGTTAATGACCTCAATGACTAAAATTACACGTAAGTTAAGTAAATGGGTCATTGTAGACGATCGAAACTTAAGAAAATAAGTATAAATTATAAAAAAAAAAATTTCTTTTCTGGATATCTCAAAAATTTATCATGGCACTTGCTCTGCAGATGTGCTTAAAAACATCTACATTTTATCAGCTATCCAACGAGGTATAACAACCTAGGGTTGTATTTAAACTCATAGAAAAAAACATAGTTGAAAAGGTTCAGGTAGTAGGTCTAACGGTGAAACTTAGTTTCTAAGGCTACATGGGGCATTCAGAATAAATAGCACTTATTTAATCTAATTAATTTGACTTAAGTTCAGCATCATCATTTCAGCCTACTGGCTTCCACTACTGAACGGCCTCCCTCGGCTAGGTACAATCTTCATGCATCCATCGATGTCCCGCTATCCTGACCTAGGAGATCATTCAGTAATTCACCTAATGTTTTTGAATAAAATTTTATAGTTCATGTTCTACGTGTCCACCTCTATTTCGCACACATTTTCTAATTCTTTCACGTAGTCCACTTTTCACTACACCAGTGGTTAATGTTCTTCTTATGTCGTTAGCAGCATTAATTATCCTTTCTTTGAGAACTTCCACTGACGATATGGGGTTGAGCTCACTGTAAACGAGGCTCTTCATGTGCCCCCATACATAAAAATCCATGGGGGTCAGGTCGGGAGATCTGGCTGGCCAGGGTAAAGGCCCACCTCGTCCAATCCATTTGTTAGGATAGTTAGTGTCCAACCAATCCCTAACGCTTCTTCTGAAATGAGCAGGGCAGCCATCATGTTGAAACCACATGTCCCACAGTAATTGTAATGGGAGATCATCTAGTAGGTCACCTAAGTCACCTCTTAAGAAATTTTGATTTCGTTGTCTTGTTCCTCGTCGTCATCAATGACACGTGGTCTTCCTAAGTCCGTACGTCGTCGCAAAACAGAGCCAGTTTCACGAAGTCGTCGGTAAACTCCGTCGAAAACGCTCACATCAGGTACTCGACGGTCGGGATAGCGTCGTATGTACTCAGTCCGAGCTTGTGCGAACCTTTTCAACTATGTTTTTTTCTATGAGTTTAAATACAACCCTAGATTGTTATACCTCGTTGGATAGCTGATAAAATGTAGATGTTTTTAAGCACATCTGCAGAGCAAGTGCCATAATAATTTTTGGAGATATCCAGAAAAGAAAAATATTTTTTTATAATTTGTACTTATTTTCTTAAGTTTCGATCGTCTGCAATGACCTATTTACTTAACTTACATGCAATTTTAGTCATTGAGGTCATTAACCATCTCATTCTTCATGTAAAAAACCAAAAAAATAATCATTAGAATAAAAAGAAATCAAAATATTCAATTAAATAGCCGAAAAATTAGGCATTTTCATAAAAAAATTAAAACTCGAATATCTCGAAAACGGTTAAGTTTAGGATGGGGGGTTCCATAGTGAAATCATTCAGAAATGATGTGTACTACACGCCCTTAATGGATCTAGGTCGACTTTTCCTGTAACCCTGTATATATTTAGATGCTGGGAGAGGCTGGTGAGAAATGTGAAGAACGCCTTCGTCGTCACACTAAAGGACAGATTTCATTACACCTAACACTATTGATGGAAGCGGAGGCGATAGTAAACTCCAGACCTCTGACGCATGTTTCCGTCGATCACGATGCAGAAGAAGCTCTAACGTCATCACTACATAGTATAAAACAAAGTCGCTACCCGCCGTCTGTCTGTCCCTATGTATGCTTAGATCTTTAAAACTACGCAACTGATTTTGATGCGGTTTTTTTAATAGATAGAGTGATTCATAAGGAAGGTTTATATGTATAATACATGCATATTTACATAAGCATTGCACTCGTGCGAAGCCGGGGCAGGTCGCTAGTTTTTGTATAAAATATAATTTCTGTGAAAACAATCATTCTGAGCGGCAATTTAAAGGATATTATGAAAATGTGCGTTGCCAACCCTAGCTTAAAGCTCTCAGCCCCGTCAGACAAACCGCCCATGTAACACGTCACATAGTTATTTCATTTAATAGCAATGTTTTTGCGTGTTTGTAGAGTTACGACTATGATTGACACGGCGATGCGTTAAATAGATTCAGTAAAAAAAGGCACGAGAACTATTTTGATTTTAAATAAACAAGCTTTTTTTATTGTGATGGCACTGGAATGTGCTTAGCGCTGTCAGTGTTAAAGAAAAAACTGATGAAGAATTAAAGGAATTAAGTATTGTTTGTTTGTAATATTTGAAAAGTCAAACGGAGATTGAACATGCGCCCAATCGTATTTACCACATTTTTATGTAAAGATAGTCTTGAAATAAAGGTATGTAAAATCGTTTGGTTTAGCTCAATAATATGACAGTGAGTACCAAAGCATGTACTTTGTCTTTTAAACGTAAAGAAAGATTTTTTTAAAATACGGAAAGATATCCAAAGTTGTTTGTCTCGGCCGTTGCGCGACTTAAATTGTTTTTTTTTGCCCCGGGGCCAACTCGGGATATTGTTAAACTTTGCTGTCCCACCGACGTCTCCTTTGCTTTCTTTAATGGATGATAGCGAATTTTTTTCGATGACTCCCTAGATATTAATATCTTCTTACTAAACTTTGGTGAAATGTTAAAAAAATATTCTTTGAGTATAATTTTCATCAAACATTTCTCGAAATTTTCCTGAGCAAGTCAGTTTGGTAATAAAAAGTTAAAAACGATTTGGGAAATATTCTACTCGGCTTGAGATATTTAGAAAATTGTTGGTACCTATAGTTACTATGTACTATGTGCAAAATTTCAAGTCTGTAGGTTCAGCGGTTTGGGCTGTGCGTTGATATCTCAGTCAGGACTTTGAATTTTACTTATATATTTAAATTGCAATATTTCATCAAAGATTATATAGCGCTCTACACCTAAATTTGCTTGTAGTCCGGGGTATATTTGGGAGACTTTACGGGGTACTTTTGCACTCATGTCTGCGTTAACGATGTACCCTTAGTCCTAAGAGAATTATTTTAATAGCCAACAAAGTGCCTGGTCGGAGTTACTCTCCACTGCGCAGGTCTTAATAAACATGTCAAGTTCAGGAAAATGAATTACTCAATCGACTCATGATTAATGTTTTGTACTTAATAAATGAGAGTTACGTCATATTTTCTTATATCTGCACACTAATAACATATAACTATTAATTTAATTAATTTCGTTATTTCATTAGAAACTCTTTTATTAATTTGCACCGAACTGCTCTCATATTTTTTTAAGTCTTGAGCCCCCTCTACACGAATCTCTACTGTACAAGTTTCACAAATCGCATTCTCCGACAAATAATTATCTCAGTGTCCAAGTTCCCGGTACAGATAGCAATGCAACCTTGATTTAAGTAAAGAATGCAACCTAACTACGATCGTCGTACAACAACGGCATCTTGTCGACGTATCGCCTCATCTCGCTATTCATTGCTTATGCTGTTACGTGATTAAAGTAACGTTGCGATTAGAATGCGCCCTTTGTTCGGTCACCAATCTTTGTCCTAGAGGCAAGAGAGAAAACGTCTTCGCGTAAACTTTTCTTGCTTCATCTCTTTTGTGAAACATCGTAATATTCTGTTAGTGGATTGTTGGATTCTTTGGTGTCCTAATTGATGTAAAAAGGTTTAGTTGAAGTAAGTATTTATATGCCAGTAAGTATTTAATAAAGTGATCACCGCCGCCCATGGACATCTACAACACCAGAGGGATCGCAAATGCGTTACCGGCCTTTGAGGAAGGAATGCATTCTTTTTTTGAAGATTTCTAAGTCGTATCGGCTCGGCAACACCGCTGGCGCTTTTAATAACAGCGTGTACTTATTCGATTTGCATTAATGATTTAGGTTTTTGTTTTTTAGACAAAATTTAGTTCTTTTGAAAAAATATTATGTATAAGGTATAAGTTAGATAGCCTTGATGACGACAGCTATAAGTAGAGTAAAATTACAAGTTACAATTATGGTTTTGTAAAGCGAAATGTCTCAGCGCTGTATTACGAAATAACAATTCCTAATCCTGCCAATTCAATCAATCTTTGTAAAAATAGTTCATCCTATCTGTCTATAGGTACAAGATTTTTTCGTCAGTTAAGGTTAATTAATTATACTAAAATACTAAGAACATTTCTTGATTCTTAGTCTAAACATAGCGGTCAATAAGGTTAATTTTAATTAACAAAAAAGCGCTTCTAATAAATCGTGCTCACAATCAAATTGGATTGTTACAAAAAATTACTAACAGAAGAATTAATGATGCAACTAAACTTTTTGCCTGTTATCGAATTAACATGTCATTACCATAAAGCATTGTGTCGTAAACCAGATGCCGCAGAGCTATTAGGGCGTAGACACATGAGGGCGCGAGCGACCATCGCGTTACGGACGCATAGAGACGTAGGTGTCAGAATAACACGAAGCGACACTCGTTCAAAAGTCATGTGAGATTTCGAAGTCATTTCGAAATGTTCTGTTAAGGTTTTACACAGTGAAACGTAAATAGCATAAGCTTAATGGCATAACGTAAATAATAAAGTTGGACTAGAAGCGAACTTTTCAACAGGGCCTTTAAGATCTGTAGGGATTTGGTTGACGTAGGTACCTTTCCAAGAGTTAAGGCTTTAGAGGAACAGGTTATATGAAAATCAAAGTGAATAAAATGACAACTTAACGAAAATCTAAGACGTCGAGCTTACAATCTCGTGTTAATTTAACGGCACAGTATATAGCGTGGCGTATAAGACATTAGTTTAGGACGCTGGCGCGGCGACTTTTGGGACAACGAGTTGTGGGTACACTTCCTTATACGAAAATGTTGTAATAGCTATACAATAAACACTAATATGATAAATATGATAATACACAATGGCCAAAGTGTTCTCAATTCGATAAGGAATTGAATGGAATTCTCGTATAAATGACTTAAATAGGAGGGATTTTCTGAAAAATCCATCCACATTGGTAGACCATCTGGCATCGTAAGCGCAGTTTCAAGTAAATTGTTCTCATCATATTTACCATATAACTAGCATTAGCTTTTGTTTTTAGTGCTGTACATAGGGGGGATAACATTAAAGTTGTATTTTTAAACTGATAAAATGTGGTCAGTGGTCATTATAAAAAAAATGTAACGTTGAGCTCCATGGGGACATCCCTACGCGATTTGACTCCACAAGGAGAAACCCGTTATAGACAGGAAGAGATAGGTATTATATTACACAATGAATTTCCACAATCATATAGGTACAAAACGGATGCTTAGGTTTAGGTATTTTTTATAAAAATAATTATTATCCTTGTTAAGAGCAGACTTTGTTAGTCATGTAAGATCGTCATAGACTTACAAACTGTCACAATGTGTTGGTATACAAGTGTGGTTTGCCTTGTAATAGTTAACTTGGTTACTATACATAAGAGGATTTATAACAAGATACCCACATCAGTAGGTTTTAATTACATCCTTAAGCTTACTTATTATGGATAGGGCCGTATAGGCAATTATTGAATGATACTATCCGAATGAAAATAAGTGTGGCTACAAAGATTAAGTATTTCAAAAATACGCGGGGATAAGAGTAGATCATCTGGAATCCACACTATTCAATTTAAGTTTATAAGCTATACGATAATAAGATACGATATAAGATAGAAGAGGACAATACTAGTCGATTTCACTATGGAAAGAAGTTGTACTATCTGAAAGCGAATCGTTTCTGAGGTATTAATTATTTAAGAATTTTATAACATGCCCGAAAAACACATCCGAACGCAAAAAATCGCAGGAGCGGACTGAGGGGGGTTTGCCAGCCCCTCGTTTCTGCTGTCTCTTGCTATAATAGCTCTTGCTATCGCTGACACCTCTAGTTGGTATGAAATGTATGAAATATAAAATTCTAAAATAATATTATATAAATTTCAATAAAATACGAAACACGTCTTGTATAAATTCTGTTCAAAAAGGTTTATGCAAAATTTGAAGTAGATTGGATCAACGATTCACGTTGTCCCATACAAACTTTGCCCCAACTTTTTAACCCCCTTAGGGGTAGAATTTCGGAATATCCTTTCTCATCGGATCCCTACTTCATACAAAGAACACACCCTCCAAGTTTCAGGTCTCTACGATCAGCAATTTAGGCTGTGCGTTTATCCGTCAGTCAGTCATTCAGGACAAAGCATTTTATATATATAATTGTATACCTAATTCATTGATATAAATTGTGACTCTATTAAATAAGATTCTTGGTTTTACAAACTTCTAAAGGCTACGGTATTGCCATTATTTTCGCCCAACCAAAAACGCCATATGCTTTATTTATTTGTACACGAAATCAGTCCACAGTATTACAATGAAATGATATAGAAACCAATTGAGTAAATGAGTCAAAGTACATCGCACAAGGAGGTCAATCAACCAACGATGGAACAGTGATCCAGCAACATATGCAGATCCCATTGGCCAAGCAGATGGAATCATAATTATGCTGCATGAATATAAATTAGGAGCATGTCGGCACGCTGTACTCAATTACAATGTAGGTATGTTTGTTTTTACAATATGAATAGTGGAGATCAGCCTCTATTTATGCGTACTGGAGGTATACACCACTCGTGCACTGAAACTTGTCTACAGTTAACTAATACTGGAACTGAAAACAATATAATAATATTTATTTCACCAAGAAAGTTATATCACGTTTAAGTTGACAAAATAAGTTTTTATCAGTTTCTCTTGGCGTTCTAAGGGGCTAACTATCTTATTACTAACAGTCAGAACATTACAACGCTATTAACACTATTGTTATGGCAAAAATACTATAAGTAGGTCCTTAACTTCCGCATATAAAAACCTTGGAGAATGATAATAATTCGCCCTTTTCCTGGAACCCGTTCCGTCCGTTACAGTCAGCCTGAGAAGTCGCCAGTGCGGACTCAACCCTAAATCACCTCCAACATCACCCTTTCGTAATTCGAAAGTTTTATTCAAAATTCTGCCCGACTGATTTCTGATGCGATTTGCGAATTGAACATTTGATGAAGTTTATTTGTAGGTCGTTACTTCGGCACAACTCAATCAGGGGTCAATGTGTCCCGGCCCGCTGTAATTTTCCGCTTGAGGACACAAACTTGCGTCTTTGATTAGGGTTAAGATGGAGTTGGGTTTTAATACATAATAAGTTTTGATACAAATACTAAAACAATCAAACATAATCCGGTTGCCTTACTAAACATCATAAAGTCACGCCTGTTTCCCATAGGGGTAGACAGAGATCACTTGTGTCCACTTGCTACGATCCTTAAATATTTCTTTCGCTTTCTACGCCCATTTAGTTTTGACCTGGGCCCTTTTCATGGTGTTTTTGATTTAACCGATGAACGTTCGCCTAGGTTTTTTGTTCAATGCCATTTCATACTATATCATTTTCGTCAACCTATTTTCACTCGCCCTTGTACAGGACTGAAACACGTATAATTGTGTCTTTCTCTATTCTTGTCACTATATTTTTTTTAATCCAACAAATTTGCTGTTACTTCAACATGCAAGCAAGCAAGCATACTTTCCCCCCGGGCCATACCAGTATATTATCAAAAAACGTCCAAAAATCGTCGGGGCGTTTTATTGCAAATATTATGAGGAAATATGTAATTTGATAATAATGGACGGCTGATGGAAACAGTGACGTACGCGTTATTTTCTGAGATTTCATATGGCAAACACCAGTGTCCAGGGTGACGCCGCGCGAGTAATCCCCTTTTTTATATAATTTGATCTTTTTATTTTTTTTTTTCTTATCTGTTGTGATGAATGAGGCACCAGTGGATAGCCTATACCTGTTCTCATGGATTATGTTTGTTTGTTTGTATGTATGTAACTGACTCGTTTGGACTCTATTTTGACCCACTTTAAACGGTCAGATTTCATTTCAACTTTATAGACTTTTCAAAGACCGATGACATTACAATTATTCGATAAGAATATCCCATTATCCTGATTAGAATCGCCAGGACTAATAAATTAAACGTTTGGAATGTTAGTTCAGCTATACGTCACTAGATGGCGTTTCATCGGCGGTTATAATTCGCACTAAAAAGTGGAAAATAATTTCCAGAACTAATGTAATTGAGCACCCCACGCTTTTCTCTAAATAGTAATTATACTTTAGAATAAAATATACTAACATAAAAGCGTTGTTTTTTTTTTAGGTTTTTTTTAAACTATTTTTTTTTTATTAGAATAAAAAGATTTATCCCTTTCTATGATAAATAATTATGTATTTTTTTTATAACTTTGATTTATAAATAATGATAGCGTTTCGTATTTTTGAAAAGTCCGTAAATTCTAAGACATTTCCATTTTTTTTGCGAAGTGGCCAGATTGTCCTGTGCTGTGGGGCCACGCGGATCATTTACCTTAGTAAAAAGAATCCACACGCTGTCTGACGGCGACCTAGAGACAGATACATGAGTAGTCGAGGGCATGCGGACACACGGTGTCCAATGTGAAAATGTATCTTACTATAATATATTTAAGACATTAAGTACGATACATTATCACATTCAGGCCTTCTTAGTACAAATGCCCAGTCCAGTATCCAAATAAATTATATTATATATGCTTGTTTGTTCGCGGGAGGCATTGATAACATAATAAAATACAGTCTCCCTGATTAAAAAGCTACTAGTCTACCTGCATTAATCTCAATTTATCAGCTAAATTGCATTCGCTGGATAATAACGAGGCAAATGAGGCTACACTGCCAATAATTCGCAAAATTAACGATATTTCAATTTTAATATGCCATTACAAGTTTTATGGGACACAAAAATTGCCTCTAGTATCCATTGTATTTGCATAGTCGTAAAACGTCGTGAAAATACAATGATAGAATAGTTAATGAAAAAAAATCTACCTGCCTCCCTCAGACAAAGGCTTTGATGATATTACAGAGAAAAAACAAAAGACTCTTTTGTCAAAGTCATGGACACTTTTCGGTTCTTTTCTTTGGACAAAATTATTATTTTAGGTTTGTACCTTCAAACTTAAAATATGCATTATATACTGTAGCGTATGTATTAGCCAAAAAAAGGAACAAATTTAAAAATGCATTATACTGTAGCGTAACTAAAGTGCTTACTTTTACTTATTAGACAGAAGATTCATATTCATTTATTAATTGGCTTGTCACATGGTTTCACAGGTGTTACAAACAATGAGTTGAGAGTTAGATTGGACACATGGACCCCCGTGGGGGCACTGCGAACATAAAGCAAGAGAAACGAGTGAAAAGATTTTCATTTACTTGCCTTATTTTTAACACGCTTAGAATAGTTTCACCTGTATGTTTGTTTGTCTGTATATAACTGATTCGTTTGGACTAGATTTTGACCCACTTTAAACGGTCAGATTTCACTTAAACTTTATAGACTTATCAAAGACTGATGACATTACAATAATTCGATAAGATTATTTATTAATTATCCTGATTAGAATCGCCAGGACTAATAAATTAAACGTTAGAAATGTTAGTTCAGCTATACGTCACTAGATGGCGTTGTCATTAAGTACTTACATCGGCGGTTATAATTCGCACTAAAAAGTGGAAAATAAAATAATAATTTAAAAAAACACGCTTTTATGTTAAATAAAAAACTAAAAAATAAGTTATTAGAAACTAAATGATGAACGAAAAGTATAATTACTATTTTAGAGAAAAGCGTGGGGTGCTCAATTTAATTGTACCGATCGAATATTTTCAAGAACTAATGTAATTGAGCACTGTTATTTTTCAATGTTCAGTTTTTTATTTAACACAAAAGCGTGTTTTTTTAGTTTTTTTTTTTAACTATTATTTTTTTAATCCATTGCGTAAACTCTAGCAATCATTACTGTTGTGTTCTTCTTGCAGCCTGACAATGATAGCTGTAAGTACATCATTTCTGCAAACAACTTTATTTTTGTAAATTTTGAAATAATATAAAAAACCTTACGGTGGATTTTTCTGAGGCCGAAATTTTTGCAATATTTGCTTTGAATTTTGCTAACAATTGGCCCATTCGTCCTTCGTCAAAGAATTTGCAATAACGCTGGTGATTTAGAAAAAAGATCATAAAACTAGAGAAGAGCAAAAATTCCGAAAATTTCGTAAACAAAGAGAACGAAGATCGTTGACAGGTATTGGGATGAAAGACAATAGATCCTCGAGTCCAAAGCCCGTACATTGTCAGCAGTAAGTAACTATCAGTAATTGTTAGGTAGGTATTGAAGTTAATACGAATTAACAACTTGAAATTAATCCTGATAATTGGTATAAGCAATTAGGATATTATTTATAAGCGTATTATTCTCTCTAATTTACGTATTAATTGAGAGCATTTATTTATTAACTTTACATGTAAAGAAAATATATTTCTTTAAAAATTTATATAAGGGTCTTACACTGTCGTTAAAATAGTACGGTTTTATTCAAGTAGGTAAGTTATTGCTGGTAAAATAGTTACAACCTCATTGGTCTGAGGTTACAACCTTATATGTCATAAATAGATGTCAAATATTATTAAAAATTATAAAATGTGAAAAATTATTGTTAAAATATTTTTGTAAACTAAAAGTTAATGTTACAAGAAAGATATCGTGAAAAATAAACTTTAAATGTCGTTTCTTTGTTTACAGGTAAGAATTTATTATTTTGTATAGTACTTAGTATGTAATTTTAGTTGTAAAGTTTCTAATAGAATAAAACTTTGTTTACAGAGCAACACATGAAAGTTTTATTTTAATTTACTTCATCAATTATTAAAAGTATCTTATAAAACGACATTTTTGTTTAAAAAAATATAAATAATGGATAAACTCTGCTTTGAATTTACACTGTTACCTGCGAGTGATCAAAAGTCAAACATATGCGGCATAACCTCAATCATTACGATTGACAATAAACAATATGTATTACCCGAAGAATTACAATCAGTTTCTTATCATAAACAATTACTGAATACAACTACTTACAATAAAGTAAAAAATAGCTTAAAAAAAAGATATCAAAAAAGACGGGTTTGGATTACTATGTCAGAAGAGCTCAAGCAAATCTATATAGATGACGATGGTAATTTACAATTTGGAGATCAATTTTTGGAAGAGATAAATCAAGAGCAAGTAAGTCATCAAAAAGAAACTGACACGTTTGGAAAAATGTTTGAAATTTTTTTAGAAAATACGCGGGAAATAAAACAACAAAACATAAAACATGTTGCAGATAAGTTCATGCTTGAAAAATTTACAAGTAAAAATTCAAATGCTTGCCAGTGGATTGAGAATTTTGAAAAAGAATGCACTCGTTTTGAGGTGATATCGGATGAAAAGAAAATAGAAATACTTCGGTTATTTATGGATAGAAGTTGTGCTGATTGGTACAGTTCTATGCTTATGAAGTGTACTATAAACTCCGAATGGTCTCTTTGGAAGGAAAAATTTTGTGAATCCTTTGTAAATAAGGGTTGGAATCCGGTCAACTATGCATTATTTTTTAATCCATCGACGATTATTAATATCCAGACACAATTGATTTTAATTGTGTTCTCGCGCTCCTGAGCGCGAACGGGGCTTAACGAGTTAAATACAGGGATGGTTCGCTGTTGGATTATGCCATAAGAAAAGAGAAGCTATTATTAGATATGAGAAGATCTATGGATGTAGGTACTTTGGTAGATCTTATTGCAGCTGGTCTACCCGAATTTGTACTAAATAGGATTGATAGGCAGTCATTAAGAGATACAGTTGATTTGTTTAATGAGGTAAACAAATATGAACATCTGGTAATTAAAAAAAATAATTTGATTAGTAGAAAGTTTGTGAATTCAAAATTTGGAACTAAGAATGAAAATGTAAATCCATGTCAAATTTGTGAAAAATTACGTAAAGGAACTCGTTACCACACTGAATCAACTTGCTGGTTTAAAACAAAAGATGATGATAGGCCAAAGAAGAATTTTATTAAACATGTAAATAATTCGGTGATTGAAGCTGAATTGAATGAAACTGACCAAAAAAACGAATAGTGACACCATTAATATATGTCAAACTACTACTTAATGATGAGTTGGAAGTAAACGGGGTTTACGATTCCGGTTCAAATGTTTCTTTAGTTAATTCTAAGCTGTTAAAAATAAAAGGGGATAGAAACAGTTCCAACGAAGCAAGCTTAGTAACTATTAATGGTGTTAAAAAAACGAGTGGTTTGACTAATTTGAAAGTAAAAATTTTTGAAATAGAAGAAAGAGTTGATGTTTATATTATTGATGAAACACATTTTAAATATGATTTTCTAATTGGGTTGGATTTGATAAGATTATTCAAACTTACGCAAAATGAGGATTTGAAAATAACACAAACGAAACGTATAAATAAAAATAATGAAAATATGAAAATAAATGAAATATTAAGATCTGTAAAAGATAAAAATGAAGAAACAAATGAATACACAATAAATTTTAATGAACATATTAATGAAAAAGATGTTGAAATGAAAATCAAGCACTTAAATGAATACCAACAATCTGAGATTAATACACTGGTTAATAAATACGAATCAGTTTTTGCGAAAAATAAATACGATGTAGGGGCAGTGAAGAAATATGAAGCGAGAATAGATTTAATAGTCAACAGATATTGCAGTAAAAGACCTTATAGATGTACTATAGAAGACAAAAAAGAAATAGAAGAACAAATAGGAAAATTATTAGATAACAAACTAATGGAAGAGTCTTACAGTCCATTTGCGGCACCTGTCACTTTGGCATTTAAAAAAGAGGATAATAGAAAATCAAGACTTTGCATTGATTTCAGAGATCTAAATAAAATAGTAGTTCCACAAGCACAACCATTTCCACTTATTGATGACCTCACCATAAAAACAAGAAATTGTAAATACTTTACTACTCTCGATATAAATTCGGCTTTTTGGTCCATACCTTTACGTGTAGAAGACAGGAAGAAAACAGGGTTTGTAACGCAAGATGGACACTTCCAGTGGACATGTCTCCCGTTTGGTTTGAAAACGTCTCCGGCGATTTTTCAGAGAATATTAAGCAATATTCTGAGGAATTACAAGCTTACTGGATTCGCTGTTAATTATATTGATGATATCCTTATATTTTCTAAAACGTTTGATGAACACATTGATCATCTAACCAAATTGCTAGATGCAATAAAAATAGAAGGCTTCCGATTAAAATTTACAAAGTGTTCTTTTGCAACAGAGAAGGTAAAATATTTAGGTCATGTTATTCAAAATAATTCTATAAAGCCAATAAAAGATAATTTAGCATCAATAAAAAATTTTCCGATTCCAAAAACACAAAAAAATATTCGCCAATTTCTAGGGAAAATAAATTTCTATCACGAATATATACCAAGAAGGGCAATGTTGCTAGATCCATTACATAATTTACTAAGAAAAAACCAAAAATTTATTTGGTGTAGCAAATGTCAAGATGCTTTCGATAAGATATACTATAGACTTTCCTGAACAAATCTGCCAACTCTTCAGTAGCTACTTTAGCTCTGTGTACGAGCCTTCTTTAACGATTAATAGCTGTGATACGGCAATTGCACACACAGAAAACAATAAATGTAATTTTGTTATTTCTAAACTTTTTTTCTCCAAATCTGATGTTATTAATGTTTTAAAATCTTTAGACACTACCAAAGGGCACGGACCCGATAAAATACCACCTATATTTGTAAAGTTAACAGCTAATAGTATCTGTGTTCCTCTAACCATTCTTTATAACAAATGTTTGACTGAGGGGGTTGTTCCGCAGGTTTGGAAAAACGCCAATGTCACACCTGTCCATAAGTCTGGGTCTAAAAATGAAGTGAGGAATTATTGTCCTATATCTTTGCTGTCTACTTTATCGAAAGTCTTGGAAAGGTTAGTTCATGATGCTATTTATCCACATTTGCACAACGTAATCTTGCCTCAACAACATGGTTTCGTGAAACGGCGTTCTACCATTACAAACTTGGTAATGTACACAAACTTCTTGTTTGAAAGTATGGATGAGCGCACCCAGGTGGACGCCGTGTACACAGATTTCCGCAAGGCTTTCGATAAAGTGGATCATGCAATTCTTCTCAAGAAAATAGCCTTTAATGGAATAAGAGGTGATCTATTGCGTTGGTTCCAATCATATATAATAAAGCGAACCCAGAGAGTGGTTATTAACGGTTTTGCTTCCGACAACATACTTGTAACGTCTGGAGTGCCTCAAGGATCCATATTGGGGCCTCTGTTGTTTATATTATTTGTTAATGACATTGATCAATGTTTTAGACACAGTAATTTCCTTGTGTATGCAGACGACTTGAAGATTTATAAGCAAATAAGAAACATAACAAATTGCTATGAGTTTCAACAAGACCTTGCTCGCCTTAATAAATATTGTGCTGATAATAAATTGCAACTGAATATTGAAAAGTGTAAATTTATATCTTTTACTAAAAAACGTAATAAAATTTTATTTGATTACAGTATTGGGTCGTATTCCTTGGATAAAGTAAATAACATTCGTGATCTGGGTGTACTAATAGATTCGGAACTACACTTCGATATTCATATAAGTCACGTCGTCAATAAAGCGTATCAAATGTATGGATTTGTAATGCGTGCGTGTGGACAGTTTAGGCGAGTTAGCACATATTTGTATTTGTTCAAAAGCTTGATCCGGTCTCAACTTGAATATGCCACTGTAGTTTGGAATCCGTACTATGATAAATACAAGTACATGATTGAATCTGTACAACGCAAATACCTTAAACGGGTTACTTATAAATGCAAACATCCTAAATTGTCCTATGAACAAGCCCTATCCAAATATTCTTTGGTTACTTTGGAAAGGAGAAGAAGCATGTTGGATGCTACATTCTTGTACAAAATTCTCCAAAATAACTTTGACTGTTCTCCTCTCGTTGACTACATTTGCTACCGTATACCGAGCTCTTCAGAAAGAATTCGATTGAACTATCCACATAAGTTATTCCATCTGAAAAAAGTAAACGGTAATGCGGGTCGCCGCTCTCCACTATTCAGAATTATATCGTCCTACAATATAATTTTTTATGAACTTGATATATTTAAACTGTCAAGTAGTTCATTCAAAAAATATGTGCTGGATGTGCTTTCGCGGGCGTGAGTGAATTATAATATTTATAAGACAGCAATATTATTATTATTGTGTATTATACATAAAATAAAGTTTATTATTGTATATTATAGGATATATACAATACTTATACATATTTTATGTTTACATCTTATAACCTACCTACCTTAACTGGTTTATGCTGTGACATAAACATAAATCCTTGGTTTTTATTTTGTGTTGCCTATGTTACCTTAAAGCACTATAAATTGTTAAGCGTCTTTATCTACAGGGGTATTATAGTTTCATTTTTACTCTCATAAAAATCTGTGGATAACGGTGCTGGTTGTACAATCATTATATGTATTAATGTAAATCTATATTGTAAATACACATTGTACAACTGTTTGTTATCCCGAATAAATAGAAAAAAAAAAAAAAAAGATAAAAGATCTTCTATGCTCACAGCCAATTTTAGAAATTTTTGATAAAGATTTACCTATAAATATTTACACCGATGCTTCTATTGAAGGCATTGGTGCAATTTTAAAGCAAGTACAGGTTGACGGTAAGGAAAAACCAGTAGCGTCTCTAGTAGTAGTCTCTAGTAGTCTCGAAAAAACTAAATGAGACGCAAAGAAAGAAGAAAGCTATCTACTTAGAATGTTTGGCAATTAGGGAAGCTGTAAGATACTGGCAGTTTTGGCTAATTGGTAGGTCATTTATAGTTTATTCAGATCATAAACCACTAGAAAACATGAATATCAAATCTAGAACTGATGAAGAATTGGGTGATTTAACATATTATTTATCACAATATGACTTTAAAATAAAATATGCTCCAGGAAAGCAAAATTTAGAAGCAGACTGTTTAAGCAGAAATCCAGTATTAGAATCAAATGAAAATGTAGAAGAACAATTAAAAGTTGTGAATTTTATTAAGATGGATGATATAGTAAGAGATCAAAATAAAAATGAGTTTATACCAAATAGGAAAGAAAAATTTATTTTTAAAAACAGTATATATTTCAAAAAGTTTAAAAATAAAGAAAAAATTGTTTTATCTGAAGAATTTAGCGTTGAATTAATGAAAAATATACACAAAGACCTTTGCCATATTGGAATTGGACAAATGGAAAGAACTATTGAACCATATTATACAGCCAATAATTTCATAAAAAATATATAAAATGTGTGTAGAAACTGTGACATTTGTGTAAAGAACAAATCTAGAGGACACGACAAATTTGGATTTATGTCTCATTTAGGGCCAGCTAAAAAACCATTTGAGATTATTTCCATAGATACGATAGGAGGTTTTGGAGGCTCCAGATCAACAAAAAAATACTTACATTTATTAGTGGACCATTTTACAAGGTACGCTTTTATTTTGACATCCAAGACGCAATGTGCTAATGATTTTATTAAGTTAGTAAAGAGTGTAAAGGATATAGAAAACATTGGTATGCTGCTCACAGATCAATACCCAGGAATTAATTGTAAAGAGTTCAAAACATTCTTAAACAGCAGTCAGATTCCTATTGTATTTACAGCAGTAAATGCTCCATTCTCCAACGGTTTAAATGAGAGACTTAATCAGACATTAGTGAACAAAATAAGATGCAAGATAAATGAAGAAGGAAGAAGAAGAGCTTGGACAACGGTAGCTCATGAATGTGTAAATAAATATAATGAGACTATTCATTCAGTTACAGGCTTTTCACCAAGTTATCTTTTATATGGCGTGGATGTACCAATTTTGCCTAGTGAATTTAAAGAAAAAAAATGTTTAAATGATTGGACAAGAGACAGGAAGATAGCCTTTGAAAATACATTAAAATCACATAATTATAATAAGAAATTGTATGATGAGAAACGTAGGTATTATAATTTTGATGTAGGGGACATGGTGTATGTAGAAAATGGTAATAAATTAAATAGAAATAAATTAGATGAACTGAAAATAGGCCCATTTAAGATTATTGAAAAACTATCAAATACAATATATAACGTTGATACTGGTCATAGGAAAATAGAATCAAATATGTTTCACATTACAAAACTAACTCCAGCTCTAATTTTTAAATAGATTAAGTTGCACACACACAGTTTAAGTATCTACCAATAATGTTTTACTTAGGTTTACAGTTCCTAGGGGGGGAGATGTAAAGAAAATATATTTCTTTAATAATTTATATAAGGGTCTTACACTGTCGTTAAAATAGTACGGTTTTATTCAAGTAGGTAAGTTATTGCTGGTAAAATAGTTACAACCTCATTGGTCTGAGGTTACAACCTTATATGTCATAAATAGATGTCAAATATTATTAAAAATTATAAAATGTGAAAAATTATTGTTAAAATAGAAAAAGGGCGGGAAACCTTCAAAGCGAGAGCGCGCAAGTTTTGAATATTTTCTAGATTTACTAATAATTTCTAAGTAAAACCAACTAAAAGTGTATTTCTGTAGTCAATAAAGTAATTTCCAATGTAAAGTATTAAAAGGGGCACAATGGGGAAGAGAAAAAAACCCAAAATAGATGGAGATCCTTTTCCTACAGAATCAGACTCGGATGAAAATGAAGCCGATAAGTACAAACCTTTTAAAATTGAAAATTACACAAGACAATACCCTGAGGATGGCGGTAATTTTGAATATTTAGTTATTTATGAAAGTTTGATTGAAGGGAAACCTATAGGAGATAGAGATTTGATGTCATTAGGCGCTGTCTTAAAACGACATAATAAGGGCATTAAGAGATTTAAGAGGATAAATAGGTTTAAGGTTGCAGCTATTTTTGAGCGGCCAGGGTTGGCTAATATGGCCTTGAATAATGTTAAGTCTCAGACTGAATTACAAGTCAAATGTACTATACCAGCTACACTCACGGAGATAACCGGCGTCATTCGTGGCGTCCCCACATATATGTCTAACTATAACATTTACAAAGGAATTTGCAGCTCCAAGGATGTCGTGTCCGTGCGGCGCTTAATGCGTCGTGGGCGCGATGAAGACGACAACCCTGTGTTACTTCCCACCCAGACAGTTGCCATAACATTTTCCTGTCCAACTCTTCCTGACAGTGTCGATATTAACAGCTGGTTCTTCGAGGTAAACTCGTATGTTCCACCCGTTACACAATGCCTACGTTGCCTTCGCTATGGGCATATTGCCAAATTTTGTAAAAATGCCCAGAAATGCTCTATATGTAGTGATAACCACCATTACAAAGAATGTAGTAAACAAGCCAAAGATGCTGTCTGTGTACATTGCAATGGAAATCACATTTCTATTTCATCAGAATGCCCTAAAAGAAAAGAGGAAATAGAAAAAAATAATGCAAAATACAAAAAAAGATCATATGCTGATGTTTTTAATAATAAAAATTTCCCTGAAATATCAAAAAAACCTGAAAAAATAATAAATTACTTATTACAATCTGACACCATGATTAATCTCATTATATCTGCTATACTTAAATTAAACACACAAAAAATATCATCCGACAATCCAACTCCAATAACATCGGAGACAATTAAATCTGTTTTGCTAGAAACATTTAATTCCAGCAAACAAGACTCAATTAGTAAAAATAATGGACCAGGTTAACATAGTACAGTGGAATGCTCAAAGTTTGCTAAGTCATAAGCATGTCTTCACACAATATCTTTATGAAAATAATATACATATTGCCCTTATTTCTGAAACTTGGCTTCAATGCACTAAAACTTTAAACATAAGAGGTTATAATATTGAGAGATTAGACATAGGTTCCAAACATAATGGAGTTGCTATTATAATTAGACATTACCTACAGTATCAAAAGATACAAACATATTATGATAACTCTTTACAAAATATTGCTATTACTTTACAAATCAACAATGAAAAAATATGCATAGTCAGCTTTTACAGTCCCACTTCTGCTACTCCATGTAATTTTGAATATACATATTTAGATAATTTAATAAAATCATTACCCAAACCATTAATACTAGCTGGTGATTTTAATGCACACCACACTATGTGGGGTTGCGCTTCCACTGACACTCGTGGATCAACATTGTTGGATGTCATAAATGATAATAATCTATGTCTTTTAAATGATGGCTCTGTAACAACCGTGGGTTCACATAACTGGCGTTCTAATGCCTTAGATCTTACAATAGTCTCTCCGAGTCTGGCTTTAAGGTGTAACTGGGAAGTACATGATGACTCCTTATGCAGCTACCATTTTCCTGTTTTTACAAGTTTATTATGTAGTTCTGTAAATATTAATACTAGTAGTAATATAAGTGTAAATTATTCTAAACCTAACTATAAGACTGTTGATTGGGAAAAATATAGGGAGTTAACAGATATAAAATTAAGCAATTTTGATTTTGATATATTTAATCCAGAAATGTCTTATGATTTGGTATTTAAATGTTTATTAGAATGTGTATCTGAAGCAAACTCTTCCAGAGAACTACCATTTCAACAGCAATCAAACACTAATCGTAAACTCAGAAAAAAGTTAAAACTCCCTTGGTGGAATGATATATGCAATCAAGCAGTAAACAGTTGTAAAACTGCTTATATAAAATTTAAACAGAATCCTACTGAGCATAATTACATATCATTTAAACAAAAACAAGCACAGAAAAAACTAACTATTAATAGGGAAAGGCAGAATGCCTGGGTAAATTTATGTAACACGTTCAATCGTCAGACCCCTTTATCTATTATATGGACTAATATCAGAAAATTTAATAAAACCTATCACAGTGCTCCCAATACTATTAATTCTAACAATTGGATACAGTCATTTTTAGATAAGTACACCTCTAATGTACAGTCTCAACCATTAAGTGACAATCCTAACAGTAGTCTTCAAGCGGAAAAGTTTTTCATGAAGCCCTTTACTTTAAATGAATTATTAGCAGCCATTTATTCTCGAAAAGACACTGCTTTTGGTTTAGATAATATATCTTACAAAATGTTTCAGAATCTTAGCTCATTAAGTCATAGAATAATATTGAATGTCTTTAATTCACTATGGAGTAAACAAATAATTCCAAAATCTTGGAAAGTTGATTGCCTTGTTCCCATTCTTAAACCTGGTAAGGATAAAAACCATCATGATTCATATCGACCAATAGCATTAACATCTTGTGCAGCTAAGGTATTTGAACAGTTGGTGAAACAAAGACTAGAGTACTATATAGAACATTATAGTTTATTGCCTTATAACCAATTTGGTTTTAGGAGAGGTCGTTCAGCAGTTGAAAGTTTGAATCATTTGTACTTAGATATTTATAATGCTTTGCTTAGTGGTAATTTCTTAGTATGTATTTTCTTTGATATAACAGGTGCCTTCAATAATGTTGATCATAATGTTCTTGTTGATGAGTTGTTTTCTCTAGGGTTCCCTGAAAAATTAAATAAATGGATTTTTAACTTTTTAAATAACAGAGATGTCTACATCAAATTTCAAAACAATTTATTTGGACCACAACCATCTCGTAAAGGCGTTTGTCAAGGTGGGATATTAAGCCCACTGTTATTCATTCTATACATACATAAATTAAATAGTATAATAGGAAATGATGTCAAAAATTTACAATATGCCGATGACCTCACAGTTTATTGCTCTGGCACAAATATGGTACAGGTTGAACAAAAATTAAACAATGCCATGGTAAAATTGAAAACATATTTTGATTATTTAAAATTAGAAGTTAACTTAAATAAAACTAATGTTGTAGTTTTCAGTAAAAGGAAAATATTACTTACTAATATTCTGTATGATGGTAGCTTGCTTCCTATCAGTAATGAGGCAAAATTTCTAGGAGTTATTTTCACTCGGAATCTTTCATGGGCTAGGCATGTTTGTGGCTTAGCAGATAAAGCAATGCGAGCATTTAATATATTAAAATCACTTGCTCGGACATATTGGGGAGCTGATCCAAAAATTTTACTGATCTTATACAAAGCCATTGTTCGCTCTCATTTTGAATATAGTTTCCTCTGTTATGCTTCTGATACAGTACTTGTAAATAAACTGGAAAAGATCCAAAATAAAAATCTCCGACTTATCACAGGGGCAATGAACACTACCCCTATAGTTTCCATGCAAGTAGAATGCAATATTCCATCTTTGTTATTAAGATTTAAGTATTTAAAATTCAAATTCATTCTTAAATTGCATACTTTAAAAAACTGCACTCTTTTAAATGAACTACAAAGTAATAATGTTCATATATTACATACCTCTTCTTCAACTTGTAAATGTCCTTATATTCTCCATGATTTGCAAGAAACATCAGCATATATCTTAGAACATAACATAAATATTGATGAACACTTGGCTTGTTACTGTGGTTCTTATGAAAGTAAATTTCCTGAAATAGAAATAGATATCGATCATGATCTTAGAACCAAAGAGGCGGTATATTGTAAGCTATCAAATTGGCCAGATTATCAGATAATTTACACTGACGGATCGAAAAGTGATACTGGAGTATCAGCGGCGTATTACCACACGAACCTCAAGTATGGCAAAGGTTACCGATTACCAGCTACCTTCAGTGTATACTCAGCTGAAGCCACTGCAATTATGTTGGCTCTAAATTATATACAATCAGATATCATGTGCTCTGACAAAAGCAAGTTTCTCATAGTTTCTGACAATATGTCTGTGCTTAAAGCACTGGGAAAACCAGGCTTTCATAATGCACACTACTTACTTTTTGAGATAAAGGAAACATTGCAAAATATATCGCTTTTGCTTTTGAAGGAAGTAAAGTTTGTTTGGACTCCAGCACATGTCGGTGTGACAGGTAACGAAAATGCTGACTATCTTGCCAGATTAACGAATACTCTGGGTGGCAACATTAAAAATATTTCAATTCCATGGCAAGATTTGATACCCTGTTATAAGGAGAAAATAACTGCGCAGTGGATGGAGGAGAGATCAATTATAACTCAATCAAAAGGATCCTGGTATGCTGGTATTAATAAGGAAGTTGGCCGAAAACCCTGGTTCGCTGCATCTGAAAATTATCTACAAAGGAAGTTCTACACACAGATAAATAGATTGAGATTCGGACATTGCAGATTTAAAGCTCACCTGCATCGTATGCGCCTAATATCCTCACCAGTATGCACTGAATGCAACTCACAGGAAGATCAGACTCTTGAACATATCTTTTTTACTTGCCCGGCATTCAACATACAGCGACTGTTACTAATAGACCGGCTCATGAATACACAAAAAAATATCCCGCCTTCATTACAGGAAATCTTAGCTTCTCCAGAAAATTTTATACCCATTTACGACTTCATATGCTCCACCCTTGGAGAAATTTGATTTGACAAACTCGGATTATGAAACTAACACTGGAATATAGGAGATGACAACATACAGTTAACTCTTATGAAAAAAGAACTTAAGATTTGGCCTTTGGGCCTGAAAAATTACGCACATAAACTCAAAATGGCTTATTTTCCAATTTTATAAAAAAATCAAGAAGATAAACAAACGCAAGAATTGGCAGTATGGCTTAGACCTTCGCCTGTCCTAAGAAAGGACGAATAATACTACTACTACTATTGTTAAAATATTTTTGTAAACTAAAAGTTAATGTTACAAGAAAGATATCGTGAAAAATAAACTTTAAATGTCGTTTCTTTGTTTACAGGTAAGAATTTATTATTTTGTATAGTACTTAGTATGTAATTTTAGTTGTAAAGTTTCTAATAGAATAAAACTTTGTTTACAGAGCAACACATGAAAGTTTTATTTTAATTTACTTCATCAATTATTAAAAGTATCTTATATACATATTTGATTTTCCTATAAAGAACTTTTTATAAAATTATTTTAAGTTCATGAACGTTAATTTTATAAAATTACTTTCTGTCCCAGTCACGCCTTGCTGTGGTAATTTAGTACGTACTGTACTAAATATAGGTAGCCGAACGAAATGGGCGAACCTAGTGACACAAGATTTTTGTATAGGTACTATATTTGAAAATGATTGATTATGTGATAATATAAATGGATCAATATATTAATTATTTTTATTAATTTGCCCGAAGTCAAATTTTTATTGGTACCTATATTGACTTCTTCGAGCAATCTTTAAGATAATCTTTCTTACGAATAGCATTCATTGCATGCTATAAAATTATTTATTGAATTTACTGCAAACACCGTTTTATCTCCACCAGCATTTAAAAATAATATTTGATATGGAATAGTAACTCTTTATATTATTAAAAGCTGCCTTTTGTATGGAACTGTCATTCTAGATGTTCTTAGTCTAAGCTTGTACCTACTATATTTTATTATAGAATATCTCATTACGCATGGCATCGTGACCGTGTTTTATATGCGTTTTTATTAACAATTAATCTCTTTCCTTTTGCGAATCAGAATCAGATTTGAACTTTTTTTTATACTACGAGATGGCAAACCAGCTGGACACTAGCAACATTGAGGGTAACTCACTTAACACTGCCAGTGCGACTAATGTTCGTATTATAGAATGAGTTTCAAGAATCAACGCCGTATTTATTTATTTATTTATTTATTTATTTGTATAGATACACCAACGACATATTCACAATACATTCATAAATTTTGGTTAGCAATGATATTATAGGACACTATGAATTGCCTTTATAGGTGTACACGGCATTACATTTTAGACGTACTATTACAAACAAGATTTGTATAATCAATAAAGTCAAACTCAAAAGCTTGAAGTAGTCAAACTCAAAAGCTCAAAAGTATTGAGCGTCGCACGTCTTTATCTATTTCTGCTTGATAGAAAGTGACAAACGATTCTCAAGACATTATTGACTTCTGATTGTCATTCTGTAATACGGGCCTAAGATTATGCCTTCCATGCCCAGTAATTACACTGGCTACCTTTGCCTTTAATCCAACTATTTAAAAGTAACTTAATAAACAAAAATAAATGGTTTGATTTAAAATAATTTAACAACGATTGATTTAATTTCCGTAGGTACGTATCACAAATTTAATAATTGATATATCTGTGGTACCTATTTAGTTAATATTAAAAAATAATTAAATTCCCTCCGAACTTCCATTAGGTATTATATGCTGATATTGTGAAACAACAGTCGTGATTTAGCGGCAGCTGCAAGTCGTGAATATCAGATATCAGGGACCACTGTCTTATCTATGGTGTAGGCAGCGACAATACCGGCATGAGGCAGGTAACGGTTTGGTTTGGAAAGTCGACACAATAGCAGACAGTCACTGGCGCTATACAAATGTAGACACAGTTGTGGACGTGCAGGCTTTGTCTGTTCTAATGTTAGTTTTGTAATGACAGTTCCTTATTAAGCGTAAGTGTAAACTTAAATATTGAGTTAGATTGCTTTGAAAAGTATCTCCTATTTTACTATTCTTTATTTTATTACCATTGACAATTTATTGCGATTTAAAATTTATCTTCTGTAAAACTTTGGAATAAAGGATTATGACATTTTTTAGGTTTCTGATATTATTATAATACTTAGTTTTGTACATTGAACTAATATTAGTAGCGCATAATCAACTCAATGGTTTTGCACGACTTTTCTTAGACGTTTGAAACAACCAAGGTTTTACTTACACTCACTAGAGCTTTAAAAACCTATCTAGGTGTACTTAAGCACCACACATTTTTGTGACAATAACTTTTTTAATAATGTAGAGTCCGTAAAATTACATACAAAGTATCTTCTACCTACAAACTGTCAAAATTTCAACTTGCAAAATTCCTCAATAGATTTTGAACCTTTAATAATATCATAGGTTAAGGTCTCTGAGGTTAAGGTTTATTTATTGTAGAAATTTGACAGTTCTGTACTACGCCTCTTTGTTAGTGGCAGTTTCTATTAAATGTTGTAACTCATTTTAATCTAAATAAATACCACTATGACTTGCTTATAATAAACTAAATTCCTGCATATCAGCAGTAATTTTTCTATCGCATTCATGTTGTAATTTTATATCCTACTCCGGAAACTAGTCAAAGCCACAAAATAAATATTACTGGCGCCAGGAAAAACATAAAGTTAATATATTATTTGTAAATTTATAATCAATTCTTTATTTGCTAGTCGCAGAGCGTCAGTGGAATAATTTAAATATTTGAATTTAAAACAACAATAGAAAACGGTTCATGTAAGTATGTAAGTAGTAGTTAGATGTTATCATTATTTACATGGACAAAACAAAATGTGTAAGAAATAATGTTAACAATGACAAAATCGGTCAGGTTTCATTTCAAGACATTAAAATAAAATTTAAGGTTACATTCTATTGACACGGCGAATTTATTGGGGCTCCTGGCAGAGTTAGAAATGTCACGTCCCCTTTGTTTCAAGCTGGCTTTTTTCATATCGACCCTCGCGGCCGCAGGTAACGCCCGATGATTTATTACTGCCCGTGTTTGTTCAAATAATCGATTCCCGGACAAATTCCTGGCAAGCTAAAGTGAACCCTACCTCTCTTTAAGGAGGGTTGATTTTCGAGCTGCGGAAGAAACGCATCACGATTTTAATGGCTCTAAAACGAAAATAGCCCGGTGCAGAAACGAGTAGAAATATTTGTTCAATACAAGACCGTGCAGAAATTCCGCTGGAAAATTAATATGCTAAATTCGCGGACCACGAGATATTTACGTGGTTATCAGGTTGGATTTTTTTTTTCTAAAAAACTAGTTCCCGATACGAATCTAAATTAAATTGAGATTCTGAACATGGGAATTCATATTGCATCACATATTGTGTTAAAAACTAACTATGCGATAATAACTGGTTATATTGCAGAGATACTGTGGTTAGTGGAGTGCGATTAAAACTTTAGTTGTGTTGCAAACATACCAGCATGTTACCGGTTTATGTGGGTTAGCACAGAATAAATCTATTCTTTTTGTTATGTTAGTCTGGTTGTACGCTTGTTAGCTACACAAGGAGCGGCAATACGGCACGGCACGCTTCGGCATGCCAAGGAATGCTGAAGAATCCCGCGGGACATATTAAATTGTAGAATGCCGCACGTAACGTACCGCGGCACGCCGCAACGCACCGCGGCACGCCGTGGGACATTTCGACCTATTCGTGTTAAATAAAATTCAGTGCTAAACTCATTTTAATAAAGTCTAAAAACATTTATCCACATAAATCCTTTGCCGGGCCATGCCGTCAGTGGACCCGCTTAATGGTGTAAAATATAGTTAGGTTTTATAATTTACTTTTAATTTCGTTGCAATGCTGTAGAAAAATCAAACATAGGAGTATTAAGATATAATGTACTGTAATGTAATTTTGAGATGAAATTTGGCATATTTTTAACGCTAATCTCTCCTGCCTAACGATACATAGTTCACACACAAATTGTTATCAAAATAACGACAAATCATTTACAAGATATACTCAAGTACGGTAAGTTTGTCAGAACACGTATCTAGTTGTAATGAGCTATCAGTACAAGGCATAGTGTGTACTCAGATTGTGCGATAAATAACGATAACGAGTACGTCTCGTAAGTATTCAATATCCTGTATTTTATAAATAAACCACATAACTTTTAATAAAGAAATCTTGAACTGAAAGAAAGTGTTCTTTACAAATATTTTCATGACAACTGAGCTAAAACCGGTGGCTCAATTAATTTTAGCTATTATAATTCAAAAGTACTCACTTAGCAAAGTCCATTTAAATATAAGGAGCTTTTTGTTCACAATAATAGAATCTATAAGACAAAAACTCGTAAAAGATTTATAGGAGTTTTGTCTCGTCACACGCATGACTAAAATAATACGGTTTAGATTGTAATTTTTTTTTAAATTTAACGCATAGTAGTAACGCATCATCGGTTAACGTGTGTAAAGTTGAGTGTTTTAATTGTGTGTATTTATGTTTTCTGGCGTATGCGATGCACTACGCATCTTCCATCAGTTAGAGTTTACCCCAATGTTCTTAATGCTTACTGCGCTTCCTCAACTCTTCTACAAAACAAAAGAAAGTACAAATTTCCTACTTTTAGTAAGTACTGACGAAAAAAAGGCCTAATATCACTTGTTTATCCTAACCACCCATCTGTATACACGCATATCGTTTCGGTCGTATAGTTTATCAGTTCACGGGGATCGATGAAGTTGTTTAATTACGGAAGCCTTATCACGCCGATGATTTATTGATATTGGCCCGATATCACCAGATAGCGCTCACCCAAATATTTCTAAAGTCAAAACTGAGCCGTAGTTTTTACAAGGCTTTTGATAATTTTAAAGACGACTTAGTTAATATTAATATCTGTTATATTTTCTCACTGCGTAATGTGAGAGAGAAAAGTGTTATTGGATTTTTTATTCTAAATAAATATTCTACGACAGGTATAGAGGTGGCAAACTATTACAGAGGCGGGTAAAATGTCAACTGTTACTTCGACTGGCAAATCAGCTTTAATTATATTAAAAATTCTCGTCAAATTGTCATTTAATGATAGATACTGAAGGGCTATGAAATTATGCGTGTTTGAATTTACTTATCATTAGTAGTTTATTCATTTTTCTGTGTTAATACACCAACAAGTACCCAAAACAGCGTTTTTTCTTCGAAGTATATTCAGTAACAAAAGTCTTAAAATTATAAAAAACACTTGCCGTGACTATATCTGCCTGCAACAACCAAATTACAAAAAGAAAAAAAAAATATCCTGATTAAGTAAAATAGTAAATAAATATCGTAAAAGTGGTATCGTTAGTCAGATTATTATACCAAAATTAAGAGGAAAACACGTAAGCGTTAAATCTAGTGATAAACAGATTTTGTCTTTAGTACGAGATAAGCTGTTACCTAATTTTGAGTGATATGATAACAGACGCTATTTTAAGATAACTCCGAATGACATTAGAGATCATTCGTTGAAGTCTCTTTCGAGCAAGTATTGCTTTACACGCCGTAGAAAAGTGTTAGAGTTTTCATTTCTTCTTGTCCCTTACTCTATAATCTACCTACTCTTTCTTTTTATTTAGCCACGAAGTTGTATATAAAAAAGGTATTGAATATATTATTTCTATTCTGCACCCCATACCATGTTTCTGTTTTGTTTGGCCATTCTCTCATGGTTGTTAGAAGAGATTACTTTGAAGCAATAAGGCCGCTTATTTTGTAACGTAGATATACTATATTATAACGATATTTATTTGATGATTAAAATTCACTCAATTAAAAAGCATGATACAGTTTATACTTAAATATCTGAAGTTATACTAAATAGGTTTTCAATTTGGTGCGTTAATTTTACTAAGCAATTAAGATCAGAAATTCACGACTTTCATCCGCTGCTCCGAAGTATTTCGAAATAAACAGCTATATGTTTACAATTTAACAAGTGTAATATTTTACCAACATCTATTGTATGGAGTGGAACACGTGTTTAATGGGCACTTGTCTCTAATAATAACAAGCGTAGTATATAAACTGTAGCATGGATAGAACTCGTTATAAGGAATTCATTTAAAAGAAGATTTAGTCTTGTTAAGTACTTATGCGTCTAAGAATATCAGTTTTGGAACTGTAAACGAAATAAGTATGTATATCTTGTGATTGACACCGTCGTGGTGGAAGTTGGTAAACTGCCAACACCCAAACGGTCCAGGTTCGAATCCTGGCAGGGATAAATGTTTGTTTGATGAACATTTATTTCTCCATATCTTATCTAGTATCTATAACACAAGTCCTTATACTTAATTTAAGCTATATAATTTGAGAGTACCTATTTGGATTAAGGGATACTGCCAAATGAATGTAATAATAGTAGAAGTTAGCATATTAAAAAAAGATCCGAATGCAGTTTTATTAAATTTTGGAACGAAAAAAGCTAGAAAAACTACTTTCTTGATTACCAACTCGACGACGAGTACCAACTCGAACAATTACAATGATATTTTGAGATCTTTGTACCCACGTAAGATTTAAAATCTGCAGCTTGATGCACTTGAATGTACTTAAAGCTTTAAGTACAGAATAGTGTTATTATTATAACGGTATTTTTTTTATGTCGGAGACGATCTTGGGCAAAGCTGGAAGCGTATTTCACCTTGAATCGCCGAGAGAATAAAGAGCTGGCTATTTTGAATCAATAAGAAAATGGTATTAATTTTCGATTTAAGATTATGATAGCTAGCCAGGTTTTAAAAAAGCCCCTACCAACTATCCTCTCCCGAGAATCAAATCTGAAACGGGAGACTGGACCACAAAGGTGGCTTTCTTATGAAAATAATCAAAATATAAGGATGTTCATAAAGGCACCCACACGATGCAACTCGAAAGGTATGAATTAAGAAATTACGAAAACCAGCTCGTTTAAAAATATCCCATGCGACTCGTATAGCTATTCCTTCAACGTGCCGCGGTTGTAACCTTGCCAGGAACATTACGAAGTCCGTTTAAGGGCTCCGAGGCGATGGGTGGGCGCATATATAAATAATTTGATAAATGGCGGACGGTAGCCCAGCAGGCGCGCGACGCCGCTCGTTTATATTGTTGATAATCTTGGTCCCAAGTCCCGAGACACCTTGCTTGGGCCACTAGGGTAGGACGGAATGTAAAATAATAATAGCAAAAAATCTTCAGGCCGTTAAATCTTCTGCGGTCGGTGCGTATTGGAGTCAGTCAACTAACAGTTCTTAGTCAAGGGCTTCTTTAATTATTTTTACGCTTGGCCTTTTCAGTCATACTGAGATTTTTAATACGGAGAAGACTAGGTTTTCGAGTCTGCCAGATGACCGAGAGGATTACTAGTTAACGAGTCTATCCTCTAGATTCTCGGTGTTCAAGATGGACTCTTGAAAGTACCGTAGGTTAAACAGTTTGAATTTAAATTTTAGGTTCTACAATAACGTTAATCAAACACAGGCTGGACAGCGTAATCCGATGGTAATTAATACAAGCTTAAATTTGTGAGCAGTCAACGCAAACAAACAAGGCATTGTCGGTCGCGTGAAACTCACGAACCGTGTTTGCTTCACCGGGCGACGAACCCGCACCTCTGCGCTTTTATATCCGTCCAAACAAGTACTAATTATATTAATGCGTTTTACCTACAATTAGAAGGTGTTACAAAATGAAAAACAGTGTTTAACTGTTTCGACAGTGTTTTAGGCGTGTTTACACTGTTAGATGTGAGATTAGACTGCTTTATGAGATGTTTCTACTATAGCGCCCACACTACATCGCGAATACAAACAATCCGATGGGTAATGTAATGATTATCGTAAACACTCACTTCAGCGTTGAGGTTTACGAGATGTTGCTGAAGTTTATTCAGGAGAAAAACTTTTAAAGACTTCTTTTTCGCTAAATTCTGACAGCTTTTTATGATAGACTATATGGCGTATTATGTTCTCATTTTAACTGCACGACAAGCAATCCTTTGTCAATTCACAGATAAGAAATACATTTAAAATGGCGCGCACATGTGCAACGATGGGTCCAGTGTGGTGTTAAGTTTGAACATTTTGAAATTTATAGTTGCCCTTCGCCAGGAAGATGGGCAAGGAAAGTGGTCGTAAATAAAACTGTGACTCAGGCGACCGGCTTACGTTCGAGCTATTTTCGACTTGCAAATGAGAAAATGCATCAGGATATGCGGAGAGGTGTCACCTAGAATAACAAACGATAGGTGGATCGAACTATTGAAACATTTAGTAGATATTAAATTACTTTCTGTCCTAAGACGGGAAATGATCCTGCAATAAGTGGTCGGACTTAGTACTTAAATCCTTCGAATATGCTCTAGACGATGGTTTCCTTTTAGCCAGCCTTTTTAAATTAAACTTCAACATTTGGTGAGGTAAAGTTAAACGTTAATTTAACATTTTTACGATATTTTTTTTCAATGAGTAAAGTCATTAAGTATGTAGATCATGTTTTTACTAGTGAAGTTCTATTTACATGAAATTCCGTTCTAGTTTATGCACGACGAGAGTGTTGCCATTAAATGTAATTTATTATTAATTTTTAAACTCTGAATTTATCATTTTAATTACTTTATAGTAAATACAAAGCTATTCAATATTCTTAGCAACGTTATCAACATTGGGTAGGTATTAAATTTAAGCACTATTTATCATTACAAGTGAACAGATTATTTTATTATGTTAATCCTTTTAAGTATAAATTAAATACATGATTTTGATAGCCTACACTGTCACATTTTGCTTCATTTCATTAGGGTAATTAATACGAATAAGAGTATAATAATAAAACTTAAGCATTGCGTGACAGTGATAGGCAGGTGCGATGGTAAACATTTACGCTCGCGACTGTACACTGTGTTGCGTTCGGACGTTGGCGCTAACCCATTGTTCTTGTTGCAAATAAAACTATAATTTATTTGGAGAAGATAATTTAGCACTTGTCTCAAAAGTAATCCTAGCGTGGCCCCCTGTCTCAAACCCGCATAATACTTCAATCAATAGGAGGTTACTCACCGCTTTGCACACCGGCTAAAGGCACACACTAAACCAACGTCACTGTATCTTACCGTCTTCTAAAACAACACCTAATTGAATCCATGTTATCATTAAAATATCGATCAGTCACACGCGGTAGAACGGTTCTCTGTGACGCGTATATTTTTACATTCGTCTCAAGATATTTCTGATAGCAGTCCGGTTTACGTCAAGAACAATCGCACACATTAACGGCACTAAATGGTGTTTTGTTCTATTAGTCACTGTGTAAACTAATTATTGCCACTGATCAGCTGAGCGAATGTTTGAAACAATAAATATCGGCGACGCGAACATATCACATTCGAACGTGTTACCACTTCGGCGAGCGGGGAGTGACTGAGTGAATGAACGAGTCGGTGCATTTCGCTCGCAGTGGGAAGGGCGCGGGCAGAGGGGCACGGTACGGTACGTCACTGTCGGCAGGCAGGCGGCGCTTTCCGCCGATAGATGGCGGTAGGTGTTCCTTTTCTCGTCACGTAACAAGTTTTTTTTGAGGGGCGTTAATAATTATGTAGTAGGTGCGCGCCGACGAATCTCTCGCCCGCCTCCTTATAAATTAGGAAAACGTTTTCAAATTATTCCCGTCAAACGTTTACTTACCGATTGGGCACATTTCCTTCTGTACCGTGGTCCGGAATCAATTTACGGGAATTCGCTTCTCGTTTTAAATTTCCACCTCTATTTGTCGATAAACGTGACGGAAATTAATGTGTACATTGCATTTCTCAAGCGTAACAAAATCGGGAAATTTCCGAGCGGTACCCAGCGTTAGGTAAAAATTCTATTTAATCTTGGATAGGCTTTGTAGGTAATTGGGAATAGGAATCGATTAAAGTTTCGCGGCGTCTATCGGAGGGCCGATCGTCGCCGAAACTCATTTAGCGCCGCGTCGTTTTCTCAAATGGGTGGGAATAAAGGAAATCTTTCGCTTTGGATGATGGGAAAGGCCTTTTGATAATGGTCATCAGTGCTCGATGTTAATTGTTATGTATTTTTCTAATAGAGCATTTCTACCACAACCTTAACTGATTGCTTAAAATTGCTATATTCTTTCGTGCGGCTTTATACGCCATTATTATGCATTAGTGAAAAGCACGAGACGGGAAATTTTAGGCCAGATACCTACCTAACTTGACCATTTGGAGGACGATGATTGCATAAGTGAAAAAATAATTGCGCGGCTTCCTAAACTTGAATGGATGATGTGGTAAATGACCGTCACCAAAATTACAGTAATTCATATATTAGAAGCTTTGCGTACTTAATCTTTGGTGGTTTTAACCTCTTTCTGTGTTCTGTTGCTTTGCCAAAAAAAAAATCATATTATATTGGGTGTAAAAGACATGAGCAGTCAAACGAAAACCACGTATTCTAAACATCAAAATAAGACATATTTCAAAAAAAATTTTGCTGGGAAATGATTTTTATTTTTTGGTGTTACAAAAAATTGCAAATTGTACTGCGCAATGTAAAGAGCTCAACTCGCATGCAACTCGCAAAACCGCGTTAATTTTGCTTGACGGCGGCCCCGTTCGTTAGTGTCCGTGCGCATCGAGTGAGATACATTGAACGCTAACGTTTTGAAGCCATTTTTTGTTATGAAATACTAAAAAAAATGATGATGTTTCTTTGGACAATAATTAAGAAATAACGTATAGAATACGTTTTCATAAAAAAATGAGAAAAAAAATTATGACTTTGACCTTCAATAAAATCGTAACTATCAATTTCCCAGGTATAGTCTAAAGGAAGAAAAATGTTATGACGGTGAGCAGAATACATGGTTCTCGTTTGACTGCTCATGTCTTTTACATCCTGTATATATTAGTCCTATAACATGCATTCAAAACTATTTAAACATTATTATATGTACCTTTGCCTTTGTTCTTGTTTACTTAACTACGGCCTGTATGTTTAATCTAACTTGTCTGTACCTATTTGACCCCATTATCTTTTAGCGTCATACTTAACAGGGCACCGATAAAAGTTTTATTCGCAATTTATTTAAAATGTAACGCTTCATAAACTTAGGTAGGAGGTACTTTGTAGAAATATGTTACATAAAGCCATCGTAAAGCTGACGCCACACCGCGGACGGGACTGGCCGTCGACGTTCGACGTGTACGTGACGTCATCGACGTTTCGTATAACAACGCTCGGCGTCACGCTCACCTCGACGTCGTCGTCGACGGCAAGGCTCGTCCGCGATGAGGCGTCCTCGACGAGTTTTGAAAGATAATTCTAAAGACTTATTTCAAGAAGAAAGATTTCTAAATGACACGATTGAAATAAAAAAGTAAACAGTTAGCGTAATAAACTTTAGATTTACCCAATGATATTATAAATTGAAATTACCCATTAATGTAATTTTTGTAATGTTTAACTTGTACTTATCGTCTTCTTGTTGAATTGTTAAGTAATAAAATTAAAGTAGATATGGTTTTATAAACTATTTTGGTACCAAAACTAACACCATTGGTAGCGAGCTTAAATAATTAACAGCATTATCACAGTGCAAAGACTTCTATAAACTGTGGCATTATTGTGTCGACAGGACAGTCAATGATAAGATAGTGTACCCTCTGTGGTGGAGGGAGCAGGGTGAAGCTTGGTTCCACCTTCGGTCATCATTTACCAGATGAGATGAAGGTCAAAAAATTTCCCGTACAGAAAAAACGTCTTTTTGATAGGTACTGTAGGCCGGTTTCACATGTTCGGATTAGGAAATATCTAGCAGCAGTTAATTAAATAGACAGTTTTCTATGAACTATCTGTCAAACAAACGCTAACGGGAACCTGTGAAACAGGAAATAAGGCTTTTATTTAAGAAAATCTATTCGTCTTCTCCCTTATAAACAACACCTTACAACACTGTTTAATATTAAGTACGAGCTTTAAACAACACTGTGACGTCACATTATAACCTACATTTTCAGAATTACATACCAAAGGCTGTAAATAACTGTATATTACCTCATAAATATATAATTAAGTAGTCTTTCGGTGGCGTTGAGCGCGTAAACAAGACATGGTATGACAGACGACGCGCACCACCGTAAACAATAGACCGCGATAGGGACAGATAAAAAATGATATATTGTCTATGCTGAGAGCGCCTTAAATCAATTAGTTATACTGATAGTAGATAGATAGGGACTGTGTGCTTATTTATCATACGTATAATGGTTCGAGTGTCCCAACCGTCCCAACGGTCCGAACGCTCGATACTTTAAACGACTGAGTAATAATGTTTAGTTTGTTTCATATAGTACCTATAGTAAGTAGGTATGTTATTATGTTATCGTAAAAGCTCGAACTTACTATGGTGAGCTCTAGGATCTACAGGTAACATATTATAAGATTTAGCATGGAAGAGATATTAAGTAAGGTAATTAATTAAAATATTTTTGTAGCCATCATAGTCACTTAAGAAATCATCAACAGCTCATATAATGTCCCCACCGAGGGGCTCGAGCCTGCCCCACATTAGGAGCGATTAGGCCTTAGTCAACCACGCTGGCCAAGTGCGGGTTGGGCGACTTCACAAACAACCTAAGAATTTCTTCATAGGTGTGTGCAGGTTTCCTCACGATGTTTTCCTTCACCGTAAAAGCGTCGATCAAACGTACATATGAATTCAAAATTTGAAAACACATTGGTACGTGGCGGGGATCGAAGCAGTGCCTCCCGGGTGGGAGGCGACGCTCTTACGCACTACGCCACCGACACTTGGGTAATATTACATAATATTTATGTTCAAGGTCTTTTGTTCTGTTCGATAGATACAAAAATACGTTTTTTAAACAGTCATAAAACTGTGGATTGCAACTAATAACTAAGTGCTTTTTTGGAATTCGTAAAAATAGAATAAAAGATTATTGCAGTTTTAAATACCTATATAACCGACAATACATAGGGAAAAATTTTACAAAGGGCTACTTTATCGATTATCGCGATCTTTTCCATATATAGGATGGACGGGAATTAAAAAATATAGTTCATTGAATATACATATAACTTAAACAAATATCTTGTATACCTGGGTGTTTTTAACAGAGATATATCTAATACGTGGTTAGAGCGTATCAAAATCAAATCAACTAACTGCGCACGCTCCCCTTAGTCTCATACACCAAAACTGAAAGCTAATAATAGCTGGCCCAACTATCAATTAGGCCGTATTAAACAGTTAACAAATCAAATTATAACCCCAGCAACACAATAACTCACTCAGCTCAAACTGTTAACGGGTTATTGCAACCATATTTCCCATAAATAGTAATTAGTAAAATTTGACCCGACGTTAGTGGTTAACAGCTGTTGGATTAACCCAGTCTTATCTTAGATGCAACGATATCTATCCAACTTCCTTCTTCTTAAAATTTTTGAGTAAGGTATGGAATCATTTTATTTTTGCATTTACAAACGCGTAAATGTTTTTAGTACCTATTACTAGAAAAAATGCACTGAAAAAAATCGACTTGTCGCTAGGGTTACCAACCGTCCGGATTAGTCCGGACATGTCCGGATTTCTAGGGTTCTGTCCGGACTTTGTTCAGCCCTATAGTTTGTCTGGATTTTTTGTTTTAGATGCAATACGAGTAATAAAACTTACCTAAGTAAGTTATTTGGAGGCGTGGAGCAGAAGTGTGGTCATTCTGTTCTTCAAAAAGGGAGATAAGACCATGCTGAAGAACTATCGACCCATCTCCCTTCTAAGCCACGTCTATAAGCTGTTTTCAAGAGTCTTCACGAACCGTCTTGCGCGAAGACTCGACGAATTCCAACCACCGGAACAGGCTGGATTTCGGAGCGGATACGGCACGATAGACCACATCCACACAGTGCGGCAGATAATACAGAAGACTGAGGAGCAGCCCCTGTGTCTTGCATTCGTGGACTATGAGAAAGCCGTTGACTCAATTGAAATCTGGTCCGTTCTGGCGTCCCTGCAGCGATGCCAAGTAGATTGGCGATACGTCCAAGTGATGAGATGTCTGTACGAAGCCACCATGTCCATCCAAGTACAGAATCAAGTAACAAAACCTATACCATTGCATCGAGGAGTAAGACAAGGGGACGTAATTTCCCCGAAATTGTTTACAAATGCAATGGAGGATATGTTCAAGACACTACACTGGAAAGGACGGGGCATCAATATTAATGGCGAATATATCTCTCACTTGCGATTTGCAGACGACATCGTTATCATGGCAGAAACGCTGCAAGACCTACAACAAATGCTGAATGACCTGACTGATTTATCTGCACACATCGGCCTACGGATGAACTTGGACAAAACCAAAGTCATGTTCAACGAGCATGTACATACTACCGGAACCGATTGTGGTGCACGGCGCCGCCCTCGAAGTTGTTCAAAAATATGTATACCTCGGGCAGTCAGTGCAGTTAGGTAAAAACAACTTCGAGGATGAGGTGAACAGAAGAATCCAGTTGGGTTGGACAGCATTTGGAAAACTACGCCGAGTCTTCTCATCGTCGATCCCACAATGCCTAAAGACAAAAGTCTTTAATCAGTGCGTCCTACCCGTTATGACTTACGGAGCTGAAACGTGGACACTGACGGTACGGTTGGTCCACAAGTTTAAAGTCGCCCAGCGGGCTATGGAAAGGGCTATGCTCGGAGTTTCTCTTAGGGATAAAATCAGAAATGAGGTAATCCGGCAGAGAACCAAAGTTATCGACATAGCCCACCAAATTAGCAAGCTGAAGTGGCAATGGGCCGGCCATATTAGCCGCAGAACCTACAACCGTTGGGGTAAACGAGTTCTTGAGTGGAGACCGCGTCTCGGTAAACGTAGTGTGGGACGCCCTCAGGCCAGGTGGAGTGACGATTTGCGCAGGGTGGCTGGCAGGAGCTGGATACGAGAAGCCGAAAATCGATCGAAGTGGCGAACATTTGGAGAGGCCTATGTCCAGCAGTGGACTGCGATAGGCTGATGATGATGATGATGAAGTAAGTTATTTAATCTTTATCAATGTTAAAAGCGACTGTTAGGCACCATGTCCATACTACTTTTACGAAGTGCTGATTTTTGCATTTTGTGAGTAAAATGTCCGGACTTTTTTGAACTGTCAGGCATTTTGTGAGGACCTTTCAAATTTCTAAATGGTTACCCTACTTGCCGCCCTAAAATGGTCAACGCAGCCGCCCGGATTGCCGAAGATGCGTGTTCGATTCCCGCCCGAGGTAAGTCGATTTTTTTCAGTGCATTTTTTCTAGTTTTAAAAACATTTGAGTAAGGCGTTTCGAGTTTACCATGCAAGTAACATTCTGATGTTTTTCTAATGTCCATTACATTTGTTGTGCGCGTATTTTGAATCATGCGTCACCATGAGTGCCTAGCCAGCCTAGCGTACAAACTTGAGGGTAGGTATGTATTTTTTTTGATACAGGTTACTACTTCACTGTTCTCGTGTCCATGATATGATATTTATTTTTGGTATTTATTGTATTATTGAAGGTTTAAAATCCCTCGCACTAAGCTATCTTCGCATCTGGACTCCACTTCTGCTTCCTATCAGGTAGAATGGAGTCATTTGCTTGACCTTTTTATATAAAAAAAAAAAATATTGGGATATCCCAGCCATCTGCACAAAGCGATTTGCTAACACAATCATAACGCAAACAGTTGCCTGCATGTTATCTGCATACTATGACTGGGGTGTTTTTAAGGCGATAGTGAATAAGCTACATTTAGGTAAGTTGTTACACAGTAGTCCGCATCTTCACTTGAGATAAGGTGAGTGAGAATTTGGAAAAATGCTTGCCTATTGATACTTAAAAGTATAAGATATTGCTATGTGCAAAATTTTATGATTTTAGTTCCACGGGTGCTATAAGGCCATAGGGGCTATTGGTTTCGAGTTGCTAAATATGCGGTATAAATGCCCGCATTTTTTGTTTGCCTTGATTCAGTTTTATTTTTTTTCAACCCCGGAATTCAACATTTTATATTGACTTCAATTTATACCACACCGCGTTCCAGAGAAAAAGTCTTGACAGACAGACAGCTGGGCAAAATGTGGTTCATTTTGACTTATGGAGATAAGGAACCTAAAACCTTATGAAACTGTTATTTTGTTTTATGGCCTGCCCGATAGTCAGTGCAACCTATAGACGCTTGTAACTCCTGAATGTCATTCTGCTTCCTGTCAAATCTGGCTTGGCCCAGAGAGAGAGAGAGAGACAGACCAGATCTCGGCTGCTCTAAATACAAACCACAAATTAATTATCTATTAATGTAACAAAATTAACAATAAAACAGGATAATAATTAGTCGCTCAATTGCATAAAACCTCATCGATAAACAGTCCATTAATTGTTTTCCTGTATCTTACCATTGATTTACGTAAATTATTTGCATAAACAAACATGACTTACATAGGTACGTGTATGTAATTGATGATGATTTGCGGAAATGGAAATAATGAAACATGCATTATGTATAAAATTATTATGCAACACTTAAAACTCAAAACTAACCACATTATCTAATACAACTGTAAGAGTAATCTATTACAGATAATTGTTGGATGGACTAGTCTTTTCTCGTATAATAGGTAAGTATCTACCAAATGTTACCTTTGCTCGCCTCAAAGTCCATGTTTGTCGCTTGCGTATGAGCAAGATAGCATGAATTTTAAGTGGCCATGTGACTATACAAATAATCAAAACCGCAGTGTTTCTTAGAATAACCCTGGATGCAAAACTCCAATGGGGCACTATAGATAACATTACCGTGTCCACATAGAGAATTTATCGAATAAACTTTCTTCTGCAGCATTCGCAGTAAAAAAAGATTCGCCAATTGACTAATATTGAAACAACAAGATTAGTTTATTTTAGTTCTTTCATAGTATAGTGTCAATGAAATGCTGCCGATATTGACACCATATTTGTTTTGCAGATGAGGGGTGTTCGTTCTAAATTTAAGATAATCAGCACAATGAATGACTGTTCATAAGCAATATATATTTGAAAATTTAATGTATGCACATAAAAATATTTATAAATTTAAGAAAGTCAGCGACGTATACAAAATTAATACTTGAAATAAGAATAAGCTCGCTGTGCCCACAATTAGGCTCCATAAAGTCAGTAATTCCTTTGCTGGTAATTGTATTCAGTTTTGCAACAAACTTCCAAGTATCTTTATGAATTATCTAATAATAAATTTAAATCTGTTATTAAAACAAAGCTTCTTTCGAAATCCTATGGATTACCTAAATGACAAATAAGCTTGGAAATTAATATAAAAATTGTAATTGCATACCATAAGACGTACTGTTAAGTAGTCGTTTACCTAGTGTAAGGATCTGAAATATAAAATAAATAAATATAGCCATGTTGCCGGCAGAGTAGAATAGCATCACCCTATATCTGCCAATGGGTGTCGTAGAAGGCGACTAATGGATCAGCAATGGAGTATTGATCATCTTATACTCCGTTCACCAATCCGCATTGGGAAAGCGTGGTGGGCTAGTGGCTAAACCTCCTTCGGAGGGCTATGGAGAGGCCTTGTGCCAGCAGTGGGTCGAATTATAAAGGTTGATGATGTGACTAAAAAGCGCTGCTTGTATAGTAAGTTATTGATTGTGGAGTAAAGTCACCTGGCATTCTGTAGCGACAGTTTTCTTAACTTGTTACAGACCTGTGTTTCCATTAAGAAATATCAGCATTCCTGTTACTTTTTTGTTGGTGATTTCTTGGTGGTTCTTCAAGCCTGTAAGGCGAACCTACCAAGAGGATCGCTATCTTTGAGGATATATTACGTAATATATCCTCTAAGATCGCTAGTAAGAGAGCTTCTCTGTCGACATACTTATTTTAGGCATAAATATTTCTGTGTATATAATTATGGTTTATTCCCAACCGATAAGGTATAAAAGCTGCCGCTATCAATTTAACTGAACGATAAAGAACAGTGTTTATTAAACTTAAATAATTGTAGATAACTTTATAAGTACGTAAATAATCTCCACGAGCGACGTATTAAAATGATACTTAATGTTAACAATAAAAACACGCTCTGGTGTTGGGGTGACCAGTAACATTGCCTACAGACCAAGCGGTCCGGGTTCGATTTCTGGTATAGATAAAATATGAACGATCTAAATATTAGTTCACGAGTCATTGTGGTTTTATACATTATACTCCTTACTTAAGTTTATTCATATCTTAGTCACGCCTTTTTCCTATTGCCTGGTATTATCACGATGTGGCCAGCTGACGCGACGATATTGTACAATATTGATACAATCATTATTCTAGGTAATTAGGTACATTTTCTGCAACAGGTATTCCCCTGGCAAAGACTTTGGTTTAGTACTCCGTGCCCTCTGACGACGTATAAATCTTACGACTGAAGTAAAAAAAAGCTTCGCAGTTTAAGGTTGTTTGTATGCAAAAACATGGGAAAAGACAATAGGTTTTAAAGCTAAACTAAAAAGTAACGGTGTTTGAGATGCGGGCGATGCGGGCCACACCTGTTATAAATCTTCGCCGACGACGCTGTGTCATTGTGCTCAACCACGGTTAAGCAGTGGGATGACCGGCCTACTTGACAGCGGATTAGCCGCGAGACATTTGCATTGTTTCTGTAATAAATCACATCGACAATATTCTTAGTTCCTAGTCTCGATTATCTTCTTGAAGTAACCTTAGCGAAGACTCAGTTAAATGAATGTTTTTTTTTTATAATAAGGTCGAACAAATGACTCCATACCTCATGATGGTAAGCAGAAGTAGAGTCCAAATGTGAAGACAGCTAGTGCGAGACGCAAGCCGCCGCGCTAGCTACCCTCGCCTTGCCGACCTGCTAGGTGCTTCTTCACGCCTCTTTTGAATGACCCTGGATTGTACGAAGGATGCTGCCAGTGAATTCTATTTCTTGATTGTTCGACAAAGAAATACGTTGCCTTTTTTAGTTCGCGTTGGAATAGTAGCCACAGTTTTTGTGGTTTGTGTGTAAGGTTACCTTTGCCTTCTGCGCTCTACGGGATAGGGCAGGGAACTAGAATTGGCAACGCGTGAGTGTCACATAAGTGTTGCGTGCGTCTATAGGCTACGGTGGCTGCTTACCACCAGGCAGCCCGTATGCTTGTCTGACAACCAAATAACATAAGTGGTAGACCCATATGTAGGGTCTTCGGGGTAGGTATCACCGCCTTTCTTATTTCTGCCGTGAAGCAGTTCGCTGTGTTTCGGATCGAAGGGAAAGGTAGCCAGTGTAATTACTGGGCATGGAGGGCATATCATCTTAGTCCCCAGGATGGCAAACGCACTTGCGGTGTTAAGTGATTTACACTTAATATTGCAAGTGTCTATAGGCGGCGGTGACCACTTAACATCAGGTGGGACGCAAGCTTGTTTGCCATCTCGTTACATAAAAAAACTTATAAAAATTACCTAAAAACCAAAATAAATATACAAAGTTTCTGACCTCAGGACCGGTTGTCAAGAAATACTGTAATCAATTTGCACAAACGAATACTGAATATTTTAATAATACACGAATTTTACGAAAAATACATAATAATTTACATTTCAAACACCCCCGCGCACGAAAAAAATGTAAATTAATGCAGTGAGCAAGCTACTTATTTAAAGAAGAGAAAAATATTTATATTCCAATATAAATTAAAAAGCAATGGATATTAATTATGATATGTTAGGAAACAGTTAATTATAATAATTTAGGTATATGTTGTCTAACATAACATTTTAACGTTCTGGGAAACGATACGCATATGACCAAAAAATTATGCTCGATTTTAGTACAGATTTTTAAAAATATGAAAGGAAAAAAGTGGGCGCTATTTTATAGGAATGTAAAGTATTGCTTTTAGATATGAGAGTGCCTAAAAAGAACCTAAAATTAAACGTATATTTAATTATTATTACTTTATTATATGCAAATATTAACCTCAAATACTAATGAGTGCACGTGGCATGTACAAAATAAAATATCTTGCTTTCTCGAAGATGTTTCGTTTTAAATACAAAGGCCTTTTTAAAATACAGAGATTATAATTAACTGTATAAGAAGAAGCAAATAATTATGTACGGATTCAAATAAATGCGTAATTTCTCAAATATGAACTAAAATGAAGTTTTGTCTGGTTGTTTGATCTTACTCGGTACAAGCAACTATTTCTCTTCCAGTCTATATGTTTCGCTGACAAATGCAACCTTATCGTCGAATTAGGCGTTGAAATATTAACTTTATTTTTATTAAGTTCTTTGACTAAATTATAATGCGCAGATTGATTAGTGATAACCAGCAACCAATGGCAATATTTATAGCTGTAAGCATTCGTTTATCGCTTGGACTTTTGACTTGTCAGGTGAAGACTTATAAACTGCTTGATCTCTGTCTGTGAAGCCTTATCTATTCCGGCTGTTACATTCTGATGACACATAAGACCAGCTCACAATCGCGACGAGAATCTTAAAAATGTTCACCTATCAGAGTTCTGGGTCACAGTGTATATGTTTTATTGATGTTTCTTGGTACCAAATTATGTTTCTAAGCGTACCTATTTTTTATTAACATGCGGGGCGTGCTTGCTTGTAGCGTAAGTATTTCTTAAAAAGACAAAGCTAAAATAATCTATATGGTTCGGAAAAATATATGTATCTACTTTCGATATTTTAGTATTGTTATAGTATTAACCATAAGATTATCCTCATTACCTTCACACGTAACTAAGTATTGTGATTTTGGGTAATTCATCAACTCGTCCCACATACCTACGGCCCATTTGGGACGAGTTGAACAAAATCAAAATAAATAATATTTTCGTTGTGCAACTCGTCCCATCTCAATATTAAATTGAGGAAAGATACAATTAGTAGCAAAAGTGTTAGCGTGGAAAAAAAAAAACGGGTTGGTTAGAAAATCTTTCATGATCACAACCATACTTATTATAAAAATTCATAAAATTTTAAATTATTTAAGAATAAAAAATATACACGGAAAAGTTTAGTTTTAGTTCTAATAGGTAATTTTTAGGAGTTGTTATGAGTAGGTTTATTCGATATAACTAAAATCACGTTTCTAAAATCAGTCATACAATTTATTTAAAAATAACTAATTCCACTTGTTTAATTTCCGACTGTCATAGATGATAGAATAATTAACAATAAAAAAATCAATAATTGTGAAAGATACATTTCACAACTACAACTAAAAGTATAAGTCTTTCTAAGATGTATCACATAGTAATGTAATTTAAAATTGAAAATAATTATTAAAAGTTGCTAAGATTTAGAATATTTTTTTGTACATCAGTCTTACTATATACTTAACCTTAAAATGACAAACTTTTTCTTCTTTTAAATTAATGGCGATCGCAGATTATGCATTGCGCCAATATCAAGTGAAAATGTACATACATAAAGTAACCGACAATTGTACGATAGATTTAGTTTAATATGGAGTCTCTCAACATGTGTTTTTGCAACAAGAACTCTCGGGAGAAACTCCTAAAATGAGAATAATTCTATACATATTTCTACAGTAATTTCAGAATTCCCGAGATCTTTTAATATTTCCACAATAAATTAACAATTTCTTGGGTTTCTCTCTTAAAAAAATGCTTTTTCAGGAAGCCACGTCTCAACAAAGTAATTGCTGAACCTATCCTTTGCTAGGTCTACGAGACATAATATGCAGGAAACCATCGGCCATTACATAACGAGGTAGATGTGCTAAACCAGTACATTTTCGGATATGTTTTTCACGAACTGCAATATATGTATTCCATTTTTTTTTTTGCTTTTCTCCACAACCTTTTTACTTCAAAAGTAACCGACATAACAATTGTTTAATTTCGTCAACTGAAACCCATAAATCTTTACCTTGGTCATAGGTAGATAATAGGTACCTAAATAATAACTAAACCTGGATTGCCAACGCCCTTATACTAATAAATGTAGTTGTATGATAAATAATTTGTTGAGTTATTCATCTATGCTTTAGTATACCTTCTGAAAATAGTTAAATAATATCGTATGTGAATTAAATTAAAAAACAATTATATTGATTATTTTAATTTAAAAAAATATACTTAGTCTTTCTATGACAAAAAAAAACAATCTAAAAAGATATATTTTATGTGGGTATTTTCGTACTCACTGTACAATGTGTGGATAAAGGTTAAATTTCTATACAGAAATTCGCTTGGGACGAATTGCAGAACAGATTTTTTATTATTTTTGGTTTTCTTCAACTAGTCCCAAATGGGCCGTAGGTATGTGGGACCAGATGACGAATTACCCGTGATTTTCAATTTAGAATTGGTTTTATGCAGTAAGAAACCACAATGTGTTGTCCCGATTTCTAGAAGGCAATTGGCGTAAACATCCGTATTACAACACATAATAGTATTAAGAGCTAATATTAACTATTAGATATGAGAAAGTATCGAACATCACGATAATAATTAACGTTAAATAACATAATAATATGCCTATTATTATTGAAATGCGAACATAAAAACTTTATTATAAAGGAGCACCTAAGCAGGAAGGGTTGTTTGAATAGACGTTATCATTCTCATCAGTGACAAAACTACCAACAGACCCTTCGACGGAGAGATAAATATATTGGAACGATCGGAATAAGGGATTAAGTTGTGCTAAGTATTCTGTAAAGATCTCACTTCGATTTCATCTCAGACTATAAGGATTTCTCCTATCAAATTTTATCGAAAATAGTTCTTCTTCCTTAGTTCTGTCTGGTAAATTTGAAACGACGTTATCCATGGTAAACGAATTTCATATTAAATTAGAGAATGGTATTGATTAAAAATATTCCTTTTTTGTGAAATATTCAATTTCTTTTGACAGCTAAATTCGAGTTGAGATGCGAAGTGAGAAGTGAGTTCTTTATAGGCACTTCTATGGGTACTTAATAAGAGATTAGCTATACATATGCATTTCCGCCGGGTGGCGAGTACCCAACTCTGACCAACCAACCCAATGTGTCATTCGACTGTAACTATGCCAATACATACTGGTGAGTTATTGCACCCACCCCAAGTGGATTGGGACCAGGAAAGAAAAACTATTTTTAAATAAAAAAAACGCCTTCAAAACTAAAAACATAAAATAAAAATTTTGTTTATAAAGATCTTCAACGTTTATTCCAAATATACCCCCTACCTCAAAAAAACATTTAGATTTTTATTAACTAAATTTTTATTTCTACGGTTTTAGCTTTGAAGGCGGTTTTTTTTATTTAAAACTAATTTATTTTTTGCTGTTTTGTGTTTTAAGTATAGACATTTTCAGGAAACTATCACGAGGTCGTTTAGACATAATAAGATTACGATATCATCGATGTCAATTAAATAGGCATTATTAGGGATAACTCAAAAACTGCTAGTCAGATGTCAATCAAATTTAAATGGGACCCATGGAATTATTACTTAAAATAATTCCATGATGGGACCACATGACAAGCACGAGCTTCCGAAGGTCGAATGAATCTTCAAGATCGGTACACTCAGTAAAGAGCTATGAGGTAACAAACATAAATAAAAAAACGAATTGGGAACTTCCTCCTTTTTGAAGTCGGTTAATAATACTCCCTTCATTTCGCGAGCTCATAGAATAGGTAAGTGAGTAGTGACCTGTGACCCCAAGGAGGCTTGGTGTCAGGCTGCCGGCCGTTAAAATGTATTGCCAAATCCTTTAGCAGTATTGTCGATATCAAGGCGTACTGGCACCGGGAGCAGGGTAGGAAAATGATGACTTACAGAATAGTCTTCAGGTTTTATAAGCTCACGGTTAATATTCGCAGTTCTAACCAGTGTGCGAGTAGGTAGGATCCGATACTTATCCGATCGAATAATAATCGGAAGTTGTAAAGGTATTAGTGCAGGTAGTTTCCGAGGGATAGCCCCGCACAATACGACGGGTCCCCGAGATATTTGAAGATAAGGGCATTAGGACAGTGGCAATAGGCCCGTGTTGTACTTAAAGCGTTGGTAATAGCTCAAATAAGAGAATTTACGACAATACAATTATGAGGGGCAGCGTAATCGTATTGTATAGGTAGCAAAAATTTATGACAATGCTCTATTAAGGCAAACTGGCGACGTAATAAATTTGTTGTATTTATTTTGTAAAAAAATATCTTGCTTAGCTTGATTTTTGTTTAAATTAAATTAGTTTAAAATTGGAATAACGAGTGTGTTGTGTAAAAAATTTAATATGTCAAGCTTTATAATTGGCTATACACGTTGGTACTTATAAGTTTGTATTTATAGATTTAAAAATGCTGTAAAGTTTGCAATAAATCTTTAAATTAAATAAATAAAAAATAAGTAGGTAATTTTAATTAAATTAATTTGTACGTTTTCTAGCGTCGCCCATGTTTTGTATGGGTTTTCCAGAATCTCCTTCGCCGACTGTAGTATTTTCCCCACCTACAAGATGATTATTAAATTGTCAGGCTTAGCTGACTACCATTGACAAATATAATCGTTAAGTCTCCTTGGTGAATAGTATTTTTTTTTCACGATAACACGATCAACGCCTCATCAGCAAACCCATAACAATACTGTATACTCATAGTGGAGCTTAAAAACTTCCCAAACTTGTATTTATAATTCCGTGCACGCCACAAGCCATCTACGATTACAAGTGACAATCATTCGGAATAAAAACAAGCGGGTAACAGTATCACGTCCTCGTAACTTGATACCCGTGAGCGGCCAGGAATCGAACCTGTGCTGACGCCCCCAGCTGCGACCGCAGCCTTGGGCCACGCTTGACGCGGAGAAGATCTCGATAAAGACATTGGGAATGAGTGAGTGTGGGCTGTTAATAGCTATTGGTTGGGTTACGATAGTTTGTATAATTTTTGTAATATATGGGTGATTAATAAAATTCTAACGCTGTGATTGGTTCATTGATATGTTTTGTGGTTTAGGTCACTTGTTCTGAGTAGTAGGAAAAGCAGTGCTTTTATTGTTTGTAATTTATTTTGTTGCCACTTTAAGGACTGTTTTGTATATTGGTGTATTCTTTTATTGTTGTATTTAAAACCACCACCACGAAAGAGAATACAACTTCCAATACTTCCAATAATTTAAAAATTTACTTTAAGTACAAGATTTTTTTTGCTGCAAAACCTAACTTCATTGGGCCTTGGTCAGATATTAGTTATTACAAGAGTAAATATTAAGTTATTCCAAACTACATAGAACTTCATAGCCTTCCCCGATAAATCGACTATACAACACAAAAAGAATTTTTCAATGAATAAGTTCAACATTCAACCAAACAAACAAACTCTACAGCTTTTTATTATTAGTAGCTATCACTGGAGGGTTTTACAAGTTGTGGGATAAAATAACTATTTTGTCATTGTATCAACTAATGTCTTTGTATGAATCATGCATGGGTCAGGCTGGCCCGGCTACGCGGCTATGCGATTAGTTCTGAACAGCTGTGCACTTAGCACACGCAGGGTTACCTTGCTACAGATATACGATAGAATAAAACAGCTTTATTTCGGACTTCACATCCAGAAATATTTTATAATAGATATAGATATTATACACGGCGAATTTTTAGTGAATATCTAGCCTAATCCATTTTAATAGGCAGGTAGGTTATTTTTTCCAGATTTGACGAAAAAAAGTCAGCTGTTTCATACAAAAGTGTTAATTTTCATTTCAATTCAGCAGATTTTTTCGCGATTTCAATAATGGTACCATATCAAGAGTTATTTGTATACAAACAACTTAAGGTCATATAAATGTTTAATTAGGTATTGACAAGAATGTTTGTTGGGATGACCTATCTATTAAAATAGCTGCAGCTCGACAGTCAAATTTGGTGGGAAGTAACGCTAGTTGAGTATATAAATATGTCATAATAAGTAGTGCAGGTACAATAATCAAATGAACATAACTACCCATTAACTTAAACCTAAGTAGTCATTAGTTCATATTTTGTGTAACTGTACTTCTGCCGTAAAACGATTCTGGCCAAAGCCGAATCTAGCCAATCAAGACTGCCGAAAACAGATTCTGCCGTACATCGCTGGAGGGATTCACCGTGTACCGATATGTAATGGTTATGTTTGAAAATTGTACCAATTTAAATAGAATACGAAAAACGAGAAAAGCTTTGCTTATAAGTTAAATACCTAATATCTGTTTCCCAACGATTTTCAAAGCTAGTTTTAACCAGGTTAGACGATCTTGCAAAATTGCAAGTTGGAACGTGGTTATAGAAAGACAATAGAAATCTTTGCAATTTTTAGATATCTTATTATCTTTATTGCAAAAAACTCAACTCTTGAATATCAAGATCATAAATAACTTTTGGCATATTTTAAATTACAAAGCAAACTTCTCTTATTTTATTATAATGTTCCGTATGAACCCAACATGAATATTGAATAAATATTACAATATTGCCTAATGATAAAACGACCAGACAATTCTATTAGTTCGGCAGCGACCCTGGCGCTCGACAATAATGTGTAGCCGTAGTGGGCGCTGGTTAGACTCTTGCGCAACTGGCGCGCCAACACCGCTCTAGACGCCATTAAAATGCGACCTAATCGCTCCTTACACGCCTATAATGCTAATTCGGAAATATAATATTTCTATGAAGTGAACCAACTGAATTTGTAAGTGGGCGGCAGTGTCAATAATAACTTTGGTCGGGCTGCAGTGGCTTAATTATGTTGTGGTATGTAGTTAAAGGGTTTCTAATTGAAATCGTTTTGCTAAATCCCAAAGTAAAGTTAAAGTAAGGGCTTGACAGAATGCAATAAAGCTTGCATTCTTTCAGGCCTTTATTTTGTAACGTACAGGATAGTGAAATTAGAAGAGGCAGGGAGAGAGAGAGAGAGAGAGTAGTAGGCAGAGATATGCAGAGATCAATTCTCTCCACCTTGCTACGATCCTTACATATTTTTATAACTTCATTTATTCTCATTACATTCACCTAAATACTTTAGACCAAATTAACTGAAAATGTCCTGTCGTGAGCGAGTGCTGAGACGGGACTTGAACGCGCGAACATTTGCTCTTCCATCTGATCTACACAGGACTGTGAGAACATTAAGATTTTGTTCCAGTCTATCGTCTAATACGTTACCTAATTTTAATTTAATATCGTTGGACAAATTTCGCATTGAAGGCATGACCGTGTGATGAAATAAATCACTTCTATTCTGATGATAATAGATCATCATTCAACCACATCAGTCACATGACGACTGCTGAACATAGGTCTCCCTTCTCCCTCAAAGAACGCCCCAACGACCGGTCCTGTGTTGCTCGCACCCAGGCGTGACCAGCAACCTTAACCAGTCAGTCTTCGTCAGTCCAACTTGTAGGGGGTTAGTAGTATTTCTAGTCTCTGTAGGTAATCAAAAATTACCCGTAAAAATACCTCTGACTAGTACCTAATCAAATCCAACGCCCACGAGCGGCTGGGGCACGCGAGCACATACCGGCTCGGGTTACGTGCCAGTTGGGATGCTGCATTACACGATTCATTTATCGCAGGTAATGTAACTTAAACTACGTCCCCCTTATTATAATCATGACTTAAACTGACGCTGTCACTTTTATTTGCTGAATGAAGACAGAGTTTTTAGCATCAGTTTTAAACCACGACTTACTCCATGTTTTATTATAAGGGGGCGTGTGATTACTTCCTGCATATGTCTACAGGTTTTACAGGTTTCTAGAGCTCAACGTGGTAGAGAATATTTTCTTATTTCAAGCATAGACTTTCGTATGTTAGTTATGAATCGTTTGTGGCTATGTAAATTAGCAAAGATTTTTAATCAGTACATTATCTCTTGGAAATCCTTGTGTACAAAAAAATCCTTTACACTCAACAAAAATATCTAAAGACTAGGTATCGTTTTAAAATATTAATATATGATTACATACTTTAAAGTCAAGTTTTTTTTATATTGCTTTTCTTGATATTCGAAGGAGTAGGCGTACACTGTTGCTTAAACATAATTTTAAATAACTTTCAAAATGTTTTCATTGTCACCAATGAAATTTATAATCCGTGAATTAATTTAGTATTCACATAAAATAGAATCATTTATGATCTAGTTAGCACAAAACTAAATAGTATTAACCTATTAATTGCAGAACTGTCATGATGGGTGATTAACTGCTCCTACGGGAACGCTAATGTAGCCGAACTCGTTTAACGTGGTAATTATCTAATTAAACATACGCTTGCCAAAATAACGAGTGTATTTTACGTTTTCATCGTCTATATGCTATAACAAGAAATCCTCTCTTTAAAGCAGGACTCTGGCAGGGAGACACATTTTAGTAGAGAGATGCTTGTAGACCAGTGGTGGATTAACAAATTTGCCGCCAGTAGGCTAATCAATTTTTGCCGCCCCTACTCACTTCTGATATTCGATACCCTAGTTCCACCGAGCATATGTCTAGTTCACAATCATATTAATTACATTTGCAACTTTATTGTGCTCTATCTTCCTCATTACATCAGCTTTACTCCCTTAATTAAAAAATTAGTAAAATTGTGGCTCGTTTTCTCGGTGTATAATACAAAAAATTGGGCCAAATTTGCCGCCCCCAAAAATCTGCTGCCCTAGGCTCCAGCCTACTCAGGCTACTGGTAAATCCGCCAGTGTTGTAGACAGAAATGTGTTGAGCTGAAATAGTTCCTTATTCAAAAATTTAATAGTTCATAATAAAATTTGTCCCTCTATCGGCCTATTTTCCTGTGGTAGGTACTACCACAGATAATACAGGGTGTAAAAGACATGAACAGTCAAACGAGAACCATGTATTCTGCTCACCATCATAACATTTTTTTTCTTTAGACTATACCTGGGAAATTGATAGTTACGATTTTATTGCAGGTCAAAGTCATAATTTTTTTTTAATTTTTTTATGAAAACGTATTCTATACATTATTTCTTAATTATTGTCCAAAGAAACATTATCATTTTTTTTAGTATTTCATAACCAAAAATGGCTTCAAAACGTTAGCGTTCAATGTAGCTCACTCGATGCGCACGGACACTAACGAACGGGGCCGCCGTCTGGCAAAATTATCGCGGTTTTGCGAGTTGCGTGCGAGTTGCGCCCTTTACATTGCGCGGTACAATTTGCAATTTTATTTAACACCAAAAAATAAAAATCATTTCCCAGCAATATTTTTTTTGAAATATGACTTAATTTGATGTATAGAATACATGGTTCTCGTTTGACTGTTCATGTCTTTTACACCCAGTATAATACTAGACTAGGTAGGTACTACCTGTCTTTTCCTTCCATTTGTGCATATCAGCTGACATTTTAACTTTTACTCTCCGTTCATTCCTAAAACATCACACTCTATCTAAAGCTTCTGCAGTCTTCCTCTTCCCCTAAAGTGGGCTCGAGCCCCTCGGTGGGGACATTATAATATGAGCTGATGATGATGATCTGTCGAGGCGTTAGCGTTTATAATTTTAAATAACTGTGAATTTATTTAATTTATTCCAAGATGTGATTGTAGCTATTGTAATGCGTTTCGGAAGAGCAGAAAATAAATGTGTGAAGAGTGTAGCCGCGATGCATTTCAATGAGGTGGCGACGCCGTAAACCTCTCCGCGGGCCATTGCTCACTCAACGTTGGGTTTATTCGTGATACAAAACAAAACTGAATTAATTTTACAACAGTGCGGTGAAGACGAATTTATTATTAAGAAGGTGATCATGTATTAGCATGTTTTGTGCAATAAATACGCACAATTGAATAGGTAGGAGCTTGCGTACCAAGCCTATGGAGCTATGTACCCTGTGTAAGTTTTTTTTTAAATGTAAAAACGTAACTATTTTAAAAGTCTAATGGGCTGAGTTTGTATAGGAAAAGTGATTTACGGTTCTTTCGGCTTACACAAAGGGCTTGTTTTAAAGGTACAAAGTAAGTTCTCATTAACGTTCATCTGAAAGATAGTCCATCATACAAAACTGTCAATTTGACTGCTGGATGTCTGCTGATCAGAACTACCGGGCCCTTAAGGTTTTTCTAATGATATTTGGTTGGCAAACAAACTACAGCCTGCTTGGTGGTAAGACTAGTAAGCAGTGGTAAGGGTATCTACTGAAAACTTCTATAACACAACACTACAAACGAAAAACTTGTTTTTAACAGGCGAAGTATAGCAAAGCAGTTCTTTATGTATTTTTATTTATTAATAAATACCACTGCCACATGACACATATTACATAAATTATAACACAGTATCTGATATGTATGCAACACAATAACGGCGTACATAGCTCTTACAATTGAAAAAATTAAACTACCTCTAACAGTTATTCTGATTAACAGTTAAAATGACAAAATAATTTCATTTGAAATATTTTTATACCATCCAGGTTACACCTGGATGTTTTTGTGTCCATTATCTTATTTTCTCCATTATTTTTGTGTCCATTATCTTTTTATTGGAATAATAATTATTATCATAATTTTAGACTGCCTAAATATCTGTGGCGACTACTCCTTGCCAATGTACTATTACTTTATACTGTATAATTATTGATATAATTTATAATGGTAAATTGTTCGGCACATTTCGTTTATTTCCCTTACATTGGACTAATTTTCATTAATGGATTATGAATATGATATATCATATTCAATAAGGCATAGGTACTATTTAAAATGTAAATATTATTATTAAAATTAAAAATAACAAACCATAATACTGACGTATAATATCGTTCACGCAAAAAACTTATTTATGTCAATGACTAAACTTATTCAAAATACTCGCACAATCTCTTAAGAAAAATACTTTATTGGAGTAAGAAATATTAACGCGGCGATATTATTTCAAATTGAATTATTAAACGACCGAAACGCTCACGGTTTGAATAATTTAATTTATTTGTTTAAATAATTTCATCATAAATAATGTCAAAGATTTTTATGTCGTAGCCGCTCGGATGCCAGCGGCGCCGTAAAATATTGCAACTCGGCTGTAACACGTTTGTGGCTCGAGCAGCCAATATTTTTATTTTATTTATTGTCTAAAATAAAATGCGGTCGATATTTACAGTTTAATTTATGCTAGAAATTGAACTGGTTAATTCTTCTTAAATATTAAATGTCAATCTTTTATTTCGAACATAGTTATTAATTATTTTTAATAGTTTGTTTACTTAACAAAAAAAAAATTACAATAATAAGTAAGATAACAAAATAAATAGTTATCTAAAAGGTTGACCGGTTGAACTTTCAACTCTTATTTTAATTGATTAATTAAGACTGGTTTGTATGAACTCATCTTATAACACAGATTTAACATTGGAGTTGCAGCTTACTTGTGAAAATAAAATATTTAAAAACCGTACCTCAAATGAAGTTATTGAATCAAATTATACATAATTCCATATACAATTAAAGAAACCAAAATAATAAAAACCATTTTCCATCGGTATGTCACACGTCTCAATGTACCAGGCGTCCAGAACTCAGCAGGAGGTTCAGAATTCCGTCGATAGTAATCTATACCGAGCCACAGTATTCCCTTTCTCGAATGTTTACGAGTACTCGATATGTTAATCGTGTTATTTTTATTCGCTTCCTACGCGTTGCGGAGTCGATTGGCTTGGAGATGTCTGTGGCTGGTGATAATTGTTTTGTCTGTACGTTTTTACGCCAACGCTGCTTGGAATGGAGCTGGGTTATCGCAGAAATATTAATAAGTAGTTTGTGTGCAGTAATTTATAGGTACTTTGTGACAGTGGTCATACAGAGAATCATAAAATAAACATGTTGATCTATCTATTACATACTTGTGATAATTTAAAAAGCTATGAATTATTATTGCATTAAGATTAATGTTTCAAATTAATTTTGTCATGCAACATAAAACATAACTACGCCGACCCCAAATAAAATTAGGAGCAGGACAGGCAAATTATGATAAATACTATAAAATAAATATATAGGTAATTTACAATCACGCCAGTCGAGGTTTTCCCAAAGGAAAAAAATTGGAAATGGATTTCTTCATAACAGGCGCGAAATAGTCTCCAAAAGGCTCCACCGTGCGAGTGATACCCCTGGTATTGTAGGTGTCTGTAGGCTGCAGTTAATGTGCTATAAAAACATGTTTGAAACACAGTAATTCATAACTGCACAATTTTATTCATAGTAGCTTTTTATTGTAAATTGCGAAAAAGCTGTTTATACACCTTTCAAAGTATTTTTATGTGCTATGAAATTTTTAATTTTGTTGTTAACGTACCTACTTGGCTCATGTTTTTAAGGATCTCATACAAAGTCAATAACAAGTTGATCGTGATATTTTATAGATACCTACAACATTAATTTGTTGTTCCCACTGACGGCACGAGTGTGGCGACTTTTATATTGGTCTGAGGTGGCAAAGGATTTTTTTTATAGTCGACAAATGATTTCGACCTTATTTCAATGACATTAGCACTGACATTATTTTATTATACAAGAATAGGTCGAAAACTTTCAAGGTATGACGAGGCGTCATTCGCCGAGATGCCACGGCGGCACGCCACTGCAACACTCGAGACGCATTAGTTTACTTCATGTTGAAAATGAAAGGAAAATGAGTGCTATCTAGTATATTATTGATATGGTACGCCACAAGATCGTATCGTATGCCTAGGGATATTGAAGGATCCCGCATCCTTCAATATCCCGATGCCACAGGATGGTTTAAGTATGCCGCGAATTTTTCAAGGATGGGGACTAATTTAACTCTCCATAAAATGTCCCATTCAATTTCGAGATCGAACTATTGTGGCACGGCACGACGTGGTATACCAATGGAATGTTAGGCGTCCTATAGAATAACATGTATCACTAAATAGGACTTGCTATTCTGCATTCGTAATCATAATACATTCATAGCGTCATCCGTTGTATTTGCAAATTGGATAATTTGAAACAGGATTGTCTGCTTATTAAGGCTCACACATGAATACTGATGTATTTTTTAATATTTCCCTTTCATTGTTATTTCTACCATATATGATTTACCGGTGATCACACTGTCATTACACGGGGTATTAAGAGGATGTTACTCAAATTATATTTACTAAGCAGATCCTAAGGATGCTTCCAAATAAATCTACCAATAGGATAGAGGACAGTTGTGTGGAGGGTGGTTACCAAATTTTTTTGGAAGATTTGATTGGCGGACCTCTTCTTGCCGTTATGCTTCCTAGCTGTGGTGGAAAAAATAATACCTACTATAGATCTAGACATCAGGTTTCTTTTTGAAGGTTTTATCGTATAAGTTGCGATTTATTAAGAGGGCTGTTACAGCATCACAGGAGGGATTTTAATGCGGTGATGTTGGAGAGCCCCCGGTATTTATCCAGCACAAAGGGATTTCTATTTGACATGCCTCATCCATGGTATAGTTTTTCTGCCATTTACATACCTTACAAATCTATTCCAAAATTTGCAATCTTAGGCGGTTACAAATTCATTCTAAACGTTTCATTAAATCCACACACTTCTTTTGAATCAAAATAAAAGCCCAGTACTTCATTTATTTATTTATTTATTTAATAATTTATTGTACACGGATACAAAAATGGAGAACATATTGGTATAAAAAGTACAAAAGGTGTGGCTTATTTCTAATAGAAATCTCTTCCAACCCACCTACGAAAGGAGAAGTGATGCGAGACGCGAATGTCGTGTGCATATAAATATACCTACAGATAAATAAAAATAATATAAATACATTAATAATAATGCGATACATTATCCATAAATACGGTATAATACAATATATATCTACATACATAAAAATATACATATATACATACATATATAACATGAACATTATAAGTACCTAATAAAACATTGTTATACATAAAACAAAAATACGAAATAAATCTAACATAGAGAAAGGTAGTGCTCTTTAACTCTTTTCTTGAAGAGAGGAAGTGACGAAATTTCACGTATTGCTGGCGGTAGTGCATTCCATAGCTTTACTGCATGAACAGTGAAGGAGTCAATGAAGAAATCAGTACGGTAAGGATTGGAAGGAAGCTTAAGAAGAGTGCGGAGATGCGATCTGCAGAGAATGCCAGGAGGACGAGCAAACTCAAAACGCTCACGAAGGTAATTTGGATAAGTTGGGTTATGTAAAATATTAAAAAGAAGACAAAGAATCCGTGAATTCCTTCGAAATCTGATTGGGAGCCACTTGAGCTGAGATCGGAACTGAGAGACGTGATCGTATTTACGTAACCCAAATATAAAACGTATACATAAATTCTGCAGTCGCTCAAGTTTGTTTAATAGTTCCTCCGTGATGTCCAGATAACAAGCGTCTGCGTAATCTAAAGTAGGAATAATCAATGACTGGGCCAAAGAAATTCTAGTATGGAACGGTAAAAAGTGTTGTAGAGATTTAAGCATGTGGAAGGAGGAAAAGACTTTGCGACTTACTTCGTTGACATGAGCTTTCCAATTTAGATTGCTGTCAAAAATGATACCTAAATTTTCCAGACCCAGAGCCATATTATTATAGATCTAACGTCGGTTGTCTGAATGAGCTGCCACGTGCAGGTTAATCCATTGTTTCCAGCTGTAACTGCGTTTGTTCATACTCACTTTATTGACCACCAGGGCGGTGGTGCTGTGGCCCACCTATGTAAGTAATCAGCAATAGGGCGTAAAGAAGTTATTGACGTGGTCTATGCTGTGAAGAAGAGAAGGTTCCAAGTATGTATATCTAAATTTTTATACTAAAATTTCCGAGTCGATTTTGGTCACTCAAGTCGAGAAATTTCAATTGAATTTGGAAGTTGTGTGTGAACGAGGAATGTTTGATATTCCGCAATCAGTACACAGCTAATGCCAAATACCTAACAATATTTACATTGCCTGTCGATTTTCCGTGTGAACCTACAATGTCCACTCAAATATTCGCGTGTGATGTTCTCTTGGCGTTGTAAAAAATGGAATGAATAATACATGACCAGTAACGTGTCTTACGAGGCTCGACGACACTATATCCTGCGGGCCAGTACCTGTTTGAGTACGATTTACACAGAACCGGGGCGGTTTTTTGGTAAATATTGCTGTAGCAGGCCTTTCCCAGCGCCAATGGAGGGTTTTAGGAAGGCGAAGTTCTTGGTCCCATATCCCGAAATTCTCTTATATTTTCTTGTAGACCGGTATCTTCAGAGTTAGCTTCGACTACCTGCGGGTGCTTCTAAACCAGGAATTATACACAATTCCCAGGAAATCTATTACAGGCTTATTAAGGAAATGTGTGAAATGACAATTTTAGTATTATTTAATACAACTGACGAAGACACAAATAGTAAATTAATGTACCTATATTAGTAATTAACGCTACGCTTGGTCATAAAAAAATTACCATGAACTACGTTGTAAACTTCGCACGTTTACGGGCAATTTTAGGATTTGTTTATAGATTTTCCGGATTTCTTGCATTTGCTATAACAGATACATTGAATATTACTTTAGTTTCCAAAAATTTCTCATCCAAAAAAGGGTCCGCTGAAAGTTGCATGCGTCGTATAAGTGTAAAGGACACTAAAGAAGCGCGCGCGCATGCGGAATAGAGATAGATCTAAAGTCGTTTCTAAGTACTTGTGACTAATCCTAGCTAAAGTTAAATCAATATTGTTAGTCATTAAATACATGGACAACTCAATCTATACAGATAGGAAGAAAATACTTTATTAGGTTTGAATCATGGTAGGAACTAAATTGCTTTTGCAATATGAAAAGACGCGAGACATCAAGCTATCGTACCTAAATTATGCTTCTAAATTAAATTTGACGAGAAAATTCGTAACCTTCAAACTCAAACTCGAATTTTTTTATTCATTTATGTACAATTTGTATGCTTGAAATTTGATGATATCCGTTCACGAGTCTGCCAGCCCCCTGATAGCGCAATTTACGAACGTAAATAATAAAACCCAACGAAAACAAAATCGTTATCGTTTTCATGTGTTTTGACTTCTAACAACTGTGAAGCTGTTGTCAAAATGTATGAAAACGGCAGCGTTTTGGAATTGGTTAAATACGATAAAGTAGCGCGATCCAGGGGCCTTGTTCTGAAAACAACCGGCAGGAAACTCAGCAAGTTTGTTCGCCGCATTACATAATCATTAATAATGGAAAGAGTTATAAGTTCAAAATAAAGTTAATTTCAACTAAAAAATAATGTCGCTTCCCTGCTAATATAAGTATAAAAATGCTATCTATTTTTTAAGAATTTTGTAATTTTTTTTTATGTTACGAGATGGCAAACAAGCTTGCGGCCCTCCTGATGTTAAGTGGTCACCGCCGCCTATAGACACTTGCAATATTAAGTGTAAATCACTTAATACCGCAAGCGCGTTTGCCATTCTGGGGACTAAGATGATATGCCCTCCATGCCCAGTAATTACACTGGCTACCTTTCCCTTCAATCCGAAATACAGCGAACTGCTTCACGGCACAAATAAGAAAGGCGGTGGTACCTACACAGACGACCGAACATATGGGTCTACCACCTAGTAAGATATACAGGGTGTAAAAGACATGAGCAGTCAAACGAAAACCATGTATTCTGCTCACCGTCATAACATTTTTCTTCCTTTAGACTATACCTGGGAAATTGATAGTTACGATTTTATTGAAAGTCAAAGTCAAAATTTTTTTTTTTATTTTTTTATGAAAACGTATTCTATGCGTTATTTCTTAATTATTGTCCAAAGAAAAATTATCATTTTTTTTAGTATTTCATAACAAAAATTGGCTTCAAAACGTTAGCGTTCAATGTAGCTCACTCGATGCGCACGGACACTAACGAACAGGGCCGCCGTCAAGCAAAATTATCGCGGTTTTGCGAGTTCCGTGCGAGTTGAGCCCTTTACATTGCGCGGAACAAATTGCAATTTTTTGTAACACCAAAAAATAAAAATCATTTCCCAGCAATATTTTTTTTGAAATATGCCTTATTTTGATGTATAGAATACGTGGTTTTCGTTTGACTGCTCATGTCTTTTACACCCAGTATAGGCTTATACTATAAATGTAAAAATTCGTCATCTGCGTTAATGGTAAAGTAATGTGGTTAACCATTTGAGTCTCAATGTAATACTCCGTTTACCAATCCGCATTGGGCAAGCGTGGTGGACTACTTCCTACACCTCCTTCGATAACAAGGAGAGGCCTTGTGTTCCAGCAGTGAGTCGATTTATAAATGCTTTTTTTTTTTTTTTTTTTTTTCTCTTTATTTTGGCACGAAACAGTCATTACACAACTATTATAACAAAAACGATATAGACAACGAGTGCCCAAAATTTACATTAAATACTTATAGTGTAAGTAACAAAGTAGATATGCATAGAAATAGAAAACTAGGAACTAGGTAACAGTAAACAATAACAGATTAGACCACCCAAAACTGTCAAAATTAGTCCAGTCAATTTTCAACCTCCATTTACTTCATAGAGTATAAGATCGACCGTGAAAATTCGACAGCCCGTGGTAACCCAATGTGCCGTACATAATTATGTAATGTATATATATATATGAATTTATCCATCAAATATAACGATAGCTTGTTTGTGAATATCATACTGGTCATTTTAACATATTAAAAATTTTGGATTTAATACTAGTTAGGGTGTTACAGAACAAGTCTATTTTATAAAAACTATTATTATACATTTTAACACTGGTGTACACTGTGTTAAAATGTATAATAATAGTTTTTATGGTGTACACTGTCTTAGTGAAAAACCAGCTGTAATTACGGCAAAGGATATTCAACTTGTATTAAAAAAAATGACACGGGGCAAATCTCCTGGGCACGATCACTTAAGTATTGAACATCTGCAATATGCTGGTGCACACCTGCCTCGAGTCCTGGCCTTATTCTTTTCTCTTTGCCTTAGTCACGGATATTTACCAGATAGCATGTTAAAAACGGTAGTGGTTCCTATTGTCAAAAATAAGACTGGCGATACTAGTGACAAGTCTAATTACAGACCAATATCATTGGCAACCATAGTAGCTAAGGTGCTGGACAGGCTGCTTGATCAGCAGCTGGGCGCTCATATTAAACTTCATGATGCACAGTTTGGCTTTAGACCGGGTCTGTCTACTGAAGCTGCTGTCCTGTGCCTCAAGCAGACTGTCCAGTACTACACCGATAGGAATACGCCTGTATATGCTGTATTTTTGGACATGTCCAAAGCTTTTGATTTAGTTCAATATGATATACTCTGGAAAAAGCTCTATAATGATACCAGTGTTCCACATGAGTATATTTCCATCTTGAAATACTGGTATGCTAATCAAAAGAATTATGTTAAGTGGTCTGGAGGGTTTTCAAATATGTACAGCTTAGAATGTGGTGTACGGCAGGGGGGAATAACCTCACCAACCCTTTTTAATCTGTACATAGACAAACTGATTGATGAGCTTAGCGGCGCCGGAGTCGGCTGTTCTGTCGACGGTACCTTTGTCAACAATATAAGTTACGCTGACGATATGGTGCTACTGTGCCCATCAATCAGAGCTCTCAACAAACTTATAGGCATCTGTGAGCGGTTCGCTGAGGCTCATGGTCTTAGGTACAACACAACAAAAAGTGTGCTCATTGTGTTTAAGGCTGGTAACAAGTCATACAAAGTTCCTCCTGTAATGCTCAATGGTGATCCGATTGGGCAACTACATAACTTTAAGTACCTGGGGCATTGGGTCACGGAGTCACTGAGGGACGATATGGACATGGAACGGGAGCGTAGGGCCCTGTGCATTCGAGCTAATATGCTTTCCCGCAGGTTTGCACGTTGTTCTAAACAAGCCAAAATCACGCTTTTTAAAACGTATTGTCACTCTATGTACACGTGCAGCCTGTGAATGAATTACACTCAGGGAGCATACAGGGCCCTGCGTACCCAATATAATAACGCCTTCAGGGCGCTGTTGGGGCTGCCACGATACTGTAGTGCTTCAGGGATGTTAGCCACAGCCGAAGTTGATAGCTTTTCTGCTATCATCAGAAAACGTATCGCATCCCTGATACAGCGAGTGCGGGGCAGCTCCAACAGCCTCCTGAGGACAGTCGCGGGGAGGTTGGACGTGGACAGTGCTATAATGCAGCACTGGACTCGCGTCCACCTAACTAAAGACACTACTATCACGTATAATCGATATGCGTGATAGTAGTGTCTTGTTTCGTTTTAATTTTAATTGATTGATTTGAATAATTTAATAATTGATTATAATAGTTATTTTGAAAATTTTAATTAATTCGTTGTTTCATTATTTTAATTTATGTAATTGTTAAATATTATGCTGTTACTAACATAGTTTATAAGATTATTCTGTTACTAACACTATGGGTTCCGGTCCGAAATAAATGATTTTTATTTTTATTTATTTTATTTTAAGACAGCGAGAAAAATAACTATTACGGGTGTAGTTTTTGTGAAACTGTGGTGGTACAAATATTTTTACTGGCCGTGAGAGGCGTGCGGGCAGTCGGGATTTGACAATGAAATTTACTTTTGATAGAAGGACAGGGCAATCAATATTGTAATTAATTAATTTAAATAGGAAGACTAAATCGAACATTTTTCGGCGGTTTTCAAGTGACAGTAAATTATGTTTTCTCAAAGAATTACTATAGTCATTATTTAAGTAATTCATACGATAGTTAAATATTTTTAAAAATTTACGTTGCACTTTTTCAATTCTATCTATATCTTTTTTATAAAATGGATTCCAAACAACGCTGGCAAAGTCCAAAATAGAACGAACAAAACTGAAGAAAAGAATTTTTAATGTAAGAGGATTATTGAAAGGTTTGGTTATTCTGTTTATGAAACCAAGAGTGCGAAAAGATTTTCCTAATATTTGTTCCAAATGTAGTTTAAAAGAAAGTTTACTGTCCATAATGATTCCTAAATCTCTAATATTGTCAACCCGTATCAGGGCTGTGTTATCAATTTTGTATACATACTCAAGAGAATTGACTTTTCTCGAGTAAGTTATAATACGACACTTATCTGCATTGAGGAATAATTGATTATCTTTGCAATATTTTCCTAGAGCATCCAAATCACTCTGCAGGCAATGGCAATCATCCAAATCACTGATAACTTTATAAATTTTTGTATCGTCTGCATATTGAAGGTGATCGCTGTTACACAGGGCTTCACTGATGTCATTAATATAGATAGAAAAGAGAATGGGCCCTAGATGGGAGCCCTGTGGAACTCCAGACGGTGTAGGTAAGAAAGTTGAGCAATAACCTTTCAAACACACAGCTTGACTGCGATTGCGAATGTATGATTCAAGCCATCTAAGCAAATTACCATGCACACCAAGTCTCCAAAGCTTCTGTAAAAGTAAATCATGTGAAATTTTATCGAAGGCTTTTGAGAAGTCGGTGTACACGACATCTACCGGTCTGCCTTTATCCATTGCCTGTTGAACGAACTCAGTGAATGTTACCATGTTGGTTTCAACACTACGTGACTTAATGAAACCATGCTGCGCGGGAGATAAGTGATGACGAATATAATATGACAGCCGAAGTGATACCAATTTTTCCAATAGCTTACCAAACACACATAATTTAGAGATGGGGCGATACTGTGCTATTTGGTCTTTTTTATTATTTTTAGGGATAGGAGTTACAAGAGCTCGCTTCCACAGACCAGGGAATACACCGGTACTGAGCGACCTACGAAATATTATGGTCAGAGGTTTTACTAGTTGATGTGCGCAATTGGACACAAAAAGAGGATGTATATCATCTGAGCCCGCTCCTTTATGCACATTCAATTGTTTTAGGTGTTTGAGTATTTCTTTTTCATCTAATTGTATATCACTGAGATCTACAGGGCTTTTTTGTAATGTGTCATTATCAAAATGATAAAAGTTACTATTTGTACTATGTACAAAAACCGATTGAAAATAATTATTAAACGCTTGACATATTTCGTTTCCATTCGAAAGTGTTAAATTATCATAAATCATTTTTTCAGGAAAGTCGCCAGAGGCTTTTTTAGATTTAACATATGTCCAAAAATATTTTGGGTTTTCTTTTATTTTATCCTCAGCAAACGTTACATAACTCCTTAATGCACTGGTTTCTAGCTTCCGCTGTTATGATGAATACATATAACGAAGTACATATAACATGTTGTCGTAATAATAACAATTAGTACAAGATGCTTAGACATAGCGCAACAGATGAACCGTGCTTTTGTTAAGCAAATTTAATGCTTAAATCTTGAGGATAAGTGTTACCCTCGCGACGACGTTTCGTACGCGATTTGTCTCTTCCGTGTAATAGACACTGACTTTAATTTATGTCGTAATTAAACAGCTTACAAAGGTTGCTCGGGGAATTTGGGGAAGTGCCTTATTTTCAACAAGATTTATCATCATTTGTTTTAATTTAAAGATAATATTAAAGAGTTATCTGGACTGCAAAAATATAATAGGTAAGGTAGGTATCTACACGGGCCGGCAAAGTAAAGTACTTATAACACTCATAAATGTGACATGAACTTCTGTTCTATTTAAGTTAGAAACTTGAAATAGAAAGATGTAAAAAATTTTGTTTTGTTGTTATAAAAACTGTAAAGTCGAAAACCTTCTTTTTATTTCAAGTCTGTAAGTTTAGGAGTTTAGGTGAAAATTAAATTTGAAAACTGTTATACCTAGTATTGCACACATACACATTGATAAAAAAAGAACACATCCGTCTCCCGTGCTATTTTATAAAGACCTCACTGCTCACTTTCAATTTACCTGTCAAGCAAGCAAGCAAGTATATTTTTTTTATTTATTTATTTAGATACACCAACAGCTCAAATGCTCATATTAAATGGACACAAAAAATATAAGTAATAAAAGGTTACATATGGGCCAATTACAGGCGTACTCAACTTTTTTTTAAAACAGAACCAGGTAATTAATTATGAAACTTAAGTGAAATATGAAAATAAAATTTAAGTTTTAGTAAATTTATCTAGTATCCATAACAAAAGTTCTGAAATGATACTTACTTTGGGCTACTTAGTGAGCGTGGAAAAAAAGCACCACGTAAGTAACCAGGAGACTGTTGACTCAGGAGACTCGAATCAGTGGAGAGACTCCCCTCCCCAGTTGTAGGCTCACTGACTAGAAATCCTCTAGGGATTAGGGAGGTTCGCTGTACAAGTTCGAGGACCCATCAAGGTAAAACCACAGTGAAATGAAAGATGTTGGAGCCTGAGGTGGAGGCCATAGAGGGTCAACGGCAATTGTCAGTCAAATAAAGTCAGTATAATAATTCTCAGAATTAAATCTAATGTCGTTATAGAATACCTACCATAGCTGACTTCGTTTTGAATGTATCCAACAAAACCTGGGATCTTAACTAAAATTTCACAGGAGGAATTGAAGCAAGTACCGAAGTGATATGTGAGTTCTTTAAAGATTATTCCAAATAACTATGAATAATGCAAAGGGAGGAAATAACTGGCTGAGTTTCTTACCGTTTCTTCTCAGAACACGGACTCTTGAACCGATGGCATCAAATTTCACGTTCGAATATGTGTACAATACCTAAATGAATATGTAAAGTTTTGACTTTGACTTTGTTTAACACGGCTGGTATCCGTAAGTAACCTTTTCATAATTAAAGCAATATCATAGTATTCCCAAAATAAAGCACACAAAGTGACCTTTGACGGTAAAATTTTCCGAAGCACTTAATATGTGCATAGTTCACAGAACATGCATTGAAAAGAGCTATTCATCCCACCACCTCGGAAAGTGTAATTTTGCGCTTCGAAATCTGGCTGGAAAATTCTATTTTATTCGCTTGAGCGGCAAAGTAGATTTGAATTTAGAACATCACATATAATGAGTACTCAATATAATTGTAAATTCAAAACGTCATTAAACCTATTTAATGTAACCTCTATGGTGCCAAATTTATGATTAGAACTTTTTAAATTGTGAGAAAATATTTTGTCATTATAAATTGTTTTCTTTTTCATTTTGTCATTTCCTCGCTGAGGTGGGATGAAAAGTTACGTATTGCACTCGAGTGGAAAGATTTTTCACCTTGTGCTCGTTTGTTTCCCTCGCTGACGCTCAGGATTCTAATTTAGAATCACTCGCTGCGCTCGTGATTCAACTTTAGAATCCTTCGCTTGCTCGGTCATCCAAATCGAGCACGCGGTTAAAAAGGAACTTTCCACTCTTGTATAATAAATAACTATTAACGGGCTATATTTGAATTTGGAACAATAATAAAAAATAAAATGCACTTTTTAACGTTGAAAAGTTTATTCGGTGTAATAACTAGTTTTTTTTTTTACTTTGAGGTTTTTAGACACAATTTAATTTTAATGGTTTTAATTCAAAATTTTATTACTTACACAGCAGAAAGTATTAAGAGGCATGGTTAACCGGATGACAATTTTTATTCACAGATATCTCCATTGACAAAATTTGACCGTAAAATTTATAAATAATAACTTATTTTCCTCTAGTGAATATATTTAGAGGGACTGTAATACCTGAAATACAACTTGTATGTCACGCTTAGATTAAGGCATCGGTCTCCTACAACAACCATTAATAAACCTAAATTCATTATAAGATCATGTACTGTTTAATATGATGAGATAATAAATTATTTTACTATAACTATCATTTAAAGGTCAAACTGAAAACTGTCTTTATTCTTATACATGTTTAATGAACGTTTAATAAAACATAATTATAATGATAACGGTCATTAGATAACCCCATGAAATAAACATTTAACAAACCTAGACGTAAAATATATGCTTCTCGCAATTAAATTAATTTGATGCATCGTAAAATATTGTCTATTTACTATCAACAATGAGGTACATCTTTATGTTATGACTATGAATAATGGGCTAATGAAATCGACACAGTTTGCGGCGCATAAGGCAATTTATTTGACAGCAGTGCATTGGATTGTTCAATATCGACAATGTAAAATATAGGTTAGTGAATTAGTTGTAAGTAGAAGTTCATTCTAGTCTTATGAAATTTAAAGTAGAAAGTAGATAGATACGAAAATCCTACAATTTTCCATATTAAATGCGTGCCGTATTGTTGTTAGAGTAAAGACTCTCTGTGGTCAATAGCAATAGGCATCAAAAGAATGTTAGGTCGGTTTGATCGGCGGTTAGGCTTGTTTAAAATCCACCAGCTACTACCTTCCACTTTCCACCAGAAGACCAGGCGCGCGAGGGCTTTCACACAACTGTTGTTGATATTCCTTCCATACGCAAGAAGCAATTTGCTTCCGCTTTCATAATGCGAACAGCTAAGGAGTGGAGCACTTTGCCGAGGTCTGTTTTCCCGGACCCGTATCTGGATATCTTCAAGGCTAGAGTGGACAATCTTCTAGGCGAGTGTGTACCATTTCAAAAGCTTTTGTTATTGACTACTGCAGGTTGTTGCAGATGATATTCTCTGCGACGCCGAGTTTTTAAGAAGGTGAAGACCTTGGAGGGTCCTAAAGCCTGTAAGTCGAACGTTCCTAGGGGATTACTGGGCGACCAAGCCTCTCCCTCTCGGCTGCCTGGCATCCCTAGGACGTCCGAATCGGAAGGGATTTTAAAAGCTCTGGCCTGCTTTAGTAGACGAATTAGGTATAATTCCTAATTCGTTGGCTAGTTCAGTAAACTTGCATACTCTCATCACTATAATGACGTTAATGTGAATATTAGTTACATTTGGGATTTTCCTTTTTTTTTGTACATGTATTCGAAGTTGTATCTGTTTCATAATTGGGGAAATATTTAAATAAATCAGAGTTTGGTGAAAAAAGAAGAAAAAAAATTGTGTGCGTGTAACCTTTACGCGCGATTGAAGTAAAACTTTTTTTAAATAGCGGAAACTACACAGACTATAGAATACTGAGCGTTACTTCCGTTAGAAAAATCTGAGTTACCCCCTAGTCGCGCCTAAAGAAGTTTTACTTCAAAAAATAATACTATTATTAGATGAATGTTACGCCTATGATGGGAAGTAATTTCACTTTATACGTCGACCATTATGGCATTATGGTACGATATTATTGATGTTTATAGTTTATTATTGTTAAAGGATTATGGAGTTATTGATTCATAAGCGTTCCAGGTAACATAAAACCCAAGTTATGGTTCAACATAACTCAATAGCTCTTAAAGCTTCTGGTGGACATATTTTATGGAAGTAATAATTTCTAATATTGCGTAAGGCAATAATAGAAATTGCACTTCTTTGCGTTAAGCCCGCCTCTCTGTCCTTGTCTTTGCCCATCAGAATTAAATTCCGAGGTCCTGGGTTCGATACCCAGGGGATAAACATTTTTGTTCCGCTATGGTTAGTAGTAGGATTTGTTGTAAGTCCACCTGGTTAGTTGCCACTATCTTAGACTTGTATTTAAATGAACACCATACTAACCTAACCTACAAAAAAGGATAAATGCTCACCAAAAAAGTGTAAAGTCTCACCAAAAGTTGTTTTTGGTGAGCAATATATCCATTTTGGTGAGCAATGTACTATTTTTTGGTGGTCACTTTTATTCCCATTATCTTATTAAAGTCTCAGTTTTTGAGGAGTTCGGGTGAAACTGACTTTGACGCTCGACCTGGTAAGACTGATTCAGGCTAAGATCTTCCAAGTTAAGACAAAAAAATGTCTACGATTATAACGAGTTACTTGTGTGTAACTTCGTCAATACTATTTTGATTTCAGCAAATACTACACAAGGAAGCGTCGGTGGCGTAGTGCGTAAGAGCGTCGTCTCTCACCCGGGAGGCACTGGTTCGATCCCCGCCACGTACCAATGTGTTTTTAAATTTTGAATTCATATGTACGCTTAATCGACGCTTTTACGGTGAAGGAAAACATTGTGAGGAAACCTGCACACACCTATAAAGAAATTCTTAGGTTGTGTGTGAAGTCGACCAACCCGCACTTGGCCAGCGTGGTTGACTAAGGCCTAATCGCCCCTAATGTGGGGTAGGCTCGAGCCCCTCGGTGGGGATATTATATGAGCTGTTGATGATGAAATACTACACAAGTACGTGAGTACATCATTTCAGCCAAGAGACGCCCACTGTTGGACATAGGCCTCCCCCAAGGATCTCCAAACCGGTCGGTCCTGCGCTGCCCGCATCCAGCGGCTTCCCGTGACCCTTACTAGATCGTCAGTCCACCTTGTGGGGGGCCTACCAACGCAAAAAAACGAGATCAAAACGTAGAGGATAAGTAATAACTCAACATGTTGCAGAAGGTTAACAACCGGCAAATTTGATTTTCTCTGATTATTGCCAGTAGTCAATACTTACTTAGTGCTCAAAACAAAAATAGGGTGTGCGTATGTAGAGATAATTATGAACATAAATACTAAAATAATGTTGTAGAATGTTTACATAGGGATCGACAATTAAAATAACAGTTCTTTCAGTTTATATCCCAGTGATTATTTTGTTCCTTCTTCCTATTTTGTTCGTCCTTGCAATTTAGATTGTATTCGATCTTTTTCTTCTTAATTATTCATCTTGATCAGTCTTGTTATTGATGTATATATCAATATGTCTTTCATATTTTCCCAAATTTAACAAATGACTTTATCCAATTGTGTCCTTTGTCTAAAACAAAATGGAAAGGTACAACAGGAAATAAGTAAAACAGCGCTCAGCAGCAAAGAGGATTATTCGCCCGTAAATCTCGAGGACAGCTAAAGCCGATGAGGAAATAACCGGAGGCGAGATCATGCTGGGTATCCTTTATTTTAATTGGGTCTCGCACTCATTTCGTTTCTAGAATGACGTCAATTTTAGAAGGATCTATTAGTCTAAGATCCGAACCTAAATCGACCTTCACCGAGCTGATAATAGAATGAAACATATTTTATTATTAATTTAGTATATTAGAAAATATATTAAAAATGGGTTGTCTAAAAAAATCCTGGACAGACTATTTTTAATTATTTTTTGAAAAATGATTTTTAATAAAATATTGCCACATCAAGATAATAAGAAAATTTTGTCGCGCGCTTATGATGATATAAAATTTTTTCTATTATCCAATCGAGTGAAAGTAACTGATATCGACATACCTGTTCATACCTGACAACCCAGTAGTTCGCGCAGGTAAATAATAGATAACCCAATGCCTGCACATTCTATACGGTTTCTACTATCAGTCAGGACAAAATTTTCTTATTATCTTGATGTTGCAATATTTTATTCATTTTTTTTTAAAAATCATTTTTCAAAAAATACTTAAAAATAGTCTGTCCAGGATTTTTTTAGACAACCCATTTTTAATATATTTTCTAATATACTAAATTAATAATAAAATATGTTTCATTCTATTATCAGCTCGGTGAAGGTCGATATAGGTTCGGATCTTCTACTATATGAGATACGTATACATTCTAACGTGCTCATAAACTCAAAAGGGTTCATAGAGCTTTATTTAGCAATTTACTCATGAAGCCACATCTAACACTATGGGCCATGCAGTTCCTCGGAATGGTGCCAGGTTGCCTATTCATGATATTTAACAAGTCTAATATTTTTGGATAGAACGATACATGATATCCCTCTTAAAGTTTCTTAAAGAATTGAATACAAAACTCCTAATAATAAATTTATAGCACATTGAATAAAATTATGTTAGTGGTCATGTGTTCTGTTATTGGCTTAAGAGTATGGTTAGATATTGTAAACAAAGCTCCCTAGTTCCCTAACCAATTTGGTTCAGTGCAGATCGTGACACTAATTTTGATACGTGACATAGCTTATAATATTGAATATAGAATGTACTTAGGTTGTCATAGTGATCGTTGTAACACTCTTGTCATGAAATTACGTTGTACCAATTTTATACATTTTATTTATTAAATTCCTAGTGATTTATCTCGTTCTATCTTTGCATTCCACATATCCAACATATAATCCCACCGAAGCACTGTATGGTAGCTAAAGCTGTTGAGTTTCCAAATAAAATAAGTCTAGGCAATGTGAACTAGATCAAAAAACTTTTATAAGAAGCTATGATATGAGAGTAGAGATTTGACAATAATTATGACAAAAAAATACAGTATTTAAAGTAACTCAACCTTGATGAGAAAGACCGTTAAATATTGTTTTAGTAGAAGGTGAGACTTGAGTTAGAAAATAAAGATTAATGTAACTTCCACAAAATTTATCACCAACAGAACCACATTCGCAGATTTTATCATGACACATAAAATGAAAATACCTAGCACTCGTCACATTTGTAAAATCATTATTATGTATATGTATATGTATATGTATTTTCACGCTCACACCAATTATCTAGCCCGAAGTAAGTATCATTAAGAACTTGTGTTACGGATACTAGATAACGGACATTTTTTTTTTATATACATAATAATTTTAGATATTTTTATAAATAAACTTAAATAAATATATAAACAACCATGACTCGCAAACAAATATTCGTGTTCGTCACACAAACATTTGCCGCTACCAGGATTCGAACCCGGACCGCTTGATGTGAAGCCAGCTATACTGACCACTCCACCACGACGGCGTCATTACTTTGTACCTAAGCTTAATTCTATTTGTGTCCCATGTTTTTTTAGTTTAATTTCCTTCTACAAACTCAGTGGTGTGTGCACAGTATGCCACCAATGTATCGTAGCGACAGCTATGCCCTCAGTAAACGTAATAGAAGCTCTATCATTTAAGCCTTCCTCACACCGTGCGATTGGAAAGGATGGAGGATCTATCGGACAAAAAATATTTCTTGATCTGAAAATGTGGTCCTCTTTGGAAATGTGCAGAGATTCTGTGATGATTTTCTAGGGATTGTAAACATTTTCTACAGTGATATTGCTACACAAAAAAATTTAACATGCATCTTAATGTAACAGGGAAGTAGTAAGAGTGAATTCTGTAAATATTTATTTATTTAACATGACTAAATGGGATAATATGTTAAAAGACTTATATAATCTTTGGGACAGGAAAGCAAGAATATGTAAGTACTAAATTACCTTGACAATGAATGTCACGTAACAAGCAAAACGTTGATGTTACTTAAGCAATTTGTTTAAAGAGGAGCAATCTGGAGTGCTAATAAAAGTCACTGTCTAGAGGTATGCAACATTTGCGTCCAGTTTTGAACATTTGGTCTGTCTAAAATTTAATAGCAGGTTAATAAAAACATTATCTCTGGAAATAAAACCACAAAAGGCGCCCCGATTCGATAGTCGGATCGGAGATATCGGTAGACGTGTAATTCTTTAGCTTGTAGCCCGTGTTTGCTCGCGCCGTGTGCGCAGGCGTTGAGCGTCAACTGATTAAACAAACACGCTTTTATTAATACCAGTTTCTACTACTGTTTTTGTGACATCCACTGGGAACGTTCCAGTTTATTTTTTGTTTGTTTTAGATTATAAAAATCTCCTATATGTATTCGTGGATACTAAGTATTACTGTATTAATAATATCCAAAGTTGCTATACCTACTAGGTTTCAGACCTCCTTAGATATTATTCTTATCAAGATTATTATAAAAATCGAATAGGTAAGTTCTCTATCGCCTGGGATAAATCTAACATTTTATAATATTATATTTGATTTACAAATTAAATTACGCGAATGAATATGGACGTATCAAGTATTTAACTTAGAAAGGGAGTAGGTTTTAAATTAGCTAGGTCACAATAAAACGTGATTGTATTTGTGTTATTGCGGAAATAATCATTATAATTATTGAAAAAGGTGCAAAATTACTAAGGGACATTTTACTAAGGACCCTTGATAGTTATTCACGAGCGTATGGAATTGAAAAATAACAATAAAACATCAGTCGACTTACAATACATTTGGGTGCTACAGACTTTGTTACAGCTGCATTCAAGGGTGGCGGACCAAACAAACCAGACCCACTGTTAAGCTAAGCGTCATTGGAAAAAAATTGAGCTTATCGTGGCGAGAGCTCTAGATGTTTTGGTAATCATCGACGCAGTCAATGGATGAATAATTCACTCGGATGAGGATAATTAGTATGCAGTGCGTGTGTAAGGACGTGACGAGGTGTCGGGACGTTTTGCGGAGATCCCTGGCGAGCGTCAATTTGGTTACCTTCAAAATGGTCCCAATTGTGATTTAAATTTCAGTGTCGTGTTCTGATTATTATTCGCCAATGATGTACTTGTAAATCCTGTACAGACTTTATTTAGTCTTGGCACACAGAGTTATTAAGTAGGTATTAGTAGAACCAATATGGTTTATTTTTACAGAGGACATCGTGGAAACGAAGTTACAATATTTAGCGGAATGATACCATAAAATCTTTTTTCTTATTCCAAAACTTAAGAGGCAATAAAAACCCAACCAAATAAAACAATTGTAGCAAAAAAATATGTTCTTTATTTAAAAGTGCCATATGAAAGTTACCATAAAGCAAAAACGACTGGCGAAGCTCCCTGGCTTATGCAAAAAATTTGGATTAATATTTTGTATTAAAATTAACATCAAACAGTCAATGAATCTAATGAAACCTGTACACTACTATCAAATTATTGAAAGTTTATTCATCTCCCCACTTGAGAGCAATGCTTATATCGGTAACTTTGTAAAAATTTGCAAAGAAAGAAGAGAGTATCCATATCCACTTATGATTTTTATTCAGTCTGAATTTCTTAATGAATAACGCAATTTTGTGTCATTTTAGCTATTTGTAGCACGACTTGCAATTTGAAAGCATTATGAGCAAATTAATAGTTTTTCGTACTGTAATGGAAATTGTCAAATAGCGTCGTAAATGTAAGATGCATATGAAAACACAATTTATTGAACATATAAACGACAGTCAGAACCGAAAATCACTGACAATATTAGATTTATTATTCGAATATCCTAAAATACATTTTTCAATAGATAAAACTTCGAAACGAAAGCTCTTAAGTGCCATTGAGTCGATTCACCGGACAATAATGCCTTTTGTAAGGAAATTATCATAAAACGGCGCAACAACGCGTTGGTGGTAAAATAAAATGCCTAATATAAATTCAAATATGGCGGAGAGGAGATATCATAATGCAAACAATATCATATTAAACGGGGCAACTTGTTTTGGCAAGTGTCCGGCGAGGCCCAGCTATTTAAATGGAGGGGTTTTAAATACGACGTGTATCAAGGTTCTTCTTTATTTACTTAGTAATTTAGTGGACATGTAAAACTAATAATAATGGTACCAAAAAGTTTGTATCCAATTTCAAATGAAATCTTTTCAAAGTGATAGAATATGTGCCGAAAAAAGTTAATGATTTTTTTATTTGATAGGAAAGCGGAGCATGCTAGTAAGTGATAATCACAGCCCATGATCAACTTAGTAAAACACTGTATGAGTTGCAGTTATATTGCTTGCCTATTAGGAAGGAATAGGCTCTATGCTTAAAGGTTCCTAAATCGTATCTACTCGGGAAGACGGCAGATGAAAGCTGATTCCCCAAGGTGATGACGAGCGATAGGAAATTTGGGGAGAACCGAAGATGTGGATTTAATTGTGAATATTTTTTTAAATACAGTATTAACTTTCTCTTCATTAAGGTCAACACTCTTGTTTCTGGAATGTTTGTCTATTCGACTTTCTGATTCGACAAATCTTTTCCTTTATTTATTTATTTATTAACCAAAATGTTCAAGATATTGTGTAATACCACATATCTTCTTTTTATCTTCTTTTTGGTTAATAAATTTTAAAAGATATCTGCATAATATCTGCCTAGACATTAGAATAAACCGAAATCTTGCAAAACACATCTGTGTTGAGGTGAAAGGGTTCAAAATTACAAAATCTCGGTGTTTTGTTTGGTCGAGCACGGTGGTTCGTGGTGGAGGTCTCCGAGCTCTCGACTCCGACAATGGTGTTGTGACAACAAAGGCACAGCGAGACATGTTGACTTAGGGAGCTGGACGCAGAGATAGGGACCACCTACGCCCTCCAACTGTACAAAGAGACGACCGTGAAATAATGGCATCGTCCTTCTTCGAAATAATGACGCCATCCAATGACACGACCGATGACTGACTACGGCATCATGGAGCTCCCAAACAATATTTAATTAAAAGGAACGATCTATACCGTCGACTCCTGCTTTCAATACATTCCGAATCCCAATTAAAACAAACGATACATTACGTTTAATTAAGCTTGGACCTGTGCTTGGAGCGAGGTACTTCGCACTTATCGATTTCTCATTTAAAACGGACATGTCGCGAAACTCGTGACAGATTGGTATCGATAGTGCCTCATTCGTGAGCTCCCGATTCAGTAATTGGACAAAACCGGATCGCGACAAATATCTTGAGTGAGACACTGGCACGCGTGTTAACTTTCTTTTTTATTTTAAACGTCTAAGGGACGCAGGTCGTTAGTCTGTTGGGCGAGACGGGCGCCATGCGTTTGGCGCGAACTAAACTGTCGCTATCAGGCCATCTCGTCATTACGAGGAGATTGATGGGAACACCAAGATCTGGCGCTTCTTGGTGGTGCTCGGTGCCAAAAATAACGATACATTAATCAAACTAAACATCGAGCCTGCATTGGGCATTGCATTGGTTTTTTGTGAGCACATGGTAACTAGCGTGGGATATGATTTATTAAAAATGACATCACTAAAACAATGACTTCGTATATATTTTTATTTATTCATTGATAATCGCACACAGTATATAAACAATCACAGTAGCTATAAAATCAATATACATATCTATAGTATAAAAATAAATCGCAAAATGTGTTGGTAAGCGCATAACTCAACAACGCCTAGACCAATTTGGCCAATTCTTTTTTTTAAATGTTCGTTGAAGTTCAAGGATGGTTTTTACGGCGAGAAAAATTCGAATAATTTCTTTATGACAGGACGAAGTCTGTCGGGTCCGCTAGTATAAAATAAAGAACCAAGACCAATAAAGGACAAAGATCAACCCTGTTCGATTGGAGAGATGAAGAATTGTTTTTACTGTGTTATGTTCTAATTATTCTTTGTCTTGTTTCAAATAATTTTATTTATTTATTATTCAAAATTTCTTTCGACAAAGATTTTCCCGATAAATATTGCGTTGTTGAAGCAAGAACTTTATTCAACAACACAACATTTACCGGATTGTGATCTATTGTAACATCATTCCCAAGTCTGACGTCTCTCTCTAAAATTGACAAAGTGGAATATATTTGCAAAAAAAGCGTCACAGTTGTTATCGTGATCATAATTACCCATTAGCCCGCATTGTCTTGAAAAAAAGGGTTTCCTCTTTTATCTAAGGACCATACACGCTCCATTTATTCTTTTTATGGGGATGCTGTCCAACGACTGAAATTTGTTACTTTGCTTCGATAAAAATATCAACGTCTTTAACTTAACAGGACTGTATAGAGTTGTTAATTAGTTAAAAAGAAGTCTGATGTGGAACCAAAGCTAATTCTTACTAATAAACAGGTGTTCGGAACTTGATACGCCGAAAAAAACAGAAGAAACTGAACGAGAAATGTTTTCAAATCCGAGAGATTGCTGGCGACAAAAAATAAGAAAAATATGTCTTCTACGAACCGGTAGCAGGGACGTGAGATATTCCAAGTGACAATATTAGTGTTGGCGCGTTTCCTTGAATAATTCCCTTTCTGTCGTTTGTTGATGACATATTAATTACTGATATTCGGAGATATGTCTCACTTGCCTGACTTTTACGAAGTTCCAAAAGCTGATGTAATTAGTCTTTATACGACGACGTTTCCTTATCATTTTTATGCTTTACAAATGGATTGTTTTGACATATAAAATAAGCTTTACCCAAATGAAACATGAAAAGTTAATGGTATTATTTATTATCAAGATTTTTGTAAAAGAAAATTTAAAATAATAAAATCATTAAGTATATCGTAAGAGTCCGTCTGACATCAACACTAATACCTAAATGTGCAGCCATATCAATAATAGACGGACAGATTAGTCTGTTGGATATTCCGGATGAAGTACATTTCAACGGTTCCCCATCTTTGAATAAAAATAAATAGTATAAATGTCGACTATTACTATTATTTGATTCACCATCGATAATTTTAACTATTTATTGCAATCCTTGTTTCCTACGTTTCATTATTATTCATTCACCTAGTAGTACCTTTCAAACTATTGTATGTGTCTGTGTAATAGTTGTATATACAATTGTCTTCGCAATAATCTACAATCGTTATTGGTAAGTTGTAAATTATTGTAACGGTACAGGCATTTTGTTCAAAGCTTTCAAGATTCACTATCAACTCGATATACGTCACAGCTATAAATAATAACGAGAAAGGAGTCTTGAGAATGAGCTATAAATTAGATTTAGGGCGTAGTATAAATTTAGATGTTCCATTATATATGTCGCAGGCAATTTGTATAATTCCACATTTTAAGAAATGCCTTGGCGTATCATGAAACATCGCAATTTTGGCGTAGGCATTGGACCATAATAATCCTCGACCACTGGTCCTGTAACATAAATAGTAAATATCAGGAGTAATCACTGATTAGTAGGTTCAGGGTAATTTTATGAGAGACTAATGTCCTATGATATTAGAAAAACGTAATATATAAAATTACATATCCCATATTTTCCTATTAATTTCCTGCATATTAATTACGTCCTTTCGTCTTCCAAACACCTCACTCAGCCGTCCACATAATTTAATCACCTTTTCAAAGGGTTTCCTTTTTATCTATACGTGTTCACAAGAATAACTGACAACTGGAACATTTTACGTACTTAACTGAACAGTACATGCAGTTCCTCTCTCGAAACTATAACTTGATTCAGTTCAAATAGAAACAACTTTTATCAAATTTCCATAACGAATAGCTACATTAAATTGTGTAACGTAATCTTGCATTGAATTGAATTGTCACAATTCACAAAACGCAGTGACGGAAGTGATTCATCACGCAGGTAAAATGTTTATTCAAGGACAATTTGAGCTAAAAGCCCATTTTAATTTTGACAAAGGTTTCGTCAGAATCCGCCTTATCTTTGCACCGTGCCATAAAATTGACTTTGTCACTGCCCATAAATCTTAACTAAAACGGTATGAAAAAACCGGCCCTTTCGTGTGGGCCTCGGATGTTTACACAACATGCTTTTTTTTGCAAACCCCGAAATGCCTTTTGGGATATCTTTAGGTGTTCAAGAATGCATCAACGGGATTGCTCATTTTTCGTGTTCAGTTGCAAAATAGTACGAGTATTTACTGTACGTTTCCTTCTGCGGGTTATTTATGAATTCATTTTAATATCGTCTGTGATTTACAGTTCAACTTAATCAGAAATAATTACTTCGCGGAATGATACATTTAATATTAAATTGGAAGTAATAAATATTTGTGCTCAGGTGTTTTATTTCTGATTGAGAATGTTGCTACTATAAATATTTTCGGAAAACAAGGCGTCACTGCAATGCATCAAGACTTGTGTTTGCATCCATTTGAGTACTCGTCAATCAAACCGATCCTTCATAAAAAATGCCACGTCAAATGCTCTATTTTCAAAGGTTGTATTAAATTCATGTTACGGTAAAATAGATCAAATTCCTTTTATTCGATTTTCGCTATTTCTTTATCTAATGCAAGATTTATACGGGTTCGCTGCCGTCGACATATGCCATTATCGGAAAAATATTATGTTTTTTAGCTGAGCAATGAATGAATTAATATCGAAGATAGGGACCTGGAGTAGTGCCAATAAAGTAGTTTTAAGGCGAACTTTTCGCGAGTGGTCGGCCATATTTCTTGTTCCCGACTATAAACGTCCTGGGATGTGCTAGCTAGCACTATCAATCCGGTTTTGCATCCAGTATCGCGTGTCGCCATCTAACAGACATCGTTCGAATGCGACAGTGTGGAAATGTAGTGTTTGGTGAGCGGATTTTGTGCGCTTCATTCTTTGATAAGGCGGAGACGGTGGTGGCGTTTTTTATCTTCGTCTGTTTATTCAGGAGGATTCGCGGATTGAAGACTGAATAGAGTCATAATAATTACGTACTATACTGACAAAGGATAATGAGTAGGAATTACAATTGTTGTGTAATAGTTTTAACGAATCCTATATCCGCGATATCTTCTTTTTAGGAGAATGAACTTGAAAGACTGCGGGGAACGGGAGTTGTCGAAAACATTGGTGGTGTCAGAATTGTATATTTATTGAAAGGTTTATTGTTATACCTAAGGACAAATAATAAGCTAATACTAGGGGCTGATGAATATACTAGGAGGGTTAAGTTATTAAAGGAATTGGCTAGTAAGAAACACAAGTTACAGAAGAATTGCGGTGTCATGGTCTGAGGCTATCCACCACTTTTAAGAGATTTTTTTTTTTTTTTTTTTCTCTTTATTTTGGCACGAAACAGTCATTACACAACTATTATACTAAATTATTATAACAAAAACGATATAGACAACGAGTGCCCAAAATTTACATTAAATACTTATAGTGTAAGTAACAAAGTAGATATGCATAGAAATAGAAAACTAGCAACTAGGTAACAGTTAACAATAACAGATTAGACCACCCAAAACTGTCAAAATTAGTCCAGTCAATTTTCAACCTCCATTTACTTCATAGAGTATAAGATTGACCGTGAAAATTCGACAGCCCGTGGTAACCCAATGTGCCGTACATAATTATGTAATGTATATATATATATGAATTTATCCATCAAATATAACGATAGCTTGTTTGTGAATATCATACTGGTCATTTTAACATATTAAAAATTTTGGATTTAATGCTAGTTAGGGTGTTACAGAACAAGTCTATTTTATAAAAACTATTATTATACATTTTAAGACAGCGAGAAAAATAACTATTACGGGTGTAGTTTTTGTGAAACTGTGGTGGTACAAATATTTTTACTGGCCGTGAGAGGCGTGCGGGCAGTCGTGATTTGACAATGAAATTTACTTTTGATAGAAGGACAGGGCAATCAATATTGTAATTAATTAATTTAAATAGGAAGACTAAATCGAACATTTTTCGGCGGTTTTCAAGTGACAGTAAATTATGTTTTCTCAAAGAATTACTATAGTCATTATTTAAGTAATTCATACGATAGTTAAATATTTTTAAAAATTTACGTTGCACTTTTTCAATTCTATCTATATCTTTTTTATAAAATGGATTCCAAACAACGCTGGCAAAGTCCAAAATAGAACGAACAAAACTGAAGAAAAGAATTTTTAATGTAAGAGGATTATTGAAAGGTTTGGTTATTCTGTTTATGAAACCAAGAGTGCGAAAAGATTTTCCTATTATTTGTTCCAAATGTAGTTTAAAAGAAAGTTTACTGTCCATAATTATTCCTAAATCTCTAATATTGTCAACCCGTATCAGATACTTTACTTATCGAAAGAAAGCTGTTACGATTTTTATACCCTGTTCCAATCAAGTTCGAACTATGAAGTTTAATAATAGAGTAGTTGACAGGTATATCCCGCAAGGTATACATGATGGTATAATATCACTCTCATCTAGACTGCATCTAGAGTGTTTGCGGGTTCTCCGATTTTTTGAGATGACGTTGCCTACTAACGATAAAGCGACCCTTCTTTGTCATTTTTATAGTATAAAAAATCTTTTGATGAAACTAATGTTATTGATGTTGATGAAACTGATCTGCTGATGAAATGATGAAACTTGGTAATCGCAAAGTCTTGACAACCACAAGACTTTGTGTAAATTTTTTGACTGGGTGCATACGGGAGACGAGCGAATGCTGTGAGGATTGTTTGCTCGTTTTAGTACAAACATGGATCCCTAAAAAAGGAAGAAATGTCAGTGCTACCGTAGGGTTGTCAAGGAAACGTTAAATATAATTATTTCAGTATTAAGTCAGTTTTTTTTTCTAATATTTTTGACTTAAATATTGAAATTATTCAATACTAAGTGTAGAGAGAGATTTAAACTATTTTTGCTTTTGATCAGTTGGGGGCGATTTGTGCAACGTTCCTCAATTTTGACCACGTTAAAGACGTTTACATGGTTAACGTTTACTTAACTAATTGAACTTGGAAGTGATTTTATTAATGAAATGTTACTCTAGTTGTTCAATATAGTTTTCGTATAGCGTATAGCCATTTGATGCCAGCAAAGTCGAATAGCATCACCCCATATCCTCCAATGGGTGTCGTAGAAGGCGACTAATGGATCAGCAAAGAGGTATTGATCACCTTATATTCCGTAAAGCAATTCGTATTGGGCAAGCGTGTTAAAACCTAAACCTCTTTCAATGACAATAAGAGGCCGTGTGTCCCAGCAGTGGGTCGAATTATAAAGGCTTTTACGGTGATATAATGATGCATGTATATTTTTGTGTTTTTCTATGATTGTTAATGATGAAATTTATAGGTTACTTGACTTATCATAACATCACTGTTATAAATTTACGGTCAAAACTGATCAACTCTTGTTAAGCACTGACAATAGATAGGTAGATTAGATATATTAGTTATTTAATAACAGAAAAATGTATTTATGATGCCTGTGTACCTGTCAAGAAATTAAAAATTGACAAGTGTTGGGGTTCCACTCGCCAACCCTAGCAGGTAGACAAAAAACCGGTGCCGTATGTCGACTGCGGTTAGTTTGTTTAAGCTTGGTTTACGATACTATGTTATACGGGGCCGGCTATTTTGGGACACGCGAGTTAATCACTGCCGTAACGAGATTCGAACCAACACTAAATACACGTTATCTGGTGCCGGTGAGAATCTAATTATTGATGGGTCCAAAGTTTCGATTTCAAAATGTGAGTACAGTTAATTAAAAGTGAACTTGAGCACTTTACTTAAACTTGTAAACTTTTTTTTAAAATAGTACTTATTATATAGTACTTTTTATATAAGTAAATGATAGACAAGCTGAGGGCCAACCTGTTTGTAAGTGGTTACCGTCGGTTCGTCGCCTATAAACACCTGCAATAACAAGGAACAAATCATTTGGTATTGCAGGTTTGGTGTCATCCTGAGGCCTAAGATGAAGTGCATTCCATGCCCGGTAATTACACTGGCTACCTTTCCCTTCAATCCAAAACACAGCAAACTGTTTCACGGCTGAAACGGGATTTATGAATATAAGTTAAATTTAGATTATTTTAAAATATTGTTTAAAACAACAAACTATTTTGGAGGCAAAGAGTAAAGTACAGTGTACTGTAAGGACAGTGTACAGAAAATCCTGAACTGATTTTCCTACTCTGTATAATAGTAAACGTGAAAATATCCTACCAATATTATACCTATAGGTACGTGAAAGTTTGTATGGATGTATGTGTGTTTGTTACTCTTTCACACAAAAACTACTGAACGGATTTTAATGAAACTTTACAATAATATTGCTCATACATCGGAATAACATATAGGCTATAATTTAACCGACATTGACGCGAACGAAGCCGCGGACGACCACTAGTTAAGAATAAATATATATATAGAGAAGGTAAATAAATACAACGACAATTAATTTTTATTTTTTAACACTAGAAGGGCCAATGCCGTCAATTTTTTGTTGACAAGATATTTATTACTTACAGTAATTCATTACAGCTTATAATTTCGCTAGTAAAATACTCTAACCCCCTCCTAAGACAATTTTATCCCTCTAAAAATCCGTCAAAATTTTCACTCTCAATTTTCCTCCCAGGACAGTAAGATTACTACACAACCTTTTTTATTAAGCTTATTATTGCCCGCGTTATTAATATAGTAAAAACTATTTTGTAATATCATAATGCCCATATCCATGTTTATAAATAAATTATGTCAATACATATATAACTTCGTTCGAGTAGTAAAAATGTAATGTGATCATTAAATTTCTACAAGTGGTCGTAGCCGCTATAACTTGCGCTGTAAATTATATTGGCCAATGAGCAGTGTTGCGGGCAATTAGCAAAACTTCTGGAAACTTAGCGTATTAATCAAGGGTTTAATTAAATGAGGGGCACGCAAGCTTCAAGCAATATTGTCGCCTAATACCTATAAATAAGTTTGTGTAGACTACAAGGAACATATCTGTCTCCTGCAATATTCGCAATTTATTTTGGGTCTATAGGTTTGTCATAAGATTTTTATGGCAGGCTGTTTGTTTCACACCAGCCCTCTTTGCTCATCAGTTTTTTTGACTGACTACTGCAGGTTGTCACTGATGACATTCCCTGCGTCATCGAGTTTTCGAGACTGTGAAGACCTTGGTTGTCCTCAAGCGTGTAGGTCGGATGTCCTAGGGGATTACTAGGCGACCGAGCTTCTCCCCCTCGGCGAGTCTCTCGACCGCCTAGCGTCCCGGAGAGTCCGGATCGGAAGGGAGCGACGTGCCTGAGGGTGCCTCTAAAGGCTCGAACCTTGGCTCGGGCACGTCGTGTCGTGGCGGAAGTGGGGATCGTTAACCAATGAAGAAAACGATTCAACATATCGGTGTTATGATGTTAAATATAGTATAGCACGGTTATATTCTTCATTCTTCTCTATATTTGTTAAGAATTATTATTGTGTAAATTGAGTATTGCTTACTTTGTAAACATAATTTTGAAACAACAGACTTTGATAAGAAGCTATATCTATAGGATATCTAGCTAGGCAGACCCTAAAGATCTTAACACACTTATCATCTCAGAAAGGGAACACCTCTTTTTTTACTATGAACGCTACGGAACGGCGGCTATGAAACTGCTAAGCCGTAGCGCATCGCCTCTTTTACATAGTTAAAAGAGGATACGGTTCCTGATAAGTGTGCCACTACCTTAACATGTAATGCTATTTCACTTGACTTAGAGCACATCAAACCAAGCACACAATCCGGGACCTATCTGTAGTGGAGTTTTTGGCGGTATAAAAAATGTAATTAGAAAATTTCATTTCAATTGAAAATTTTGGCTTTGAATTTGAAACCGGTGGGTGGGCAACACCGCAGTACAAATTTAAATTGATCGTATATAAAACAACCGCCCAATAACTGAAGCCACACAAATTATTAGGTAACCCACCAGTAGTGCACCGCCAGGTAGTCGTAATGAACACATTTTTACTAACTCATAAAACACGCTATGACAGCAGCCATCTATAAATACAGACGTCACAAAACATGCCCCAAATGATTTATTTAACGCAATGTTTATGTTCCCGACAGGACGTGAATGGCGTCTGCTCGTTTTAGTTTACATTACTTGCCGAGACACCACTGCTGCTTCTTGTTCTTTAACACGTCTCAATAAAGCTTAAAATGAAGCAGCAGTTTTCACAAAGAAGTTTGGTTTTGTGGTAACTTGACGAATATCGTTCTGCAACTGTAACCTGTTTTAAAGTTGGGACATAAGGTCGTATATCGTGTGGAATGGCAGTTTTATACTGTTGTAAGGTGGTAAGGAAAGCTGTGGGTGCCAACAATGCCTGCGCGTGGGCACGCGGGTGCGTTCGCGGCTCACCTCCGCGTTTTATGGACATTATGCATGCAGATTCGTATCTGTATTAAAATTGTAATATATAGTTATTGGAGGTACATTTACGACGCCTCCTTGGTGGTTCAGTGTGAATTTCTGATAGTTTTACAGTGATTTACTTATTTTACGCAATATTGCCATTGATTCGACAAATTACGAGTAGGATTTACTATTTCGATTGTTTATATATAAATCACATGCGTACCTCAACCTACGTAGTAAGTAATATTGAAAACAATATATTTAAGTGAATTATGTTCTATTACATAACGAATTTGTCTTTTATAAGACACTACGAGAATACTAGAAACAATGTTTACCATAAAAACATAAGCACCAAGTACTGACAAATTTCGACAGCGAAAGCAGTGTCTCGGTGGCGTAATGGTTAACGCAGCCGCCCGGATTGCAGAAGATGCGGATTCGATTCCCGCCTGAGGCAAGTCGATTTTTTTCAGTGCATTTTTCTAGTATTAAATTTAACGCGTTTGTAAACGCAAAAATAAAAAAATAGTCCATAAATTGTCTTTTATAAGACACCAAGAGAAGTATTATGTATGTAAAGCCGAAATTACGTGGTTCAATTTTGGTTTAAATTGCTTTCACTTACATTGCTTAAATGTCATTGAGACGTGTAAATAAATTTCAATGCCATTGCCTAATCTCATTGAAAGCTTAAATTCACCGAACGCTTTCAATGAAATTGATTCAATATTGCTCATTGACGTCATTCGTCATTGACGTGTTCAATGCGATTGAAATGTGTAAACATAAAGATTGAACGATGGCTCATTCCGTGCACGGTAGAAGCTTTCGCGAGCACGAATTCGCGCTACATCGCATTGCGCTAAGTGAACATCGAACGTCATTTATAATTGATATAATATACGTGTAAATTGGAAACATGGTTCAATATTCAATGCCTTTCAATGGCATTGCTTCAATGTGATTGAACCGTGTAATATCGGCTTAAGTACCTATAAATTATGTACCTACTATGAAAATAGTGAGATATAATAATGTGTACTTACATCTCACAATAACCGCCTCCGTGGTCTAATATCGCCCACCGGAATTAGATCCAGAGGTTCCGGGTTCGATCCCAGGAGAGTACAAATTTGTACTCGGTTTGGTTGGTGGTAAGACTTTATCAAGTCCATTTGACTAGATACCATCATCTTATCAAAATCTGTCGCCATAATAATAATGTTAACATCATTATTATGTTCCGACAATTAATGATAAGATATCCAGTCCCTCTGTGGTTGGGGGTTCAGGTGAAGCTTGATTACATCTTCGACATTATCGTCATTACCATCAGGTCAGATGAAGGACAAGAACTTCCTTGTCAAAAATTTAAAAAAAAATCACATGAGTCGAGCATTATTTTGTAGGGGCCACAATGTTTCAATCTAGATTTTTCTTAATTTTGTAAATAGTTTGTTTGATATAGAAATATAGGACGAAACATCATGAGATGAAGAGAAGATTATAATTTATGGAGTCTTTCGTGTCGTGGGTGGTACAGTGACAGTCAGGTATTAGTAAATCTTAGTCCCTCAACCCCTCCTCTTAGAAATGATTGTCATGTGTGTGTGTGACCCCTACTATGAGTAAACGCAGTAAGTTTGTTAGTCACCTATTGAATATAACCTCTAAAGAGTAGCGCATTTCTGTGGGATTTAATAATGCAAGGGTAAAATTATCTTACAGGTTTCCAGGACTTCACGTGTAAGGAAATGGGGTTAGGCTAGGGTTGAGAGCGTTTTGAACGATGTACTGTTTGGGTTTGAAAGGGCATGCAAAAGTTCGCGCATTCGAGGTTACTGTCGTTGTGTGGCCTCGGCAGAATTCCTGGAGAGGATTTAGTGAGTGGTCGGGGTAAAAATAAGTCAGAGAGTACGCTTTTACGTCCGAGTTCTACATACCCCTGCAGTTTCAAATTCATTTAATCTTAACAAACTTAACAAATAAGCAAGCAAAAAGTGTAAAAAATTCTAACACAACTACGGGAAAAAGAAAGCAATCAAATTGATTAAAATAGAGTCTAGAAGGTAAAATCGACTGCTCCTATTGTTAAAGTCAGTTAAAATGTAGCCTATGTTACCCGGACTACAATAATGAATCGATTGACACATTATTCATCAAAATCGAATGAATAGTTTAGGCGCTACGGAGATACATACGATAATACAAACATACGTACATAGACTGCTAAAGTCATAACCCTTCCTTTTGGTTTCGCCGTAGTAGGGTAGAAAAGGGTTGGTAGCGCGTAACTACTAGCTAATCATGGACCGCGAAATATAATTCCTCTGTAGCATTTTAGTAGGTGCACGCGCCACACTCCCTTTCTCTTTCCCCGAGAGATGAGACAGAACAGTAGGCGTTTTTCCCCAACGACAAAAAAAGGGTTGACAGCGTGCGACAGATATCGTAGTATTGAAGTGTAAGTCGGACCATGTTTACCAGCTTTATAAAACAATGTAAATACTTTCTATAGACTGTGCTTATAACATAAAAAAGTGAGTTGTAATCGAGAACGCATAGTACTCGTTAGTTTGTAACCTTACGTTTGGTCGACTCGTGGCGTCCAAAACAAAAATGTCGTCAGTGTGACGCGCTGTTTGTTTTGGCTGTCACAAAAGTGCATCGGTCACGGGCGCGGGACTTGTTCCTGTTTACTGTCGACTGTTTGGTTAATCGAGCGTTCAAAATGCGGGTTCAGTTATCCGTTTGTTTAGTTATTATGTTCTGGCTACGGTGCTCAAGTTTTATATCGATTTGGTTAAATTGTTGCAGTTTTGTAGGTGGAATTTCAATTCCAGTACTTTGAGCTTTGGAATTATACTATCGGATATCCGAAATAAATTCTAACCGCAACAAATACTGATATATAGTTTTGAATAATTCCGGATAGGAGCGGAGTCTATAGGTAGGCACATAAAAACTGATAATCACGCTCATGTTCCCAAAAGCTTTAGGTAACATTTGGTGACACATAACGCCACATCTGGCAGTGTGGGCAATAGTGACAGGGTGCAATGTCTGACGCCTCCTTAAAAGGGGTATCAAACCCTAAAACAAACAAACAAAAAGGTCAGAATATGTTACCCTAAAAACCATCTCATAGAAGCGAAGTCTTAATGAGACAAAATTCTTGTAGGATTACAATTGATTTATTATTATTATTGTTGAGGTTTTGTAACCGTCTCCGAGGTCGAGTAGTTCGCTCATTGAAATTAGATAAAGAGATCTGGAGTTTGATATCAGGGCGATAAAAAGTTTTGCTCGGTATGGTTGGTAGTAGGACATGTTTTAAGTCCACCTCACTAGTTACCACCATCTCCATAATAATAATCATCATCCTCATAAAAGCCTTTATAATTCGACACACGACACAAGACCTCTCCTTGTCATCGAAGGATGTTTAGGCAGTAGGCCACCACGATTGCCCAATGCGGATTGGTGGACGGAGTATAAGGTGATCAATACCCCTTTGCTAGTCGTGGTGGAGTGGTCAGTATAGCTGGCTACACATCTAGCGGTCCGGGTTCGAATCCTGGTAGCGGCAAATATTTGTGTGATGAACACGAATGTTTGTTTGCGAGTCATGGTTGTTTATATATTTATTTAAGTTTATTTATAAAAATATCTAAAATTATTATGTATATTAAAAAAAAATGTCCGTTATCTAGTATCCGTAACACAAGTTCTTAATGATACTTACTTCGGGCTAGATAATTGGTGCGATCGTGAAAATATATATATATTAGTCGCCTTCTACGACACCCATTGGAGGGTATGGGGTGATGCTATTCTGCTCTGCCGGCATCGCATGGCTATAATAATAGTTTATTATTATAATAATAATAGTGGTACTAGTTTATTATTATTATATTAATAGTGTTAACAGCATTGTGTTCCGACAGTTAAGAACATCATGGTCCCTCACTGGTTGAGGAAGTTGCTCCTGGCCTTTCTGACTGGCGCTCCAAATTTTAGAAACTATTTCAATCGCCCATATTTTAATTTTGATTTTTTTTGTTAGACCAGCATCGACGGGAACTTGTGCAATTAGAGTAATATAAGACTTTGGAATTTGATATTTTAATCGAATTATCTCACTATTTATTAGGTTGAGTAAACGTCAAGTAAGACCAACAGGTATTGTAGTTGTGGCTGGTTGAATCAAATCTGATATGCTAACGCAGTAACTCACCCCGGTTTAGAGAGTCCTGATTGTTATGAAGTATCTGCACCCCTACCACTAAAACTCGGATGGAGATAGTTAGATCGAGTTGTTACTTTTATGAGCATTACAATAAGTATAAAGTATCACTTTTTACTAAATATGCTTAAATGAATATACTTATTAATAAAATTATATAACTTTATTATTTTTAACAATTAATGTTAAATTCTATATTATAGTTCTGTATGTGTTTACGAGTTGCATATAGGGGGCGAGAAGTAGTGCCTGAGATTCGTGACCCAGGTGAAGGGTTAAGGAGGCCTCCATATGACGCATATTCTTCTTAGAACAAGGCCTCCTGGTAGACTTTTGAACCGATGGCATCAAAATTGACTTTCATAAGTGTACAAATTGTGCCTAAACGAATAAAGAAATTTTGACTCAAAGTCAAAATTTCTTCTCCGATGGCATCAAAATTGACTTTCATAAGTGTACAAATTGTACCTAAACGAATAAAGAAATTTTGACTTTGACTTTGCATCGGTACCCACCTTCACTACCCCGGTTTCTCCCTCTGCCTGGCCATATTTGACAAGATTTCGCGAGAGCAAATCAGAAACTAATTAAGTAACGGATAATTATGTTCGTTCGAGTTTTATAGTTTATTAGTGTGCTTTGTAAATGTTGTAATTTCTGTGGTGAATGACGATAACAAATGATTTAAGGTGATTCCACAAGTAATAGTAGGTTGTGTCACCAAATACAGGTACGCGTTAACTGACAGCTCTAGAATTTTTAGGCTCAGCATGTCTCGTAGGCTGTCGGAGTTAGTACTGTACTCCATTCCGTAATAGTTTTTAATTATTCCAGTGCGTTTATTCACAAAATGTGTTAACTAAAACTCGAGTTCTGAAACTATCTAAATGTATCCCAAGTTTGTTGGTTTATATGGTACTTTTTTGTGATATTATTGCAGCGTCGATTTCTTTATTAAAATTTAATATATTTTCATTCTAACATAAATATCACATGCGAGCCAATAGTAGTGGTCACTCTCTATTAGTTTTGCGAGAATTAATTTGTATGCAAATTCGAGTCGCGGACGTAACGAGGCGGTCGTTACTCGCGCTTCTGAGAATCGCCGCCGAACGGCAACTTGTAATAATTATTGTAATTAAAATTAATTTATGGCCTCACTATGTTTACAGTTGACTAGGTAGGTCTACGCTTAATTGGAAGAAGATACAGGTTTTCATATTTGTAACACACATAAATTAGGTTTAATAGATAATAATATTATGTTGTAAGTCAGTCATTGAATAAGATATTGTTTAATGCTAGAAAAATGATTCCGCCAAAGAAGAAAATTCCCGCCTGAGGCAGGTCGATTTCTTCAGTGTATTTTTTCCAGTATTAAAAATATTGCGTTTGTAAACGCAAAAATTATATCATAAGATATTGTTTGAAATTAAAGTACATGTACTTAAGTTAGACATTTTTGTTCACAACTGAGATTTAAAGCCGCAAGACTATTATGATCGCAAGATCATAATCGTATTTTTGTTATTTTATTTTACGTTTACTTAACTAAATTCAAGATCACGCCCTTCTCCCATTATTGCCATTGGTGAAGGTAGAGAGATTACTGTCAAATTGTTTGTTCCAGGTTATAAAATAAAATAAATTTTGAATATGAGAAGAAATTACTTACAGCTTGTAAGAACCGCAGAATAAATCTGAAACAAAAACACTAACATTAGTTTTATCAACTAAGAACAATTTAAAAACATCAAACATGTTTTTTATCTTTCACAGGGACGCTGGGCTACATCGCACCTGATGTAAGTGATGATACGGCTGAAGATGCAAGCGAGCTTAACTGAAACCCTGAGAAATTGGTTTATCGTTTACAGACATCGGTAAGATGCCAGTTATCTACCCAGAATAAATTCTATCTAGGACATTTTACTGCCTAAGCCAGCGCCCACACACGGCACGCTTCGGGATGCCGCGGCGTGTCAAGGGGTGCCGAAGGATGCCGCGACCGGCCACGGAAAACCTCGACCTATTCTTATTGAAATAAAAGAAGTTCAGTGCTACTCACTTAAATAAGGTCCAAAATAATTTTTCTACAAAAAAATCATTTGTCGTGCCATGCCGTCACTTGTTGAATGTAAGAACTATGTAGACTGCGAGGCTAGATTCAACCTTATGTTGATTACTTAGCACTCGCTTTCCTTCAAGACCACGAAGTAATGTGTGCGTCTCACGTGCCGAAGGACGAAGCGAAGCGTGCCGCGGCATGCCACTTGATAATTCGACCTATTCGGGCAAAATAAAAGAATGTCAATGCTAATTTCATTTAAATAAGGTCGAAAATCATTTGTCCACGAAAAAATCTCTTGCCATGCCGTGCCGTGCCGCGCTGTCAGGCTGTCAGTGGGCGAAGGCTCTAAAGGTGCCACTGACAGTGGCTACTATTCCAATGCGAACTAAAAATTTTGGGAGCTCATTGCTATGCCGCAAAATCAAAAAATGGAATTCGTTGCCCATTTATAAGAGGCGTGAAGAAGCACCTTGCAGGTTAGTAAGGGAAGGAATGGAGACATTTGGTTGATCTTATTATAAAAAAAGTTGTTTCACTGTGCCATATACAGTGTACTTACTTTTAAAATTAATAAACGTCAACATAAAAAATAATAAACTGGCTTTTGAGTTTCTCCCGAGTTCTTGCTGTAAAAACACTGTGTTGAGAGACTCCATTTTTAACCTCAATCTACCGTACAATCGTCTCGTTACCACTATATAGTAAATTTTCACTTGACATTTAAAGAAGAAGAAAAACTGGCTTTTGGTTCTTTATAACCCCAAACAATAGCGTGGCAAAATGAAGAGTTCGCCGTGATGCCATAATAAGGAATCACTTATGTGCTCGACGTGGAATAGTATAAATATAAATAAATATACTTTCACGCTCACACCAATTATCTAGCCCGAAGTAAGTATCATTAAGAACTTGTGTTACGGATACTAGATAACGGACATTTTTTTTTATATATACATAATATTTTTTTTAGATATTTTTATAAATAAACTTAAATAAATATATAAACAACCATGACTCGCAAACAAATATTCGTGTTCATCACACAAATATTTGCCGCTACCAGGATTCGAACCCGGACCGCTTGATGTGTAGGCAGCTATACTGACCACTCCACCACGACGGCGTCAGTATAGCAAAATCTAATAGCAGAACGTTAATTTAAATACCATAGGTATGTACAAAACATGTGTAGAGGTAAGATCTGACGGTGTCAATTTACCATCAGATGGAGAGGGAGGACATTGTAACATAAATTAAGCGTTTAATACACTAGTAGGTATATAAATAATATTAAAACTTCGATTCTCCAACCTAACTTAATTCAAAGTTTCCGGGCTTTAGTGCGGTTGAGCGTACGTTCCAGGCTCCACCACATTGGTAGATACTGACAAAAACTTGGCTCCAATTAATTGAAGTTGAACCGACTTGCAAAGCATTCAAATATCTGAGAGTAACTCCACTTTTCGCTTGTTACAATTAACGTTCTGCTATTATGCTTTCATAGAGACTACGTATTTCTAATTAAACTTCTTAATTAGCTTAACAGACAGTGACGAGAAGCTCCGAATTTCTCATGTTGGTTTTCTCGCGGTTTTAAGTTGAACGATGAATGTTTTGTGTCAAAAACTTATCTTACGTTAGATTTTGACTAAGTTTTTTGTGTGAAGAATATTTCTGTGTTAAACTTAAATCTATTCCACTTCTATTGAAGGTACTTCTAATGTTTTGATCAAATAGAACTAGAGAGACGTTGGTATTGTCTTTAGAACCACTGCTGATGAACTAATAGTCGTTATAGAGCGCCCAAAGCTCACAAAAAATAGAAAATGCTGAAAAACGAGCATAATTATGTCGTCTTCAAGAAGTAATCCAAACAAATTATCAAGATTCAAAATACACGACTAATTTTGTAACTTGCTGTTATTTTTATATTTAGTGTATGTTTTTTTTTTATTAAACAAATGTTAACATTTCAAAAGGCCCCTTATTCAAAGGTATATAAAAATATTGATTTTTAAAACTGCATCATGTTATAACAGTAAATCGAAAATCCAAAGGGACTGGAAATTGGGTTTTGGTATTCAAAATATATACAATAAAACTGATACTTTAAAATTTTATTTCCATACTTCGATAAAGGTGCACAGTGCAAGTGATGCCTGGTATCGTAAAAAGCGTCTGGAGATTACGGTGACCACTTCCCATCAGGCGAATGGCAAAATTACCGTACTGGAATGTTGGTTAAAAATATTTAAAAATGTTTTATAAAACCTTATTATACTTATACAAAGGAAGTTTCAAAAACAAGGATAGTTAATGTTTGCATTGCTAAAGTGCAGCCTAAGTTTCTAATATAATTATGCAAGATCTACCTATTCATTTATCGTTAACATTTTTTGTAGGTTCTATGATTCATTAGAGCATCGCGCCACCATACGTTTCCGTTGTCGACGTCAAAACGTGCCCGGTCCCTTCATTTTTTCTCGGTCCCAGATGTCCCACCGCGGGGCGTCTTTTTTACGATCGTAAATATCAATTCCCACAATCCAACAAAACGCATTTATATTTATTTGAACTCTACTTGTGGAGTTCCTCAGGGCACGCGCATGGGACCCATAGCCTCACGAGTTTCTTTTCTAACTGCTAATAAAGTTAGTGGAATCATATATGTGCTAGAATTCGAACAAATTCTATAGATTTATTATTATTTGAATAACTATTTAGATGTGTGGGAGGTCAATAACAGCGAATTCTCGACACGTTACCGAAGCCAGTTTTAAAGATAATGTTTAGTGTTATTAGAAAATTATTGTAATTTATTCTAATTTAAAGTAAACCAAGGTGTTTTACGAATTAATTTAAGCCAGTGTGGTCTTACAAATTATAATTCGTTAGACTTATAATCTAAATAAATTAAGCTGGTTTATTTTGAGCTTGTTTTTTTTTGTCTTGGTATTTTTTCCTCGAGACATTTCTTATTTTATCGATCTTCGTTAGTATTAACGTCTACAGAAAAACTAAAAATCCGAGAGTGGAATATGATGCTCTCACACTCGCTCATGTTTCCGGCGACATTTTTTTCGCATTAAGGAACATTCACATATTCCCACATCGCAGCAAAAGCTCGTAGATCATAATATTGGTACCGCGATATCAAACGGATTTGGAGGACAGCATTTGGCTTAATTCTGTTTACGTTGCTTCGCGCCGAATCAAAGCATGGCAAATTATTATTTGTAAACTTGTGTTTCAGGAAATTCCTGATTTAACGACGCACGTGCGCCACGTTTGTTTTGGCTTCGTACCCGTAGGAAACGCAAAATTACCGCGGTGGCCGACACTTCGGAGAAATTCTAGATTAATGACTTAATAGTTAAAGTTGAACAGTTAAACGTTTAAGTTTGAATGGGCAATCGTTGAATGGAAAGTAATGGTTCGAATAATCGTCTCGTATTGAGACAGAAGCGTCGCACTTACACCCAGTTTCTGTAACAGAGATAAATTTTGACGGCGCCAACGGGCAATCTTTGACTCCTGCTACTAAAGGTTCCAATGGTTGTGAGTCATAACGAGTTACCTGGGTTTTCAAACCTTCACAAGCGTATTTCAAACATTTTAAAGCTAAGTTCATCGTTTTTTATGTTGTTATCTACGGCAGATGCCTCCATCAACTCTGATTTTAAGTGGAATATGCAATCTAAATGCAAAGACTGTGTAGCGTCTAACATGCTCTGATGCTATGCTAGCCCCATACTTTACAGATGCGACAAAGAAATGAGTCTGCAAGTTTATTTACGTGTCATCTGGAAGTGGAATTCTTAAATTAATATATCTCTCTAGCCTAGTGTTTATAACTTTCTTTGTAGTGAATTAAAATGTTTTAAAATTATACCAAATTAAGTAGAAAACGAAATCAGGTAAAGAAAACATCCTGCCCCATCTTAGCACTGATCAAGACCGGATTTTTGTGAAGATATATTTTTAGCATTTCTAGGCTCGTAGTGATCTTTACACCGCCCATAAAAGACAAGAGGAACATGATCACCAATAAGTTCTATGTGAACGAGCAAGAGTTTGATAGAGCAAACATAATTCGTCGGGTTTTAAAAAATACGTTGGCTCTCACTAATTAAATACCAAGCTATTTATAAAAATACAACAATTCTTGGAAATCATTAGTTTATGAAGTTGTTTTTTTCGCAGAATCGTTATCAATAGAAGGTTAATTTGTCCGTGACCCGTCTGGGTATTATAAGATTCTTAGGTTTCAATAATATTGTCTTTGTTAAAGTGTACGTTAATAATTCTTTATTAATGCGCTGTTATCTGTGGGACTGAGAGGTCAGCCAGTATCTGTGGAGTGCGTTGGCAAATTAGCGGAATAAAAATAGTTGTCAATAAGACATCAGTTGCTAATACGTTAGGTAGAGTAAATATTTGTTCTTTTCGAAAGGAGATCTCTAGATAGGCGTCTTCACCTTGCTGGCCCATAACATGCTTCCTCACGCCTCATTTGAACAACCCTATTAATATAGAAATGAAATGCATATGTTGGTGTCTCCACCAGTTTCATATGTTAGAAATAATTTTTTTTTAAATATTTTTATATAAAAAGGTCAAGCAAATGACTCCTTTCCATTTTCCGTCTGATTGTAAGCAGAAGTGTCGTAGTGTGCCTTTGCAGAGGGGAACGCATGTACCTTGAGTCCCACATACGGCTGCAGGTGTATCGTACTGCAGGGATGATGTATGCATTTGACCACTCCGATAAAAAAAATGTAATAGGTAGCCTAGGTTGTCTGGAAGAGATTGTTCTGAGCGATAAGAATTATTAGAAAGTATTAATATGCAGCTTTAACGTTTACCTTTGCCTTCGAGTTTTTATCTTTATTTTACAATGTGATTAAAATATTTTTGCGCCTAAGTGCATTTTACGTAACGCTTTGATAGCAGAAGATCCAAGCACCGTTTAGTCAAGTAATAGTCAGATTAAACTCCCATAAACGTATTTCCCTTCTTAATCGCGTGATCGAGATCAGTTCAACGTTGCTAACCTAGTCCAGTAACAAACTTAACTGTAGTGTTGTCAATCGATGGCTAATATCGATAGACTTTTGAAGACTTATTGATAATTCTAGGCTAATAGTGTACTAGACGCATATTGAATACTTTCACTGCCCAGTGTAACATTTCCACGATAGATTGATATTTCTTTTCAAGATGTTTTAGGACGATATAAACTCTCCTAAGCTGTAAGGTTGGTTTAATATAATGCACCTAGAAAAACAATCCGTCAATTGAAATTTGTTGTATACTGGCTAGTTTTGTAATCTAAATCTTTATTTAAAATTACATAGTTCTAAGTCAGTTCATGACAGCTTGTTACTTGGTTACCGAATATATGTTTGTACACACGCATTTTAGTTTATTTATTAAATTTATATTTTCAACATTCGTTATCAGCACGAAACTCTAGTAAAAGTGAGTTAATAATGAGTGATCAATTTAGTGGCATTAAATTGTTAACAAATCGTGATGGATATAGCATCTGGAAATTCAAAATACGAGCTCTGCTTATCCACGAGGAGTTGTGGCAGTCTGTTGCTGGCTATGCTCCCGGTGATCTGACCGCTGAGGATGTGAGGATTAGAAAGGATCAGAAGGCCTTGTCTAAGATCTCCCTCACGTTGGATGGTTCGGCCATAACTCACGTCAGGTCTGCTAAATCAGCAAAGGAAGCATGGGATGCATTAGCAAATGCTTATGAAGACAAAGGTATGGGTCGCCGGTTGTCATTAGAACGACGCCTTTATAGGTATGCCTTAAACGATTTTACCACAATTGAATCTTACATAAATGCTGTAATGTGTACGGTGCAAGATTTGGCCGACATTGGAAAAGTCATTGATGACGAATCCGTAGCTGCTATTTTGTTGGGAGGCATGTCAGTAAAATATGAGCCTCTTATAATGGCACTGGAAAACTCCAATGTAAAGGTAACAAGTGATTTGGTGAAAAGTAAATTGCTGAACGAAATGGCTAAAGAAGATGTTACTCAAAATGACACATTAGCATTGAGTTCAAGAAAAATAAATAATAAAAATAAGCCCATAATATGCTACAAGTGTCACGAGCCAGGACATAAAAGTCCTCAATGCCCATATAAGAAAGGCAAGAAGAAAGCGAGTGTTTCTTCGGAGACTAAAGGTTCCTTGTGCGCTCAAGACTCGACACTGATTACTGCATGTGTGGCTGATAATAATGTAAATAAGTGTCAAAAATGGTACATTGATTCTGGAGCAACAAGTCATATGAGTCCTTGTTTGGAATATTTTGATAATTATAAGCCCTTGGTCAATAACGGACGGTCTGTCACCATTGCGAATGGAGACAAATTACCAGCTGTTGGAACAGGTGATATTGCTATTAGTGGTATTCCAGATATATGTAAAATAAAAGATGTTGTTTTTGTACCTAATTTACATTGTAATTTAATTTCCGTTAAAAAGGCTGTTGATAAGGGGTTGACTGTAATTTTTGATAAACATGGTTGTAATTTTTATAATAATATTGATGTGATGTTAACTGGCAATTCTATTTTACAGGGTACTTATAGTGGTGGTTTATATAGCGTAAATTTAAATCCAAGTATACCACTTAAGTTTACAGCTTTAGATGTGATTGACAATACAGAACGCAAGGTGCACTTTGATTTGTCAGAATATCAACTGTGGCATAGGCGTCTGGGTCATCTATGTCGTATCGGGATGGACAAACTTAAAAGAGGCCAAGCAAATGGTATGACATATTCTGCTGTCGATAAAGATCCCTGTATCCCATGTATAGAAGGTAAGCAAGCCAGGAAACCGTTCTTGAAAATTAAATACAAACGTGCGTGTGGTCCTCTAGAATTGATACACGCCGATGTTTGTGGTCCGTTTTCTACTACATGTTTTAAGGGAAATAGTTACTTCATTTTATTTATTGACGATTTTACACGTATGATGTTTGTTTATTGCTTTTCTTTGAAGTCCGATGTTTTTGAGATTTTTAAAGCTTTTCATTCTCTTGTCGAACGACAATTAAACTTGAAAATGAAATGTTTGCGTACAGATAATGGGACTGAGTTTGTTAACAAACAAATGTCCAATTACCTGAACAATTTCGGCATTAAACATGAGACAACGGTTCCTTATAGCCCGCAACAAAATGGTGTTAGCGAGCGAAGTATAAGGTGTATTGTCGAAAAGGCTCGAACTATGTTAGCTCAGAGTAATCTCCCTAAAGCATACTGGCAGGACGCTGTGGAAACTGCTGTGTATATTAAAAATAGGTCTCCACACCGTACTTTGGTGTGTGAAACTCCATACCAAAAATGGTATAACGAGAAACCGAATATTTCTCATTTAAAAGTATTCGGATGTAGGGCTCTTGTGCATGTTCCAAAATGTCATCGTTCAAAATTGGACGCGAAAGCTGAGGAATATATTTTTGTCGGCTACTCTGACGATCCAAGGAGCTATTTTTTTAGGCATGCACAGTACCCGAGAAGATTGATCAAAGAGAGAGACGTTGTATTTTTTGAAAATATTTTTACTGATTTGAAGGCTGAAAAACCAGGTAGAAATACATTGTCAGAGCCTCTCATATCAGAACCTTGTACTTCTCTTTCAAGTAATAATATTTTATTGCAGTCGTCAGGTAGTCGTCGTGCTGTAGTAACTGATACCAGTGAAAATTCTTTAACAGAAGGTACCAGTGAATGCAGTCATGAAGATGTTGTTTCTTCAACAGAACCATCTCATGAGAATAGTGATAACACTGTGAGTCGTTACCCGAAAAGAGATCGTAAGCCTCCTGATTTCTTTTCGTATAATACTTTGGTCTCTAATTTAGACGACGAGCCAAAATGTTATACTGATGCGATAAGGAGTGAAGATAAACTTCATTGGATCTCTGCTATGTGGGACGAGTACAATGCATTGATAAACAAAGGTACATGGATTTTGGTTGATAAACCTAAAAACAAGCCATGTGTGCAATGCAAGTGGGTGTACAAAGTCAAACGAGACGCTGTTGGAAATATTTTAAAATATAAGGCACGTTTAGTTGCAAAAGGATTTACGCAGATATATGGCGTAGATTACTTTGAAACTTATGCACCAGTTGTACGTAACTCTTCCTTAAGGACTTTGTTAGCATTCGCTGTCCAAGAAGGTTACAAAATCCGTCATATGGATGTGGATACGGCTTTTCTAAATGGAGACTTGGACGAAGATGTCTACATGGTACAGCCAGAAGGTTTCATTGATGAAACACAGAAAGACAAAGTTTGCTTATTAAAACATTCTCTTTACGGTCTTAAGCAGGCACCGAGGTCTTGGAACATTAAATTGAAGCAAACATTGTCATCTATTGGTTTCATACAGTCACCTTCTGAGGCTTGTATTTTCTCAAAGAAAATTAGTGACGATGAAACTCTTTTCTTAGCTGTCTACGTTGATGACCTCGTTTGCATTTTTAAGAGGTCTATGACTTTTGACAACTTCAAAAGTGACATACAAAAATGTTTTTCAACAAAAGACTTGGGAGAAATAGAATTTTGTTTGGGAATGAACTTAAAATACGAAAATAATAGTCTTAAAATTTATCAGAAGACTTATATTGAAAAAATCGCGAAACGTTTTAACTTGAGTGATGCCAAAAGTGTTTCTGTGCCGCTCTGTAAGAGGTTGGAAAAACCTAAGGGAGAAAGTTCTTATGATTGTCCTTACAGAGAGCTGATAGGATGCTTGATGTTTCTTGCAGTAAGCACTAGGCCAGATATTGCGTTCACGGTAAGTTACTTAAGTCAGTTTAACACCAAATATGACGAAAGTCATTGGATATGTGCTAAACAGTGCTTGAAGTACTTAGTTGCAACTAAAGATTTGGGTATCACTTACAGAAAGACAAATGATACGGGGCTTTGCGGCTATTCCGATGCAGACTGGGCAAACTGTACCGAAGATAGACGCTCGTATACAGGATACTATTTTAGTATTGCTGGAGGTCCTGTTACGTGGGAAGCGCGTAAGCAGCCAACTGTTTCGCTTTCGTCTGCTGAGGCTGAATACATGGCTCTTTCCAGTGCTGTCAAGGAGGCCTGTTTTCTCAGACGTCTTTATGCAGAGCTTACAGGTGAACTCCACAAAGTTGTTTTGTTTTCTGACAGTCAAAGTGCACTTGCGTTAGCTTCCAACCCTATCCATCACAATCGAACTAAACACATCGATGTAAGGTTTCATTTTATTCGGGAGAAGGTCAATGATGGAACTGTATTGTTAAAGTATCTATCGACAGATAAATTACCAGCCGATATATTGACCAAACCGTTAGGGCGAATCAAACATAAAAGATGCCTTGAAAGTATGGGCATAACTTAAGTTTTTTGTGTTTTTAGTTTTTGTGTATATAGGATAGATTTTAGTTTTATTTTTGGAAGCTGTTTACGCTCTCATTGTTAATTTTATAAATTATTTAGATTAAGGGGGCGTATGTTGTATACTGGCTAGTTTTGTAATCTAAATCTTTATTTAAAATTACATAGTTCTAAGTCAGTTCATGACAGCTTGTTACTTGGTTACCGAATATATGTTTGTACACACGCATTTTAGTTTATTTATTAAATTTATATTTTCAACAAAATTATTGCAGGTGCCTTTATCCTCGACAACATACTAATCGAGCGCATTTGCAATCAGAGCTTCCTAAGATTAGTTGCGATATAAAAGATATAGATTTATTTTGTACTTCAAAAAGTAAATTTAAGAAATTGTATAGTGATAATAAATATGTTCTTCGACGAATAGCATCGTTTTTTTTCTCTTATTTAGATAGGTATTACTTCATTTGTAAACCATTTTTAAAGCCTATATGTGAAAACATGTAATTGGCTTTATTATATTATTTTAATATCACTGCTGGTAACTCAAGCAGCTGTAAGCTTTCCAAACATTGTAAACGTAAAAAAATAGCAATACTTTTTCTTTTTAAAATTGAGTGTTTCTGAATCACGCTATTGATCAATATAATTGAGTCACCTCTTTATTTTGATTTATCAGAATTGTATGTCGATCAGATCTGTTCCCATTCGCGCCGGTCGACTACTTGTAAGTATGTAAATAAATTGAATTAAGTGTCATTAATACGTAATTCTCACTCAGTAGAAAAGTATCATCTTTTACCTATTCTACCAGATCCGGGTGAGATAATTGAGTACAGCACTAGCAAAACTAGGACCTATTATATCAATACTAGTAGGAAACTTTTCGTTTTAGATAAAGAAGATGCCTTTTTACTAAAGCTGGATACCTATAAATCAAAACAAATTTTTAACGATGCATTTTTAGAGTGTTAAATTGTATTAAAAAACATTATCAACATTAAAAAGGCGATCATTGATATCAAAATTATCGACAGTTGACATCTCTAGCTGACAGGAGCGACCGGGCCGCAAATAATTACAACGTTGGAGGTCCTTGTCAGCTCACGGGCTGATTCAATCAACTGATTGCAAAATAATTCCGTCAGCGGTGTGCGTGAAGAAGCACCTTGCAGGTCGGCAAGTGGAAGGTTTTATCACTCACGCTAGCTATCTTTAGATTCCGACTCCATTTCTGCTTGCCATCAGTTGAAATGGAGTCTCTACTTGAACTTTTTATATAGACTCTGACCACACAGCACCGGGGGCGGTGCGGTACGTACAAATGAGTAAAGGAATAGAAGATAACATGGGTCTACTATTTTGTGTTACACCAGCATCCGCGTCCGCACCGCGGCACTCGTGTGTGGCTACGGACTGCCATTATACCGTCCTATAACGACGCCGCGCAGCCTCTGTGTGGCTTGGGCTTTAGATTAATAACCTTGTGAGATTGTACTATAAAATGTAACGGAGATTTGATACGAAAATCGTATTTTGTTTAAAAGAAAATGCATAAGACATTGTGTATTTTACATTTGTATATGAGTTTGCAATTTTGTTCACTTTAATTCAATACTTTTATTGCTTTTCCACAATGTTAGTTAAGTTCTTAATATTATTTAATGTCATTACATCACGGACCCTGTCGGGCACAGCAAAGTAGCAGAGAGGAAGTAGATTACTTATCTTAGGTAATTAGTTGAACTAGCAAAATTTATGCAATTTATTTATTGTGTAATTATGTGAATTTTATATTAGATTCTATATTCAATTACATGTGTACTTAATTATTCAAAATAATGGTTAATTTAATATTTTCGTAATTAGTATAATGTTTAATGTTTGGAATTGAAATACACCTAAAGCATCTTATAATATTAAACAAATATAATGATAAAATAATTAAATAAATGGTTCATTAATTATTATGGATTATTAGTAATATTCTATTAATTATTGTTAATTGTTAAGTGGGTGCTTTTTTGTTACATTTGTGTTGATGTCTTATTTTAACTGCCTCCGTGGTCTAGTGCTTAGGCACCGTAATTAGATTCAGAGGTCCGAATTTCGATTCCCAGGGAGTACAAATTTGTACTCTGTTTGTTTGGTGATGGGACTTTTATCAAGTTAATCTGGCTAGTTACCACCATCTTACCAAAATATGTCGCCATAATAAAATTGTTAACATCATTATTGTGTTCCGACAATTAATGATAAGATATCCAGTCCCTCTGTGGTTGAGGTCGTCACTTACCATAAGGTCAGATGAAGGCCAAGTGTCACTGTCAAGAAAAAAAATGTGCAATAAAATTTTATCCATTGGCTTGTGAAAAGGTATTCACATTTAACGACATCCGATATCTAACATAATATCTAACTCCAACGTGACACAGAATGCATAGTACGATCAAAACCTATCAATACAAACAAAAAACGCATTCTTTCGCTACCAAAAACGTCACTGGGTGACCACAAAAATATTAATAAGCAACTACATGTCTAAACTGCGATGCTATCGGCTGATATATTGCGACAGAATACTGACAAATGTTACGTTCAAAAAAGCATTTTTTCCTACCACCCAATAGGCTTGCATAATGTTGAAAGCAGAGTTACATTATCCGTTGCTGTTTCTAAACTGAACGTTTCTTACGCGCATGAATGAAGACAGCAATGTAACGCGATAGATACATTAATCTCTACGGTGTTCCGTACAATAGTTTGAAATTAATGAAAGTTTAAAGTAACATAATACGAACGATCTTTTTCGTCGGTCAGATGTTATCGATAGCTCCTCAGTAGGCTTCGAGTTGTTGTGGATGTAATTATTTATTCAGAGCTTTAATATTTTAATTGCCCTTTAGAATATTATATTTCAGATATTATGCATTGTAAGGGTGGAAGAAAGGAACTTACTGAATTTGTTAAAAGAAATATTTTGATATTTTATGCAATTAGATATTTTAAGTAACTTATAAATACTTCTTTATCGTGTGATGAACTGGTTAGCCTAGTGTCACAGATATCAACCACGTACTTGGGGTGTTCAGTAATGTGATAATTAACTTGCTCAATGTGAATGCTTTAAATTTAAAGATAAAGCTCAACTTCTGTTAAATGACATCTTTTACGTCTCTCAGACCTACTTCGACTCCTAAATTCGGCGAATATTTTTTTTCCTTTACTGTAATGTCCTGAAAAACCTTTTTAGAAAAAATATTAAAATTGCCTGCAAATGAAATCATAAAATATGGTCCATTCGCTGGCACACGATAAAAACGGCTCCAAGGAGCAAAATAACTTAACGCTTTTGAGAACTTTTGGCATAATCCATTGAGAAAGAGAATCCACGAAAATTAAACGGCATGCCTCATTAGATGAACGGCAAAAATAAACCTATAGAATTATTTCCAGTGAGCGTTGAGGTGCATCTATTTAACGACTTTTTAGTCGAGGTCGTCGAGTCGCCGCTCGAATTTTTAGCAGCTCAAACTGGGGCAGTACCTCCACCTTACAGAAGACCACAGACAAATAACACTACAGTTTTGTGGTGGTAATGCAATTGATATACAATATTCTTATATCCCGACCGTATTCGGCCACAGCAACTCAGATCTGACTATTGAGAGTTTCGTTGGTGTACTCTCAGGTGACTGACGTAACCAATTTTTGCAGTAAATGTGGTCGTGCATTTACTGCAAAAATTGATTACGTCAGTCAGCATCCAACCCACGTAATTGTAATGAATGGCCACAGGTGGTCGTGCGTTTAGCTCGTCTTGAAACGATAATGATGAGACATTTGACACAATAAGCCGCCATTCACTAACCAAATTGTGGAATCAGCTTGTACCAACGGTCTTTCCGAGAGAGCACGATTTAGAGGCCTTCAAGAAAAGAGCCTATTTCTTACATAAAGGCAGACAACGCAACCGCAATTGATACAGTGTTGTGGTTGATAATGGACGACGTTGATCACTTAACATCAGGTGACTCGTACGTCATCGGTTTGTCTCCCTATTACATTAAAAAAAATCGTAGCAATACGCAGTTTCATACAATAATATTCTATTCCCTTCCGACACGGATGCCCTAGGGACGCTAGGCGGTCGAGAGACTCCCATGGGGAGATGCTCGGTCACCCAGTAATTCCCTAAGAATGTTCGACCTACAGGCTTGAGGACCCTCCAAGGTCTTCGCCTTCTTAAAAACCCGGTGACGCAGAAAATGTCATCAGAGACAATCTTCAGGCGGCTAAACCTGCAGGTGTAGACAAGTCGTCAGCAATTCCGACCTGACCCGACTTCTTTCCCCCTTTTCTTGTTTTCTTCTTTCCCCGATTCTTTCCTTATTATTGAATTGGTATAGTAACTACTATTTCGATAATCGACTTTAACCTGAACTCGCCTGTATAGCATCGTCCGGAGAAATTTAACGGAGTTTAAGAATTGCAATTTTCTTTGCCTCAAAAGGCTGTCTACGCTCTTCTTCAGTGTCATTGTCTTGACAACTACAAACTAGGCTTGCGTTGTGCTTAGGTCGACAGATATTTTGATGCCACACAGGTGTCATTTTCTTAATAATGAAATAAACCAAAAAATTATGGCAATTGAGTGATAGATATCACAACATTAGACACACTGAGTTGTAAAGTACTTAGTAAAAAAAGTACAAAAAACTGTACCTAACGTAGAGAAAAAAAAGAATTAGCCAAATAAGAGCAGTTCTCGAAGTTGTTAGCGGACATACATTCGACAATTATTTTAATTAAATACAGATAGTTCATGGTAACAATTTGCATAGGTAAGCTAATACTTTAACAACAAAAAAATAAGAATTTCCATTTTTCAACTACAAGAGTTGTTGAATTTCGAACACATTCCATTTATACGTCCAGAATTGCTCGAACAAAGCATTTGAAGCATTAGTTTCTCATATGGGAATACCCACTTCATTTCTAATCACGAAAGGACGGTTTACACTAAGTTTGTATGTTAGTTTACAGATATCTGATAAAATTGCCAGTCCTTCGGTAGTTGAAAGTCCTCAGTGAAGCCTTCTATAACGTTCGGTCTTCATCACAATCATTCCTTTGGCAAAAATTCTCCGTTAAGTTAAAAAAGAGAGACTAAGGCCCGTATTGCAGAATGACACTCAGAAATCAATCATGTCTTGAGAATCGTTTGTCACCTTCTATCAAGAACACAGTGATAAATACGTACGACGCTCAGTACGTCAGAATCTTGAGACTCATTCTGTAATACCAGCCTAAGTGCGAGTCAGACTCTAGCACCGAGCTTCTGTCTAAACGTTGTAAGTATGAAAATAGTAAGTTGAATTTTTTTCCCTTTTATTGTGATCTTAGACATTGCCTTTTGTCAAAATCATGATTCGCACACTAGCCTTACAGACGATTAGGACAGAAGTCTCCTGAAGCAGTTCTCTGGGAATATAACAAGCAAGCACACATAAATTAAAGGATAATTTACTTCACCCCCGACATCTGAGGCATAGGGATCGCTTAGTATTACCAGCCACCACACTTCACATTGTTAGTTGTGGTACCCACCACATGGCGATTAAAATATTTAATAGACTGCCTAAGGATATCAGAGACCTACATACGGATGGACTGTTCATGACTAATTTAAAAAAGTACTTAATATCAAAATCTTTTTATAGTCTTCAAGAGTATTTTAATTTAAAAGATGTAATGCAAAGACGGTATAAATGTAAATGACAATTTAATTTTGAATATTATCCAGATAATGTATTCGTAAAAATTGTATGTTTGACTTGTTTTATTGTATGTTTGACTTATTTTATTGAATCTTTGACTTATTTTATTGTATCATTGACTTATTTTATTATCTTTGACTTGTGCTATTGTAATTAATTATTTCGATTTTATGTAATTTAATTTAATAAAGTAAACTAAATGTTGTAGCGCCCTGACAGGGCTCATGTCGAGACCTACCCTGTGTTATATCTTTAAGGACAATTTGTTATATGACATGAAACAATGAATAAATGATTATGATTATGATTATGAATTATTTAGTTAAACACTATGACGTGGATCGAGTAGATAACTACCTCCACGATTGACCACCAAAACGGCGTCTGCCAAGTAATTTAGAGTGTAACTGGTTGTTTGTCTTTTGTTTGGTGATTCACGTGATACCACGTGACACCACGGGATATCCCTTTTTGTGTAGGCAACAGGCTGGCAAACTGTCATTATTATGGCCCATCGTCCTAAGTCTTAAGGGCTGTTTCTGCAACTCGACGATTATGCGTATATTTGCTTTGTGATCACTGGCACCTGAAAACGAACTTGGAATCTTTTGATGAGTATGCAGCTTCCGTGTATCTCACCCTTAAAGTACAAAATAAACTAGTGAGGGTCCGCATCGCCTCCGCACCGCCCACGGCTATGTCTAAGTGTTCCCTAAAAAGATAGTTTTGGATTGCCGCCCCAGCAATCGATAGTTCGAATGGAACCTTAGGGGTAAAGCCTGATTTATATTCTGAACGGAGAACTGCGCCATTTTTGTTTCAGTTGTTACTTCTAAGTGGCTTACATTGGATTTATTGCGACATACAACTTGCAATATGTCCCGTTGACTTGCAGGAGTTATTTTAAACCGATTATTGCTACATGCAACAATGTTACCAAACGAATCAAGATAACAGGAATATAAAAGAATTTATCCGGTTTGCCATCTCTATGAATATAGATTATTTCGATTTATGATAGGATCACAAAGTGTTGAGAGCTTATATGTAGCAGGTAACCTCTCTAGGACAACTCATTGGGAATTTTTAATCAAATTCAAATTTTTATTGCGTCACATGTGGTTTACAAGATGTTTTAAATATTTATAGTTAGGATCAACACATGCACCCTGTCAGGGCACAGCAAGTTTTCATTTAAGTCTACCCACTCATTTATTACTAAAATATACCTACTCATTTATTTCAACACATTTGAATAAAATTCGCTTAATTTATAAAAACATTTGTCAATTAAATAATTATTGAGTGTCTTTACAAAGGTATTGTATTCGTCGATTTTCCTTCATTCATTCATTGTGTGACTGTAAATTTAAATAATAAGTTATTTCTGTTTTATGATTGCTTGGAAAGTATTAAGTAGCCTAAAGACGCTTGCAGGAAAATAGACGAGTTGTTCATATTGTAGCTAAAGATTTTTTTTATTGCGTTCGCTTTCTTCTTTAACCCACTTCGCTGTCTGCAGCGTTAACCAAGTCGTCCTCTATGCGGGGATGATGTGAGATAATTTACTGCCTATTACGATTTATTGCCGGGACACACGGACATGTCAAAATGTTATTTATATCAATTCTGAGCACCGTCGGATCTTGGTGATAAGCAGAAGTGTGAGCGGGTAGCGAAATTGAACTTATATTTGTAAAACGGATTATAAGTAAAGTTTAAAATGCTAAAAAAAAATTGTGTGGAGTTTACTCCGAGACAGGTGAGATGGCGCACCTGCTGTCATCCGTGTTTTGACAGTTAGAAAATTCCGCGACATAGGATGCGCACCAATTATGACTTTGACCTTCAAAAACGTAACGAGGTCATTCATCGATAGATTTTACTCCTCACATTTTTCTCATACCGGGCCCCTTATATATGCAAATCGATTCTTAAGGAGTAAACTCCCAAAAACAATTCAAAAGAGCAATATCGCGATTTGTAATGTCCTATGTTCTGTAGTTTTTCTGTTTGTGCAATGAAGTATATTTGTATTGTATTGTATTAAAATGTGGACTACGTAAATATAGAAGTGTTTTTATAGATTAAATATAGGTGAGGAAAATGCATACCTATTTATTAAGATAAAATAGTTTTTTTTATAGTTTCATTTACTGAGCCTACATTAATATTTCAAAGCTACAATCAAGACTAAAACCTTCACAATAAGAGTGAGGTCTTTGAGACTACGTAACTTTGGCTGAGAAGAAAAAAAAAACAAAAAGTAGGATGTTTAGGTATGTGGAAGCTTCTATTTCACAACAACAATGGCAGATAAACATCGTCTAATTTTGCGTGTCTTGGTTTTAAAAATATCCCAGCACTTATTCCATGGATCTCTAGGGTAAAACCGCTGAATCTTATGCACAAACTCCGCAAGCTACAAACGTGGGTGCTCCAATAAATATGTAATTAATAACAATAACACCTTGGACAGCCAGTGACTCAATCAGAGCGAAAGGGTGTGGGTGATCTGATTGTGCGGCTGCTGGTGTTGAAACTGCTAGTAATAAACTTGGCGGAGACCGTCTACGTTTTATTAGTTCTTATTATTATTATAATCTTTATTGCACTTCACAGATCATAAATGACAGATTAACAGTAACAAGCTAATCTTCTATTATAGCGTATTAGTTCTACTAACAAAACAGAGTACACGGTTGTCCAACACTTCCATTTTCTCATGCTTTGTTTTAGTATCTGAAATGGACACATTTGTTTTTTATTACTTTCTCGTAACGTAGTATAGAGGAAGTCTTAAAAAAAATTCGACCTCGAGATTTTGACGGATTTACACGTTTTGGACCTCCCCGAGTCCAAAAATATTTTTTTTTGAATTATGTCTGGGTGTGTGTCTGTGTGTATGTCTGTGCGTTAGCACGATAACTCGAGCATGCTTTAACTCATTGCAACCATATTTAATATACGTGTATGACATCAAAATATAAGGTTTCTATCAAATTTTGAGCCGTCGATCACGAAAGTTAAGCAACCAAGTGCGCGGTCAGTACTTGGATGGGTGACCAAAATCGTTTCCGGTATACGAGAAAGTCAAGGGGAGACCACTACCGATTTTTCTGTGACTGTCAAAACATATATTTGCACTAAGCAATTTGACCGCCCCGAAGGAAAGGAAGGCCTTCCTTTCTACGAGGAAAATAAGCATACGCCATAATTACTGCGAAACGGCAATACTTATAGTTTGCAGATGCTAACACAAGGATGTCTCCTGCGCTGATAGCCCACAAACTATACTGGTTATAGTAAGTTTGTTTACACCATTAGAGTGATGGATGATAAGGTCTGTCTGATGGTAGACTGGGCTTAGAAACCAAAGGTGTCCAATTATCGCTGTCAATGTTAGGATTAGTTGGAATAGGTTAGTCCTTTACTTCCCGTGGAAGAAGTTTTACTAATCTTAACATGACAACCAAAACTGTTATTTGTCTAACAATAATTTTAAGCTCGAACGAAATGCTAAGTTTCACAATCTTCTTTATAGATTGAGTTTGCTTCTGGTGCGATTCCCGACGTGAATTCCTTGGACGTGTTAATTAGATTTAAATGAAGCTATCGCCATTACAGGCGTAAATTAAGATAAACAACATGGCGCTCGTGTTCCGAAATAAATGCAGCTCGTAATGGCGGCGCATTAAACAAACACTGCTCCGATTTCTGGTAACACGTGCCGTGTAATTAGTGTTGATTCTTTTCAAAGACAGGTTAAGGTTGGATATAGTCACGGAAGCGAAAATGGGAATAGCTCGGCGCATTTCTACGGTGATGTTAATTAACGTGAAACGCGAGAAGCTTGCTGTCGTTTTACGTTCTGGTTTCCAGCAATTGTCATGGCGGCTAGGTCATGACGAGTCATAAAAAATTAACGTGTAGTACTCGTCTCCTACTAGTCCTGGTGAATTCTGTAAGTGGTCTTGCACAGTGCTATTAGGATGCCCTATGCCTACGATGTTGTGAACGAGTGCAGTATGTTGAGGAGAATAATCATAATAGTGAATTCAAAAGATAGTATGATCTGAGACCTACCCTCAACTGGTAGTATTGACTCTAATAAGTACCAAATCAAAGGATAAAGTTGACAATTTCAAAAAATACGATAGCCATAAATAAAGTAACTTCTTCTTGATTACATAACGCAAGATATTTTTATCATTACCGTCATCCCAAAACTTATTTTGTAAAGTCTGTCTATATGTATAACATGAAAGGAAATGAAATAAAATGCTCTTTATTTAAATGGACTTTGCTAAGTACTTTTAAATCGTCAAAAGCCCTACCACCACTTCGGGACGAAATAATTATTATGACATTAAAGTTTATTAACCTTAGTAACAATCATGCTCAAAGCTCCAATCTCAGACAAAGAATTCTTTGTCTAAGGCGCCAATAAAGTCCATCTCTTTCTCGCTGTCATCTGTAGACACGTAGCGAAATGACACTTCTAGCAATTTAAAGTTTGTTGTCACCTTGTATACCCTTGTACACCTGCTTAATTAGCATTTTTATCTAAGCAAAAATAGGACATTTATTTTGAAACGTTTAGGTGATTGATATTCAAAACATCCATCACTTGTACATACAATGGGTTGCATAAGATGGCCGCGCGCATTGTCTTCAAAATGGCGACCACACAATGGCGCTGGCTACGCTCCAGCGCGGCTGGGATACGACACACTTGGAAAGCCACTGATATTTTTTTTTAGATATTCTGTACTGGAATAGCCATAATATCAATATTTTTGCCCAAAATATTTAGACAGACAGGATTACTGCAATAATTAGAAGGATTCTCGGGATTATTACCGGGTAACGTTTGAACTATCTTTAAGGCCTAGAGGAAAAGGTTTCCTGCTTCGTGAAAAAATGGAAAATAACGAAAAATATTAACTCTTTGTTCTAGAGGAGTCAATAAGTGCTACCACCGACTCTAAATAACTTCTTGTTCCATTCCTTTGTCTCCTATGTTAACTGTTTAAGTGTGTACTTCTTTACCATTTGGTGCGAACAGTCCAAGTAGCTTCATAGAAATTTCATGATGCTACGTGACTCTATCATCATGGTTATATACATCATCATCATCAACAACAGCTCATATAATGTCCCCAGCGCGGGGCTCGAGCCTACCCCACATTAGGGGCGATTAGGCCTTAGTCAACCACGCTGGCCAAGTGCGGGTTGGTTGACTTCACACACAACCTAAGGTACGTGGCGGGGATCGAACCAGTGCCTCCCGGGTGGGAGACAACGCTCTTACGCACTACGGCACCGAAGCTCCTATCCATGCTTTCTACCCCAAAAGGGGTCGAGTAGACCTTCCTGTAACATCGGATTACACGGAAAGTCACATCTGACAGTATCGGTCATGGTTTGCCAGCCTGTCGCCTACACAAAAGGGGTACCAAACAAAAAAATAACAATCTTTCAGTAAACAAACCAACAAAAGCCAACGACCAGGACAGATGTTACACTCAAAATCATATCAACAGTCCGGGTATGTACCATGATGATCGAATCACGCAGCATCATGAGGCTATGGAAATTCCATGACCCTAAGGTCAAGTGAGTCTAACATATTCCCTGAGTAGATTCTCGTCAGCACTTTAAGGGAAGTTTGATAGTAATTCCTTCACCGTGTCTCACATTGCAATCAGTGGCGTAACTATACCATGTGCGGCCCGTGGCAAATTAGTATACAACCCCTCTAGTTTTGAAATTTTTCGTTCTTTAAATTTGTAACTATACCATGTGGGGCCCTTGGCAAATTCAAATACACCCCCCACGCTAGTTTTGAAATTTTTCGTTCTTTAAATTTAAGAATGTCAGTGACACTACCGGGGCCCCTATTCCTCGGGGGCCCGTGGCATTTCGCCACCCATGCCACCCTATAGTTACGCCACTGATTGCAATGTTGTAATAATTGCTCTAATTTTTGTTTGATTGCTGATTAAGTAAAACTATTATACAAGTTGCATTACCCTATTCAAATGCAAATAAATCGACTTCTTTTATCGTTTCGTTTCGATTTTTTGCCATCATAAGGAATAAGCTTATGGCTTATATTTTTGTAATACAGTAGCTAGTTATTACAAAACTTTAAGTTTTCGTAGAGTTGTTACGTCCTACAACAAAGTTGAAGTCTCCAGTCTCTACTGCTCAAAGACGGTTAAGTTTCACCGATAAAGAGTTAAAGCGCAGTTTAGGAGTTCCACGCAGTTATCACCTAAGTTTTAATGGCCGTTGCAGATGGATAATGTCGGCTCTGATTTGAACGTGTTGTGTTGTTCAGGTACCTATGGCATGCACACTCCAGGGAAGGTAGTTTAACAAGATTTTTATATTAAGGAATTAGAACTTTTAATCTCAATGACGTGTGTGTTGTCTGCGATGGCCGCTTACAATGGGTCTCATAAAAAGGCTCAATGTCACTCAAAGGGCAATGGATAGCGCTATGCTCAGGGTTTCTCTGCGTGATCATATGAGAACTGATAAGATCCGCACGAGAACAAACGTCACCGACATAGCTGCAAAGAGTTGCGAACCTTAAGTGGCAGTGGGCAGGCCACATTGCTGGGAGAACCGAAGGCAGTTGGGGCGGAAAGGTTCTTGTATGGCGGCTGCGTACCGGGAGACGCAGCGTTGGTTGGCCACTCACAAGGTGGACCGATGATCTGGTAAAGTCGCGGGAAGCCGCTGGATGCGGGAAGCTGTTGGATGCGTGCAGTTCAAGACCGTTCAGTTGGGAGGCTTGTGACCAACAGTGGAAGTCTCTTGGCTGATATGATGAAACTCAATAACATTGCTTGATTTTATTTCATATACAGTATAAGCGATATATAGTTCTAGGAACTCATAATAAAACTTTTACAAAATAATTAATGATAGTGTTTCTTTAAAACACCTCTTGTGAATGACCCAGGAGAAGAAAAGTTCTTGTAAGAAGATCTTACAAACCTGGGTCATTTAAAAGAGGCGTGAAGCACCTGCCAGGTCGCCAAGGCGAGGGTGGCTAATGCGTGACTTAAAGTGACACTCGAGCTAGCTATCTTTGCGTTAGGACTCCAATGCTACTTTATCATCATCATCGTCATATTAGGTAGGGGAAAAAGTCTTTTCGCATTAGTATGTATAAACTTGTAATAAAATCTCTTTGGCTATACTATTTGTATCTGGCTGGTTTTGGTATAATTGAAAGTTTAAATTTTAAAGAACATAATTCCAAATTAAAATTAGGAAAATGTGTGATTTTCATTTGTTTTTCGTACCGCCAAGATGAGTGAATCTAATGAAGAAATTCGATACATTTTAAAATTTTACTACAAAAAAGGTAAAAATGCAACGCAAGCCGCGAAAAAAATTTGCGATGTTTATGGACCTAGTGCAGTGTCTGTGAGAGTAGCACAAATTTGGTTTAAGCGTTTTCAATCCGGAAATTTTGATGTCAAAGATGATCGTCGCTCTGGTCGCCCTATTACAGATAAAATGGATGCCATTTTTGAAAAAGTGGAGCAAGATCGGCATGTCAGTAGTTACGACGTAGCTGAAGAACTGGGAATTGACCACAAAACAGTTTTGGCGCATTTGAAAAAAACTTGGTACACAAAAAAGCTCGACATTTGGGTACCTCACGAGCTCACTGAAAGAAACCTAATGAACCGTGTACTCATTTGTGATTCTTTATTACGACGTAATGAAACCGAACCATTTTTGAAGAAGCTGATAACTGGTGATGAAAAGTGGATCACGTACGACAAGAACGTGCGAAAAAGGTCGTGGTCAAAGGCCGGTCAGGCTTCACAGACTGTGGCGAAACCCGGGTTAACTCGCAACAAGGTGATGCTGTGTGTGTGGTGGGATTGGAAGGGCATTATTCATTATGAGCTGTTACCACCAGGCAGGACCATCGATTCTGAACTCTACTGCGAACAACTGATGAGATTAAAGCAAGAAGTTGAGAGAAAGCGGCCGGAATTAATCAACAGAAGGGGTGTGGTTTTTCATCATGATAACGCTAGACCTCACACATCTTTAGCCACTCAGCAAAAATTAAGAGAGTTTGGCTGGGAGGTGTTAATGCATCCGCCGTATAGTCCTGACCTTGCACCTTCAGATTTCCACCTGTTTTGGTCTCTTCAGAATTCTTTAGGCAGTGTCAGGTTAACATCACGAGAGGACTGCCAAAACCACTTGTCGCGGTATTTTGACCAGAAGTCCCAAAATTTCTATAGCAATGGGACCATGTCCCTACCTAGAAGATGGCAAAAAGTTATCGAACAAAATGGTACCTACATACTTTAGTTAAATGTAAATAAACTATATTAAAAAATGTTTTGAATTTTCTTAAAAAATGCGAAGAAACTTTTTCCCCAACCTATTATAAGCTGACAGACGCCCACTGTTGGACAAAGGCCTCCCCCGAGGATCACCAACTCGATTGGTTCTGCGCTGGATCCTGTGGCTTCCCGCGACCTTTACCTTTATCATCAGGTGGAATGGAACCACTTAAGGTAAACGTCCCAGTATCCGTCAGTTTCTGAACTTGGCTGACTTTGCAGTGATGCTGTGCTTAAAGTATATCAGATAATGAAAGGTGTATTGCATGACTAGGTGCAAAATGTATCTAAGTTTTTATTTAAATATTAATTTTAAGTCAAAATAATTAAGAAATATAATAAAACTCCATCAATATGAAAAAAAGACGATTTGTACCAGTACTCGACAGGTTTGTCCCATTAGTCGTCAAAATGACCCAGAAGTCGTCAATTTTTTGATACCAAATTGAACTCTACGCCCTTACAGATAAGTTTCACAAACTGTAGAAATTACTTCTCAGCTTTGAACCGAAACATATTATTTTAAAGAATGTGCTAGCTGCAGTTTGGTCAGTGGAACATAAAACAACTAGTTTTAATTAATTCAGACTTTATATACCTCTACCTCTACCTCTATCTACCTATAGTACCTCTTTATATGGACATCTAATAAACAATCAAAAATATATCTACTGTTAAAAATTTACATTAAGAAAAAAAAGATTTTCTGTAATCTACTGAGTACCTACTTAACCAGTCTCTCAATTCAGGAACTTAGGTAATACGGAACTCTAGTTATACTCTTCATATTTAACATACATCTACCAAACATAAGGCCCAATTGAAGAATTATAGACCCATCACGCTCCTGAGTCATGTTTATTTTTTTTTTGCAGGAGTTTTTTAATAAATTGTGAAAGAAAATATTATATAATCAATTTAATTCACTTAATTAATTAATTAACTTATTTAATTTAATTTAATAATACTTAATTTATTTATTTTATTTAATAAATTTTAAAATATTATGTGATCAATTTAAATAATATTTTTATTTACTTGAAAATAGTTTTTTACACTATTTTTTTCTCTTCATTATATAATTTGTAAATGAAATTAATTAATTGACTATGAAATATTACATGTATTGATTTGAATTATATTTGTGAGTAATTAGGTAGAAATTGCAACTGTTATTTATTTAGTTTTTATATTCATATTGTTATGCCCTTACAGGGCTCATGTCTTTGAACTAAATTATTTATGTAAGACCTTAATTGTTACCACATGAAATGCAATAAACTATTCTATTCTATTCTATTCTATTCTAAGCTGTTTTCGAGGGTTGTAACGAATCGTCTCGCACGCAGGTTTGACGACTTCCAGCCTCCCGAACAAGTCGGATTCCGAAAAGGCTTCAGTACCATAGATCACGTACATACGCTGCGGCAGGTTATACAGAAGACCGAAGAGTATAATCTGCCATTATGTTTAGCGTTTGTGGACTATGAGAAAGCCTTCGATTCTGTCGAGACCTGGGCCGTGCTCCAGTCACTCCAGAGGTGCCACATAGACTATCGATACATCCAAGTGTTGCGGTCACTGTACGAAAACGCCACTATGTCAGTTCGCCTTCAGGACCAGAATTCAAAACCCATACAGCTCCAGCGAGGCGTGAGACCGGGTGATGTTATATCGCCGAAACTGTTCACAGCTGCGTTGGAGGACGCGTTTAAGCTTCTGGACTGGAGAGGACTTGGCATCAACATAAATGGCGAGTACATGACTCACTTTCGGTTTTCCGATGATATCGTAGTTATGGCTGAGACCTTGGAAGAGCTGGGCACAATGCTCGACGATCTCTGTAGAGTCTCCCAACAAGTGGGTCTTAAAATGAACATGGATAAGACGAAAATCATGTCTAATATCCATGTCTCACCCACTCCTGTAAAGGTTGGAAGCTCTACACTGGAAGTTGTCGACCATTATGTTTACCTGGGACAAACAGTCCAACTGGGTAAGTCCAACTTCCAGAAAGAGGTCAATCGACGAATCCAACTCGGCTGGGCAGCATTCGGGAAGCTACGCGGTATATTCTCGGCCCATCTACCGCAGTGTCTTAAGACGAAAGTCTTTGATTCGTGTGTGGGCCTCATAAGAAGGCTTAAAGTCACCCAAAGGGCAATGGAAAGGGCTATGCTTGGAGTGTCTCTGGGCGATCACATCAGAAATGATGAGATCCGCAGGAGAACCAAGGTCACCGATATAGCCTAAAGAATTGCGAACCTTAAGTGGCAGTAGGCAGGGCACATTGCGAGGAGGACTGACGGCCGCTGGGGCGGAAAGGTCCTTGAGTGGCAACCACGTACCGGGAAACGCAGCGTTGGTAGGCCTCCCACATGGTGGACTGACGATCTGGTAAAGGTTGCGGGAAGCCGCTTGACGGGGACAGCGCAGGACCGACTGGTTTGGAGATCCTTGGAGAGGCCTATGTCCAACAGTGGGCGTCTCTCGGCTGAAATGATGATGATGATGATACCAAACATTATTATACTCTAACAAACAAACATTATTAAATTAGGTGCACAACGGTACCACTAAGAATACCATTCTGCGCACGCTGAATGCAGAGTATATTGGTCTTACTAGCAAGGCTCCACCTTTGAATGCCGTAGGTCCAAATTGGTTTCAATACGACGTTGTAAATTAGAAGCTTATTATCAACTGATAGTACCGAGTTTCTCCCCATGAGCCAGTGTAAGTTTCGGAACTTGTGATTCATTTGGTCTCTCTTCTGTTTGATATGCTGCTTCCAGGTCAGTCTCCTATCAAGGTGAAATCCCAGGTACTCCACGCAGTCTCTGTGTGGCAGTATATCATCGCCTAGTCTTACGGCAGGAAGGTCTGAAGTGAAGATGTTATACAGTACTGGACCAAGAACGGAACCCTGCGGAACTCCTGCCTGTATGCTGTATAGATTTGGTCGTGCCTCTCCCTGTTTCACTTGAAATGATAGGTCGTGGCCCTGAAATGGCCGTCCGGAACTAGCTGTGGTGGGGAAACAAAAACAACTCGACGATGGCATGTGACTTCGAATGCCAAGGGGACTTGACATCAAAATCCACACACCCCCGAGAAAGTTTCCCCACCACGTTACCAGGGTCCGCCACGAGGAGGCTTCCGGACGAGGACCAGACCCTTCTTAACCTATGCTTTTCCAGGATAATTTGTTTAATGGCAAGTGAATTATTAGAGATCATGCTTTTTACATTTTGAGTCGGTGTGTTAATCCAGGCCGCAACTTGAATTAGGTTGATGATATATCTGCAGGCCTCATCCACCTCATTTTGGTCCTTAAGAGGGATTGACAGAGTAATGTTTTCGTCAATGTAGCTTTTGAAACCTTCCCAATCTGTTTTACGATTTTTTAATGTCTCCGAAGTTTCTCGTGTAAATAGGCAAGTGCCCAAGTCCAGAATGACTGGCGTGTGGTCTGAAGATCCATCTAGATTAGACTCAACAGCTGTATTTAAATATTTCCCGATAAAGAAGTCGAGAAGATCGGGTACTCTCCGTTGATCACTTGGCCAGTATGTCGGTTCACCGGTCAAGATCAGCTTAAGATGATTTATGTTAAGGCAACGTTTCAGTTCTCGACCTCTGGTATTGGTATAGCGAGAGCCCCAAAAGGTATGTTTAACATTTGGGTTGTTATTCTATGTCTTGGCGGGCAGTATATTGAGGAGAGCGTAATGCTACCAGCACGGTCTTCCAGTTTTATTGAAGTGGCCCTGAGAAAATCGGCAGATTGCCATAGTTAAAAAAAAAAAAAAAAAAAAAATTGAAGTGGCCTGTAGGTCAGATGTAGAGTACGGTTCCATGATTGAGTGTTTGAGGTTAGTTCTAATTACAAGTGCCGTTCCCGCATGCGCTCTGTTTTAATTAATTAGTGAATTAAGTTAGTGAATTAGTGAATCATTAATGAATGTGTTACTACACATTATAAATATGTTGCAATCTGATTTACCTAAGTATGCCTAAAAATTTATACAAAAAAAACATGCGCAAAGCGGTAGAAAAATAATGTTTTGTCTTACTCCTGAAAGTTGCTATATGACTCATATCAGATTTAGCAAGCGCACCAACCGGAATTCCTTGGAGCACAACAATACGACTTACAACTACTCAAAATTAAAGAACTGGCCTCTTCCGACTTCAAAAAAAAAAGAAACGAAATTTTTAATCTCGAAATTATAAGTTAATGCACATAAAACCAAAGCCCGAACCACTTTGTACGACTAATGCTATTATTTAATTTAATTTAGTCCGTATTGCATTGTTATAAAGATTTAAATTCGATATAATGACGGATTTATGTTCAAACTTCCAGATATGTCCCTGTTACCGACAGATTGCAATCAACTTTAGATCGTATTGCCGGCACATTAAATCTAAATTACTTTAATGACGGAAACAGGATCAAATTTTAAAACGTGTCCTGGTAACCGGCAGAATTACAATTAACTTTAGTTTTTATTCCATTGTGATAAGAGCTAAATTCCTGTGACGACGAAATTAGGTTCATACTTGAAGCGTGTCCTAATTACCGTCAGATCAATGGGTAAACTGACGGATATTGGGTCATGTGACGGTTTTTGTGACCCAAAATATGTCACTTACAAATAACATAATCTAAATATTAAAAATGATTAATTTTATAGGTTATACTGCTAGACAATTTACTTATCTATTACAAAAAGTATTTGCACTCTCCCTGTAAATAAAAAACACTGCACGACAGAGGAAGAAACATAAGCTGGTAGACGTCAGTTCTAGTACCTAAATTAGCAAAAAAATTAAAAAATCGGCAATGCTTACCTTCGAACGCGTGTGTTGTAGTCGCCATATGTTTTTCAAAAGAATGTTCACATTATAATTATGCTTAATATTTCTAAGAATGTGTTGCCAACAAAAATAGAGCTTTGTTCGGTAGGATATCAGTGATATTTGCATTTTTTGGAAAACTGACGAGTACTGGGACACTGTCGACATTACGTACGGTCTACCTTACTAGATTTTTATTACTCAAACAAAATCTTATACAAGAAACACCTGTGCTGGCCTTTTCTCGAAACATTGTTTGCTTTACCAAAGTACACGAATGCGTGTAATAAAAATACATTCAATAGAAAGCCTAATGTGAACAACATTTATAAGTCACGTATTGAGACCAAATGAAATTAGATTCGATGATAAGGCTGCAAATCGGCTTACTCCCAGATTAGAATCGGGAACCTCTCTTGTGGGTATTATATCGATGCCAGCAATGAAACATAATCTCTACATGAAGATTTGAGATATCGTAGCAGTAATTGAAATTTGGTATCGGGAAAAATCACTAAATTGTGACGGAGATTAGGGAACACAAATTAACTTAACATTTCATAATCGCTTACGGAATGAACGTTTTCCCGACGTGATACCCTTAGGAGCGATTTTTTAATGCTCAGCTATGGTTTATTCGATGGATAGCAAAATAGTGGGTAGTTCAATCGTGAGATAGACTTTACTCAACAAATTATTCACTTAACTTAAGAATAAATCTATCTGTCCCACAATCTGTCCCTTTGAGGGTCAGACAACCGCTTATTCGATAGATGAATAATTTTTAAGTTAGTTTGTGCTTGTGCTTTGTGCAGTTTAAATTAGGGTTTTAGAATGGATATTTTGAATACAATTTACGATATACCAATCGAAGCCATATTAAATGATTGTAAAATCGAGCGAGCGTAGAACACATTAAACGAATGGGATTCAGTAGAATTCCATCGTCGATTCCGATTTAAGTACTAAATAATAAGAATCAGTGCAATATTTGCTAAATTTTGTAAAAGATAAATTATGTATTGAAATATACATTTGATGTGTTAGAAACCGCTGTATTCTACCCATGTTACAGCTGCTATTCGCTTTACCTAATATTCTTAGATACAAAGAGTTTATATATCACTGCTGGCAACTTTAATTCCACTGCATGCCGATTATAAAAATTGTACTGTTACCGTTGAGGCAAACTTTCATTAAATTGCCAGAAAATGAAGAAGAAATAAAAAATTTTTTTAAGAAGAATTCTATATATAAAATAGCTAAGTTTCCTCGAGTTCCTTCCTTCCAGCTATAGATTGAATTCACATACGTAAAATTTCGAATAAAATACCGTAACGTAATTATGATGCCTGATGCTTATTTGTTTGATAATAACTACTACAATATATATGAAATTGACCTGCACTAAAATAGTTATTAACTTTAATGCAGATTTTAATAAAAATTACTATGATTATTAGATTATATATACAAAAATGAATTCCAGTAAAGTTTCTTGAATTTTAACCGACTTCAAAAAAGAAGTGGGTTCTTAATTCGTATTTTTTTAGGTATGTTCTCCGATTACTCGAAGACGCCTGGACCGATTTGGAAAATTATTTTTTTGTTTGAAAGGGTATATGGTCCAATGAAAAATTCAAATGGTCCAATGAAAAATTTACATGTATCACACCGATTCATATAATTTTTTAAGATACGTAAAAATATGTACGTACGTAAAATGTGAAAGTCGTAATATGGATTTTTAAAACTTTTCCATTTTTATGCATCGATATCTTCGAAAGTTGTTAAAAAATTTCGATTATTATTTTTTGTCTTAAAGGCCAAAAGTCTAGATAGTTTTCTGGAATTTTGTCAAGAACTGTAGTTATTTTATTATTCTGAGAAATAACAGACAAAATTCAATTCAATTCAATTCAATTCATTTATTGGTTCATAAACATAGGTATTACAGGGTGGTTGTTAAATAATAACATAAAAACTTTTTAGTTTTTCTCTATAGCTATTATCTATGGTTAATTGTCATAATTCATTTCAGCGATTGTAAAAGCAAATTTATATTTTGTTCAATAAAAAATGTTTTATTATATTTCTTTGTTATTCTATTAACAAAAGTGGTGCCGAAACACGGGAATATTTTCCGTAAATAATTGAGGATCAGTCATGTTTTTTATTAAGTATGTAGTTTTATAACAGTAAGAAAACCATGACATGCTGTGAAAAAAATATTCAAATCGGATAAGAAATGACGAAGATACAGCGATTTTACTGCAGCAGTTCAAAAAACGGCCGAGAGTATGAGCCGCGAGCGCGTGACGTCATTCGACACAAATCCCGCGCCGCCACCTCGCGCGCTCTACAGTTTTGTAGTTATACTCCGTATCCCGCGCAGTTTTTGAGCTGTGCTTGTCCCGGTCGTTTTGTTCTAAATTTATTGTTGTGTATGGTGACATCTCAGACCAATAGGGGTGACATCAATAACTTTTTAGTTTTTCTCTATAGCTATTATCTATGGTTAATTGTCATAATTCATTTCAGCGATTGTAAAAGCAAATTTATATTTTGTTCAATAAAAAATGTTTTATTATATTTCTTTGTTATTCTATTAACAAAAGTGGTGCCGAAACACGGGAATATTTTCCGTAAATAATTGAGGATCAGTCATGTTTTTTATTAAGTATGTAGTTTTATAACAGTAAGAAAACCATGACATGCTGTGAAAAAAATATTCAAATCGGATAAGAAATGACGAAGATACAGCGATTTTACTGCAGCAGTTCAAAAAACGGCCGAGAGTATGAGCCGCGAGCGCGTGACGTCATTCGACACAAATCCCGCGCCGCCACCTCGCGCGCTCTACAGTTTTGTAGTTATACTCCGTATCCCGCGCAGTTTTTGAGCTGTGCTTGTCCCGGTCGTTTTGTTCTAAATTTATTGTTGTGTATGGTGACATCTCAGACCAATAGGGGTGACATCAATAGCCTATAAAAATGTCCTACAAATATTGTATCGTGCCAAAGTGCAAGAGTAGGTACAACTAGTTGTAGGTACGCCGGACAAACTATTTTTTCGTGTTCCAACGGACCTAAAAGCTAGAATAAAGTGGTGAAGTGTTATGAAGAGAGATCCTTTAACAAGCAAAAGTACTCATTACTGTTGCGAAGATCATTTCGACGTAAGTTTTAATATACTTATGCTCGTATTATGAAATTTTACCTATTTTATTGATAGATAGAAGAAAGACCTGAAACTTAATCCTTTTATGTCATATTGTCTCAGCCCTAAAATAAAGTGGGTTAATAACAATTAACAATCATCAAAGTAGGGATATAAGTAGTAGACAACACGCTATATCGCCCGCGTGGACTACAAGTTATATCGCCCGCGTGAACACACGTTACATCGCCCACGTGGACTGCACGTTATATCGCGGTGGGATAAAATGTAGCCTATGTCCATCCCCAGGGTTCAAACTATCTCCCTACCAAATTTCATCAAAATGGGTTAAGCGATTTAGGCGTGATTGAGTAACAAACATCCAAACTTTCGCATTTATAATATTAGTAGAATTATCTACCGCACCTGCCATGTAAAGAAGTACCTTTTTTTTTTATTGACGGGGAGGTCAAATGCATTTACGCATCGTCCCTGCGGGGTGGTGCTAACCGCAAGGGATATGTGGGACTCGAGGTAAAAGCGTGCCTCCCCGCTACTGGCCTGACCTCCAGTGCGCTATTGCGGGACGGCTCGGGATCTGCACGTGAGCGCAACTACACCGAGACCTTCTTAAGGCTGCCCGTCTAGGCACTCCTTGTGCACCAATTGGTGACCAGCAGCCCACAAGGGCTACCTACCGACTAACGCCAGACCCTGTGGGCCGCTGGCCGACGCTGGCCGGCCTTAATAGGCCGCCTCCTCACCGACGGCTGCTCGACCTGGCGCAACCTCTTGACGAGGACACCGGGAGCAGCCATCGCATCGCACCCTCGGGCCCTGAAAAAGGCCGTCCGGAGCTAGCCGTGGTGGGAAAACAAAAACAACTCGACGATGGCATGTGACTTCGAATGCCAAGGGACACTTGACATCAAAAGCCACACACCCGCCGAGAAAGTTTCCCCACCACGATACCAGGGTCCACCACGAGGAGGCTTCCGGATGTGGACCCCCATGTAAAGAAGTACCTATGCTTGAACTAACCGCGGATTTCGGTATTACTTCACATGATTATTTAAATATTCAAAAATCGGGAGTGGTGTCCCCTTGACTTTCTCGTACACCAGAAACGACTCAAATGTCGATAGAAACCTTATATTTGGATGTCATACATGCATGTTAATTTTCGGTCACCCATCTGAGTACCGACCGCGCACTTGGTTGCTTAACTTTCGTGATCGACGACTTAAAAGTTGATAGAAACCTTATATTTTGATTTCATACACGCATGTTAAATTTGGTTGCCGTAAGTCAAAGCATACTCGAGTTATCGTGCTAACGCACAGACACACAGTGACACACACACACACACACACACATGCTCAATTTGAAAAAGGTATTTTTGGACTCAGGGAGATCCAAAACGTGTAAATCAGTCAAAATCTGGAGGTCGAATTTTTTAACGATTACAAGACTTCCTCTATACTTACTACGTATACGCGAAAGTAAAAACCATGAAAAAATCCACTTTAGGTAGATTATCGGACTGTCCTTTTTCAAATCCATCTTTCAATTTGTTGTTCATTTTTACATAACACAGAAACAATAACCCGACAATGCAAAAAACTTCAAAAAACCGACAGTGTTCACTACTAACCACGAATATGCGTACTGGACGAATGCGATCGCGCGCAGATTGTGTCGAATGACGTCATCGGTATCCACGGCCGGGTGGTGCGCGTTTTTTAATAAGGCTAGATAAAATATTAAATAACTTTGCCATTTATGGATGGATTTCAAAAAATCAAAAAGTAGTGTTCTTAGAAAATCATAACGCATGCAATGTAATAGTCAAAATTGGGTTCTCCCGTTATGTGACTGATCCTCATTATCTATCAATGAAGTAAAAATATATTGTTCGCCATTGTTCTATGAATGCCGTTTTTTGCCGTTGCCGTGTAAACTATACTGTGAGTACTAAGCAATTGAATTATTTTATATCGGATTTGATTTTCAACGATTATATTATAATAATATATTGAAAAATGCCGATCGAAGAAGATAATAGTACTGCAGTCAAAATAAAAAAGTTGCGGCTAACAATTGGGCAATACAAAGGCCAAATTACGCGGACCGAAAAATATATAAAGGAGCAGAAGGGACAGGTTTTATTGGAGGGAGGAGGCCTTAGAATAAGGCTGGAGGAACTGCAGCGAGGTTTTCAGCATTATAAGGATACTTCCATAGAGCTCATGCTTCTGACCAATGATGACAGTTTCGAGGACGACGAGGTGGAGGAGAGATATTACAAAGCGGTGTCGGACATAAAAGGTTTGTTGGCTGCTGGCGAGTACTCTAATATCGGTGAAGAGCGCAAGGCAGTAGCGCAGGCTCAATCTCATCACAGCAAACTGCCGCAGCTGGACATAGCTTGTTTCGACGGAAAGGATATTACTTAATTTAAGCCGTTTATGGACATCTTTGAAGCCATCGTTGACAGAGATGAAAATTTGTCTTCAGTACAAAAATTGTTCTACCTGCGAAGATATTTACAGGGTGATGCTTTGCTATTGATAAGTGGCTTACCTTTAGTAAACGAGTCCTATGTACAGGCGCTTGATTTAATTAAGCAGCGTTATGATAATAAATGTTTAGTTATTACTCAGCATGTAAACGCATTGTTGGATTACCAGCCAATTTCAAAGGGTACATCTTCGGAATTGCGGCATTTAGTTTCTGTGGCTAGACAGCATTTGGGTGCTCTTAAAGGTCTTGGACAAGAGGTTCAGTATTGGGACATGCTTCTTATTCCTATTTTATTAAGAAAATTAGATGCCTATTCTTGCAGAGCCTACCACGTTGAGAGGAATATTTCAGGGCTGCCTACGCTAGAGGAATTATTTAAATATATTGAACGGAGAGCAATTAGCTTCGAAGAGTCGCAAGTATCTGCTGGTAAGACTACTTTTAACATACCTTACATTAATAGGGCTTCTCATTTGGCTAGCACCAGCGAACAAAAGTTATCGTCTTGTAAGTTTTGTAAGGATATAGGTCATAAAATATATGCATGCAAGGAGTTCCAAGCGCTTGGTGCAATTGACAGAGTTAAGTTTGCTGAATCTCAAAAATTATGTAGCATTTGTTTAAATTCTCATACTAAAAAATGCAACTTTCATTTCAAATGTTCAATGTGTAAAAGTAAAGAACACAATTCGCTGCTGCATGTTGGTGAAAATGCTTGTAATTTTGCTAGCTCTAATCTTAATGTAAACAAAAACATGGTTTTGCTACCTACCATGAAAGTCAAATTCCTAACGCATGATGGTAATTTTGTTACAGCGCGAGGTTTGATCGATAGTGGTAGCCAAGTGTCCTTTATTTGTAGTAAATTACTACGCAAATTAAAAGTTCCGACATTTCAATATAATATAAATATTACAGCTCTAGGCCAAACAAAAAAACCGGTTGCCAGGGCTGTCAATTTAAGAATGAATTCGATGCACAATAATTATTATTGCAATTCTATTTTTTCCGTTGTGGATACTATTACTACTTATCTACCGCAGATTAAAATTGATGTGAGTAGCATCCAAATACTCAAGTCAATTAATTTAGCTGACGATGAGTTCAATATGCCTGGCGAGATTTCTTTTCTGGTTTCAGCCGATATTTTATTCAAAATTATGTTGCCAGACAAAATAGCTTTATCCAGGAGTAACTTATATTTATTAGCTACAAAGTATGGTTACATTGTCTCCGGTAGATTGGAGGAACCCAAAGTTTGTCTTTCTTCAAGTATTTTAAAGAAAGGGTTTGTTTCGCATGTCGCAATAAACGAAAGTAGGGTTGACAGTCTCATACAAAAATTTTGGGAAGAGCAACATGTTCCTGAAGTTAAAGGCGAAGTTAATGTAGATCGATGTGAGGAAGTGTTCCGTGAGACTGTGCAATTGATCGACAATAGGTTTCAAGTTAGTTTGCCCTTAAAAATTCCACTCAATGAGGTGGTCTTAGGAAATTCTTTTAGCATAGCTTTACAGCGTTTGAATGCTTTGTGCAAAAAATTTGTCAAAATTCCAAAGCTTAAGGAGGAATATAAGAAATTCATTAATGAGTATGTCGCTCTTGGACATGCTAAGAAGGTAGATTTATTTAAAATAGGAAAGCCGTTTGAAAGCTGTTATTTTTTACCCCATCATGCGGTTATTAGAGAGCATGCTTTGACAACAAAGCTTAGGGTCGTATTTGATGCTAGTGCTCAGACAGATTTTAAATTGAGTTTGATCGATGTACTCTATTCAGGCCCGGTTGTTCAAAAGGAGCTTTTTGATATATTGATTTTATTACGTTCATACAAATATGTTGTCATGACAGATAGGAAGCAAATGTATAGACAGGTGAAATTTGATCCCGCTCAAACTCATTTGCAACTAATATTGTGGAAGGAAAATTTATCTGACCCTTTAACATGTCTCCAGCTGTCAACGGTTACATATGGGGTGACTTGCTCCAGTTTTATGGCAACGCACTGTTTAGTGGAGTTGGTATTGCGTTACGGTGAGCGATATCCTCTCGCCGCTTCTGTGCTGATAAACAACGCTTATGTTGATGACTGTCTGTTTGGTGGATCGTCGATTGAGAGTACTAAAGGGGTGTGTAATGAATTGACTAAATTGGTAAGCCTTGGTGGGTTTGAGCTTCACAAATGGTGCTCTAGTCATCCAAATATTCTGGCCGATGTACCTCTGGACAAGCAATGTTTTCAAGATGTAGACTTGAACGATGTTGATGTTACTGTAAAAGCTTTAGGTTTGCGATTAGACCTTAGGTCCAATAGGTTTATAGTCTCGTGTCCTTGCAATTCAGTTCCCAATAATTGGACAAAGCGCACGGTGTTAAGTTTTATAGGCACATTTTTTGACCCTTTGGGATTGGCTGGTCCGATTGTGACACGTGCGAAAGAATTCCTACAAAAAGTGTGGCAATGCAAATTAGAATGGGATGAATTTCTCCCAAATGAATTATTATTGTCTTGGAATTCATTCTATAATGATTTAAGGCGTATGGAGCCTATTTTAGTTAAGCGTAATTTAAGTATAAGTGATGCTGATTTTATAGATATAGTGGGTTATTGTGATGCCTCTGCTATTGCCTACGGAGCATGCATTTATATTACAGTGGTGCAAGGTGATAACACGTTTGTAACGTTGCTATGTAGTAAGTCGAGGATTGCTCCATTGAAGACGAAGCCAACTATACCTAGGTTAGAGTTATGTGCATGTGTGCTTCTAGCTAAATTGTTTAAGCACATAAGCCATGTATTAATTAATTATAAATTTAGATATAAAATTTTATATAGCGATTCACAGATTGCTCTAAAGCTTCGGCGCATTGTGTCTTTTGTGTTAAGGTTTGTGAAGAACTTTAGGCATAAGAGTTATTTGTCACAGCTGCAAAGCCGCCCCAAATGGTACAAGGCCAATGCTAATGTGGAAGAGGGTGCTCTGTTTGTGCTAATGGATTAAAATGTGTCTCCTTTACAATGGCCTGTAGCTAGAGTATCAAAAGTATTTATGGGTAATGATGGCCATGTCAGATCGGTACAGGTCAGGGCAAAGAATCTAGAGTCTAGAGCGATAAATAAAGTGGCTGTGTTGCCAATATATGACGAATAATTGTCGGCGGGGGAGTTTATGTTAAATAATAACATAAAAACTTTTTAGTTTTTCTCTATAGCTATTATCTATGGTTAATTGTCATAATTCATTTCAGCGATTGTAAAAGCAAATTTATATTTTGTTCAATAAAAAATGTTTTATTATATTTCTTTGTTATTCTATTAACAGTGGTAAATAATAGTTATGTACGTACAACCATGGTTCGCCTTGACTTGAGGCATATGAACATATTAACGTTACAGTTAAAAATTCAAATATCATTAAGACCACATATTAATAATGTCAATTTAAATATAGAAAAACATGATAAAAATACAATAATTACAAAATAAATATTACATAAAGTCAATTTCTACATGTCATTCATATTATCACTTAAAAATAAGCTAATATCATAATAAGTTTTATTAGTAAGAAAGCCATTGAGTGCAGTTTTAAATCTGTGATTATTTTGATAACTATCCAACGTGCCTATACTTACCCCACTAAAAAGAAAATATTATAATAATACATAAAATAAACGATTAAAAGTTACCCGTCAGTTTTTGACAAATCTTCAATAAGATAAAATTTCAAAAACAGTCGGTTAAATAATAATCGCCTTTTTAAATGTTGGTGAACTCCTAGCCTTAGTCAGGCTGGTTTGACAGCTTTTTTTGTTGTTGGCGATTAACTTTTGTATTGGGAACTAAACAAAAAATGTGCCATCGCATTGTTATCTCACAATCGTCTTAATAATAATCCTTTGAGCTGTCAAAACATTTGACACTTGGGATTCTTACCTGTATCCGGCGAATACAAGTATTGTGTGGTCGTCTACACATCCCATTTCAATAAAGTATCAAATGTTCCTATTTTATTTATGTCTAAGAAATAAGAGAACGAGGTATGGTCAATGATATCTTTTTTAATATAATATCATTGGATGTGGTGTTATGGGATCTAGTATCGTATTCTAGACCCTGGTGTCCCGAATAGCAGAAAAAAGAAAGTTAATAAGTCAACAATTACATTATGTAATTAAACATATATTTTTTTCTATTTTTAAAACTTTTTCTGTCCGAACCATCCTCGTACTTCACGGAATATTATAAAAAAAGAATTAGCGAAATTGGTTCAGCTGCTCTCGAGATTTGCGCTTTATAACACATTCAGCGATTCATTTTTATATTATAGATATTCAAAAATTGTATTGGAATTGATTTTGTGCAGTGACAATAGCAATATACAAGCATAATATTTTCACAATCAATTGTTTCTCAATTAAATATATATCTCTGTTATTTTAATGACACGAACATTTGTGTTGGCAGTCCATTATTTACGTAGTAAAATTAATTGTCCGAAGGTATTTGTTTGTCTATTATTAATCGAACTCGTAAGTTGCTTAGCATATTTTTTTATATTTAATTGTCATGTTATGTTTTTTCTTTTAATGTACCTACTTATATCTCATCTTTACTGGTTAATTACATAATATGTTTTATTATCGATATTGTGTTTGTGGAGATTAATATAGGATATTGGATTTTCTATTATATAATTTAATTTCTGTTTAATTTTTACATAAGGAAGGGTTATGATTTTAGCAGTCTAATTATGAATGTATTTACGTATTTTCCTCCGTAGTGCCTAAACTTTTCATACGATTTTGATCAAAGGTGTCAATTCGTTATTATGACGCGGGTAACACAGGCTACATTTTAACCAACTTTAACAATAGTAAAACTAGATTTTACTTTGTAAGCTCTGATTTAATTCCTTCCTTTTCCCGTAGTCGGGTTACAGTATATAGATTTTTTCCTTGTTTATTAAAGTAACAGTATTATAAGTCTCTCCTAATATTAGATATCTATTATGTAATGTGTTGTAGAAGATTCGGTGGCGTAGTGCGTAAGGGCGTTGTCTCCCATTCGGGAGGCACTGGTTCAAACCCCACCACGTTCCAAAGTGTTTTTAAATTTTGAATTCATATGTACGTTTGATCGACGCTTTTACGGTGAAGGATCGTGAGGAAAGCCGTACACACCTATGAAGAAATTCTTAGGTTGTGTGTGAAGTCGACCAACCCGCACTTGGCCAGCGTGGTTGACTAAGGCCTAATCGCCCTAACATGGGTAGGCTCGAGCCCCTCGGTGGGGAACATTTATAATATGAGCTGTTGATGATGAATGTGTTGTAAGCGATTTTGGTCATAAAAATAACAACTGTTTTTTGGAAAAATAAGTGAATAATCAAAATAAAAGGTTAGTCTAGTCGTGACTTACATGGCAAAACCAAACCAAATAATTATGTGTGCGCATACCTGTTTGAATAAAATCAGTAAATCAATTGACAGCTCTTTATAAATAAGCGTCCAAAGACATTCCTTTGTAGTGAATGGTCATAAATATTCAATAAACAAACATGGTTAAGACAAATTGCCGGATCATTCAGTTCATAATGAGTTGCGGGTTTTATGGGCGTACCTTGCGCGGTGTAGCCAGGCCTCCGGGTAGGGACACCAACTATGCGAACAACTTGAGACAAGGCATTTAGACGATAGATAGTTTTAAAACATTTTCAAAAACAGATTCCAAGTAGAAGGTGGATTGAAAAGTGGCACAAGATGTAGTACCATTAACACAAATTCTTCGTGATAACTAATTTGGGCGTGCTTCGAATCATGTCATCAACAGCTCATATAATGTCTCCACCGAGGGGCTCGAGGCTACCCCACATTAGGGGCGATTAGGCCTTAGTCAACCACGCTGGCCAAGTGTGCCAAGAATTTCTTCGTAGGTGTGTGCAGGTTTCCTCACGATGTTTTTATTCACTGTAAAAGCGTCGATTAAACGTACATATGAATTCAAAATTTGTAAACACATTGTTACGTGGCGGGGTTTGAACCGGTGCCTCTCGGGTGTAAGATAACGCTCTTACGCACTACGCCACCGACTGAGGCTTCTCCTCCTTCCGTCGAATCATGTATTGTTATTATATTAAAAATAAAATTTACTAATAATAAGCTTAAAAACCAGTTTATTTTTCAAACATAATAAAATTAACAAATAAATTACTTCAAATAACTTGTGACTATTTGTTGAAATTAAAGTGATTCGTATGAGTCGTCTAAGGTTACAAATACTCGGTTTACGTTTTCGGTATTTTTATAATAAAAGTCTAGCAAACACCATCCCAATACCAAGCGGAGGCGGAGTCCAAATGCAATTACACCTTGAAATAATAATACACGCCAAGGTGTTTCTTCGTGCGTCTTTTGTGTGACCCAGGATTTTAAGAATGAAGGAACACGTGTGTTGACTGAGAATTTTTTTTTGCTCAAATGAGTTTCCAAATTTTTTGTTCGTTGAATGGTAGCCATTAGCCACAGTTTGTTTGTGACAACAAATGCTAGCCCATCTAATTATTGTCCCGGAAGCATCAGTCGTGTGGTCACTGTACCGTTGGACATTGGGAGTTCTTATAGCCCAATCAGTAGAGGCGTGAGGATGATTATGGCGCTGTTCACATTAGGTGTGTAATCATTTGATTATTGCCATTACGTGGGCTTAAAACAAAAATACAAGGCAATTAAGGCAATCTCTTAATTTCGCACCTCGTAAAAAGATAAACTGGTTTTGTTCATATTGAAGAACAAATCTATCTGTCTATCTGACACGCACGTTTCGTATCGACTACTGAAAGTAGTTTTCTGATTCCCTTCCGATTTGGATGTCCTAGGGACGCTAGGCGGCTGAGAGAGTCCCTAGAGGGAGATGCTTGGACGCCAGTAATCCCTTAGGAACGTTGGACCTACAGGCTTGAGGAACCCCCCCCAAGGTTTTCGCCTTCTTTTAAACCTGGTATCGCCGGAAATATCATCAGCGACAACCTGCATTAATCAATAAAAAAAAGTTTTCTGATTTGTAAATAATTAAATACCTTCCTATTAGATATTTGTATTTTATGTATGATGATGATTTTTTTTTATTCTGTTTTAATTTAAGGACTTTTGTCTATTATGTAGACATGTCAGTCCTATCGTAACCTAACCACACATTTAACAGAGCTAAATTATTGTAAACTATTAATTAATAAGTATATCATTTTCGCCGCTTCTGACAATGGTTCGGATAGAATGCTTTGACAAATACCGACATCTACACAGAATGATGATGAAGATGATGATGATGAAGATGATGATGAATATAGCCACGTCAGTATATTTCTTCACACTTTGGACTGTTTACGGATCCTTAAAACGCTGTAACCACCTCAGACCAAAATATTTGCTCCGACGTAACCTGCAAGGATTTTTATAATATTGCTATTATCTTTAGAACTTTAAGATGTTGTAGGTGACAAACTAGTTTTATTAAGAAAAGCTAAATAGATAAAGTCACAGTGAGGTTGTCACCGAAGGAGGTTGCGGCAGTAGTCCACCACGCTTGCCCAATGCAGATTGATGGACGGAGTATAAGGTGATCAATACACCTTTGCTGATCCATAAGTCGCCTTGTATGACACCTATGGAGGATATGGGGTGATGCTATTCTACTCTGCCGGCATCACAGGGCGAAATAATTTAGTAATATTTTTAACAGTAATACTTACTTCAAAAGTTATTAATTTTATGTACGATTCGGGCGAAAATACTCAGATTTTGGAAAATAATTATGCTCAAGACGACGTCACCTAGTAAAAGTGCTACATTATTCCGGTCACCTCCTTGGAATCAGTCCTGAGTACTGTTCTGTATTCAGTGGGTCGGGGACTTAGCATTGCCAAATCCCAGTTGATCCCGGCTTCGGCCTGGCCCGGTATCTGTCTAAGTAAAGTCGTTACGAAGCCTTGTATTTATCAGTAAAACTCTTAGGTACACACATTATTCATTATTACAGTGAGATAAAATAATTATTGAAGCAAGGGGTTACTCGAGTGACAAGACCAACTCACATCAGCATTACCGAGGACTCTCCTTGGTAAAAGGCCTGTTCAGATATACGCGAAATTCGCTACCTGTGGTTCAATTTGTACACTTATGAAAGACAAGTTTGACGCCAATACGGTTTACGAGTGTACTATCGGAGACCTTGTTCTGAGAAGAACCGGCAAGAAACTCAACTATTCTCCCTTTACAGTTTTAATAATATTGATTTTGAAAGAGCAATAAATCACATTGTCAAGTCTTTAATAATTAATCATAATAATATAAAGATTAATAATTAAACTTACCATAACTAAAAAAAATCTCTCAATTTTTTTTCTTTCTTTTTAATAGTCGTAATGGGTACTATGTGGCGTCGATCAGTGATCATCGATAAAATATCGAGTCCGCCATATGTTATCATACCGTTTAAAATCGAATCGATCCGACCCTATCGAATAAGTTGTGAACTGAATATTGATGCGGCGTTTACATGCATGCCTTGTCGTTAAAACAATGTCGTCGAGCTCGCCATGTTCCCTCCGCGGCTTTGGATTCAATAAAATAACCGTTTAACTTGAATCACGCGAATTGCTGTGTTTTTCCCAATTCTCACAATAATATCGGTTTCTATGTTTATTTAAGTTTATTGATGAGCGGATAAAACGTCTACTTACAATCGAGAGAGCGCTCAGAGAGCGATTCTCAAAGTATCTGCTATCCGGACTTTCCTTTTCAACACCAGCCTTCTCTACAAAAATTGTAAAGTATCAACAGTTCATCAACTCTTCATACTTAACATAGAATCTAGTATAGTATTATATTATGTGTGACAGTACTAAAACAGCACGTAATCCTTCCCTACAGCACCGAAATCGAAAACACGCTTTTTCGACCAAATTTTATACATTTTAAGACCTCTTCTTTATAACAGATTAAATTCTATGTTTAAAATTTATCCCCTTAATTACAATAATTGTAAGAAAACCCTTCAAGATGGCCTTCAAAACATGTCCTATGAAGATACAGAGAATTAATCAACTTTATTTTTTTATTTAAGTAGTTTTAACTTACTTCTATCACGAATTTGTTTTACGTAATTTATTTCATTGGCACACAATATGTTATTTTATATCCAGATTGTGAATTTTAATAGAATATAAATTTCTGAAGATTATGCCCTTTTATACTTATTTTAGACGTAATTGCCTCAAACACAGTAATATCCTAGTTTAGGCTTCTAGATTGTAAATTTTGCATTTATATTCTACTAGCGACCCGCCCCGGCTTCGCACGGGTGCAATGCTTATGTAAATATGCATGTATTATACATATAAACCTTCCTTAAGAATCACTCTATCTATTAAAAAAAACGGCATGAAAATCCGTTGCGTAGTTTTAAAGATCTAAGCATACATAGGGACAGACAGACGGCGGAAGCGACTTTGTTTTATACTATGTAGTGATGTATTTTTTCTTTGTTGAAAATAAATCATTATTAATATTATTTGAGATAATATTAGGAGGTATAGCGTTCATGAAAGCCAAGCTACCAAGTACGCGGATAAAAATACTATACAATCAAGTCAATGTATGTTTGCCTCAGTTATTGTACAAAAAATGTATTGAAACTCTAGGTAAAGTCATCATTAAATCTGTCAAACAGTTCAACAAACTTGCTGAGTAACGGCAAAGAAACTCACACCCTGTATCGTCATACCACCAATTGTTTATATTCGGAGACAATTTCGCCGGCAAACAGCGCTGACGGGCGACGTCGCGCGACGTTGCTCAGCTGAGCAAACACCGATCTAGTGACGCAGGGTTGACCCTAACATTGGTTAAAAAACAATGAGCTACAATAACATTCACGCACCACTCATTTTTAGACGCAGGTTTAGGTACCAATACAAAATCAGTAACTCCGGGTTACTGAAAGAGGATAATATGTGGGGTAGTTCTTTGCATGTGTGCTCGATTCTCCATTGTAATCTAGTGAGATATCAATATGTGTACAATTTCAAATTTTAACCCAATATTGTAAGGAAAGACACAATCACATTTTTTTATTATACCTAAGTTAAATTATTAGTCTTCATTTTATTATATTATTATGATCCATTATTTCATTTAAAATATATACAAAATTATATTTCTTAATATGAAATGTTTGCAATGTATAAACACTAAAAAGTATTATGATTAATTATTATTATGACTTCAACATGTGAATTATGACTCTTTCCAAATCAAAACTATAGAAACTGTAAAGGGAGGATACAACTTCTTGAGTTTCTTGCCGGTTCTTCTGAGAACAAGGCCTCCTGGTAGACTCTTGAACCGATGGGATCAAAATTGACTTTCATAAGTGTACAAATTGTACCATGAATAAAGAAATTTTGAAATTGACTTTGACTTTGTGAACATATTTTCAACAATTAAACAACGCGTGTGTGCGTGTGTGTCTATGTGTGTTAATGATTAAAAATGGTGATCGAACCATTATTTCGCTCAAGCATATTTTAGGGAACGTAACGACCCGACGCAAGACGACACTACACCACCACAAGACTTTGTACAAAAAAGGTACATCAGTAATTTCAATTGAGCAATTCGCTCTGCTCTCTACAATACAAAATTGTCATAGGTAGAGCATAGCGGTTTAGCCGCTCGATTTTGGAGTACATTAATCTTACCGAAGACTATAGGCAAATAAACTCTACATTTTCTAATGGTATCTCTGTCGGTGAACTCCACGGGGAGAGAATGGGAAAAGCGTGCTGGAGACAATTGACAATGTTGTAATCGCCTATGCGTTATAGCGATTGCTTATTATCTTACGATTATTTGCGAACAACATAGCGTTCAAACATGGAATAAATAAAATGTTATTGATGTGAATATGTAAAAATCCGCAGTATTGCCAACCATATGTTTTACGCACGGTCCGTGGTTCTACGTGACAGCGCGACCCCGGCCGGGATACACGGGGAATACAAACAGGATAATGGAACGGGGATTATCAGCAAATTATATTAAGCTTCTGTTCGATGACATGCCGTTATCACAATTTTCAGTGTGTACAGTGATTTTTATTTATACTTGATTAGGGTCAAGCCCTGCTCATAATAAACCCACTTGACACAGTATGGTGATCTCACTCGCAAGAATACCGCACCAAATATTAGTGTTATTGAGTCCCCGACTTTTAGCCAATGATATTATATTTAAAAAGAGGTAAGTACCTAGATAGGTTACTTGTTTGCAAAAAGTGGCACCCTAAAAGTATGCTGATTAGCATACCCGAGCATGTAGCACAACATATATTTTTCTCGTTTACTCTATTGCTAGATATCATGTTGTCTTACTCACAACTTACAATACGGCCATGTTAACTCGCCACATACAACATGAAATCGTAGACTTTAGGTGCGCAGTTAATTTGACCGTATAACATGAGAGTTTCTATCTATAATACAATGACATTTTGGACCATTTTTGACTATGAATTTATGAAGGTAACCTATCTACCTCTTTTTAAATATAATATCATTGCTTTTAGCTATAAAAATACAAATCTTTACTGCAAACTAAGCGTGTACGGATGTTATTGTTAAGAACTTTTACGGACACAGCAAATTAGAAAATTTGAAGAGGGTTGCTAATTTCACTAAATATAAACCGTATTAATAAAATTTCTAATTTGTATTAGTGTTTAGTGACATCGAATTGTGCGTAATTTGTAATTTAAGAACCGGCGAGTGATTCATCACAATTTGAATTGTCACAACAAAGGTATTTAATCAGTGTTTTCCCTTTCACGTGAGTAAAACTTTGTTATAATTTATTTAAAGTAGACTATTAATTCGAACACATTAATTTTTTACACTTTGTTGATATTAGAAGTGTTGGTTACTTGACATAAGTAACTTCAATTTTTAGTTGTTTTTACTACTTCTTGGGTATTATCTATTGATTTCGGTTATATTATTAGTATCTAAAGATGATGACTCGTAAGGCCTTAGCTCGCCAGGAGGAGTGCCACCTGGTTTTGCAGGAATTAAAGGCTTCCAAGGAGTTAGTTAAACAACTACTTAGGGAAAGGGATGACAGTGAGAAGGAACTGTTAGAGGCGGTAGACAACAACAGTAAACTTAAGAAGGAAATGGCTGAGTTGCATACTCAAAATTTGATAGTTACAGATGAAAAGGAAAAGTTGCAATCTTTAGTATACCGGTTCGACCAATGCAGTGATGAGTATGAGCAGGCCCTCAGGCGCATCACTGAATTGGAGCAATGTTTACAAGAGGCAAATAACCACATTAATTCTTTAGAAACCGACAAATTAAATTGGACAGCCTCACAGAACCAAAGTTTATTCGAAGAGCTCGTTAGTAATGCCCCGGAAATGGTTTCTGCTGCATAAAACATAAATCCTGCGGTGTCTTTCAACTTAACATGTAATGACACAATTAACACATCTGACACAGTGGTCAATGTTGAATGCAGCAAAAATAAAATTAAAAAATATTTAAAAATAAATAAATTTATTAGAAAGAACAAGTCATTAATTAAGAAACATAACTATTTTCATAAAAATTTGAAATATAGTAAAGAACGTATAATGTTATTTAATAAACTAGAACTATATTCTAATGAAATTAAGCAAAATCAAGAAATATATGACAGCAATATAATGTTATTAAATAAGAAAATTAGTTTGCTACAGGAATCTTTAACTACCTTATCAAACAAATATAATGTATCAAAAAGAGGTATGAGGGACCACACATTGACACTAAATCACCTTATGAACAACCCAAAATTTGAGGAATCTTGTGATTTAAAAAATTGTTCCACAGCTCCTGGCCTGATTGCTCTGGATCAACTTGAATGGTCTATGTCGGTGTGTGAACCATCTATCTCTGAACAACTCAGTCAATCTATTATGAGCACAATTGAAAACAGTTCCTCAGTAAAAATAAAAGACAATTATGTAATATTTAGTGATGAAGTTGGAAAGGATTTGGGCCTATTATTAATGAATCAGCTGGGGCAAAATGTGATAAATTACTGTATGCCAGGTTTATGTTATGATGATATTATAGACAAGGTTACAAAATACAAGTTCAAAAATAATGATAACTTAATTTTATTTATAGGAAATAGGGATAATGTAAACAAAAGATCATTACTAAAATATTATGACTACCTACTGAAATTAAATGTAAAAAGCATTGTAATGTTTACATTTCCTTATTGCGATAGTTTGCCACAGTCAGAAAATGAAATTAGATATAAATTAAACATACAATTAGATACTTTGTCATATTATGAAGACAAAATACATGTTTTTGACATTAATAAATTGACATGTAATAATTGTAACAAAAAATATTATTTGACAAGAGATAGAATTTTTCTATCAAATTATTTTAAAAAACAATTAGCAAAATTGCTAAGCTTTTCTATATCTACTTCAGCCAAGAATTTGGCTGTACGGACAGCTCCTATTGAGCAACCTTATTCTGACATTGCCTCTATTGGGCCATCACGGTGTGACAATGCCCCTATACAGCATTGTAGTTCTGACAGTGCTCCTTTTGAGCAAGTTAGTTATAATAATATAACAATTGCTCCTGTTGAGCAAACTAACTTTGACGCACAGATAAGCTCATCACAAAATCAATATTTAAATTAATTAGTAAGACAACAGAGGACACCTCTGGCAATAGCTCACTTAAAATAGTTCACCAAAATATTCAAGGCTTATCTGGAAAGGAACTAGAAATTTCTTTATTCTTAAAGAGTCTAAATATACATGTAGTATGTCTCACAGAACATTGGCTAAAAAGAACTCAGTTATTAAATTGTATTGAAAGTTATAACATTGTAAGTGCATTCACTAGAGAATCTGCCATTAGAGGTGGTTCCTTAATTTTGTTACAGAACAATATTAAATATAAAGAACGTTCAGATGTGATTAAGCACTCAATTGAACGAATTATTGAAATTTCATGTGTGGAATTTGAGCAATTTATAATTGTATGTGTATACAGACCCCCTTCTGGAAACTATGATCTGTTTGAAACTACAATGGAAAATGTTCTAAATATTATTTGTAGCAATAACAAGAAGATAGTTGTCTGTGGGGACTTCAATTTAAATATTCTAGTACCAAGTCCATACACAAATAGGTTCATTAATTTATTTAGATCTTTTAATCTTTATTATGCTTTCTTTGAACCTACCAGAATCACCCCTACTACAGCTACTTGCTTGGATAACATTTTCTGTAATTGTAATATACTTGAAAAATCTATACTCAACTGTGTAAACTCAGATCATAGTGGACAGAAAATCACTATCGAGCGCCGTAATGTTAATCTAGTAACAAAAATTACTTTTAGACCAATAACGGACAGTCGCATGAAGACTTTCGAAAATAATATTGAACATAGACTTCATTTCTTACAATATTGTGATGATTCAAATAAAATGTATAAAAATTTATTTAATCAAATAAATTTAGAATTTAATAGCATATTTAAACAAAAAACTGTTTCACTTAACTCAAAAAAGAAATTTAGTGATTGGGCTACTCCAGGCATATATCGACGGGTCCCAAGAACAAAGTCGTACCTTAAAAATTAACTAGTTGCAGTAGGAAGCATTAAAGTTACGAGAATCAATTTCGTAACCAAAAATAAAAAAAATGCAGAAAATTATAGTGAAAGGTATGTTTTTATTTCGTTTACTTGTGTTTGCTCGCTAATATTTTATTTTAATTATGTTTTTTTATTAAAAACGGATTCTTATATAGAGATAAGACTTTGTTTTTCGGAATAACCTAAGCCTTAACTACATATACGATTTTGTTTTATGAAATATTTACTAAAACAAAAAGTTGCATGTGTACAAGGGATTGTGTACATCGATGTTTGGCTAAAAAATTAAGTCGTATGTTACAAATATAGGTTCCTATACCGACTCAGTACTATGAAAGAAAATCATTGATATGATCACTTATTCATTACTTAAGTTAAATAGCTTATCTGTGAAAATATTTTTCCAATTAGGTATTTAAAAATATGTTAAAAAGTTAACAATAAATAAAAATCACAACATTTTTAAAAATTCTAAATAATATTCTTTAATCAATAATCTGCTTTTGACATAATCTAGTTCCTAAATAGGTATAACAATAAAAACATACAGAAGAAATCTAACAATTAAGTTAATATCTAGAACAAGTGCGTATGTAATCCGCTCAGAAGCTCAGAAGAATCAATTTATATGAAATAATTTTCATTATAAATACCACATCTGAGATTTCACGTCGCTTATATAATGGAAGAAGGTGGAATCTTGAACAAAGTTGTAAATAAGTACTAGAACTATAGGGCAGCCTCAGACGATAACACAACAATTTTACGAATTTTTCCTGTAGGTACATGTTCAATTTGATTTATGTATTTGCTATAACGCGGATTCCAGATCTCAAACCCATACTCCAGAAAACTTCTTACACCTTTGTAAGAAGTGTTCTGGAGTATAAGATTTTAATGTCGTTAAAACAGACTGACGTTTTCATCACAAATTTTATATAAAATTTGTGATGAAAACGTCAGCCTGAGAAGCTGTTTTTCACGATATCATCAATGTGCTCGTCGCAAAGGAGCTTTGAATCGTTTATAACTCCGAGATCTCATACTTTTATAAGTCTTTGTAGGTTTTCTTTTTTTAATTTGTAGTCTGAATGTAAAGTTACATTTTTGCGGCTGAAGGTTACAATAGAACATTTAGAAGGATTAAAATCAAGCATATTGAACTCACAATAACGTTCAAGCCGTAACAAATCAGATAGAAGATCATGAACATCTATCTAACGAACATCTAAGTCTATTTCATCTTAATCTAAATGAAATAGACTTGAACAACTTCATATCATCCGCAATAATAGCAATGTAGAAGGGTGTAAACAAGAGCTGATGTCATTCACAAAGATTAAAAACAAAAGTGGACCCAAAATATACCCTTGGGGCACTACACTAGGTACCAGTACCCACCTGGAAATGTAGTTGTTGATTACTACAGCCTGGAATCTGTTAGATATATACGATTCAACCCAACTAAATAGATCACCATGAAGACCAATATAATTAAACTTTCTGAGCAATAGTGTGTGGTGAATTCTATCAAAACATTTGCTGTAGTCTGTGTAAATAACATCAACGTGCTTCCCATTTTGCATACTGTCAGTGATAAAATCATTCAATAAAACAATATTCTAAACTGTTGACCGTCACTGATGAAACCCATGCTGAGTCTCTTTAAATAGATTAATTAATGACGTAAATAACTGTTTATATATGATTCATTCAAGTACCTTGGCTATGATGCATAACTTTGAAACGGGCATGTAATTTGTCACATCGTCTTTCACACCTTTTTCAAAAATTGGGGTTATAAAGGTGGATTTGCAGATGTATCCACATACTTCATGTTTACTAGGTGGTAGACCCATATGTAGGGTCGTCTGGGTAGGTACCACAGCCTTTCTTATTTCTGCCGTGAAGCAGTTCGCTGTGTTCCGGATTGAAGGGAAAGGTAGATAGTGTAATTACTGGGCATGGAGGGCATACCATCTTAGTCCCCAGGATGGCAAACGCACTTGCGGTGTTAAGTGATTTACACTTAATATTGCAAGTGTCTATAGGCGGCGGTGACCACTTAACATGAGGTGGGCCGCAAGCTTGTTTGCCATCTCGTAACTTAGAAAAAATGTTATAATATATGTTTGAATATTTTTACCGCGATTTAACAAATGACTTGTTAACAAAAGAGGAATATTATTTTCGGTAGCTTCAAGTTGAAGATCTGATATTGCTGTGTGATAATGTGTCATCAAATACGGCATGATAGACATCTGCCATTTCGGTGACAATGTTTTGGGCTTCTGACGGTAACGGGGAGCTGTCACGTTCATATGCAGAATCTGTAATAAAGTCAAATAAAAAACAATATAGCTACAAAATTATATAACCTTACTTGAATACTAGCCTATCGCCAGTAATAATAAATCTTTTCAAATTAAATAGAATGTTATATTGTGTATTTTAGAATAGAACAAAGTCTGATGTAAAAGTTCTCACAAAGAACAAAATCGTACTATCACATACGACTGTATTTTTTTGTTAAAAATAAGTGGAACAACCTCCCATGTGAACATGCGTTTGATAATTTTAAAAAAAATGTGGCTGAACAACAACTTATATGAAAACAATATGAAAAAAAGTAAATACAATGAAATTAAATGTTATTTTGTAGTTTTTCTAAAGAATCAAATTCCTACATTAAAAAGCACAAAATAATTTTTTTTATCGTTATCGTAGAACAACATACTTAAGTCACAAACGATGGTAACTATAATTTTTTTCCGTATTTTTCTTAAAATATTTACCATTATGTAAAAAGTCCCTGAGGTATCTTTAAAACGCGTGTAACTTAAAAAATAATTGCAATTACTCACCAAGATTATGATATTCTTCATTGTTATTTCTGTTTGTAGTAGAATCACAACAATCATTTTTAACCATTTGTAGAGCTAAATTCAAAATTCTTTTCTTTCTTCATAAATCAGACATCACAGAACATACACGGCAACTCTGTATTCACACCTTTTATCATTGATTTCGCTCAAAATTAAGAAATAATTTTAACTACTAAAATCGACCCTCAATTCGGAGTACAAACTCGTATCTGACGCTAAGTCGCGGTGCGCGTGGTGCTTGCCGCGTCAAACAAGTTCTTACATGTCGATGCGTGATTGTTCGTTGAACTTTATTTCAAATAAGGCATTGTTCAATTGGTTATTTAATAAAGTAAAAACGTTATTTAAAAAATAATTACACTAACATATAGCTAATATGATACTCAATACATTTGATCAAAAAACTATAAATCGTCGTATATTTCCATAAGTGTTTGTTCTACGGACCCGTCGATATGTTAGTAGAAGAAAATTATATGATTTATATTATGAAAAGTCTATGTCCACAGACCAGTCATTTATAAATTATGTCAGAAATTATTCTAAAATATTTAAAAGGGTTTGTAATGTTGCAAAAGCAAACTTCCTTAGTAATAAAATTAAAAATTCTGCTAATAAAATTAAGACCACCTGGAAAATTATAAACCAAGAAACTGGTAAAACGTCATTTAAAGATAGGTCTTTTGAAATTAATATTAATGGTAAAATGGTAAAAACGGATGAAGCAGTGGCAAATGCTATGGAGGCCTTTTTCTCAGACATTCCCATGAAAATCACTAGTAAACTGAATTCATCTACTGAATTTGCGGTTTCCTTTTTAGAATCTAGTGTTGATAAATGTGATATTTCTTTTAACTTTCATGAAATTAATGACGATTACATTATAAAAACGTTTAAATCTTTAAATAAGAAAAAGACGGAAGATCTATGGGGTTTATCGGTTACAGTTATAACATCAATAATTAAAGTAATTTCCCCATATTTAACGATTATTTTTAATAAATGCATTGAAGATGGGGTTTTTCCCGATTTAATGAAATGTAGTAAAATTATACCTTTGTTTAAGTCTGGGGATAAATGTGATCCCACTAATTTTCGTCCCATTTCCATTTTACCAGCGTTAAGTAAAATATTTGAGAAAGTTATTTACAATCAATTGCTTTCTCATTTTACATTTAATAAACTGTTTCATGACAGACAATTTGGTTTTACTAAGGGTAGAAATACGACAGATGCAGGTGTTGCGTTAATGAAACATATATTTGATGCTTGGGAAAACAAACAAGATGCTCTAGGTGTCTTTTGTGACTTGTCCAAAGCCTTCGACTGTGTAGAACATAAAGCCTTATTGGCCAAATTACAACATTATGGCGTCTCAATGAACTCAATAAAAATAATTGAATCATACCTGAGTGACCGATTACAAACAGTAGTTATAAATAAAGCGAAGTCTTCAGGGGCCCCTATGCTCATGGGCGTGCCGCAGGGTTCGATATTAGGTCCGTTACTTTTTTTGATTTATGTAAATGACCTGCCTTACTATGTAAGCAACTTATGTGAGACGGTATTATTTGCAGATGATACTTCCCTTATTTTCAAACTAAATAGACAAACAGAAAATGTTGACGATGTGAATAATGCCCTTTCCAAAGTAATGTGTTTGTTTACTAATAATAACTTGTTACTAAATTCAAATAAAACTAAATGTATCAAATTTTCGTTACCAAATGTCAAGCAGGTCAGTACAAACATTAAAATTAACGAAGAAATTATACAATGTGTTGACTCAACAGTATTTTTAGGAATAACTTTAGATTCACGTCTACAATGGAATCCTCATATTACTACCCTATCAGGAAGACTTAGCTCTGCTGCTTTTGCTGTTAAAAAGATTAGATTACTGTCTGATGTTGAGACGGCAAGACTTGTATATTTCAGTTACTTCCATAGTGTTATGTCATATGGTATATTGCTGTGGGGATCAGCAGCTGATATTCAAGACATTTTTGTATTACAAAAGAGAGCTGTACGAGCCATTTATAAATTAAGACCTCGTGACTCGCTTAGAGAGTTATTTAAAGAAATAAATATTTTCACGGTTGCTTCCCAATATATATATGACAACATTATGTATGTTCATAAAAATTTACATACATTTCTGAAGAAAAGTGATTATCACAATTTAAACACAAGAGGTAGAAATAAACTTGCTGTTCCAAGTTTCAGACTTCATAAAACTAGTCACTCATTCATGGGGAAATGTATACAAATATATAATAAACTCCCACATCATGTAACTGAACTTCCGTCACATAAATTTAAGCTTCATATTAAACAAATTTTAATGAAGAAAGCGTATTATAAAGTTCAGGAATATATAGATGATAAAAATGTGTGGACACATCCAAATGTGCTCGATTCTCCATTGTAATCTAGTGAGATATCAATATGTCAAAATTTAATTTTCTAATTGACAAGATTGTAAGGAAAGATGTCTTAAATCACTTTTTTTTTAATATATATTTTTTATCTTTATTTTAAGTTTAATTATTAGTCTTTATTTTAATAAATTATTATGATTAATTATTAAAGACTTGACAATGTGAATTATGACTCTTTCCAAATCAATACTATAAAAACTGTAAAGGGAGGATAAAACTTGTTGAGTTTCTTGCCGGTTCTTCTCAGAACAAGGCCTCCTGGTAGACTCTCGAACCGATGGCATCAAAATTGACTTTCATAAGTGTACAAATTGTACCTAAATGAATAAAGTAATTTTGACTTTGACTTTGACTTCACACAAACATTACAACAGATATCTTAATCTACGAAATATTCATAAAAGAACTAAATCTAGATTCTAAATTCCAGATGGCCGTATCAATATTTTATTTACTACGACGTAAATCATTAATTTTTAATTCTTATAAAATAGGTAATCAAGGCATGTTGAACGAATGACCTGTACATTTCTATACGGACACAGGCCATATTAGATACTTCGACACAATTCTCAAGCCTGTGATACAAAATGTGCAATAATAAATAGAAGTAGGTACTTGCGCAGGAAAACAGTTCATAGTGCAATGAAAAATTCACCAGAATATATTTATTTATTAGATTTTTTTCATTTGACCAATTCACCCTCGCAGCCCTCATTTTCGTCCGGCCCTGTGTTTCGTTGCAGTAACATGATAAGTCAGAATTGGCACCACTTTGCGCCCCCTATAGCACTTAACATCCATTCGTACGGATCTTCAAATTTCACCAAATAGGAAGCGATTGGTATCATAATTATTCGTGACACTCCGTCAAGATGAGAAGCCACCGTTAGACTTCTTGACGAGGTAATTTAGTCGTATTATGTCTTCTGTCAGCGTTTATAAAATTCAGAGGTTGAGAATTTGGATAATTTAATGAATAGAAAGGCATGTTATGTTTTGTGTGCAAATGTGTTGTCTCGTATTGCATGTTAGGGGAATAATATTGTTGGAAATTTAAAATAATTTTTTTTAATTGCTGATAAATGTCATCCTAATAAGTAAAGTTAACCAAATACAATTAGCCGTGTGATGCCCGCAGAGTAGAATAGCATCACCCCATATCCTCCAATGTGTGTCGTAGAAGGCGACAAATAGATCAGCAAAGGGCTATTGATCACCTTATACTCCGGCCACCAATCCGCATTGAACAAGCGTGGTGGACTACTACCTAAATCTCCTTCGATAACAAGGAGAGGCCTTGTGTCACAGCGTAGGGTCGAATTAAAAAGTCTGTTGTGATTGATAAGAAATAATAATATTAAAAAAAGTTGGACGGGGAGACCCAGGACAGTCGTGATTGTGGCAATTTTTACTCCAACTAAAGAAAGACTCCACATGAGCTCTATGAATAAATGTAGCTCAACTCATACTCTTTCAAAAACAAACATCAAATTTGATGAAAGTATTAAGGTTTCTAAGAAAAAGAACAAAAACAGAAACTACGCCTCATGTCACAACTCTTCTAATAGTCCAAGATCTCAGGAGTTGCCATACGTTACTTATTTTCTCAGAGATGTAGTTTGTGTAAAAGAGTGTTTCTATACGTTGAATACAAGTATTAAAAGTAGGTTAGACGGCCAATTGGCAGATATCAGGTACTAAAGGTGTATGAAAATCGGAATCACTTCACTTAAATTCTGAAGGCTAATTTTTATATATGTTATTCAGGAGGCTACGTCAAAACTATATACAAATAACCAGTGTCCTAACTCGACTAAAGGTCGTAGCAGACTTATCAGCTCGTAAAAGAGGCGTTCCCCTCTTTTTTAATATAAACTCTGTAAGTAGCGTTTCGCCTCTTTTCTATTGTAAAAAGAGGTGATACGGTTCCGAGCTGTTACGACCTCTAAGCGGAGTCCTATCAAATATGGCCATGCAGAGAGAGAGAGAGAGAGAGAAGCCGGGGTAGGGAAGGTGAGCGTTGATGCATTATAAAGGCATCTCTTAATTAAACAAGCCTATATTTGTGTCACATGAGTACAATCAAATTTGGTACTATAAAAGTCCTTAGAACGATTTAGTTAGAGCGTGATAAGTAGTGTTCATGAATAGCACTATAATGATGTTGTAAACGTTTAAAATATCCAAAATAGGCCCTTGTTTTATCACAGATTTATTCTATAAACATTAGATAAAGGCTCTCATGGTGATAAATCAGCTCTGTAGTTGAAACCTGGAAGTATCGTGAAACGCTTATTGGTACTGAAATAGTGCTGTCTGTAGCATTTATGTTACAAATTTGCACTATAAAGGTAACCAAAACATGTTTATAGTGCTATTTTGCACCGTAAACATTACGGTGATAAAACGTCTTGGTTATAGAAACTTTTGATAGTTGGGCAGATACTGCAACACAGTAGATCTGACTCACGCACCGTGAAACCGTGGAATGCTAAGGGTCATCGTCTCAATATATCTTATCAACCACATAATTTGTCATACATATGTGTACGTTCTATTAATAGTTCGTTGCTTATAGCAGGCTCCATTGCAAAGCTCGCCCACGCTGGCGCCTGCTGCACTTTCATATTATAAGTCGTAGGTCGCCGACCAATTGTACAATACTTAGTACCTATAGTAGGTACGTGTAGTCAATTCTACACTCACTATTTTGGAAGTTCAATATGTTCAATATCTTTATTTCCTATGTCCCTTCCTTCGTTTCCACAGAATAAACAATTCCATTGTGGGCCAATGTATACGTTCTTACCATAAGCTTCCGAAGAATATTAGAGATTTCCCCGTTAGAAAAAAAATGTGAATACTAAGTTATATGAAAAAGCTTATTACAAGATAAATGATTATTTAAATGATCCAAATGCGTGGGAGTAAAATCTGCCCAAAATTTACACATTTTAAATTGTAATTTATTCATATTGATATATCTATTGACCTGTAACGATGTTTTGAAATCATTATGAAATTGTAAGCTGTGGAGTTTCTTTCATATCATAAGTATAAGTATATTTTTAATTTAAAAGGATGCCATTGTCTCCTCTGTCACCCTGTTTAGGTATAATGAAATTTGCTAACATAGACTACCATTAGAAATGTGATGCCGGTAGAGAAGTATAGAGTCACCTTACATCACACGACTAATGGATCAGCAAAGGGGTATTGATCACCTTATACTCTGTCCACCAATCCGCATTGGGCAAGTGTGGTGGACTACTGCCTAAACCTCCTTCGATAACAAGGAGAGGCCTCGTGTCCCAGAAGTGGGTTGAATTATAAAGGCTGTGATGGTGTGATGTTAAAGAAAGATGGACAGCACTGGTTATAACCCAATTAGGGGTCTATCTATATCACAAGACAACGATGGTAGAAAAATCAAAAATGGCATTTACATTTATTTAACGGAATCTCATCTATACAAGAGTAGTGTTTGCTCGCGAGCTCGCCCACGGGCCCGCACATTCAACGTTGTTGCATCAATAGTATAGTTGATGTCAAAAGTGCTTGCATTTTTACTTTCTCGTATACCTACTTACGTAGTATAGATAGAGGAAGTCTTGTAATCGTCAAAAAATTCGACCTCGCGATTTAGACGGATTTACATGTTTTGGACCTCCCTGAGTCCAAAAATATTTTTTTTTGGAATTATGTCTGTGTGTGTGTGTGTGTGTGTCTGTCCGTGTGTCTGCGTGTCTGTGCGTTAGCACGATAACTCGAGCATGTTTTGACTTGTTGCAACCAAATTTAACATACGTGTATGACATCAAAATATAAGGTTTCTATCAAATTTTGAGCCATCGATCATGAAAGTTAAGCAACCAAGGGCGCGGTCAGTACTCGGATGGTTGACCAAAATTTAACATGCATGTAGAAAATCAAAATATAAGGTTTCTATCAACCTTTGAGACGTTTCCGGTATACGAGAAACTCAAGGGGAGACCACTCCCGATTTCTCCCTATTGAAAAAGGAAGTCGTTTTTATCTTTGAATGGGAAGCTCTTCATCTCGTGCCTTCATCTCACCTGATGATGACTTCAACTTTTTAATAGTTTTTGTCAAGGGTTGCCAGATGCAGCAACAAAAAGGCCCAGTTTGGGATCAGACAGGAGGCGGTCACGCGGTCAAATTCAAGCGGTCACATTCTGCGTTCTGTTTCTATAGGTTGACCGACGCGGTCTGTGTTGGGCATGTCTTCGGTCCGTATTTCAGAATGACACTCATAAATCAATTATGCCTTGAGAATCTTTTGTCACTTTCTATCAAGCATAAAGTGATAGAGACGTACGATGCTCAGTACAGCGTTGATTCTTGAGACTCATTCTATAATCCTTAGTATTGCTATACAATACAGCGAACGCAAAACTGACCGCTTGACTGCGTGACCGCCTCCTGTGTGATAGATCCCTTTAGGTGCTGTTGCCGCGAACTTGACATAACTAGTAACAATTTGACAGTTGCGAGTGTAGCAACTGAAAACTAATGTCGATCATTGATACTCACAACATGAGTTGCTACATCTGCGCAGTTTCTTTAAGTTATATGTAAACAGCTAGTTGCGAGTTGCCTGTTGCCGCAATACCGAGATAAAAGTTGCTCTGTCTGCATAGCGCATAAGTTATATGCAAACAGCCGGCACTTATACATTGGGGGAGGCCTATGCAATAGTGGCTGATATGATGAAAAATTTTTTTTTATGAATTTTAACTTCATTAATTTCTGTGCCTGATTGTACTATGCGGGTTGATTGAAACAATTCGTATAAGCTAACTAGCGTATGCGCAGTGCTTGCGCTAACAAGTCAGTTGATCGAGTGGGGACTGGGAACACCGGATTAAAAATAGCACTGAGGACCTTGTTTTTATATTAATATTCAAAATATTTTAAAATTGTTTTAATTAATCATAGGTGTAAAAAAAAATCTTAATTAAACATCATTATGTTATATTTTCTTAAAACATGTTTTTAAAACTAATCATAAAGAAATAATAAATAGCCATGAGCCGTGAATGTTCGTTTTGTTCACACAAACATGTGTCCCTGTCAGAACTCGAACCCGGACTGTTTATTGTGTACCTAGGCATCGCTACTGATATTAATTGCATAAAACTTACCCAATTTTCTGTGTAACCAATGCAGAGTACCTGAAAGAAGGGATTGAGTACAAATTAGTAGGTTTTAGTCCACTTGGAGAGCAGGCGTTTGAATCAACAAGAAGTAAGGTTCTGTTTCTTCATTATAATCTAACATGAGCGATCTGAATAAATAGAACCTAGCAAATCACAGCGCGGTCGGTGGCGTAGTGCGTAAGAGCGTCGTCTCCCACTCGGGAGGCACTGGTTCGATCCCCTCCACGTACCAATGTGTTTTCAAATGTTGAATTCATATGTACGTTTAATCAACGCTTTTACGCTGAAGGAAAACATTGTGAGGAAACCTGCACACACCTATGAAGAAAATTTTAAGGTTGTGTGTGAAGTCGACCAACCCGCACTTGGCCAGCGTGGTTGACTAAGGCCTAATCACGCCTAATGTGGGGTAGGCTCGAGCCCCTCGGTGGGGACATTATATTAGCTGTTGATGTGAAATCACAGCGCAGCATAGCTCAATGTTGATTGGTCGCCCTACGGGTCGAAAGATGCGAATGAGCACCCTATTGCATCGATGTAAACTTGCTTTCTTCTTTCCCCACATCTTTTTGCCATCCCTAATCCTAGCATCTTTCTATCTTTAAGGACTACGAGTGCTGGCTTACGTTGCCACCGACAAACTGTGGCTACCATTATATACCACAATCAAGAAATAGATTTTACTGCCAGCACACGTGCTCCCTTCTACAATCCTACAATCCTGAGTCATTCAAAAGAGGCGTGAAGAAGCACCTTGCAGGTCGGCAAGTCGAGGGTGGCTAGCGCGGCGGTTTATCTCTCGCACCAGCTTTCTTCGCATTTCCACTCCACTTCTGCTTATCATCAGGTGGAATGGAGTCATTGGCTTGACCTTTTTTTAAAAAAAGAATCTGCTGTATGCGTCGTCGTGTAATAATCTAGAGGTAAAATCTTTGGGCCCAATTCGCTTATCTCCATCAAGATTAACACGGAAAACTCCATTAAATCTCAGCTGGTGGTCCAAGACGTGTGATTCACGACATATTGATGACATCCGGCGTGCTCTATAGGGTTCCCTGTTTGCATTGGTTTACAGTTAACGAGGCAATTACTAGCATTCACGTCAACTTCACAGTTCCATTGGATTCTGCGCGGGACACACTGCTTTGATGTTTGGTGTTCATTAGTAGTTTAACTATTGATTTTAGCATTATTTTATTTTTAAATATTATCTAAAAAATTAGGGCGTCTAAGATATTGTAGGTCCTACTATGCAAAGTTGTATTTTTCTCGTATAACATAAAGAGCATTCCATAAGAAAATAATGTACTAGCGTCACATCTCGGCTTAGCACGGGTGTACAATTTTATTTTTTAAAAATTTTGGGATAAGCGTAGAGAGAATGTTTCATTTTTTTTATTGGAAAGATTTGTATGTTTGTTACGAATAAACTCAAAAAGTACTAGACCGATTTTAATAAAAGGTACAAATTTATATTGATTAAACTTTAGAAAGAAGAACAAGTGCCATGTGATGCCGGCAGAGTAGAATAGCATCACCCCATATCCTCCATTGGGTGTCGTAGAAGGTGACTAACGGATCAGCAAAGGGGTATTGATCACCTTATACTCCGTCCATCAATTCACATTATCGTAAAAGGTAGCCTATGTCCTTTTCTAAAGGCTTGAAGTGGTTGAAAAAAGTTTGTATGGAAGTTCGTCATTTGTGAGGATAAAACCATGAAACATAGAATTTAGACATTTTTTAAATTTTGACCTGTGCGGGGATGAAATCAGGGATGAATCCTGTGTGGGGATGAAATAGGGGATGAAAGGCAGCCTCTATGGTTTCTCAACATCTAATCTATTTTAGAACCAAATTTCATCAAAATCGGCTTAGAAGTTTTGGAGTTTATAGTATACGTTATAAACATTAAAATCTTTCTTTTTAATAATATTAAGTACTTTAAAAAAAGTTTATAATATAAGTATAGATAAGTACTGAGATTAATTCTACTACTGAATCTAACATCGTAAATTAATCAGATTAGAGGTCTTACGACCACGTAAGCTGATCAAGGAACATTGACATAGACAATAGTTCCGTATTTCGCGAAAAAAAGTTTGCATATAATAAATTATTTGTTTTGACGTGACAACGTCTTATAATTCGATAGAGCCGGCTGCACGCACGAAAAAACATGACGTCATGCGGCGTTACCTCGCTCTGAAACTAATTCTCTAATTTGAATTTGGAATTATGTTCTTTAAAATTTAAACTTTCAATGATACCAAAACCAGCCAGATACAAATAGTATAGCCAAAGAGATTTTATTACAAGTTTATTCATACTATAATGCGAAATCTATTAAACAATAGTTATTTATTATACAAGAGTGGAAAGTTCCTTTTTAACCGCGTGCTCGATTTGGATGACCGAGGAAGCGAAGGATTCTAAAGTTGAATCACGAGCGTAGCGAGTGATTCTAAATTAGAATCCTGAGCGTCAGCGAGGGAAACAAACGAGCACAAGGTGAAAAATCTTTCCACTCGAGTGCAATACGTAACTTTTCATCCCACCTCAGCGAGGAAATGACAAAATGAAAAAGAATTTTTTCACAATTTAAAAAGTTCTAATCATAAATTTGGCACCATAGAGGTTACATTAAATAGGTTTAATGACGTTTTGAATTTACAATTATATTGAGTACTCATTATATGTGATGTTCTAAATTCAAATCTACTTTGCCACTCAAGCGAATAAAATAGAATTTTCCAGCCAGATTTCGAAGCGCAAAATTACACTTTCCGAGGTGGTGGGATGAAAATGAAATTAAATTTTTCTTTTGAAAAATGCTACCATTCCATCAGTATTTTCTTAAGACGTTGTCACGTTCAACTATCGTCAGTAAACCGACTTTACAGACAACCAATTTTTTTTGTCCTTTATTCCTGCTGGAAATTATTTCTTAAAGAATACGCAGTATCTAAACTAAACTATGCTCTTAATAGGATTCAAACCTGAGGTTTGTGGAGTTGGAAATCCTTTTGTAGTAGGTATGTAATTTTTTTCCACTTAGTCCCTTAACTTCGGACTTAGGTTATTCGACAAACAGACGTTCCGAGTGTCCGGTTAATGTGATGTCGGGCCAGGCGATAGCGGTCGTAAAGTAAATGCGTATCAAGTTACAGATTCCCTCGGTTTATTGAGACTTGTACATAGAGAGGTACACCGGATAAGCAGGTCGAATTTGAAGCGCGCACCATCGGAAAACAACTTCCATTCACTCAACTTGGTTGGTTTTAAGAAATTTGTAGGTAAAACTGGAAGCCATACTACCAATAAAAAAGTTAAGACAAAAAATTTGTCCTTGAAACCGCTTACTTCATATTTGTCCCTTTCTAACCTCTAGAGTACTGTAAACTAATTAGACGGTCACGTCCATCTAATACGTCTTACGTGATATTATTACTTTTGCGGAGAGTTAGACAGAGACGGAAACATTCAAAGGTTACTTGGGGTCAAAAAAGTTTTCTTCACTTTTTTATTGGTAATGTGGCTTCCAGTTGACCTATAAATTACCACCATCATCCATTAGCTACCTAATCATAACAATAGTGTTCTGACAGTTAATGATAACATAGCCGGTCCCTCTGTGGTTGAGGGTTCGGTGAAGCTTGTCTCAACCTTCGCCTTTATCATCAAACATGGTGATATCACCCATCACCAGGTGAGATGAAGGTAGAGCGTCTCTATAACAAATTAAGAACGAAAAATTTAAGAAAATATCACCTGATGGTCAAAGACGTGCTCAACCCTAGGTTTTTCATATCTCTTGAGTGAGAGAGTAGCTACTATTACTTCGGGCATTTCTTGAAACTTTACTCAGTAACAAGACACGACACTACAAATAAGCTACGTGATAGAGTTGTCTTTAAAGTGAATGTCATCATCATCAACAGCTCATATAATGCCCCCACCGAGAGCTCGAGCCTACCCCACATTAGCGGCGATTAGGCCTTAGTCAACCACGCTGGCCAAGTGCAGGTTGGTTGACTTCACACAGTGTAAGAATTTCTTCATAGGTGTGTGGTGTTCCTCACGATGTTTTTCTTCACCGTAAAAGCGTCGATTATACGTACATATGAATTAAAAATTGTAAAACACATTGGTACGTGGCGGGGTTCGAACCGGTGCCTCCCGGATGGGAGACACGACCTTACGCACTACGCCACCGACGCTTTTTACTTTCTCGTAACGTAGTAGGTATAGAGGAAGTCTTGTAATCGTAAAAAAAATCGACCCCGAGATTTTGACGGATTTACACGTTTTGGACCTCCCTGAGTCCCTGATTTTTTTTGGAATTATGTCTGTGTGTGTGTTTGTGCGTTAGCACGATAACTCGAGCATGCTTTAACTAATTGCAACCAAGTTTAACATACGTGTATGATATCAAAATATAAGGTTTCTATCAAATTTTGTGCCGTCGATCACGAAAGTTAAGCAACCAAGTGCGCGGTCGGTACTTGGATGGGTGACCAAAATTTAACGCGCATGTATAAAATCAAAATATAAGGTTTTTATTAACCGTTGAGTCGTTTCCGGTATACGAGAAAGTCAAGGGGAGACCACTCCCGATTTTTTGAAATGTAGCACACAATTGAATGTATTTTTTTTGTATTTAAGTTGGCCAGAGCTCCACGGGGTAGGGAAGGGGACTATGGTTGTCAGCGCGCGAGTGTGACGTCAGTGATGCAAGCGTCTATAGGCTACGGTGACTGCTTACCACCAGGCAGCCCGTATGCTTGTCTATCAACCACTTGACATAAAAAAAATGTATAGCAAAAGACTGGCGCTCAAAAGATTGGCGCTCCTATTCCTCTTCACTGTCTTAAAAATGAAATCAAACGCTGTCAAAATATATTATAATCATTCTCAAAAGAAACATCTGGTTTCGAACCTAAAAAACACAATAAAGCAAGCCACACCCACCACTTCTTTCTGCATTATTCGTGGCATTAAATATAATCCCCAAATCCGTTGGAAGTCGACGCCTGGTGACGAAATAACAGGTCGCAAGTAGATCGCTCCTTTGTGTATGTGAATGCGATTGAATATGGCACAAAAAACGCGTCATTGGTAGCAAAGTACGTTTCCATTGCCTTTTCTTAACTATGAATTGAAAATAATATATATTGGATGTTTCGTTATATTTAAATATTTTTTAGAGTACTTTAAAAGTTCAACAAATAAAAGCCGATAGCCGGGACAAATGTTAAACTACAAAATGTCTTGGTCTGGGCAATTATTCTTCGCTTGTGCACACCTTATGGTGTGGATATTCTTAGTAAAAAGGCCTCTTAAACCTCTACGGCGAGCCTAATACCGTACCTAATACGGCGAGCACCGTCTGCATTCAAACGGAGAAAACATACCTAGAATAACATATTTTAGAATGTTTTTGACACACTAAAAAACTATGTCTGTACGTTTTAACTTTTTTAAATTATTTTTTTAATAACTTTGAAGGTATGTCGAATTTTGAAAAAAGGAAAAGTACACAATTTTTTTCTGCTGAAACATTCTAATATCGTAAAGGTCGGATAAGAAATTGGGGTAGGAAAACTTTTTCTTCGTTTGTATAGTGATATGCTCTCCGTACTATCTTCTTAGTCCCTTTATAAATTCTTAAGTAACAAGCCCATCTATCTTCTGTTTTAGGCTCTTTCACGCCTAAACCACTAAACTGATTATGATGAAAGGAGAATGACCAAACCTGCCCACAATGTGCAATAACCAAATATAATTCAAAAACAACCTAACGAATTATGTTTTTTTTTGTTTATTTTTTATATTAAACCAAAAAGGAGTTAAAATGTTATATTTTTAATTTTAATGCTGCACTGACTTTCTACCTCATATTATTTACCCTTCACTAGTTATGAAATCAAGCATTAAAAATGTTGTGTAATTGCTGTATTAAATGATTTCCAAATATACAGGGTGTAAAAGACATGAGCAGTCAAACGAGAACCATGTATTCTGCTCACCGTCATAACATTTTTCTTCCTTTAGACTATACCTGGGAAATTGATAGTTACGATTTTATTGAAGGTCAAAGTCATAATTTTTTTTTTCATTTTTTTATGAAAACGTATTCTATACGTTATTTCTTAATTATTGTCCAAAGAAACATTATCATTTTTTTTAGTATTTCATAACAAAAAATTGCTTCAAAACGTTAGCGTTCAATGTAGCTCACTCGATGCGCACGGACACTAACGAACGGGGCCGCCGTCAAGCAAAAATATCGCGGTTTTGCGAGTTGCGTGCGAGTTGAGCCCTTTACATTGCGCGGTACAAATTGAAATTTTTTGTAACACCAAAAAATAAAAATCATTTCCCAGCAATATTTTTTTTGAAATATGTCTTATTTTGATGTATAGAATACGTGGTTTTCGTTTGACTGCTCATGTCTTTTACACCCAGTATATACAATATTTAAAAACCCTATCATCAATGTTAAGGCGATGACTAGAATATATTTTTTTATGAAATCTCAAATTAAGATCGTAAATGGAAACGCGCATTTTATAACGAAAATGGTTACCACATTTAAAAATTGCATTGTCGTAGAGTGAATGGAGTGCTTAAATAACCGTTCATAGTAGCCGAGACGCTCGTATTCATATCACGTAATGCGAGAATGAAGTCTGAGAGCCTTTAATATTTTATTTTATATATTTGGTTTAATGTAAAGACACTTCTTCGATATAGTCTTCGATATAAAAAAATATGTGTTCATACAATCCGATGAGTTGAAAGCATGAGAGACGGTCGTCTTGCTCAAACAAATTGTCGATATCGAGGAACGAATTCGCAACGCGCACTATCACCACTGCAAGTTCAATAGTATGAAAAATACGCATCAGTATATTCCGAAGCTATTAAGATATTCCAATCTGAAGTTGTGGTCACCCATCTGAAGCCGACGATGACAAAAGCTTTGTTCCCAAGTTATTTTGGTATTTGCTGTTCATGGCATTAAGGGCATTCGTATACTGGGCGTGTTTTCGACCGTACGCTCTTTTAATTGAAAATATCCATTAAATTGGTGAATACAAACTATTAATTTTTTATTATGACGCCGTCGTGGTGGAGTGGTCAGTACCTAACGCTGCCTACACATCAAGCGGTCCGGATTCGAGTCCTGGTAGGAGCAAATGTTTGTGTGATGAACACGAACATTTGCTCAAGAGTCATGGTTGTTTATTTATTTATTGTTTATGTATTTATTTAAGATTATTTTTAAAAATATACTATTCATGTATTGTCCGTTGGAAATATATTATCATATATATTATATTATTTTTTACTATTATCTATTATTTTTAATGTATGAGGACCGGGACTGCAAAGATGCTTTAGAGTAGAATATCTATCCTGGTTGTTGGTATTTGCTTGTTGGATTACTGAAAGATTGCTACTTTTTTTGGGTTAGGTGTCCTATTTGTCTAGGCAACAGGCTGGCAACCTGTTACTATTGGAGGAACTGCATGGCCCATAATGCTAAATGTGGCTATATGTGTAACTTAATGTTACACATAAAGCTACTCCCTTTTGAGTCTGCTCAACGACTTTTGAGATTACGAGCGCGATTATATGTATGTATCTAATATTGATAATATATTTATATTGATAAAGATTTATTTAAGTGTAATGTAGGTAAAGGCATATACACTCATGTTTAGATAGTAGATTAGCAGTCAAAATTAGCACGACCCCAGATTGCTAATAGACAAGTGATCAATGCACAAATGGTTATTTTAAGAACTTCCGAACTAGTTCTAATAATCTGCAATAAAATCTTATTTATTTATGCATATGAAATAATATTCTTATACGCGCTAAAAATGCCTAGTATGTAAAAGCCCTACTGTTGAAAAGGTAATTAATATGCTGACTATATTTACGATGGTGCCGCGTCGTAAAATTAGTCGGGTGTTCAGGGAATGCGTGAATCAGAACCTGCGGTGATTAACGGAGAGCTAATCCTTTTGGATTCTCGACTCATTTGAACGCAATTTTGAAGACATTAAACTACTTCCAGATATAATCTTTCGCACATTAGCTTACATTTATAATGTAATTAACAACGACATATTTAATTCTAACACTTTAAAACAAATATTTTAGTGAACTAAGTAATATTAAATATTGTAACAATATTGTGTGATGACGTCGAGGTGGAATGGAGTCATTTTCTAGAACATTTTTATATAAAAAAAACAATATGATTCAAGCAGAAAAAAGAAGTAAGTAGAAAGAAACAAACTAAGATCAATATAATCGGGTAGGCACAATGTAGACTGTGTCTACGGTGGAGTAGTGAAGCAGGTTCGCGGTAGGATTAAAATAATTAATTAATTAGCATTTAATTATTATGTAGGTGGTTCAACACAAGGAGGGTTGGTGCTAGGCAGGCGGTCGTCCGTAAAAATGGTGGGCGCATTTTCTTACATATCTTTTCAATTCCTATCATTGGAGGTCCGAAAATATTTGTTATACCATTTAAAACCATAATGATCATTCTTCATAAAAATTTAAAAAACTACATATTACAAAACATAATCATTGAAATTCATAATATCATTAATCATACATTTTTGGGCGAGTCTAGTGTTTTATGCACCTATATGGCTGGGTGATGGGTAGGTTAGGGTTATTTTTTTGTGCACTGTTTTTGTAAGCAACAAGGTAGTAACAGTATTAATAAAAAAATTATGATCACTAACTGTTATGAGTTCCGTTGGTAGTAATAAAAATGTATGAATAAAAAAAGTATGAAAAATAAAATTATGAAGAGTGATTATTATGAACACAAATCGGTAGTAAGACAAAGAATAGGATTTAGAATATTATGTCAGCCAATATGGACCCGTAAAAATGTAATATCTACCTTATAATTAACAGTATTGCCGATATCAAGACGTTGCGCCGACCGCAAATAAATTGATAGCAGGGTAGGAAAAGAAGAAAAAAAAAGAAGAGACTAAGTGGCATTCTACCGGTGAAATACTTATTTATTTTTATTTAACAATTTATGTACACACAAAACAATTACAAAAGAACAATACAATAGACAGAAAATTGTACAAAGGTACTGCTTATTTCTATTAGAAATCTCTACTTTTTATAATGGGTCCAGTAGTTATTTTGACATTCAACAACAGCTGGTTTCCATAGTCTGTTGACACCATATAAAAATAATTATCTTGCTTAAATGTAAAAAACCGCTTAATGATAAGGAGGATGCATTACTTTGTAACCACGGACCGTGATTCCTTTAAGGCCCGGACTCCACCAAAGCGGAGACGAGACGAGGAGAGAGGAGCTGTGTTTTAAACAACCAATAGAAATTCGATATTCATACATCTCGTCTCCGCTGAGCTTCAGTTGATACCAGCGGAGATGAATCATATTTGTATGGCGCGATCGAGCTAGCGGACCAGAGCTGTGCCTCGCAAGGTTGGTTCTGGCCGACAACGCAGCGGAGACGAGAACAGATGTGAGCGGCGTGTAGTGAGCGGTGTAGCTCTGCTTCTTCAGACTTTGTTTCCTCTTCTTCAAGTAAAAGAAGATACGGTTTTAGTAATAGAGACATGGAGACGTCTGGCTTTCGTGTCAGATCGAACTAAACTGCAATCTTAACAAACATCGCACACATTTTCGCTACAGTCTAGTCAGTAGGTACGTATCTCCGCTCAGCTTTGGTAGATAAACCTTTATTGAAAAACATTTCCGTCTTCGAACATCTCTGCTTTGACGGAGTCCGGGCCTGAGTTCTGGTGATCTTAGGTATCTATTCTAAAATGAACCCTGATCAACCTGAGACACGTTTACAGGACAAAAAGTATCCGCATTAAAACATAAAAATTATGATAACTTGATATCCTCAAGGACCAAGTATCATATTAGCAGAGAACCTCCATTAGACCTTATCCGGTTGAGATAAGAATAGTTTTTGATTAATATTTACTATAGATGATCTGCCGAAGAATCACAATGTTGATACAGCACTTTTACGAGGCGAGAGATCATAAATAATATAATATATAATATAATAACTTTATTAGTCCTCTCAAGATGTCACAAGGTACATTTTTCTAAGAAGGATTCAAAATTAAAAATCTTGGTGAGGATCTGGTGTCTATACTAGGCTATTGCCTGTGCGACCGATCACCAGGCCCCCACCCTCGAGAATAGGTACATTTTAGTCAAAGGACTTCATTAAGAAAGAATAACAAAATAAAACTAATATTAACATATTATTTGCACTCTCATGTGTGAGTACTGTAAGTATAGGTGTGATTGAATGTGTATGTCTGTAATAGTGTGGCAAAATAGGGATCATTATGAAAATGTCTCAAGCAACTTTTCAGTATCATCATAATTTAATGTTCGCAACCAGTCCGTAACCTCCACTTTACATCTCACTTTTGGAAGTGGGTAGATATTTAACACGGAATTAGCACCATTATATAAGTGATTTCCAAGAAAACAAAAGAAATTATGTGAAAAACGTGTTTTAAACAAGGTTTGCTCGCATACTTTTCGTTTACGCCGTTTATTGGCAATTAATGTTGGAACATATTCAACGTGGGAATGCATTTTCATCACAGTACATAATATGAATAGTTGCCGTACAGTTAGCACATTACAAATTCTATAAAGGTCAGTAGTGGGAGTCAGGAATGGAAGATGCCAGCCAACTTTCAATATTGATCTTTGAGCTCGCTCAAGCTGTAGTAAGGTGGTTTTAGGAGCTCCACCCCATGACGAGATACAATATAGTATTATTGACTGGCAAAGGGCATAATAAACAGATTTAATAATTTTGGCGTCTGCGATGTGCCGTAGGTTTTTAAAAACGAAAATCATTTTTCGGATCCTATTAGAAAGAACGTCAATGTGTTCATGGAAATTAAGACACCCATCTACAACAATACCAAGATATTTAATAGAATTGACTCTTTGTAATACAGAACACATACAATCCTTTGACTCAAATTGAGTACAGGAATGAACCTTGAGATAATGGTTGGAGAAATCGAGGTTACCTCTTATGGAAAAGGTTAGGTATTTGGTCTTTTCCACATTGAGCGATAAAAGGTTTTGCCGAAGCCAACGAGACACCAAATTCAACCCATTTTGTGCATGTTGATATACCAATTCCCATGAATCAGCTTGGAACAAAAGGACTGTATCATCTGCAAACGTTATAATTTTACCGTTCGGGATGTCGAGTTCACATAGGTCATTAATATATATTAGAAATAGGGTGGGACCCAGTATAGACCCCTGTGGAACCCCGTACGTGACCGGCAAATCATCACTAATCCACTCCCCAACCCTAACGCGCTGATAACGCTGTGTGAGATAATCTAGGAACAGCTGAAGTTGAATACCTCTTACCCCAATTTTATCTAGTTTATCGATCAAAATGGGGATAGATACCGTGTCAAACGCTTTCGCCAAATCAAGAAATATACCTAAGCATTTCTTCCTCTTATCCAAGGTGTTAACAACAAAATCAGTCAACTCATGAACAGCATCATTAGTGGATCTACCCGAGCGAAAACCGAATTGGGAAGTTGATATCAGATTGTATTTGTCTAAGAATTTAGTAAGCCTATTATTAATTAATCGTTCCACTATTTTTGACATGTTTGACAGAATAGAGATTGGCCTGTAATTGTTGACACGGTTTCTATAAATAATAATAATAATATTAAATAATATTTCTAAATAGGGCTGGGACAACTGAGTCTTCGAAGTCCTTTTTGAAAAAAAATAATTCTTTAGGGGATTCTCCTTGCAATATACAAATTTCGAAAAAACTTATAGAATAAGACATAATAAAAATAAGTATTATTATTTATATTAAGTACACTATACAATTCGATTTCTAACTTTACTAGTTAAATACTTTTACCAGTTAAATCTTATTCTTATGATAACTTAATTATAAACTAACAATGAAAAGTGAAAATTAAACATTGTTATTACATAAGAGATAGAAAATACTGCTAATAATGCGAGCTTAGCTTTAACGATTTCGGTGTGAAGTTACATTGACTCTTATTTGTATAGTGTATAATTTATTTCTTTGTACTTCTCTTTTCTGTTTGAATCAAAACTGTTTTATTTTTATAAAAACAGTCAAGCAAATGACTCCATTCCACCTGATAGTGAGTTGAAGTCGAGTCCAAATGTAAACATAGCAAGTGCGAAATATAAACTACCGAGCTAGCCACCCTTGCCTTACCAACCTGCATGGTGCTTCTTTACGCCTCTTTTGACTGACCCTTGAGGATTGCAAGATAGAGTATTTTTTAATGGACTATGCTAAGGACCTACATATTGCATTTTTGTTAAAGTTCTCTTTTCGAACAGCTAAGGAGTGAAACTCTTTGCCGAGGTCTGTTTTCCCGGATCAATATAATCTGGAATCTGCTATAATGCGAATGGAGGATCTTTTAGGCAAGCGTGTTCCAAGGCCTCACCATCGCTTTCCATCAGGCAAGATTGTAGTTAATACGTGATTGTGGTTAAAAGCCTAATTTTAAATATAAAAAAGTGTGTGTGTGTGCCACAGAACAACGATCAGGGCACACCGCCTTCGCGCGCGCCTACCCAGGGTGACACACATAGTCATCAAAGCTCTGTGGTGTGTGCATTTCACACACGGCAGAAGTGATTTTAGAAGCAAGAGATATTTATATTGGTTGTGAAAATGTTAAACAACAAACTTCTGTGTCAAAAAACTTTTTAGTATCGCTTTTTCGTTTCATCAAATTTTCAAATCACAACGGTGCTAAAGAAGTTTTACTTCAAAAACCCACTTAACATCAGCTGACACGAAAGCTAAGAAAGGACTCTCATGAAATGCAAAAACAAGTAGTACTAAAAGACTATGTAAAATATGTAGTCCTAAAAGACTCGCGTGTCCCAACATTAATCGTAAACGAGCGACGACATCTCGTCGACGACACCTTAACTACTCAATCCGACTTGCGAGCGTTTTATTATTGCTGTTTCTGTTAAAGTTCGTAAATTCAGCTGAGAAAAAAAAACGTTGGGATAATTTTATGACGAGATAGGAACTAATGGTTAAGGGTGAGACATTCTGCGCCGTTAGGTGTGTTTTCCATATTTATTTAAGAGGCTGACACGACACGGGCCATCTAGCGTACCAAATACGTTTTAATGCGTTACCAATACGTTTAATTTTATAACTCCTAAATCACGCCATCTAAATCTTGTAAAAAGCTTTTCTATACAATTCAATTAATCACATTAATGAACTAAGTAATTTAACTTTTGATACCCACCACCGGAAGCGTCGGTGGCGTAGGAAGCGTCGGTGACGTAGTGCGTAAGAACGTCGTCTCCCACCCGGGAGACACTGGTTCGATCCCGCCACGTACCAATGAGTTTTCAAATTTTGAATTCATATGTACGTTTAATCGACGCTTTTACGGTGAAGGAAAACATCGTGAGGAAACCTGCACACACCTATGAAGAAATTCTTAGGTTGTGTGTGAAGTCGACCAACCCGCACTTGGCCAGCGTGGTCGACTAAGGCCTAATCGCCCCTAATGTGTGGTAGGCTCGAGCCCCTCGGTGGGGACATTATATGAGCTGTTGATGATGATGATGATGATGATGACCCACCACCATTTTGGGTTTATTAGATACGTATCCTTTCATTGAAGATATAAAGCATACATTTATGATCCTCCGGTTAAAAATGGATACCTACAATGTGTGGTATGCAAAAAAACTAAATCTAATAAAGTTATAATTACACAATAATATACATAAAATGGTGGCGCTAGTTGACTGGAGTCAGCCCCTTAATCATTCTTTTTCTTCTTCTTCTCTATGATCCCAATTTATATGGTTAGGTGCAATTTGTTACACTGCTAGGTTTTGGCATTTTATATTAAAATATGATGATATTTTTGAAGATCACTTCCAATTTTTGGAGATCAATTACATTTTTAGGCTAACAGTGGCTCTTTTATTTTACTTAAATGGTGGAAAGGTCAATATCAGCCTTTGCGTAATAATTATAACGATTTTATTCCATGTATTTGTTTCTGTACTCTTACATTATGTACAAACAACAAAGAACACATGAAATTAAACATTTATTTTAGGATTGAATGAATATTACCTTCTTGTAGTTTTGTTTTTTCTCACTAAATAATCTTTCAAGAACACCATGGGCTAGGATAGTACCTGGATTCGCTATGTGTTGGTAATCTTTCTTATTTGTCGCACTCAGTAAAAAAATCGCAAAACTCGTGAAAGTTATAATCGACAAAATGTATGCATGAAACAACTTTGCAATATTACACCTCGTATGTGCATCCTGTGTGTGCTTGCTCTAAAAATACAACCCTCACCGCATCCGGAGCGTGTATAACCTTTCTTAGCATAACATTGATTGAAAAATGTTAAAAACAACTATATTTTCAACAGAATAAGATACACATTTGCATAACATTATCATGCTTGATTTCAGAAGTCAATTTGTTATTACAATAAAAAAGAATACTTACATTCGAAATTTAAATATCTTTCGAAAATTATGATACGCTAATAAAACAGACGTGTGAAGTAAATTGAGCTTAAAGATCATGACGTTAAGATCGATATTTAAATCAATTGTAGTGTTTACTTGATTCGTAATGCAAACACATGCGCGTACGCATTCGAATGTCAGATTGACGGATACTGTAAATACGATAAGCACATGTTTTGTTAATACTAAATTTATTTAGGATTTCCTCTCAATATGTTCCATTGTAGTATTTTGACAGTCAGTCGAGGGGAATGTTTACAAATGAAAGGACCTTATATAGAGATGTAGAGATTCGCCATGTCCAAATGTTTTAAACGTGATTTAGTTTGCTGTATTTGAGGTGACTTATTTTTATACCTATTCCTCCTTATTGCAAAAAGTGGACTAAAGTTAGTCGTGGCTTAAAACTGATGATATCTCTGTATTTCATTCAGCAAATAAAATTGACAGCATCAGTTTTAAACCATGACTAACCTTAGTCCATGTTTTATAATTAGGGGGGTTAACTTTAAAAATTACTGCTTAACTTCAGTGTCTTAAGTAGCACTCAAACTCAGGCCCATTAACTACAAAATATAATTCATATAACTACCGAAACTATGCTCTAGAAAAATACTTTTATATTAGATATTAGGATGTATTTTGACCGCACTTTAAATGGCAATATAAAGATCAAGCTTTGTGTAAATGTGCGAAATTTCACGAATGAGAAACTAAGGGTTCTAAAGAGCTAGAAAATCAAAAACAGATTCAAGTGTAAATAAGTTTTATTTAGTGCGATCTTTTTAAGTTGGAGGACATTTACCCAGAACATTCAAACTAAGTTAACACCTTTAATGATTTCCTAGATCTTTTCCCAATTTTGTTGGGGTCTAGGAGTTTATCTAGGAGACATTTTCTTTTTACTTACTTATCTGGACATCTAAATATTAACTCTCATTAATTTACTATCATCCATATTGTCTATCCAACAAGGTTACACAGTAGTTTAAATCAAATTTTGGTTATCTTGTCTAAATACGCATACATCATTCATACTCATCACTTTTTATATTCACATGTTTATCATCTTTCCTCAATACTCTCCTACAATAGTCCTTTACCTCTAAATACCACTGCTACTTTCGATTTTTTCTAATACCTACCTACTCATTCTTCACTTTGTAAATTTTCGTTACTCCTCATCTCAGTAACGTATACATCTACGTAACGAGATACGTATCTCAGCTAAATATTTATTTTCGTTCAGCCGTTTATTCACGTATGAATATTGATCTTCTAATAGTTAGGATTGTCATTCCAGATTGAGTTTTAAGGATCTTCTTGCATCTTCTGTTCAGGGTAGAGTACACACCAAAACCCATCGTGTGAACTCGCCAAGTTCAAAACAATAAGAGTGGACGTGACCAAATCAGCACCAATCAAACGGCCGATCCATCATTTAGCCGCGTGTCACCCGCCTTCCACGTCACACTAAGTACATCCTGATTTATGATGACTGGTGTAACAAGATTGAGTAATTTACTTCCAGGGAATTAGGCGACTGTGGAGCTAAGTGGTTGGAATTAAGCCCTTCTTTCCATCAGCTCTGTTTTGGTCAACGGTCTGCAATGTTGACTAAAACGCGACCGTGTCGTGGTCAGAAAAAGTGTCCACCTTAAAATGTGTCACGAGGTCGATTTGTGACTCGTTTAGATAAATAAATAACATACGGGTGAAACAGATGACTGACTGAATTTTGATATATATTTCATTAAAATATGAAAGAAACTGATATGTAACTGAAGTATAATATCAGCAATTTGCAAATACATTTAATATTTTCTTTTGTTTTTTAATAAAATAATATTTTGAAAGCTATCATTAAAGTGTTTAACGAAAAGCGACAAAACATGAACCAAAAATATAGAAAATAAAACACACGTTCGTAAAATCTTAAAATTCCACCAGGAGCCTATAAAACAAATATATCATAAGGTGATGGATCACCCAATCAACACAACTAGTGACCGTTGAACCCAGGCAGTTTGTCCAATAAGAAGTAAATAATTGAATAGTGTTGTGTAGGAAGTGATCCGTCTCTCAGTGGCCATCGGTCACGGTAACGACGCGACGGTGACAGGAACTGTGCTGAGGAGATTTAACGATATTTGCTGTATTATATTAGTTAAAAATACGGGGAATATATAGCACGTACCCAATATACACGAGCTTTGAAGTCCTGGTAATATTTGCCAGTTTCGCAATCTAGCTATCCAGAATATTTCTATTCTGGTAGGTAAGTACCAACATACTTGGACACTAAGAAGTAGTTAACTTACTTGTTTACAAACTTTTGATACGATTCTAACTTAAGCCTTATTGTCTAATAAATAGTCATTGGATTTGTAGTTATTTAAAAATAATAGTGCTACTTTAAACTTGACAATGACAAAAGTTTAATCTTCTCAGCACCGTGGTGTGCCTGGAAATTTTGTTATAGTAAATTAAAACGATTAATTAGCATCAAATAATTCAGAAGAAACGTTCGAAATTACATGTCTTTCTTGTATTGTTTGCATCTGTCACCAGTTAGCTTAAAGTTGTCTTACATTACTTTGTGCGGGTGCTTGAGACAAGGTCTCATTTTTTATTTAGAGGTCCTGACAATCGTCTAACAGTCAGTGTAGGTTAGATTCGCCTCCAGCGTTTGTTTGACTCCTGCGGAACTTAGAGTGAATGGGATTAAGCTATTGTACATACACAGTAACTACACATCTTTAAATTTTTCTATATCAATTTCAGTCTACAGTAACAATAATAATAATAAGATACAGTTTCCATATGATTGTGTCTGTACCTAAATCTAACGACTGAATAAACTTCTGTTAAAATTAAATATTGTGCAAAGATTTCATATTTAATTATAACAGAACAATGTTTTTATAATTACATTTTTAAAGTATATTTCATATGGAAATAACATATTATGTAATCAATTATAACATCGAAATTATTAATTCAACTTTTTCCTAACCCTTTGTAATTCTGAAACAAAACCAAGTCAACGTTCTGAATGTTCACCAGTCGATAAACCTGTCAAATATAACTGGCCAGTTGGTTGATTAAGCAGAGCTTTACTCTCTATTGAATATTGGACTGAAGCCCACAAGGACAAGGCATACATTAGACTGGATCTCTGTAGGTCGAAGGGATGTTTTAGAAACGGCAGGGAGGTGTGGAAATAACAAGCGAGTAGTGTTGAATGTAAACTGTAGACTCAATCAAAACGTGGGCTTCTGAGTGAACACGGGTGGTTTACAGATAGAGGAATCTCGTAGACAAGGTACCTATATGACTAAATCCAATATCTACTGATTTGAATATCGTAGTATTATTAAATTATTATGTACTCAACCAGCAAGTTTGCAGTAAGAATTTCTCAGCAAGACCGTTTGAGGGTAATCTAAATATGTATAACTCAAAGGTGACTGACTGACATAGTGATTTATCAACGCACAGCCCAAACCACTGGACGGATCGGGCTGAAATTTGGCATGCAGGTACATGTTATGACGTAGGCATCCGCTAAGAAAGGATTTTTAGAAGTTCCACCCCTAAGGGAGTAAAATGTCCACGCGGACAAAGTCGCGGGCGGAAGCTAGTTAATTGTATAAAGTAGAATAGAATAGCATAAAAATAATCTTTATTGCACATCGACATAACTATAAAAAGATTACAGTATAAAGTTACAATATATACATTTACAAGCAGTACATTGCACAGTGGGCGGCCTTATCGCAAGGCGTGATCTCTGCAGGGCACCAAGTTTAAAATGAACTATCTACACAGTACAAATAAATATAATGTGCGAAAAATGCTTACTTTATTGATGCCTCAATTATAATCTGTTTGAAGCGTCAAAGGTTAACTTCTTTTAAGACAAAATTGAATATAGTTGCATTTATAATAAGGTAATGATAGGGGAATTGATCGAAAACACTAGATATTCAGGGGTGACTTCGAAGCGACGTGAATACTTACCCTTACCTTCAGCTCTGGACGCAACCGGCATATCATCTCTCTGGAGTTTGACAGCTTTTCATTGACTAACTATTGCTATTGGAACGCTGATGTCGTTTCAGCATCACCGGGTTTTTAAGAAAACGAGCAAGTTTGCAAGGCGAATCTCCCTAGAGGATTTCTAGTCATCGTACCCACCGATTAGTCTGTTTGAAGGGTGTTTGAGCTACGGGGACTTGACAGTATTATAGCGCACGTAAACTATACCTATTTTTAGGCTCAGTGCTGTGTCCAATATTTATGGACATAAAAAAGCAATTTTGCCTAAAGTAAAATATATCCCGGAGTGCTGAGATGATTTTGAGTGTAACATATTACGTCCTGGTCGTTGGCTTTAGTTGGTGTTTTCACTGAAGGATTGTGAATTTTTGAATTTGTTGCCCCTTTTATGTAGGCGACAGGCTGGTAACATGTCACTATTTGGAGGCACTGCATGGCGCCAGATGTGGTTTTATGTGTAAAAAAATGTGGCCTAAGGCTCTACTCTAGGCTAGAAGGGGTTCGGGCGTAACACCGATGGGGCCAGAACCCATAGTCCCTCTCCCTGTAAGCTGGTTCAAAGATAGGATTAAAGAACACTCCTACCTAGCACCTACATGATAGGTCGCCGAGGAGCGGCCAGGAGTTGCTTGATAACCTCAAGGCGCTAGGCGACTTCCTGGTAGACCTGCGATGGCTGGACTGATCCGGCCCACACCCTCCGACGCAAAATAGGCGCACCAGCCGTCGAGTTGCGGAAACTGCCCGTACAAAGAAGAAGAAGGCTCTGCTCAACCCCTCAAGGGATTACGAGCGTGATCGTCTACGTATGTATGTAAAATAACGAGGCAACGCTTTGTGTAAATAGTATTTTATCTCATGTAACTTTTGAATAAGGCCTGTCTATGCAATTCTAACTCTATGAGCAGAAAATAGATGACCAATACTGGCGTGCCGTGTATGCGTCGGGTAGAATGCCGGGTAGGTATCGTACTAGGCTGATCGCATGTCTGCCGGGTTGCATTATTCTATACCTATGTTTAGCGAAGACCTGTACATATTACTCGATGTCTCATTCATTACATAAACATGGCTGTTAGTAATCTTCTTTTATCTTGAGGCCTTTATCTCACCTCCACCTGACCTGACGGTGATGATAAGACCGGGTAGGAGCGAGCTTCGCCTCGAACCCTCAGGTGCTACGAGACTTTTTTTTATTCCTTAAGTTCACAAAATATAGTTAAAAAAAGAGGTGAGTATATTTTTTGTGTTATAGTTACCCACACTGCCTAAACATGAGTTCGTTATTTGAAAATCAATCAACTGGACGATAGAACTTTTACATATCTATGTATTCACTTAAATCCGCGCGATCCCAAGAGGAGACTAAAGCATATAAGTTATGGATCATATGGATCGACTTATGTGTTTTAGTCTGCCCACAGAAGAATTGTTTTCTTCTTCTTTCTAAACTGTTGCCAAATTTTTTGGGGTTGGTACAATATATCAGCATACTTCTATAGGTTTTGGAGTTGGCCGGTTGGGTAGTTTACTCGCCACTGCGGGAGTGGCCCCATGGTGCGATGGTCATGAATCTCCCTCAGTCGGATTTTACGATACCCACGGGATGAGAAGTGACAGTCTGATTTCTGATCGGGAACTACCACTTTTATCAAGCCCTGCCATTAATCCAACCTAGTAAAAGCCTTTACTGCCCTGTGGATCAAACCCGGAGCTTTTGGATCTAATTCTGATGGACGAAGCACTAGACGGAGGTGACTAAAATCTTTATAAGAGTATCTTTTGACACTTATAATTTGAATAAACCTACTTTAGCATAAGTAGTTAGACAGCATTCTGAATAATTATATAGGTAAGCTTTAGTACCAAGTCATATTTTGGCAAAGACAGATTTTTGAAAGTTTCTTCAAAAACTGTCTGTGCAAAAATATGACATGGTATCAAAGTTTATTTATTTATTCAGAATGCCATAATATTAACTATTAAGTCTAATTAGTTACGCTAAAGTATTAACAGCAAAGATCACTAAGTTACGTTATTATCGGTGCAGTATGCTGATCTTGATGCAATGTAAGCTTGGTGAACTAGTAAATAAAACAATATACTTAGTACAATATTTACCTTATGACTATAGTACATAGTAGCGAGTCCTCAGCACCTATTAGCTGGGATCATCCATCAAACGCAGACGGAGCTGACAGCTACTGGACTGGGAACGAGTGCCGCAAAAGTTGCTCACACCCATAACATTGTTTGGGAGAACTAGGTAGGGGAAAATGGGCACACTTGATCCTAGGGGAGAATCAGACTTTTGTACCATAGCACAACAACGCCAATGCATGTGTATGTCGTAGGGAAATGAGAATACCTGGGATACCACGAAATCACGGTAGATGTCGAATAATCTGGTTTATTACGTCTTAGTAAAACTATTCAGTGATGTCGTTTCACTAAACTATAGTCTAGTAAAATGAGAAGTGTAATATTCATAATATATTCGACTCTCCCACGTACAGTCCACCTCGCTTCGTCGTAAGAAAAATAGGCCTGTGCCTACCGACCTACACCCGGCCTACAAATTCCAGGTACTGCTTCTGTGTCTACTTCTACTGTCTCTCCAACACTATGAACCCAGCATTTGCACGGTTAATATACGAAGTGCTAAGAGTTTTCGACTGGCAATCGTTTCATAACGATAACATATCGAAATGCGTCATCATCGACCATATTCCTTTGTTATCTACAGCGTCTTAGTTTTCGGTACTAACTTACTTAGCGATGACCATTGACCACGTGATTTAACGGTAGAATAGCATCACCCAATATCCTCCAATGGGTGTCGTAGAAGACGACTAATTGATCAGCAAGTCCATTTAATTTGTTCTTATTGATCTTGTTGAAACCTTATTCGTATATTTTACAATTAGAACACCCTGGCCACTAATATGTTTTTACTTATATACTTTTTACAATGTCATTCAATTTACTTCTTTCTAACGTTAAACTTAGAAATTAATAATTTACCAATAATAATATTTACTTCTATACGCATACAGTTATTTAATTTATATTGCGCTTATTCCAACCTCCACATCAAAAGAACTTCATTATAGTTTTTAATTTTTGTCTAGGTCCGCAGATTATTAAATCTTGAATTTTCTTCATTTAAAAATTGTCTATTAGGTTTGTATGCACATTTTTCAAAAGTTTCAAGTACGTGATTTTTTAAATTAGATACTTAATGTTTACAAATGCGTGCTAATTCACGAGCCGAACGTCCGTCGACCGCCAGTGGATAAACAAAGCTTCGTGCCTCTGTCGTATTTGTTGAGGTGACTAGTCAAATGTGTTGGCTTGTTATTTTTGTCTTGTTAGGGATCCGTGTGGAGGGTGTGTATTTTTTGTTTTAGGTTGAATTCGTAAGGCTGAAAAAAACAGTAACTGCTAAAAAATAAGTGAAAAACCATTGTGTAGAAACGAAATTATGTAGTTTTAATTCGTACATCACATAAATAATAGGGGTTAAAGAATGAAATTGCCGATTTTTTCCTCATTATTCATTAGTGTATAATTCCTTTAATACAATAGATATGTCCATTATTCTTTTTCTAATTTAAACTTCATTATAAGGACTTATATTTATGTATAAAATTTTATTCTTATTTTTATTTTTTTCGCTAGAAATACATCTTCAAAAACAGCTCGTCCTAAGAGGTGCCCGTCTCCGTTATAAAAATATGAATATTTTTTTACAGATCTCAATTCTCAAATTTTTTCTCTATGTATCCTTTAGCTTAATGTTGTCTAAATATATCCACAAAATTACACAAAATTTAGATTTGTGGTTCCTTAAAAAATCGCAAATATATTTGTATGTAAAAATAAATTTTCGTTAAATTCTCCATACAAAACGGCAATTTCATACTTAAACCCCTAATATTATCTGGTAATTTATAACCCGCGTTAAGCATTTTCCTTGAATTTCATTCTGCTAATAAGCATTTAACGCAGAAAGCATTACCTTTCAAATCCACAATTATCAACAAATATTGTTTTTTTTTTAATTGTGCGCTCGCACTAATTACCTAGATTTATTTAGATTTAGACGGACAAACAGACACACAGAAAGACTGACGCTTGGCGCAACTTCCTTTTACGTTATGTATTCACTACATCCATATTTCAACTTAAATAAATGCTTCGTCATTAAGACCCACTACATACAACCAATTTAAAAGAATAACCCTAAAGGGTGGCAGACGGGACTCTCATAATACTCGAGTAACGTCCACGCACGAGAAAGTTGACACATATTTATCCCAATCTCTTCAATATTTATACAATTGTACTCACGTTCCCCGCTCTCGACGCATAAGTTGGGAATGACACAAAAGTTTAAAAGCAAATGTCGCCCGCGTTCAGTTATGACGAAGCAGTTTCGGGACGTTAAACTGAGAGCCCTTAACTTTGGAACAGTTCTGAGTGATTTAAGAATGGTAGAGTCAAGAGGTCAAGTGGAGTTTTATTTGTTCCAGCACAACAGAGCATCCCAGATTTGGGAACAAAGTCATTAAGAACTCCTTCACCATAGCAGTTTTTCTAGCGGAATCGTTCACTGAACGTACGTGTAGCTAAAAAAAACGCTTTATATAAGACTAAGAAGCGAACAATATTTTTTTAGTATACATAGAAATAAAATGATGAACGAAAAGTATAATTATTATTTAGAGAAAAGCTTGGGGTGCTCAATTTCTGATGTTATTGAGCACCCCAGGCTTTTGTCTAAAGTCTACATAATAATTATACCTTTCGTTCATCATTTTATTTCCATGCAGGCATACTAAAAATATTTTTCACTTTTAGTCCTATTTAAGGCGTGTTTTTTTTTTTTAGAAAAATACAGGAATGTAAACAGTTAAATCGGGGCTTACAAGGTAAATCAACTCCTTATATTGTTAAAGTCGGTTAAAATGTAGCCTATGTTACCCAGGTAATAATAACAAATCGATTATCACTTTATTCATCAAAATCGGATGAATAGTTTAGGCGATACCGAGGATTGCATGTGTAAATACAAGCGTACATAAGTATGTATATATGAAAAATATTTTTAGTATACCTACATGGAAATAACGGATGAACGAATACATAGGCGGCTAAAATTATAACCGACTACTGTAGGTTGACGCTGATGACATTCCCGGTGACGTATATCGGATTTTTAAGAAGGCGAAGACCTTGGGGGGCTCTCAAGCCTGTGGGTCGGTCGTTCCTAGGGGATTACTGGACTTATCTGAATCGGAAGGGAGCGACACACCAGAGTGTGCCTCTAAAGGCTCGGCCCTCGGCTCGGGCACGTCGTTTAGTGGTGGAAGTGGGGAAAAACGCCCCGGTACGTATTGTACCGAGTATAGCGCGAAGTGTGTGCAGCGGTCTTCGCACTCTTGTTCGACGGGTGCGGTGATTGACAAAAGTGTGACTAGTGCCTGGTTGTGTTGTGTTGCTCTGCGAACTACGCGGTGGTAACGGAGTATTCCCTAGGGTCGTCTGGGTAGGTACCACCGCCTTTCTTATTTCTGCCGTGAAGCAGTTCGCTGTGTTTCGGATTGAAGGGAAAGGTAGACAGTGTGCATCGCAATTAGTGGGCATGGAGGGCATATCATCTTAGTCCCCAGGATGGCAAACGCACTTGCGGTGTTAAGTGATTTACACTTAATATTACAAGTGTCTATAGGCGGCGGTGACCACTTAACATCAGGTGGGCCGCAAGCTTGTTTGCCATCTCGTTACATAAAAAAAAAATCCTTTTTGTAGTCGGGTTAAAACACCATACCACCATAAAGTAACCGGTCACCGGTCCAAAGGTTCGTAAAAAAAATAGTTTCACAGAATACAACAACATGGCAATGTAATGTCTCTACTATCTAGTAAGGTTCCTAAGTTCACCTGGTTGGTATATGGTCAGATTTATCAATGCGTGACATTACACGTGATCTTACCACGGGCCCGTGAGTCTCCTCGACCCATTGAGATCCTTTCATCATTAAATAACAGCCTTTATAATTCGACCCACTGCTGGGACACAAGGCCTCTCGTTGTCATCGAAGGAGGTTTAGGCAGTAGTCCACCACGCTTTCCCCATGCGGTTTGGTGGACGGAGTATAACGTGATTAATAACCTTGGCTGATCCATTAGTCGCCTTCTACGACATTGGAGGATATCTTACTCTGCTGGCATTACATCAGCTATGTGACATCTTGATGCTGGAAGATTTTCTCCATGTGTATAAGAAATTTATCTTCAGGGGATTCAACTAAGAACTAATTATCCCCGACATTCAAATCAAAGCAAATGGCTTTCATCAATTACGCAACACATTGAAGTGACATCCTAACATAATTATAGCAATGCAGCAGTATCTGACGTCTGATTGGCTGATTGGACCAACGTTCGATCGCTGATTGGTGATTGCGTTACGAGCCGCTTGTTAGGAACGCAGACCACATGTTGACTGACTCAGACGAGCAAATTGTCCGACTGTGATGGTGGGATCTACAAAATCATCAAATCAAAATTTTATATTATTTTTTACGAGACTTTCGGCCCATTTAAGAGGTTCCGATTAGGAGATATCCGACATTAACAGTACAAAACTGTTAATAATTGTACTTCACTGCACAGTCTCTTCATGATAATTTTTACTAGTGTAGTATTCGCATCCTGCAGCCTCAAACCACGAATGTCCTGAGCTATATATCTTTTTTAAAAAATTCAAAATTGTTGATTTCCGAACGCCGTCCACCAATCAGCGCTCTCTTCCGGATCTGTCATTCTCGTTTTTCGTGCGGCCAACAGAATCACGCGTAAAAGTTTACTATTCCAAATTATTCCAAAATGGGTCCAGAAAGATCTTTAAAAAAGTTAAAGAAAAAGCTAGAAAAACTAGAAAAGAAGATGGAAGAAAAAGCAGACAGATCAAGATCAAGGCACAAGACTCGATCCCCAGAACGAAGGTCAAGGACTCGCTCGCGTTCTCGGTCATTCTTATTAGAATCGGCTGAGGATTCAATGGAGGATCCTGAAAAAGATAACATTATAGATTTATCTTTAGAGGAGGCAGGTATGTACTTAAAAGTATATGCGATTATCTAATGATGGGATAATCCTTTACTACGCAATAAACATTTTGTTTTGTCGGCGTTCTACTATTAGGGTAGTTCCCAACTAAGTAATAGGGCTGGCGTTCTACTATTAGGGTAGATCCCTGACTTCCCTGTCCTTTTTTATTAGATTGTGGTACATTTAAAATTATTGAACATGTTTATGTTTTTTCTTTTATTCCTTGCGTTCTACTTAATGGGTAGATCCTTGGTCTCAATATTAAAGTATAAACCATTTTGCAGTCACAACAGAAGATGTTGACTTGGAGGTTATGGCCTTACTGGGCAATTTTCCCCAGGAAAAAGCATATGGCCCAGACTTATTACCAAGCATAACAACAAGATGGGAGGCCATAATTAAGAAAGGCTTGGATAAGGATGAAAGAAAAGATCTTCTTAAAAAATATACAGCCCCAGCTAATTTTAAAATTTTAGACGCACCGAAACTGAATCCTGAAGCCCAGGCGGCAGCAGGTGAAAATGTGTTAAAGCGCGACAAGGCCATAGAAGCTAAACAACACCAAGTGTCATGTGCCATTTCAGCACTGGGCCTTGCTCTGAACAATCTTTGTAAATCTGGAGTGGCTCATAAAGAGATCATTGCACTGCTAAGTGATGCTGCCCGCCTGTTATGTGATTACCATCACACCGAATCTCTAACAAGGAAGAGTTTTATTATAACCGGCTTAGAAAAATCCACTAAAGATTGTATCAAAGATACAAATATTGATGAGTGGCTTTTTGGTGCAGATTTTGCTGAAAAGCTAAAGGCCAGCAAAGCTATCAAGAAATCTGTACAAGAACTAAAAGCAAAACCAAGTCATACACAAAATAAAAATCTACAAAATAACAATAATTTAAACTTCCGAGGCACAACAAACAACTATTTCAAGCCAAAAACACACAAGACCAATGCGAGACTGCCCAGACAGTACAACAACCCTGTCAAGACCTCTCAGTATCAACAAGCCCCTGCTCAACAAACCAACTATCGCAGCAGACAGCAACAGCAGAACCACAACCGTCGTCGATGAATCCTGAGGTTAGTTATTGTGGCCAATTAAAATATTTTACAACGGAGTGGTCAAAAATCACTAAGGATCCAAGGATTCTCTCCTGGATCAATGGCTATGTGATTCCATTTAGCTGTAGCCCAATTCAGAATATTATTCCTAAGAATAATAATTTCTCCTTTGAGGAAAGCTTAAAAATTGATGTCTGTTTAGAGAGACTTATAACAAAGGGTGCAATAATTAATTGCAAACCATGTCAAAATCAATATTTTTCAAAAATATTTACTGTTCCAAAACCGAATGGGAAGGATAGATTTATCTTAAATTTAAAGGAATTAAATAAGTTCATTACAACAGTACATTTTAAGCTAGAGGATATTAGAACAGCTATAAAACTTATGACACCAGATTGTTTTATGGCCACAATTGATTTACAGGATGCCTACTTTTGTGTACCTATTCATCCTGAACATAAAAAGTACCTTCGTTTCATGTGGAAATCAAAAATATATGAATTTCAAGTACTCCCCTTTGGTTTAAACACAGCCCCGTATGTTTTCACCAAATTAATGAAACCAGTAGTTCAATACTTAAGATCCCAAGGTCATATTTTAACAATATATTTAGATGACATTCTCCAACTTGGACGTTCTAACTCTGAGTGTAAAAATAGTATACAGTCTACACTTACTATACTTAACAAGCTTGGTTTTATTGTAAATTTGGACAAGAGCTGTCTTAAGCCAACAAAATCTATAAAATATTTAGGTTTTATTCTTAACTCTGAAAATTTTTATCTGTCACTTCCAAATGAAAAGATCTCAAAAATTCAATTAGAAATTAACAATTTTTTTAAAATAAACTCTTGTAAAATTAGATATTTTGCACATTTAACTGGTCTTCTTGTCTCAGCTTGTCCAGCTGTTGAATATGGTTGGATGTATACAAAGGAATTAGAGAGACAAAAATTTTTACACTTACAAAAGAATAATGATAACTATGAAAAGATTATGCCAATATCTAATAGTGTTAAAAAAGAATTAATATGGTGGTCAAAAATATAACAAAACCAAGAAACAAGATTAAATGCCATCAATTTAAAAAAGAGATTTTTTCTGATGCATCATTGACTGGTTGGGGAGCTTCTTGTGGAAATGAAACAGCATCTGGATTATGGAATGACATTGAAAGAAAATATCATATTAATTTGCTTGAACTATTAGCAGCATATCTAGCACTTAAGACATTTTGTCATAACACATATAATTGTGAAATACTCATACGTATAGATAACACTACAGCCATGTCCTATATTAATAGAATGGGTGGCATAAAATATGTTCACCTAAATTCTATTGCCCAAAAAATCTGGAGATGGTGTGAAAATCATCAAATATACCTTTTTGCATCTTACATTAGATCAGAAAATAATGTTATTGCTGACCATGAATCCAGAAGAACACATTCAGAAATAGAATGGGAACTAAATGATCATTATTTTAACAAAATTAAAGAACACTTTGGGTGTCCCGAAATTGATTTATTCGCTAGTCGAGCAAATAATAAATGTCAAAGGTATGTATCTTGGAAAAGCGATCCAGATGCATACAAGATTGATGCTTTCACTTTTTCATGGTCTGGGTATTTTTTCTATGCATTTCCCCCTTTCTCATTAATTTCAAAAATATTACAAAAAATTATAACTGAACAATCTCAAGGTATTATAGTGGTGCCTAAATGGCATGCACAGCCATGGTATCCTATTTTTGAGAAACTAGTGTGCTCCACGTATCTATATTTGGGGCCTAGTACTGATTTGTTGAAGTTCTATTCCAGCAACCAAATGCTTCAAGAACGTCTTATCCTGGTTGCCGCGGTGCTGTCAGGGAAGCGCTATCACGAAGAGGTGTCTCCAGTGCAGCCATCAATATAATGCTGGCGTCGTTATCGAACAGCACCGCTAAACAGTATGATACGTACCTGAAGCAATGGTACCAATATTGTACTATATTTAATATTAACTTCTTTCAAGCATCAGTTCCTCAAATACTTACCTATTTAACCAAAACTGTTGAACAAGGAGCGGCATATGGAAGTGTCAATTGTGCAAAATCTGCTTTCTCTCTTATAATAGGCCAAAAATTGTCATCTGATGACAGAATAAAGAGATTTATGAAAGGTGTATTTTGCTTAAATCCACCTCAACCAAAATATAATGTTACTTGGGACCCGCAAACTGTACTAAATTTTTTATCCTCGTGGTACCCAAATGAAAATCTAAAACTAGAATATCTTAACAAGAAATTGATTACACTGTTAGCAATTGCAACAGGTCAAAGGGTACAAACATTATCATTGATAAACATTAAAAATATTCAGATATTTAAAGAAAAAGTTTTGATAAAAATACCAGACTTAATAAAAACTTCTAGACCAGGTTCTAATCAACCAATTCTTACATTACCTTTTTTCTTAGAGAAGCCTGCAATTTGTCCGGCTAGTACCCTAATAACATACATAAATGAAACAAAAACAAAGCGTAATGTTAATTGTCAAAATCTCTTTATTTCTTATCAAAAACCATACAACAAAGTCACCTCACAAACATTAAGTAGATGGATTAAAAATACCATGTCACTAAGTGGAATTGATACTTCCATATTTACAGCTCACAGCACAAGACACGCATCAACTTCAGCTGCGAAACGTTTTGGTGTTAACATTGATACAATACTCAAAACTGCAGGCTGGAGTGAGTCATCAAAGACTTTTGCTAAATTCTATGATAGGAATATTCTAGAATCACCTGACTTTGCCAGCTCTATTTTTCTTTAATATTGTGTTTTATATCTATAATACTTATCATTACTTAAATAAGTAGTTATTACTTATATGATTCCTAATTCTTGACCAAATATAAAAATGATTATAAGACTGAATGATTATTATAAATTAGTTTTTTAATTTCCTTTATAGGAAAGTTTGTTTTATGTTACCTTTAAAGTTTAATATGTGTACCTACCTATGATAAATGTTAACTTTGTAAGTTTATAATAGTATGGTCATTATGACTACTAAATAAACGATTACTGTCTAATTTGTTTTTATTTCACGAATGCTCTGAACATCTACACTAGTAAAAATTATCATGAAGAGACTGTGCAGTGAAGTACAATTAGTAATTAAACGAAATTACCTGAAGTGAAGTTCTATTATAATTGTACGAACTGCACAGTCTCGAAATGATATACAACCCACCCTATACCCATGTAGGTTTAACACTACCCATAAAATATTATTCGTGAAATAAATTACAAATTAAATAATATTAATTTTTTGTTTTGGCTCTAAACTTAATGACAGATCCGGAAGAGAGCGCTGATTGGTGGACGGCGTTCGGAAATCAACAATTTTGAATTTTTTAAAAAAGATATATAGCTCAGGACATTCGTGGTTTGAGGCTGCAGGATGCGAATACTACACTAGTAAAAATTATCATTTCGAGACTGTGCAGTTCGTACAATTATAATAGAACTTCACTTCAGGTAAGTTCGTTTAATTACTAATTATTGTTAATGTTGTGTAAAATAATCGCTAATGGAAACTTACTTGGAACCTGTAAAACAGGGCCTTAGAACACTGAAATTATTGATTTCCAGTACTTGAATCCATGTTCATAATTTAGTTGAAAATTAAATAGTTGCGCTGTACAAGGCTTCCAGGAAATATAAAATAAAGAGGTCGAATGGCACAATTCGATTCAGTTCTCGGGCACTGCTGCCCAGAAACTAAAGATATTGTTGATATCTTAAATTAAAGTTCTATGCTTGCCGCACATAATAATATGAAGAGTGTACTACTGTGCCATCCTGAATTCTGCAAAATTAATAACATCAATGCGCAAAGTCTAATTTACATATTTATAACTGCACTGGGAAAACTAATATTTCTAATATTATATTTTGAGTACGTTTACTGGTCCGGGCTCTCAGTAGCTTCGTTCTCATGTTTTTCTATTTGAAAATATTTTGCATATTGATCTATTTTCGGACCTTCTCTGTCTCATTTACTACTAACAAAATGATATTCAATTACCTCTATGTCTCCAAAAAACCATCAGAATTTTTCCTCATCGAACGGAATATTTTAAGAATCAGCTGGGGAAGCCATCATGACCCTCAAGCAAAAAAAGCTTTCAGTCCGGTAAATATGAAATTTGCCGTATAAATTGATATGACGGCAGCGCCGCCTGTCGGTAATACATCCGGACGTTTCGACAAAATTCAATTTGGACCAGCGACATGCCCTGACGGAGGTATCGTTCGATGCGTGTTGTTGATGCCCAAGAATTTGATTTACCTTTATCAATTTGGGGCTATAGGTAACTGAGAATCTAGAGATGGATTACAATCATCAGTTACGATGTGGTTAGTAGTAAATAAAGAATGTTATAAATTCGTAGTGTGAGTTGTTTCTATCAAATCGTATGTAGGTACTTATTTTGTGTCAGAAGTAATTAGCTTTGCTTATGTATTGGAATTATGAAGCTAAATAAAGCTTTTAAATTTTATTACGAAATTTATTTTCGCAGTTCAATATTTAAGGTTACAGATGTGCCAGGTAGCGAAATGAGACAACATTTGATATTGTCTAGTTAATTTGTAAAATCTATTAACAATTCCCACCTACACTACCACCGGCACCTACCCCAAATAATTAAGGAGCAGGGTAGGAAAATTATGAATTCAAGTGGGTGGAAATTTTATATACAATATGAAGAGTGCCTTGTATCATTGGAATGCGAGTCCTGGGTAGTTTTGTTCACCATACGGAAGACCTTAAAGAAGTGATATCATCCTCGCTTAGCATGTATTTTGGCCTTTGAATAAACTTTCTATAGGTATCTATGCTACAGTCACCGCTAAACATCAGTCGAAACGGATGCTTGTTTGCAAACTTTGTAATATAAGAATTTGACGATACAAGAATGAAATCGATAGTACCATTGCAATAGCAAAACAAAGCTGTCTGATCTCTTTAAGTGTAATTAGACCTGTGTAGATAGCATGCCGAGGGCCCAATGGGGTCACAGTCAGTAGGCCGCGATAGTGTTGCAACACCACCGACACTAACGCCGAATAGATCGTTGTTTATGCGATGAGAACTTGTGACCCTAACCATCGAACGCTACCTCCGAACAATCACACCTGAGCACTCAATCAAATTCTCACTACTCAGATAATAAGGCATAAAATAGCTCGGCTAAACTGCAAGACCGATATTGCTACCGCTTTGATTACAAACTTGCTCATGTGATTCAGGGAATCTTATCTGGACGAGATAAAGATTACAATTGAATGGCAACGTCGATGGAGACGTAGGGGAAATTGTTATCGGTTTTTCTTAGGTCAAGGAAGGTGTTTAATAAAATATTTGGTTTACGACGTTCATAAGAGATAAGAAATGTTGGGTTACCTCTTACTTTAGTGTCATATAGAATGGATCATGAATATTTCTTCGAGATATTTTCAGTTAATAACACTATTTTAGTAGATATGTATCTCAAGTATTTTTGCATTCGCCTCGTGGCTTATATTCTTTAAGCCTTTGAGAAATACCTCTAAAATTTTGGAGTACAGTAGGCAGTTGCACAAAGTTATTTAAAATTCAACTTGTCGTTTGATGGCAGTTTTAGGACATTTAAAATGGTGATAAGATGTTCGGTAACTTATCTTCTAGATACAATAGTTGCGTAAGACTTGCATAATTACTGTTTTGTTCACTCACATGTCAACCAACGTTATTCTGTAATAGCAGATAATGTTCATCGTGCATTTGTTCACGAGAAATAGCCATCTTCAAATAGTTGATAAACTGTTCTTTAGAGAGCAATTAGAGAGATGAAAATAATGAACCAGCAGTAATTAAAATTAGGAATAAAAAAATGCAGTTATGATTCTGAAAGTGACTTCTTCCCCAATAGATTTCCTGAGAAACTTCCTTTTCGCGGCGAAATATTCCGAGTAAGTTTCAAATATGTAACCAAAGTTGTGAGTCGTGAGTTGAGGCGACGAGCCAGAACTCCTCGGAGGATAACTCGGAAACTTCAAGGTATTGAATGTTTCTAAATGGCAGCTTTTGTGCATTAAGGCCGAGATCAGCATAACATTCAGAGAATTATTTTCTTTATTCCACATATACGGAGTATCCGAACAGCTGAGATGATTTAGAGTGTAGCATATGCCCTGGTTGTTGGCCTTTTTTAATAAAGGTCAAGCAAACGGCTCCATACTACCTGATGGTAACCAGAATCGGAGTCCAAATGCGAAGACAACAGACGCAGGAAATAAACCACCGCGCTAGCCACCCTCGTCTTGCCAACCAGCAATGTGCTTCTTCGTGCCTCTTTTGAATTAGATTTCTTAATTGTGCGACAAAGAAATGAGTTGCCGAATTTCTTAGTTCGCGTTGGAATGGTAGCCACAGTTTATTGGTGTCACCGTAAAGGGAGATGGTGGGATTAGGGAAAAAAGCTCCTTAGAGCATTCGCCGTGGTACAGACGGCAGAACGCGCTCAATGACGCAACATCGTGACGCAATTGGAGAGGCTCAAGATGTTTAGTCACTGATGATGCAGGACGCGCGACGCTACAACCTATCCAAAGCATCGCGAAGTAGGTTTTAGAAGGAGGTTTGTTACTTTTTGTGTTTAATGCCCCAATTATGCAGGCAATTTGTCACTGTTATAAGGCTCTGTTCAAGCTCTTTGGGATTATCAGCGTGGTTGTATGTATCTGGAGTTTCCCTTTTCTACTCCTTTAGGAAGACTTTGATATGATGTTCATTTTAGAACCTAAGTGGAACGTAGAAGGAACATAGTTTTAAACCGTTAAAATATGTCAGAGAGAGTCACCTTATACCTACTACGTCCATCATTACCCATTGGGCAAGCGTGGTGGAATACTGCCTAAACCTCCTTCGATGACAAGGAGAGGCCTTATGTCTCAACAGTGGGTCGAAATAAAAAGGCTATCATGATGAAAATATGTTTGTGTATTTATACCTTGTCAATAACGAGCGGTGATAGAAAGAGGCTATTAGAACGTGTCAAATCTTAGATATCAAGGTGACTGACTGACTGACATAGTGATCTATCAACGCACAGCCTAAACCACTAGACGGATCGGGCTGAAATTTGGCATGCAGGTAGATGTTATGACGTAAACATCCGCTAAGAAAGGAAATTCCACCCCTAAGGGGGTAAATTGTCCACGCGGACGAAGTCGCGGGCGGAAGCTAGTCTATTATACAACAGATAGAAAACATAAAAGAAGGCAAATTTCTTCCAAGACGAAGGGGCTAAACCTGTGTCTCTATTGCATAGATAGTAGATAATTCTCACTAGTATATACTTTTCTTTGGCGTCGAATGAAACCAGCTGGCATCATTCAGAAAATAATACTAGTTCTTTCTTGCTTCTTATTTAGGATATTAAATTTTATAAATTATTTAATCATATAAAATAAATTTAAACAAAGAAAAAATAAACTGCTGCGAAGCGCTAAAACTAACACAGCTGTCCTCATTCTACCTTTCAATTCCCAGCGTAAATAACATACAACGGTCACCAGCTAAAGCCACTATTAGCATTAAGAGGATACAACGGACTCATCAAAATAAGATGGGTGTGTGTGTGCGTTTGTGTGTGTATTGTCAAAGGGTTTAGGATCCACGGGTGAGGCGGGCCCGGCAAAACCTTGACGATTTAATCCGGCCATGTCTGACGCAAAGCCTATTAAGATGCGTTCAACGGTTTTGCATACATATTGGGTAAAAGTTTCAATTTTAGGTGAAATGTTTTTGTTGAACTTTGATGTCGCATAAAAACTTTATTTCAATATTTTTGTATTACTGTTGTAATTTTAAGAGAGGCATGCGAATTGCTAAAAAAGCAAAATTATAAAGTTCTTTTTTTAAAAGGTTTTTGCTGAGTAGGTACTTTCATTCACCCTAAACCAATCAGTATTAATATTATACACAAACATATAGGTGTATGTGCACAGATACAACAGCCATACTACCGTTTTGGATGAAGATAATAATATTATTTCGATAAGTTCTATTTTTATATGGCGAGGAAGAAATGGCAAAAGAAATTCCATAGCTGAAAATTATCATAATGATTTAGATATTTATTTATTTGGGATAATAAACAGCATTCACAATACATCTTAATATCTAGGTATCATCTCAAGATCTCAATAAAATCATGTTAAGATCTCAATAAAATTGCTTTTATTGCGAAGCCCACGCCATTACCGTCGACTTAATATTTGTGTTACTCGTTACTTTAAATACATAATTTTTCTATTTTATTTTTGGATATAAATACAAATAAATCAATATTATTAATAAAGACTTGTAAATTACAGTTTTACATGCGTAATTTTTGGGCAGATTTTACTCAACACTTTTGGATCATATGTATAAACATTTTGAAATGAGATTTTTTCAATTTAGCTTTTCTAGTTTTTGCTTATTGTTCATGTAAAGTTCTCCAACATACACAACCTCGTTCCACTTATCATCAGGCGAGGTGTCAGCTTCCTCATCAAAATTAAAAAAGGTCATTATGACACAAAAATAATAAAAGGGGGAAAAAACGATTGGATCTACAAAACGGCGTTATGCTATCAAAAACAGCGAATTCGACTTATTTTAGGAAGACAAATCTACTGACTGTAATAAAATCAAGAAGATAACTCAGGGCAGTTGTTGACAGTCGGACAGACAGTGCTTCTAATTATCCCCGAGACACTGCGACAGGCCCCTTGCTGCGTATATTTGGAACCGATTTGGAGAAGGCGATAATAAGGTGACTTTTAATTCGTTTTACTGTTTCGCTTGTCTTTTGTTTAAGTGACAGTGTCGCAAAATCTAGAGTGCTCTTACCATAGATAATGGAAACTGTAGATCGCCAATATGAAAGGAAAAGAGCATACTAACTCGTACATTAGAACGCCATGGATGCGCATTTTTTTACATAAATTTTCAATTCCTATCATTGGAGGTCCGAAAATTTTTCATACCATTTAAAACCATAATGATCATTCTTCATAACAAATCATTTTTCATAATTTCATAAAACATAATCATTGAAATTCATAATATCACTAATCATACATTTTTGGGAGAGTCTAGTGTTTTATGCACCTACATGGCTGGGTGATGGGTAGGTTAGTTGTTATTTTTTTTATGACCAGGCGGAGTGTACTGTTTTTGTAAGCAACAAGGTATTTAATAAAAAAATTATGATCACTAACTGTTATGAGCTCCGTTGGTAGTAATAAAAATGTATGAATAAAAAAAGTATGAAAAATAAAATTATGAAGAGTGATTATTATGAACACAAATCGGTAGTAAGACAAAGAATAGGATTTAGAATATTATGTGAGCCAATATGGACCCGAACGCCATATATAGACGAAACTTGTTTCACGTACACGCAGGCGGCCTAGGTCGGCCTGTCAGTCACGTAGAAAAGACAGCAACTGTCAGACTGCAGTACTATTTTTCACGCACACATGTGCATTACTCACATATTGGTGTCTGTTTTGGTCTCGATGCATTGTCAATCTACGAGTATAAACAGTAATTTATTAATCTAAGGTTTTTAAATAGTAAATTTTATTGAAATGGTTACTGGTGACTTTTTTATTCAATCATATAATGTAACGTAATTTTTTATTTTTCTTTCATATATATATTTTTTTTCTGCACTTCGTCTATAAAGAAGTTTTATTATGCCAAATCTCACACTCCTCCGCGTGCGCCATAGTACGAATATTTTTTTCTTCACGTATTAATATATGTATAGATTTTACTGCCTGTTAATTTTAAGGACTCTTATATTAGGGGCTGTTATGCTTGATTAATCAATGCTCCATACAGTTTGGGTATGCTCAATACTATTTTCTTATACGTGCAGCATAGCTACCTTACTTTATAGGTAAAGTAAGGACAGATACTCGGGCTGCAAACGACCATGTCTGTTGGCAGAAAATGCAATTTTCGAAAAGTACGACAGATGAATAAGTAGGTTTTCTTTGATCCAGTTGGTTCGGTGTCCACAGTAATTTGGTCCTTACCTTTTCGATTTATATTTAATCCTGAAAGATTTTTTTTTGATATATTTATACGATCTGCAATCAGTTATTTACTATGAGCAGATTTGTTTAGCTACTCGATGTCAGGTAGAGTGTGTCCTCCAGCGAAGACAACTACTCTTTTATTCGATACTATTATTAAATATGTACATATCTTTTATTAAATACACTTTACATTCAAATAATCCTGAAATTAAAAAACTAGTAGTCTTCATTTCTTTTATCTCAAACTGTTGGAAAAAGAACGTGAAAAACTCAATGTCGTTGTAGCTCGTGACATGTCTTACGCGCCATTCCTGCCCAATGGCCCGGGGAGTCAATGGGCCGGGCCGGGCCGCGCGTGCAAACGACCTGCCACCGCCTGAGCGATTGACTCCCACCGGCAGTGGCACTAATCACACGCTGGAGCGACAATTAGGGAATGATAAATTAATTCATGTTTCAAATACATTAAATTTTTGTATCAAATTTTTTGAAGTGAAACTTCTTTATCGGCGTTGGAAAAAAATTTACCGTCACATTTTTCCGTTACGCGCCATCTTTTTTGTATTCATGTCTATGTAAGGCCATAAAGAAGTTTCACTTCTTACGTGTGTACACTAGTACACGCACACATTTTTTTAACTTGAAGCTTTAGGTGTTCGTCTCACGATGGTAAGTGATCTTATGACAGACAGTAGATGGGCGCTTTATTCGGAACCTTCACTTACTGAGATACTGGCCACCTTATCAGAACCGGTAACATAATCTTATCAAGGGGGCGATCTGGGCTACTGACCCTGGCTATAAAAAATGGAGCGTCCCGCGCGTGCGTAAAACACTCGGAAAACACGCAAAAAACTAAACTGTTGATTTTTCTTAACAAGACGCTACTTTTCTCATATGAATATTTAGATAATCAAATTATTATCTACAAGATGAATAAAGTTTTATGAAAATAGCTCCCGTAACTTCCGAGCGATGTAATTTTTTATTTTTTCGCCTCAACAAAGATAATGTTATGTGCGACACACATCGAAATATATTAATTGTGGCTGCTAGCCGGACTTTTAACACTATCCAACACCAACCAAATGAAACAAAAATTGGTGTAAAAAGTACCTATGTATCGAACCTCTGGAATCCAGGGGTCGAAACACTAATAATAATAATAATAATACTATATGATGATACTAAACCACACAGCCTATTTTTTATAATTATTTTAAAATAATTTCAAAATCATTCAGTCTAACATTAATATATACTTAGAATTATATTTTGTGGAGAGAAGATATCTAAATTACACTTTTTAAGACAATCGTTTTTAGGGTTCCGTACCTCAAAAGGAAAAAATGGAACTCTTATAGGATCACTTTGTTGTCCGTCTGTCTGTCTGTCAAGACCCTTTATCTCAAGAACGCGTGGACGTATCAAGCTGAAATTCACATGAAATACTCAAGTCTATTGTCCCTTTAAGCTGTGAAAATATCAAACTTCTAAGCCAAGCCAATCAAAAGATACAGCCGATTATGTCGATATTTTCAACAAATTTCCGACACTCGCAAAGGAATCAAAACCTACAGGATACTTCCCGTAAACTCAGAATCTTGAAATTTGGCATGAAGTATTGTCATATAATGCAAATATAGGAAAAATTGCCAAAATCACATTTTTTTAGTTTTATAATATAATAAAAATATTTTAATAAAATGAAACTTACTACCTTATTTCTCACGAACGAATAAAGGTATCAAATTGAAATTTATACCAAATACCTAGGTCTATTGTCCCTTTAAGCAGTGAAAAAATCAAACTTCTAAGTTAACGCGTTCAAAAGATACAGCAGTTTATACCGACACCTTAGACGAATTTCCGTCACACGCTAGGGAATCAAAAACTAGGAATTAAAATGTGTACCCTCTCTGTAAGTTCCAAAATAAGATAATATTAAAACTAAAAAAAATATATGATGTGCATTACGCATTACCATGCAATTGGTTTGAACGATATCTAGTAAGTAATTTGATTTAATACGTCATAAATTGTAAACCGCTACGTTTGTACGGCGGAACCCTCGGTGTGCGAGTCCGACTCGCACTTGGCCGGTTTTTATCTTCAAAGATCTACCTAATAATTCTTACCAAGATATAGAGGAAAGGTCACATTTTGCCGAAAAATATTCTATCTTCGTGCTGCGTTCACACATTTCAACCGGTTGAAACAACCATCTGCCGAAATACCTACCCAAAATCGCCATTGAGGTAATGCGCCTCCACCTGAGGCGGCTCGCCCGGGCCACGCGTGCAAATGGTTTTATTATCCGGTTGTATCCGGTCGTAACGTTTAAGGGCCACCTGTGCGAGCGAAACGATGGGCTTCAATCGGCTTTTACTTATTTATGGAGTGTCGAATGTCTTTCTAAATACATTTGCAGGGAAAGTGACGATTCGACAGTGTTCAGGGCGTGATCACGGTCCTGTTTATGGGGCTACAAATTATGGGGCGATAATGTTTTAGTGTGTCTACACTATCACTATTATTATATCAGCTTCAGTCTGTACCATGTCCCGTAGCATGATGCGAATTATCAAAAAGCGCTTTTATTTTGAAATGCTCATGGTGTAGTCCTTTGGAAGAACCTCCGCAATCTCCAGTTCATTCCAATAAATAAAATCAAAAATGTTTCATTATCGTTTTAGTGACATTAAAACTTAATTTCTAATGTTAGTACTTAATAATTCAGAGTGACCTAGTTAGTCTGCATAGATGCTCGACAAAAGTATACTCCCTACTGTCCGCTATGACCTTCAGAACCATATTGCGGCTTTTTTACGCAGTATAACCGGGAAACTGCCGAACCCTGAGTGCACGACCCGAACACGCTAGAGGCACTGCAGTATCGGCAAATTGGTTGCTTAATTCAACACCGGCAAATTGTACACAGTTACAGCAATAAAATTCTATTCTATTCTATTCTATCGCGGCAGCCCCAACAACGGCCTATTGTATAGAGTTACACGACTTTTCAGTATATATACTTGATTCACAGACTGCTCGAGTAAAGAAATGTCTTTTAAAACGAACAGACTCTTTCAAACTGGTTAAAACCAATCGTGATTATGAATAGCCACTGCCTCAAATTATGCGATTGTTGTAGGAGGCATCAAGGCAAGAAAATCCTCGAAAAAAACTACTACAACGTTTAATTATTGTAAGCTTAATTCCCAGATAGTTTTTTTTTGTAGACTCCTAATTTACCTAAGCTATTTTACTGTTTTTAATCCGATGTTGTCAATGAAAACATGCATCTCAAACATTCCTAACTACACGAAAAAGTTCTCCTTGCGTCGAGCGTTATGAAAATTTTACCACAGATGAGACTGTAACAGGTGGCCTCTGAATTCCGGTTCAAGCCGGATAATACTGGCGTTACTGTGCCCGGGGCCACCACGGGCGTTATGCTGCTTTTATTGCTCACACTTGTGTAACTGACTGTACTTTTCCAGTGAAGACACTCTATGAGGATTTAATTTTCCTTATTTATAAGGAGCTTTATGGCGTAGTCTTGTTCTAAAGCAAGCGCGTTGGCTGCTAGAAGTTGATTAAAAAAAAAATATTAGGCACAATCTTTAAACTTTGAAATGTTCAGCCGTTGCTACATTATTATCAGTTGCTATTGTATTGTTTCAAGATACTTAGCAATACAATGTCATCATTAGGTAATAAAATATATAACGTGATATTCCGGCATAGAAGAAAACATGACATGACATGAAAGATGCATATCATCTTTTGTAATTTCATAGCTGTATAATAGCAAGAAATAAATACTATTATTGTAATGCAGTATCGAGTAAGACATTCGGCTTTTCAAATGACATACTCGTATAAGACACCTTTTCAACACACTTACTCATAAAGTAGTCTTTACTGCATCGTTTTCAGTTTCGCAATGACATTACGCACTAGTGCGATAATGAAAATTACCGCACTTATGACTTTCATTCTACATTTTTTTTTGCAATAAGAAACTAATACAGGGTGTAAAAGACATGAACAGTCAAACGAGAACCATGTATTCTGCTCACCACCAAAACATTTTTTTTACTTCAGGCTATACCCGGGAAATTTGATAGTTACGATTTTATTGAAGGTCAAAGTCATAATTTTTTTTATGAAAACGTATTCTATACGTTATTTCTAAATAATTGTCCAAAGAAATATTATCATTTTTTTTAGTATTTCATAACAAAAAATGGCTTCAAAACGTTAGCGTTCAATGTAGCTCACTCGATGCGCACGGACACTAACGAACGGGGCCGCCCCGTCTGGCAAAATCATCGCGGTTTTGCGAGTTGCGTGCGAGTTGAGCCCTTTACATTGCGCGGTACAATTTGCAATTTTTTTTTAAGACCAAAAAATAAAAATCATTTCCCAGCAACATTTTTTTTGAAATATGTCTAGAATACGTGGTTCTCGTTTGACTGTTCATGTCTTTTACACCCAGTATAAAACCAAATAGAAAAGTAAATGCCTGCGAACTAAGTTCTTATTTTTGGAAAAAATAGATCCCGTGTTTTTTATTAATAATATGTATGTATCATAACCCGGAGGGTAATTCATCAACTCGTCCCACTTACCTACGGCCCATTTGGGACGAGTTGAACAAAATCAAAATAAATAATATTTTCGTTGTGCAACTCGTCCCATCTCAATATTAAATTGAGGAAAGATACAATTAGTAGCGAAAGTGTTACCGTGGAAAAAATAAAAACGGGTTTTTTAGAAAATCTTTCATGATCGCAACCATAGTTATTATAAAAATTCATAAAATTTTAAATTATTTGAGAATAAAAAATATAAACGAAAAAGTTTAGTTTTAGTTCTAATAGGACTTTGACTTTGACTCTACTTGTTTAATTTCCGACTGTCATAGATGATAGAATAATTAACAATAAAAAAATCAACAATTGTGAAAGATACATTTCACAACTATAACTAAAAGTATAAGTCTTTCTAAGATGTATCACATAGTAATGTAATTTAAAATTGAAAATAATTATTAAAAGTTGCTAAGATTTTATAATATTTTTTTTGTACATCAGTCTTACTATATACTTAACCTTAAAATGACAAACTTTTTCTTCTTTTAAATTAATGGCGATCGCAGATCATGCATTGCGCCAACATCAAGTGAAAATGTACATACATAAAGTAACCGACAATTGTACGATAGATTTTGTTTAAGATGGAGTCTCTCAACATGTGTTTTTGCGACAAGAACTCTCGGGAGAAACTCCTAATATGACAATAATTCTACACATATTTCTACAGTAATTTCAGAATTCCCGAGATCTTTTAATATTTCCACAATTAATTAACAATTTCTTGGGTTTCTCTCTTGAAAAAATGCTTTTTCAGGAAGCCACGTCTCAACAAAGTAATTGCTGAATTTCGGAACCTATCCTTTGCTAGGACTACGAGACATAATATGCAGGAAACCATCGGCCATTACATAACGAGGTATATGTGCTAAAGCAGTACATTTTCGGATATGTTTTTTACGAACTGCAATATATGTATTCCAATATTTTTTTTTCCTTTTCTCCACAACCTTTTTACTTCAAAAATAACCGACGTAACCATTGTTTAATTTCGTCAACTGAAACCCATAAATCTTTACCTTAGTCATAGGTAGATAATAGGTACCTAAATAATAACTAAACCTGGATTGCCAACTCCCTTATACTAATAAATGTAGTTGTATGATAAATAGTTTGTTGAGTTATTCATCTATGCTTTAGTATACCTTCTGAAAATAGTTAAATAATATCGTGTGTGAATTAAATTGAAAAACAATTATATTGATTATTTTAATAAAAAAAATATACTTACTTAGTCTTTCTATGACAAAAAAAAAACAATTTAAAAAAATATATTTTATGTGGGTATTTTCGTACTCACTGTACAATGTGTTGATAAAGGTTAAATTTCTATACAGAAATTAGCTTGGGACGAATTGCAGAACAGATTTTTTATTATTTTTGGTTTTCTTCAACTCGTCCCAAATGGGCCGTAGGTATGTGGGACCAGATGACGAATTACCCAACCCGGACTGTTGAGATAATTTGTAGTGTAATCTGCCCTAATTGTTGGCTTTTGATTGTTGTTTCGGCGTGTTTTTACAAGGTTTAGTCACTTTTTGCCCCCATTAATGCCCCTTTGTAGGCAAAAGAGTGGCAACTAACACTATTTTGAGGTATTGCATGGTCCATACTCCGAGATGTGGCTTTATGTTACCCAAATATTACCTAAAATTTAAGCCGTGTATGTATGATTCGTATTAAAGCACGGAGGAGGAGAATGATTTTTGATGACCGATAAAGGCGAGAGTTTCTTACTTTTTGAAATCCAAACCAGAGCGTGTAAGGCTACCCCTCAGTGTAATAGCGTAAATAAAGTCCATTAAACCGACGCCGTCCATATAATAGAGTAAAGTGAATTTAACTTTATAGTGAGCAGTAAAAAATGACGATAACGAGCGCGTATTTCCAGTACATAGTCCAGGGGCTGCCTAATAGCCTGTGAGGAAAAAGACAGGCGGCTTCATCACATAATCGGGGGCCACAGTAAATACGAATAGGCAGTAGGTACTGTACATAGGCCTATACTTCTCTAATTGACTGCTAGAGATTTATCGAAGGCTACAGCATACCTACATACTATCACGCACATAATCCCAAAATTGGTTGAAAATAGCTATAGGTAATCCTTGGCTACACGTAAAGCTACCTCCGGCAGTATGGGCCAAGCAGTCCCTTGATATAGTGCAGGGTTGCCAGCCTGTTGACACGGATATAAAATGATAGTTAATACAAAAACGAAATTAAGAAGCTGAAAAAAGGCCAATTCTCAATAAAAACGCGTAAACGCACTGGGTGTGCGAGTATTCGGCGCGTTCGGCTCGGATAAATGTGGGTCTATCTTTATGTTACACTAGATGACCCGGTGTACTTCGTATCACCTATTCATGGAGTACTAAACGCTCAGACCAATGATTATCATTAGTCTGAGACTAAACGTCTTTGTACCTATCCTACGACATTAAAAGTCTCCCTTCGCTAAAATGGCGGAACGTCAAATGTTTGACAGGATAGTAGGTAGAAAAGTTAATATGGGAAATAGAAATTGTTGTTTTTACTATCTTTCTCGGTATTTTTCCATAATTTCTCACTGTTTAAACCTTCCCTGGACTACGAGACACATTTCAAAACCAAAATAAGCTTAATCGGCCCAGCCGTTCTCGAGTTTTAGCGAGACTAACGAACAGCAATTCATTTTTATATATATATAGATTATTACTATCTAACCAAACACGTTTCCAAATTGCGTGGGAAATATTAATATTTCAAGATGTCCTTTTCTCTGATAAATAGACTGCGCAAAGCTGTCACAAAGGTGGTGTCCCCGCAAACGTCGCGTGTGACACGTCCCGGTCGTCGGACAGTGACGGACATTCTTAATTCCGGCTATATTAAACGTCACGGGGTGACAGGTGAAGGATTTACCCTCAAAATATGATGTGGCGTGGCAAGGGATCTGAAATTGGGTGCTCGTTTGTGTTGGGACAATAAATATTGCTCTTTTTAACATAATCATACCCGCGGTCTGGTCGTCCACCAGTATCAGACTCCCATAACTGCACTTCACTGCACAAATATGACAGCATATTTTTCTTGATTTCGTTTTCTATTAAATTTGGTTTAATATTCCAACCATTTCAAGACTGTTACTCTTTTGCAGTCCACTCCAAATTAATCCAATATGTTCCTGAAGCGCCGATACCTCAATTTGTCTCCAGTCCCCGGTGAGGTGCCCACGTGAGATATAAGGGTCGAAGTGATACATGTCTTGTTACCGAGATTTATATCGACGATCGGATTGCAACGCTTCTTATTTTTTATCGCGGTAAGTAGGTCAAATGTCAGTAACATTGCGCTTAATATTAATTTTTGATATATGTAAAAGATTTTGCAAAATATTATACTTCTATCCCACCTTAGCAGTGGAGTCCAAAAGCGAGTATACGCGCCGCATGAGGCTCTCGTCTTGTCGAGCTGCAAGGTGCTTTCTCGCGCCTCTTTTGAAGGAGTCGAAGTTCAAAGATGGAGAGAGAGAACACGTTTACGGCCAAAGATTTCCATTTTTGATTGTTTGCCATAAGCATTAATTGCTAAAATTTGTCCATTATGGAATTATTTTTGCGCAAACGCGCAAATATTTTCTAAATTTTAAAATACCCTGAAAAAAATAGACTGAAAAGAATCGAACCCTGGTCATCTTAACTGGATGTCAAATATTTGCAAAAATTGGATCTTTGAAGTGCAAATTTCAAAGATTTGATGAAACAATGTTACCAAAAAGACATAAGTAATTAATGAATAAAGAAATTTGAGTTTGAGTTTACTGACAAAGTTCGACGGCGAAAGCAATGCTCCGGTAGCGTAGTGGTTCACGCAGCCGCCCGGGTTGCGAGATATGCTGGGTTCGATTACCGCCCTTGACAGTCGATTTTTTCTTTTCGCCCTCCTCGTCTGGTCGTCCTTAGGCCTTAGAAGCTCACTTCACCCGGAACTCACAACCGCTGAAGTTATTATAACTTATCAATTTAATACTCAATCACAAAGTTGGCTTTTTTTAGAAAAATGCACTGAAAAAAATCGACTTGCCTCAGGCGGGACACGAACCTGCACCTTCCACAATCCGGGTGGACGCGTTGACCAATTCGCCACCGAGGCACTGCTTTTCGCTGTCGAAATTTGTCAGTGCTTGGTGCTTATGTTTTTATGGTAAACATCGTTTCATCAAATCTTTGAAATTTGCACTTCCAAGACCCGAACGAAATATTTTTGCAAATATTTGACGCCCAGCTAAGATGAAACTACCTTACATTATGGAATAATTTTATTTTTGCGTTTACAAACGCGTAAATATATTACTAGAAAAATGCACTGAAAAAAATCGACTTGCCTCAGGCGGGCTTTTTTTGTCTAAACTGGGTAGCTTCAGTGTTATGAAAGTGGAAGCAAGCTACATCCGGAACCTTTATCCACGTATGCAGTCAGTTGCATACTCTGTTGAGCGTTCCGGTTGAAGTGCGCTTCCATATTTATCCTCCTTCATGTCTGGCATCGTAGAATATCAATTTATTCATAATACAAGTAGTTTATACCTTAATCGGACAGTATAATTTTATTATCAACTTGTTACTTTCACCTAAAAATACAGGTTATTTCGGTATTAATTATTTATTATTGACGTGTCTAATAACTGTAAAAGCGAATTGACTAAAATATATTTAATATTTAGTTCCAAGACTGTGATAACATACAAGCTTATTCAGTACGGCAACACTATACGCGTGTTAAAGCTAAATCCACCGGATGTGACCGCACCGGAAGCCGGGCTTGCGGAAGCACACCTCATTTCCTGTCTTGTCTATGCTCTATACACTATGAAGATGCCTGAATATATTGTATAAAGATATCTACACAGAAGTAAATTATAATGAAGCAAGAATATATTATTATCTCAAATTGCGTATTTTATATAAATTTTAACACATTACTATTTTGACGTGACAACGTCTTATAATTCAATAGAGCCGGCTGCACGCACGAAAAAACATGACGCATGCGGCGTTACCTCGCTCTGATGTAAGGCCGGCAAAACAAATGAAATTAAATATTTCTTTTGAAAAATGCTACCATTCCATCAGTATTTTCTTAAGACGTTGTCACGTTCGACTATCGTCAGTAAACCGACTTTACAGACAACCAATTTTTTTATTAACAAGTAGATCTTCGTGTTTGCTGGAATAATAGCATTAAGACTCATATAATTGAAGTAATGTAAAATTATTTAACAAGGCAATGTTAAGAAAAACACAGTTTGATAATATAGGTATCGGAAAACAAAAAAATGTACTGATTTTAATCCAACATATTAGTATCTACCAATAAATAATAATGTCTTTCACATTTTCAATTGCATTCCTTAAACGCCCAGAAGCACTTCTTAAGACATAAAATGTTAAACAAACATTTATATACAGCATGTGCATATTTGCATGCGTTTAAATTAAATATCAACAGAGTCTTTTAGACCATAACTGGGCGAAACGCGAAATATCCAGTTACTACCGATAAATTACCTCACAAAAGCTGTGATAATAAAACCTTAAATTCAATACCTTGTTCATTTTCACACCACAGGACACCAATTTCTAAAAACTTTCAAATATAAGATGCACGCATGTATTGCGTTGCTATAAGGCTTAAAGTTAAATGGACGTCATGTTTTTATCAGCAGATCAAAAATATTTCTGTAGTGTCGGACTGTATTTCGCGTGACAGTTTACGAGTCGATATAGCATTTCGTAAAAAGAATTAAAGAAACGAGTGGGCAAGCGGCGCAAGTCACAAGTGGAGCGAGGGTGATAGAAAAAGAAATATACCTACTTGTATTAATTTTGGAATAAATTTAAACACATACGCGCTCATAATCTTAAATGGGTTGAGCAGAGCTTTAAGTTACACATAAAGCCACATCTGGTAGTATGGGCCATGCAGTTGTTAAAAATTGGCAGGTTGCCAGGCTCTGACGTGATTTATCTTTATCTTTTGTTTCTTTATCTTTTTTTTCACGCTCACACCATATTATCTCCGAAATTAAGTATCATTAAGAACTTGCGTTATGGATACTAGATAACGGACAAATTTAATATACATAATACTATAGATATTTTATAAATAAACTTAAATAAATGCATAAACAACCATGACTCGTGAACAAATGTTCGTGTTCATCACACAACATTTGCTCCTACTAGGACTCGAACCCGGACCGATTGATGTGTAGGCAGCGTTACTGACCACTCCACCACGACGGCGTCAAAACAAAGAATTTTCTTCGAGATACATACTGCTCCACGGAGTAGGGAAAGGGACCAGGGTAGGCAGCGCGCGAGTGTCACGTCAATGTTGCAAGCGTCTATAGAATGGTTACACATAAAGACATATCTGGTGTTATGGGCTATGCTGTAACCCAAAATAGACAGGTTGCCAGCCTGTCGCCTACATGGACATAAAACCCAAGGAACTAAACCTTCAGAGCAAACATAAAGGAACTAAACCTTCAGAGTAAACACGCTGTTTAAAGCATATTGCCAATCACTTTACTCGTGCAGTTTGTGGGTCAGTTTTACGCAGCGGACCTATAGTGACTTACGGGTCCAATATAACAATGCCCATAGGATGTTATTGGGGCTGCCAAGGCGATGTAGTGCATCCGGTATGTTTGCAGACGCACACATTGACGGCTTTGCTGCAATAATTAGGAAAAGGTGCACCTCTATGCTTACTCGCCTACGTAACAGCACCAGCAGTATTCTGAAGGTGTTCGTGGATCGGTGGGACTTTCCGATTTTGCAGAGATACTTTCACGTTATTAAGTAATTGTAGCTGTAATGTCTTTGTATAATTAAGTATAAAATTGTTACTAACACTATATGGGCTTTGCCTGAAATAAATTTATTATTATTATTATTATAAGCCAACAACCAGAGGGCCTAGACAAGTGGCCAATCGATTGCATTGAACGCTTAACGAAAATGGTATTATGTATGACACTGACATAATATTGAGAAAAAACCATGGCGACTATCATGTCAAATGTTAGAGTTGATGTTGGTACTCGTAGAAACGATTTTTATCGTTTGCCACTTGTCTAGGGCCTCTGGACAGATATTACACTTTAAATTACTCTGCAGTCCGGGTAACGCCTACCTAAATGGTAAAAAAAGTTGTATAGCAGAAGCGAAACTTCAGAAAATAAGCAAATGTGATTTTAGAAGCAACGTAATGTTTAAATTGGTTGTCAAAATGTTGAACTACAAACCTTTTTACGCCAATATCTTTTTGGTGTCGCTCTTAGATTATATACCTGCCGCTTTTTCGTTTCATCGAATTTTTAAATCAAAACGGTGCTAAAGAAGTTTCACTTCAAAATATCTCCTGTTATCATCACGCTGAAAAAGTAGGTAGGTACAGTGGTAGTGTAGCAATTAAAAATAACTTGAAGATAATTTATCTAGACGGATAACGTTGTAATGTAAGCTTGAGTCTACCAGTCCACATAAAAAATAGTTTAAATGTAGATTCTGTTAGTATATAAAATCGCATTAAGTAAATCATTTAAATACAAAAACAGAATCAACATGAAACGGAAACTTCTAGAAACCGAAATTTAACTCTGGGCTCAGCGCTGGAACAATGCAGAGCAGCAGAACTAAATATCTCAAGAACATTATTATCAAGATCATGTAGAAATGAGTATTAAATCGCTGAAAGCTTGTATTTTAGACCACATTTTATTGAGATCCCGGGATACTGTACGGATATGTCCGATCGTAAAGTTGTTATGGGGATGCAAACAAATACGGCGGCTTCATCATTAACTTAGCTGTATACATATGATAGGATAAACTATATTCGGTGTCATGGCTGGACAAATGATCAGATCATCATATTCTTAAGACGAATTTTAGAGAGCTTTAGAACTAGTTACATTAAAAAGAAAAATGTCAAAGAATCGATTGGGAAATTGTGTGTGTGTGCGTGTGTGTGTGTGTGTGCGTGTGTGTGTGTGTGCGTGTGTGTGTGCGAGTTGTCATTTTTATTCTTTTGCGTTTTTACAAAGTGTTTTTGTTATTGAAATTGTTATTTGAATTATAATAATGTCACAATATCGGGATCTTTTAGCAAGGATTTGTTTACGTTAAAATCAAGGACGATTTTTAGTGAGTTCCTATGAACCAAATCAGTTTTACAAATGAAGCTAAAAATTCTGAGTATTATTTTCGTAATGCCCGCATCGAGTTTCGGCAAACCGTCCCGCAGACAAGCACTTTCCAATTAGGACTTTCGGGTTTCTTTTTAGTTGGTCAATTAGTAAATGATCAGAAAGGCTGTCAAAGAACCCTGACGAACGAATTGGCGTATGAAGTAGAACGTTTACCTAAATTGGGGGGCGGAGGGGGGCCATAGCGAACGAGACTGTTGAAACATAATTTAATTTTGAACGCAGTGCTATGCCTAAGTAAATTGGGAATGTTGCCTGTAATTGTTATTTGCTTCGCTCTCTTTTGATTGAAATGATGGAAATGAATGAATTTAAGTCTATTTTTTGTAGTGTCGTGTTTATGTTCTTAAGGTTTCCTGATCTGTTTTGAAGTTGATAAAGTGCTACTGGATTATCTTGCAAGTGAGCGGGTGACACGTGTTGCAAGTATATAGTGTGATGAACACGATCATTTGTTCATGAGTCATGGCTGTTTATATATTTAAGTTTATTTATAAAAATATCTAGATTATTACGTATATTTGTGCGTTATCTAGTATCCGTAACACAAGTTCTTAAAGATACTTAATTTGGGCTAGAAAATTGGTGTGAGCGTAGAAATATATTTAAAAAAATTATATAAATGCATCGGTACTCAACCGCTCACCATTAGGCTGGCTTATTTACCACACTCATGGAATATTAAAACTAAACTGGTGAGCAAATATAAGTACAACATAGACGACTATATTTCCTAAAACACTTATAATCACTCATGAAGTCAGGAGCATTGAAGTTTATTTAAACACGTATAAGAAAACCAGCATTATTTTGATACCAAAAAAGTCAATGTGTACTGTAATCTCTTTAGTAACATACTTCCATGAAGCAAATAGTATTTTAGCTCGTCATCATATTATTATGTTTACTAGGTATAAAAGACACAAGTGTCAAGAAAGTGTGAAAATATAAACATATTTTTTAATAAAATATTCAAGATGGTTATGAAAGTTTTGAAAACGGTACCCAATTAAATGTAGCAAATTTTATTACTACACTACGACGTTATTGTTATATTTCCTAAAATTATTAAAAGTAAAAAAGTTTTTAGAAAAAATAATGTATAGTGGTTATTAACTATTAGCACAGATAATCTATTAGTAACTACGCTATAAGATGAATACTTAATTTCTCCTTTGTTCCTTCGAGCCGTATATAATTTTATTTCTGTTGAAAACTACTATTCACAATACTGTAGCTAATTTTATCTGTCAATTTTGTGATATTGTGTTTTTTGTGAACACCTTATACTTAGTAGATAAGTCCTTTCCGTTCGGATATAGATCTTTTATAATCAAACAAGAAGCGCATTGCAGATATTTATTTGTCTACGAAAGCTTTTAAGCAGACATTGTTATCAGGATCATGGAGACACGAGGAGCCACTCGAGGCCATCGGCGCGGGCGGCCATAAATCACCGCATTATCGCGAACGGGCAAAAAAACTAAGCATGGGAATTTTAGCCGCAATTTGCCGTGAAGACAAATTATTTACTTACGAATCTCTTTATGATTGGAGTTGGATAACGGAGGCATACTAGAACTTTAACGTTGCTCTGGAATCGATTTAGAAAATAAAGGAATATTCACTTTTTTCCCGCCTGGGGCAGGTATTATTTCTAGTTTTAAAAATATTTACGCGATTGTAAACCATGATTGATGATTATTCAAAATTTCGTATTTTATTTCTCTTTAAATACGTAATCTGTTCACGAATCCCTTAACAAGCAAAATCCCCAATGCTGAGAACAACATGTCAAGCTAAGGCGTGGTATAAACCAAACGGTGTGCCTACGGGTAATAAATCAGGGTCTGAATTGAGCCCTTTTAATAAACAAGGCCTCCCTTTACGGCCCTAATGGCGGACATTAAGCACTCGGAGCCGACGCACCGTTTTTTGGACCCACAGCGGAAGCTGGAATGTACGATGAGAAAATGCGTGGAAATCTTTGCGAAAACGTTTCATGTGAACGTAATTGTGTTACTGAGAGAAAATATGTTTTCTTCTTTTGACTCAGACTTTTGAGGATAAAATGTATATAGGTACCGCTGGATTTTCATCGTCAGAGTATTCATACGTTAAAATAAACTTAGTAAATACCTTTTTGGCAACGGAAAAGCTTTTATGTCTAGTTGCGATAAATGGTTATGTGGGACGCTCTGGGCTCCTTAGACCCTGCATCTGGGACTAAGGAGTTCCACACATCGAACGCGGTGAGACGACCGCGGCTGTCGAATTTTGTATGCGTGTATATAGAGCACCACACACCGAACTTAGCGTGGTGCGGTTGCCACCCGCACCGCACCACACTGCTTCGGGAGTACTCACGTTGACACGAAGCTCCAGCAATCATTACCGATAAACCGCGCGCCGCAATGCATATAGGACTTGTAATCCACAGCACACACGACAGTACAGAGCTCCACACACTTCGATGTGTGGATCATTTAAAATTGTCAGATCCCTCACTCTGCATATCACCGGCTGCGCGTGAGCGTAGAGTCATTAAAACTTCCCTCAAGTGGTTGGCCTCATTAGGCCTCTACTCTTCCTGTTGAGGAAAAGAGGACGTTCTAGAGATCTTGAATGAGGACTCCCGCATACCCACTAAGAGCCGTTGACATTTTCTTCGCATGGCGGCGTGCCTCGCGAGGAACCCTATGTACGTCTGCGAGGACACTTACGGCTGACCTGATCAGCCACTATGAGGGTTAGAAAATACCCTGAGAACGTGTGGGAAGTTCTATCAGCTTCGAGATGTGTAATGTGAGTGACTACGGAACCCAATCTTATCACTCGCTTGTGTCTCCTCATCAAGCGGGTTTAGAGCGAATATTAGTATCCTCCTGACAGTATTACCAGCCTCAGTACCTACCCTGGGGTAATCCCCTTCGCGTGATCCACTGTTGGGACAGCGGCCCAGCGTCAAGCGACATAGAGTAATAATATTGTGGTAATTTATATTCATAATTCTTTATTTCTCAAAACTAAACAATTTTACAAAACGCGTTGCTCACATAAATCTCTTAACGCTAACATTACTCTAAAACAGTAGCCAGAGTATTTTTTGTTATTTTTTTGACAATAATTAGTCCCTGAGTGAAGTGGAACATTTGTGCGACGCGACGGCGACAACAAGTGTGTCCTCGACCTTACGCAGGTAGCGACGACTAGTGTTGGCTAGTGTCGATTAGTTACAATAATCACAAAATATAAATTTAAAAAGTAGTTTCAAATTTGTTTTTCTTTACCTTTTTTATATTGAAACCAAAAACCTTAATCACAAGTAAATATATAAGATAAAAATATATTAAAGGGAGTAGTTAAGTAAGTGAGTATTTCGCGTGTAGATTTAAGTATTTTCAGTTGATTGAAATAAATAAAAATATTTTCTTTAATATAATTTATAGATGTTTTAAATTAATAAAACTAAAATGTTTTAAAATTTATCATTATTTTAAAGCAACGGAGGGCGTTAGGGGAAAAAAAAGTGAGTTTGTCCCGAGGCGAGGCGGTGTCGTTCCGTTGCTGATTAATGTGCGTTACATTATGGAGTTTCATATAAAGAATAATAAACGACTCGAGTTAAGGCGATGCTGATCCGTTCCCGAGCTGATGTATGTGCTAAGACCTTAAAGAGTCGGCAGGTATAGGCAGTATAATTGTCCGTCAATCATGCGGCAAAGATTTGGATAAAGATACCAAAAAATCTGTTACTAAAGAAGCGTTGGACGTCTGCCCGCCAGCAAGATGGACCGATAGGTAAACACCAAAACGATGGGTCGACAGTAAATGAGAGTGGATCGGACACTTTGGAGATATCATGAGGAGACCATTACCCAGCAGTCGGTCAAGCAGGGTTGATGAAGAAGAAAAGAATAAGATTACGAAACGAGTTAAGAATAATTCTTGCAAACTAAAACATGAAAAAACTATTAAATAAAATTGTATCTATATCCTTGCAGCACAGCACTATAAATTTGCCTGTACGACTCTCTGGACTTTTTTATTTCAAAAACAGACATCTTTACACTCAAGACGGTCTGGTCGAGGCAAAAAACGTGTGCCACATGGGTGTAGCCGTTACAAGGATCATTGGCGCCAAATGTAACATTAACTTGACGACTTGTTTAGTACTCTGTAACTTTCATTGTTATTGTTATGGTGGTTTTGAGATATTTCACGCTCATGAAGTTTATTTAAATATTGACAGCTAAATTATGCTACTTGTCAGGCAACAATTGCCATACTTTATTAAAAATGGTGACGTAGGGATGAGGTTGTTTTGTTACTAATCGAAAGGGTTTTTTTTGTAATACCGTACGATTACTTTCTTTTTCTTGTTTATGTATCATCTATTTAACGATATAATTAAGAGTAGATATATCCGTAGGTGTAAATAGGTGTGGTGTATATGTATAAGGCTTGGTAGATAAGAGTATAAAAATTCTGGGCTTCAAATTTTAGTAGCAGCAAAAGTTTGTGAGATTCCTATGAACATTTTTTTTTACAGAAGTTTGTTGATGGCGTATTTCTGTGGTTTATACAACGTACGTATTCGTCGTAATATTAAAATTAGACGATGCACGGCCTTCAAGCCACACCTCCTTGCCCATCAGAGTGGGGAGCGTGAGGTTTTTTCGTTACGGAATTTCTGGATTCGGTCCCCGCGCTCAAGGCCCGCGATAGAAGCTATGCAATAGCTTAAAAAAAATGTGAAATTTTGCATGTTTGTATCAATCATGCGACAAACATTTGGATGAAAGGTACCAAAAAAATCTGTTACAAATCTGTCATAATAATTATGTAACACAAAATACAGACTTAAGTCGACCATAGCTAGGATTAAAATATAGAGTATTTTTTATTCCGGTAATATACCCGTGGGATGCGGTCGAAGCCACGGGCGGAAGCTAGTAGATTACATAATACATCTCGTGCTATATAAACTAAATAAATAGTAATGTATCTGTCTATTAATCCTTAGTATAAACTTACCGAACTGTTAATACGTCAGACGCAAGCATCCGTGTAGCAGTCACAAAGACCGCAGTGTACGCCGCACGGGTCAAATTACGCGGCGCGTGCGCACCTCGCCACTATTCATAGTTGAGAATCAGAATTTCGAGTTTTGATGTTATTGGTAGTATATGTAGTTAATTACTAACATTGCTATTAATTTAAATTGCCATTGCTATCTTCTTATTCTTCGCGTGGTTAACTTGGTGTCAGAATTTCACAAGCCGCCATTTCTGGTATCTGACTTGAATTGTTTTTTTTTGCGACTGCTATATTTCATCAGCAGCTGGGACCACCAATTTAACGTGCCTTCCGAAGCACGGAGGTAAGTCGAGTTGAATTCTCTCGGTCACCCATCTGAGTACCGAGCACGCACTTAGTAGCTCAGCTTTTGTGATCGTTGTGAGGAATGCAACTCGGCAGCGCCATCGACTTCCTCAAATAAGAGGTGGATAGGTGGGTAATTAGAACATTTTTTTAAATAAAAATTGTTGAAAGCTTTTTGAGCATCGGTGGCGCACTAGTAAGGGCTCAAACTCAAACTCAAATTTCTTTATTCATTTAGGTACAATTTGTACACTTATGAAAGTCAAGTTTGATGCCACGTACCAATGTGTTTTCAAATTTTGAATTCATATGTACGTTTATTCGACACTTTTACGACGCTTTGAAGGAAAACATCGCGAGGAAACCTGCACACGCCTATGCAGAAATTCTTAGGTTGTGTGTGAAGTCGACAAACCCGCACTTGGCCAGCGTGGTTGACTAAGGCCTAATCGCCCCTAATGTGGGGTAGTCTCGAGCCCCTCGTTGGGGACCTTATATGAGCTGTTGATGATGATGATGTTGAATGACAATATGAACATGATAATGATAAACATGTAATAAGGAAAGTAATGAGAATGAATGTTGATTGAAGAGAGAAGAACCTTCCATTCTCAGACTCATTTCTAGAGACCGATTGTCTTATCATCAGTTACCTTTATGTACCATCACGTGAGATGAATGAAAAACGTTTTCAGGTTAAAACAAGATATAAAAAATTGTCCCCAGTTCTCTAACTATGAATAAGGCGCCAACACGTGGTTTTGCTCACCGAGGCTTAAGGTACCCAAAGGCTAAACTAGACATCGGCACCACACTGCGGGGGCTTAGAACACTAGCTCTTGTGGCGTCTAATTATAACCACAGGGTTATACTCTTATCTCCAATTACATCGTGAAGATAAGAGTAACGTAAAGCTTGATTTACACAAGGTAAGTAACAAGGCATTAACAGGTGTCAGTGTTGGTGCCGAGAACTGACCACACAGTTTATATGTCAGTAAGCGAGAATATTAGCCCCCCATCCAGTAGCGTTTATTTCTGCCGAAATGTCCAATCTATAAGTAATTAATTCTAGTGGATGGGCAAAGCGTGATAGAATGACGGCGTTAAAATCTTTCTGACCCTTCCGCCGCGCCTGCTCGACGCGACAACCTTGACTTAGGGCCGATTTTTCAATCCCCTGTTAAAAGTACGAATAAAGTTATTAGTCTGTTTATTCGTCTGGTAAGTGACTGTCAATTTTTCAATCAATATTTATCCTAAGAATAACTATCAGACCGTTTAGGTCATCCATAAAAACGCCAGCTTCAGGTAGTTGAAACAAATGTATAGAAGACACGAACGTTAGAGCAGGACAGACAATTTCTTTGTTTGCTGTCAACTTCATATCTATTGCCTAGCTATTGTCAAACAAACAAACATCTGGCATCATAATTACGAGTTTGCTCTGTGAAAGATCTGTGGTATTTTATTTGAAACGTATGCTAAAATGTATGATCTATAGCTGGTGCCACTGGGGAAACCTAGCTATTTTATTGAATTCTTCTTGAGGTTTCTGAAAAGAAAATGTTTTTTTTTTTGTGATTTCACTACATAATTATTTTTTCACAAAAATTCGCATTATATTGCACTGATTGTTTAGTAGGTCGATATCTACGATGGAGTTCTACTGAATCCCAGTTGTTAAATTGTTCGCCCTCCCTCTCTCTTCAAACCTCACTCGGTTTACAATTATTTCTTTTTTTTCGCCTGGATTAATTACATATATACATTTATTATGGCTTCTTCTTCGATTTCCATATCATCAAAACGAAAATATCCAATTTAAAACCTTAGTATAAGCCATACAGTTAGGAAACACAAGCACATGAACTAACTTCAAAATTATTTAACTGTGGAATAAGCGGTTAACTGGTCCTCAAAGGGACAGATAGATTTATTCTTAAGTTAAGTGAATTATTCGTCGAATAAAGTCTAACTGACGATTGAACAACCCACTTTTTTGGTATCTATCGAATAAACCTTACCTGACTGTTTATCTGAGCATTGAAAAATCGGCCCTTAGTTACATAGAAAGTCGCAGGAAAGCATGTAGAGATGACAATAGTTAGTAGCCTCAATGCTTTTATTGATCCCTACGATGATTCTCTACAGTTTATCCATGAGGACAAGTCGTACGGAAAAAAACGCCAGTGGATAAGGGGCTATTGAAGTCAACGTTCACGCGACAAGAACGCCGCCATGAAAACTGCAGGGACGAATTTGATGGAGGTACTTACACATTTATAATTATTTATACTGTATATCGATATATTTGGAGTCGGTGCCAGTCAGCCAAGGAGGATAGTGTAGTCTTTGCAAGAAACTTTCGAACTTCACGGAGCGGCGAACTATTTCTCATCTTTATTACGCATTCATATTAGTTATTGTTAATGAATTAATCAAGTACCTGTATCTATTATTTATGGTTATTTTGCTTAGCCTGGCACCGACTCCAAATATATCGGAGTATAAATTATAAATAATTATAAATGTGCATCAATAATTTCCTTGATTTTCTATAACGCTCTTTTCAATATTTATTTCCTACTTTTTAGTTTAAATCTGTACGTCTTGAAGTCAGTTAGCGTATTTTTTAGCTAAAAATATTTAATTTTATTATTTTTTAGTGGAAATTAAGTATGTTTTATTGAAAATTTATAGGAAGTTAAAGGAAACTTTAACAAACTAAAACGTATTTCTTTTGTTATTAATGATTTGTTCAAAAAGGGTCGAATTAACATCGATCAAATTTATAGGGGCCATCTCTGATATTCACCAACCTAAAAAAGAATCATTAAAATCGAGTCATAATCGACATAGTAATCAGGTAACAGCACATACAACAAAACAATCGAATATAGAACCTTCTTCTTTTTTGAAGACGGTTTATAAATATAAGGTCTCAGCCCTAGCTCGTTACAAATACCTACATACAATCTTAAAAAACTGAAAGCCTCCATTAAAACTTGAAGAGAGCCTAGTTATTTATCGCAAGTTCACAAAATTTTTCATAGTTTTTGTGTTGACTATTGGATAAAGTTTCACTATTACATATTAGATTAAAAAATATATATTTCGTTGCTTAAATGTTGAGGTGGGTATTTAAACACTAGATTTACATAAATGAAAGCTGTGAATTTTTTGTGTTTATGTTGTTGATGTGCCTAAATACAACAATAAATTTAATAAAATAAATAGTACATACCTATGCCTAACTTATGTTTAAATTTTCCGTCGTGAAAAAGTCTTTTCAATCTATGTTTCACAAACATCATTACTTATACTCACCTATCAAACGCATTTATTTATTATTCAAACGCGTTTTGAAGTTAATACATATGTATTAACTTCAAAACGCGTTTTCTGTTTAAGTTAATAATACAGAGGATATTCAACCTTGTCATTATAAAAACAAGGGGGTCTGTCGTTTTTTTTGGAACAAGACAATGTTGCAATGTCTGAAGAGCTGACCACCCACGTGTTTACTTGCGATAAGAGGCAGTAACTTTATTTATGCGCAGGCGCAGCGACGCGATCACTTTGAGATGCAAGTGTAGGGTGACCACAGCTTTTATGGCTATCGAAATATTTACGGCTTAATAAAACAGCTGTAAAAATATGCTTCCGGAAACTATGCGTTGTTACATTACAGTAAAGTTCAAGTCTAATAAACAGTTTTGGTTTATTTACGCTACTAATTTGGAGCTAAATGAGACTGGCAGTTTCATTTTATTGAAAAGTCTTAAAATTTCGTGGTTTTGATCATGACTGCCGAATGAGTAGTTAATATTACGTTAAGTTGTTAAGGTTAGAAAGAAATGTTTTAACTATACACACAGTTTAAAAAAAAATGTATGGTAGACGGTTTACATCTTGCTTATAAAATATAACCATTTAAAAGAGGTATTTTTAATTTTTTTTAGATTATTTTTATAGGAGTGAAACCATTTTTGTGCGAGCCGTGTTTTCGTCGAATTCTAGAAAATATGGTGAGTAGGGGAATACTGAAATTTCAGTGAAATCAAGTACCCTCTGATTCCTGTTTATAGGGATCCGTGTTGAATGCCGGCATGCAACGGAATCCTACGAAGTTTGCAAGAATCACTTTTTTCAGGAGTGTATAGACGTCCCACATTACGTCCTGCGCTCGGTACTGTTCAGTACTGTTAATGTAAATATAAACCAAAAATAGTACTCACTATATTAAGTAATTTTAATTGGCTACAATCTTTTGTCTTCTATCAGTTCTATGGGCATCCAAAACATGAGTCAAAAATACCTTAATGGTGTTTTTGAAATTTCACCACTTTTCTAAAAATATATTGTTTTAATTCTGACAGTCGTCCTACTTACACCTAACCTTGTAGTAGTGTGCACACAATTGCGCTGACAGCGAAACTCACGCGCAGATAGATTTACAGCGGCGCATGCGCCTGCCTGACGCTTCCGTTTCCGGCTTGCTTGTTTATAGCTTAAGGTGACGTGATCCTGAATATTTTCGAAATTATCTTTTTATATATGTCGCAGGAATATTGTCAAAGTCATGATATGATAATTTCACTAGAGATATTATAATTGCCCGGTGTATTGTCAATCAGTAAATTATTAATGTTAATGTAATTGCACGGGTTCGCTTCAGTGATATTGTAAGGCAATGATATTTGGACAAACTCTATTCCGTTTCTTTTGGTTTTATCAGACTGCCTGCTGTAATATTTTCCAGTAGGTCTATGTACAAATCTTCCCGTGAAACAATCACACACTTGCTTTTTGCGGATGGTAAAGAACTGACCGATCAGATCATTGAACATCCCTCACAATCAACTCCACTCATCATAAATAACTCAATTACACTAAAAAAGACCGTCAAATTGTAAGAAATGGAGCAGATTGACAATATTCCGGCAAATATAATATCACTAGTGAAATCAACAATATTACGGCTTTGACAATATTCCTGCGACATAATATATAAAAATCACTTGTCAAGATATTTTCTGTACCCAGCTTTCCGGTTGACTAGTAGAGAATGTCTAATGGCGTTAAGCCCCCCTATTTGTACCTTTTGTGTGCAATTAAGTTTTAATTAATAAATAAGTTCGTCCACGCTAATCTCTGAAACCACTGAACCAATTTGTATTTTGCTTAGTCCAATGACTATGGGATAAATTTTATCTTGATAAGTAGTACTCAATTTATATTGCATTTTTTTATTATTATTTGTATATTACCCAACAGGATGGCGGTGCATTGTCACAGCACCACCGCGTCGCTTAGTCAGCCAGTTTTTATACAAAATTTTATATTCACAAAATATTAAGCAGATTGAATTATTTAAAGCACTTCACGGCATATTAAGGAGTTATTGAGTACATTTTATTTATATTTGATTATTAATTTTATTCGGTTACTCATTATTACAGACGTAGAATTAAAACAATTAGCGTAAAAATAAAATGAATGAATAAAAACGCATAGCATAGATTTCAAATAAGAATAAACTATTTTTATACTAAAACTTACCGAGCATGCAAGCGCTTAGTTCCTGTAAAAGAAAAACTTAATTAATGTATTTAACTTAAACTTTATAATTATAGTAACTCAAACTTTTATTTTATTATCATATAACCTTTTTGCCCACTACACGCCGCACACATCTGTTCTCGTCTCCGCTGCGTTCAGTCGGCCAGCGCCAGCTTGCGAGGCACAGCTCACATCTCCGCTAGTTCGATCGCCATACAAATATGATTCGTCTCCTCTCGATGGTATCCACTGAAGCTCAGCGGAGACGAGATGTATGAATAATGAATTTATATTGGTTGTTTAAAACACATCTCTTCTCCGCTTTGGTGGAGTCCGGGCCTAACTATCGCTTCGTTTTACTATGAAAATGGCCCACAGCCCATAGTCCTTTCATAGCCGCCATTCCGTAGCGTTCATAGTAAAAAAAACTAAAAAACACGCTTTTATGCATATTAAATCGGACTAAAAAGTGAAAAATAACTTTTTAGTATAGAACCTAAATGATGAACGAAAAGTATAATTATTATGTAGAGAAAAGCGTGGGGTGGTCAATTTAATTGTACCGATCGAATCTTTTCAAGAACTAATGTTATTAAGCACCCTACACTGTTCTCTAAATAATAATTATAGGTACTTTTCTTTAAGTTCTTTACTAAAAAAATATTTTTCACTTTATAGTCCGATTTAATATTTATTTATATCGTGTTTTTTTTTAGTTTTTTTTTTTAATAATTATTTTCTTTTCCACTTTTTAGTGCTACACCGCAAACTTAATGACAACGCCATCTAGAGACGTATAGCTGAACTAACATTCCAAACGTTTAATTTATTAGTCCTGGCGATTCTAATCAGGATAATGGGATATTCTTATGGAATTATTGTAATACCATCGGACTTTGATAAATCTATAAAGTTTGAATGAAATCTGACCGTTTAAAGTGGATGAAAATCGAGCCCAAAGTCAGTTACAAACATACAGGTGAAACTAATATAAGCGTTAAAGAACACCTTTAAGCACAAAAAGGAATTGAAAGATGAAAAAAATCTCATTCATCCGAGCAGTTGCTGAACTTTCGTCTCACACCAAACACAATATTCCTGGCTCCGTCGTCGTCCTAACACGCTGAATTCAAATAAATAAAATACAAACGAGGCGCCACACGAAATGTTTACACACAAGCCTTTCAAAGGCCTGATTGAGTTCTGCACGCTGTAAACTCGTCTCGCACAAAACACGGGAAACTGTGTCAATCCTATTGAAAGGAGCTCCGCAGATATTAAAAGCTTTTCAGAGCGTTGAATGCGGACAAATCAAGTGAATTAGCGAGTCCCTTTAATTACAAATTACCGACAACACAATGGACGCCTTGTTCTTTAGTTGTTTATTATGTAGAGAGGGATAAAAAGTGAGATTTTGTAAAGGAGTTGAGAATGCGTAATAAAGTGAAAAACAAGTCTTACAAATACTGTCAGAGCAGTATGAGTGGGATTCACTAAAGGTCTATTTCTGTTTGTAACGGTTTACTTTTCGCAAGTTGACATCCCTATGTTGGGATAGTTATTATTTGTTTTAATTAGGTTTCATTACCAACTATCAAATGAAGGACAAAAAGTTTTCGTGTTGCTAAACTGGTGAAGGTTGAAACAGGTTAGTCGGTGTCACAGTTTTCTTAACGGATGTTCTAAAGCACGATGGAAAATCTAGAAGTATGTAAGGTTTAATAATATTTGCTGTTTCCGAACGAATTTAATATCCTTGCTGGCAACACCAGAAGATATATAAGCGGTAACTTGGCGGAATCGAGTCACTTTGTCTCCGGCTGCCTTCGTGTACGGTCGACCTACCGTGGTGTGACTCGACTCTGGGCATTCAGTTCGTAGCCACCGTGTAGAGCGGACGTGTCCTGCAGTTACATTCTAGTGTAAGTGATGTAAAATATTTATTACCTACTATTAGGAGTGCTTCTTATAATTGTGATTGTGATGAACAAAGTAACTGAGTATATGTATTTCATTATTAACCTTCTTGGTGGATAAAACCTTACAAGTATTTGAAGTCAAAATTAAGGTGTTTATTGCAATTCATGTGGTTACAAAGGTGGTGTACAGCAAAAAACCAGCACCAAAACGTGAACCCTACTAGGGTATCGCAACAATAGAAGTACTTATTAAGTATTATTATACAATGACGTAAATTCAAGTACGATCATGCATCCTTCACGTAGAGCGCACACGTTGAATAAAGCTCCTATTTAGAGTTAAACAAAAATAATTATTTTTTAACTATGCTTACTTTATCTACAAACAATTGCCAGAATGTAACCAAGTTAAAATAAATAAAAAAAAACAAGATAATTTGTCAGGCCTCGTAAAATTGGTTTGAGTTAGATAAATAGGTACCTAAGTCTTTGTATAAGGGATGTAAGTATTTGTAATATTTTACGAGGGTCTTGGAGACCACACGAGGGAATTCATCATCAACAACTCATATAATGTCCCCACTGAGGGGCTCGAGCCTACGTCACATTAGGGGCGATTAGGCCTTAGTCAACCACGCTGCTGGCCAAGTTCTGGTTGGTCGACTTCACACACAACCTAAGAATTTCTCCATAGGTGTGTGCAGGTTTCCTCACGATGTTTTCCTTCACCGTAAAAGCGTCGAATAAATGTAAATATGAATTCAAAATTTGAAAACACATTGGTGTGTGGCGGGGTGGGAGGCACCGGTTCGAACCCCGCATTACGAGGGAATTGCGTCCTTCATAAAATCGTTAGAGAGTAGTTTAAAAAAATATGCATAATCACCTTTGAGACGTAGTTCCCTTGAGACTTAGTAACAGAAATTTATCTTGCTCTAAATTAATAATTACGTATTATGATGATATTGTAATAGTAGTTTATGCAACTGTCATATAATGAAGGGTATTAAAACACGAGTGTGAGTTTATGAAACGAGCGCAGCGAGTTTCATAATAGTAACGAGTGTTTTAATACCCGTGTTATATGCAGTTGCATACACTACTTTATCTACACTCATACATAAATTCAAATAAAACAACAGAAAAGACAAATGTATGGGTTAGATCCCTTTGCCTTCCCGAGCATTTAAGAAAAATAACTGTATCATAATGAGTCGAACCGGTGTTATAATGGTCATTATGTTACAGGTTGTTTTTTTTAATTTTAATTTTGATTATCTGTATTAAAAAGTATGTCATTTTATGTTCACCTTTGATATCGTAATTCGAATATTATGACATGAGTGTAGATAAAATACCTTATTTGTCGTCAACAACGATTACGTACATTGACCTCGAGCACTTAGCAAAACTACAGATGAAAAACTCAAACTCAAATTTCTTTATTCATTTAGGTACAATTTGTACACTTATGAAAGTCAAGTTGATGCCATCTAAATCACGTGGCTAATATAGTCTCTCTCTCTCCCTATACTACCAATACTGAAGGTCCCACACGTACAGCACCAAGGTTTTCACTTGCTTATAACCCTTAATGACATTATAAAAGCCACGAACTAACAACAGCAAGTCAGTACAAAAAAAGTTAAGAAAATTCTGAGTGAGTTCGCTCGGTGGGCGGTGTTTAGTACTCGTCTGTTCGTGAGTATAATAAATGATCACAAGAATAATGGTTTTATTTCTTCTGTCATAAATACCCAAAACCGGGTAAGAGCGACAAACAATACGATGTCGCATCGTAGACCGTTGCTAAATCGTATCATGTTGTGACAGTGTGTTGGGGAAACGCATCAAAAACAATTTCGAAACGTCGCTGCAACGTGGCAAGGCCATGGTGTACTTAACACAAACATGATGGTCTGCCAGGGGTTCGGACTCTAAGTCAGTGGGCTTTTACGACTCCGACGGGATGAAAAGGGGTAGTCCACGGTAGTCCTACTGGACTTTGGAGTCCTTGGTACCAGGAACCATACGTGACACGACACGTCGTTTTGCTTCTTCATGTTCCAATTCTTTTTCTTTATAATAAGGTCTAACAAACGATGCTCTTTTCCACCTGATAGTAAGCAGAAGACTTATTTGATTCATTGCCAATCTATAAACGTCAGAAATTATAAATCCTTGCAATTATCACAGAACTGACAACCGCTAGGGCTACCCATAGACGGGGTCCACGTTCAGAAGCCCCCTCGTGGCGGACCCTGGTAACGTGGTGGGGAAACTTTCTCGGCGGGTGTGTGGCTTTTGATGTCTAGTGTGTCTCCTTGGCATTCGAAGTCACATGCCATCGTCGAGTTATTTTTGTTTTCCCACCGCAGCTAATTCCGAACGGCCCTTTTCAGGGCCACGTTTGCGCCCGAAGTCCTCCGGGTGAGGTCCGGTGGCTGCTCCCGGTGTCCTTGTCAGGAGGACGCGCCAGGTCGAGCAGCCGTCGGTGGAGGAGTGGCTGCTGGTCACCATTGGTACAAGGAGTGCCTAGACGGGCAGCGTTGGGACGGTCTCGGTGTAGTTGCGCTCTCTTGCGTAGATCCAGAGCCGTCCCGTAATAGCGCACAGAAGGTCAGACCGGGGAGGATGTTTAGTGGGTATGGAGGGAACACCTTTACCTCGAGGCCCACATATCCCCTGCGGTTGCCATCACCCCGCAGGGACGATGTGTAAATGCACTTGACCTCCCCGTCAAAAAAAGGGCTACCCATAGACTCGACGATCAGTAGTGTGACAAGTCACCACCCCGTCAAATATGTAACCCTGTATCTGATACCGGTGGACAAAGACGCGGTTAGACGATTAGACTGCCGCTTCTGTAAAACAACAGTTCGGAATTATTAATTTAGTAGCATCATGAGGGCTGGGGCGCAACAATGCACTACATTACTGTACAGCCATTTAATGGCACGGGACACGCAACGGCGGCCTCAATCGGATGCAATTACGAACCAATTAAATCGATTGCCTCACACAGATGGAAAATTTAGTAACACCATGCCGGCATGAGGGAAATGTCCTAAATTGAGTCACGACCAATTACTACAGAATAGGACTATTGTAGTAAGAGTTATCTTGAATAGTATTGTCAAATATAATATAATTATGAGAGATAGGTAAGGAAGAAAGAAATCATTTTGCTATCTCAACGTAAATTAATATATAAAAACTACTAACATGGGATGCTCTTGGCGTTGGTCGCCTTGATGATAACTGATGATGAGTCAATGGAAAGGGATTCACCCCGAACCCTGAAGTAATGAGGGGTTGTCTTTCCTAATAATGACTATGGTATACTACATAATAACAATTTGAACTATTTTAATACATGACATTGATAAGATGGCGTTAACTGACTTACTTAAATCAAGCCCTTGCCACCAACTTAACCAAACATACCAAGCGCCAATCTTTGATGTATTACCTACTTACCTTTCATTTACTTTACGAAAAATATGATTTTGTATTTATATGTGGGTGTCTTAAATTATTTAATAATAAAAAATATATATTAGTGCTAAATAAGTTTGCCTGTAAGAGATTGCTTGTTAGCAATAAAGCTGCCTATTTTGGACATGTTCACTTGTATGGTTTATATTTTGTTTTGCTTCTCTTTTTGTTTACTATAAAAGCGTTATTTTAAATACCCTAAACATATTACCAATAACAGTAAAAAAATTGTAAGTAAGTACCACACATTATACATATAAAAATTATAACATAAGATAGTGTAAAGCACGATGTTATTATAAATCCTTTGTGTGCAATACATAAAATAACAAATGTGAAACAGTAAGAAATACACCTACAGAGGTAAGTTCATCTCTAACAGCTTTTCCAGCCAGCCCTAGTTTTAGTGAGACCATTTAAAAGCGATAAATAACGTGTACTACAAGATAATTATATATTATAATTATATAATATATTTCCACGCTCACACCAATTATCTAGCCCAACTTAAGTATCATTAAGAACTTGTGTTATGGATACTAGATAACGGACAAATATACATAATAATCTAAATATTTCATAAATAAACTAAATTATATACATATAGGCTACGTTAGGCAGTGTAGAACAGCATTACCCCATATCCTCCAATAGGTGTCGTAGAAGGCGAATAATGGATCAGCAAAGGGGTATTGATCACCTTATACTCCGTCCGCCAATCCGCATTGGGCAAGCGTGGTGGACTACTGCCTAAACCTCCTTAGATGACAAGAAGAGGCCTTGTGTCCCAGCAGTGGGTCGAATTATAAAGGCTGTAGTGATTGTGATGATATGTTTATAAACAGCCATGACTCGCAACAAATATTCGTGTTCATCACACTAATATTTGCCACTACAAGGATTCGAACCCGGACCGCCCGATGTGTAGGCAGCGTTACTGACCTCTCCACCAGGACGGCGTCAAATAATTGAAAAAAAGACAAAATAACAATTAAATGTAGGTATAAATGTTATTTCCCATCGGCCGACAAAAATATGAAACGCCTGTTAAAAAGACAGTCTGAAATTTTCATTAAAAAGAGCTGTCTCAAAATACTCTCTCTTATAACAGGATTCGTTATGAAATTAAACGGTTAACATTGAGTTATTGTCGGCCTTTGTTGTGATTTTAAATAAAAGCAGTATCGCGCCAGCTTGAACGCTAATGTCCGATACAATTGTGCGAGTTGTTCATGCCGTGAAGGGCATATGCTGGCCTGGAGCGCTAGTGATGTGAGAGAGGTTCCTTTATCGATATTTATCGATATCGATGCTTTACCATAACCCACTGCTGATGTCACGTTAACAAAGCATGCTCATTAATTTTATTCCGTTGCAGAAAACAGGAATAAGTATATTTGTAAATTTTAATCCTAATTTTATAAAATTAGGTAGAGACAAAGGTCATGATAATGGTAAAAAATAGTTTCGAAAGATAAATGACATATAATAATTTGCTTAATGTAAATAACTAACAGAGTTAGCGAACAATACACACTAAGTCACACAATCAAAATAAAAAAAAAACTCATCAAAAGTACCTTCAAATCGCCAAAAACCCTACCACCGTTAAAGGACGAAAATAATGACGTCCATAATCCCAAATCGGGTTGATATGAGCAAAATTTTTACTTCTCCGTTTTTAGTTTTGTTTTTTTATTTAAAGACAATTTATTTTTTGCTTTTTAGTGTTTTAAGTAGAGACATTTTCAGGAAACTATCTCGAGATCTTTTAGACAAACATGTAATAAAACTATTACGATATCATCGACGTCAATCAAATAGGCATATTAGGAATAAGCCAAAAACTACTCCGATTGTCAATCAAATTTAAATGGCAAGCACCTGCTTCTAAACGTTAAAAGAACACATAAAAAACAGTCGAATTGAGACCCTCCTCCTTTTTTGAAGTCTGTTAAAAAGGAATACTCCTACCTTCTTACATTATTATCTTCTCTGAAATGATTTCAGAGACTAAACAAAGGTTCCATAAACCAATAGTTCTAAAACAATTTTGAAAGCATATCATTACTCAATTTCCCGCCCCACTTGTCTGCAAACACTAGCACTAGCAATTACGATCTTATCGTAGTACAACAACAATATCGATAAAAAACATCGATAAGTGCGCCGCCCTCACTGCTTGTCATTAAGGGTGATCCATCAAAATGTCCGCCAGGATTTAGGGTGCCCGGCGCCTGCGCCCTGCTTTAGGGGTCGGTGAGTTTTAAATACAGGGGCAACCAGTAACTCAGGTTTTACGATGAGTACACAATAACATTAATAGCATGTTAATCTTCGACCTTTGTTAAAGAAATTCTAGAATCAGAATATTTTATTTAACATAAAAGGGTTGCGAACAAGTTTCAGGAACATTCGATTGTATTTTATGGATGTAGTCATCATCATCGACAGCTCATATAATGTCCCCACTTAGGAGCTCTAGCCTACCTCACATTAGGGGCGATTAGGCCTTAGTCAACCACGCTGGCCTAGTACAGGTTGGTCGACTTCACACACAACCTAAGAATTTCTTCATAGGTGTGTGCACTGTGCAGGTTTCCTCACGATGGTTTTCCTTCACAGTAAAAGCGTCGAAATGTACATATGAATTCAAAAATTTGAAAACACATCGGTACGTGGATGAATATAGAAAGGCCGTTATATCGATGTAGTACGGTAGACATAATATATTAAGTATGTTAGCAAAAGTTGGTGGTCAAATACAAAAGTAAACTCTTTGGATAATAAACACGTAAATGCATGACGCAAATGATTATTCACAACTACAAGATGAGTGTAGTGAGAAAAAAGTAAAACATTTCTGAAAAGATTTTTCTTTAAACGAATAATTAAAGAGTTGTTTTCTACTATTTACATGTACATCTACTACGGACTGTACATGATTAATAGCCTAAAACTTGGTTCTATCCTTGAAAATCTGGATCATTCCTCTCTATTAAACAATATCTACTGGAAAGTACTGTTATTTGTCTACGATCTACTTTAAAATGTAGTTTACTACCCAAAGATGGCTGCTGATAGTTCTACTCAGAGACGAAGACAAGACGTCAGCATTAATGATTAATAGGCAGATGTACAATAACATTACCAGCCATCTGTCAAAAGTAATGTCAAAGCTATTTTTTTTAACTATTTCACTTCGAACATTTCAGTTTTTATATGAGAAGTGAAAGTCCTTTAAAATCTGATTAACTAATTGAAGATACTGTTTATCAATTTACTGTATTTCAGGGGTCGAGCGCGGTGTAAAGGGGGCAGGCGGGGGGAGGGGAGGCGTAACAAACAAAATTAGATATTCGTGCGGTGTCCCCACAAAGAGAGTGCACCCAGATTGATTGCTTCTACAAAGATTTACATTTTCCTTTGGAGGATGTCGGTTTGTTGACCGGTGTGAGCATACAAGTTCCCTTGCAATTTTAATAGAAAAAAGACCTTAATCTACGAAACAGGAAAATTGAATAAAAAGACGACCAGAGAGGAAATTTCCAATGGAAACAATTGCACGGTCATAAAATCCCCATTGCGCTCTTCAGGGATCAGACTTTTTCGAAGACATTATGTTAATTAGAGTGTATATAAACTGATTTTTGTATTGACAATTGACAATTCAATAAAATTTACGATTTTAGTGGACAGAGCAATGCAAAAGAGCTTAAAACATCTATGTTACAATTGTACAAAATTGTCCAATAAGTAAGAAATGTCCGTTCGTAAATATTCATAACCCCATTTCCCATAACTGTAGTCCAGTTCCTCCGAACCATATGAATTACTAATAGCTTTGCCACACGCGATATTACATAGCCATAAGTACTTACACAATACGCACGATAATCTGGAAAACGACCATACAAGAGCAGTATTATATATAGAATATCCATGCCTTTGTTTAGGATTTTTTCTTTACTGTTCTTTTCTTGCGTTCTGTCCTCTTAGACTTATTTTTCATCTATTAGACCTATTTTCGAATAATATTAGGAAAACAGTTTTTTTCGTTTACTTTTGTATCCTTTTTATTATATGAGCTATATTACTGGCCAGTAGAAGGTCTTTTAATTAGATCACTGTGAACCCTGTCGGGCAAGAACAATAAAATTCTTAAGTACAAATTAACTTTCTAATGTTGATACAGTTTCGAAATGATGCTTGTTAAATCTTGAAACAATTTGAAGACATTGTTAATATAAAAATATAGAAATCGCCGCACGTACTTCGCCAGAGTTGAGAAAAGACTAATAACACAGAACTAGAACAAGACCAGCTCCTTGAACTAAAAGCAAACAGCAAAGAAAATAGTAAAACTGAACCGAGAGAGCAATCCAAAAGTCTCGAAGTATTACCGAGCCGAGCTTCATTTGTAGCGAAACAAAGACTTGCAAACGAACTACTTAGGAGTATTGACGACTCGTATTTTCAATTCCGATAACAATGCATAGACTTTAATACCCGATGTTACTGCAGCGCCCGTTGCGGCTTATTAAATGTCGGCTCCACTGAAATATTTCAACATATTTCAGTCCGAGTATATTAATGCTTTTGTTTGGCAATATTTATTACGGTTCTGCATTGGATATGCAGTGGTTAAAAATTGTTTGTTCTGAAATTTCCTGAGAAGTTTATTAATCAGTTAAATAATAATATACTTTTTACCAATTATAAACAATATTGCGTTTTATCAAATAAAAGATCATCATAATATTTTGTAGCAAGATAGTTCTGGACTTAATTACGGAATTTATATTTATAGCAGTTTGTGCCGAGGAAGCATTAAAATTATTATTCTTATTAAATAATTATTCCCTAAAATTATTATTTCGGAAACACACGTGTACACACACACACACACACAGGCATTCACATTTCTCAGCAGACATATCGCTATCATAAGAGATTGATTTTAAAAACCTTTTGTATTTTTTTAAATTAATATATTATTAAAATAATTTAAGTATCCACAATGAAAGTAGAGAAAATTAACGAATTTAAGATGAAAAAGCAAAAAAACTTATCTGGTATTTCGTTTTTATAAATATCTTAGTCACTATTCGATGACATTATCCAATACACCCTCTCCAGTTCTAAAAGGCTTTCGGTAAAGTCATGCATACGAAATTGTACTTAAAGCGCTTGATTTCAGAGCACAAAATGACATATCGGTAACAAAAACGGTCTGTCTCTAGCAAAGCCTTCATTAGGGAAGTGTGAGGCGGAATCGACGTCTGTGGATGGGGTCCCCCAAGGCAGCAGTCTGGGACCAGTACTATTTCTATTATACGTGAGTAAGACACGTAAATAGACCACGTTAGATCCTTTTGAGGTTTGTCAATAGACTCGTTAAGTACGGGGTGCGATTGTAACTCGGATAATATAATGATGCAAACATTGTATATGTCGATTCCGTCAAAACAACATCACACGTATTGTGGTTTGTAAATAACAGTTATTATGTTGCGTTCAGTTGTGAATTTGCTTTTGTCCGTACGATACAATATACATAATTCAAATAATATTTGTTATGATTTTAATTCCAGTGTTTTTAAGTACAAATTTCATGTGTTGTTAATTTCAGGTCTTATGAAATTCACACTTTTTAAAAAATTTGAATAGAAAAAAAACTGCAAAACATAATGTTTAGCAGAAATCTAGTATCCGTAAAAGTTATGCATTTTCGTTGTATCGTGCTTTTAGAGGATTTATAAATAGGTCCTTTTATTAAATATTTGATTGTCTGCTAATATTTTGACTAACGTTTAAGGGATAATTTACCATAAATTTAAGGCAATTTGTAGTATTTTCATTAGAAAAAACAAACAAATCAAGCTTCATGCTCAAATGCACTTCACAGAATTTAAGCTGGTACGCGAAGTCATAAATTAGAAAGAAAAAAACCGCTGTGAATGCAGATAAGGTCAGGGTGACTTAAAAGACAGGCACCCTCGGCGATACTGAGCACTGAGTGCATGCGAGCAACGTGCTCAATGATTTACTCCCAGCCAACAGCTCTGCACGGAATGCTAATGAGGATTGACTGGTGTTACTCGTGTTCTGGCAGACGTTTTAATACCTTTACGTTTACTGGCACTTAAAGTTTTATTATTTAGTAAGCTTTTGACCGCGGCTTTACTTGCATTAATGTAATGTTGATGTAAGTTTCTTTTTCGCAAGGAAAAGCAGCCAATTATGATTTCTTTTTATCTCCATACAGAAATTTATCAAAATCAGTTTAAATAAACATAAATAAACACTGCCCTGCTTTGTATTTTGTTTCGAATTTTATATGGTAGGATTTAAAATATTAGGTTGGGGAAAAAGTCTTTTCGCATTATAGTATGTATAAACTTGTAATAAAATCTCTTTGGCTATACTATTTGTATCTAGCTGGTTTTGGTATCATTGAAAGTTTAAATTTTAAAGAACATAATTCCAAATTCAAATTAGGAAAATATGTGATTTCCATTTGTTTTTCGTACCGCCAAGATGAGTGAATCTAATGAAGAAATTCGATACATTTTAAAATTTTACTACAAAAAAGGTAAAAATGCAACGCAAGCCGCGAAAAAAATTTGCGATGTTTATGGACCTAGTGCAGTGTCTGTGAGAGTAGCACAAATTTTGTTTAAGCGTTTTCAATCCGGAAATTTTGATGTCAAAGATGCACGTCGCTCTGGTCGCCCTATTACAGATAAAATGGATGCTATTTTTGAAAAAGTGGAGCAAGATCGGCATGTCAGTAGTTACGACGTAGCTGAAGAACTGGGAATTGACCACAAAACAGTTTTGGCGCATTTGAAAAAAACTGGGTACACAAAAAAGCTCGACATTTGGGTACCTCACGAGCTCACTGAAAGAAACCTAATGAACCGTGTACTCATTTGTGATTCTTTATTACGACGTAATGAAACCGAACCATTTTTGAAGAAGCTGATAACTGGTGATGAAAAGTGGATCACGTACGACAAGAACGTGCGAAAAAGGTCGTGGTCAAAGGCCGGTCAGGCTTCACAGACTGTGGCGAAACCCGGGTTAACTCGCAACAAGGTGATGCTGTGTGTGTGGTGGGATTGGAAGGGCATTATTCATTATGAGCTGTTACCACCAGGCAGGACCATCGATTCTGAACTCTACTGCGAACAACTGATGAGATTAAAGCAAGAAGTTGAGAGAAAGCGGCCGGAATTAATCAACAGAAGGGGTGTGGTTTTTCATCATGATAACGCTAGACCTCACACATCTTTAGCTACTCAGCAAAAATTAAGAGAGTTTGGCTGGGAGGTGTTAATGCATCCGCCGTATAGTCCTGACCTTGCACCTTCAGATTTCCACCTGTTTCGGTCTCTTCAGAATTCTTTAGGCAGTGTCAGGTTAACATCACGAGAGGACTGCCAAAACCACTTGTCGCGGTATTTTGACCAGAAGTCCCAAAATTTCTATAGCAATGGGATCATGTCCCTACCTACAAGATGGCAAAAAGTTATCGAACAAAATGGTACCTACATACTTTAGTTAAATGTAAATAAACTATATTAAAAAATGTTTTGAATTTTCTTAAAAAATGCGAAGAAACTTTTTCCCCAACCTATTATTTGAAATTCAAATATAGAAAACGAGAAACAAGAAATAGAAGAAGTCAGCTTGTGACGAAATAGGAAATGAAAAGGTTGAATAATTATTCGTCTATGCAGTGAGCTGCATAGACGAATAATTATTCAAGCTTTTCATTAATTTCTTTCATAATCTTCATCTGAGGATGAAGGAGCATTCTCAGGATTGTGAAAGGTCGCAGTTCGAGTCCCGTCTCAGGCTTTATCATGACTATGTGTTTTTCTTGTTTTTTGTTCCCTATTCAACCAGTAGCCCCCCGCGGGTTCACTTGCTGTTATGTCGGTTATTATATAGCCTTAAGCCTTCCTCTATAAATAGGCTAAGACAAAAAGAATTTTTAAATTCGAATCAGTAGTTCCTGAGAACAGAACGTTTAACCAAACAAACATTTTTTTCAGCGTGATATCAGCAAAGATTTGGTATCAATTTCAAACACATGTCTTGGTTGTCATCTTTTGTTTCAGAATTCACTGAAGGTTTGGTTAATTTTTGGGGTTGATGTCCTTTCGAGTCACATGCGTGCATATTTTTATTGTGTCGCGAACTTTCACGTAAAGCTCATTTGTATAAAGTAATTTCTTAGGAACATAGAGCTTACTAAAATAATGCTTAACATAACCTCTAAATGGCCGTCGAAAGGATTGACTGGCGATGGTCCAAGCTTCCATTATTGCTACGTGCTACGCCGTAGTACTACACCGTAGCAGCTACGAGGTGTATTTCTTGCACAGGCTTCTTAATGACCAAGTGTGTATCTTTGATATAAAAGCCTGTATTATCTTGCTATAAAATGCTGCATGCATATTATGGATACCCATTTCAATTTACAGCAACCGTTTTTATCATCTGTTTCGCTTTGAAAATGTATTACTCAAGTGCCTCAAAACCATTTCAGTCTCATTGTTTCAATATTACTAATAATAACACACGTATATTAATTATTACGGCTTTAAATCCGACATCTTTTACTTTTAAGCTTCTACATCTTTCTTGAAACTCAGTTTGAAATACAGTTTTTGCTGCCACCCCGGGGAGTTACGGGCGATGAGTAATGCCCGGGGAAGCCGCATCTTGGCGCACACCTAGGTGCCGCCCGGGAATCGATCCGGTACCAGACACGACAACGTATATTTATTGGCGAGCCTCGCGTGTACATCACTGCGAGACTGATAAATAAACTAGTCGAGTGAACTTGGAGAAGACGGAGAAATAGTTTTGTATGTAAAAAGGTGTTTTGTTTTGTAAAAAGCGCTTTTAAATATTTCTAGTATCTACGGTTGTCAGGAAGCTTTCAAAAGACAAGATTAATAACTTTGTATGTAAAGGAAAAGATCAAAAGGTTAAAAATTCTTATTCTGTCGCGGACAATACTAGTAGTGTAAACAACATGAACACGAGTTCCTGAGTCATCTTTGATTTAAATCTTTTTTTAATATATTTTTTAAAAATTGTCGCTTGAGTTAAGTCTGTTTAAACTGTCGATATAATATATTATGTAAGCTTCTCCATTATATCCATCCATACTACAAATTCTTAATGATACTTAGTTATCAGGCGACGGCGGCATAATGCACTGACCCCAACTATATTTTGCCCAGGGTAGGTAAAGAAGAAGATTTAATTTGGAATAAATGATTAATATCTTAAAGACCGATTTAAATACCTTCATGACACCCATTCACGTGTACTAAGGTCATCGGAAAATCTCAGCTTAGCTACGCCAATGCATTTCACGAAATTTTATAGGAATTCGTTTTCTGCTAGCGCTGTGCGATTGTGGAATGCTTTGCCATTGGTAATCAGACAGGCACAGTCACTCCATGTTTTCGGGAAACTGGTAAAGGAGCACTATCTGACACTGTAACTTGTGATTTCCCATTCATGAGAAGTGTATCAAGTATATGTATTATGTAAGTATCTATATTGTATATTATTTTTGATATATATTATATTTATTTTTTTATTAATTATTGTTTATATATGTATTGTATGTAGATATTTAGTGTATGTCGTTATATGTATATTAAATTAAGTAAGAGCATCGCCATCTTCCCTTTGTTTATTTTTTAATCCTGTCCATCCAAAGGTTGCCTGGAAGAGATCGCTCTTAGCGATAAGGCCGCCCATTGTGCATTGTAATGGAAAACTGTTCTGTTTGTAATCTTTGATATGTGTGTCGATGTGCAATAAAGTTTAATTCTATTCTATTCTATTCTAATATGAGAGCACAATATGTAAATCTGCTACATTAACCTCCGAGTCTTACATACATCTACCAACGTAGTTTATATGACAGAAAAATGCTTTTCTAACTTAAAACAATACCTAGAACGCAAAGAATAAAGTTAATTATGCCAATTAGTAGTTTGTTTTTTAATGTCATTTTTAAATTAATATTTAACATGTTATTAGTTTTTACTCTTGCTTACATGTATCCTTTAAAAATATACATTTTATAACATTAATACTTTTGATGTTTATTGTAATTGTTAATTTTGTAATTCATTTTTAATATTGTGACTTTGAGCATATGACATTATTTTTGAACTATGTTATATTTTTTCTTGATAGTAAATTAAATAGTTTTTTATTCCACTGACATTTGGCTGAATAACGCACGTAGGGGTGTAAGAACTGTGACTCTGTTAATCAACTTATTCATGCAAACAAATGAATTACTTCATTGTAGATTGTTAAACTTTAACTGAAAATATGGCTTATTTAAATGCATCTACGTACGAGTCTACCAGCCACAATTTGTCCCCTAAATTTAGGAGTAAATATCCAGAGTCGCGATACATCGCGCTATGTTAGGGTCTCTACCGACGTACGATTAATGATATTAAGCTCGAGACACATGCTCCTGGCTGCAGCGAATACTAGACATGCACTTTAACTCAATAAAAATAAAGTCTATTTTCGTACTAATAGCAGGCAATACGCTGGGTTTAAGTCTTTCCCCACAGGAGAGTGGTAGCGGAACTATTTGTGTGACGTCACTGTAAGCCTTTTCTGTTACGGATAATTTAAATATATTTGAGCGGTGTTTGATAAGAATATTTATTACGATACTAGTGGTTGCTCGCGTCAATGGCGGTTAATTTATAGCCTTAATGTTATTCAGATATATGTGCTATATTATTTTAAAGTTTCATTAAAATCCATTAGGTAGTTTTTGCGTGAAAGAGTAACAAACATACATGTATACAAACTTTTGCGTTTGTAATATTAGTAGGATTTAGCATACAACAATTAAAATACGTACCTACTTCTCTTAGGTGGTGGTAATATATATATTAGATCTCTATATATATATAAATGAATACTGACTGACTGACTGATTGACTGACTGACATATCCACGCACAGCCCAACCCACTGGGTCTAGAGATTCCAAATTCGGTGCGTAGGTTCCTTGTGAGGTCCAGGGGTGCACTAAGAAAGGATTTTTGGAAATTCACCCTCTAAGGTGGTGAAAAGTTAGTATGGAAATCCGTCATTTTAAAAGTAAAATCCATAAAAATTGGTGTATGGCCTTTCAGTTACAAATTAAGATAGATGTATTTTAAGATTTTTGGAAATTCAATCCCTAAGGGGGTAAAATAGGGGATGAAAGTTTGTATGGAAATCCGTCATTATTTAAGTAAAATCCATGAAAATTTGTAGGTATATAGCGTTTGGGTTAGAAGAAATAATAAGAAAATTTAAATGCTGCCCGAAGTAACTATTCTACGCGAACGAAGTCGCGGGCATAAGCTAGTCTAGTATAAACCAATTTCAGCATCAAAAAAAGCAATCAGCAGCAAATTTCTTTTTATCATACATTTAGAGGACAAACAAGCTGGAGGCCCACCTTGTGGTTAGTGGATACCGTCGCCTATAAACACCTGCAATAACAAGGGAAAAATCACTTCGTATTGCAGATGCGTTCTCATCCTAAGGCCTAAGATGAAATGCCTTCCGTGCCCGGTGATTACACTACCTTTCCCTTCAATCCGAAACACAGCAAAATGTTTCACAGCTGATATAGGAAAGATAATGTGTCTTATAATGTGTCTTATAGTTGACTCGGAAGCATAACTTTAGTTTAAATTTGTTTTAGTTAATAATCAAGAAGCATGTGTATGTCATTCTCACTAAAAAGGCCTTGTGGCGGTGTCGTCTTGCGTCGGGTCGTTACGTTCCCTAAAATATGGTTGAGCGAAGTGATGGCTGATTCTTGCGTCATGCCTGTGAACAGGTGCCGCCAGCGGGGCCTGGTCATCTCATGTTTTCTTGATTGATGTAAACGTAGGTCTTATAATTAGTTGTTATCTTTAGATGGACAATTGTATGACACATGCAATAATAATATGTAATAATTGTTTTTTTTTGTATACCACACATTGTATTCTTATAACATTGTTAACCGGAGAATCTTAAATGTATGCTTACCACTTATATTGAAAGGAATATCTGTAAGTACCTATCTAACAATAACATAAAATTGTGGTGGGTATCAAAATTTAAATTGCTTAGTTCAATAATATGATTAATTAAATTATATAGAAAAGCTTTTCACAAGATAAATAATCCAAATGCGTGGGAGTAATAACTACCCAAACTTTACGCATGTTAAAATGTAATTTAAATTATATTAATAATTATTTATTGACTTGTATTGATGTTTTGAAATCATTACGAAATTGTAAGCTGTGGAGTTTCTTTCGCCATTTCTTCTCCATCTCAGCATAATAATAATTATTCGTCCCGAAATGGTGGTAGGGTTTTGACGATTTAAAAGTACTTAGCAAAGTCCATTTAAATAAAGAGCTTTTTCATTTCATTTCATTTCATTTCATTTCAAAGGTGGTACCATAAATTTATGATTACTAACGTTTATAGATTGGCAGTGAACGACTAGGGCGAGACCAAAAAATGCACCAATGTGTGAGTAATGCGCTTGACTGACAGGCCGACTTAGGCCGTCTGCGCGTACGTGAAATCGTCGCGTCTATCTATCTCACTCTAATATACGCGTAAGTATGTTTTTTCTCTTTCACATTGCCGATCTACAGTTTCCTATATCTATGTGTGGTACCTACCCAGGCGACTCTACATACAACTACCATCTAGTTTACCTATATGTAAATTTAATTATTTCACTAAAGACATTTTAAAATATGACGTCACTAATAATTCTTGGCTACTTGTGCTTCACAATAAGGACGACCACTTATTCTTACCGATTGCAAGTGAAAGTGCTTGAAAAACACCGATCCGTGATCTAGTGATTCCATCGGAGTTAGATTCAGTGATCCTGGTTTCGATCTGGGTACCAATTTGTGCTCGGTTAAGATAGCCAGTCCCTCTGTGGTTGATGGTTCAGGGGAAACTTGATCACATCTTCGGCTTTATCATCACTTACCATCAGGTGAGGTTAAGGCCAAGGAACTCTCTGTCAAGAATTAAAAAAAAACTGTTTTTTACATTCTCGTAACGTAGTAAGTATAGAGGAAGTCTTGTAATCGTCAAAAAATTCTACCTCGAGATATAGACGGATTTACGTTTTGGACCTCCCTGAGTCCAAAAATATTTTTTTTGGAATTATGTTTATGCGTGAGAACGATAACTCGAGCATGCTTTAACTTATTGCAACTAAATTTAACATACGTGGATGACATCAAAATATAAGGTTTCTATCAAATTTTGAGCCGTCGATCACGAAACAACAACTTTCTTAGGAGTAATGTTAGACTCTAAATTGCAATGGGGTCCACATATTGTAAAACTTTCGGGTAAACTAAGTTCTGCGGCATATGCAGTTAAAACTATTAGGCGGCTAACTGATATAGATACTGCTAGAATGGTTTATTTCAGTTATTTTCACAGCATAATGTCTTATGGAATTCTTCTCTGGGGGAGTGCTGCAGATATTAATACCATCTTTGTTCTGCAAAAACGGGCTGTTAGAGCAATCTATCAACTAGGTCCGCGTGACTCCCTCAGAGAAAAGTTCAAGGAGATAAATATTCTAACTGTGTCATCACAATATATATTGGAAAACTTACTATATGTTAAGAAAAATATTATGAATTTTTCCGAGAAATGTCATACGCACAATGTAAATACTAGGAAGAAACACGATTTGGTTGTATATAAAACTCGTCTCCACAGAATAAGCAATTCCTTTATGGGCCAATGTATACGTTTTTACAATAAGCTTCCGACGAATATTAGAGACTTGCCTATTAATAAATTTAAAAAAACTGTAAAATCTAAATTATATAAAAAAGCTTATTACAAGTTAAATGATTATTTAAATGATCCAAATGCGTGGGAGTAAAATCTGCCCAAATTTACGCATTTAAAATTGTAATTTATTCATATTGATATATCTATGGACATGTAATGATGTTTTGAAATCATTACGAAATTGTAAGCTGCGGAGTTTCTTTCGCCATTTCTTCTCCGTCTCAGCATAATAATAATTATTTAAGTAAAATAATTATTTCGTCGAAATGGTAGTAGGGCTTTTGACGATTTAAAAGTACTTAGCAAAGTCCATTTAAATAAAGAGCTTTTTCATTTCATTTTCATTTCATTTCAAAGTTAAGCAATCAAGCACGGTCGATACTCGGACGGGTGACCAAAATTTAACACGCATGTATGAGATCCAAATATAAGGTTTCTATCAACCGTTGAGTCGTTTCCGGTATACGAGAAAGTCAAGGGGAGACCACTCCAGATTTTTTCTGTTATTCTTGGATTTGTTTGATTTTGGAAATCTACAAAACCGATCTATTTTTAAGTGGAAACGCCTTCCTCAATTTTCCCCCACCCACTTAACTTTAAACGAGAATCGTCTCGAGAAAATTAAAAGCAAACTTAACGGAATTAAAGTAATTCGTAGCGACCTGATCCAATGATCCAGTGCAAACAAATCATCTAACTCAATCAAGAGCTATCGATTGTATAAATTAACTTTTACAGGATAAATTTAGGGACAGAATTTTCTCGGTGTCTAAACACTTCTGCGTGATTCGCTGATCGTGCAAAAGGGATTCATCTTACAGTCAAATAGATTTGTAGTAAGATTGAAAGTTGAACAATGTTACGCTTTATTCGTTTACGCTTAGGGCACATTTTCCAATTACAGGCGGCGTCAATCCATATGTGCATAAAAATATTTCGAACCTTATTCATAGTGTCATTAGACTTATTTTGACCCCGATTTGTCCTTCCAGCGTAACTCTTATCCGTTCTTTTATGTAAATGCTCGTGAGATCGCCTTTAAGGCGGCATACGGTGGAAATCTCTTTTTTATATGTGTGAGCATTTGCACGAATTGTACGTTAGATGCTGAAATAATACGAGCAGGACAGGTTATGATCAAATGTAGATTTGTTGTATTTCTTCTTGTCGATGTTGGAAAAACTTTCATGCCAGTGGGTCTGCTTCTGAAGACCGAACATAGTTTATTACCTTTCATAAATTTTATTAAAAGTTACATCATTCATCATTATCATCAAAAACTGTAGCAAATCATACAACGATTGTAAAATTGTTCCCTTATCTCAAATTAATCAAAAAATAATAATATTATGTATACTACAAGTACCCATAACGTGCCCTGTGAAATTATTTTTTTCTACGAACTCAACATAAATTATGGCAGCACCGACAATTAACGGCCAAGTTGGGGAAACGTGTTGTTTTCTCACGCACGCGAAAAACCACTGTGTTGCCCAGGAAAAACAGTTTAATGTTACGTGGCTCAATTGAATCATGCAGGTTGAGGAAAATCTGTCGGGATGCTAGTGATGAGATTACTAATACACGGATAACGGACAATGTAACACTATTTATTGGCGGACCCTTAATTATTAATAAAGTAGCACAAATTTGACGAACAATTGAACTTATCGCAAAAACACACTTTAACGATATAGAGGAATATTTATAGTTACATTGAAAAATCATGTTAATAAAGGTAAGGTAAACATATTTTTAATTTAAAATTACACGATTTACGATAAATAATTCTATTTTAACCTAAAGTTATTTAAAATTTTGATAAGATATGAGCAGTGGATCAAAGTCAGTAGAAGTTCCCAAATTGCAGCGGTTATGGAATATCTTTCATTATAAGTCGTAGCTTCCTACTTTGCACAGTCATCTTTGATAAGATTTCGTGTGCGTCGTTAGGAACGCGTTCCAGAACAGAATTTATGGAAGTTCTAGAGAAGCTGAGAAATAAAACTATTTTCCCCTAAAAAATAGTAAAGATATTGATGGAAATGAAAAACGCTCCATAGATTCTGCGAGAGCGTAAGAAGATTCAGAGATAAGTCTTCGAATTTTCTGCACAATGAAGTTTCAGTTCAAGACTGCTGAGACGCCATGATTGATTGTCGTGCGTTGTATCCAATTTTATTGGAGATCAGCGCAATGTCTTTTGTGACGTAAGAAGTTAAGCTTCTTGCTAGAAAAATGTGTTATAAGGTAACGATGAATTATTAGCAGTGTAATTTAATATTTTTTAATAGCTAATATCTAATATATTTTAATATTGTATATTACAAGGTTGTCGCCAACGGGGCCAAATGAGGCAAATTAATTAACATATTTATTGGTTGTTAATATCAACAGTGTTTGTTAATTAGTTAACGAAATAAAATTTAAATAAACTAGGGAAAGATTTGGAGGTAGAATAGTTGTATGCGTTTTTGGCGACCTATTGTAAACTATAAGACAACTGCCTCTACATGGTGTGTATAAAACGGACACAATATCTATTTCGAAGGTATTTAAATTTGATTATACCACCATGTTTAAAGAACTTCCTTCTATAAACATGGTGGTACAATCGATATGAGCGATCTTTCGCAGACTACAGGATTGCTAATATCATGAATTTATTTGTTTAGCGGTGAACTACGGAAAACACATCCATTTTAATACAAACATCAGTACATACCTATTTAAATATACACATAAACAACAATAAAAATACCAATATACATAGAATAATTTTAATGTATCGCACATCTTCGCTAAGGAACAATAAAACAATACTTATAATGGGCGGTCTTATCGCCATATATGACATGTTCATATTCATTTACTTCTTTTTAAAATGTAATAACGGATACGCCACAAATATCCGTTAGCGCGGATATCGAGTACCTACACCGTCAGGTGGCATTGTAAATCACGCAGGAATAATTTTCCTACGAACGGCGGTAAATCAGAGTCTCTAGGGAACACGTGGGTGCACGCCGTAATTAAACCTTATTGGAATTAAGATTGTGATGGCACTTAGTTTGGTAACTTGCTTCAGATATAAGCACATTTACATGACGTGATGTGGTATTCGAATCGCGGAGGCTTCTTCAACAGAATGAAAGTCGCATACTAATAATATAATTTTGTAGCGTTTTCAGGGTGGGTTAGGAAGGTAGGGTTCACATGCCATCGTCGAGTTGTTTTTGTTTTCCCACCACGGCTAGTTCCAGACGGCCCTTTTCAGGGCACGACCGCGCCCGTATTCCCCCGGGTGTGGTCCGATGGCTGCTCCCGGTGTCCTCGTCAGGAGGACGCGTCAGGTCGAGCAGCCGTCGGTGAGGAGGCGGCCTATAAGGCTGGCGTCGGCCTTTAACTCGAGTCTCACATATCCCTTGCGGTAGGCACCATCCCGCAGGGACAATGCGTAAATGCATTTGACCTCCCAGACAACAAAAAAAAGGTTAGGAAGGTAGGGTAAGGAATATACATATTTACATTCTACATAAATACAATCAAGCAACAAAGTAAATAAATATTACTCTGTGATTACTCTGTGATCACGCATATAACTAATGGAGGAGGAGGATAAATCAAACCTTTTCCGATGTATCTTAAATAGACTAGAGATATGTGTAGTATTCAGTTGCGATAAAATTGCAATTATATTACTTTGAGTATATGGTTTTATTTACTATTATATGTTTTTACACAAATATAATCTGAAAATTTTGGTTTGTAACGTTAGGATTGATCGGAAGAAACTTGTTCTAGAAATAACCTCGCCTTCACATATGGTTTATTAAAATATACATTGTAATTGCGTTCTTTATAAATAATGTAAACTAAAAGAACAAAATTAAACTTATTGAGAGCATAGGTAGCGTGTCATTAAAAAATGTCAATTCTGTACAATTACAGATAGCCTACCTGGGGGTAAGTGGATACCATCGCCTATAAGCACAATAACAAGGGAAAAATCACTTGGTAGTGCAGGGTTGTTGACCCATTTAGGGTCGTCTGGGTAGGTAACACCGCCTTTCTTATTTAAAGTGTGAAGCAGTTCGCTGTGTTTCGGATTGAAGGGAAAGGTAGCCAGTGTAATTACAGGGCACGGAAGGCATCTTAATAAATATCATCTTAGTCCCCATATTGCAAGTCTCTATAGGCGACAGTAACCACTTAACACCAGGTGGGCCGCAAGCTCGCCTGACATTGCATAACATAAAAAAATAGATAGTGAATTAAAACGAATATTAAAAGCAATATTTGCGACCTCTTTAGTAAAAGGGCCAAAGAAAACGCAGCTGGAACCGATTTGTCAAAAACTTTTCAGCGGAAAAACACAAAAAGATAACCCAAGTCCCGGATTCTGCCCACTCATGCTCATGTACCTGAAAACCTCTGCGAGCGAATCTTTTGTGGAAAAAGAAGGAATCATTCGCGGTCCATTGGATTTCACTTAGAGGCTGCAGCGTCCCTCCATTAATAATGTGCGGGCACGTACCTACATACGCAACACGAACATTCTGGAACATTCTGCAAAAATGTATTTGATAGAGCTTGAGCGCCATGAAAAATGTTAGGATACCCGACGGTAGGTAGACACCTATATTAATTTGTTGAGGGTACTCGTTTATTTTTTATACGTGGCATAAAAATATATAAGATGCGTGCTCCACGTAAGGTCGGAAGGGTTCCGTTAGTCGAGGCCGTGAACATTTTTCAAGATAGCCAAAGAATATACAATATACAGTATCTATGGGTACAGCACTGCGTGCGAACTTTCAATAAAGAAAATTTGAAATTTAATTTCTATACATTCTACTTAGAACGGTAGCATGGATCGTCGTATAATGATTTAAAAACACATACGACGAAATTTTTGTCGAACCGATCAATCAATTTCTTTAAACTTCAACTTTTTTAAGGACAGTGATGGTAGGTAAAGTTCGGTAAATAAAATCTGCTTATTAATACTAATATTTTATGGAGAAAGGATTTTATTGTTTGCATTGAATAGGCTCCGAAACTACTGAAACAATTTTGATGACATTTGGTATGTAACATCGTGCCCTGTGGTCCAACACTGTCCGTATGGTCCACTAATAAAACACGTTTCCGTCACTATTTTTATTTGTTGTTATAAACAGGTTCTAAATGGTATATAAAAGGCATTATGAAAATAATATTAAACACACTGTAAAAACTAAACAATAAAACACTTAAAACTGATACACAAGAATATAAAAGGTTTAACAAAAGGTACTTACAATTTTAGTGCCTTGATATAATTTTTGTGTACGTATTATAGTAATATTATGGCCCAAGCCGAGGTCAAGAGCGAGACCCTTAGGTACGATAATAATTATGTGTTCTAGGACACGGTCATCAATGAAATGAGTCAAATAGCCCGAAAATGAACCAAATGTCATGATGAATGATGATTTTGAATTTGATTAATTATTTAACTTTTAAAAATATTGGCAGTAATAATGATGACGATGGTACTTTAACATGGCAATGTTATAGTACCAAGTTACAAGTATAGAGATATTTCGCGATCCTGGGCCTTCCCATGACATGGGATAGGCGGCATTAACGCGAGCGAAGCCGCGGGCGACCGCTACTCGATTAATAAATATGCCATAGTTCCATGCTCGCTCTGCAGTCTTAATAATGTATATCAAATCAAAAGAAAAACATACAAAATTACAAGGTTTTTATTAGGTGTCTGTGCAAATAATTAACCACTCTAAACAGGAAGAGTATAAATTAAGCTTTCACCATAAAGATAACTTTTTAAATTAAGTCATACAGTTTTTTGCTCATACAAGCCATTAAAAAGATTTCTTCACCACGCTAATTGAATAATTTTCTGGCGGGCACTAATCGCTTAGGAAAGCACCTTGGCCGACACGAACATTGTCTAATAACGGGGCCAATAAATAACCCCGTAATAGGACTATTAGCGCAGCAAACTCTGCAAGTGTTTTTCCAACATCCACCTTAATTTTCTGAGAAAAAACAATGGTTTTCTAGGCGTGCGTGCCTCGCTATCGCACGGCAAAAAAGTGCCAAGTTTCACATTTTTCGCTTTCCCGTTAAATAAGGCAGAGTGTGAATAATTTAAGTGCTACGTCCTTCGCGGTTAAAAAATGAACTGGTGCCTTTTCGTTGGCGATAAAATGGGATGGATGAAGGGAGGGAGGGATTTGTGACGGCGCGTAGGTGAGGCGCCGCGTAGCTTTTATTAGACGTGTTTTGCGATAGTAATGCCTTCTTCTGAGAAGATGTGCCGCTTTATGAAGAATGTTTATTATTCTATTGAACATAGAGAACGTTGTAAGTAAAGAAATGGATTAGAGCCGAGGTTTGAGCGAAGCTTCGCCATAAATAAAGACCACAGCGAAGTAACGCTTTGTATTTTCATCGGTTAGTGTGGTTTCCAGAGTAACATACTATATACATACATACATATATAACTCAAAGGTGACTGACATAGTGATCTATCAACGCACAGCCCAATCCACTGGACGGATCGGGCTGAAATTTGGCATGCAGGTAGATGTTATGCATCCGCTAAGAAAGGATTTTTGGAAATTCTATAACTTTCAATAAAAAAATCCCAGTCGCGAATCCCCGCCACAACTCTTGTGAAATTAATTCAAAACAACGAATTTGCCCGGTGCGGTCTCAAACGGAACGTGAAAAAAACTCTAACAATATGGCACCGCGGAAGAGGAGTGAAAGAAACTGAATTGTTCTGAAGTGTACACGGATCCGTTAGTCTTTCTTCAGCGTCTACGTCGTCGCGGCAAAAAGTCCACAATTGGGCGAAAAACTTTTCAGTCTCGAGATGTTGATATCTTCTAATTATGGCATTAAGACTCAGTTTCGTGGTTTCTTGTTTTTTGTTTTCATTTAAAACACAAACAACGAATGGTAATCAAAAATGCTTAGTCGGTGGAATTTTATATAGCGAAAATTACTTTCTTTATGACAAAGACAAGAGCATTTACTAGTCTAACTAAAATAGCATACATACGATCACCTTGTAATCCCATGAAGGGTTGAACAGAAGTTTAGGCAACATTTTGTTACACATAAAGCCACATCTGGCAGTATGGGCTATGCAGTGCCTCCAAAGTGACAGGTTTGTGTTTAGTGCCGCATTTGTGTGGCGACAGGCTGGCACTGTCGCCTACAGAAAAGCGGCACCAAACCCAAAAATTGACAATCGTTCAGTAAACAAACCAACTAAGGACCAGGACAGATGTTACTCTCAAAATCATCTCGGCAGTCCAGGTGTAAAATAGCGATACAAAAAAAATCATTTAATAGTAATTTTTGGTCATGTTTGTAGTGTAGGTGATTAATAAAAAAACAGAATAAATCGCTGTACTACCATTGCTTAAGTTTTTATTGGACAAGTTGTGAAATATTTTACATAAGTTATTTATTTGTACCGAAAGGAACAGACGTTGATGGCCATTGTAAACATACGTGAGTTTCAAAATATTTTTACGTATAAAAGCCACAGAAAATCATAAAGCAATAACATTAATGTTATTCCCGACTGGCTCATTCCGCTTATGCCATTTCTCGCAGAAAATGATCGACAAAGGAAATAAATAACCAGCCGAGGAAGACCAATCACTTGGTTCATTTTAAGAGACCTTTGGCAGACGGTGAGGCGGAGCTTATGCGAGCGGCCCATTAATAACGTGCCTCAACCAGATTTGTCTGCTCAGACGACTCGCGAAAATTACGAGCTCGAATGCTGCACTCATTTTCCACTTGATTGAATCCCGAAGTCTTAGTTGGGTTTCTCAGCAATTGTTTCTTTTACATGCTCTACAGATTTTGCTGACGACTCTAAGGAAGTGCAGAAATAGATTACTTTTGTATATTTGAGCTGCGGTTCGAAGTTGATTCCCTGAGACGATACGATAACTATTAGCATTATATGTATTTAATCGCGCGGGTGCTGAATTCAATCTGCGTCCATCGTGTTGTAGAAAGAGGAGCCAGTATCAAGACTGTGACCCTCCAATCACGTCCACTATCCTTTCACCTTACCTTTCGCACCTTTTCAGACTAATAGCGTAAATTCGTAACTCGCGGGACTATAAAAGCTGCCATATGTCCTAATGTGAAGGTACTAAAGCGTTAAGCAACTTTAGGGACTGACCGTAATTATTTATCCATTCATTTAAATACACATATATCTCAGTACCTTCCTATTTTACGCGAACAAAAGTTTAAGAGAAGTTACTATTCTCAAATAAACACTTCAATTGTTAAGTTTTAATAAACTTCTACCAAAAATACGAAGAATTCAGGCAAATATCTTTACACCCTCCGCGCTACATTCGGCGGACTGGGAAATATTAAAAGTAATTACGCGAAGAATCTGTCCCAAAAACAAACAATTTACGGCCGTAAAGTTGAGAGGACAAAAACAGTGGGCCGCCACCCACCATGAATATCCCTTACCGCGTCCATAACTCCTTATTTGTGTGAACCACCGATTTGTCCCTTAAAGTACCCGAGTTCGGCTGAACGGTGCCGTAAATATAAAAAATATATTGCTTACTTCTTTTTTTATAAAAATCTCAAGCAAATTTTCTCCATCGACTCCATTCCACCTGGTGATAAGCAGAAGTGGAGTCCAAATGTGAAGATAGCTGGTGCGAGAGATAAACCGCCGCGATAGCACCCTCGACTTGCCGACATGCAAGGTGCTTCTTCACGCCTCTTTATATTAGTCAAAGAAAAAAACTGTTTTTTATTCTTCATAGGGTAGCTCTCGGCTTTTATCTCATCTGATGGTAAGTGATGGCTGAATGTGGAATAGAGCTTCACCGAGAACCCGCAGCACTACCAGAGGAACAGGCTATTTTATCACTAATTGTCGGAATACAATAATGCTATTGTGGGATTCGTTTACCCACATTAGTTTTTCGCTGCAGGAGTGTAGAGGGCAGGTACAATCAAAGAAGAAGCTTGCTTGAGAATAATGCCGCCGCCGCGCTTGGAGTGAGAGGGAGATTTCTTTCTTCGTGTTAGTAGTAGTTAGTTCGGAACCAGAGTGCCCACTGAAATTGTGTCACTATATATTCAATTACTTCGTATCGTAATTAGCGCCGTACCTGACACGATGCGCGTGCTTATCGGTGCGGCGCTATGTGCGACCGAAACAGCCTATCTCTTTCCCTCTCACTTCAAAAAACTAGGCATTTCATATACTTTATTACATAAGACACAAACATTATAAGTAAAGTAAACACATTATAAACATAAACACATTAAACACAAGATAACACAAATGAGTAAAACATCAAATAATTAATTAAGTAAAAACAAATTAAACACGATCTTACAGCTAACTTGTAAATTTCACACTTTAAACATAACAAGATAAGAGAAATACTATTTTACATTACTAAGGGGCCCAACAATAACAACTTAGGTCATTTGTAAGTACTAAGGGAACCTAGGTTTTCGCGAACAGCTATTAACATTATTATTAAAAGGAGCTACCTAATGCCTATACTATACATGCTTACTTAGTCATTTTCAACCGACTTCAAAAAAGGAGGAGGTTCTCTATTCGACTGTATGTTTTTTTTCTTCTTATTTTTATATACATACGCATTCTTAAGTTTTTACATTAAAAAATAGGAATAATATACAAATGGGGTCCACGTACGGAAGCCTCCTCGTGGCGAACCCTGGTAACGTGGTGGGAAAACTTTCTCGGCGGGTGTGTGGCTTTTGATGTCAGTGTGTGCCCCCTTGGCATTCGAAGTCACTGCCATCGTCGAGTTGTTTTTGTTTTCCCACCACGGCTAGTTCCCGTTCGCCCTTTTCAGGGCCACGACCGCGCCCGAAGTCCCCCGGGTGCGGTCCGATGGCTGCTCCCTGTGTCCTCGTCAGGAGGACGCGCCAGGTCGAGCAGCCATCGGTGGAGGAATGGCTGCTGGCCACCAATTGGTGCAAGGAGCGCCTAGACGGGCAGCGTTGGGATCACAGAACACAGAAAGAGTTGGAACGGTCTTGTGTAGTTGCGCTCACGTGCGCAGATCCCAAGCCGTCCCGTAATAGCGCACTGAAGGTCAGGGCGGGTAGGATGTTTAGAGGGTATGGAGGGAACACCTTTAGTCCCACATATCCCCTGCGGTTGGCACTACCCCGCAGGGGCGATGCATAAATGCATTTGACCACCCCGTCAAAAAAAGAGGAATAATATACAAATACTGTTCAAATTCGCAGTGTAATTATACTTATATAACTTAAATCTTTCAACAGACGATGTGGTTACCTATAATTGTAAGAGCAGTTAGTTTATGTTAATATTGCTTAGTCTAAGTGTTTCTTTTGTTGGTAATCTGATGAATAAATAAATAAATACATTAATTGATAAGATGGTGCTAGCCAGGTCAACTTAAAAAAAATCCTACCTCCATACAAACTGAGTACAATTTTTTTTTGCCAGGGGATCGAACCCAGGACCTCTGTATCTGATTCCGGTGGACGAGCCACTATACCATGGAGGTGGTTCTCTTGCGACATTCACGATGTTACCTTTATTGCCTTATTTCACCAGCAATATGTATTCTAAAATGTTATTAAAGTCGTGATACAGCAAGCCAACATCAATATTTATGCTACTTAGGTTAGCATCGATATTAAACTACTTAAAATTTGATACGGTTGCCAGAGAATCCCAGCGACGTAGTTCAAGGATGGTGTCTCTGCTAAATTAAAAACGAAATTACAATACTGCGAAGATTAAAGAAACGAACCTACTCGGCTAATGCAATATTGAATTTGAGGAGCCTCCAGTTTGGCGGCAAAAAGAATGGCGGGAGGAAATGAAGTGTTCGATTTACTTTTATTCCGTTTTCGACTACTACAACCAGACTTTGAGATTTATAAGGACTCTTTTAATTGAAGCCTTACCGAAATGTAGAGTATAAGAAGGAGGGTAGGTATTTATTTATTAGCGGCACGCCCCGGCTTCGCACGGTTGGAAAATTTAATTTCTTTAACATTTTAGGATAGGAGTAGAGGGAATCTTTCATTTTTGTATTTGGAAAGATTTGTATGTTTGTAACAAATAAAATTCTCAGTCAAAAATTACTGGATCAATTTTGGTGTAAATGTTGATTAGACGTTAAGAAAGAATATAGGCTGCCTGCCATAACGTGAAAAAAAGGCACGAAGTGGTTAAAATAATTGCTGAAAGTTTGTATGCAAGTTCGTCATTTGTGAAGATAAAACCATGAAACTTTGAATTTAGGCCGTTCATAAGAAATCAATAAATATTCTTTATAGTTTTTGAAATTTTGACCTAAGTGGGGATGAAATAGGGGATAATCCAGTTTGGTGATGAAATAGGAGATGAAAGGTAGCCATGGTTTCTCAACATCTCATTTATATTTGTACCAAATTTCATCAAAATTGGTCAATTGGTTTTTGAGTTTATTATTACAAACATAGAAATCTTTCTTCTTTATAAGAGTAAATAGTAACAGTATAGAAGTATTATATAAAATGTTCTTGCTGTGTTTATTTTATAGGAAAGGGGACAAACAAGCAGACGGTTCATCTGATAGTAGATAATAAGTGATTACCACCGCCATGGAAATTTGCAGCACCAGAGGAATCGCAAATGAGTTACCGGGTTTCACGGAAAAATACGGTCTTGCACTCATATTAATACATTGTACTTATTGAAAAACCCTCGTATCCATTTTTATCTATTAATAGTCTAATTTATTTACCTTTATCTATTCATATATACTGGGCGCCTTGATCTTTGATTCATTCATAGTGATTGTTTTAAATATTATACCTACATAAATTTTATTTTTCTGCACTTCTCTATGTGAACTTTTTATGCCAAGTTTCACACTCCTCCGTGTGCCCATTATATGTTTGACAAGGGTTACAATTTTTTTTTTCAGGTATTCATATTTAGATTTACGTAGTTAACTCAATAATAAATAGCGGGCCTAATGATCAACGAAGATGGCTTGACTTTAAAAAGGTGACAAAAAATTAAAAGAATAAAAATATTTAATGAACATCTCTGCATATGATAATCTTATTATCATCATCATCATCATCATCAACCCGTGTTCGTCCACTGCTGGACATAAGTCTCCCCTAATGCACGCCACTACTCCCGATTTTCGGCCACTCTCATCCAGCTCACTCCAGCCAGCCTACGCATATCATCATCCCATCTTGTCGCAGGTCGTCCTATACTACGTTTACCGAGTCGCGGTCTCCACTCAAAAACTTTACGGCTCCAACGGCCGTCAGTTCTGCGGCTAATGTGACCAGCCCACTGCCACTTCAGTTTGCTAATTCGGTGGGCTATGTCGCTAACTCTAGTTCTCTGTCGGATTACATCATTATTACAATCTTATTATGTTAGATGAAAATTATAAACCCCAAATACTAGATGTTCTTTTCTGCTGCATATAGAAAGAGCGTTCTTAAATTCAATCTCAGCGAGTGAAGTCCAAATCAGTCCTTGTCAATTTGAATGACAATAATTCGTTTGACAGCCTGGTCACCCTACCTCCCCTTTCAATCGTTCTATAATTGTGACATTTGGTCCGCGCCGAGACTGCTTAATGAATATTTATATCGATGTTTATTAAAGAATCAGACAGCGATGTTATCGATGTACTCACTCAATGAAGCCTGAATCTGGTGCGCAGTTTGCGTTGATTTGTATCTGAAACAAAAATATTGACATTACATAGCTGATACTCAAATATTTAATTAACTAAAATAGACTTGTTTTTTGTTGCCCGGTGTAGTTCCTGGTCATGAATAAGACCTTTCTCATCCCGTGGGTGTCTTAAAAGCCGACTTAGGGAGTCTAAACGCCCTGTAAAGATAACCGCACCCAGAGGTCAGTTACGCGGTAACGAGTAACCCATACCCAACCGCATATCCAAAGAGAGTCGGTGTCAAGCAAGGCGGTCATTAAATCTATGTCAAAACCTACAGTAGCCATGCGATTCTGTAAGGATCTCACTTCTCACCTCAAATCTCATTACAAATTACCATGAAAAAGAGATTCAGAAGCGTTCATAGTAAAAAAAACAGGCGTTCGTTCTGAAGAGTTTGTTTGTTTGGTTGGTGGAACGCGCCAATCTCAGGAACTACTGATTCAAATTGAAAAATTATTTTCGACCATTTATCGAGGAAGGCTATATGCCCTATATTATAGAGCATTATAATAACCGATATTAACGCGAGTGAAACCGTGGGTGACCACTAGTTTAGAATAAAAGGAATATTTAACAGCATTTAATAATTTTTGAGCTCTACCAAACTGACGACAATTTCGTACCTGCTTGGGAATCGAACCCAGTAACTCTAGATCCCACCCACAAATGCGGTTTTCGCTGATTTTCGGCTTATAGCGACTTCGTACATGAATTTAATGACTTCTTATTTTGAAAATTGAATGACCCACCAGTCGAAAATTCGCGACAATACGAGTAGACATGGTCGCTCATGGCTGTCAACCTTGCTCCATTAAAGAACCCTTTAAGAGCTTGTCTACTGAACTTGCCTTATTTTATGACCGTACCCTCTTTAAATACACATTATATTAGGTTGGGGAAAAAGTTTTTTCGCATTATAGTATGTATAAACTTGTAATAAAATCTCTTTGGCTATACTATTTGTATCTGGCTGGTTTTGGTATCATTGAAAGTTTAAATTTTAAAGAACATAATTCCAAATTCAAGTTAGGAAAATGTGTGATTTTCATTTGTTTTTCGTACCGCCAAGATGAGTGAATCTAATGAAGAAATTCGATACATTTTAAAATTTTACTACAAAAAAAGTAAAAATGCAACGCAAGCCACGAAAAAAATTTGCGATGTTTATGGACCTAGTGCAATGTCTGTGAGAGTAGCACAAATTTGGTTTAAGCGTTTTCAATCCGGAAATTTTGATGTCAAAGATGCACGTCGCTCTGGTCGCCCTATTACAGATAAAATGGATGCCATTTTTGAAAAAAAAGGAGCAAGATCGGCATGTCAGTAGTTACGACGTAGCTGAAGAACTGGGAATTGACCACAAAACAGTTTTTTTTTTTTTTTTTTTTTTTAATTTATTGGTAAGACACAAAACAGAGTACAGCTAAGAAAGAACAAGGAGAATGTGCAAGTATGACAGTTCTAAACTGCACTCCAAAACATGTATCCTTTTTAAATTAAATTTTCCGTGAGTTAAACATTACAATTTTAAGAAAATTACAAGTTTTACACAAACATATCCAAATATTCAATGCAAGACAAACTTAATTAAGAATATTATTAAGACTCCTCTTGAAGACACCTGGACTAAGATTCATGACATCTATATCGGGATGTTCTTTGGTCAGATCATTGTAAAGGCGGCACATGCTTACTACTGGGTTGTAATAAGAAGTATTATTGCGGTACACTTGAAGTGAAAATAATTTAGGGTTAAGGTCCCGAGACCTATAGCTAGTTATAATGCTAATTGAAGCTAACAAAGATGGGGAGTCGATTTTATAGTGAAGAATTTTGTGTAGATAAATAAGCTCACTGCGCTTTCGTCTGATTTCGAGTGTATTCATATGAAATTTATTTAACCTATCCATATAAGAAGTTAATTTGCGAGACAGCCCCTGTCGAAATGAAAGACATTTTATGAATTTTCTCTGAATACTTTCTATGTGGTTACTATGAACAGCATAGAAAGGTGACCAAATAACTGCACCATACTCTAAAACACTACGCACAAGAGAATTATATAAATATATGAGACTGTGGGCATTTTTAAAATGTTTAGTGTTTCGAAGGACGAATCCCAACATTTTTGAGCCTTTATTATAGATGTGGTCGTATTGATCACGAAAAGTCAATTTTTCATCAAATATAATTCCTAAGTCCTTAGCACGATCCTGACGATTTAGCTTTTGCCCATTAAGAGTATAGTCATAACAAATCTTGTTAATTTTCCTAGTGAACGTCAAAACGAAACATTTATTGATATTTAGTGACATGTGATTGTCCATACACCATCTAGCCACAGAATCAAGATCGTGTTGTAAATTCTCTGCATCATTAAGAGTGGCTATCTCGGAGAATATTTTTAAGTCATCCGCATAAAGTAAACTGGGGCACTTTAGTCTTTGAACAAGGTCGTTAATAAATATGATAAAAAATAATAAAAAAAAAAGTTTTGGCGCATTTCAAAAAAACTGGGTACACAAAAAAGCTCGACATTTGGGTACCTCACGAGCTCACTGAAAGAAACCTAATGAACCGTGTACTTATTTGTGATTCTTTATTACGACGTAATGAAACCGAACCATTTTTGAAGAAGCTGATAACTGGTGATGAAAAGTGGATCACGTACGACAAGAACGTGCGAAAAAGGTCGTGGTCAAAGGCCGGTCAGGCTTCACAGACTGTGGCGAAACCCGGGTTAACTCGCAACAAGGTGATGCTGTGTGTGTGTGGTGGGATTGGAAGGGCATTATTCATTATGAGCTGTTACCACCAGGCAGGACCATCGATTCTGAACTCTACTGCGAACAACTGATGAGATTAAAGCAAGAAGTTGAGAGAAAGCGGCCGGAATAACCCACAGAAGGGGTGTGGTTTTTCATCATGCTAGACCTCACGCATATTTAGCCACTCAGCAAAAATTAAGAGAGTTTGGCTGGGAGGTGTTAATGCATCCGCCGTATAGTCCTGACCTTGCACCTTCTGATTTCCACCTGTTTCGGTTTCTTCAGAATTCTTTAGGCAGTGTCAGGTTAACATCACGAGAGGACTGCCAAAACCACTTGTCGCGGTATTTTGACCAGAAGTCCCAAAATTTCTATAGCAATGGGATCATGTCCCTACCTACAAGATGGCAAAAAGTTATCGAAAAAAATGGTACCTACATACTTTAGTTAAATGTAAATTTATAAACTATATTAAAAAATGTTTTGAATTTTCTTAAAAAATGCGAAGAAACTTTTTCCCCAACCTATTATATTGTCCAAAGTGCCAAAATAGAGGATTTTAAGAACAAACTCTGCGTTATGACGCGTTGTCCCCGGATCGAACTTATTATAATATAAATCGAAAAACCGACTTGAGTGACAGCCGTATATTCACTCTGGCAATTAAAAGGGGTGCCACGGGGGCGAGGGAGCCGTCCGGATTAAGGACACTATTATTATTAGTCACCGATAACCCACGCTTTGTTCGGATATTTCCAATAAAATTATGGATGGATCGATTCTTACCGAATAGGGATGACAGCTGAAAATTCTGTTTTGTCCGTCAGAATACGAAAAAATCGGGAGTGGTCTCCCCTTGACTTTCTCGTATACCGGAAACGACTCAAAACTTGATAGAAACCTTAGATTTTGATGTCATACATGCATGTTAAATTTTGGTCACCCGTCCGAGTACCGACCGTGCTTGGTTGCTTAACTTTCATGATCGACGTCTCAAAAGTTGATAGAAACTTTATATTTTGATGTCATATATGCATGTTAAATTTGGTTGCAATAAGTTAAAGCATACTCGAGTTATCGTGCTAACGCACAGACACACAGACATAATTCCAAAAAAAAATATTTTTGGACTCAGGGAGGTCCAAAACGTGTAAATCCGTCAAAATGTCGAGGTCAAATTTTTTGACGATTACAAGACTTCCTCTATACTACGTACGAGAAAGTAAAAATATTGAACACTTATTTTTTCTTTTATCACGTAAACATATGATGACGGCGATACAGTCCGTTGAAAAGACGTGTGACGTTACGTCATGGTCTCATTCCTCCACACTTGAACTTGGTGCTCTATATTTTTAAATATTTACTTTACTGATTCGATTTAGCAAAAATACATGTCTAATTTTGTTGGTAAAGTATCTGAAGGACTTAATATAATTTTTAAAATACTACTAATTCATCATCCCAATTTCAGTGTAGACTATTAAGGTATATAACTTATCTAATAATATTACTGATAAATAGTTAATTCATATGCATATCTTATCTACCTAATTACATACAAAAAACACAACTTAGGTATAATATGCATATCTTATAGATAGAATTGGATACAGATCAGAGTAATAGGCTATACTGTTCTGTTAAACCAATATTAAGATTGTGTTTTCCTTATTGAGATTGACGTAAATGCGTCGTTTGAACCGTAAAGGATTTACTGAAAAAACTTGTGAAACGTACTTGTAGAGGGGATAAGATAACAGTCACAAACGATTGAACTGAACAATACATATACAGAGACATAAAAACGTTCCTTAGTTTTTGTTGTAAATCCTTTATTGCACAATAAAAATAACAATAGAAATATAGAAAAATACACTGAAAAAATCGACCTGCCCCAAGCGGGAATCCAACCTACCATTTTCCACAATCCGGGCGGCTACGTTAACCACTACGCCACCAGGACATTGCTTTCGCTATCGAAATTTTATCAGTGCTTGCTGCTTATGTTTTTTGGTAAACATTGTTTCAACAAATCTTTGAAATTTGCACTTCTAAGATCTGAACGAAATATTTTTCCATAATATAATTGAAATATAGTAATATAGACATGTAAAAACGTTCAGTGTTATATACATATTTGTGTAACGTATTATAAACGTACCAATTACCTATATAATGATTGATTCTTAGATATAATAGAAATCTCCAACAAACTGATGGCTACCATTGCCATGTAAACTAAGAAAGGCTACTCGTTTCTTTGTCGCACAATCAAGAAATGGAATTCACTGCCAGCACACGTGTTGCCTCCTACATACAAACCTGGGTCATTCAAAAGAGGTGTGAGGAAACACCTTGGAGGTCGGCAAGGCAAGGGTGGCTACCGCGGCGGATTAGCTATCTTCACATTTGGACTCCACTTATGTTCATCATCAGGTTGAATGGAGTCATTTGGTAGACCTTTTTATAAAAAAACGCTCGAAGTGCCTTCCATAACGAAATTAGTTTAATCGAGAAGTGGCTATCATTTGCACGAAGCCATCAATCATCGGACTCGATAGTGGCGAACATTCGCCTGCTGCACATCTGTGGCTCGCTCGTTCGTCATAGCTAGACATCTACAAACCCCAGCACCCTTACTCTACACACATAGAGCACATTTTCAGTTACCACAATAAAACTGCTGAATAATTTCGCTATCAACAATAAAATTCGTCAGCCATTTTGAATTTAATGTCAATCAAATTGTTACTATCTTACATTTTATCTGAGTAAGCAAAATATAAACCTTATTACTATAGATTTAAGTGTTATCAATATGCCTAACATTTATGCAGTTAACCTTTTATGTTTATTTATAAGAACATGTGTGAATTTAACAACGTATGATGAAGACAGATAATTTTTGTCAACATTTGGGTAACACAATACCACATTGTTCTCGAGCCTTTCGACGCTTATTCAATGAAACTGACATGTGACAAATGAATAAATATTTGGAAGTTACTTTGAAATAAAATCTCAAAGTATAATGATCACAAAATATTACTTAGGGGAGAATAACGCACCTCTTTAGTTATACTGGCTAATAAATTACAATTCTTTAAAAGATATCGTTGTGTACTAAATATAAACAAATTTGGTGGAGTATTAGCAAGTCTGTTTTATGTATAGTATTATACATTTTAATTTGTGTAATAATTATGTATTCATCAAAACTCTCTTATGTAGGAAACTTATTCACTTTGTACATACCTATATCCTACCTGTTGACAGTGTTATTCTTTCCTTTTTTGCGTCAAAAAACTTTACGCATACTTTGGGGCAGGTGGAGTAACCCCAAAGTCATTTGGGACTCACCCTGTCAGAGCATACTCACTAAGGCGCCGGCCCCACTGCATGTGGTCCAACGGTCAGAGTTCCGAGTTCAGCGTTCCGCTCACAGCGTTCACTGTAATCTATGCGGTGGCTTAGAGTCCTACACATACAAAAGCAGTTAGACCGCGACGGTCAATGCGCAATTGTTTACGCGCAACGTGGAACTCGGAACTCTGACCGTTGGACCGCATGCAGTGGGGCCGGCCCCTAAAAACTGAAGTTATCCTCTAATTCGTAGCTTTAGCACACACACCCGAGTCCACTGGGGGAAGGGAACTTCTACGGAACAGGATAGATGTTCTCCCACAGAAGAAGCAATATCGCAAGTGACGGAGTCCCACTCCGCCACCCGCGCCCCAGTGTTATTCTTCCCTAGCGTAGTATTTTTAGGTACCAGATCTCCACAAATTCAAATTGTTTTTTTTTTCATTAAAAGGTCAATTAAACTCCATTCCACCTGAAGGTAAGCAGAATTGGAGTCCAAATGCGAAGATAGCTAGCGCGAGAGATAAACCGCCGCGCTTGCCACGCTCGCCTTTCTGACCAGCAAGGTGCTTCTTCACGCCTCTTTTGAATGACCCAGGATTGTCGGAAGGAGGGAAAACGTATCGTATTATTGCTTTCTATGTAATTTATTAATCACAAAATCAGTCTTTATTGTAAATGTACATCGCAGCCATCATAGATAAAATAAAAATAAATTGCTGGCCTGAGTTTAACCATTTGTGACTCACATCCCCTGTACGAGTACTTTTTACTAGTTTTTCAGAGACTCCTTTACGACTCATTTACGTCAATCTCAATAAGGAAAACACAATCCTTATATTGGTTTAACATAACAATATCGTCTTATTCTAAGGGCGACAGGCTGGCAACCTGTCACTATTTTGGGGGTACTGTATAGCCCATACTGCCAGATGTGGCTTTATGTGTAACCAAATGTTACCTAAAACTCTATTCAACCCTTTTTGTGATTATGAGCGTGATTATATGAATGTATGTATATCGTCTATTAATCTGCTCAATTGTATCGACTATCTTATGTAGGGGCCGTGAGTTTCCCCACGGTGCACTTCGACCCAATGGGATCTTTTGTGTCTCCCCAGTCTCGTTCACTCTTGTCGCTCCTTGAATATACAAGCCATCAGTCTAACTATATCCATTGGCTTGAATAGCCTGTAGTCTTCTGGCTTTGGATAAGCCAATCCCAGGATATTTATTCTAAACCTGGCTATGGAATCACAGTCACATAGTAGGTGTTTCAAGGATTCCCGGTTATGCCTGCAATTTGGATGGTATCGACTTAGATTATCCTTTCCGTCAAATGTGTATCCACGTAAATGTATAATATATGCATGTTCGTAGAGATTTTCAAAAATTAATTTTACAATTTTTAACGCCACACTAATTATATGATCATGTAACAAATTCCTTCTATATTTGCTATTGTACACACAAAACATAGTTGTAACTAGAAAAAAAAACATGTACAAAGGTGAGCTTATCACTAATAAGACGTCGCTATCTATAATAGTTGCTTTATGAAACCGCCAAAAATAAATATCGTATTTAGTCCATTTACTACGCATCGGCCCAAAGCCGCGTAGCTGTCAATCGCGCGGAGTCAGTATGCGGCGCGCGTACGGAACCCGCGGTAATCTAATTGCGTGCGCGGCTACAATGACGCGTGATTGCCCGCAGGCGGAACCCTAATTCTGTTTGGGATGCACGATTCTTCCTCTTCGTTTGCTTTTTGAGGGTTAAGGGTTGGTGCGTGTATGTGCTATGGTTATTTCTTATAACAAATCAATGACAACCAGGACATACCAAATTCATAGTAAGACGGAGGGTCACTCTCACGCATTTTAGTGCTCAAGAATCTTACGATAAATGATTCTGTTGCAGACCAAAAGAATGTTTACATTATCGGCTAGAACCATCGAAATAGTAAAACTTTGTAAAACAACTATTTCGATGGCCAGATCGCTCTGTTTCTACACTATTTATCGCAACGACAAGAATTAGCAGGCAGTTTCAAACCGCAGCAGTTATTAGCGTTCTCCTCTCTTCCTCCTGGATAAAACTTAGGCAAGCACATAACTGTACGAAAAAAATTTTGATTGAAAAGAGAGCTGACAGCGATCTGTAATTACAGAAGCGAAGGTTGTTCGAAATGCCTGGAGTAAAGTGTCGCTGAAGTTCTAATTTAATTTTCTTTTCCAATATCTTTCAGTACACCTGTTTCTACCACGTAGGAAAGCCTAGTAGTCAGCAGGGATCTACAGTGGCGAGGATAGAACTTCCTCTGATTCCAAGAACTTCCTCGAGGAGTTCTGCCCAAATTATTAGAGAAATACGAAGTGTGTACCTACTTTAAAGATGTGCTTCATTGTGACCTTAGAGTTGATAAGGTTGGCGATGCACATATCGTCACCTCCACGGCAAACTTACGAATCTGCAGTTTTTGTAAATTTGACATATCTAAAAAAAATTGCACCTTATGTTGTACTACATAGGTGTGATCCATTCATTGTATTTAAAAACAGCAGGATTTTGAAAATCAAATGTATCTAAGAATTTATTACATCTGCATCATAACAAAAGTTATTATCAATTTAATGTTTCAAAACGCTCTCCTGTAAAATTTGTTTTTCGCAGTTTCGTAAGTTTACCATAAAGGTGACGATATTATGAGAAAACTCTTGCCGTACTCATGACCTCAATATTAAAGTATTCTTAAATTACAACATTTTTAAAATGCTTTCCGTTACAGCTGCAACTGTGGTCTTCCACAACCTATACCTTTAACGCTAAGGTTCACGCACCACTTTACTCCTACGTTGTAGTTAACCGCATTACATTAAAATTCTCACCAAAATATCGCAAGTAAACAAACGACAAAAGCGTTTCCAAAAGGGAACAATGTTTACATTTTACGCGGCAAAACAAAAAGTATATGGAGGAGGAGTTTAACCTAGCTCGAGAGGAGGGCTCTCGCGTCGAGTGCGAGCTGCGGTGCAAGCACGAGCGGCAGCGGGAGCGGCTGCGGGCAGAAAGGATACAGGCCACAGATTTAATGATACAAAGAGATAATCCAAGCCGGCGTTTAACTTGTGACAAATGTATGCATGTGGGCATACATTTCCGCCACTACGCCTTCCGATAAAGTCAAGTAAATACGTAACTCAGCGATTCGACCGATATCCTTTGCGGCTGTGCTTAACTTTCATCGCTTCACAGTCCTTAAGATGGGCGCAATGAATAGTGTATATTACGGCATGCTCAACTAGAACCATGTTATGTAGTACGGCCGCTGATCGCGACACTTGGTCTTTCTATGAACTGAGCGATTCGACCGATCTCCTTAGATTGATAGATCTGTGGTACAGGCTGTCTAAGTAAGCTTTCTTGTATACTATAATAGAAACAATATAAATAGTAAATAACAATATGTTACCGTATGTAATTTACCGTTGATTGCCCAGAAACCTTAACAAACTATTTTAACTCGTGCTCTTCCAAACTTATTCAAGCGTACCTACCTTCCCTACATCAAAAGGGCTAACGGGGAAATTACTATTTTGTACAGTTTATCATCGTAATATATTTATAAAATTAACTTTAGGAAGGTACAACAAATTAACTAAAGAGTTTTAACCAAAGAATGTAAGCCAGCCATTTATCTTTTTTTTACATTTTTTTGTTGTAGTTTGTAAAGAGGTTTTTTTAATATATAAAAATTATCTTATCTTGCTGTGTTTAGTATTAATGAACTTTATGATCAAATTGTGTATTGTGATCAATAATTTAAATTTCATGTAGGAAATCTGTAATATGTTTATGTAGCAATAAAAAAATAACTTGTGATTATTACGAGTGGTTTTTAACCACCCCCGTTTTAAATGAAATTAATGTTTTAATGGAAAAGCTATAAGTTAAACTAACCCTTTTAATTGTTCTATTTTGGTTTTATTTTTTATATGTACACATAAATATGGGCTGTGTCTACGATAGTTGCCTGAAATAAAGTTATTTTATTTTATTTATTTCTTTATAAGTATACCTGGACTGTTGAGACACAATATTTTGAGTGTAACGTTTGTCCTGGTTGGATTGTTAATTTTTGGGTTTGGTGCCCCTATACTGCAAGCGACAGGCTGGCAATCTGTCACTATTTTGGGGGGTACTGTATGGCCCATACTGCCAAATGTTAACTTTGTTTGTAACTGAATGTTACCTGAGGCTTTGCTCGACCCATTTTAGGATTGTGAGCGTGCTTATATGTTTATATGTATTTTTCATTCTAGCATACATACATACATAAAGTCGCGCCATGTCTTCCCCGTCCCTCCTGCATCTTTGCTTACAGTCCTCTACCCTGTCAAAATAAAGTCCACACAGCCCTAGAAAATAATAGAATGCTGAGTCGAGATGACTCACTTTTTTCCAAGAAATAACGTCTATTGAGAAGGTACTGTGGGTGTGTTTTTGAATGAGTCCAAAGGGGAATTTCACATTAAATAAAACCGTTAAAACGATGCCGATGGAAATAATTGAGTGAAACATTTCTAAACTTATGTTCTTATGTTCTTAAAGTTTATACTTCAAGAACATGGAATACTTTTGTATTTCAGTAGATATCGAAAATTGGTATCAGCAAGCGGAGCTTATATAAATGGGTTAAAATAATTCAGAAAGTAAGAAAATCGACTGAAACGACTATTTTTATTTATTACTAGACCTCCGCCCGCGACTTTGTCTGCGCATTTATTTATTTTGCCATTAAATATAGTCTACTCATGAAAAAGTACCATTCTAATAGTCAAAGAATTATTAATATTGGTCCAGTAGTTTTGAGCCTATTCATTACGAACCATACATACAAATCTTTCCGCTTTGTAATATTAGGTTGGGGACAAAGTCTTTTCGCATTATAGTATGTATAAACTTGTAATAAAATCTCTTTGGCTATACTATTTGTATCTGGCTGGTTTTGGTATCATTGAAAGTTTAAATTTTAAAGAACATAATTCCAAATTCAAATTAGGAAAATGTGTGATTTTCATTTGTTTTTCGTACCGCCAAGATGAGTGAATCTAATGAAGAAATTCGATACATTTTAAAATTTTACTACAAAAAAGGTAAAAATGCAACGCAAGCCGCGAAAAAAATTTGCGATGTTTATGGACCTAGTGCAGTGTCTGTGAGAGTAGCACAAATTTGGTTTAAGCGTTTTCAATCCGGAAATTTTGATGTCAAAGATGCACGTCGCTCTGGTCGCCCTATTACAGATAAAATGGATGCCATTTTTGAAAAAGTGGAGCAAGATCGGCATGTCAGTAGTTACGACGTAGCTGAAGAACTGGGAATTGACCACAAAACAGTTTTGGCGCATTTCAAAAAAACTGGGTACACAAAAAAGCTCGGCATTTGGGTACCTCACGAGCTGACTGAAAGAAACCTAATGAACCGTGTACTCATTTGTGATTCTTTATTACGACGTAATGAAACCGAACCATTTTTGAAGAAGCTGATAACTGGTGATGAAAAGTGGATCACGTACGACAAGAACGTGCGAAAAAGGTCGTGGTCAAAGGCTGGTCAGGCTTCACAGACTGTGGCGAAACCTGGGTTAACTCGCAACAAGGTGATGCTGTGTGTGTGGTGGGATTGGAAGGGCATTATTCATTATGAGCTGTTACCACCAGGCAGGACCATCGATTCTGAACTCTACTGCGAACAACTGATGAGATTAAAGCAAGAAGTTGAGAGAAAGCGGCCGGAATTAATCAACAGAAGGGGTGTGGTTTTTCATCATGATAACGCTAGACCTCACACATTTTAGCCACTCAGCAAAAATTAAGAGAGTTTTGCTGGGAGGTGTTAATGCATCCGCCGTATAGTCCTGACCTTGCACCTTCAGATTTCCACCTGTTTCGGTCTCTTCAGAATTCTTTAGGCAATGTCAGGTTAACATCACGAGAGGACTGCCAAAACCACTTGTCGCGGTATTTTGACCAGAAGTCCCAAAATTTCTATAGCAATGGGATCATATCCCTACCTACAAGATGGCAAAAAGTTATCGAACAAAATGGTACCTACATACTTTAGTTAAATGTAAATAAAGTATATTAAAAAATTTTTTGAATTTTCTAAAAAAATGCGAAGAAACTTTTTCCCCAACCTATTATGAAGAATATTTTTTTATATAAAAAGATCAAATGACTCCTTTCCACCTGATGGTAAGCAGAAGCGGAGTCCAAATGTGAAGATAGCTGGCGCGAGAGATAAACTGCCGCGCTAGTCACCGTCGCCTTGCTGACCTACAAAGTGCTTCTTCACGCCTCTTTTGAATGACCCAGGATTATAGGAAGGATTGGAACACGTGTTCTGGCACTGAATTCCATTTCTTGATTGTGCGATAAATAAACGAGTTGCAAAATTTCTTAGTTCGCGTTGGAATGATAGCCACTTTGGTCGGTGACAACAAATTTAATATTGATGGCTAATTATATAGACAGATAAAAACGTCTAGGCGTTACATTATATATTTTCAAGTAATTTTTTATTATTATTTTGGAATAATATGGAATATATTATCTATTAAATATGGACACTTGCAATACCAGAAGTATAGATGTGCGTTGCTGACCACAACATTATTTTACATTAGTTGTAAAATGACGAATTATTGTTTCGTTATGATAAAACATTGTAAAAGTAACCATTTTTAAAATATCTACAACTATAGTGTGTTTTTTCTTTGCAGGAGTAATAATAAATGATATATTATTAGGTGTATTTTTCTCATGGCATCTTGATTGTGTTCTGAACAAGCAATACGTAAGTTATTACTCGTGCAGGATCAATTCATCACAAGACAGGAAGGTGTAGCAAAATAAACTGCTTCCAGGTAACATTACTGCCAAAAATCTACACTTACCTATGACGTTATCTTCGCTTCCGATACAAGAAAACTTCTTCGCTAAGCACCAAAACAGTCCTCAGCATTCGAAAATCAACCTTTTCGTCCAACACACAAAGTCTAATGTTAATAAAATGTTATCTTCGACACAACTTAGAAGTAAACAACGATCGAAAACTCGTTATTTTTAACACGAAGCGTGAACTTTATTATTATTGTGATTAGTGGTTATATTAAGCTGACGATTATGTGCTTTAATTAGGTAGTTATCGAGTAAAATATTACTACTTATTTATTGGCTTATAAACAGCTTGAAGTACAGTTATTATCATAAAACTACTATAACTCACGGAGATTATATTAAGAACTACGATTAAATGTTGGCTATGATATCCATAAGAAAACTAATTCACTACACTTTATATTCACTTAAGTTCAATCGACAAATGTTTAGCGTTTATAAATCACAACAAAAGTAGTGTCGCGTCGGTCGTACGGTCGTGTCGCAGTCGTCGCCGTGGGCGGGCGGACGCCGCGGTTGCTGGGCGGCAAGTGATCGCTCCTGGGGCAGACGGCTGATTTAAACCTGCTCTCCGTCTACATAAAGTTCTAGACATAGATAGTTTGCGAATTAAACTAATTGATGCTTGTCCTGATTGTACGCGACGTAAGTTGACTTACGGGTGGCTTCGACCCGATGATAAAAGGAGTAAGCTTAAGAAGCAGAATTAAGCTTACTTAAGTTTTGTTGAGCAGTTATTATTGTTAAATTACTAAGAAAAAAAATATTTACGCGTTTGTAAACGCTAAAATTATTCCAAAATTACTAAGAAGTTTGGATCATGATAGGTAATTATTGTTATTTCAAAATATATACCTAGAACTTAATTTACTATACCTGCTATATTTTTTTAAAAAGATAATATTTTTTGGGACTTGAGCAGATTTGTGACTATATTTAGCGTGTAGAGTTGAAGTCCCCATTAGGTCTCCACTCAGTCAGCTACAAATGACTGTCAATTTCCATGATTTTGCGTTTCTTTAATAAATAGTTCTGACAATGTCGACGTATGTCTTTTTACACACTTAGATATTAAGGAATAAAATAAATAGTATAAAAATACGTATTCTAAAAAGCTTTCATGCAAAGCTGAATTTTAACAGGCAAGGAACTAATAAGTACTTACAGATAATTATGGAAACTGAGCAGCGAACACATTTCCATACTTGAACCATTCAATTCTTATAACAGTACTACCTCCCTCTTAAAGCATTGGCGCTAACATTCCAACGGTATGATTGGAATATTACTAGTTACTAGTGTGACAATGCCATGTGTAAACCCGAGTTAATACATTGAAGTAATAAGGGCCCACAGGCCAATAAAATACTTTTTTATTGGTCTGAGTTTGGTCCTTCCTCCTTACCTTAATAGATGAAACACACGGTTGTTACAAGCTAAAATATACAACACGCGGTCACCCTTCTTACAATCCTGGGTTATTCAAAAGAGGCGTGAAGAAGGACCTTGCAGGTCGAGGAGAGGGGGGTGGCTAGCGCGGCGGTTTATCTCTCGTGTTTACGCGTTCTTCTATAGTCGTAATGTTTTGGCACCAAGTGGTAACCGTTCACTTAGTGCTCTAATTTTGAAACTGGCACTATGCTCCACACGACCTCCTTGGTAGCAGCGTGCATGTAGCTTGTCACGCGGTTGACAAGTCATCTCACAATACAGTCGTTCTCTGGTCGCATCAGAAGACGAGTCTCGTTGGTCTTCTACCGTTTTTCGCCATCCGCCGCGCCTCATCATTCGCATCGCTTTTGCATTGATGTGTCGCCGCACCTAGTCACCCGAACATCTGCTGCGCCTCTGTTTGCCGAGGAGTGGCTTCAGGTAAGTGCGTGTGACTTGTTTGTTTGTTGCTATAGATAAGTGTAACGCATCCGCATCACCATCTCGCACCTGCTATCTTCGCATTTGGACTCCACTTCTGCTTACCATCAGGTAGAATGGAGTCATTTGCTTGACCTTTTTATCAATACTAATAGTATAAAGAGGAAAGATTTGAATGTTTGTTTGTTTGCATTGAATAGTTTCCGAAACACTGGACCTATTTGAAAATATCTTTCACATTCAGAATCCTACACTAAATTATCCCTGATAATTACACTGGGCCTCATCCAATAGTATACCTCATAGCAAGGCTCTAGGGCTCATGAAGAGAGGTATGCTCGGAGTTTCTCTGCATGATCATATCAGAAATGATGAGATCCGCAGGAGAACCAAGGTCACCGACATAGCCCAAAGAATTGCGAACTTTAGTGACAGTGGGCAGGGCACGTTGCGAGGAGAGCTGACGGTTGTTAGGGCAAAAAGGTTTTTTACCGGGAGACGGAAACTTTGGCAGGCACACGATTTGGTGAAGGTCGCGGGAAGCCGCTAGATGCGAGCGGCGCAGAACCGGTCGGGTTGGAAATCCTTGATGGGAGGCTTATGTCCAACAGTGCGCGTCTCGGCTGATGATGATGATGATGATGTTGATGATTATCCCTGACGAACTTAAACTATTTGATTTAAAAAAAAACTCCATGTTAACGAAGTTATAAACCATATTTCAAAATTCAATAAAATAAAATTTTCCTCCGTGTGTGAAGCTCACGCCGCTCACGCCTCATTTATCATTGGGTAAGATAAGACGAAGGCCAAGAACTTCTCAAGGCAGCGGTAAATATATTCACACCATTATTGGACCTTATGAACTTCGACATAAGATTGAAAACGAATCAATTATGAAAACTGCTTATGACTACTTTCTCTTACCCAGCTCCCAATTTATTTGGAGTCGGTGCAGTATGTATTGATATCATAGATTTATAATTACTGATTATCTATGATTGATATCAACAAAACTGCTCTAGGTATTGACATTAGATTTTGAAGGCCGGCCGCCTGTCTATTAACCAACCCAGACGTGTTTTACGAAGCGCGCGGGATAGTAGATTTACAAAATTCGGTCACCCATCCGAGAGCCGACCGCGCATTTAATAGCTTAGCTTCGTAATCGTTATGAAGAACGTACGACCGCAGAACCATCGACCTTAGGTACCTACATAACATACCCACCTAAGCTTTATAGACTGCAGGGAATTTTATAAGTGCAAACTACCATAAATCGCAGTCAATCTAAACAAATTACATCGGCGTTAAACTCCAATCCGCAATTACAACTAGCGCCCCAACCCGATAACTGCATTTTAAACCAATTTCTCCCCCGTCGCATAGTTTTACGGCGTGTAATCCAACAGTCGAGTGACTCCATAACCGGACCCTAACTCTGCTTTATGGCGAAATAAAAATTTTATTTGTCCAAATACTGTGGCCATCATTATGGTACAGCGGGCCCGTTTATGGGCGCTTGTGACTAAACACCTTGTAGTTAAGTTGTTAATTTTATTGGTTTTCGAGTTGTGTTTAATAGGCGCGTGACTTTGTGATTTACGGAGCATTTTCTTCATGTCAAGGGTGAAAACAAGTAGCAGGTTTGGATTCTAACCCTCTTAAAATTGTTAGTTGAAAGCTACGTATCAGGAATTGTGAATACAATTAGTTTTTTATACGTATACGTAGTATAGAGGCAGTCTTGTAATCGTCAAAAAATTCGACCTCGAGATTTTGACGGATTCACACGTTTTGGACCTCCCGTCCAAAAATATTTTTTTGGGAATTATGTCTGTGTGTCTGTACGTTAGCACGATAACTCGAGTATGCTTTAACTTATTGCAACCAAATTTTATATGCATGTATGACATCAAAATATACGGTTTCTATCAACTTTTGAGTCGTTACCGATATACGAGAAAGTCAAGGGGAGACCACTCCAGATATTTTTTTCTTGTTTTATAAAAGTCATGAAAATTGATAAATAAATATTCTTTCTCCTATAGGTATAACGTTCATCATGTTTGTATAATTTTATTTAGCAAGCGCCTTATCGATATTAGTCATTTACGGTCATCATAACATACTTTATAATACGATCCACTACTGGGACCAAAGGCCTTGTCATCGAAGGAGGTTTAGGCAGTAGTCCACCACGCTTGCCCAATGCGGATTGGTGGACGAAGACCTACCGCTTTGCTGATCCATTAGTCGCCTTCTACGATACCCATTTTATGGTGAGGTGCTATTCTTCTCTGTTGGCATCACATGGCCATTATGACATGGTTAACGTAACATAATATGTTTTGTCATCTAACAACTTAAGCTTTAGTCGAGGTCGCTCGAATCTGGAGCAGCCCGAACTGTGGTAGTACCTCCACCTTACAGAAGACCACAGTCAAATAACACTACATTTTTGTGTGGTTGTGTTTCTGTAGGTGAGTAAGGTCGCCAGAGCTTCACGGGTAGGGAAAGGGACTAGGGTTGGCAACGCGAGAATATTACGTCAGTATTGCAAGCATCTATAGACTACGGTGGCTCCTTACCATCAGGCTGGCTGTATGCTTGTCTGCAAACCAATTTAATAATAAAAAAAATCGGGAGTGATCTCCCCTTGACTTTCTCGTATACCGGAAACGACTCAGAAGTTGATAGAAACCTTATATTTTGATGTCATATATGAATGTTTAATTTTGGTCACAAATCCGAGTACCGACCACGCACTTGGTTGCTTAACTTTCGTGATCGACGAGTTGATAGAAACCTTATATTTTGATGTTATTACATGCATGTTGAATTTGGTTGCAATAAGTTGAAGCATACTCGAGGGTTCCCCTTCGGTTGGTCAACAGTTATTAAACAAATTTACAGATGACAAGCAACGAAATTCAAAGTGATCATTTCGCAAACCAACGTTCGATTTATTTATGTTTCACAAACTTTACATCTCACCAAGTAATTGTTTCATATATTGTCATTTTGCAAAAGAACTTTAGTCAATTTTTCCTAACACAAATACGTTAAACGACAAAGATCTATTGACCAATTTTTCTTTAATAATATGGTTACTTGGTCTAAAGACATTAGGCAATTTATGGTATGGCACCGTATCATTTCTTAACTTTTCACACTAAAAACATAACGATTGACCAATTTTTCTTTAATAAAATGGTAACTTAGTCTAAAGACGTTAGGCAATTTATGGTATGGCACCGTATCATTTCTTTTACTTAGGAACTTTTCATACTAAAAACATAAGAATTATAAAAACACAAAGAAATTGTTCAATAATAGTTTATGGGTGCCATTCGGTTCGCCTAAAAATTTTGCGATTGCTTCTTGTATTCTTGCTTGCTACATGGATGCTTGCATTGCATGATGTATGCATGCTTGCATTGCATGATGTATGCATGCTTGCATGCATTGCATAGTGCATGCATGCTTGCATTGCATGCTGTATGAATAATTGGATTGCATGCTGTATGCCTGCCTGCGAGATGCTTGCCGGGGGGTGCAGGGGGGCTGGCCCCCCTGCTCGGGGGGGTCGGGGGGCCTGAGGCCCCCCGCTATAAAGAAAAACCATAAGTACGAAAATAAACCTAGGTTAGGTTAGGTTAGACTTGTGACCACGCATAGCGGAGCGAGCGAAGCGAGCGGAGCATTGTATTGCTTGCTGCATGCTTGCTTGCATGCTGCATGCTTGCTTGCATGCTGCATGCTTGCTTGCATGCTGCATGCTTGCTTGCATGCTGCATGCTTGCTTGCATGCTTGCTTGTATGCTGCGTGCTTGCTTGCATATCGTTTTCTGGGTTAGGTTGACATGAAAACAGCGCACAAGCCGAGCAAGCGAAGCGAGCGTTCCGCGGCAGCGGCCGGCGAGTGCCTGAAGCGATTTGAGGGCGATTTCACTGTATTTGAAAAATAGCAAATTGAAATTTTAGTAAACAACAAGATTTTTTATTTTAAAATAAATATATTTTTTTTGTTTTAGTAAACATAACGTTTGTAATTGAAATTTAGTCAAACAAACTATTTGTAAAATAACATTTTTGGTTTTTGTAACTTGTTAATTTGAAAATTATCAAATTGAAATTTTAGTAAACAAAAAGTTTGGAATTGAAATTTAGTCAAACAAATCATTTGTAAAATAACATTTTTGGTTTTTGTAACTTGTTGATATGTCAGTTTGTCTTTTAAAAATTTAATTAACAATGCATTTTTGAAATGACTGCTTATCATATGGATGTTTGCGTTTTGATGTCATTGTTAAAGCATTAGTTTGCGTAATGAAACATTGACAAATGTTGCTTGCGAAATGGTAATTTGCCAATGAATTGTGTGCGAAACATTAGAGAACCATACTCGAGTTATCGTGCTAACGCACAGACACAATTTCAAAAAAAATATTTTTGGACTCAGGGGGGTCCAAACGGATTACAAGACTTCCTTTATACTACGTAACGAGAAAGTAAAAACTGTCAAGCTGATTTCAAAATAAATGAAAACCTTTTGTGTAATACGCGATACACATTCAAAATTTGCGTATTTAAAATTGTAATTTGTTCATATTGATATATCTATTAACTTAATGATGTTTTGAATTCAATATGAAATTGTAAGCTGTGGAGTTTCTATCGCAATTATTTCTGCATCTCAGCATAATAATAACTATGATTGAAATTGACACAAAATTAAATAGAAATCGAAAAACATGGAAAAAAACTCAGTCGGAAGAAGCAGTCGCCCGGATAGCGAAAGGTCGCGGGTTCAAGTCCCGTCTCAGCACTTATCCATGACAGGATTTTTTCCCATGGTTTTTCGTTTTCTATTTATTTTAGTATCAATTTCAATCATAAGTAAACTTGCCAAACACAAAAAAAAAACAATAATAATAACTATTTAAGTAAAATAATTATTTCGTCGAAAGGTGGGGCTTTTGAGGATTTAAAAGTACTTAGCAAAGTCCATTTAAATAAAGAGCTGTTTTCATTTTAATTTTTACTTTCTCGTACGTAGTATAGAGGAAGTCTTGTAAGTAATCGTAAAAAAATTGGACCTAGAGATTTTGACGGATTTACACGTTTTGGACCTCCCTGAGTCCAAAAATATTTTTTTTGGGATTATGTCTGTGTGTGTGTTTGTGCGTTAGCACGATAGCTCGAACATGCTTTAACTTATTGCAACCAAATTTAACATTTGTGTATTGTTAAATTACACACACAGACATATAGCAGATGCTATTTAAATTACAACACACAAACCTTTAAAATCGCTGTTTATATTTAGACAAATCTAATTGTAATGACAATGTCAATATAATTTTAAAACATGACAAATTAGGTACTTTATCGTAGCGGCCACGGAGGTCCGCTACATCGGTCCTAAACGGTGGTAATTTTATGGATTTTTTTTCGAGTTCACTTCAGTATTTTCGGCAGTCATTTTTAATTATTCGTAAAAGAAATACGGGGTCACCACTTTATAGCAGATGCTATTTAAATTATAAAACACAAACCTTTCAAATCGCTGTTTATATTTAGACAAATCTAATTGTAATCACAATGTAAATGTAATTTTAAAACATGACAAATCAGGTACTTTATCTTAGCGGCCACGGAGCTCCGCTACAGACATAATCCCAAAAAAAATATTTTAACATCAAAATATAAAGTTTCTATCAAATTTTGAGCCATCGATCACGAAAGTTAAGTGACAAATGGGTGACCAAAATTTAACATGCATGTATGACATCAAAATATAAGGTTTCTATCAACCTTTGAGTCGTTTATGGTATACGTGAAAGTCAAGGGGTTTCATTTACAGCGCGATAAAGCCCCAGGTTTTCTAGAAAGCTTGGCTTCAATGCCACTCATGCTGTAATATAATCACAGCGGCAGATATAACGACGTCAGGGCCGCATGGTCCCTCGGGACTCGTCATCATGGATAATATCGCCCGCCATTTACCAAATGCGATTCCCCCATCTAGGTACTTTGTAATCATAAATACCTTACCTCAATGAACTTGGCGTATGAAATTCATAATATAATATCTAATAATAATAATCGTTTATTAAACAGAAATATACAAATAACTTACAGTCTTCACAACAAACTAGCTTACCATTATTTTTAACGCACATTTATAATCTAACTATCTTTTGCCCGCGAATTCGTCCGCGTGGAATAGTCGGCCAGCTTTTTTTTATGGTATTTGTTTCTTATCAAGTGCCTAAGAGGAAAAAATCCCCATGTTGATTTTCAGCCTTTGTAATGTCACCCCATTTTCCCCATAAATCCCCCTTTTTGTACCCTTTAGGGTAGAATTTATAGATATCCTAAAATATGTCTTATTTAATTTCTAACAAAAAGTTCATATACCAATTTTCATGGATTGTACCTAGTATAGTATTATATTATCTGTGAGATTGTACTTAAAAATGACGGATTACCATACAAACTTTCATCCCTTATTTTACACCCTTAGGGATTGAATTTCCGAAAATCTTAAAATATCTCTTTCTTAATTTGTAACTGAAAGGCCATGTACCAATTTTTATGGATTTTACTTTAAAATGACGGAATTCCATACTAACTTTTCACCCCCTTTTTTATATTTCTGTTTTATTCATCCTCTTTATTACTGTACACAACAAAACGGCTGTCTGTTTTTTGTGTACACTACCTACATTACATGTTTACCTATCGCTAGGGTTGACTGGGAGAGATCTCTGCTAGAGATAAGCTCACGGTTGTACATGTTCTTTCCTGATTGGAAAATACATCAAGCCCGGGACTCGGGTTCGAACTTGGCGAGAAAAAAAAAATACCTATGTGATTTAAGTTCCCGAACATTTTGTTAAGGAGTCATATTTAAATTATCTAACTTATTGTGTAGTTACCTATTTGTGAGTTATGTAGTATCTATAACAGTAAAGGTATATGTACATACTTCGTTTGGGCTACAAAGGTAGGTAATTGATGTGTGTATCTATGTAAATGTGGGTTTTTAAAAAGGTGTACTTATTTACCGTTTAAAAACACATTTGGCGTTAGAAATTATAGTAAGGTTACTACTACATTACACTTTTTAATTTAATTCATGAAGTTTTATTACCAATTACATTAATTTTCTTCTGAGAAATTTAAATTAGCCGGTACCCGGTACATATTTGCACAATCATAGCTATTGTATGAACTTAACGCGATAAGCGTTGGGGTATTGAACGGACAATACCCAACATGTTTTCCATTAAAAAACACTTAGCCACCCCCAGAAACTATTGTTCACGTTAATCTTCTTGCGAGTGTATTGTTTGTATTAATCAAATCAGGATTAGTGGGGACCGTAAATTAGTTCACATTAATACAAGTGCGAATATTAAACTGTGATTTTCATTCCAGCAATTTCGGCGACGGTAGCTATTGCTATTTCAAATTGGTAGGCGTTTGTGTTTATTTGTATAAAGGAAAGGAAATAATAGGCAAATGAAGGTGCGGCCTTGTATTCTGTGATATTTTATAAGGCTTGGTTAATATTAATGGTGGTAATAATTAAAGCCATAAAAGACAAGGAGATTGAGAAAAAAGAACAATGAATTGTTCTCAGTCTTACCTACACTGTATGCAGAAAATAATTAATTACAATTTCATTATTAGCTAAGAAAAAAACTGCAAACAATAATTTTATATCTTTTTTTCTGTGGCAACAGATACCTAATTGGCATAAGTTCAATAAAAATAAGTTAAAAATAAGTACCGTACCTAATTATTAAGATATTTTTATTCAAATTGCCTAATAGAAAATTACGTAACAATTTTAAAATATCCAAAACAAAATAAAACGTGGATAGTTATTGTGAAAAAAAAGTGTAATTGCCTTTTAAAAAGGATGCATCGGCCGGGAATCGAACCCGGGCCGCCCGCGTGGCAGGCGAGCATTCTACCACTGAACCACCGATGCTTATTTTAAAATGTTAAAATAGTATATCGGTATAAAGTCGTCACCTATTTATCAATTTGTATTCATTTGTTTTGGACTTCTGTAATTCTATAATATTTATGTTCTGTGCTAGCATATAAAAATAATATGTGTGTATACGAAGGAGACAAATAAATAGTTTAGTAGACAGGTTTACTAGTCGCCTAGTCGGCATAGACTGCCATCTCTTTTATTCAATCATAATATAGGTAGGTATGTATTCTTGTAACAAATGATTTTGTACCTACTTACATAGCGCACGGAAGATGACTTACTTATGCTTAAAAAGGGGTAAAAACACGGAGTAGGTAGCTCAATGTAAGTATAGTGTTTGGGTAAAAAGGATTTTCTTGGCGTTTAGATACATAAAATAGGTAGGTAGGTACTTATAACATGTCAAAGGTAAAGTTCGTAGGTATATTTTTTCTGAATACTCCGTGTGCTCATTTGAGAGTATTAAGCTCCAAAGATAGTAATTTCAGAGCTATAGGTACTCGCCTTAGGGCCTGTTACACAGACACAGGGTCCAAATAAGTTTCTATCAAAGTTTATAAGTATTAAGTACAAATACTTCATACAAAACTGTCTATTTAACTGCAGATGTCTCTTAATAAGGACCTGTGAAAGTGGCAACCCTTAATAATGTAGATAGTAGATATTACAAAAAGCTTCAAAGCAAAACATAAATGAATGATTTTATCTTATGGATGAATATTATCATCGGGATATCGGTTAAGACAATCTCTCGAGCACGGCTTCCGACAACACGCGATAGCGCAAGCTCGCTTGACAGTTTGACACACATGTCCAACTTATAAATATAATATTTTATATTCAAAGGGAGCAATCGAGCAAACAAATCGCGTGTTCTGATATTTATTAAGTAGATAGAAGTAACAGTCAAGACCATGAGAAGAAGATAAACTATTACTTAAACTAACTTTCACAGGATATTCGTCTACCATTTATGAATTAAAAAACAAAAGATTTCATTAATTAAAAAGATCCTAACTAATGCAATACTTAACTTATTAACTCCAAACATAAGACTGCTGCAAATTTCAATGGGTTTTAAAAAGAGATGGACGAAGTATAGTAAACTGTTGTGAAAATTTACATTCATAAGGACTTAGTGCGTAAGTTCCAAAGAAAAGGGCAGCCCAGGATCGTGCCTTTAGAGACCCCACGTAAGATACCAGAAAACCTCCACGGGAAGTTCGCTCTAGAGGCGAGAGGACTTGTCAAAGTCCACCGATTCTTAAAAATCTCCGACGACGCTGAACATACCATCAGCAATAGTCCTATAAAAAGCTCAGTAAGGGAATATTATGCGTATTTTTGAAATGCGTTTTATACTGTTTGCCAAAATACTTGAACTAGAAAAATAATTGTCATGGTCCCGTCTCAGCACTTAATCTTGAAAGGTTTTTCTTGTTTTTCTTTGTGTATTAATTTGGTAAATTTATCAAATATTTCATACCTGGTGAACCAGACCCTCAGTAGAACAGCATAATTCAGCTTAATTTACTCCACTCCACTTTAGGATGCATTTTTAAATATTTAATTGCCAGCACTAAGCACCGGGTGCTACAATTCCCACCGTCCAATATGCACAGCAAACAATCCCGGGACCCGGCAGATGCAACTATGCCGGGATTAGGCGCGGGAAACGACGCGTGCGCTTAATCCCGGAAAGACGCGCGGGATTACCCGCTCACTGTTTAACGTTGGTAGTTAACATTTTGGTGTTCAAAATTATAATTATCGTCTTAAATACTTACGATGTAATACACTTATAATATTAATCAAGAATAAATTAAGCCTCATTAGCTTAAAATTTGTTATTAATTCTTGAAGCATGATCAAAAAACGTATTTTTAAGCACATAGATGTTTTAACAACATTTGTTCTAATTTCAAAAGTAAACTATCGGACTTATATTTACCAAGGTATGGCTAAGCATCCTCTACTCCACTTTTCGATATTTGCTTAAATATTATAATTTAAGTTTTTAAAGTCCCGCCTTTTTTTCATAGGTGAAGATCACTTATTTCAACTTGCAATGATCGTGACATAATTCTTGCGCTGTATTTACTTTCAACAGAGTCCTCATGCTCGACGGTTTTGAGTATTTTGACTTAGTCTTTTTTGAAGACTCCATAAATATAGGAAGAGGTTAAGCACTAAGCCACACTCAAATAAATTTTTAGGATCCTCACACATAGCTTAAAAGGGTGGGAAGAATCAACAGGACCTAAATCCATTCACTGGCCACTAAAAGACACCTGTCTACAGTCGACAGCACTTCGGGCTATACAAAACTATCAAATTTCTCCAAACGATTTTCAACCTAAGGCTATTCAATATAAAGTGCATAATCGATTGGGAAAATTTGACAGTTTGTGGTAACCCAACGTGCTATTGTCTGTACAATAGGCAAAGCTCTTCAGCTTTCAGGGGTCTTCACCCCATCTGTAGAATGTGTGGTGAGGAGGAAGAAAGCACGGAGCACATACTATGTGACTGCGATGCACTAGCCCATAGGCTACTAAAGGTCCTGGGTTTAGGTTACCCTAAACCAGAGGACTTTATAGATCTTATTCCCGCCAACATCGTGAAATACGTACAAAACGTTTTCGATGTTGGCGGGGATGGGTGATAAGGAAAGGGAAAGCACAAACGATCCCATAGGGTCGAAGTGCTCTGAGACACGGCCTCAACCCCTTGCATAAGAATAAGCACTACGCCACATAATAAAGCTCAGGGGGCAATGGAGAGGGCTATGCTCGGTGTTTCTTTGCGAGAACGAATCAGGAATGAGGAGATCCGCAGAAGAACTAAAGTATATGACATAGCCCAAAGAATTGCAAAACTTTAGTGGCAGTGGGCGACTGGATGGCCGATGGGTCCGAACAGTTCTCGAGTGGTGACCGCGCACCGGACGACAACTGTGGAAAGGCCCCCCACAAGGTGATCTGACGACCTGATCAAGGTTGATGGTCACGCCTGGTTGCGAAAAGCACAGGATCAGTTGTTGAGGCGTTCTTCGGGGGAGGCCTATTCGTGTGGATGAAATGATGATGATGAAGCACTAAGTTTCTTATTTCTGTCGTGAAGCAGATCACTGTGTTTCGGATTGAAGGGAAAGGTAGCCAGTGTAGTTACTGGGCATGGAAGGCATATCATCTTAGTCCCCAGGATGGCAACACACTTGCAGTGTTAAGTGATTTACCCCTAATATTGCAAGTGTCTATAGGTGACGGCAACCACTTAACACCAGGTGGGCTGCAAGGTTGTTTGCTGTCTCATCATATACAAAAATGTCTCTCATAGACTTCCAAAATATTGGAGGTTTTGAGGTTTGTGTTACCGACCAGTTCCGTTCATTTGCAGCGCAGTGTATTAGTGTATGTAGACAAAATTCTGTTAAAGGGTACAGGATTATTATTTTTAGATTACTTTTATACCCGGACTGCTGAGAAAATTTTGAGTGTAACATCTGTCCTGGTTGACAAAGTTTTGCGTTAGATTGTTTACTGAAGGACTGTTACTTTTTGGGTTCGGTGGCCTTTTTATGCAGGCAACAGGCTGGCAACCTGTAAACACCTAATTGGAGGAACTTTAGATAAATGGCTCATACTGCCAGATGTGGCTTTATGTGTAACAAACTGTTACATAGGGCTCTGCTGAACCCCACATGGAATTGCGAGCGTGATTGTGTGTATGTATATCCCTATACTTTTTTTTCGTTTGTTAATAGCAGGTGCTATAACAGTAGGTATATGTAAAACAAGCTATGCATCAGGAGAGCTGGTGTCATATGGCGCGCCGTCTAATGAATTAACAGCAGATCATTAATCATAAGGGGTGGACCCAATGTGAGGTCGGTGCTTACTGCCTTACAACGACGAGGTTCAAAATACGAAATTGGAAAATTCATCGATGGTAATTTTATTGGCGTGGTGTAAAAATTAAGTCAGAATTCAGTCTATAAATGCTTATACTTTTGTAGCCAGGACTAACATTTTGGTTTTGTAAAATAATGTTAGTTAAATTGATTATGTTTTGGCTTTTATTATTGTTTATCGTTGTAATATTACTGTAATAATAACTCTCCTAATTATTTACATAGTTATACTTTTATCATAATTCAAAGTTTTAATATAATATAAGTTATAATCCAAAAAAATTCATTTCCGTATTTCAACTGAATTCAAGAATTATTACTGATATATAATAGGTAAACTATAGATATAAGTAGCTACTTTAAATCTTGCATAGGAACTATAGATTGTTGGTGATTAGGTAGTTTACAATTTACTTACACTTCATTGATTTTGCGTGTATTTTTGTATTTAATAACTTAGAGATAAAACTGTAAGGTTTAGATATTATCTATGTATAAATTGAAAAACAAAAAAACTTTGCAATTAAAAATACGGATTTCCGGATCATAATATGAAATAATTCATTTTCCGTGTTAAGCACATTATGGCTGCTAGCGGGCCACGGACGAACATCATTAGTAGAGATTCAAGTATCAAAAAGGACTAAACCGCGTCTGCCGTACAAAATGCATTATTAAAATGTGAAATAAACAAAGCGCAGACGAACAGGGACGCAAGGTAACGAATCATCACTACCCACACACTGCGCACTTGCTCGTGTGAACACTACGTTTGGGACAGGGTTCAGTATAACCGTTTTTTAGCAAAATTACCGCTCTTTAGATAACCAATAGTAAATGAAGAAAAGAGGAAGAGAGGAAAAAATATTCTCTCTGATACAAATATCTTTATTTTCATAAATATATTACAAAAATATGTATTGTATATTTATGATACAAGCTTCTCCATATTTCACCTATGTGGTGTGCAAATTATTTGATTATGTATTCTAAATATTTACATTATTTAAAAACTCGTTAATTAAATAGTATGTTTTATCAATTAGATTTTTTTTAGATTTTTCTTTAAATTTGTCTATATTGTTTTTATATAATTTGGTATCTTATTATAAATTTTATTAACCTGTTACTGAATTTTTTTGTTTTACAATGTGGTAATTTATGACTACATATATCTCTTACTCGGTAGAGTTCCATAATGAACTAAGTTAATTGCCTCTAGGTCTATGGTGAAACTATCAAATCTTGCTTTGCATATGAGGTAGCAGGGAGTCTATACTTAACATAAGCGAAACTTACAAACTTTCGTGTACGTACTTTTTACCATGCTTGACTCATCTACTATTCCTATCTAATGATATTTCAGAAATAATAATTCATAAATTTATGAATAAAAATAATGAAAATCTTAAAAAGTATGGCTTTGAAAAGCCGTAACGTCCATAAAGAGTATAAAATCCTTTACCGGTTATGGACACACAATCAATACGTTGTCAATCATACAATTTCGGGGTAAAGAAATTCAGTTAACCTTTCGGCATGAGTTTCGGTTGCATATTCTAATATTTCAGTGACGTTACGGAACAATTTTCAGCATTCGTGGTCACGGGTAAAGCCCAAATATTTAAAAAGAACATCGTTCACCTGCGGAATTCTAAAATGAAAATAAAAATACAACATTACTGGCTGGTTTCCCGCATTGTGAAGCTGGAGTGCTGTTTTTATACAACCACTTCAGGGTTTAGTCGAGGTGTTTGAGAGGCGCCACAATCGCCGCAGTGAAACCACAACAGGCATTCAGTTTGCGAAAGTTGTAATGTTGCAATACAATCTACTTAGCCTAGACTTTTATTGAACTGTCTACAAATTCGCAAATATAGAGTAATGTTATCGTTACTGCCACACAGTTTACTAACTATACTGAAAGTCGTGGATACTAAGATGTTAAACTGCATTATTCGTGATTTAGGATACCGACTCTTGAAGATAGAGAGATCAAACTGACGTCGACAGTCTGATAATTTAAAATATCAATTTGCATAGATTTTGTATGCGTATCTAATAGAATAAAATATTTATTATAATGTTACAACTCCACTTTATTATATTTTTCTCTAATTTATTTAATTTTAATGTTGACATTGTTGATATAGTTTGCATTGTATAGCATCTAGTACCACTTTAAGATTATAATTTATTGTGGAATGTGGTCTACAATTAGCATACGGTCAGACTATTTTTTTTTGATATTCTATTGCAGATTGTCTCTTATGACATTTTCTGCGTCACCGGGTTTTTAAGAAGGCGAAGATCTTGGGGGGTCCTTAACCCTGTAGGTCGAACGTTCCTAGGGGATTACTGGGGGACCGAGCATCTCCCCCGTGGGGAGTCGACCGCCTAGCGTCACTAGGGCGACCGTGCCGTAAAGGAACGGTCCGATTGGTCACCGTCACCGTAGTCTCACTCGTGGTTTGCTAGTCCTAACCCCATCCAGGAAACCTAACACACCCACAAAGACTGAGCTACACAAGTTACGACAATATACAGGAGATGGAGAAGCAGCCGGATCGCGAAAGATCGCGAGTCTCGTCTCACCACTCACCACGACGACATGTCGACCACGACAAGGACGATATTTCCTGACATTTCGTTTCCTTGTAATTTAGAACACTTTTTAATTACGCCAAATAAATGTGTTAACTAAATTTAATTATAATTAATAATAAATACTTCTTCAACCCTCTTTGACCCACTACTGGGTATTAGGTCTTCTCATGATTCTTCTAGAGTACCCGGTCTTGCGCCACTCCTATACACTGCCGACCCACCGTCTTTGTGATTTCGTCTGTCCATCTTGCTGCATATTGCTTGCGTGATGCATTGCATAAGAAATAATAATAATAATATTTCCACGCTCACAACAATTATCTGGCCCAAATTAAGTATCTTTAAGAACTTGTGTTGTGGATACTAGATAACGGACAAATAACATAATAACCTAGATATTACATAAACAAATATTTGAACAACTATGACTCGTGAACAAATATTCGTGTTCATAACACAAACATTTGCCGCTACCAGAATTCTAATCCGGACCATCGGATGTATAGGCAGCGTTACTGACCACCGCCAGGACCGACGGCGTCTAAATATAATATTAGAGTTATAAATTCACTTCATCTTCGAAACAGCCTTTATAATTCGACCAACTGCTGGGACTCAAGGCTTCTCCTTGTCACCAAAGAGGTTAAGGCAGTAGTCCACCAAGCTTGCCCAATACGGATTGGTGGACGGAGTATAAGGTGATCAATACCCCTTTGCTGATAAATTAGTCGCCTTCTACGACACCCTTTGGAGGATATGGGGTGATACTATTCTACTTTATCAGCATCACACGGCTGCAATTATTCATAGCAAATAACACTAATTATTTTGCGCCCACATTGAAGGAAAAAAGGCCGTAGCTTTAAAACTTTCGACTCACGAGATTGATTCGCCGCGGCTGGAGCGAGCGTCTTAAAGTTGTCAAACGTTTTTCAATATTCCAGCAGGCATTACAGTAGGTATGTTGCGTATCGCCCGTAGGCGGTAATCAATCAGGGAGGATTTAGGGGCTTAGCCGACCCTCAGCGCCCTCTGAGCGAGATAATGGTAAATATATTACTGGATTCACAGCTCCGGCAGGTTACGTTATTGGGAAGATGGGCGACTATGTTTGGATAGAGGTTTTTGTTGTATCTGGCATATGTATATATCGCAGGATGATTTGATAAATCGTATTTTCACGAAAATCCTAGGAACTTGATTTAATTAAAATTTATTTTAGGTTGGATTGCTTAGCCTGGATTTCGAAAAAACCCAACGATATATACATTCCATCAATACATATAATCCCGAAGGAGGTGAGCAGAGATTTAGGTGGCATTTGTTTACACATCTGGCAGTATATGTTATGAAGTGCATTGGGACAGTGTCGCATTTCCTCCAGTCAACCAACCAACAAAACCCACATAAACTATATAGCAGTCCGGGCAAGTGTATGTTAAGATACACCATCGTGACCAACCACCTTGAGCCTCTCGAATTGCGCCGCGATGTTGCGTCATTAAGCGCGTTCTACCACGGCGAGTTTTCTGACGAGCTTTTCTCCCTAATCGCACCATCTCCTTCCTTTTCAGGGCTAAGCCTGCAGGCTTGATGTGCCAACGAAAACAGTGGCTGATATTCCAACGCGAAATAAGAAATTTGTATGCGTATTCTTAGTTAGCTGACTCGTAAAATATATATTTGACAGCTCATTTTATGTCGAACAATCAGAAATGGAATTTGCTGTTACTCACGTGTTCCCTCTTTACAATCCTGATTCATTCAAAAGAGGCGCTAAGAAGCACCTTGCAGGTCAGGAAGGCGATGGCTAGTGCGGCAGTTTATCTCTCGCGCCAACTATCTTCACATTTGGACTCCACTTTTATGTTAGATACTACACTTTTACCTTAGAGATTGTTGAAGTTTTATTCTAAAGACAAAATAGATACCTCTTCAAGTTTCACCCTACATGAAACTAACACTCCAGCCAGGCAGACAGCAAAAAGAGGCAAACCTAATAAAAAAGCCAGCTGTGTTCCCAAAACCACTTTCGGACGAACACTCCAATCGCACGTCCAATCCGGCGCGTCGCGACCGTGTAAACAGTAATCTCACAAAGCACTCGCTTGGGAAAATCGAGCGGAGTGCTGACCAATAAAAAATGTGGAAACTTTTTGATCACCTTCAACGAGTAATGGAAGCTGGATTAATAAAAAGCAAGAGGGATATAGATCTAATTTTGAACGCTCACTCTGGGACAGTAGGTTCCACTTTATAGAACACTTCATTCATCATCGTGAAATACGAACGGCTTACCTTGAAAACAAAGGGCGAACTGACCCCCAAGTATTTCAAAAGTTACCTTCTCGCCCGTAGGCCAGAGTTAAGGAGGGCGCATGGTGGGCGATACGTACCCTAACACATCCAAAATGGTAGCACAACACGAGAAGATTTATTATAACCAACTGTCATAAAAGACGAATCCCTTCCACTCGAGAAGATTAGGACGGTCTATCAGAATATCTGAGATTGTATCATGCTGTTGTTGGATGTGGCTGGGTTTGCCCCATCTTCAGCGAAAAGGGAAGGTCTTCCGATGAGCAATGTGTTCACTCGGGGACTGCGGCCAGACAGTATCGTTAGAACTTGTTTACAGGGAGATTTTTTCAAGTGGGCCTTCAGGGCTAAATCCTAAACTATAAGGAATATTTAAAAATGCGCAAAGGAGTCGCGACTCGCGAGCCCGATTTTGATGAAAACAAAAACTGCATCATTGGATTTTTGAAAATCAATAATCCTAGCTAGGAATCAAACCCAATGATTTTGGAAAAAAAACACAGCCTGTGTTATTACAACATTCAATAGTGTTGTTAATAAGGATCGATTTCTGGGAAGTAATGATATATAGATATTACATTATACATATTTTATCCCTCCTTTACACTATCTTATTCCATCCTAACACTCCATTTTATTTAAAAAATCGCTTTAAGTTTCTACATGATACCCATTCCCGAGTTTTAAGGTCGTCAGAGAACTTGAGGTTAGAAACACCATCTCATTTCACCAAATTTTACAACAAATCCTACTCGGTACAAGCTGTTTTGTTGTGGAACGCGTTACCTGTTCACATAAGGCAAGCACAAACCCTCAACACTTTTAAAAATCAGGTTGAAAAGCACTATTTGTCGCTATGATTATTTGTTCATGATTATATATCTATATGTATACCCTATATATTTTTATATATTTTATATATATTCTTTTATACATTTATTTATACCTGTATATATTTAGTTTATACCTATGTATATTTATATGTATTATAGTATGTAGTTATTGCATGTACATACATATTTGTCATAATAAGTATTATTATTATTATTATTATTATTTTTTTAATTAGACATCGCCATCTTCCCTCGAACTCTTTAATTCTAAATCCTGTCCATCCTAAGGTTACCTGGAAGAGATCGCTTTTAGCAATAAGGTCGCCCTTTGTATAGTATATTTTAAGGTTACAATGTTTGTATTTTTGATTTGGTCGATGTACAATAAAGATATATTCTATTCTATTCTATTCTATAGATGACATATAGTTTCCCACTAATGGAAAATGTTAAATTTTAATAAAATATTTCTTGTTTCACCTTGGTTGAAGCGATAATCAAAGCGATGATCATGACTTAATCAATTAATCCAATGATGTAGTTTTTGTTTTCATCAAAATCGGGTTCGCGATTCCTTTGAGCATTTTTCGATATTCCATATAGTTTAGGATTTGACCCTGAAGATGTTCTGTGCTGAAGGCCCACTTGAAAAATTCATTCTGTATATACTGATGTGCCTCGGAAACTTCCTAAGCGTGATTTAAGCTTGCATTACGTATTGTGACGTTTCTGTGTCGTGTCTAAGCTCCGTGTATACATTAGTACTTTTCGCTGATCAACCGTTTCTCGGTTACTTGATACTTACTGTCTACGTCGCTGTGACGTTGCCGCTACACTGTCCTTCAGGACCTCAGACCTATCCACAGCAACGGTTCCAGCATTTGCCACCCGTTAATTTTTAAGGTATAGCAAATTACGCCATTATACCTGATGGTACAGTCCAAATAAAAAAATTACTACTCAGTGCAAGAGATAATGTTAAGGCTCCCTCTAGCCACCTTCGCTCTATCGACCTTAAGATAAGATGCTTCTTCACGCCTCTTTTGAATAACCCAGTATAGTAAACGTGTGCTGGCAGTGAATTCCATTTCTTGATTGTGCTTAGAAATGAGTTGTCATATTCCTTACTTCGTGTTGGAATAGCCACAGTTTGTCGGTGACAACGTGGGCACGCGTAGTCCTTAAACTTTATTTTAAGACACACAAGGAGACAGAGGGATTAGGGTAAAAAGCTTCTCAGAACATTCACCGTGGCATAGACGGTAGAACGCGCTCAATAATGCAACGTCACGACGCAAATGAAATGGCAATGTGGCAATTTACAACTGTTATGTGATCAACATTCAATAATTTTGTGTGACATTCCCGTGTCCATGCATATTACTCAGTTTTTAGTTTCTCGTATACGTAGTTTTCAAGTCTTGTAATCGTCAAAAAATTCTACCTCGAGATTTTGACGGATTTACACGTTTTGGACTCCCTGATTCCAAAAATATTTTCTTTGGAATTATGTCTGTGTGTGTGTCTGTGCGTTAGCACGATAGCTCGAGTATGCTTTAACTTATTGGAACCAAATTTAACATGCATGTATAACATCAAAATATAAGGTTTCTGTCAACTTTTAAGTCGTCGATCACAAAAGTTAAGCAACCAAGTGCGTGGTTGGTACTCGGATGGGTAACTAAAATTTAACATGCATGTATGACATCAAAATCTAAGGTTTCTATCAAGTTTTGAGTCGTTTCTGGTATACGAGAAAGTCAAGGGGAGACCACTCCCGATTTTTTTCGCACTGTTCGAGAGTATAGCTTCTAGCTACACTCCGGAACTTTCCAATCCAAATAGCCAGAGACTAATCCTATAAAAGTCACATATTCGGCGTAGGTGTCCGTTAGCCCGCACTAGGGTGGGTACATTTTTCATCAGGCGAGGACACGCACCGCTAAAACCGGACACTGCGTTGAAATTTGAAATATTTTATTCAAGCGGCCGCCGCAGCTGTAACGAGTTAGGAGCGACCACGTCAATACCCTGTTTCCATACAAACTTTAAACAGAGTTGCGGTGAATTTTATATGCACTTTATATTCCAGTTTAGTTTAATTGCCGGGGGGTTATAGGTATTTATATTTACAACGTTATATTTTTTTATTGAGGCTAATGTAGTTTTTCATTTTCTTTTGATAAAGTTTTATTAATATTTTTAGAAGAGTTGAATGCTCTTTGGAGTTGCATAATTATTGCGAGTCACACGAGGTCGTATTGTATTTTCTTAAACTTTACATTAGTAAGCAAGAATGATTAAAGTCATTTGTTTGTGTAATTTCAGTTTTATTTAGTAAAAAGACTACTTACGCAATTAATAAGAACATTAAAAAAATACATTTTAGTGCATTGGTATATATTTTTTTAACTCTACGACATAAAATAGTTACTAAAACTAGATACAAAATACTTATAAACTACTGAATTAAATGTTTATTAAAATATGCACGATAAATAATTGTATGTTACAATTCATCACTATATATTTTTTATCTTATATAAAGTGCACTTTGTATCACCCGCTTACAGTCGCATAATTGTAGAGATAAGTTCACCCTTGCAAACCTTGTTACTGTAAATTTGTTACTTATAATCTGCAATAAAATTTTATTACATTTCAAAAATCTATACTACGTTCAGAATGTAAAACTTGATCTGCGGTTGACTGTATACGTATCCCCATACCGACAATACTATAGAAGATTGAAAAATATGGCCACCGTAGTGCGGTTGGTCTCGCCAGCTGTTTGCTCTCTGACGCGCGACACCCGCCCGGCATCTCCGCAAACAAACTCTAATTCAATTTCAACTGCTCGATATTGGAATTACTGATTAAATTCTATTCACGATAGAAGTACTAGTCTACTTTACTCGTCTAACCGTAATCAAAACGTTTTTGTAAAATGAATAGTTTGGGAAAATCTGAAGGATTTCGAACGGGTTTCTAGTGAAACATTTGCGATTAATATTCAATATAGTCGTTTAGTATTTGCTAAATGATTTGAACGTTAATATTTTGTAAAACTAGAAAAAAAAATCGTTCGGATCTTAGAAGTGCAAATTTCAAAGATTTGATGAAACAATGCTTACCATATAAACATAAGCACCAAGCACTGACCAAATTCAACGGCGAAAGCAGTGCAGTGCCCCGGTAGCGTAGTGGTACGCAGCCCGGATTCCGGAGAATGCTGGATTCGATTCTCGCCTGGGGCAGGTAGATTTTTTTCAGTGTATTTTTTTAAGTTTCCAATCAAAATGGTTGTAAATGCAGAAAATGTTATGGAAGCTAGCCTTAAGCAGGTGCATTTGGTTTAGAAATTGCATACCTATAATTGCTCCCTTGGTTTATTAATTATGAAGGTAGAGTTAGAGCTCACTGTCAAATATATTTTTATGCTCAGGTGGGTGACATAAAAATTTGTACTTACCTCGAGCTGTAAAAAGAAAGCTTCAGATCGCAATTACCTGCTTTCTGAGACATATTTTATTTTACCGCTCTAATTAATAAATGTATTATTGTAGTATTAGTGTTAGCTGTCGTCAAAACCATCTATAAGTTACGATGAACGCAGCTGGTACCAACAGAATATTCAAGAAATAATGACAATATCACAATATTGAAGCCACACGCTAAGCTCCAGAATGTAACTCGTTCTATGTTATCGACAGTACATTTGAAAAGTTTTCCAAACTGTTGGTCGCTGCCACGAAATACCAAGCGTGCAGACTCTCTGTGGGGGTAAACATAAGTCAAAGGTAACGAACATTGCGCCCGATTTTCAGAACGCCCCGACAGGCATAGGGTTTAATCGCTCTTTAAAGCTTTGTGCATGCTAGCGAACTATTTTATATATTTATTGTTACTTATTTATATAAAAGGAAGTTTTTATATTAAATGGAGGAAACACAAATAAAATTGGCTATCAGATCCGTGCTGTCTGCCTTAGTCTGTTTCTAAGGCCCCTATTACAGAATGACACTAATAGGCTTAATATCGATTGCTTACAAAATTTCTCCGCTAATGTCTACAAGCGTATGTAATGTATGTTTTTTTTGTTTTTTTTTTTGTATTCTGCTATGGGATTATTTATTCATCAACATATTCTGGCGTTAATAAAATAAGGTCGGCGGAAACACACCTCACCTACAATTAACCCCCGACATACTCAGTAGTTTTATAACTAACCTGTAAATTCCAAAACATTCCACTGATATTATTAATGCGAAAGTTTGTATGGATGGATGTCTGGATGAGTGATTGTTACTGTTTCACGAAAAAACTACTGAATAGATTTTAATGAAACTTTACAATACAGCTCATACATCAGAATAACATAATTATATAGGTTATAATTTATTATACAAATCCTGCACAGCTGAAGTCGCTGGCAGAAGTTAGTAACAAATAAAATTACTGTTATAGCGCCCTACATATGAAAAGTGGTAAGATTCAGGCGGACTGAAAACAAACGCACCACTACCACCAATCGCAGTGCACATAAATTTTTCTTTTTCTATCGCATTATGTTTTTATCCCTAATTAACTTTGACATAACGAGTTTGGCCTATTTTTTTGTCATAAACAATTATGGCAAAGTATTAGTTGACATAACTATATTTTAATAGACCTAATTTTAATTCGCATAGTGTTACTATGCATATTTATCTATTACTAAGTGGATCCCATAATAAGTACCGGCATATTTTTGTAATCTATTGGTACAGGGTAATTTATATTATGATCAAGCGGGGCCAACCTTTGTGGAAGTGTCTATTATTGGGTTAACTTCTCGCATTCGATTCGTCGAGTTTTCATTATGCGTTTATAAAACTATGTTTTAGATGTAGTTATGCTTAAAAAAATAATGCACATGCTTCATGCCAGAATTTAATAGTATGCGACAGTATCATCAGTATAAATAATAATTACAGTATGCAATGATAAAATTATGGCTAAATTTTTTGGCAAATAGGGAGTCCAACTTCGTAAGTACCTGGGGTCCAATGTCCAAACCAGACGGGACCTTTGTATTGAATTCTAATGGACGAACCATGAGACCACGGAGTCGGTTAAAATTTATCAAAAATGCAATACATTCTGATGATTATAAAATAGTTAATATTAAATACAGATGTAGTAAGAGCTTTAGAACTTTCGAGAGCAGCGGCCAGACTTATAGCGCCGTAACTTAGACATTGCAGACTTGTCAAGTAGTATTTAAGATTTTCCAGACGAATAAACTATTCATGAGATAAATTGTACTTCACAAAACTATAAAATTTTCTAAGCTAAACAAAACAAATGGAGGTATTATTTGTTTGTGGGTAAAAATTTAAACAATTATACATATTAGGAATGTTTCTCTTTGTAGATATCTTTTGACAACTGTATTCTTTATCAGGTATGGTCAAAGTGAAGAAAGTGTTCATCAAGGACTATAAAATATCCTTTAACTAACCTTATTGGGATCCATACCCAAAGGGTAAAACGGGACCTATTACTAAGACTTCGCTGTCCGTCCCTATGTCTGTCACCAGGCTGTATCTCATGAACCGTGATAGTTAGACAGAAACTTTCACAAATGTAGTATTTCTGTTGCTGCTATAACAAAAAATACTAATAAATAGAATAAAATAAATATTTAAGGGGCTCTCATACAACAAACGTGATTTTTTTGCTTGTTTTTGTTTTATATTGATAGCAGGTAGACAGATTTTTACTTTCAAAATAAATAATTTCAAAATAAAACAAATATTTCAGGGGGCTCCCATACAACAGACATGATTTTATGGCATTTTTATAGATAGATGTATTTACACTGTGATGATACGGAACGCTTCGTGCTCGACTCCAACTCGCACTTGGCCGGTTTTTTTTTTGTATATTATAAGGAAGCCCTTGACTTCCGCTGAAGGACTGGCACTAAAGTCAGACCTCAACATGATGGATTAATACCTACAACATAATGTTATTTATTTTTCAGGACCGAATTTTAACTCGTGGGATGGGAATATGCAAAGCTTCTCTACTAGCATACAACATTCTCTCGTGATCGGTGGAAGTCAACTTTTGTTTATTTGAAGTGTTTGTCAGACAAGCATACGGCCTGCGTGGTGGTAAGCAGCCACCGTAGTCTATAGACGCTTGCAACACAGATGTGACACTCGCACGCTGACAACCATAGTCGCCTTCCCTACCCCGTGGAGCTCTGGCGACCTTACTCACCAACAGAAACACAACACAAATGTAGTGCTATTTGCCTGGGTCCTTTGTAAGGTGGGAGTTCGGGCTGCTCCAAATTCGAGTATCTATAGTCCGCTGTGCCCTACCTCGGCCAAAAATCTCTTTCTGATCGGTAGAAATTTCGACGATTTATAATGAATGAATAAATTCGTTTTCACCTCTCCAGCACCAAAACACCTCTTTTGCTTCGTTAAATCTCGAAGGAAAAACGCTTTTTCCTGAGAGCTTTGAGCAAGTCTGTAACGTTCAATCTAAATTATTTTAGTAATCTTACTTTTAATTTTCGATATTTATTTTCTCGCTGGAGAGGTGAAAAGTTGTATGTTTCATACGAGAGCAAATGTTTTTGTCTCTTGCCTTTAAATCACTCACTGCGCTCAGTTTTATGAATCAACTTATGAATCAACTCTAGACTACTTCGCTGGTTCGTGATTTAATATCGGCACTCGCAGCAAAAAATAACTTTGCTCACTTGTTGAACAAGTAACTATTATTTCAGACCCATTGTCCATAAAATAATGACGAGGAATAAGTAGATTTAGATTTTTCAACCTCCTCTATAACGCTTGAAGATCTCGAATCAAAGCAAAATCTTATGACATTCAACTTGACTTGGCTTGTCATTATAAATGAATTAGCGTTATTAGCGCAGAGCTCACGAGGGTCTGGGTTACGTATCAACAACATTATGTCACAGGTTACACCCACACTTAATATCTGGTGAGCCTGTAGATACGAGGTACTTGGAAGATATTATGGTTGGAATATACTTTGAACAGAGATAACAAGACGACGGATTAATTATCAAGCATTATTGAATATCCTGTATATTTTAAGTGATTAGTCCTTTATTACTATTTTATTTATTTATTCATTTTATTTAACGTTGTATGTACACACAAAGACAATTAGAAAAGAAGACATTACATAACACAAAAAATTGTACAGGTACTGCTTATTTCTAAAAGATCTCTTCCAGCAGCCCCACATATGGGGGAGAGATTTTGATAGGTAGATGTGTGTGTACCCGTTTAATATAATATACTATTTTCGCCTTGGTGAAAAAGGAGGCTATTTTTATACTCTTTTACACACTATTTGCAGATAACCGAAATAAATACTAGAATGATAACTAGAATAATAATAATGCTCAAAGACTGTATGAATGGATGAATACAGTTATAGAGTTAATCACTATCGCTAGTGATATTAAACACACATACACACTAAAAGTGTATACACACGAAATACACGAAAAATATGTCAGAGAGAGCCGTGTGATGCCGGCAGAGTAGAATAGCATCACCCCATATCATCCAATGAGTGTCGTAGAAGGCGACTAATGGATTAGCAAAGGGGTATTGATCACCTTATACTCCGTCCACCAATACGCATTGGGCCAGCTTGGTGGACTACTGCCTTAACCCTTCGATAACAAGGAGAGGCCTTGTGTCCCAGCAGTGTGTCGAATTATAAAGGTTGTGATAAACGATCCGTAACTCATGTTATAGATAATAGCTAATAGCCAATACATAATGATTTAGGTTAGTTATATTGTACATAAACATATAAACAAACATTACTCGTGAAACAAAATTCGAACCCGAACCACTTGACCAGTATGCAGTATTAATTCAGACCACTCTACCACTATAGAGAAAAATATTTATCGAGTTACGAATGTACAGGGGAAAACGTCTTAAACAATTACGTAGGTACCTATTAAAAAAAATATTCTGTGCCTACTTATTTATTTAAAATCCTTTCTTGTTATACCTAGAGCGTTGAGAAACAATCATATCATGTACAACATTTGTTTAAAATAAAATCATGATTTGGTATTCACTAGAACACATTTTTCCAGTCAATGAATTGAACACGCGCCAATAGCACCATCAAACATTCGATTCGATCGCCGATACCGGTCGAGTACTCCACCGGAAAAATACAAAGACCTTATCGGAACGTTCGGAACTCACCGGAACGCGACGGGACGGAACGGATCGGATCAGATCGCGATTTTTGCTTTTTTATCCCGATCGCATTTACCGAAGACGTTGGCCATGATTTGGATATGTGGAGGACTATGATATGCCTGATTCAATGTGTTTGTGTGTTAAAAATAATTATTACTTAAAGCAAGATAGTTTTGGACTGACGAAGTTTATTTTAGTTATAATGAAGAATAAACAAGCTTGCGGCCCATCTGGTGCTAAGTGGTTACCGTCGTCTATAGACACTTGCAATGTTAAGGGTAAATCACCTGCAAGTGCGTTGCCCTTGCCTATCCTGGGGACTAAGATGATATGACTTCCATGCCCAGTAATTAGTACACTGGCTACCTTTCCCCTTATCCGAATCACAGCGAACTGCTTCACGGCAGAAATAAGGAGCAAGGTGGTCCTACTCAGACGACCCTACATATGGGTCTACCTCTTAGTTTTAACTGTAATAAAAGCAGTCAAATAGTAGCATACTAGATAATATATCTTTTATCTAGAATATAAACTTAATAATGAAGATCACGCTACTAAAAACGTAGTAAGCAATAAATTTACTGAATTTTTGGATTTTTGTGTCATTTTGGTAATTTATATTTGTATTTTCTGGTACTATAAAATTTTCTATGCCATTAATAGCGTGGTCCATTTAAAAGTTTAGGTATAAGTAATAAGTAGAATTTAGAGCATTTTCAATAAATAAGAGGACACGAAATAAGCAAAATTTTGTTTCATTTTATACTGCAAGCATACATAGATATACATATTTTCCCCCTAAAACCAAGAAGGATGGTGTCATCAGTCAGCCATGGGACTTCACACTCCACCAACGGGCATTCACAATGAATAATAGTACACGACTGAATTTCGCAATTAATTTGCGTCGCTACGATTTTTGCCTTAATTAAATTGATGGAATGATCCCTACGATTAATTGTAATGACACATTAGCTGATGACGCTGATTATGGTGGGAAATGATGGGTTTTAACCAGCAGGAGGAAAACATGTTTTTTATAATTGAGTGATTTTAAATTACATTTATATCTCCGCAAAGTTATAAGTATAAATAAAATTTTAAAACGATACTTTATTCTTCGAAAGTTTATAGTTCATTACGTATTAACATAAATATCGTGGTCGTGATGCGAATAGTTTGCAATACTAATATCTGTTCTAATTTATGGATGTATCCATCCTACAGAGCTTATACAGTGGAATAACTATAAAATTATTTTCTTAATAAAATTTTAAATCAACAAAATGATAATAGTAATATTTTCAGGCATCTGACACTGATTAGAAAATAACAACAGTCATAACATCATTACCATAGAGCCATACATTGCACCTCTTTCAACAATATCGAGTCACGCCTACTGTCTAGATAAAATTAGCATAGCAAATAGCTATGCATACAAAATAAAATTCATAAAATTATTAAAATAGAAATAGGTAAATTAAAATAAATATAAAAACAAAATCATGTTTAATATCTTCAAGCTCGTCACACAAATATTAGTATTGATTGTTATTTGAAGCATAGGCATAGGTACATATCTAGATATATTAAATATTATTAAAACATTAACAAAATCTTACCTTCCATATTATAATTTAAACCAAAGTTGCTGTTTCCCAGCTTTAGGATTTAAAATCTATTTCTTACAAAACTACGCCATTTGCATAATCCTTTATGCTAAAGCGTCACAAAATGGCCGCCCAATTTATGTAAAGCACGATTTGAGCGGGAAACTTTAATCTGATGTTCGCTGTTTAAAGTTAGGAACAGTTTACAGTTGGTATAATACACATACGTTATTTCAAACGGTGTTCTTCGAATATAGTGCAAAATCTTGTCCATTTAGATATTCTAACATTGACCTTGTGAGATTCTTACCTATGCCTACATAAAGCTGTTTGAAGAAGTTATGTCCGACATTTGTCTAAGAGAAGCCGAGGTAGTACACGAGGAGGTGAACATTGTTGCAATTTAAAATGGGCCCTAGGTAAACCTACACAATTAGTCGCAAGTCCCTGGTTCTCCTCTCAGTATTCGTGATATCGGCAAAAATCCTGACATATCCCCCTACACATTATCTATCTGTTACAGAGTCATTGTATGAAAGAGTCCATAGGCTGTACAGTACAAATTAAGAATCTATATTTTTCCAATATTTTATACTCTTCCATATTCGATTTGAAATATCACTATTTGAATATCTCTTCTCCGACTTCGCGTCATCACATCACAAACAAACAAAGTTTTATACAACAGTCAGAATACTGAAAAAAGTCTTAAAACCCATATGTTCTCAATTTCATTCACATACAAATGGACGTATTATTCCAGATACAGTTTTACTCTCAACAAAAAGAGACACCTCAGTGCTATAGTGTTAGAGTTCCCTTTTGTTCAACACAAGCCTTTGCCTTCATAATAAAGCATGGAGGGAAGCTTTATGGCTGTTCGATGGAGTACGCCCCACTAACAAATTTACGTCCGTTGTTAGCCATCAATTTGTACATGATAACTTCGCGGTTTCACGTTTATTTGAGTACATTACTTCGTTTATGGCTTTTACAACCCAAAGGAATAGTAACTTTGGAACGGATTTACGTGTCAACACTCGAAAAGTTACATTCTCTCTTCTAGTTTTTTGGGTTTCATTGTGTTATGAGTCTGTGCGAATCTTCAAAAAAAAAAAATGTAGGTTTCTTAACATGCCAGAGGACGTTGCGGTGACAAGGCAGTTATTATATAGATCCAAAAACGTCACCACAAACGGCTTAGGCATCGGTAGTTTTTAGTGGATAGTAGCATCAATGAAAAAGCGTTTCGGAATCTCACACCCCTCATCGTCTAGCCAATATTGCGGAACGCTTCATTAATGGATATTCCATAAAAAATGTTTATTACTGTGCAATATGCTACATCTATTCATGTAAATTGAGTGTAAGGTTATACAAGTGACTGTGTGTGCGTGTGTACGTGCGTACGTGCGTCCTAGCACACTTATTAACTTGGAAACGGAACGTAACGATACAAGTTCATCAGTGTGCTAAAACCATTAGTATAAATTATAGCTTATATGTTATGGAATAATTTTATTTTTGCGTTTACAAACGCGTAAATATTAATACTAGAAAAATGCACTGAAAAAAATCGTCCCACCTGAGGCAAGTCGATTTTTTTCAGTACATTTTTCTATAATTAATAGCTTATATGTTATTCTGATGTATGAGTTAATTAAAATCCATTCAGTAGTTTTTGCGTGAAAGAGTAAATATCATCATTCACACATAAATCCATATAGTCGTTTTCAATATTAATAGGATTGTATTCGTGTAAAGCCGTATTTGTCTAAATAAATACTACTACTACTACTTTACTTATTTAAAATACAATAAAGCACGAACGGTAAATAAATCAACAATTAACGACCCCAATACAACACAAGCACCTAAGATTTCGCATGAGCATTGAGTGGCACATTCTCAAGTTCAACTCTTGTCTATAGACCGCTGTTCTCTTTTCGTCTCAACCGCCCAGTTGCTAAGGTTCACTTTCGTAGCACACGTGTAATTCGTCATTAGTGTACTGGGCTAACGAGTATCGTGCCTATTAGAGATGAGGCTGATCGTCGATGTACAATGACTCGCTACATAACAACTGGTGAAGGGCGGACAAATGGACACTCCGCCTTGTAGGGCGACCATTCTTTACGATTACGAAAGTATAACGAACGAACACGTTTGAGAAGACTGTTAACCTACGTTGGCAACAAATGTCTTGTCATGCCACCTCCACCAGGTGCCAGTAAAAGAGGCAGGCCCAGTGAACGCCGACATGATGTCGCGAGTTACGTGCCAACGGTATCTCCACCAAGGATGCCGAAGTCTGTGCGAAGTGGGATAAGAAGATAAGGAAGGCAACGCAACGATGATAATGACAAAAGCCCAAGGAACATTTGCCTTACAATTTTCATCGTTTTTTTATAAAATAAAGGTTCTGGACAAATGACTCTATCTTATTTGACGGTAAAAAGAAGATAAGTCCAAAAGAAAGATAGCTGGTGCGAGGGATAATACCACCGCACTAGCCTCTCTCATCTTAACGTAATTTCAAATTATGTTTATCGGGATAGCTCCTGGTCGTTTTATTACCTGATGGCAAAAAGACCAGAGATGTTTGTAAGTTTCACCCAGGATCCTCAATCACACAGGCACTCTATAACCTGTTAACATTATTGTTATGGAGATAAGGTTTGATAAGATAGTGTTAGATAACAAACGGAGCACAAACTATTAGACCACAAGGGTAGTTTTTTTGTTTAGAACCACAGACCGTTATTAAAACTTCTCTCACAAACTAGAAATTTCCTCAACATATTTTGAATCTTTGACAATTTTTCATAGCCTGCAACCTGCAACTCTCAGTACATATATACAAATTTTGTCCTTATTTTTTGTCGAAATTATATGTCCGTCCATATAGTCCAAAGACGTTTTAGAAAAATGACATTTTAATACTTTTTTATACCACATTGGAGGCAAACGCCTAAACCGCAGCCTATGGACACTTGCAATACCAGAAGTATCACACGTGCATTACTGACCGAGTTGAAACTTCTTCATGCCTTTCATGAAAAACCCCATGTTTTTGAACTTCATCAACAGCTCATATAATGTCCCCACCGAGGGGCTCGAGCCTACCGCACATTAGGGGCGATTAGGCCTTAGTCAACCACGCTGGCCAAGTGCGGGTTGGTCGACTTCACAGACAACCTAAGAATTTCGTCATAGGTGTGTGCAGGTTTCGTCACAATGTTCTCCTTCACCGTAAAAGCGTCGATTAAACGTACATAATTATGAATTCACAATTTGAAAACACATTGGTACGTGGCGGGGTTCGAACCGGTGCCTACCAGGCGGGCATCTGTTTTTAAACTTAAAAGAACAGAAATAAAAACATACTGGTCAAAATACGAATGCTTTTCAAAATTATTTTATAAAATTTCTTGCCCTAACCCAACAATCCATAGCTGTACCTTTGTCTAATCTTCCTCATTTACGGTAATGTCTAAACTGCCTCTACTTTTCTTGTATTATCCGAGTTGATGGTGTCCCTACTCGTGGGCACGAAAAGCGTCAGTCATTTCCCTTTCATTTGTTTTTATTAAGACTACTCCGAAGCGGGCAAGTGTTCTTGGAGCCAATGATTTTTCCACCCAATGAAATTAGTTTTTCTTTTTATTGCATTTCCCCCTTTTTATTAAAGTAGGAAAAAATGAGCTAAGCATTGAAGTAAAGAGCGGTATTACTTGTATACATAAAGTATTTTTCTTCTTTCTGTTAGGTATTGAAACATTACTAGGTATTTAAATAAATCAACTTTTACAGTTTTAGCTTTCCGATATTTCTTGTAGTAGTTAGTGTGGTAGTGTGCTCACGCAAATCTAATAACATTAATATTTTCCTAGATGATAGCACAGTCTTTATCTTACAGTCAGCCAACGAGTACGTTTATGAAAGGGGCGCAGTGGCGCCACCAAACTGCCATACACTCATTTGGTAGACGCTAGTCCACTGTATGTCTACTGCACGCTGTCGAGACAGAAGCGGTATTACCCTCAACATCAATTACGTTGAACCACTGTATATATTTACGCTGTGCTGTGACGTTAGTGAGACTAATAAAAAGGGAAATTCTCCACACAGACTTTAAAGAACCAGCAAGGTCTCACCTTCTTAACAATCTTCGACGACGCCGTAAACTTAAACTACAATGGGCCTCATAAGAAGGCTAAAAGTCACTCAAAGAGCAATGGAGTGGGCTATCCTCGGAGTTTCTTATCATATCAGAAATCATAAGATCCGCAGGAGAACTAAGGTCATCGACATAGCCCAAAGAAATGCGAACCTTAAGAGGCAGTGGGCAGGGCACATTGCGACGAGGACTGACGGCTGTTAGAGATGAAAGGAACCTCTTGGTGAAGGTCGCGGGAAGCCGCTGGATGCGGCAGCGTACGACAGATCTTTGGAAGAGGCCTATATTCAACAGTGGGTGTCTCTTGACTGATATAATGATGAAGAAACGGTGTATAAAGGCCATCCTCGGCCCACAACAACAGTCATAAAAAAGAATGACCCCTCCGTCAAGACGGTAGCAAACTTTAAAATCCTGTTCACTTACTATGGTATATAATTTAAAAGGCTATGGAATGGTCAATTATAGCCCCTGTATGCATTAGTACAACCACGGAGCCCCAGTGCTGGGGACACTGGCAGCTAAAGGGGGCCATAACCCACTTATGCACCCGGAACGGTGCGCTACAGATTCAATTTCAGACGTTTTATTGAGTTCAAATTGCTTTATACGCAGTCTGAGACGGTGGCTAGTGTTCTTTGAACTGGAAATACGAGTATTACGTATTATTTTACTATCACTAATTGGTACATTTCTATAAGTAAATTCGATCCCTGTAGCGTACCATGTTTTATATTGATATGTATACTTTTTGTTCCTCTATGATTTTATTACTTTTCTATATTTTGATATCCGTATTGTCACTTGTTCTCATTGCTTTCTTCATCAGCAAGTTGACGTTTCCGTAGCAGCTCTTCCTCGGCGAGCTGCTGTTCACGCTCGAGTTGCCGGCGTCTGGCAAGGGCTTCGACTGCAGCTCTACGTGCCTTAATCGTGGCGGCTGACGATGTCGAGGCATTGGACCCTATGGACTTGGATGTTTGGAGTGCATGATCAGATGATTGAGATGCAATGGGTTTGGTAATGGTAGTAATGTCGGTGACTGATGCGGTTTTACGTGCTTTGGAACGGGTGAACATGATTTAATGAAAACTACGTGACAGACTGTATGGAATAAAAATACGTGAAACTAAATGAATAAAATCTAGGTAGCCGACTTTCTACGGGAGAAGGACCAATGTTACGGAGTTAAGTGGAAATTAGGAGTATGAAATATAAAGATTTAATGAGAAAATGTTACAAACCAGAAAAGTGCAGTGACAGGCGAAAAGAAAGCAATGAGAACAAGTGACAATACGGATATCAAAATATAGAAAAGTAATAAAATCATAGAGTATCAAAAAGGTATACATATCAATATAAAACATGGTACGCTACAATCCCAATGCTGTCGATAAGTTGAACATTTTTCATAGACACTTCTTTTACTTATCTATATCGTCAAATTAAAAAAAATGAGTTGTTTGTACTTTATGTGTAACGAAATGTTACCCAAGGCTCTGAACAAACCCTCTTGGGACTACGAGCGTGATCTTACGTATGATGTGCGTGTAAACTGAGGGACCACACTGGTATTTCGCAAAACAAATTTAGTAGGATTTAGTAGAAGACTTAAAACAAATGTAGATCAAATCTAAAAAATATAGACTAATATTAAAAACTACAGCCTATAAAGTGCGGTCCCTCAATCCTCACAGACCACCAGCCAGATCTTGTAAAGTATCTGAAATATTAAGGTTTTGTGACTATTACAGACTTTTAGTAGAGAACTTGCAAAGATATCTACTATATGTGTATGTATGTATATTTTGAGTTTTTTATGTAAATAAGTATACTTACCCGGAATCTCCAACCACAGGGGACTGGATAATTATCTAGTCACTAACTTTTGGAGCCTGCAGCTCTCATTCTCAAACGAGACCAATATTTGGAGGGATACATCTTCAATCCAGATGATATCAAATCAATCCAGCCTGGCAATTAATAAAATAATAACAGTGAACAGCAAAGGTAAATGATAAAATCATAACTAATTTCACCAAATGAAAGCTATGGATAATATGCTCAACAGGGATTTAGCAGGGTCTCGCTATGGCTAAAGAATAACATCCTTACGTTAAATGCCTCCAAGACCAAGTACCTAGCTTTGTCTGCTTCTAGAAGAGCACTACCGTCCACTGGCACCATCCGTGTCCATGTTTGCAACCGGGCAACAAATACGAACTGTGATTGCCCAATTTTGGAGAGAGTAGAAAGCATTAAATACTTGGGGGTCATCATAGACTCCTTGCTTACGTTTAAGCTCCATATTGCGGCTCTTGTTAGCAAACTTAGAAAATTAATATTCATTTTTAGATCACTGAGACACACAGCTGACCGCAAAATTATTAAAACAGTTTACTATGCGCTATGCCAGTCTATAATCACATACTGCATAACGGCTTGGGGGGGTACGGGTAAAACGAACCTCATAGAAGCGGAAAGAGCTCAACGGGCCATCCTAAAGACAGCGGCATCACTACCATTTAGATATCCGACCACTGATCTCTACAAAGTCTGGGATGTCTTGACAGTGAGAAAATTGTTCATTATAAGAACACTGTTGAAAAAGCATGTTGAACTTCCTTATGACCCAAATATAAACTATAAAAAGAGAAAGAAAGGTAAAGTGTGCCCCTCAGACAGAGTTTCTACCAACCTAGCTAAAAAACACTATTATTATCTAGGTAACTATTTATATAATAAAGTTAATAAACTTATACCTATTTATCATCTTCCCAAACCTAAATGCAAACTGACCATAACTAACTGGCTAAAATCCTTTACCTACACAGAAACTGAAAACCTTCTGATTGTTTGATCACCTGACCCTAGCTAATTGCTGAGATTGTTGACAAGCTCTTACTATAGTTAAATATAAGTAATAATTTATAGTAATTTTTCTGCGCGAGTTAATATTGTTGATTTGCTTTCATGTACTGTCCTACTGCCTGTTTGATAGCTTAGTTTACTTGTATAAAGACCATCACGTATAAAGTTAACTCTTTACCCGAAGTTTGTACACACTACAATAGCCCATAGCCGTAGGGAGGACCTGATGACCTATAGCACAGGTATTACATACCCATTTTAGGCATCAGTCCCTCACATATCAAGCTGTTAAAATAAGTTAGCCTTAAGTTATTATAATATTGTACCAACTTGATTGTGATGGAGAATAAATCTTTATTATTATTATTATTATAATATAAATGTATCTAATGTTTTACCCAAATGACTACTTTCGCCCACAAGATACTTTTAGGAATTTTATATTTTTGTATTTATTTCGTTTTAATAAATTTTTGGAGTTTTGTTTTTGATCAACTACTTCTGCACAGGAGTACATGTTAGGTCTCAATAGAACTTACTAAGAGGCTAGGCACGGTAGATCTTCATAGGTCGCAGTGACGCAAATAGTCCCGAATCAACACAAACAAATAATAACTTAAACACAATAAAGCGATTGTATGTAATAATGCTTTTGACACTATTATTACGACCACAGAATTCGATAAGATGGTGGTATGTGGATCGAACCCAGGAATTCTGGATTTAATTCCGGTGATAACTAGCATCATTTTATTGAAATACAGTGTGAGTGTATTGTATGAAGCGTTCCTCTGTATATCTTTATTTTAGCGCCAGCGCTTAATTTCGCCAAAAAAACAATATTAAAATATACGAGACAACTTCGTGATTACTCCAGTGTAATCACTGTATAATTCAGAGCCGCAATTTTGATTTAGTCCCTCCTACGAGTGTTATGCTTAATATTAATTGCAAAACTGGAGTCCGGCTCTGTCGATTAAAAAAGTTTGTTTCATCCTGTTTTTTTGTTTAAATCGCGAGTAAATTTGTGTAGGGAAGTTAGGCAAGTATATTTAACAGTACAGCTTTATCTCCAAAATACGCATTTTAGCACCATAATTCACGAACGGTTCATTGTTGTTTGAATTGATTTAATTATTCGTGTCCAAATATTTTTTCGGTAAGTAGATTAAATTTTAAACACCTCAGTCTCTTATTGGATCGCCCACCAAAGATTCTGGTTACCATCTCCGGGAGATATACATTAATCTTTGGTCGCATACTTGAACAAGAAAGACACGGAAAATTATAGGAAATTACTGATAAACAGACCATTTCTACAAGAGATTTTTTCTAAACAGCTACCATAATTTTATCAATGTCTATTGCCATAACAGGTAACATAATTACGGTATAGCTACAGTATTGTATTCCGGGAGTTAATAATACGGTAACTCAACAGTATTCCTTCTATGATTGAGAGTTCCAGGTGCAGCTTACTTCCATCGTTATTTACCATAAAGTGAGGTGAAGGCGAAGAGTCTTTCAAAAAAACAATAAATGGTAAAATTAAAGATACATGTCACACTTTACAGAGGTCCTCAAACTTCATAACGGTGCAGATCTAAGGCTCAGATCAAACATGCAAGTCAATAACCATACATAAGAAGCCACGTACTCGTATTTACCCTCGGATACCCAATATCACGGCACGGTGCGCCATGTTTACCGTACCGGCATGGCTATTGCTCGGGTGAAATAGTCATCATTCTGTAACTTATTTTTCTCAAATAACCATTTCTTTTCCTTTCATGAAGTTGCCTATTGGCGAAACACAACGTATCATAAAGACGTTTCAAGTTCTTTTTTTGCAAACTTCCCTTTGATTCCCTTTTATTGTAATTGGTTAAAAGGTAGTCGCTGAGAACTAAAAAAGGATGGTATAAAAATATTTTCGTTAAAAACCGTCATTTAAAATAGTAAACCCAGTTCTAAAAGAGAAACTTTTCCTATGTAACTTTTTCATATTTTAGCGCTATTTTTTATTTTATTTAGAAAAAACATTAATTGTCTTACATTCTGACTGTCTTCAAATAGCGAAAACTACGTACACAAACTATAGACTACTTAGCGTTACATTCGACAGAAAATATAGAGCTCTATTTCTGTTTCCCTTTCTCTCTCTCATGGCAGTAAATACCTAAATGTGACGTGTCCTTAAAACTCTATTTACAAATTCTCATCCACTTATCAACCATTAAATCACCACCCAAGAAATTTTACTTCAAAAATTATCTCTAAGCAATTTTAGTTTAACTTTTAATACTTGAATATGACTTCTTCTATACTTGTCAGCAGTCACAACAACATTCTTCAATCGATTATGATTTATCCGGCAAAGTTCGTTGTTATTTGCTAAATATTGCATGCACAAACTTTTGTATGCAAAACTTCTCTTAGCAAAGTTCGAAGACGCAACGCATTGGTGTTCACGCGACAAAGGTTCAACGGTTATCAAGCCTTGGTGTGCACTGTGGATTGTTTTATTTATGCATAAATAATGCACATTACTAAAATAATACTAAACGTTTGAATAATGTATGACACGAAACATATCAATAAATACTTAAAATCTTCCAACCGTCTACTTAGAAAGCTTGGGTTGCAAAAAATCTGATGTTACAGATGTAAACTAAAAATGCTTGGAACATTAGAATGTCTGCCAACCACTTTTTTATACTACGAGATGGCAAACAAGCTAGCGGCCCACCTGGAGTTAAGTGGTTACGGACGCCAATAGACACTTGCAATGTTAAAGGTAAATCACTTAACACTGCAAGTGCGTTGCCATCCAGGGGCCTAAGATGATATGCCTTCCATGCCCAGTAATTACACTGGCTACCTTTCCCTTCAATCCGAAACACAGCGAACTGCTTCACGGCAGAAATAATAAAGGCGGTGGACCTACCCAGAGGACCCTACAGACCCTACCTTAGATATAGTGATTCTTACCTTACCCTTACGCAAACAGAAACATTACTACGAAAGGATAGAGTTATTTCATTCAATATTCTGCTCGACGTCCTAACGTCCTCGGGACGGATACTCCAATACCTAAATGCTAATAAAATTTTACTGTTACTAAATAACAAAATAAACTCGATGGCAACCGGTAACCATTATCCTGAGGACGCTTGTAACATCGACGTATCAAGCGCGCGTTGCCAACTCAACCATAACCCGCCAACAGAACTAGGAATAGGTAATAATAATTTTCTGAGGTCTTTGATTAGGTGGAGATTTCAAGAAATCAAGGAGCTAATCCGCTATGCTCCATCCCCCTTAAAAAACGCTAAGAAAACTACCCTAAAAAAGATTACTTATAACAATAATCCTATCCTTTACAAATAAGTTTCAAGTGGAGGCTCCTCAAAGCATACAAGAACCACCCTGTGCGCAACTACCCTTTCATATTCTCAGTGCAGGAAATCAAGTCCGCATCCTTATTGGTATGGAAAAACTTGTTTGCCCCCCTCCCCCTATATACTTATTAACTTCGCGCTTTAAGTTCCGACGAGTCCCGGAACGGAATAAATAAATATACGAACAGCTGTGAACTCGTCGCCATTTTAAGTTTTGTTATGAGATATATTTTTTCTTCTTCAGCAAAGGAGTTTGCTTTTGCAATCCTCTAAGTTGAATAGGAATAATGTGGATACGTTAAAATGAGCGTTTGAAATTTAATTTCAATAATACGAAAATTGTATCACAGTTCTATATTGAGAGTTATTTAATGCAATTCTGTATCGTTGCAATACACGTACATTTTATAAACTAACTAAATACATTTATAAACTAATATTTTCACGGAGTAAGTAGTCACTGCAATACTCTATAGACGACGAACAGGGTGTTGAAAACAAGGTATTACACACGCGGTAACAATTCTAATCCTTTTTCCTGTCCGTGAACCTTGGGAATATCTCAGTCAAATAGTTATATAGAGTAATATAAGTAACGTTATGGAACAAATTATTTCGATTTACCTACATATTTAGTTGACTTGATTCCGTGCTTGGCTGTCAAAAGATAGCAGTCATTCCCAAGGAGGGTCGATGTCAGGCAGACACACAGTTGTAAAAATCTAACGCCAGAACCAATAGCAGTATTGTCGATATCAAGACCTATGTACTGCACCAACTCCAAATATATTGCAAACAGGGTAGGAGGAAGACGATTTATTTGGCTTAATCTTAATATTAGTTTTGATGAATCAATTGAAATTATTTCGTTAACAAAACAATTCACTTAACAATCCCCATTTAAACGCAATCAAATCAAATATCGGTCGTCTGCGTGACTATAGTCTGCAACAGAACAAGGGAAGCAATCTCGATTCAACTGCCGCCATGATTGATAGTGCAATTTGGGCGCCATCTTCAAGTGATCGAATTACGCGGGCAAATGATGGCGGTCACGTTGTAATGTTCCCGGAATTGTGAAATCGCCTATTGAAGAATTTTAACACATAGGTTAACACATGTTAGGTTAAGTACAAGTACTCTTAAAGTCCACATCGCAAATCCAAAAGTGTAAACTAGCTATATTTAAATAAATTTAACTAAAATTGATCAGTTACTTTTGGAGAATATGTTGTACAGAAAACAACATCATAAAAATGAACTTCTCATTCGTAAGGGTAGAACATATTTTTGACGTGACAACGTCTTATAATTCGATAGAGCCGGCTGCACGCAGGAAAAAAACTGACGCATGCGGCGTTACCTCGTGTAAGGCCGGCAAAACAAATGAAATTAAATTTTTCTTTTGAAAAATGCTACCATTCCATCAGTATTTTCTTAAGACGCTGTCACGTTCAACTATCGTCAGTAAACCGACTTTACAGACAACCAATTTTTTTTTGTATAATGTAAGGATAACATAAATATAAAAGTAATATTTGAAAAACTGTATGCAAGTAACTATTAGTTTTGCATAATATCGTACAAAATATAGAAACGCCAGTAAATATTAGGTTGGGGAAAAAGTCTTTTCGCATTATAGTATGTATAAACTTGTAATAAAATCTCTTTGGCTATACTATTTGTATCTGGCTGGTTTTGGTATCATTGAAAGTTTAAATTTTAAAGAACATAATTCGAAATTCAAATTAGGAAAAGGTGTGATTTTTATTTGTTTTTCGTACCGCCAAGATGAGTGAATCTAATGAAGAAATTCGATACATTTTAAAATTTTACTACAAAAAAGGTAAAAATGCAACGCAAGCCGCGAAAAAAATTTGCGATGTTTATGGACCTAGTGCAGTGTCTGTGAGAGTAGCACAAATTTGGTTTAAGCGTTTTCAATCCGGAAATTTTGATGTCAAAGATGCACGTCGCTCTGGTCGCCCTATTACAGATAAAATGGATGCCATTTTTGAAAAAGTGGAGCAAGATCGGCATGTCAGTAGTTACGACGTAGCTGAAGAACTGGGAATTGACCACAAAACAGTTTTGGCGCATTTGAAAAAACTGGGTACACAAAAAAGCTCGACATTTGGGTACCTCACGAGCTCACTGAAAGAAACCTAATGAACCGTGTACTCATTGTGATTCTTTATTACGACGTAATGAAACCGAACCATTTTTGAAGAAGCTGATAACTGGTGATGAAAAGTGGATCACGTACGACAAGAACGTGCGAAAAAGGTCGTGGTCAAAGGCCGGTCAGGCTTCACAGACTGTGGCGAAACCCGGGTTAACTCGCAACAAGGTGATGCTGTGTGTGTGGTGGGATTGGAAGGGCATTATTCATTATGAGCTGTTACCACCAGGCAGGACCATCGATTCTGAACTCTACTGCGAACAACTGATGAGATTAAAGCAAGAAGTTGAGAGAAAGCGGCCGGAATTAATCAACAGAAGGGGTGTGGTTTTTCATCATGATAACGCTAGACCTCACACATCTTTAGCCACTCAGCAAAAATTAAGAGAGTTTGGCTGGGAGGTATTAATGCATCTGCCGTATAGTCCTGACCTTGCACCTTCAGATTTCCACCTGTTTCGGTCACTTCAGAATTCTTTAGGCAGTGTCAGGTTAACATCACGAGAGGACTGCCAAAACCACTTGTCGCGGTATTTTGACCAGAAGTCCCAAAATTTCTATAGCAATGGGATCATGTCCCTACCTACAAGATGGCAAAAAGTTATCGAACAAAATGGTACCTACATACTTTAGTTAAATGTAAATAAACAATATTAAAAAATGTTTTGAATTTTCTTAAAAAATGCGAAGAAACTTTTTCCCCAACCTATTATTCACACGGCAGGGATCGTCTTTTTACATAGACAGACATTTGGTTATAGTTCAGCCGCTAGAGGCTAAGCTCTTATTATATTTGAAGAAGACGTAGAGCCCGCTTCTGGGAATAAAGTAATATATATAAAGTTAATAAAAATCTTTTCAACTAAGTCATTGAGACAGGGTGATGCATGGCCATATTTTTTGCGACGCCAGAGAATTGAATGCAGGTGAAGCATGCTCACAACCACAACACCAAGCTATGTATGTTTTGTTCCTAATGTTTAAAGAAATACGATCTACAATGTGCAAATGTCTCAGAAAATCGGTTTTATAATACAATGACTGCAGATCACAAAAAGAAATGGAAATGCCAAGCCTGTATTTGTAAATAGTTTACTGTTGACCGCACAGACTAACTCTACCTCGTGTCACCGAAGATTTTTTAAGGAGAGGACCTTGGTGGTTTTTCTTGTTTCGTTCCTCGGTTTTCATTTTTAAATATAGTTTTTTAAATTTTCTTTTCTCTTAATTATTTTTACTTTCTCGTATACGTGTAACTACCGCATTTCATAGAGGACGTCTTGTAATCGTCAAAAAATTGGACCTCGAGATTTTGACGGATTTACACGTTTTGGACCTCCCTGAGGAAAAATTTGATTGTTTGTTTGTTTGCATTGAGTAGGCTCCGAAACTACTGCACCGTCTTTGATCATATATGGTATGGAGATATTTTGAGACCCTGGGAAGGATTTAGGATACAATTTTGGCACGATACGAGTCAAGCCATGAGCGACCGCTAGTCGTATCTAAATTTATACTTTATTATATTGATGTACAGTACACATTAGTCCATTATAAATCTCATTCTCATTATGTGGGGTTGCTGGAATAGAATTCTTATAGGAATAAGCAGTACCTATCAACAATTTTCTGGCTAATGTTGTGTCCTTTTGTAATTGTCTTAGTGTGTAAATAAGCGAATACATCGCTCATCACTGTCATCTTTAAAAGGAACAGGATTGAATAAGAACAATACAATCTTAAAGATGTTTTGAAATAAAAAAGCACAATAAACTTTCAGTGAAATACCGCAAGAAATAAAATATACGGTAACATAATATCGAAACGATGCATCTCTAGCTGGCAACACTTCTGTTCCAATAAATTTAGCGCGGAATACTTGGCAACACTGAGAATTTTATTCCTTTTTCGAACCAACCAACCGTGTTGGTGCTTGTGGCATGATAGTATTTTAGTATTTTTAACAGATCATTACTCTTTGCGTTACTACTTTATATAATTGTACTTAATTATTATGAATAAATATTTGATGGAATTAATGTGAATAGATGTAGATTGAGAGAAAGGTAGAAGAAAAGAAGTACAGAATGTGTGAAAGTTAATTACATTTTTAATACTGAAAGCTAATTTACTAGGTGGTAGACCCATATGTAGGGTCGTCTGGGTAGGTACCACCGCCTTTCTTATTTCTGCCGTGAAGCAGTTCGCTGTGTTTCGGATTGAAGGGAAAGGTAGCCAGTGTAATTACTGGAGGGCATATCATCTTAGTCCCCAAAATGGCAAACGCCCTTGCGGTGTTAAGTGATTAACACTTAATATTGCAAGTGTCTATAGGCGGCGGTGACCACTTAACATCAGGTGGGCCGCAAGCTTGTTTGCCATCTCGTAACATAAAAAAAAACTTTTCTTATAATTAATGACTTCGCGACACATGAAGGTTACGCATTTTGCCAATATCATTAATGGAAATGTATCTAAAGTAACAATAAATTGTACGGAAGATTGTGGTAAAGAATGAGTCCAACACGTGTTATTACAACAAGAACTCAAGTGAAACTTGGTGAGAAATGATATATAAATACAAAGAACACTGACTTCTGCTTAAAAGGTCAAGTAATTGATTCCCTTTCGTGATCGTGGAAAGGAATCAATTACTTGACCTTTTTATAAAAAAAATCACGGTCCATTAAAACCTTATTAGAACTATCCCACACCTGTCAGCTCGTCGACAACTGCACAACCAACTAAAAAGGTTTCTCCAGCCGTCCGCGGATCCCTATTAAATCAACGACGTTCAAATTACTCGTCTCCGGAACGCCAACTACTTGCATATTTTAAACACCACCCAACTATTCCCAAACACGCGTGTGAACCCTATTGTTTAGACAATACAGTCTAAATTACGACGTGCCCGCGAAAATATGAATTTGCATGGAAAACTAAGTGCATATTTCAAAAAGCATACAAGGTTAGCTCTGCTGTCGATAGCGACTTTATTTGGTAGAGGTTAAAGTGTATTTTAGCTAATGAGAAATCCTTTGACACTGGTGTGGAGGATGTAAAACGGGAGGCTTTGTCCCGCGGTCAGCAATAAGAGGAAACGACGCCATCTGCCGGCCGTTTTCGTTTCGCCGACTTCCGGTCAGGTTGGACGTGAAATTTTGATCAGCGCATAATACGGCTTATTACGTGACCGTCTGGGACATAAATTAGGGGCGAAAACGAAGCCAAATAATTGGCTAGCATTTACTGAGGTGATGAATCCGCAATGACTTTGTGGTAGTTTTTTGGTCGTGTTTAACGTTTCTTTTTAATTGGAGTTGTGTAAATTCATTTGTCGCTTCTGAATTTCAATTTCCGCTCTTGGGATTTTCTTTTTAAATTCAAAATTGAAGTAGGTACCTTGCAGGTCACCGATATGAGGGTGGCTAGTTATATTATCTGTCGCATGCTAACTATGTACTTGGACTCCACTTCTTCTTATGTTCATATTGTATAGATATTTTTGCATTACAAGGGGAAGTCCTTTCTCAAAACCTGCTCCCATTTTTAGTTGGTGTCGGTTATGTAATGTTGTAGGAATAGTAATGAGTAAGGGTTCCAGGGTTAATGTTCATTAAATATTGAAGAATTTCTACATAACCACGCCATATTTCTTAGCTATTTTTTGTTGCATGATCAACATAATGTGTCAAATGTTAAAAATACTTCTCCACTGTTAAGAGCGTCTCATAGTAATCGTGTTTAGAAACTGTCCACTCAAAAACTACAACTAACATGAAAAGAACGCGTGCTGGTTTACTGTGTTACCGACAAACTGCGGCTACCATTCCAACGCGAACTTAGAAATTAAGCAAAAAAATTCTCGCCCATCCGAGTACCTAACACACACTTGGTTACAGAACGCACAACTGCGACACCATCGACCTTCTCTCCTTGTTTGCCAATCACATGGAAAAGAATAAGAAAAAACACAAAAGGGACATTATTAAACGTCTTGTGAAAAAGTTACTCGCATGTACAATAATGAGTATTCCATCAGTCTATTCTACTTGTATGTGCGGGCCAATGTCGCCGCCAAGCCGCGCCGCTCGCCACGCACCGGTGACTTCGATACCATCAATATTTCGATACCAGTATATTTCCTATATTTCCCTGTTACGATACACCGAGGCACTGTTTTATTATGCCTCGATGGAGACGAACGAATATCGGGTTCTGGGTCACGAGAAAGCTTTTATAGTTTGTGTAAAGTATTATTTATATTTACCTACTTATTTCAATTTTGAAAGAATGATTTAATTTAATACTACTAATACATTAAATTTCATTTGATATTAGTCATATTGTTTATCCTCTCCATTGTTTTTGTGCCCGTCAGGGTTCATGGTGATCAAAATGTATTTTTGTTAGATTTTATACACATTGTGAAATGCAATAATACTCGTAGGATCTATTGATATCTTTTCTGAAACAAAAACGTAGCATTTAATGTGAAGAGTTTCGGGCCCATCGTGTTGCAGAGTGAGGAGTCAGGTACAGTGCCAGAGACTTGTAGCCCAAGTATTAGGTTTAATGCATGATGCACCAACACTTGCCTCCACCACTCTCTCTGGCCAGAAGTATTTAATACCATTCGTGAGAGCCGCTAAAGATATATGTTCCAGTACAGAACTTGAGGAGTACATAAATAAACAAGTGTTAAAATCTTTCCTGTCCATCCTAAGGTTGGCTGGAAGAGCCATTGCACAAACTTATTACCGTCCTGTAATAAGTTAAATTTCATTTCATATCCAAACTTCTGTAGGGGAACCCATCACTTTATCGCAATTAACTTCATCGATTTTCATTTCCCATAAAACTATTCGCAGACCTTTTTATACAATACTTAACAACTCATAGAATCAGGTTACATCGCAATTTCATTTCCTCGAATAGTTGTTATCTACAAGCTCATTCCATCGTAAATTCTTTTCCTATTTTATTAATTTTATCGAAATAATGTTAAATCGATGTTTTGTTACCCATAATTTTGTTTCCACGTAAGTTTCAGTTTGCAGAATAATTGAAACATCAATTTTTACTACACTAAAGTTAGTGTACATCGAAAATACTTTTTTTTATGTAATTACTCGTAATCATTTTTGTTTCCCTGTAAAGAAAACCAATGGTTAAGTTAGGTTAGATAGATTTAGAAAAACAGTCAGTCAGCAGCGGTGCAACCGAAGCTAACGGAGATTGCTTGTTGTATGGTTGCATTGCATGATGTATGCATGCTTGCATTGCATGCTGTATGCATGCCTGCATGATGCTTGCCGGGGGGTTCAGGGGGGCTGGCCCCCCTGCTCGGGGGGGTCGGGGGGCCTGAGGCCCCCCGCTATAAAGAAAAACCATTAATACGAAAATAAACCTAGGTTAGGTTAGGTTAGACTTGTGACCAAGCATAGCGGAGCGAGCGAAGCGAGCGGAGCATTATATTGCTTGGTGCATGTTTGCTTGCATGTTGCATGCTTGCTTGCATGCTGCATGCTTGCTTGCATGCTGCATGCTGGCTTGCATGCTGCATGCTTGCTTGCATGCTGCATGCTTGCTTGCATGCTGTATGCTTGCTTGCATGGTGTGTACCTACTTGCAAATTAAGAATTATTTTTTAAATTAAGACTAACCTCAACAATTTTTTCGTCAAACGTCAACAGGCAAATGTATCGTTCGATGAAACGTTACTGCGATGGAAAGTTGTTAAACGAAACATTACAATGTGTAACGTTAAATATTGAAACATGTTTTTATAAATAGTGTTATCGATAACTTAATAGTTTATATGAAATGTTAGTTCGATAGACCGTTATTCTGGTAAGCAACACAACTTTGAAACATTTTTTTTATGAAAGTTTATTCGATAATATGAAACGGTGATCATTAGCTAGTCGATCAATCAAGAAAAATAGATATTGAAAATCGTGGAATAGTTTTCGGTGAAATGAAATTCGATGACCAAAAAATCTGTATTTTGATAGGTACCCCTTCTGTAGAGTTAGACAACAGAGAATCTCATTCCAAACAACAACACACCTTAGCCAGCTTCGAAAAGTATCATTAACCTGCAAATGCGTTTTTTTAAGTTGTTTCCTCGTAAAACCCGCGCCAGCGATAAATCTGAAGAGTCTAGTTCTAAACGCGCCCTGGAGACTGGTGCCGAGGTGACAGGTAAGAACTGGTTGCGTTTGGTATAAGTGACATTTGAATTGTAAATAAGCACAGAAAAATCGTTATATTTAACCCATTATTACTAGCTTTTGCCCGCAACTTCGTCTGCATGGAATAGTTACTTTGTGCAGCATTTAATTTTTTTCTAATTATATCTATGGGTACCTACATGCCTATTTGCCTATTTTATACCCTTCTTATCAAGTGCCTAAATTCAAAGTTTCATGCTTATATATTTTAATGACGAAAATATCCATGTGGATTTTCAGACTATTAGGAGTTGAAACACGTGTTTACTCATTTATTGATAGAAGTCTCCTGTGAAATTTCGAATAAAACATTCGAAATAACATTGTTTCCCAATACAAAATTTCATCCCATTTTTTACCCCCTTAGGGGTTGAATTTCGAAAAATCCGGCCTTATCCCTTGCCTCCATCATAAAAGGCAACTCTGTGCAAAATTTCAGCTATCTAGTTCTTTTTATATAATAGATTAAAAAGTAAAAAAAATATACCTCAAATACCTCCTTATGAAATAGTGAAAGTCCATTTAAATTAAGAACCTTTTGATTTCATTCCATTTCATACCTGTCTTTATCAAGTACTGAGTCGGGAATCCAAATTGCAACATTTCGCAATCCAAGCGACTGCCCTACCAACTGAGCTACACAGAACTCAGAATTTGGTCAGTTATTGCGTCAAAAGCAACATATACCTACAATTTTATATAACGCCAAGTTAAAAATATCAGCATTATTTTGTAATTTTAAAATATAACTCATTATAACTAATGACTTTAATCATCACACATTAGATACTTTAAGGGTAGTTGTCATCTTGACCCAGATGCTGTATATACCAACAGTCTTTGGGTCAAGTTCGTTGCCTCATCATTTTAATACGGTAATTTACGCGAGTGGCGGTAGAGCTGCTAAGTGAAGCTACGAAAGTCTCTTAACAATTCTCTACTTGCACGACACTATAGAAAAAAAAGGTACAGAGAATTACACCGTAACCAATCACAGACCTCTATTCAACGCAATGACATTAAATGGAACTCTGTGATTGGTTCGTTTCTTATCTAAGAGTCGAGAGATCTCATAGATCATTGTGAATACGGGTGTTAGTGTACCCCTTGGGCTCGTACGTCCTAGAGACTCTGTAACGTCATGTTAGTCCAACAAGTAGAGAGTTATGATACCTCATTACTCTTTACTGGGTGTGCCGATTTACAAACATAAAAAAATACAATCGAATTGGAACCTCCTCCTTTTTTTGAAGTCGGTTAAAAACCAAAACTATACAGCGTGTTTTAAGGCCAAACCATTAGGAACACATATACATATACAACATAATGTGTCATATAAAAATATTCGCATATGATCTACACGCGTCTCCGTCCCCGGGGTGCCGTAGCTTCGTAGGCTTTTACGTAGCATGGAGCTACGTAGCTACGCCGTAGCGGCATATTTATGTTTACAACTTTAATTTAATTTGTCATTTTGAGTGAGGGTGTACTCGTATACACGGCGTTGTTATATGCGTTAAGTGGACGAGAATTGCGAGTTACATTTTAAGGAAATTACGCAAATGACAGAGAAGAAAAATGTGACGTAAAGAGAAAGAGGTATCTTTTTAGAATCATAAATTTAAAAAAAAATAGAATTATTTATATTTTTATATGTAATAGTTGGCAGCGCGCGAGTAGATTAAGGTGTAGAAATTGGGACTTGTAAAACAGTAACCAGGCCAACTAGTAACAAGTTCCCTATAAGAAGAAAAAGAAGACCAGATAGTTAAGACAAGTGTTTAATATTGATATACAAATGTTTCAACTACAAATTACAGGAACTACAAAAATAAATCTCATTGGAATAATTATTTTATGAGATACGTGCTAGTGCACGAACCACCAACTGCTACAACTCCAGTGCGGAGGCGGCGGTGCGAGCGCAGACTGTCTTCACTTCAAAGTTAGGTCCTGTAGACAACCCAAATGTGGTTTCTTTATGTCTGTTCTTATAACTCACAGTAAATTACATTTAATACAGTCCACTGTTTAATTGATTCAGAGCATAAAACCCATTAGGGCCTAAATATTGGGGAGAAGCACATCAAGCAGCACTTCTTGCACATTTACATAATCATTACACTATACATATATTAGGTATGTGAAAACTTATAATTGGTGTGAAATTGCTTATGAAGATTTTTTTATCTAATTACGTTATCACTATTTGTTTTCTAAATAAAAAAAATACCGCTCTGCTTCAGATCAAGATAAAATGGATCATATCCACTGGCGAGGTGAAGAAGGTGCTCGCTCGTTTTATTCATGGGCCACACAGCACATCTGGCTCGAAAGACCAATATTTAGGTCCTAATTTAGCTCTAAGGCAATTAAACAGTGTATTAGACTAATAACAGAATTTACCTTACATTGGTGGCGTAGTAGTTAGCTCTTCGCGCGCCAACGGAATACCTCATCCATTTTACCACATACAGCCATGTCGCGTCTCAGGTGACGGGAGGAGGCTCCACCAATATCTGTGATGGAGCACTTGTACTCTGCGGGCTCGGAGCGCCGGCTCGCCCGCTTAGAAAACACTCGAAACGTGTTACCACCTTGAGACGAATAATTATTCGTCTATTACACCTTAAGCTCGAGGCGGTAAATACGAAAATTGTTCACGACTTTCATAATTGAAGATTGAGTACAAGATTTTGTTAACCACTTAGAATGAGAGTAGAGCTGTGTTTTGTTGTAAGCTCGAAGTGGAATATTTATTTCCAAGCCAATTGTATGAGGAATATAAAGATTTCTTCAAACAAAAAAATATAATTCTTAAGTATCGCATACTCCAACCATAATTCTTTTGAAAATGTTTATTAAATTCATTACATGACTACCTCAAGTTTAGCAGTTGACGTGTCAGAGATTATCATATGAATGAATAAACATGACGCAACATATAGAGGGTGCATCAGAATGACTAGCAACTTATAGTGCTACTAATAGTTCCTTGCTACGAATTGAACTACGATTTTTAAAAAAACAAACCATTAAGATGACAGGCAATTCTAAAATTAGGGTAGCTGGTCTGGTCACCCACCCAGTGAGTACAAGCTGCGCATCGTTTTTTTAACCAACAGTTGCTGCTAGATTGGTACTGTGAAGGACTCGATCCTCCTTCGCCACTTGCGCCTTTTAGTGATATACAATTTTATTAATTTCAACTTTCAACTAGGAATGCGATTCTCAGGGTAACGCGATAGCTTAGATGGACACATTGCACGATCGACCACCAACTGACGTATCTCTCGAATTATCACTGAAAATGGAAGAATTCAAGTCTAAGCTATGCCCTAAGACGATCTCAGTGGTCAACACAGTATCTTCATGTGTATCATGTTGACTTTTATAGCTTTTATACTAGATCGAAGCGCAGAAGAACCTGAATAATTAAATAAGCAACACCATACAAAGCTGTTACTTGCGCCATCACTCCTGGGAACCGACAATGTATCCATAAATAAGTCTTCAGTCTGTCAAACGAATGATATCGAAAAAGTTTTGTCATTCCCGCGCTCAATCCAACTAACTATCACAACATACGGCTAAAGTTTTGTTACTGCGTGAATTTGTTTTATGAATGATGTTCTGTTTAGCATATAAATTATTTCGAGTCCGCAATCAACTTTTTCCTAGTATTCCGTTACTTTCGATGACTTTTCAGATTTCCTGGGGAACCTTTTGTTGCAGTAAGAGCAGATATATGGATAGCAACGTAAACGAGCGCAGTTTTCTGGTGGCAAAACTAAGAACTCTCTAAAACTTCTAAAAATGGTTTAAGAAATTGTTAAATAAATTCGCCTTGTACCTATGTGCTTTAGAACTGAACTATGCACATATTATTACACTTCTCAATGTATAATTTGACACACAATTTTTAAACCAAAAAGAAATTAAATTTTCTTTCCCACAAATCCCCCGAGAATCAAGTTTTAAGCTGCGTATGCTAACGTATGTTAACAATAATTTCCCATGTCTCCAAACTTCGAAAGAGCCTTATTACATTGTCACACATACCCAGGAACGGGTGGGCCATCAAAACTCGCGGCTGAGTTATGTCACGTGTGCCTGATGGATCGGGGGAACAATTCGCAGGCACTTTATTTAAAACAATGTACCTGTTACTGACAGCCATATTAATGAGAGCAGGTGAACTCTCGCGTACTCTGCTGCCGCGTTCACACCAACCTTAACTGCGCTAAATCTGCATTTTTATGATAGACTATTGCTGTATATGGTCTTTAAAGTTTCAATTGGGTTTTTAAAGAGGCACTCTACTCCTGATGCCACGACTAGACTACTAATGGAAAAGTTCCAGTAGCGTCTAATGTTCTACTTTCCTCTGGTCTACTGTTGGTGTTGTTGGCAGCACTTTACATTGATCACTTTTAAAGTATCGCGATGCAAACACATAAAAACTTCGGGTTGGGTTGTACCAACCGTGGCGACGCGACGGTGCAATCCGATCGAAACTTCAGGCAAAATCGTGATTATTCATGTTAAAAAGTATGACTAGTAGCCATACTTTTTGTGGATGGTTGTGGTGTGTGTAGGATAGGATGGGAATTAAACATTGCTTATATTTAATTTCCATCCTCCATTCCTTGTAATACAGTCTTTCTGGACAAAGATGGCCCTTTGGAAGAAGGTTAGCTGTATGCACTATGCTATATATTATTTTTATTATTATTTATTACTCAAAGATATACGGGTAGAATATTCTTTATTGTAAAACACAAAAGCTACAGCTTCTTTTAAGACAAAATAGTTTGAGGCACTCATTGCTGGTTGGGTAGACGTTCTCCATGTACAAAAACTGAGTCCGCATACTAAAGCACATAAGTCAACATGGACTCCATAATGACTTAAGTGCTTTAGTTTGTCGACGAAAGAATTAATAATTCGCCATGTAGAATCAACTACAAAGCAGATAATATAATAACGTATTGTAGGTTAAAGTTAACGAAAAGACGGATTCGCATTTGTTTTGATTGAACTTCCAATAAAATTCCTTTCACTCACTGTCAGACTGCGTTTAGTGTGAACGCAGCCTAACGCCCTATTTACTTGTAAATTGTTTCACTTGAAGCACTCGCTGTGAACTCGGAAATTTTCTAAGAGATTAATGATTGTAGATTCGTTGACATGTATTCAGCGTGTTAAAAATAATTACATAATGCTCGGCAGGGGTCCATGCCACCCACGTGTGAAAGATTAGGCGAAAGTTATAATAGAGTTTTCTTTATTATTCAAAGGAAACTTCTGTGGGAAACGGTTAGAAAAGTTCTTAGCACCTTTTATTCTGTACGCATGCTTGATTACTGTGACATATCTAAATATATATAACTCAATGGTGACTGACTGACTGACTGACATAGTGATCTATCAACGCACAGCCCAAACCACTGGACGGATCGGGCTGAAATTTGGCATGCAGGTAGATGTTATGACGTAGGCATCCGCTAAGAAAGGATTTTTGGAAATTCCACCCCTAAGGGGGTAAAATGTCCACGCGGACGAAGTCGCGAGCGGAAGCTAGTTATTGTATAAATGATCCAAATGCGTGGGAGTGATCACTGCCCAAGATTTGTGCATGTAAAACTGTAATTAATTATAGTGTTATTATCTATTGACCTGTAATGATGTTTTGAAATCATTACCAAAATTGTAAGCAGTGGAGTTTCTTTCGCCATATCTTCTCCATCTCAGCATAATAATTATTATTAAAGTAAAATAATTATTTCGTCCCGGTGGAAGGGTTTTGACGATTTAAAAGTTCTAAGCAAAGTCCATTTAAATAAAGAGTTTTTCATTTCATTTCATGTGTACCAAAAGTTAAAGAATTATAAATAATACTGTGTAGTTTTTCGTATACGCAAGTACGTCGGTTATCATTCTCGTAATGTTGCACCCACGATGTTATAGGTTAGAATAAACCAGTAAAATATACCTATGACGTGTGACGGTTCTACAATTCTTTTTTTATTCATCCTTATCGACGAACTGTAGTCATGACCTACATTCCAGCCATTGAGCTATTATTACAAGTAATTCCAGCATAGGATATTAGAAAGAAAGAAGGAAATATGCATTGTGAGATAAACGAAGTTACATCTAAGGACGCAGAGAGAGAGAAATGGAAAGATTAGGTATAGTGTAATTAATTTACTATAGATAGGGACGATAAGATATCTAATCACTTTTAAACTTTCGCGTTGCATGATTAATACGAGTAAAAACGGGAATTAATTGCACCGACCGTGGTCACAGGTCAGTCCGCCTGTGACCACGGTCGGTGCAACCCGGCTGAAACGTCAGGCATTTAAAAGGTAATTTTATCGCGTTAATTCCCGTTTTTACTCGTATTAAAGATAAGATATCTCTCAATCATTTCAGCACACTTTCAGATGAGGGCATATTTGACGATATAAATCTTTAAATAAATCAGAATTAAATCCAGAGGTCCCAGGTTCGATTCCCAGGGTTTCGTAAAACTACAAATTTGTATAGTTTTAATATAGTAGTATTAGTAGTAGTATTTGACCAATACTTATTGTATTTTAGACTTTCAAGTAATACACAGACTTACTTATGCTACGTTATAATTAAAAAGGTTTTTCTATTTACGAGCTGCCTCTATCAGCTGACCGTTAGTGTACTTTATTTCTTACACAAGAATACCCGTTCTCCGAAGCTAGCAAGCAATAAAACTCCTTAAATATAAGAATCTCTCCGTAGAGAATGCTAATATTATGCAAATGGTTCCTGAATCAGGCTGCCTACACGGGGCCGGCGCTGAGATAACTCATTGCTTCTTCTTCTATCTTACGATACGTATTTTTTTTATTACATAATTTACTCTGAATGTTAAGAACAAAATATGCTAGAAGTGCAGAAGATTGAGTTACTGTAGACTTTTACAACAATGTTTTTTATATAATCGACCATGTTTAGATAACCTTCTCATATACTCCAAAAATAAAAATTTTGTACATAGGGCGTCATGTATCAATAACGATACATGACTTAAAAATATAATTATGATTCGAGAGAAGATGGCGACGAATTACTAAAATTATCTACGACTAAAATAACATGGCGTTATGGACAACGCCCTTACGCACTGTAAGCGCGTTGTCTCCCACCCAGGAGGCGCCAGTTCGAACCCGTACCAATGTGTTTTCAAAATTGGAATTCACATGTACGTTTAATCGACGCTTTTACGGTGAACGAAAACATCGTGAGGAAACCTGCACACACCTATGAAGAAATTCTTATGTTGTGTGTGAAATCGAGCACTTGGTCAGCGTGGTTAACTAAGGCCTAATCGCCCCTAATTTGGGGTAGACTCGAGCCCATTATATGAGCTGTTGATGATGATGATGAAAATAACATCTTTTCTCTATCCCATCTTTGAAAAAAAGTACTACTCCTTCTATAAAGGCCGGCTACGCATTTGCGATACCTCTGGTGTTGCAGATGTCCATGGGCGGAGGCGATCACTTACAATGAGGTGAACTGTCTACTCGTTTCTCCCCCTTTCCATAAAACAACTGACGACATAAAAAAGGACCACACTCTTCAGCACACATGTGTCGCTACATTGTAGCAAGCAAATAGGTGTACCATCAAACGAACTATCTTTGATCGTTAGGTAAGTATGACCACGTATGTACATACATTGACGTAGATTGACTTTTGACGCCGTCGTGGTGGGGTAGTGAGTATAGCTGCCTACACATCAAGCGGTCCGGGTTCGAATACTTGTAGCAAAAAATATTTGTGACGAATACGAATATTTGTTTGCGAGACATGTTTGGTTATATATTTTGTATTTAAGTTTATTTATAAAAATATCTATAATATTTTTGTAAACTAAAAATGACTGTTCTTAATGATACTTACTTTAGGCTAGATAATTGGTGTAATTTTAAAAAAAAAATGTTCCTTTCAGATAACCTAAAGATTTCAAAAGCAAATTATAAGCACAATCTCAAGCAAAGGTTGGCTAGATAAATAAACGAGATATAAAAGTGCTGAGATACTCGTAATTAGTGGGGTGCAGACTCCTGTTTTCGTTTGAAGAGCCCATAATAATAATTGGGCGAGTTGTAAATTGTTCGCCGAAGTAATTAAAAATAATCGCCGTCCGAAACTGGGACACGAACGCTATTTCCCGCCATTCCTGAATCTCTTATCTTGAAGTCAGTTAAGAATTACGTGTTTGTTGTTATTAAAAACGCAGTCTGCGACATTTCTTAGCGCGTGAATTAAGTTTTTTTGTGTTATTTTAAATTCTCCCTTTTCAAAGAAGGCAAAGGAATCTCGTCCATACGACCATGTCCTTAGTTTATCTCGCTTCTTTATTTATAGTTTTGCATTAAAATATGGGTGTCACACATTCTAATACGTCTAGGAATTGATGAGGTGGTAAAAATAACTAGAAAATGTGCCATGTTATAAAAACTTTTGTTTCATGATTTTATAATTGATCGGCGATTATGTCAAATTTCAGGAAATATTTATCTTATTAATAAACAAAGATTTTGTTATTTTAAAAATCAATTTTGGATCCTTAATGATATGAATCTGAAGTATACTTTATTTTAAACAAAATATTCCTGGAAGTCACCATGTATAAAAAATAAAGACAAAAAGATTAGCTAAGTAGAACATATTAAATAAAACATAGTTCTTCTATTGAGAGTTGAATATGTAAATGTCAAGAAACAGCTGTTTCTTCCGTTTCGTTCTTAAGACGAGAAACGGGTTTAATATCTCAGGATTATTCAGGATACCTTCATCTAATATTTGTATTGTTAAAATTGTTCATAATCCCTGAATGATCCAAGGCTACAAAGTTTACGTATCCCTGAAAAAATATGTACAATATTCTATATAAATGAAGTGAAAACTAAAAGTGGCTATCTCTTTACGATAAAAGAACTATAAAAAGGTACCAAGAGCACAGAACTAGCTAAAAGATATTTTAATATCGTTAAAATACCTCTTAGCGACACGCCTCTGACACGCCTTCATTGCTACTACTTATCTTATGAGATTTATATAGTAGTTATTATACAGTCTTTAACGTCGAAAGCTGTCTGTAGGTGTGTAGACTTCAAAGTACAAAATTAAAGAAGGCTTTATTTTTATAACAAAACCAATGTGTAGTAACCAACCTTTATTATTTCTGCTTTTTGTGTTTCGAATTAAAGGGAAGTAATTACTGGGCATGGAAGGATTATCATCTTAGTCCCCAGGATGGCAACGCACTTGTAACACTGCAAGTGATTTACGCTAAATATTGCAAGTGTATATAGGCGACGGTAACCATTTAACACCAGGTAGTTTGCCATGTCGTAGTAGATAAAAAAAAAACACCTATGTGGTTTTTGGGAGTGAAATAGGATAAAATGTGAACATGACATTTTAAATTGTAAAGCAATTATTAATAATGGTAATGGCTATTTTATGTTTCTGTAGTAAATACTGAACTAGGTAGATTATGTGTATATTACACGTAAGACAATTTATATTCAATTATTTAAGTATTTATTACGTGTGCTTATAAATTTTGTTGACTTTTAGTGATTAAAACGTGTGATATTTAAGTTTTATTGATAGTTTTGAGCCTGTTTACTAGTTGATTTAAATGTTTTGTAAAGGTTTGGCATATTTCTGATTTTATATGTACTTTGTATACTATACATACATATTATACAGTATAAATTTTTCAAGTGGGCCTTCAGGGCCAAATCCTAATAAGATGAATTTGATGAAAACAAAAACTGCATCATTGGATTTTTGAAAAATCAATAATCCTAGCCAGGAATCGAACCCAATGATTTTGAAAAAAAAAACACAGCCTGTATTATTACACCATTCGATATTGATGTTAATAAGGATCGTTTTCTGGGAAGAAATGATATACAGAAAACCAATGGAAAATGTTAAATTGTTAATAATAAAATATTTCTTGTTCCACCTTGGTTGAAGCGATAATCAAAGCGATGATCATTATATTTTTTTTTCAAAAATCCAATGATGCTGTTTTTGTTTCCATAAAAATCTGGTTCGCGACGCCTTTGAGAATTTTTCGATATTCCTTCAGGCCCACTTGAAAAATTCAGCAAAGCAAAATTCAGCTTAGCAAATTGTATAAAATCATGACTGGATATAGGACATTACGACGATTATTTTCAAATATTTGTTAAGAGAACAATTAAATCAAACCGCTCACATCAATAACCCTTGCGTTTTCATTTGAAAAAAATACTCACCTTCACAACGCGTAATATATGTCCCCATTTTACTTTTAAAATAAGTGTTTTCATCCCCTCTTCACACACACAGGTAGGACCCTCGAGGCCCAGTGCATCGCACCCGCAAGATGGACCCCTAAGTATACAGGCTTCAGGGCGTAGTCCCTGAGGAAATCAACCTGTCACATCTCCTCAATATCGAACCGTTGGACCGCGGATGATGGATGATTGCAACCGCGGTCAGGGTCTCGGTTTGGAGATGTCATTGCGTTTCATACACAAAGGGGAAATTTCTTTTTTAGTTAAAAGCCCATATGGAAATTGTCGTCTGCACTAAGGCCGAACCCGCACTGGTACGGCAAAGCGACGCGGCGGCGAATTTCCTCACAAATATATTTATATTATGAGTTTGTTTTCACAAACATGCGTCGCTGTCGCCCAACCAGTGTGGCCTCGGTCTAAAAAATGGAAACGTTTTTAAACAAGAATTCGTGGCTGGAGCTCTAGTTTACAATAAAAGGTAAACAATTTTATTTAGTATAAAAAACAAACAAATTGAAAATGTCATTTACATTTTTCATAGTAGTAGTATAGCGATCTTCAGGATTTGCGAAAATTCCTAGTCAATCTCTTGGGGAACAAATTGCCCTCTGTAGTCATAATATTATGATGGTTTTCCGGTGGTTTATAATAAGATAGCCTAGTGGCACAGGGATTGAAGTTCCGAGTGAAGTTCTCTTCCTCTTGCGGTCTTATCAATCATGAAGACCAAGAACTTCCCTGTCAATGAAAAAAAAATAGCCAACAGCCAAGAAAATTATTCCACTCTTAATCATCTCAGCGACACAAAAATAATTATTCATTCTTATACAAAGGTGAATTCTAATCGTGGAAGAGAGCGGGTTAAAATGAATAATTGGAATAATGGCGTATCTAACAAAAGCATGGCGATAATAGAACTTTCATAGCGCATTAGTGTTCTCCACAGTGCCAGAGATAAGCGGGTGACGTGACGTAGGGCTGACTTATCGCTAGGTCGGACCACGAATTATGTAAATTTTAAAGCTCGCTTAAGGGCAAGGACTCATCTGGTGTATGTATTGTACAGTCAAAATCAAAATTAAATTAAGTAATTTGAAGAGCGCTCTGCATAATCGATACAAAGGCATGGTATGAATGAATGAATGAAAACTTTATTTGTATAGTTTTACATTATGGTACTCATTATTCGGTACACCAAGAAAATTACCGTAAAATTAACTATTTTTTTTTAAGTGCGTATCACTGTATTATTATTTGGTGTTATGATACAGGTTAGCACCTGTAAAAAAAAATGTATTATATTTTGTTTGTATTTGTATTGTAAAGAAATTGAAATTACCCTAACTATATAACATAATTTAACGTAATTTCATTTTATTTTATTTATCGATTTTAATGTAAGTAATAAGAAAAGATGTTTTTTTTATGTAACGAGATAGCAAACAAGCTTGCGGCCCACCTGATGTTAAGTGGTCACCGCCGCCTATAGACACTTGCAATATTAAGTGTAAATCACTTACCACCGCAAGTGCGTTTGCCATCTTGGGGACTAAGATGATATGCCCTCCATGCCCAGTAATTACACTGGCTACCTTTCCCTTCAATCCGAAACGCAGCGAACTGTTTCACGGCAGAAATAAGAAAGGCGGAGGTACCTACCCAGACGACCCTACCTATGGATCTACCACCTATAGTAACATCATAAAACGAAGGTGATGAAAATGAATGTGGAAGGATACAAAGGGTTCCTCTTCCTTTACATTCTTCCGTATTAAGAAAGATTAATTGTGTGAGAGTAGTAAATTAACGAGATTAGATTACCTTGTAACATGCATGACGTATTTTCATGCAATGCAACGCGAAAGTATAAAAATCTTTAAAAAAATTATAATCACTTTTAGTATCGGGTAACATCAAAATTTCTTACTGTTAACTTCACATCCGTATTTAATACCAGGATTTCTTTCATAGGACTGTCCCATAACAATTCATAAAACGACCACTGAAATAAGCAGGAATGACCAACCTAAAAGCATTCATTTGAAAAAACTCTCGTCACCGTATTTAGTGTAATACGTATATCAGGGGTGACCAACCTTCAGCCCAGTAGATTATGCCATCAGCGGCATCCGGCAGGGGTGTCGGACCGTGTTCGCACGCGGCACACGTGCGCTGCAATTTGGAGGGTACGCGTAATGAAGTGGGGTTGAGCGCCCCTGCCCCGGGCGATAGGGCCGTGTCAATACGGTAGCTATGATATTGCGAACCGCTACTATAGAAAACAGTTTTTGCGATCTTCTAATATTCCTTCCGCAGATGTGAAAGAATATTTACTGCACACACAAGTACACGTTAGTCCAATATTTAATGGGTTTTTTATGATAGGTAAGTAAACGATCATGCGGGTCATCTGGTGGTAAAGTGATCACAGCAACCTATGGAATGGACACGTGCAACTACAACACCATAGGAGTTGCAGTTAATTTTACGTTACGCCTTTAAGAAGCTCATTTTCATAAAGGTCCCTAAATCCTATAAAAGTGGTAGATTTCATGCAGGGCTACCACCTAGTAAAAAATTTAAACATTTTCGCTAAACCTACAACGGAACGCTGGTAGTATCTAACTTGTAGCAGCATACTTAAATAAGGTGTTTCTGTCCGTAATCAAGGGTAATTAATTACTATCAAATGAACGACTTATTGGCCACCCTTTAGAATAAGAAAACTCACGAAAACCAAACGACACACTCGTTGATTATTTATATTTATATTCATAAACCAAGTCAGAAATGGTAAAGGTCTAATACTTACATACCCGCTGAACAGAGTACCGTATCCCTGGAGCTCCGGTTTTAAAGCCTGCAACAAAAGTGCAATTTACAGTAAGTCCCCTCACTAATCGCGGGAGGCGCGTGACTCCTGAGATAGTCAGGGGTGTATAACGAGTCAAATTTGTTATAATAATATTGTCAGTGTTAGAAGCAAAAAATGACGTTGCAAATCGTACGCACGGTTGTCACAATAGAGTTAATTAAATTTTTATGAGCTCAACGCATAAAGGAAGTGACTAGTTTAGGAACTTACAGTTTACAACATATTACAGCAGCGAACCGGCGCGTTCACCATAGTGAATGGTCACTGGTACCGAATTGGCAATTAATCAAACAATTATTCAGTTGTACTAATATTAGTTTGAATAATTGAAGAATAGGGATAATTATTAAATGAACCTTTAAGGATATTTTTTTTATATGAAGAGACGCAACCACGCGCAGCATATAAAACAGTAAAATGATTAACTTTTTATGAAATAAAGATATTTTTATTTTTTTTCATGTATTTTCGGTGAACCATTCATTGGGAAATGTAATTTTATTTTCATAGACTCAAATTTTAGTCATGTAATGCCGGCAGAGTAGAATAGCATCACCCCATTCCTCCCATGGATTTCGTAGAAGGCGACTAATAGATCAGCAAAGGGGTATTGATCACCTTATACTCCGTCCACCGATCCACATTGGGCAAGCGTGGTGGACTACTGCCTAAACCTCATTCGATGACAAGGAGGTACCTTGTGTCGCATAAATGGGTCGAATTATAAAGGCTATTATAATGAGACTCAATTTTTTTTTTCGGGTTATAATTAGAAATGGTGAAGTAAAATCAGTGAACGCATCAATGGTTTTGGCGTTGATTTAAATATCTTCATTTACACTATGACATTCGAAAGAGTTTCAAAACTTTTGTCAGTTAGATAAGTAAAACTCAGAATATTCCTAATAATAATTCCCATTGAGAAAGGAAAATTTGTTTGTCTTCGAATGGATAACTCTAAAAGTGAAAACTAATTAAAATAACTCCTATTTAAACCAGTGACAATTATTCCCAACTTGAGTCCCAGATCCGTCTTATTTTCTGTGAACATCGCGGACAGACATCGCGGCGACAAGAGACGATGGCTCGCGTTTTACGATCGCACTCGTTATCGTAGTTGTAAACCGATTGGCACTTGTTTACAGCGGTCGGTGTAATCGAGATCTCGGGGTTATATCATTGTTTGTGCCAAAATTATTTGGGTGATTCAGGAGTTCTAAACCTACTTTGGATTGAAATTGAATTATTAAATGATTTCATTAAGGTTTCTTTATTTAAACATCTTGGTTGAAATGGGATTACCTTGTAGAGAACAATGCCTAAATTGGGGTTTAGCATGGTCTATTAACATAAGTGTCTTAATTTATGTATTTACTACCTATTGCCCGTAAACCCAGCTGCGCAGGATTTGTATAAATTAAGTATAGCATATTATGTTATTTTGATCTATGAGATATATTATTGTAGAGTTTTATTAAAATGCATTCAGTATTTTTTTCGTGAAAGAGTAACAAACATCCTTACAAACTTTCGCGTTTATAATCTTAGTAGTATAATAAATGTGTCATAATATTTTTATTCATTTGCACACAATATGAGACAAATTAAACAAACAAAGATAACTTAGTACAAAGGTGCTGCTTTTTTTTCATTTTTTTTTAGTTATATAACTCTCTAAAAGAACGGTAAACTATAATAATTAATATTTCATTATATTTTCACAGTTAAGGACATGTTTAGAACATTAGTTAACTTCGCTAAAAGTCTAATAATACCTAATATGCAAAAAAGTAGCCTCAGATTATATTTAAATGAACTTTTGATGTAGAAAGGGCACTTTATTACAAAATTTTCATAATAAAGAACGTTAAAATGAATCAGCCAAAACAATAAATTTTATTATAATTGGAGGGTAGTTTTGCAAAAAGACAAGATGCGACTCGGAGTCTATGAAATCTTATTGTCCCGCTTCCTCATTAGGGTCTCTATTTGTTCAGAGAACGTGTCTAAGTGAAACAAAAGATTCCACTTTCTGGGGACCGGTGCCACTAAAATGTTTGTTGAGGATAATTCATTTAGTTAGATTATTTCAAGCTGTACGTTCAATAATGGTTGAGCTGTTCGGAAGGGTTTATTCAGTTTGTTATCAATAACTAAACTTTTTCTTTTGCAATTGAAATTATATTGTAAATTTTAGTATAGAACCAATAAACTTGAACAATGTTTACAGATCAGCGCAATATAGTTTATTTTAAAGGCCAACACTTTTAAGTGAAAACATTATTTATTTAGTATGTTATATTTAATTTGGATGCTTTTCTGGCCAAAAACTCTTTCAGACCCAATACCACAAACAATGAAAATGATATTGCAACACAATCATCATCAACAGCTCATATAATGTCCCCATCGAGGGGCTCGAGCCTACCCCACATTAGGGGCGATTAGGCCTTAGTCAACCACGCTGGCCAAGTGCGGGTTGGTCGACTTCACACACAACCTAAGAATGTCTTCATAGATGTGTGCAGGTTTCCTCACGATGTTTTCCTTCACCGTAGAAGCGTCGATTAAACGTAGGTACATATGAATTCAAAATTTGAAAACACATTGGTACGTGGCGGGGATCGAACCAGTGCCTCCCGAGTGGGAGACGACGCTCTTACGCACTACGCCACCGACGCTTGCAACACAGTAATATATAAATTTTAATTAAAATAAAACTAAAATAAGAGATTAAAACTGTAATCAATAGATAAAGGCATAATAAGAACAACGCAATAGAAAATAAGGAAAACATATAACAGTATGTAATCAATTAATAGAAATTTACTTGGAACACACATGCAATATTGATAAAAGGGAAAGAAAAATAAAAGCTCTATGCATAAAATTTATTGTGATATTTTAGATTATTTTTAGCGTAAGATGGGGTAAGATGGGGGAATGGCGGTCAGCGGGCAATGCCAGTCACGTCATAATTTGACACTTGCAAAAACTTTCTGCTATCGGTACTAGTGTCGCTATCTAGTATGCGACCGAGTTAACTTATTGACCAAGCGGCGCCATTTTCCTTTTTTGGCTAAAGGTAAGCTTTAAGTGATTTATACCAATCAATATCCTTCTTAAAGTTAATTACTATACATTTGCTAGTGTGTCGAATGTGCTTGTTGAATTTTATGAAAGTTATTTACGTTTTTCGTAATCAACCAAATAAACCGTTGTCGTATTTTGGGGTTATGGCAATCATTCTTAGCGGGCAATACCGGTCAGTGACTGGTATTACCCCGTATCGAATTATAAGACAATTTATTATTTGTTTGTTAATTTAATGTCTTATTTTTATACTTAAACAGATGCCGCGACACAGGGAAAGAACCACAACGAAAGGAAAATGGACAAAAGAAGAGTTAGCATTATCAAAACATAAATAATTAATAATATGTTGGGTTTTAGTTTATTTTGGTTAAACAAGAAAGTTTATTTTAGTACAAATATAAAAAGATAAAAAAGTTTAAATCTAAGTCAAAGAGAGTTCTTAGTATCTCAGTTTGTGATTTTCATTATCAAAACATAAATAATTAATAATATGTTTGGTTTTAGTTTATTTTGGTTAAACAAGAAAGTTTATTTTAGTACAAATATAAAAAGATAAAAAAGTTTGAATCTTGAATCTTGAAATAATATGAAAAAAAATTGTTTTATTATGTTTTGTGACATTTTAAAAGAAACCATGTGTTATTTTTTTAATGACCGGTAATACCCCAACATTAGACCGCCATAACCCGCACCTGCGGGTTATAGCGGTCGACGGAAGCTTTTACAATATAATTAAAAAATAAGAAACCCGTAATAGATTGATAATTTGCCTCATATATATCTATAGCCCACTATATAAGCTATGTAAAAAGTCAGTTACCTATACCGTAAGTCCCAGAAATAAAATATAAAATGGATTACTGCTTAAGTGACCGCCATTCCCCCATCTTACCCTACTAGAAACTATGTCTGTACGTATTTCTTTTTCAAATTTTTTTTTTTAATAACTATTGTCATTGAAAGGTCTTTTTTGTTGTCGTTGAAATAAGAATTCAGCGTAATCATAGATATCATATTGTTTATTTATTTATTATAGCACAGCCACATGTCATACATTTATACACTTAACAACTACTTTACAGTGTGAAAAATTTCTGATGCATATCACAATAACGGCGTACATATTCATACATACGTACATTTTCAAAAAATTACGGTAAATGATTAATTGTTTAAAACAATATAGAAATATAGTAGGTATTTGTATTGCAAACTGCTTGTGGAAATGATTTATGTAAATTAAATTAATTGTTCGCTTTGTCCCGAAGATCGTAGATGGGCAAATGAATATATATACGATCTATAGGCAAATGAATACATGTCCCTGTTGTCGTGCGTAAATATTGTACTATTTTGGGTTCTTAGCAATTGTAAATGTAATATGTCGCATTTTCAAAAAAAGTTCCCCTTTTCTATAATAATAGTGGTCCATAACCCACGAAGTTTATTTCCCCACGAAACTTCTTCATAACCCAAACGCCCAAGACTCTCCACTCCAAATCTTTTTATGAAACTTGCCTTTTGGACCAAAACATTACTTTTAAAGAAAAAACGGCCTTAAACGAAAACTTGGTTTAGCTATTGTGTTAAGTCATTAGCGGCGTTATTTGTTTAATTAAGCGGCCCGGGGCAGACAAAAGACTTACTTTCCTTTTGAAATGTTTCTTCCTGGAGTGCGTTAAGATAATTAAAAGAATATTGCTTTATTCATTTATGTTTCCCTAATAGGCAGATTTCATTATGACGGAGCAGCGACGTCTCCTCATCTATAGATAAGGGAGTAAAGGTTTGTTTATTTTTAAAACGAAGGACCTCAGACCGAGTTGCTTGTGGGAAATCCTCTACAGAGATTTGCATAACACGCAAAATTCTCGCCTTCTCAAAAAATCGGGAACTGGGAAAATCATCAGCAGCCACAAGCATTTGTCACGTCAAAAAAACTCTGAATGTCTCTTCAAAACCTATTCAAAGGTTTTTTTGACGAAAAAAGATAAAGCACCTTTTTAGCCAAAATTGCAATTTTACCTTTTCACTAGATAGTGAAAGCCTTCCATCAAATGATGGAAAACGGAAAGAATTGTAATTTTTCGGGATTCTTTGGATAACGCTCAATTTGCTGCCACTAAAGCTTCTGAACTTTACTTCAAAATGGAGCTTTATCACCGAGGATTAAGGTGCTTAGAAATATCATAATGGTCTTGATGTGACGTTGTACCTAAATGCTACGGGCGTTATACAATAAATTTTCCTACATATTTCATTAAGACTTACATAAGTGGCAGATTAAAGCCCATTAACTTTAAGCGGATGTGTAACTAAGAAGCCTGGAGGATCCTAATTCACTACATGCATAAGTGAAATTATGTAAACCGTTTTTGTGGCTTAATAGTTTTCACAACACCTGTTGGCCAACCAGAAGCCCAGGTTTAATTTCCAGGTGGTACAAATTTGAACACGACTTCATTAAAGCCGAGTCCAAAAGAACAATTATAATATTCAACAATTATGATATAGTTATATACTCCTTTACAAAATAACAAACAAATTATTGTTATAATATATGTTTTGTATAACATAAAGGAGCTTCGAATGAAACCCAGGTAGCTTTGCAAAAACTAATTATTTAATAAAACTTGACAAAATTGTACAGAGCGTGTGACCTTATACAAGTAAGTTAGAAGCGACCGTATAGTTATCGCCGGTACGTTGCGAACATTCGTTGACAGAATTATTGTCGTTTATGAAGGTGGTTCTAACTACATATATTGATGTTACTGTTTCGTAGGCGTATGGGCCTAAACAATATAAGTATAGACACGAATGCTCGTAGCTTACATAGAAATATTTAATCTTCAAAAACACCTACAGCAATTTAAAAATTAAGCAACAAAACGTTTTCTGCCATCGCCTTAAGGTTGCCTCAAACACGCCATTAGTCGCCCTCGCCACACTTACGACATTTTTATGATAAATACTGAATTTTCTTAATTAAAACGAATTTTTCTGGTACTAAAGGCTAGTTTAGACGCGGATTCCAAAGGAGGCCGTAATTAATGTCGTTGTAAGGGGCTTAATTGCGATCCGACGTCTCTTTGATATGTCGCGTTACGAACTCACGCCTCTGTCGAAGGGGACTTGTCCTCCAGGGGACAGGGTACGTACTGTATTGGTTTCAGTTTCAAAATTATCCTCAAAAATAATAAAAATATTTTTTGGGAAATAAAAGCGTAAATATAGTTTCGCATTCCATGTAGATCAGTTGATAAAGATTGTAGTGAATAAAATTGAACAATTTATAAACCTCACCTTGCGTTACGTCTTTAGTATGGAAGAATAAGTTAAACGAATAACTGTTGCCTGTCACTATTTTAAGGGACTACTTCACCCAAACTGCGAGAACATTTTAGTATTAATTGACATAGCAATAGATATCTCAGTATTAGAGTGTAACAACTGTCCAGGTTGTCGGCTTTTAATTGTTGGTCACTAAACTTTTTAGGTTTGGTGCTGCTTTTATTTAGGAGACAGCCTGGAAACCTGTCACCAGCTTACGGCACTGCCCATAGCCCATACAGTCAGATGTGGCTTTACGTTGCAACAAATGTTGCCTACAGAGCTTTACTTTTAGAATTATAATAATAATAATAAATATTCTTTCAGATTTTCAAAAAATCCATATAAATTTGTTTTATGAGCGTATGTATGACTAAGTATGTATTACTTAGGTACAACCTTGAATATAGTAGAATAAATCATAGTGTACATTTATTTATAATATGTTATTTGTAGAGTGCATTCAACTTGCAGTGCATTGCAGTTTATTTGACGTGAAACTCGAAGATACATGCAATATTGAGTAGTTACATCGTAGAGTACAGTCATGTGCAGAATATGTTATCTCGTTGCCAACTTAATCTCAACTTTATAACGATAACACTATAACATCTAATTGTGCGTAGGCAGCATAACTGACTAGACCCACCTAGAGACTTACTCAATTTATTTTCGTCGATAAAGCTGTTCTTCTTCATAACCTGATTTCAATTTACTTGAGACCTGCGGCATTAGCATAGTTTCATGGCCGGCTGCCTGCCTGACACCAACTCTCTTTAGGTATACTATTGTAGGTAATATGATTGCACTCTTGGTATAATATTATTTATTCATAAAATTAATTTTGTATCGGTGTTAGTCTGTTAACCAGCACACATACATTACATAGGTTCCCACAGAATACCAGCGTTGCAGGTGTTGTGCATGCTGCGTCATATGCTCAGTGGCTGCCTTTTTGGTTTCACTATTATCTGTCAAAATTATTAGTAATTTTTTATATATAATATAATGTTTGTGAAACTGTCTGGATGCTTGGTTGTCTACCACTGCGCGTTTTTCGCGAACTTTTCTGCCGCGAACCACAAGATCGTGGAACCAACTGTTACCACCGGTGCTCCCGAACCGATACGATGCTCGAAATCTTCCACATAGAGCGTATTCCGTCCTTAAAGGCTGGCATCGCATTTTAGATTCCTCTGGTGTTGCTAGTGTCCATGGGTGGCGGTAATCACTTACCATCATCAAAAAAATGTACTTTTTTTATTTAGGTACCTAGTTTACTGACACCACGCGAATGACTCCTTGGTGCAATGTTCTTCATGGGGTTCATGTTTATAAAAATGTTTTATGTGAAATAATTATTTCGTCCTGAATGGATGGTAGAGTTTTAGACTATTTAAAATTACTTAGTAAAGCTTTCATTTAAATAAAAAGAGCTTTTTGATTTTGAACCGCTCAGTCGGCTTTTACAACAACTACGGGATGAGAAGGAGAGGCCTGTAGCTACTACACCACATTTTTAAACTGTCAGTATGGAAAAGTGTTTTCTTCAAAAACTTTCATACAAATCGTCAAAATCATATGCACAGTGCCTTATAACACCTGATGCCGGGCCCCTGAACTACAGCTAGTAAGAGCACACGTGTAAAGTTTACCCTTGAAAAACTTTAAAAGGTTTTCGTCGCTGCAGGTCTACTTCACACCTCCCACCACCCCCTTTGGCAAATAAGCCCGCGTATAATTAGGCTTACAAGAAATTACCACCCGGATATGTGAAACGGTGCCATTTAAAATAAGCGCGCGGAAGGCTGTTTAATTCCGCTGTAAATATAAGTTTTCTTCGTACATTTTTAGTTTAAAATGCGAGGTTTCCCTTTGAGATTTTTAATTTTACAACTAAATTTAATTAGTAATAGTGTTTTTTATATTAATTACTGATTACTTAAGGTAGGACCTAACTGATTGGCTGTTCATGGATGACCCTGAATGCTATTAATTACAACAAATAATTCAATATAATTTGCCTAATTAATATAGTCTAATTGAATGCCTTTTTTATTTAATACTGTACTTTGCTCCCATTTCCACTTTTATGTATTTCATTGGATACATTTACTTGTTATAATAAGTTAGGTTTAAAGACTTATTTCCATAAAGACTTAAATACTTACATGAAAATGATGTTTATAAATAAGTTTAGATGGTACAATAGTATAAAACAATATTAAGATTTTTTTTTAAAGTATAAGGCTCGAAATTTTCAATAATATAATGAGGCAATTTGGACTTAAAGCTGTTATACAATTTTAACATTTTTATGTATGAAGGTAGATTATTAAAAAGTTGTGCTCCCTCAAAAGTGATGTATTTTTAGCATAATTTGTACGTACCGTAGGCAGAAGTTGACAAAAAGAAAGAAAGAAATGAACTATTGTTTTTAGTTAGTACAAGTTCAGGCAAGTGATTTAACAATAAATCTCGTAGATTTCGAAAAGCCGAGCAAGATTCTGAACACATTCACTCCAAGTGGTGACACTCGTGATGGCGGTAAGCCACCCACAACAACATTCCCAAGGAGAATTGGTCAGGTAGGCGGGCGACCACAACACTAAAGGTCGTAGTCTTTTTACTTAAAAAAAGAGATGATTTTGTAGTAGTAAGTGGTACTTTAGTGACATATTTTATCGATCCCAAAAAAATTGCTCGAAGAAGAAGATTATAAAGAGAACCCTCTCACGCCAATTGCCGTCTTTTTCCCATCTGTGTAAGTGCTATAACGTCTTGTAATACAGAAATAAATTCTCTTTCTAATCCGAAGATTATTTACGAGAGACGGTTCCTCTATTCAGCTGTATTACGTGAAAACAATTCCTATTGGTTTAATACAAAAACTAATTTCCTATCACCCTGAGGCGAAACTGTTTACCGATGGAATACAAAGCAAGTTAACGCTTACCCGGCGCGCTGTATGAATATTAATAACGTAATCTTTTCTGCAAACTATAATTTGTCATAACAAAAGATTAATCTGAGATTGGTTTTCATTTTGAGTGATTAAAATCCAAACCCACAATCACTTTATTTAATCGTTTAAAATTTTCGAACTCTTATTTTTTTCCTGCAAACGTCTTCTCTCTTTTGGAAGCGGCAGAATCTTGCGACTAAACGTAACCTGGCTTAGGACCAAAATATGCGCGTTAGCTGCGAAATTTTGGTGATGGTAATTGTTGTACCTTGAAGAGAGATCTTCAGAGCACTACACTGGCGCCACATTAGTACATATCCGACTGGCGCACTGGGACCTTGCTCGGTATAGAAGTTCATCCAAAGATGAACGTCGTCGTTGACGGGCCCTCCTGTCCAAGGTGCGGAGTCAGCATAACGCAAATCAAAACATTAGGCAACTCATTACTTTATCGCACGACTCGTACGTTAAGACTTTATATTGACGAGGTTGGAGTTATTAATGAAAATCGCATACTTACAAAGGTACTCGAGTCAGAGAAAAAGACAAATGCGCAAATGCTGACCTTCTATAGAAACTACCTTTACTTCTAAACAAGTTAGAAAGTCTTGGTATAAGGGGAATCCAGTTGAAACTTCTTGCAGACTATTTAAGTGAACGGTACCAATGTGTCAAAATAGGAAATACACTAAGTCATGACTAAAAAAGCTCAGGTTTTGGTATTCCACAGGGAAGCATCCTCGGCCCTACTCTATTCCTAGTATATATCAATAGCCTATGTAATCTAAACATCAATCACTGTAAGATTATATCGTACGCCGATGACACAGCTTTGATATTTACTGCCAAAACAAGTACAGACTTATATAATTATGAACAACAGGGCTTAAATATTGTGAATGGTTGGCTTCGTTGCAATTTACTAACATTAAATGCTGAGAAGACAAAATATATTCACTTCAATATGCAAAAACATCACCAATATGTTACTAACCCGCACTTATATGCACATAATTGTCTTAACCCTTTCAACAATTCGTGTGATTGCCCAATTATTCTCAATACAACTAACATGAAATATCTTGGTATTATAATTGATGAGACACTATCATTTAGACAACACATTCAAAATTTAGTGAATAGAGCCCGTAAATTGATATAAATATTTAAGAAACTCCGGTCCATCGCAGATAAACAGTTAATAACCCAAGTCTATACGGCGTTATGTCAATCTGTAATCCAGTATTGTATTACCTCTTGGGGCGGAGCACTCAAAACTATTTTGCTCCCCTTGGAACGAGCTCAAAGAGCAATTTTAAAAGTATCCAACTATCTGCCTTTTTTACATCCTACTCGTCAACTATATGAAACTTGTAAGGTTTTAACTGTCCGCCAACTCTTCATAATGCACACATTACTAAAACAACACAATATGCTCCCGTTTGATAAAAATGTTATAAATAAAAGACGAAGAGATATAGTCTGCAGTTCAATTAATACCTCGAAATTTAGCTATACAAATAGATTTTTTTCATTTATAGGTCCCTTGTTGTATAATAGAGTAAATAGATTACTGAATATTTATGAGCTAAATTATTATAATTGTAAGAAAATTATATTTAAGTACCTCCAAAGTTTATCTTATGAACAAACTGAGGAGTTAATGTTAATCTATAAATAACTAGAATTAATTCGATTCAGCTTTTTTGGTATGTTTGTATAAATAATCACTTTTACTTGTAATTTACTAAATGTGTAAGAATTTGTGCAATTAGATTTGAACACAGGTTTAACCTAGTTCAGGCAAACAATAATAACTATCACCTTATTTTTATATTTGTTTACATTTAAGAAAATTCATGTACTTTACTACGAATAAACAATTTATTATTATTATTATTATTATTATACTGGTAGCGTAATTTTATTGTTAGCAAATACCGCTGTCTGTCGTAGGTAAGTAAGTATACTACATATGTCTTCGACTGCAGTTACTGTTAATGCTCACATAACTGAGAATCGAACCCGATCACGTAGACTGGTTTATGGATGTGACGTGTCGTATAAGTTGCACTTAAAAACAAACTTGCTGCTTCCCGTTGCTTTGTCAACATCTACAATATTGCCAGGAGTAAACGACTGATGAAAGACATCACGAGATAATTTTGCCAATTTTCTCGTCACTGGAATAGTTTCAATGGTCTTTTTTCCTCTTTCTTACCCTGCTCCGTATATATTTGCGGTTGGTGCAGAATATCATGTTACGTGGACGTACTGCTATAGGATTTGGCATTGTATTTTTAGCTGGCTGTCTGCCTGATACCACCACTCCTTAACTTTCGTGATGGACGTCTCAAAAGTTGATAGAAACTTTATATTTACATCCATGTTAAATTTGGTTGCAATAAGTTAAAGCATACTTCAGTTATCCTGCTAACGCACAGACACACACACAGACATAATTCCAAAAAAAATATTTTTGAACTCAGGGAGGTCCAAAACGTAAATCCGTCAAAATCTCGAGGGCAAATTTTGTGACGATTACAAGACTTCCTCTATACTACGTATACGAGAAAGTAAAAAGGGAAAAAAACTTTTATGAATACTCATTCCTTTTCACTTTCACAGATTAGAAAGAATATATCTAAAGATTTTTTGTTTATAAAAACATTGTAATTATGAAGTGCTAAACACTGTGGGTTCGATATAAGCTAAGCAACTTTCCCCCCCACAAGGTGGAACAACTATCCGGTAAAGGTCGCGGGAAGTGGACGTCTCTCGACTGTTATGATGAGAATAAGTTGGAATTGTAATAAGTTAGAATAATTCTCCATACAAATAGTTCTATCATAAAAATAAAATTTATGGAAAATTAAAAAAAAAATTACAATTTTTAATTTTTAATTTCACCATAGTATTTATAAGACTATGTTAGCATGGGTAGGTGCCGGCTTCATACCCCATGTACCAAACATCTTGTATATACATATGTTTTCTCAAGGGTGCGTTTACAATTTAAAACTTATAAAAAAATGTTAATAACACGTAAACGGTCTGAGATTAAAGATTGTTTCTCAAAACTTTTACTTGGTGCATGACATAATAACTTCATCTATTCCAAGTACTTCCTTATAGCTAGTTCCACATCTTTCTTTGTTTAAAACTTGTGTAAAAAACGAAACAAATTCATTTTCTCTATAAAAGTCGAAGCCATGAAGTCTTAAATAATTTTCTAGCTTGCGCCGTTGATTTCGGGTAAACCAATTTAACTTCTACGTGCAAATTTAAGCTCGCGAAGCGTAAAATTTATGAATGAAATTGACTGAAAATTGTTTCTATGCAAGTTATAAACGATTATATAGGTATTGAAATAGTAGCAACACTTACAATGGGTTTAGATGCCATAGCCTTCTAAAATTCACGCACGTAAAAAAAAATTCAAAATTATTAATACGCTGTCATCAGAATGAGACGTATCAATAACGTATCATAATTATTATTATGTACAGGCAACAGCACGTTGGGTTACCACAAACTGTCAAATTTTCGATTCCGATTTCGATTATGCACTTTACATTGAATAGACTTAGGTTGAAAATCGTTTGGAGAAATTTGACAGTTTTGTATAGCCCGACCGATGTGCTGTTGACTGTACATACTCGACGGGCAAGTTCTTGCAAGCCTTCATTTCACCTAATGGGTAATGATGATAATGCTAAATAATAAATAGGGAAGTGATGAAGTTTATAATTCGTAATAAAACATATCTCTGATATATTGATGATTGTTTCCAAGATAATTAACCAAACATTAATCCCACTTCCAATCCCACACAATACAGAGGTTAAAAATACAACCACCGCACCGGTTATATAATAACTCTGAAACTTAACCCTTGAGTCAAATTATCACACCTAACAGTTGGGTCATAATTCGTGGAAGTAACCCTATCCTGCCGTCGGAGGTGTGAACCGATCAACGGACACATTACACCCCCGTTCGACCCTCCGTTCATATTACACGCGAATTTCGTACAATATTTTTAATTAGTTAGTCGGCTTTAGTCTTGATAAAGACGTACTAGTCTTCCTCTAAATATTAAATATCATCTTTGCTTTAACCGTATAGTCTTCTGTGTAACATTGTGAATTAAAAATATATTTGTAAGTGTTCTTTTGAGAATTATATTAAATCGATAGGCTGGCAATTTTGGCTACTTTGAAGCATTGCATGGCCTTTATGTGCAAACCAAATTTTGCCTAAAGCTCTGCTCACTTCTTTTAAGATTATCAGCGTGAATGTAAGTATGTATGTATGTATTATAGAATGAGTCTCAAGAATCAACGCCGTACTGAGCGTCGTACGTCTCTATGACTTTGTGCTTGATAGAAAGTGTTAACGATTCTCAAGACATGATTGATTTCTGAGTATCATTCTGTAATACGAGCCTTAGAAATGTATATGACGTAGCTACTTTTTTCAAACACAAAGTAACGAACATAAAAGTAAAGTAAACCTGTCACCTGTCATAACTGATTGATGACCCAGTAAAAGTGCTACAAACGAAATTGCCAGTTAACTTTCAATTTAGATCTCGTTCCAGAACTTAATTCTTTACAAACTTTTTAAGCGAGGGAACCATGGCACTGGGAACCTTCTCGAAATTGGAGCTCTAATCTTATTTTTATGTTAAGTGGTTGGCAGATACGCATACGGCCTGCCTGATGGTAAGTAGCCACCGTAGCCTATAGACGCTTGCACCACTGATGTGTCACTCGCGCACAGCCAATCCTAGTCCCCTTCCCTAACCCGTGGAGCTCTGGCGACCTTAGTCACCAACATAAACACAACACCACAAAAATGTAGTGTTATTTTGAGTGTGGTCTTCTGTAAGGTGGAGCTACTACCCCAGTTCAGGCTGCTCCAGATTCGAGCGGCTAGTCCTCTGTGACTTACCCACCTCCACTTTACATAGTACTTATGTTGTTGAGTTCCAAAGTTCCGCGAGGTTGGTGTTTGTGTTATTTCAGGAATGCAGGTAAGCTATGGCAAACAAGCTTGCGGCCCACCTGATGTTAAGTGGTCACCGCCGCCTATAGACACTTGCAATATTAAGTGTAAATCACTTAACACCGCAAGTGCGTTTGACATCCTGGGAACTAAGATGATATGCCCTCCATGCCCAGTAATTACACTGGCTACCTTTCCCTTCAATCCGAAACACAGCTAACTGCTTCACGGCAGAAATAAGAAAGGCGGTGGTACCTACCCAGACGACCCTACTTACGGGTCTACCACCTAGTTGTATGTGCATCGACGCACACAGAGGCAATAGAGGCGTACGCTTTATCGCGCGCGGAACAAGCGTGGATGTGAAGGATAGAAGGGAAAGAAAACAGCACGCGCTCGTGTGAAATACACACTCTAAGACGCAGTTTTGCGCGGTCTATCGCGCTATTCGCCTTTACATTGCCGCTCTTCGTTCTCACAAACCGAACACGAGTAATCGCGCGCGAAAGAACGTTATGCTTTAACAAACTGATAAAAAAATATCCCGCGCCATTTGGTGTATAAGCTTTCGCGCGTACAATCCTGTACGTGTAAAGGCAGGTAAGGTGTCTAAAATATACTGGAAAAATATTGGTTTTTATCTTTAACGGACTAGCTTTAGCTTTCATCTCTCCTGGTGGTAAGGAATAGTGATAGGCTGTATATGGGAGCGAGCTTCTGGACCGGCTATGTTATTAAATGCCGGAAGACAATAATTATCTTAAGACTAGATGCTAGACTTTGATAAGACGGTAATAGCTAGTCAAGTGGACTTAAAGTCAGTCCTACCCCCACCCAAATAGAACACTAAATTCTCACCAAGGAATCGAACCCCATTTACGTATAATTAAAGTAGTCGTTATAAACTTATTACGTTTATAGAAACTACTTAAATTTATTATCATATTTCTCGCAGAAAAGTTCAATCATTAACTCCACTTGATATTAAAAATGTTATCGCACTAAAACTACAAAAAATCTAGAAAAATGCACTGAAAAACATCGACTTGCCTCAGGCGGGACTCGAACCCGCATCTTCCGCAATCTGGGCGGCTGCGTTAACCATTACACCACCGAGACACTGCTTTTCACTGTCGAAATTTTTCAGTGATTGGTGCTTATGTTTTATGGTAAACATTGTTTCATCAAATCTATGAAATTTGCACTTCTAAGACCCGAACGAAATAAATTTGCAAATATTTGACGCCCAGTTAAGATGAAACTACGATTTTTTTTTCAGTGCATTTTTCTAGTATTAATATTTACGCGTTTGTAAACGCAAAAATAAAATTATTCCATAATACAAAAAATCTTTCAAAACAATATTGAAGTAGGTAATTTCAACTGTACGTGGCAGTTTTAAAGCTTATTTTTCCGTTAGTGCTTAGGTGTGACTAGCAAAACTATTTTGTATGAGAATCGACTCAAGTTTTAATAAGTCGACACGCTACAGTACAAAGTTACGGATTTTCCGAAGCATTTCCAGGGTTATTTAATATTGTCCCCAATTGACTCCCTTGCCAAAATCAGCCACGCCCTCATTAACTTAAGAGCGAAGTTTCAATAAACTCCTAAAAGCCTCGAAACATTCTATCAGTAAATCGTCGAATGGGCATAAAAGTCCCACAAAGCGTATACTTTCACAAAGTCCGTTCCAATGGAACCTGTGGACCTTTTCTCCGCCATCCTTTGAATCCGCTAAGCAGATTTAACCCAAACAACTTTGAAAAAATAAAACAAAGAACCAACCACTCAACCCGTTGAATGCGCAGGGTAAAAACGACCCAAGCTGATGCGCGACATTAAATACATTGAGGCGAGACCGTAAAAAGACTGAACGCTGGAAGTTTAATATAAAATTATAATAAGTAAAAGGGTGCAGCGCGGGGGTGTCGCATCGATCCCCAGGGAATCCCTACCGCGCTTCCGGCAGCAGGGTTAACGCGCGCCTATTAACTTAATGTTTTTATTTTCAAGATATTTTTTCAAATAAAATATAAGGCCGACGACAAGCTGTCGCGACCTTGAAGGGTTGCCGTGTTTACAATAGAAAATTCTTTCCACCTCGACCACGAATTAATACTTAGTATTCGTATGAGTATCCCGCTTTTCACCAGTCTGGGGAATTCAAGATTACATGAGTTATTCCTCAATTGTGAAATTTTTATTTCATTTTTCATAAGCAATTACATATATTAATATTATTTTAGAACTGCCAAATACCACGATTTTCACCCATATTGTAAATTATGGATGTATAGTTGTTAAGAAAATATATGGACATCCGTTAATATTGTAGAATTTCAAGAAAATATATAGTAGGTAATGTATTATTAAAAGAAGAAAGGCATAATTTGTTCTATTATATAGTAACATAAAATTTTATAATTAATTTCATAATTTGGCTGCGATAAATATTAAGAAATCAAGGTACTACTAGATATGGTTTTTTAACGACATCTGTTGCAAATATGTTGAACTTGATAGATCTTCACTAAAATTCTATTAGTGAAGATCTATTCTAAAATAAAACTTACAAGGAATCGTCAAATATAAACTTATTCTTAAATAAAAAACCGCCTCCAAAACTAAAATCGGAGAAATAAAAATTTTGTTTATAATAATCTAACTGTTTTTTTGAGGTCGGTCCCAAATACAGTGACAACGTTTATTGCAAATATTGAGGATAATTTATTTATGCTTTTTAGTGTTTTAAATACATGAAGTAAGTAGAGTTGGATAGTTATAAAAATCGGTTAACAACTCAAATTTATTATTAATTAAAGTTAATACAGGATTTTTGCCGTTATTTTTCAAAATAACAATATTTCCTCAAGGTATAACGCTATAAATTTTTTAGGAAACTGTTTTGAGTCTTTGATCTTTGAGAAAAAAAAAAAGAATCATTGAATTTGGTTAACAACTTTTGAAGATATCGATGCATAAAGTTGAAACAATTGGAAAATTTCATTTTATGACTGTGTATTTTCACGATTCTAAAAAAACTACTGAAATGATTCATGAAAAATATTTACATAGGTATATTATTTGACATACATAAGAAAAAAACACATATCAACCGAATTGATAACCTCCTTCTTTTTGCAGTCGGTTAAAAGCTAAAGGTAGGGTTGGTTGGAAGTGGTATACCGTTCTTAATATTTATGTATATTATACCCATGTATGTGTAAAATAAATAATATACATAATCTTTCAATACCTAAGCTATTGCATTCTTTTGAGAGAGACTCACTTATCAACTCTGAAAGGGAACGAACCGTATCGCCTCTTCATTCTATGAAAAAGAGGCATCAATCAGAATATATTGATATTTATATTTTTTTCTATTTAGTGACAACCCTATTCTGAAGGTGTCCAAACGCACGGCTCACACCTACCGCAGCAGCTTACGGCAAGGGACGTCACTCGACACGCTCCTATCATTCCTTTACTATAGCGGTGCCGACAACGAGTATGAAATAACGCCTGAATGGCGCTAAAGCGTCAGGTCTAGTGAACTGTATCCTAAGCTAATATTTTTATTTATATCTATAGGTAATTTTTTTAATAGAACGTTTAAGAGCCCTATGTTATGGAATAATTATTGCGTTTACAAACGTGTAAATATTTTTAATACTAGAAAAAATACACTAAAAAAAATCGACCTGCCTCAGGAGGGAATCGAACCTAGCATCTTCTGCAATCCAGGCGGCTGCGTTAATCACTACACCACCGAGGCACTGCTTTCGCTGTCGAAATTTGTCAGTGCTTGGTGCTTATGTTTTTGTGGTAAACACTGTTTCATCAAATCTTTGAAATTTGCACTTTTAAGATCCGAACCACGATGACATTATTTGGAATAAACGTAGATAGTCACTTGTGTTTGGGAACGACCTAAAAAAAAAGATTTTTTAAAACATATAATTTTTATTTCTCCGTTTTTAGTTTTGAAAGCTCTAGTCGTTGCTCAGAGAGCTCGCGCTCAACTGGACTCGGGACTCCGAGCTTATCGATCTCATAGAGTCCTGCAAATCTGGCTCGAGTCTCTTAATTCATGATTCAAGGACATGAGTCTTGATTTTTTTTAAATTCCATGATGCAGTTATAGTTTTCATCAAAATCGTGCCCGGGACTAACTGCTTTTCAAAATTCCTCATAGCTTCGGATTTGGCCTTCCATCATCAAAAATTCATCCTGTAGAATCGAATGACAAAGTGGCCCGATGAGAATTCAAAAGTCGAACAATAAGGACCACCCTAATGCAGAAATGCCGCCGGAAAAGTCTGAAGGTTTTTGGCGGCAAACCATGGCGTCTGGATATCGATCTTTATTTCGATAATTCAAAAATGATTCAGTGAAAGTGGTGTCGTTTCGTTGCATAAGCATCTGTGTTGACGAACTATTATGAGGAATCATTGAAATAAAGGTTTTTTGTATGTGGCGTTGAGAATTGTATAGTGATTGGAAATCTCACTATACAATTCTCATCAGTCACAATCATGAGGTCTGTTGCCATGCATTTCTTTCCAAGCACTCCCTAGATGCATTAAAATGTGTGACGCCCATATCTTAATGCAAACATCAAGAAAGAAGACATAATTAAATGAAGATATGGCTCAAAGGTCTTAGATACCAAGCCAAAAACCCTAACAAAAAAAAAAGAAAAAAATAGGGAATAATCATTACCTATAAAAATTAAAAAGTAGTAAGTACAAAACCTATACACACCGGCAAAATTATGGGAGCAAAAAAATGGTTAATTTTTGTAATTTTATTTCTTATTGCTTTTTTGTTACTCCATTATCTGTTATGGTACTTTAATGTTTATCATGTATCTTTTGGCACAACAAACAGTAGAGTCTAACAAAAAAAAACAATAAAATACAATTATTACAAAAAATCAACTTTTTAATTTCCCATCATTTTGCCGATGTGTGTACTTCCATAAGTAGCTAGAAGTGGGGTTTTTAACTACCTTTCAGTACATCTACATAAGATATAGTGACTAGTGGTTCGTCCACCGGAATTGGATTCTGTGAGATCCTTGGTTCGATCTCCACGGAGTACAAATTTGTACTCTATTTGTTTGGTGGTAGGACTTTGATCAAGTCCATCTGGCTAACTAGGTACCACCATTTTATCAACATCTGTCGCCATAATAATAATGTTAACAGCATTATTGTGTTCCGACAGTTAATGATAATATATCCAGTTCCTCTGCGGTTGAGGGTTCAGGTGAAGCTTGATTACATCTTCAGCATTATCGTCACTTACCATCACGTGAGATGAAGGCTAAGAACTTTCCTGTCAGGAATAAAAAAATCTACACAACCTTTTAGTTGACACAACATATTTCTCTCATTCCAAAATCAATCCAAACCAACAGTTTAATATGTAAAACATACTCAAATATATTAGAACCAAATGTAAACATGTATCAAGTTAATTCAGAGCCCGGTCCCTGAAGGGACCCTAACAAATCGCTGCAATCAGACCCCAATGCAGCCTGCCACATGACTACCGCCGTTGCCATGGCAACGCGCGCCGGGTCAACGAACCTCGCAACTGGTGCCTTTTAAAACCAAATTTGCTATCTACCTTCCAAATAAGTTTTTAAATTTTATTACAATATAATTTTGAATTAAAAACAGCAATACTGAAAGAAATAAAAAAACTCACCAAGGTCACGTAGGCACCCGGTCCGATTATAGAAAACACAATCACGTTTATTTCTAACTCCGATACGTAATTGAACTTAAAATTTAACTACGAAGAATTAACAAGAACGTTACAACTAAACTTATGAAATAACCTTATTTTATTCGTATACAAACAGAGGCCACAGATTATTTGTTCGTATGTGCACAAAAAACCTTCACATTGAAACAGGGATATCACTGACCGCTCGATCAAACTTGACCATTTTAAAAATCAAACGGCACATTTCTGTAAACTATTTTTAAAAAACAAAAAATGGAACAAAAACGTTCGCGTGCCGGTACATGTCAACGAATGCGGCAGCGTGTTTCGTACGATCAAAGTGCTAAACTATTTTGCGAAGACCAAAACTATTTAATAAAGGATTATCACCCTTATTTCAAAGACCGAACGCAAAGTTTCCAAAATGCTAACAGCAGAAATAACATGGCGGCAGTGCTCAGTCGAATTCCATTTTCAAACTCTGCCGCGGAAAACTGGCTTTTCCACTGTCGATGTAAATGCCAATTTCCTTTTAGCCCCCACAATACGAGACAATTTCATTCTTATCATCTATAGTACAAAGCTGAAAATGGACTAAAACTGTATCGCAGACAATGCGCCACGCAATGACGTTTGCATTGAAAGAGACGGCACTCTACATTCAGGTATGTGTGAAAGAGAAAAAGTAACCCGAGGGAAGGTAATTCTAGGGGTGCATGTGCGTCTGAAATGAAACGTCAGGCAACCCATAAAGAATCGATCTTCAAGACGCCTTCTGTAAAATATTGTTTTAACTAGTTTAACTTTTTAATAAAAGGAAATAGGGAAGCCTTTACATAATCGTAGTTTTTGTATATCTTGCCTGACATGATATTTCAATATTCTTTAGGACTGAACTTAACGCGAGTTTTTAATTTTATGAAGGAATAAATCTGCAAAATAATATATAAACAGAGAAGAAATATTTTCACCTTACAAAAGGCCGCAGGCAAATAGCCTTTTCATATTATTTTTTTATCTCATGAACGCAGGAGAGCCACAACCTGATATCTAATAGCGCAACACCAAGTGATCGCTCTTACAATCTAAATATAAGTATATAACTCAAAGGTGACTGACTGACTGACATAGTGATCTATCAACGCACAGCCCAAACCAGTGGACGGATCGGGCTGAAATTTGGCATGCAGGTAGATGTTATGACGTAGGCATCCGCTAAGAAAGGATTTTTGGAAATTCCACCCCTAAGGGGATAAAATGTCCACGCGGATGAAGTCGCGGGCGGAAGCTAGTTACGCATATAAACAATGTGCATTCATCCACAACGTTCATGGGTCACCCGTGTTGACGCACATTTTACTGAAGAGTACTACTTGGTGGATTAAAATTCAATGGAACTAAAAAAATAACAACATGTAAATTTGTCACTCAAATCGAAAATAATAAAACTAAAAATTAGTTTCCTTTGTCACGTCCCAAAACAAGCTGAAGCTAATCCTTCCCAAACTATAACCGCCGAAAAGCGCTGCGAATTGAAAAGAAGATATCCCATGAAGATTCCTTTGAGAGGGTGGAGGGCCTCCAAAGGGAATGCGTGATGAGACTCGCAGTCCCACTGAACTCTTCACAGTTCAAGTGTTTAATCTACCTCATATGAACCCGGTACATTCGAACTTACACACATGTTTCCTTTAATAAATCTTTGATTGCCAACAAAAGTTTCTTACCAAGTTGGTTTAAATAACTATCCTATTAATATGAAAGTTTGTATGGATTTATAGTTGTATAGATGTGTGGATGGAAGTATGTGTTTGTTACTCTTTCACGCAAAAACTACTGAATGGATTTTAATGAAACTTTACAAACATTAGCTAATACATAAGAATAATATATAGGCTATAATTTTTACTGATACTCCACGATTTCGCGGGCAGAAGCTAGTAATCTATATATTAATACTGAAAAAAAAACTTTGTGGGTATCCCTTTTGCGCGCAATATATTTGTATAAAGATTCTGTATGATTAAAGTTCATACTGCTGCGTATCGGTTGAAATGAAACTTGGTGATGTATGAATTTACTTAATAAGGTGCGCCGATTTTTATGCAATGACACAAATGAATAATCTTGTGACAGATACGGGTCATAGCTTCAACAAAATATCATTATTTATTTTTTGTATTTCAAATTTTGCAATCTGTTCCCTGTGGACATTCAGCAAACGATTAAGAATATTCCTCGTCTCTGGAGGCTGTATGTGCAGTGCACACGCCTATTATGGTTTTTCACTATTTGTGGATTTTGATATGCATTGATTTTTAGAGTTCTTCCCACAGATCTCTAGGGGTCTTTCTTTTTAATCTTTTGAATGTTGCATTAAATCCCATTAAATTAAAGGCTAGTGTATTTGGATGATTATTCAATCTGTCCTTGTAAGGTACCATTAGGTGTTTGATTTCATCTAGCACTAATCTGATGCCCAGATCATGGTGTAACTGTTTGTTTGTTATAAACCAAGGGGCGTTTGTAATTATCCTTAACATTTTTGATTGAAATCTCTGAAGTATTTCTATATTGGAGTTGGAGGCGGTCCCCCAGAGCTGTATACCATAAGTCCAGGTAGGTTTCATGATACACTTGTATAAAAGGACTTTATTGCTCATTGATAACTGTGACTTTCTGTCGAATAGCCAGTACATTTTCTCAATTGTATTCCGAGTGCTTTCCGATTTGTAAATATGTGTTTCTTTCAGGTGAGACGACGATCAAGATAAATCCCAAGGTATTTGACTTCTTATCACAAAAATAATTTGTTCTCTTTGCATCGTTAAAGAAGAGCGATACATTTCTAGCGATGCATGTGTATAATATGTTGATAGCTTAAAAGACCATGCTACTCCCAAGCTACACTTTCTAAAACTCCTCCAGTGACGTTTTCAGTTACCAAAAATATTGTCCCTAAAACTATCTAAGTGCCAAAGTTGCAATATTCATATCCCTGTACGTTCTTCCTTCTACTTGACTATCTGTCCGGAGTCTTCAGATCTGGTGGTGCCAGCTGGATGCCGGCCAAGCGGCCGTCGACAATAAACTGCTAATAAACCAACGCGTCCTTTATTCCAACTTGCAATTGCCAAGTACGTAGCAAGTAATACTGTTACACCCCGCTGCTTGTACACAAAACTCTTTCAAAAGTTTAATGGTTATTTTACAAATTTATCTTTAAGTTCCAAAGCAATGAACAATAAAGTTTGTGTAAGCGACTATTATCACATTTCTCATTGGTTTTTGTTTAATTTCAAATTTTATCGGGGACTGGTCAAAAGGAAATTGGATAGGAATTTTGAAATATTCTTACGTAATTTGAAAAATATATTTAATCTGTCGTCGAAAATCACATGACCTAGAAATCTACCGAAATACCGAGTAGATCTCATGGCATATAGCTAGCATAGGTATAGCAATACTAACGTGTTATTTGGCCTAACTTTCGCAAACCTTATTTATTCCTATACTTACTATGTATTGATATTCTACACTGAAAAAAATTTTTGATTGCTTTAATAAACATCTTGTTTGATATGATTACCATCTTGACTGTATATGAGCCTACATAGATCTTGACTGTTGCAACTAAGACAACTTTGTTGAATTATTATAGTTTCGTCAACTAAGTAATGTATTGGTTTATTCACCGATAGATATTTACTTCAACTAAGATCTTGCTTAGTGTAATAAACAAAAAGTATCACATTATCTAAATTTACCGTTGGTTCAACTAAGATCTTGATCGATACGTTTGTCAAACTTTGTCAGATTAATCAATGTCATTTGTTATTATAACTAAGATCTTGCGTCAAGTAACATAAAAAAACTGATTAATTCAACTAAACTCTTATTTGAAATAAACAAGAAACATTATCATAATTACGAAAGTGAATGGTTGTCACAACTAAGATCGTGCATCAAATAACTAAAAGTAACTGATTAATTCAACTAACCTTTTATTTGAAATAAACTTAAAGAATTATCAGATCAATGAAAGTAATTTGTTGTCACAACTAAGATCTTGCATCAAATAATTAAAAGTTACTGATTGATTCAACTAACCTGTTATTTGATATAAACAAGACATATTATCAGATCTATGAAAGTAAATTGTTGCCACAACTAAGGTCTTGCATCAAATAACTAAAAGTTACTGATTAATTCACCTAACCTTATAATTGAAATAAACAAGAAGCATTATCAAAACAATGAAAGTAATTTGTTGTCACAACTAAGATCTTGCATCAAATAACTAATTAATTTGACTATCCTCGTATTCGAAATAGTCAAAAAACGTTATCCTGTTAACTACCAGTGTTCTTCAATTCACTTTATTTTCTTTTGCATAGTAACAAAGTGACTTGGTTATTATAAAGATTGTCAATCATCTCCTGATTTTTGTTTCCACTAAGATCTTAACTATCTTCGTATTCGGTGAATTTGGCGCCTTCAGTGATTTTTACAAAAAATCATCTGATAAGATAAAATTAGCATCAAATAATTGATAAGATAAGATTAATCTCTGATATTATTAATGATTTTTTATTTAGTAAAAATCACTGAGGGCGCCTCTTTCACCGAATACGAAGATAGTTAAGATCTTAGTGGAAACAAAAATCAGGTGATGATTGACAATCTTTATAAAAGACAAGTCACTTTGTTAATGTGCAAAAGACAATAAAGTGAATTGAAGAGCACGGATAGTTAATAGGAAATTCGTGACTATTTCGAATACGAGGATAATCAAATTAATTAGATATTTTTAAGTTTTTTTTATTAAATCCTATGCACCAATTTTGTGTATAAGGCATAGTCTCGTATTTTTAGAAGGTATCACTACATTTATCTATAGCTTATGTTAGAAGTTGATATCAAAACTGCTGCCAGGGGCAATTTTTAACACTTGCCATATACCTACTACTTGGAATGATTACGTAAAAATGTAATGATACCTTCTAAAATACTAAACCGGCGTGCCTTAAAACATTGGTACACGAAATTATATAAAAATCCTTAACAAATATTCTTTATTTAGCGCAGAAGAAATAAAACTCGTGTATACAAAATAGAATATATTTATTTGCTCAATTATAGGTTCACAGTATACCTATGATGTTACAAAAATGCTTAAATCCCTTGTACATTTCACCTTAATAACGTAGTAAGTAATAAGCTGCATTGAAGTGTTAACATCCATAATAAATTATTAACATTGTGGTAAGTATTAGTTTATTATTAATGAACCACTATAAAAAATATGTTACTTTAAGATGTGGTGCACTTTAAGAATTCTTTCGTTTGCTAGAATAAATAAAGATTATTTATGAATATTATCATTAACATTCTTAATTAATTTTAACAAATAAACGATGAAGTATATCAACATTATTAATAATTATAATTATTTATGATCTTCATTTAGTTATAATGCACATCATTTTTATCCACTGCTAAGAATATTTTTATTACATGGTAAGGAAACCGCAAACATTTATGAAAAATTACAACATTTTCCTTTACTTTTAGTTCTTTAACTTCATAAGCAAAAAATGATCGTCCGTTGTTTGCAATAATTGTCCAATTAGTATCAAACTATTTAAATCATACAACAAAACATTTTGCACTATAAAAACGTAGGCAGTGAATCCTCAGAGCTGGTGGTATAAACTAAAATGGTACCTTTTACATTCCGTGTAGTAGATACGGTGGCCCAAGACACATTTTTAAGTGACTTATTTTGACACAATGTATGCATAGTTCTTCAGATTTATTAAGTAATGAATAGTTAAAATCTTATGAAAAGCTCTTCAGATTTATTAAGAGTTGCACAAGAAATAGGAACTGTTCTAAGAGTATCAGGCAATTCATCTTTTTAAAAACTTCGTTTAATTGTAGCTGATGTTTCATAGCTAAAGTTAATGTAACGTTCCTTCTGTTAAATGAAGCATTAGAAACTAATTTAAAAAACGATGTTTGGCTTTAAATCGCATTGACCATAAAGAAACGATAAGACCAATTTTTTAGAACAGTAGGTAGGTATGCTAATGTAATAAATTATAGAGTTTTGGTTGTAATAAATCATTGGTAAGTAACAAATACTGGGTGTAAAAGACATGAACAGTCAAACGAGAACCATGTATTCTATACATCAAAATAAGAAATATTTCCAAAAAAATATTGCTGGGAAATGAATTTTATTTTTTGGTGTTAAAAAAAATTGCAAATTGCACCGCGCAATGTAAAGGGCTCAACTCGCACGCAACTTTGACCTTCAATAAAATCGTAACTATCAATTTCCCAGGTATAGTCTAAAGGAAAAAAAATGTTATGATGGTGAGCAGAATACATGGTTCTCGTTTGACTGTTCATGTCTTTTACACCCTGTATGATGTGTTCAGTTCTAATACTGCAGTTTGTAATAATTCTGCAGTTCCTACCTAAATACCGCAAAAAGTTCTGAAGCTGTCATACGCACATTGCCGTGAAGTATATGATCCATAGCTAAGTTACATGGCTGATTCCTATAGTCAGGACCGTACTTGAAGGTTATTGAGTTCAGTTAATGAAAAGAGCTTAAAATGTCTTAAATACTGAAGAAGTACAAATTGCATCACGTATTTAGCAACACCTTCTAGAATGTCATGCATACAGTCGACACCTATTTGATTGAATAAGTCGAAATCTTGAACACCAAACCAAACACATTTTTCTTTTATACCTGTTACTGATGGATTACCTCGATGAAGATCAGATTCGTATTCGGATAAAGTGCGTAATAAATCCTGGTCTTCCAAGCATTACGTTTTCTTAACATGCTTTTTTAAATACGCCACTATGGTACCTTCCTTCCTGTTTTGATTGAAGCATTTGAAGTGCGACCTCTCCTCTAAGGAAACAACTACAATGTTGGGTCTTGTTGAATTTCAAAGTTTGTTAAATTCAGGTCCTGTAAAAAAAAAATAAGGTCAGTGCATCACTTTAATGTAGGCTAATATTTTATTTGAATCTGCGTAGGCAAACTTCGCTCATATTTTAGGGTTTCAATATTTAAATATTGTTACTAATTCGATAGGTGTCGTATTTTTAGTTTTTCAATATTTAAATATTGTTACTCATTAAATAGGTAAGTATATTTACATACACAAAAACTTACCGATATAGGTTCATTCTTTCAATTCCTCCAACATCTCAGGGGTAAGCGCTGGCACTTTTATATTGATTTCCTGGTCTAGATCAATTAATCATTAAAATTTTACGTAAACTCGGGAAACTTTTAAGTTTATTATTATAATTACAAGGACGAGTTATTAGTAACCAAATATTGTTTGACCTCATGGTTTCATGTTAAATTAGTTCCTCGTTCACAACTCAAACCTAAAACTGTTTTAAGTTTAATTAAAATTTAAAAGCGACGTCAACACTTCACTAGTCTATATTGCGTTACAATATACCACTTATTACGCGATGAGATCCACTGATTAGAGAGATTATTAATGACGAATGACTATTATAGAGAGTAGAGGTACTGAGTGATTGCAGTGAAAAAAAATGTACCGCTGACTATTACGTCGCCTAGACTTATGGAAAACTAATGTAGTGAGCGGAGCGCGAATGGTGCGTGGGGGAAGTTTGTTCGATTGGTGGACACTGCGAAGTGTTATTCAATTAGATCACTTCTCTTGTTTAACTCAAATAACGACATATTTTAATCAACCGAGATCTTTATTGAAACTAATAATATAAATTTTGTGACGCTAACAAGTTGCTTTGTTACCAGGAGCGTACCTAATTATTTTATTTGATCAACTCTTTTTAACTTAAATAAGCACACATTTAAATGAACCATGATCTTTTTTAAAATCAATAATATAAAGTATGTGATGCTAACAAGTTGCTTGTTACCACGAAGATATCTAAATATTTAATTTGATCACTTCTCTTATTTAATGCAAATAGGCATATGTTTTAATCAACCATGATCTTTGTTAAAATCAATAATATAAAGTATGTGCTCCTAACAAGTTGCTTGTTACCACGAAGATACCTGAATATTTAATTTGAACACTTCTCTTGTTTAATGTAAATAGGCACATATTTTAATCAACCATGATCTTTGTTAAAATCAATAATATAAAGTATGTGATGCTAACAAGTTGCTTGTTACCACGAAGATACCAAAATATTTAATTTGATCACTTCTCTTATTTGATGCAAATAGGCATATGTTTTAATCAACCATGATCTTTGTTAAAATCAATAATATAAAGTATGTGCTCCTAACAAGTTGCTTGTTACCACGAAGATACCTGAATATTTAATTTGAACACTTCTCTTGTTTAATGTAAATAGGCACATATTTTAATCAACCATGATCTTTTTTAAAATCAATAATATAAAGTATGTGATTCTAACAAGTTGCTTGTTACCACGAAGATACCTAAATATTTAATTTGATCACTTCTCTTATTTAATGCAAATAGGCATATGTCTTAATCAACTATGATCTTTGTTAAAATCAATAATATAAAGTATGTGCTCCTAACAAGTTGCTTGTTACCATGAAGATACCTGAATATTTAGGGTGCGTTCCAAAACGATCTCAATTTACTCGGGGTAGAGTAAATGGTAGCTCACTATTGGTCGTTATTAAGAAGCGCTTTCACCATTGGTTAGTTTTGTTAATCTATAGTTAATTTACACCAATTGGAAAACTTTCTTACGCTGTCTACTTGGCTTCACCTGGTTTTGGAACGCACTCTTAATTTGAACACTTCTCTCGTTTAATGTAAATAGGCACATATTTTAATCTACCATGATCTTTGTTAAAATCAATAATATAAAGTATGTGCTCCTAACAAGTTGCTTGTTACCACGAAAATACCTGAATATTTAATTTGAAAACTTCTCTTGTTTAATGTAAATAGGCACATATTTTAATCAACCATGATCTTTGTTAAAATCAATAATATAAATTGTGTAATGCTAACAAGTTTTCTTGTTACCTGAACACATCTAATTATTTAGTTTTAAAAAGTGGAGGTAGTAAAATTAAACAAAAACATGAAACGATGCTCAATGTAACAAAGATATTTGATTACATTAAGGAAGTCCATAATTGTCGAAATGAATAAAATGTATTTGTTCTGGCAATTATGGTACCTTGTTTATAGCAAACATATTAATAATTATTACACACATTTTGATGCCAACTAAGAGAAATCGTATCTTAGTTGGACTACATTTTTTTCAGTGTACTTTCTTTCATGTCTTCCTAACGCTTTTTCCAACAATGACTTTTATTTACAAATACAAAAGTCTTACTCAAACCCAATAAAATATGTAATGTAAATGGCATCTACAAATTGGGAGTAAAAAAATTCGTAATGACGCAACCACATGACTAAGAATACAATGAAAGTGTCATCAACTCATCCTGTTATTTCTACGTATGTGATCATCATTTAGTCCACAAAGTCCACTATAGAACGTATTGGTCATAAAGTAATAAATTCAGTTAGCTATTCAGAATTGCAAACACATTGACATAGAGGAAAATATGTATTACAAAAATGAACTACATATCTACGGTTCTACGGCAATACGAACGAAACTAGGCCATATGTTTGTCAACATCTAAAGGTATTGATCCTGCGAATTCCAGCCGAATGAGTCCATCGGCAAAGAGGTCTTGTTCACTGACAGCCCTGATCTGAGAATGTTTGATGTCTGACAAGTCCATTGGACAAATACAATCATGTTAGGTGTATTCTTTCACAGTGGCACGTTGACGAGGGCAAACGGGTTGCTCCGTCTCGTGTTACGGGCATTTCACTTACATTTCTCTGGAGCCTTTTTATAAAAACGTATAAAACACGTTACGATAGGAATTTATGATAATAATAATAGTTTTATAACTTTACTTAAACCCCATTTACAAGCTAAGCAAAAGCAAACATTTCGCTATTTAAAAAAACTTCAAACACCTAAGAAGTTACTTAACAATAAAAATCATTTTGTGGAAACCGTAAAGTGGCCAATAATAACCATCTTAGGTTATCCACTTTTGTGACCGACTGGTGCTAATAACAAGTACTTACAAGTACCTAATTTAAGTAGGTGCGAGGACTTTGTTTATAATTAAAAACTTAAACTAAAGTCCCTTATAATTAATTAATTTACAACAATTTTGTGCGCAAACATGTCAACTTGTTACCGAAGAAGATATATTTAAATTTTTTATTAGAACTTTAATATTTATAACATTGTTTACATTTAGTGATGGTAACGAAGGATATTTTGTTAGTTATTATGTTATGCTGTTAAGTAGGTAATGTCACTGTATCTCCCAACCAAAGTCTTCTGGTCAGTATCAAATATTCTTTACAAATTTATTCGCCAATATTACAAAGCCTTTTTCTAATACAGATTTTTAGAAAAAAAATTCTGCAACTGACTGTAATCGCGATATATGGTAGAATGTTCTCCTTTTTTACTGTCTGTAAAAACTACGAGTAATCCATTTGAATCACAAGTATCATCTGCAACGTTGTTGTATCAGACGCCTCATACGCTGTGTCATGCGAATCTGCACTCATGTCAAAAGTACGCAATTCTAAAAACAGTGCAGCAACATGAAGGAGGTATACTATCTAATCATCACTAGATGGAGCTAGCAGGTGCTCGCTGCAGCGACAAAGGCGGGTATCCTCAAAGCTATCGCGAGCGTGGAGCTAATTCCGACCTAACGAGGGTAGAAGCGTTCGGGCTAATTATAGTTTGCTACTTAAGTCGCAGCACTCATGTTTAGACTTTGTGCCATATTTCTAGGATTACTTTTTTAATAAACGTAGAGAGTTTAGATATTACAACTTCTATTTATTTCAAAATGAACGGTACTCCAAAGTAAACTATGAGTCATTAGATTTCGTATGTATTAACATTGCATAATATACATAATATACATTCGAATGTATTAACATTGCATAATATAATATACATTTACGTGTTTTTTGCTTCAGGTTGAGCTAGGAATACTGATGGGATGAATAAGGAATTTAAAATTAAATTTTAATTGTTTTTGAAGGCGACTAATTGATATTAACTAAAATTAAAATTAATTAGTCGCCTTCTACAACACCCATTGGAGGATATGGGGTCATGCTATTCTACTCTGCCGCAATCACATGGCATAAAAAGTGTAAACCTCACTTATAGCTAAAATAACTGGGGACCTATAGGAAAAAAATAATGGTTTATGTAATAATTATAGTACATATCTGCCAGAGTAGCTCCCGGTCATGAATAGAACATCCTCTTCTCCCGTGGTTCGTACAAGCCGTCTGAGCAACATTCTGAACCCCATGCAAACAATCGCACTTAAGTGTCTTCTTCTTCGGCTGTATCCACAACTCGACGACTTTGCACCTGTTTACCGTCTGAGGGTGAGGGACTGAACCACTAAGCCAGCCCAACTGTTTCAGGAAGTGGCGATGTTTCTGAAGACATCCTGGAGTCTACCCGGATAGCCCAGGTAGCGAGCCCGGTGTGCTGCCACTGGTAACGATGACGAATCATTAAGGTAACGTTAGATTTGTCTTGACAGCCCATGTTCTTAGATAAGCGATGTTAAAAAAGCAACATAAGGGCTGTGAAGTGCTATTATTTGGAGTATATAGTTATTTAGAATACATCAATATGGTAATCAAATTAAAGGGCTTATCATAAGGATTTTAAAAAGGTATGTCATGCATGACCGTATATAAAATAACTTAAAAATCTATAAATAAAAATAAACAAATTTAAAAACCTAAAAAACCCGCCTGCATAAAATGACAATTAGTCAACAGAAAAGATGGAAACAAGTTCAAATATTTGAGGGAAACTTAGAATATATTTATGATAGTCTTTAGAAACTCCGTAAATTGACGAATTTGAAATGTCCGCATACAACTGCTACATCTTCCACGCATTATTAAGAACATAAGAATAGAAAGGTTTGGATGATATTCTGACGAAACAAAAGAAATGTGTAAGGATCGTAGCTAATGGAAAGAAGATATATATGACCCCAGAACCCATTCCACCTGGTGTAATCGACGCACTTGCCACCCTGCACGGTGCTGCTTCACTCCTCTTTTGAAGAACCTAGGATTGTAAGAAGAAGGGTTTGGAGGAAAATTTTGCAAACACGCCACAAAAATAATTTGTAGTATCAAATCTGGTGTTAATTATAAAATTATGAGAAATATTTTTCTAAGCTGAAAACACTATAAGATTTCTCTTCCGTCCAGTTTCCCTATTTAATATAAATAAATAAATATAAATAAATTTGAAAACTTTACATATATGTCTCGGTAAATAAGAGAACCTCTTAAGGACCTCTTAAGTACCTCTTTATTTTTTTTATTTCGTATGTATTTTTTCTATTTATTATACTGGACGGCATGTAATGGCGCACCCGGCACGTTAAAGGTGAATATTTTGGAGAATGATTTTTTTTAATGTGTTCAATTCGAAAAAAGACTGTTCATGTTTTGAAATCTAGCACAACATTTGGAAATCAAATCTGAATCTAAAGATTTTATATCGTGTTCTTTTTTTCGCAAATGTAGGTAATTCTTTCCAGCTAGTTTTAACTGTGGTATTCTGTAAGGTGGAGGTTACTACCCCAGTTCTGGTGTTCCAAATTCGAGCGGCTAGCCCCCTATCTCAACTAACCTTACCTTCTGGACTTTTTCCCTTACCGCAGGTGATAAGAAAAGATTCTTAATAAAATATAATCAGTCGCAGGATCAAACTTTCCTTCATAAAATCCATGTCCAATAATGTCCATTATATCTTTATTATGGTAAAAAATTCGCTACAATCGTTGGCCATTCAAAAAAGGCGTGAAGAAGCACCTTGCTGGTCGCTTGAAGGTGGCTAGCGCGGTGGTTTATCTCTCGCACCAGCTATCTTCGCATTTGGACTCTACTTCTGCTTACCATCAGGTGGAATGGAGTCATTTGCTTGACATTTTTATAAAAAAAGAAACAAAAAATTTGGAGACAAATTGACGTTACAGTGGTCAACAGCTCGGATCACCAAGAATTTCAGGTCCGAGGTCAAATGGTTGTGTGATGAACATTAACATATGACTATATGACCACTAGTTATTAAGTATGCACAGCACAGTTCTCAATGTGTAGTTTGGACATGATTATCATCTGCGTGTGAACTAAGGGACCACACTATTTTGCAAAATCGAAATTTATTTTGGAAAATACCAGAGTTGTCCCTCAGTTCACACGCACATAGATAACGATGTGAGCGTGGACCTAGATTATTATTATTTATCATATTATCAGCTGAGAGACATCCACTGTTGGACATAGGCCTCCCCAAGGATCGTCAACCCGATCGGTCTTGTGCTCCCCGCAACCCGCATCCAAAGGCTTCCCGCGACCTTAACAAGATCGTCGGTCCACATTATTATTGTAAATAAATAATATAGCGACTAGCATTTTTCCACAACTGAATCCCGTCACCTCTTCGCCTTCACCTACTCAAAGCCTAGTCAATAGTTACAAGTGGCCAGTCGAAGCGGCGCAATCAAAGGCGGCAAGATCAAAGGCGCGGTAATGGCTTTTTAGCGAGCCGCGGAGTCGAGGTTCGAGTGGGGGGAGCGTTCCCTCGTATTTGTTTCGGCTTGTCTTTCTAATGAATGTCATTGTCACGTCAAGTGACTGAATGTGTGTAGCACGTAAATTATCTAAGGTGTGTTGCTTGGTTATTTTGCTACTGTTGCTAAGAACAGTACAGACTTCTTGAAGATTTTGCTCTTGGAGCTCTTTTCTTTTTCTCACAAGTAGAATCTTCAACCAGAATTCTCAACTTCTGTAGAACTACCTAGATCGAAATTGAAGCACCTGTCTTTGGATAAGTCACTTCTGCCTTACAGTAGACTATTAGAGATTGGCACAGCACTTAGGTGTCATGTCACCGCATGCTGCTACGATGGGGTTGCAAGAGCATAATGCCAGTCTCAAAATAAATACATGCAGCCAATCACTTGGTGCCGATTTATTTTGCGAAATACCAGTGTGGTTCCTCAGTACACACGCACATCCGAAACATTACAGAAAAGCACGTGCCTAATACTTGCCAGCCACCCTTATGGTATTTACTTATTTTAACAGGCTTACCAACTAAATACAATTACAATGTATGAACTTATACTAGAGATTTTTTTGTATGCATTTAAATTACAGGTATGCACAACATTTATACAGAAAAATAAACTTATTTCATTTAAGTAATTAATATAAAAACTACTACTTAAAACAGTCAATTACTGTTTTGACAAAATGAAAAAACTACTTTTCTAAATGAACCAAACTTATTATTAAATCTATGTATATCACAGCCCTGAAATGAGAGGTTGTAATCCTGTAACAGAGTACAAAACGGGGATTTATTCCATACTCATTTCTTAAACGGAAGTTCAAAAGGCTTAAAATAATTTAATCTAATGGTTTAAAATCGGGAGTGGTCTCCCCTTGACTTACTCGTTTACCGGAAACGACTCAAAAGTTGATAGAAACCTTATATTTTGATGTCATACATGCATGTCAAATTTTGGTCACCCATCCGAGTACCGACAACGCACTTGGTTGCTTAACTTTCATAATCGACGACTCAAAAGTTGATAGAAACCTTATATTTTGATTTTATGCATGTTAAATTTGGTTGCAATAAGTTAAAGCATACTCGAGTTATCGTGCTAACGCAGACACACACACACAGACGTGATTCCAAAAAAAATATTTTTGGGCTCAGGGAGGTCCAAAACATGTAAATCCGTCAAAATCTCGAGGTCGACTTTTTTGACGATTACAAGACGTCCTCTATACTACGTAGGTATGCGAGAAAGTAAAAATGTATGGACAATATAGTTGGATATTTAATATAGAGTTATCAGAGAGGAGTTTTGCATATTGTGTCAGAGACTTGTAATTCAAACTCAAAGGGTATCATTCTAAATAAATTAACATACAGCTTTCTGTGTAAATACTGGGTTTATTCTGTGGTACGATGACGTTCAACGATGCAGTAATTTTTATTTTATTTATTTATTTATTTACATAAATCCACAGCACTTCGAAAAAATTATGGTATTATACAAAACAAGTTTTTGCCTAATGCCAATAACGGATTTACATTATTTAAAACAGAGTATAAGTACTTATAATAATACACAGTGAATCCAAGATACAAAATTTTAGTTACGTTATTTTCTTTTAACCAAATTAAACCAAAACAATTTTTGATTGAACCAATATTATGTTACTTATTTTATTTTTTTTTTTTTTTTATTTTATTTTAGGAAGACCAACAGCTTATAAACTAAAAAGACATATTAGTAACAACTGAGGCCAATTAGAGGTCCCCACTAGTAAAACTAGAATAACTTATGTTAACAATTTACACATCTTAAAATACAATAGTTAGGTAGAAACAGTACGGCATATTACAATAAAGCACCAAAATATGAGTTACGAAACGTTACATAAGGTACAACACAAAACGTTACAATAGAGGAATATTGATTTCATGCCATTCTGTAACACTTAGTTTCTATCTCGACCAAAAAATTGCCTACTTATTGCATTTCTCGCCGCCCCCACACTCGTATTAAATAGGTCCAAGTCATGAACCCTACACAAACGATTGAAAGTGCTACACCCTCGCCACATATACGTATTCTGCCGGTAGTTTGTATTAACTTTTGGTAGGTTTAGCGGTGGGATAAATCTGTATGACCTTAAAGGTGCCCTGAGAGATAGTTGTGATAACAGTTGCGGACAATCAACAGAACTCGATGCTATTTTTAGCAAAACCGTCAGGTCATTAACTTCACGACGCAACTCAAGCGGGAGCAAGTGAAATTTTTTGCAAAGCCGAGTGTATTCGTCAGGGTGGTAGCGCAAATTGTTGCGGTAGCATAAGAAGCGAATGAATTTACGTTGAACGTTTTCAAGCCGCGAGATGTACACTTCATATCTAGGGTTCCAGACTTGACTTGCGTACTCCAGATGACTACGAACTAACGAACAAAACAGAATTTTAAGTGTTTTTGTGCGTTTAAAATCCTTAGAGCATCGCATTATAAATCCAAGCGATTTCATGGCTTTGGAAACTACACAATCAATATGAGAGTCAAATATTAATTTTGCATCGTGAAGAACCCCCAGATCACGAACAACTGACAGTCTTTGAAGTGATTTACTCTTAAGCTCGTAATCAAAGAGAACAAAGTTCTGTTTGCGAGTGAAAGTTACGATACTGCATTTAGCCGGGTTAAGATCCAAATCGTTCAATTGACAGTAAGTTTCGAGCCGAGTGAGGTCAGACTGCAATGCTTCTGCGCATGCCTGGGAGCCGACTGGAGTAAAGATTTTCATATCGTCGGCAAAACATAATAAGCTGGAATGTTCGAAGCATCTATCAATGTCATTGATGAAAATTATAAACAGTAGGGGCCCCAGCAACGAGCCCTGTGGAACTCCGCTTGGTATTGTGACCCAGCTGGAAATATAACTACTAACCACTACTGCCTGAGATCTGTTATCGATATAGGAAGAAAACCATCTGAGGAGATCGCCACATACACCAACACTAGCAAGCTTAGATATAAGTAGCGTGTGATTAATTCTGTCAAATGCTTTACTATAGTCCGTGTAAACAACATCTACCTGCAGCCCAGAGTCCATTGACTTGGTTAAAAATTCATTAAACAGCACCAAGTTGGATACGGTAGATCGACCCTTAAGAAATCCGTGCTGAGAAGGACTATACAGGTGACTAGTTACTGAATAGACTTGCCTATATATAATTTTCTCCAAAACTTTAGACACAATACACAGCTTTGAGATAGGTCTATAGTTAGTGACGTCAGTTTTGCTCCCCTTTTTATAGATAGGAGTTATGTATCCTCTTTTCCATATCTCTGGAACTATGCCTTCGTTTAGTGATCTCCTGAATAAGATGGTAAGAGGAACAGCTATGGTATCAGCACATCTTATGAGAAATATTGCCGGGAGATGGTCAGGGCCTGCAGACTTCGCTGGATCAAGTTTTTGCAGCAAGGCACAGACCTGAGGTACCTCAACTCGTATAGAGTGAAAAGACGACGAAGGCTCCCCAGAGGACAGAGTCATGCTTGTGGCTTGTGTAGTATTGGAGTTCAGAAGGAATGTCGAATAGAAGTAATCAGAGAAGGCCTGGCAGATAGAATCACCAGTAACAAAACTGACCCCATTATATTGAATACAACCGGGCAGTGAACTATTTTTCTTTCGCGACTTAACGAAAGTCCAGAAGTTTTTGGAATTATGCTGGATGGCCTCCTCTATAGACTCCATGTACTTCGTGTAGCACTCCTTCTCAATACTTCGGGCACGATCACGCAGTGTTTTGAATGAGTCTTCGTCTGACTTATTACCGTACATTTTAAACTTTTTACGGTATTTATGCTTTTCTTTGATGATTTTCCTGAGAGCTGGTGTATACCAGTGTGGATAAGATCCACTAGTGACCTGCTTACATGGAACATACGAATTTCTTAACGAGTTAAATGTTTTATAAAAGTTACATTAAATTAAAACAAAAAATAATAATAATTATAGGAGAGCCAGAGTTATTTATGCGTGTGTGTGTATGTGTGTGTGTGTGTGCGTGAGCGTTACTACTACTACATACTTACAGTAGCCGTTTCATTACTTCTAATAACAAGGGAATTCTCTTGCGGACCTAAGCATTTAAATTATGACTTTAATTCTCAATTGTAAAACCTAGGGCAATTTATTGTCCCACTTATTTATGTAAATGGCTCCCATTATTCCAAAATAAAATACATGGACTAATTACCTGTAACATGTTTGATACACCGATGACTTAGTGAATTATAAAGTAAATCTGTGAAAAAGTCTATTAAAAAGTTGTCGAATTCTTCGTTATTTTGCATGTGTTTATGCGCATATATTGTTATATTATTTATTGTGTAGTGTAGAGTATAGTTTATCCTTTTTTAGAATTAGGTACCTAGATATGTGTTTTTAAATTCAACATTTCATAGACTAATAACGAAAGATTAGATGTGTGAACTGAGTAAACCTAATCATTTTCGAAATCGTAAGTGAGAAGTCAACATAGAAATATGAGACATTTGTGTGTCTAATATAGTTAATGTTCAACAATAGTGGCAAACAAGCGTCTCAGTCTTCTTGTGAAGAAATATTTTTAAGAAAAAGTAAAAGTTCCTTAGCCCATCAACACGTAAATAAACAGCTGTGCGGCGCGTCGTCGCCATCTTGTTTGCACGCAGAGATTACCGTTGCATCTTGCTTTGCATTCGCTAGAAACGCCTCGGACGAATATTCTGGAAAAGTTTGGACCACGGTTGATAAAAAAACCATCAAGAATTGACGAAAAAGCAGTGAGAATTATTATAACAGTTTCTTATGTACCTACTTATTGGATTCGTTTTAAGTAATGCGTTGTAGTTTCAATATTTTTGAGGGTTACATTTAAGGATACTCAAGCGTGTATTGTTTTGACCGATCTTGAGAAACGAACATCCCCAAAGTATATCCTCCGCAGTAGAGCACCGCAGTCAGGATCTGATGTAACCAGTAAGTCTCGACCACATCTCGACGCACTGCAATGGCGACCCCACCTCCCATAGCCTGTCTTGGACACCAAACGAAGTACCTGTCATCGTAAAGTTCACTGTTTGAAATGCCGTCCAACAACCAAGTCTCCGTTAGCGCGACTATGTCATAATTAATCATCCCTAAGTTAAAATACGCTATTAAAAGACCTCGTTGGTTAGTCTAGAACAAAGACGACCAGTAGAAAAGAAAACTAGCACCCACATCATCTGCACACTGCGGCAATTAGCTCCTGAAGTGGAGCTATGTATTATTTCTTTACTCCTAACCTTGTGTTCTTACAACTGATTTTATTAGCCTAAGTCGTCCATCTTGTCCAGAATAAGGCAGCCAGTTGAAGGAGTCGCCGCGGGCGCGACCCATATCCTTTCAGTCCATTTGCCTATCTCTGTTTGACATCGCAATCGTAAAGATATGAAGCTCCATGGCTCACAAAGAGCGTCTAACATGCCCAATGACGTCTAACTTCTAAAACTCACATCAAAGGGTTACCAGATGCGATTTGTTATTTGAGAGAAAAATCTTATGGGCTTACCGTAGCTTGTAATATGATGTTATTGGACTTGAAGTTGGACTTAAAATGTTTTGCAAAGTTATTTATGTTCTTTGATGTCACAGAAAATGTCGAACTGATGAGTTAAAGCAGAATATTTTTATATTCAAGGTTGAAACTCGACATAATTCTATTTAAAATATTTTAAAATCGTACGTGTATATTAAAACCTAATGCGATTAAACAAACGTAGTGTATAGTAGGTAGGTTAAATTTTAGACTGTCATCATTATTGGATTCAAAGTGTATTGAAGAAATTGGACAGCGATACGAACTTTTGTACTGTTTTAAACTTACGTGGACACTATCCATTAATTGTAAGAAAACGGAATTTAAACTATCGGATAATTTACAAAACAGAGGTAGGTACGTTGTATAACACCCGTTTTCTCACATTTAACTGTTGCGATTTGTACCAACACATCAAGGTTTCGTTTTATAAAATTCTTGGGTTAACAACAACGCAACGGGTAAGTCTTTCATAAATATGATTACCAAAGACGGTAAATTATTCATGAGACGGTGATAGGTGCTACTACTACTTCAAACTACTTCAAACAAAATTCTAGTATTTTTTGCAAAACATACACATACAGACATATAATCACGCTTACAATCCAAAGGGGGTCGAGCAGAGCTTCAGATAACATTCGGTTACACACAAAGCCACATCTGGCAGTGTGGGCCACACAGTACGCCAAAATAGTGAAATGTTGCTAGCCTGTCGCTTACACAAAGGGGGCACCAAACCCAAAAATTAACAATACTTCAGTAAACAAACCAACTGAAGCCAACGACCAGGACAGAAAAGCCAACACAGTAGTCCAAAAATAAAAATATAACTTAGTTAAGATGCATTTAAATGCCGAGCGTAATTTATTATTTAAAACAGAATATAGAAAGATTTAAATAAAGCAATGTGTAAACAATACACAATACTATATGGCAGTTACAGTAATGCACATTATTTAATCAAATCCAAAGCGAGAGAGACTGATGGATTTTTTTGTTGACTTAGGTACATTAAGATTTACCTACCATTTAGCTAAATACAAAACTTCTCAACGCTTTCAAGTGTACATGCCTTAAAAACATCAACACCTCATACAGCATCAAAAACTAACCCTATCCCAATAATAATAAGAGTGTTTTAAAAGAAAAACTGAAAGAGCCGATACGGTTTCCTCTGTACAGCATACTGGTCGATTTCGCACGTGCGATGTAGGGACTTCTGACCTGAAGAGGCAATTACGGGAGCTTGGGGCCTCTGGAGGGGACAATTAGCCTTTGACGGTGAATTTGCCGCCGAATAAGCGCTTAAAACAACACGACTTTATTGACTGCTTTTAACGCAAGACCAACTAGAGCTATGAGTGTTATAGTTGTTGAGCTCTAAGGAATAAAATGTCTCCAAAAAAGAGCGCAGCGTAAGAGTGATTGAGGGAGACGTGATATCTACGCATTGCTCGGAGAGCTTATCCCGAACTGACCTACTCAGATATCTCTCTTTACCGCTTTTCAAGATCCAGCCAAATATCCTGGATTTCTATTCCATCAGAGCGGTTCTATTTTTGCACACCTATTGGAATAAGCTCGTTCTCAGGATTGAAACGGCATTTGCAGTGACAACTAACGCACCGATCAAAGAAGTACCTAGCAGTTGAGTTAGAGGCACAAGACACTCCGCCACCGTTTCACTTTATTCGCGGGAGGTCTTCAAAAGCTTCACTTCTGCGCCCGCTAGAAAACACAGAGGTCAGAGGTCGACGTATATGGAAGGAGGCCTACTATTAGCCAAACATTACTGGCAGAGATAGACGAAGGAGTAACCGCCATAATTACTGCCATCTACCGCCACATACATGGTTTCGTCCTAGTGATGGAGAACGAGGGTAATGTCGGAGCAGTTCCCCTAGCCATTCCTCAAGCCAATTTACCTGCTGCACCGGGGGGCGGCCTGTTACGGACTAGCTACTTTTATAGTTCTTTAATTGTATTTTTTATGTTTAATTTTGGAAGTATTACATATTTTGATTTTTATATGACAGTGTCTTAATATATGCCTTACAGAGCGCAGTACCTTTCATTATTAACAGCTCCCTGTTACACAATTATATTCTACCTATTAAGCTGACTGAAGAAAACTTTTACATCTTTACCTACCTTTAGGTAACATCTTCGCCATTCGATATTGAACCTTAGAATTACCAATGCCAGAAAGCGATTTTCGGAGATTCGCCTAAGTTGTAAGAAGTACAGTCAGGCCAAATATTGACTGAAGACACAATTTCCTCAGTGTATAAACACAGTTGTATTCCGCACAATTTGCCCCTAATTGCAGTTCCCGCGTGTCCCTATTTGATCAGGATTGGGGCTTAACATTTATTACAAATACATTGGAAATAGGTTTGTGGAGAAATAACGTACAGATAATAATTACAAACATTAACATTAAGAATTAACTTTAACAAATTACGTGCTTTAAGCTAAAAGCAAATTAACTTACTATTTTTACCTATAATAAAGTGATTTATACGAAGTTTGTAAGGTAGGAAGGTCGTTTTCCTATTGGTTAATTTGAACAAAAAAATAAATTACTGGAAACAATATATGCGTATGCGCAGTATCAGTATAAATTATAGCCTATATGTTATTCTGATGTATCAGCTATATTATTGTAAAGTTTCATTAAAATCCATTCTGTAGTTTTTGCGTGATAGAGTAACAAACACACATCCAGACATCTATACAGCCATACAAAATTTAGTAGAATATTAAGTATATTTGTCTGTTATCTAGTATCCGTAACACAAGTTCTTACTAGAATTGGTGTGAGCGTGGAAATATATGTACTTAAAAGTACTTAGTAAAGTCCATTTAAATAACGAGCTTTTTCATTTCATTTCATTTCATACTACTTATTTATTTATATAAGTACAGGCCACATGGTACATTAAACAATGTTATTATTATGAATATATCTATAAAAAAAAATTCTGATATGCACCAAAATAACATCATCAGGAGTAGCGTTACTAATAAAGAAATTCGTGCCAAAGGAGACTAAATACCAAGGTTGGTTCGGGCAAACGGTGTAGCAAATAATTTAAACATGCGGTGTCTGAGGTAGATGCGAGAAACTGACAGGGATAAACGTGACAGCAGGTCACAAGACAAGAGTCCAGATGACCATTAAGAATTTTATATAGAAAGCACATGTCCATTAATTAACTGTCTACTGTCACGGAGGTAACACATGTTAAATTTACCGAGGCGTTCGCTTATTATTATTATTAATAGAGAAGCAATACAAACAAAAGCACATCAGACTAAAAAAAATCAAACATATATTGTGTGCCTAACTAATACGTTATAAGTATCTATGCTACGGGTAGGTAAGCAATGGCCAAGATTTTTTTTTTTTCATAATCACATGGCATCCAATTATCATCAATATAATTAGATACTTAGATCCTAACTTCAAGAGTTAAATTTAAGTAGCGAATAAGTAGCTTTATGTACCTATGTCTATTTCCATGCTTACACATTATCTGTACTTACTTATCATTGATAACTTGTGTTCTCGTAACAATAAATATACATATAAACAACCATGACTCGTGAACAAAATGTTCGTGTAACACAAAATTTGCCCCTACCGGAATTCGAACCCAGATCGCTTGATGTGTAGCCAGCGCAGCGTTAGCAAATATTGTCGGATAAGATTATAGCTTTATGCCTTATAGACAATGTTGTATGTACACAACAGCCAAGGCTCACCCAGGTTCTTGAAATAAAAATGCTATAGCTAAATAATTTTTATATTTTGTTGGCAGATGCGTAGACGGCCCGTCTGATGGTCTCAGCAAATAGCCATTGAAGTGTTGTTTCACGTTGCTGTTCTAAACGCGTCCCTTATCCGCGGCTCCCGTAGGTCATAGGTAGAGCTTTTGACACGAATCTGAAAATATGAAATGTCTATACTTGATAAGAAATACTTGTCACTTTAAAAACAGTTTCGATTTAGCCACATTTTATGGACAACTTTACATAGTGACACTCGTAACGCCCTCTCTTGACAATTTTCTGAACTAATATAACATGGCGAAGAGTTTGTTTGCTACGCTTTCACGCCTAAACCACAAACCACAACCGACTAGGTACCGACCGATTCTGATGAAATTCAGTATCGAAATAGTTTGAGACCATGGGAAGGAGATATACTTTTTAGCGCGATAACCGACATTGTAGCGAGCGAAGCCGCAGGTACACGCTAGAATGTCATATATATTTGCGCGCGCACCACAATGATAATAGGACCTGAACTGAAGAGTTTTTAAGTAGATGTTTAAAAATAGATTTAAAAAATTGATCCTATCATAATAATTAAATGACTAAATGTATTATTTTTTCAGTACAAAAATATATTAAAACAAAAGAAAATAGGAGAAAGTAAAATAGGTTTTATGTCTAGTAACGACAAATTTAAAAAAATAAAAACAATTGCTAAAAAATGTGCGTCGGCCGGGAATCGAACCCGGATCAACTGCTTGGAAGGCAACTATGCTGACCATTACACCACCGACGCCATGGCAGCGAGTGCGAATTTAATTATAACATTACGAAGACATCTCAATGCTCCATTATATGTTTTGGACCAATAATAATTATTATTTATTACCCATTACCAGTCATTCATTACCTATTATCACAGATAATATATAATACTATATTAATATTAAAAATTTAGTACGCTATTATCAAATATTGATTTAAGTATTTAATGTATTTTGGTAATTAATAACTGCGCTACGCCAACTCAGACCAATAAATTAATTGGTCTGAGTACGCCAATAATTATTGTAAGTTCTTATGAGAAATTAAATTTCCTTAATTAAACAGTTACCTAACAATGGCTTGTTAAATTACGATATTCTGTCATTGTAATAAAAATTAGAGAATTGTGGGTTGATTAAAATAAAATAATACCTACCTAGATGTTAATTAAAATAAGACTACGGTAGATACGTTTTAAGATGTCTTGTAGGCAGTTTATGTATCTATAGCCTTCACTCAATTTATATGATGTTTCTTATTAACCCATTGACAGCGGGGATGGGTCTGTGAGACCCGGTATATTTTATTTTGTTTGAAATCCAGTACTATGGATGCCAAGTTGCCGATCTTCTCAGTAGCTGGAGCTGTTGCGTCATTATAAGCATTGCAGATAACAGATTAATCGAGTGGCGACCGCAATGACAGTTACACGTGCACAAAATTTAAAAAAGGTAACAATTTCGCGCCATCTTGAATACATGTGATTTTAATTCTACATTTAGTTTTTAACTGCTTTTTTTTATCTTAGTGTATCGTGTGGTAATGGTTGAATAATATAATTTGTTTAATTTTAATTATTTATTCAAATAGGATTACATAGAAATTAATCAGCCTCGAGAGAACCACAGATTAGCTCGAGCGCAAGCAAGCGCGGGAGCGTTCAGTTGTCATACATAACTGCTAGGCTGCGTTCAGTACCGCAACATCCCCTTTGTCTTCCATGACGTAGTCATCATACCTGGACGGCAACTTATGAGTTCGGGATGACTTTCTAAGTAAAGGTAGATCAGATCTATCGGACGATGTTAACGATGCAGATTCTTGTATAGAAACTGGAGGCGGTGCAGGTGAATGCTGAAAGTCCAAATCAATGTCAAAGCTATCATGTTTAGGCAAAGAATTATTTTTAAGAGTAATATTTTGCTCTGGCACAGTTTCAGTGTTCTTCGAAAATATGACCGAAGTAGGGCCGTCAAATGGTTTTATATATCTAGCATCTCTTCTGTACAGCACACCATTTACATTGATTAAATATGATCTTTCACTCAATTTCTCCATAATTTTTCCGAATTTCCAAATCTTTTCTACATCTGGATTTAATTGCACAGCTATATTCATTCCAACACACAAATTGCTTCCAGATTTACTTCTCTGGTCATAGGAAGATTTAACCAATTCTTTTCTCTCTTTGATTATCCTTGGTATACCTTTGATTATCTTCTGTTTTAATAGATTTTCAGTGCATGGAATACCACATCTGGTTTGACGTGCAAAAAACTTCTGAGCTGGACTGGCTTGGTCCATTTCCATGGGAGTGTTTCTTTGGTGGAGAAGACTGTACCAAATATCCTGAGAGGATTCACTTGCCTTTAGAATGAGTTTCTTTGCAATTTTAACTGTAGCTTCAGCCTTTCCGTTTGCTTGTGGATATCTCGGAGAAGAAGTTACATGTTGAAAATTCCAATCCACGGAGAATGCTGCAAAATCCTTATTAACAAAATTTGTTGCTCCATCTGTGCATACTTTCTGAGGAATACCAAAACGAGAGAAATTTTTCTTACAAATCATTATTATTTCTTTTGCACTTAAATCTCGAATTCTATCTAACTCATAAAAATTTGAATAGTGGTCTACTGTAACAAGGTAGTTTGATGATTTGTCATTTATTCTTACATTAAACACATCCATTGATATATATTGGAAAGGATATAATGGCACTTCATGACTTTCCATAGGGAGCCTTTCCTGTGACGCTGAATATTTCATACATATGTGACATTTCTCTATGAAGTTTTTTATATCTGTTGACATACCTGGCCAAAATATATTTTGCCTTGCAAGGCGAACTGTACTATTTATACCACTATGACTTGAATGTAATCTAGACAACATAAAGCTTCTGGCACTGACTGGAATAAGCATTTGATCATTTCTAAAGATCAATCCATCTGCTGTTGACAATTCATGTGCAAATTTATAAGCCCATCTTAAATGATTTGGCATATCTGCTATGTATGTAGGGAAACCCTCAGTAATAAATGCCTTCAATTGTTGACAAGAAAAGTCTTTAGAAGTTTCTTCTTTAATTTTTGCAATCAGCTGATCAGAAACTTTCAGATATGTTATGCTATTGACTTTACTAATTAATTCAAATATGTGCTCCTCCTTTAATTTTCTTTTAATGATTGAATCTTCATTTACCGTGTCTGAGACTGGGGTTCTTGACAGAGCATCAGCTACAAAATTTAATTTACCTGCAATAAATTCTATTTTAATATCATATTTTTGTAATGTTAGCAACATCATCTGCAGTCTTTTAGGTGCCTCGAGTAGAGGTTTTCTAAATATATTGACAAGAGGTTTGTGGTCAGTACGTATTACGGTATTATTATTAGCAATAACATACTGTTTGAATCTAGTGCATGCAAAGACAACTGCCAACATCTCCTTTTCGATTTGGGCATATTGTTTCTCAGTATTTGTAAGTGTCCGGGAAGCAAATGCTACTACTTCTCCTTCTTGATATATTGCTGCACCCAAACCAATGCTACTTGCATCACATTCTATTGTGATTGGCTTATTTATGTCATAATATTTTAAAGTTGGCAAATGTGATAGAGAGCAAATAAGATCGTCAAACTCTTTTTGTTCCTTCTCAGACCACTGCCATTCTACATCTTTTCTAGTTAATTGTCTCAAGTTATCTACTTTACAGCTTAAGTTTTTGATGAACTTACTGAGATAAGTCACCATCCCGAGAAGTCTTGCAACATCCTTGCTGCATTTAGGGACAGGTAACTGCTTAATGGCTGTAACTTTCTCCTCATCAACCTGGAGGCCAGCATCTGTTAAAATATGACCATAAAATTTGACAGTAGTTTGCAATAAATTAAGTTTGTTCTTATTCAATTTGCAATTGTTTTGTTGCAATTTTAATAGAAGATTTTCTAGATTTTCGTTGTGGTTAATTGTTGCTTGTTCAATATTGTCTCCAGTTCCATATATTAAGATATCGTCAGCCATAACCTCTATACCCTTAAGACCATGTAGCACAGACATTAGCTTTTGTTGAAATATTTCTGGAGCAGACGATATACCAAATGGTAAACGCAACCATCTATATCTACCAAATGGTGTCCAAAAGGTTGTTAGCCTACTGCTTTGTTCATTTAGTTTTACATGCCAGAAACCTTTTTTGGCATCAACCGTACTAAACACCTTGGCCTTACCCAATTCTGGTAGAATTTCATCAAGAGTAGTAAACTGAAAGTTAGGCCTTTTCAAAGCTTTATTTAAAGGAATTGGATCTAGACATATTCTGAACTTCTTGCCTTTGCGAACAATTAAAACATTGCTTACCCAGTCAGTGTGTTGTTGTACAGCTGTGATAATACCATTCTTCTCTAACTTATCAAGCTCTTCCTTAAGTTGTTTTCTCAAAGCCATGGGCACTCTTCTAGCAGGTTGAATTTTTGGTGAGACACTTTCATCCACCTCTAGGTTAACTTCACCAGGCAACAAACCATATCCCTCAAACACATCACTATATTTCTGAATTATTTCTTTAGTTTTAGTACGGCCTTTGTTGGTTGTTATCATGTTACAGTATTTAATGAGTCCTAAACTAAGACATACTTTTTCTGATAGTAATGGATCATGGTCTACATCAACCACATGAAATAATATACTATAGATTTTGTCCTTATGTTTACATATAATTTCACATACACCTAGGGATGTAATGTCTGACCCATTGAAGCATTTCAATTTTGTGTGTGTTTTCTCTAACTTCAGATTATCATTTTCAGATAACTCAATAAACTGATTTTTCCCAATAACACATACATGAGCACCTGTATCAAGAGTACAGTAAGCCTTCTTCCACTTATTTTGAAATTTCATATGTAATAATACTTCTGTGTGTTTGGTGACTTTATTTGTTCTAATAGTAGATATGCAGAGACTACTGTCATTGCTGGAACATTCTTCCTGGTTAATTGATTTAACTTTTTGTGCCTTCTTACAAGCTTTTAATAGATGATTACGACCATTACAGCCCTCACATCTTTTACCCCAAGCTGGGCATTTATTGCGGCCAAAAATATGTTTATTTCCACAAAACTTACAGTTCTTCTCCTCCTTCTTTTTCTGTGTAGTTATTTTATTGATTTCTGGGAGTATTGGTTGTATAGCTTTGACTTGTTCACAGGCTGCTTCTGCCGACCTGCACATGCTAATAGTTAAATCTAAGTCAAGGTTATCTATTCTTAAGAGCTCTTTTTTCACTTCTGGATTAAGTATCCCTATGACAATCCTATCCCTTAAAAGATCTTCTTCTTGAACGCCATAGTCGCATTTGCTTATTAACTTTCTTAAATTCAGAAGGTATGTGTCAAAAGACTCGTTAATGTCTTGACCTCTTGAGTTAAACAAGTATCGGCAGTATATCACATTCCGCTTTTTTACTAATTTTTCTTCTAGTTTTTTCAAAATAATTTCTTCAGATTTTTTATCTTTGTCTGACAAATTAAATTCAAAAAATTTTTTCATTGCTTCATGTCCAATGGCGCTTAATAAAAGCCCTGCAACTTGTTCATTTTGTTCTGGACCCCATCTATCCATTCCAGTTACAGTTTTATAGTTGAGCCAGGAGTTTTTGAATAGAGAGTAGGATTCTGTGAGATCATGATACTCAGTGTTCAATGGTTGTGGCCATGGCACATTCACTATCTTTTCTTTCTTGGCGGCAGGTTCATCTTTTAATCGAAGTACAGACAGCTCTTTTTGAATAGCTGCTAGAATATTTGTTTGTTGTTTCAATACTTCGGCTAGAGCCTCTGACATCTTCTGACACCATGTATCGTGTGGTAATGGTTGAATAATATAATTTGTTTAATTTTAATTATTTATTCAAATAGGATTACATAGAAATTAATCAGCCTCGAGAGAACCACAGATTAGCTCGAGCGCAAGCAAGCGCGGGAGCGTTCAGTTGTCATACATAACTGCTAGGCTGCGTTCAGTACCGCAACACTTAGTTTCTAATATATAATTTTATATATTTATATGACATGAAGTTGTCATGGAAGACCTAAAACTTCGCCAAAATGTCTCACGCGTGCCACGCAAGTAGCGTAAAATGATTGGAACAATTCGCTGGCGTGTCCTCAAGGGAAACTCAGGCAACGAAAGCCAATGTAGCCAAAAGGTGCCAGATGTACCCAGCCAAGAAAGGCGGATAAACGAATTTTACACTTTTGATAGTTGCAACATACATTATTGTTTTGAATATATTGTACTTTTTTTGTGCTGATTGTACCTACGAGTGATAATGATGCGGAGTGATAATTAATAATATAGATACATTTGAATAGAAGGTAAAGATTTTGTTGACTTTTTTCGAATTTATTAATATGATAAAAAATTAATATCATGTGAAATTTTTCTTTTTCCCATCATCTATACTATCACGTGGAATCAGTTTACAACTGCGTAGAGTACCAGGCTAGTTTCTGATGTATCATTAATATTATTAAATGACTTACACTGATATCTAAAAAAAGAACCTAAATAAAGAATAGAATGAGTACTTATATCTTTATTTGCACATACATTAACTGTTGTGTATGAGGTGGCGTTAATTACATTCCACTCATTTGGGAATAGTTAAAATGAAGTCAATTTCCAGATCTTACTTCTGGTGGACTTCAGTTGATAAAGATATAGAGTTATTAGCTAACAGTTGCAGTGCATGTTTACAACAAAGACAAAATCCTGATAAAGTTTCTTTACACATGTGGGAATATCCTAAAACTGTATGGTCACGGTTACATATTGATTATCTAGGTCCATGTTTTGGTAAAATGTTTTTAGTTATACAATGTGCATATTCAAAATGGATTGAGGTAGTAGAAGTAAAATCTACTTTAGCATCTTTAGCAATTTCAGCATTAAGGAAAATATTTGCTACTTTTGGTTATCCTGAGTTGCTTTGTAGTGATAATGGACCACCATTTCACTCTTCAGAATTTCAAAATTATGTTAAAAGTTGTGGTATCAAGCAGATTTTTTCACCAGCATATCATCCTCAAAGTAATGGATGTGCAGAAAGTGCAGTCAAAATTATTAAAAATTGTATTAAAAAAGCTGTTTTTGAAAAAAGGGATATTGAAACTAGTATTTGTAACTTTTTAATGTACTATAGAAATGCACAACATAATACAACTGGTGAAACACCTGCTCAATTAATGTTTAAAAGAAACTTACGATTAAAATTTGATTTATTAAAGCCTAATGTTCAATCTAATGTAGAAAAGAAACAGGAAATGCAAAAGGTTTATTCAGGGGGAAAAGAGGCTAAGCAGTTTAATGTAGGACAAAATGTATTAGTGAGATCATACAGAAATAATACTAAATGGATAGAAGGTACAGTGATAAGACAGTTAGGACCTGTAACATATTTAATTAAGTTGTTGGACAGTGGTATTATATGGAAAAGACATGTTGAACAAATGATGTTGTATGAAAATATGTATAAAGATGATCATGATGAGGTACCTGAAAAAATAAGATTAAATATTAATAATGAACATGTAAAAGAAAACTTAAAACTAAATAATGAAAACTTACCTGTATTAAATGAGAATGTTATTGTGAAAGATAAAATAATTGCCAATGATAATGTTAAGGATTGTGTAATGATTAATGAGAATGTTAATGATAATAGTGATATGGTTAATTTGGAAAAGGTAGTTTCAAATGTTGATAGTGTACCAATGTTTAAGCCTTCCGAAAGAGTGAGCTTGGAACCAGTAAATGTTAATGAGAGACGTTCAAAAAGAGTTGTTAAGAAGCCGGTGAAGCTCAATCTTTAAGAAGAGGAGAGTGTAGTGTACAGCACTAGTAAACGGGCGCATCCCTAGATGCGGTGTCAAATAGTCTGTGGTTAATGGCGTTCTCAAAATGGTTCTTCTTGCTAAGTAATTCGTCCTCTCTACAATATAATGCTGTTTCCTATATGTAGACCCTTTACATACATATTGAAGATGTCCAATTTTTCCGCACCCGTTACACTTCCTGTCCTTGAACCAGCAAGTTGCTTTTCCATGTCCTTCTTTTCCACAACACGTGCACTTTACATATATGTTCTGCTCCCTGCCTGTCCAGCTCTTCGCCACATGTCTATTTCTATCCAGCTTTCCTTGCTTCCCCTCCTGTTTCCTATAGTTAAATCCTTTATTATCTTGGAACTGCTTACTTCTATATTTCCACATTTGCTCTCCTTGTCTACTGTCTCCTTTAGACCCTTTATGATTCCATGTCCGTTCCTCTCTGTGACCACTTCCTGATTCCATTTTCTGCATTCTATCCGAATCCCTCATTTCCTTAATGTTTCTTTCATTATTTTCCAACGATAGTGCCATTTGAACTGCTTTTTCCAAGGTTATTCCTTCATTTTCGCTCAGAATGCGTAGTTTTACTTTCGCATCATTTAATCCAGATATGAAGCGATCTCTCAGCATTTCCGTTAATTTATCTCCATAATTACAATTCATTGATAATTCTAGAAAAATGCACTGAAAAATCGACTTGCCTCAGGCGGGACTCGAACCCGCACCTTCCACAATCGCGTCCACCCGGATTGTGGAAGGTGCGGGTTCGAGTCCCGCCTGAGGCAAGTCGATTTTTTTCAGTGCATTTTTCTAGTATTATATTTACGCGTTTGTAAACGCAAAAATAAAATTATTCCATCATTGATAATTTCTTTAGTTCCGTTACATAATCAGCAATAGATTCATGTATGTTTTGAGACCTTTGATTAAATTTATATCTTTCCGATATTATTGAATTTTTCGGCTCCAGGTGGTTCATTAAAATATCTTTTAATTCCTGATAGGTTTTCTGTGCCGGACTCATGGGCACACATAAATTTTGTAGTAAGGCGTATAATTCAGCACCAATTACCGTCAAAAATACCGATTTCTTTTTTTCATTTTTGATCTCATTACAGTCAAGGAAAATTTCAAACCTTTCCAAATAAGTAGAAAATTTTTCTTTTCCGTCATATTCCACGTTGCCCAAGTACGCCATTTTTTTACCTTTTTGCCTCGTCGCCACTTTGTTGTGTATGAGGTGGCGTTAATTATAAATAAATAACACACAATTGACTTAACAATTTACTCACACACTTGTACACATTATTACAACATAATTACTATATAATTATTGTAGAGAGGACGAATTACTTAGCAAGAAGAACCATTTTGAGAACGCCATTAACCACAGACTATTTGACACCGCATCTAGGGATGCGCCCGTTTACTAGTGCTGTACACTACATTAACCAATACAAAAATTAACACAAAGTAAAACAATGATTTGTACAAATGGCGACCTTATCACTAAAGAGCGATCTCTTCCAGGCAACCTTAGGATAATAGGGAAGATGGCGACGTATAACTTGAAATTTTTTTTTTAATATAAACTACCTATACGCTACATGAAAATCACTCATTATCTCGTGTATAGGTACTTAGTAAAATGCAACTATAGTTATTGTTCCTACATGATTACTTGCCGTTTCCACGTCGGCAACAAAGCCTTATAGTCCACTTAACTATTACTAAACGCGAGCGACGTCAAACGCGTTCCCTATCAAAGCTAATTAAAGTTGCAATGACACTCAACGCATCTTAACCCGCGGGCTGCCGCGGTAGACAATGAGCTCGCGAGGGGTCGCCCAGACCGCGCGGGAACGTCGCCGTAATCAGGGCTAATAGAAGCGCGTACGCTTTGATCTGCGGCTCAAAGAGACGAGGGCCGATCTCGCGGAGGCGTCCACGATGTTATTCACAGCTTAGAACTGGCAGGTGAAAATATAAATCGTTGCAATTTATTAAGTCTCAAATACTTAGTTCAAAACTCGTTGATAACTATGAGAGAGTGGTGAAGGAAACACGACAACTTCTCAGCCAAGAGCGTATTATAGATAGCGCGAGCACTGACAATAAAGGTGTAATAAATTATTAACTGAGAAGTTGTCGTGTTGCCGTCATGACACACCAGAACCACATTACAGTCCACTAAGCTCTCTCATAGTTTTCACTCGTTGTAAAAAAACCTGTGTAATAATTACATGATCTCAAATTAAGTTCACAAATCTTTACTCGCATAGAGGCAATAAGAAAATCATTATCATCATTCATTATTTCAGCCAAGAGACCACTGTTGGACATAGGCTCCCCCAAGGATCTCTAAGCCGGTCGGTCCTGCGCTGCCCGCATCCAGCTGCTTCCGGCGGCCTTTACTAAATCGTTAGTCCATCTTGTGGTGTGGCTTAATGCCAAGGCTGCGTTTCCCAGAACGTGATCGGCAGTCGCTGTCAGTCCTCCTCGCAATGTGCCTTGCCCACTGCCACTAGGTTCGATATTCTTTGGGCTATGTCGGGAATCTTGGTTCTCCTGCGGATCTCATCGTTTCTGATTTTAGTCGAAGTAATCCGCTTGTATCTGGAGTAGCCCGAACTGGGGTAGTACCTCCAACTTACAGAAGACCACAGACAAATTACATTACATTTTTGTGGTGCTGTGTTTCTGTTGGTGAGTAAGGTCACCAGAGCTAGGGTAGGGAGTAGGGAGAGGATTAGGGTTGTCAGCGCGCGAGTATCACGTGGGTGATACAAGCGTCTATAGGCTACGGTGGCTGCTTACCACCAGGCAGGCCGTATGCTTGTCTGACAATCACTTGACATAAAGAAGATCAAGCACAGGATCACGAAGAGAAATTACCAGCATAGCCCATTGTAATAATAAAATAATGGAAATCACTACATAGTATAAAACAAAGTCGCTATCCGCCGTCTGTCTGTCCCTATGTATGCTTAGATCTTTAAAACTACGCAACGGATTTTGATACGTTTTTTTAATAGATAGAGATGATTCATAAGGAAGGTTTATATGTATAATACATGCATATTTACATAAGCATTGCACCCGTGCGAAGCCGGGGCGGGTCGCTAGTATAATATACGAAACAACGAAAACGTGTGTGTATTGAAACCGGTGTTGCGTTGCGAATAAGCCATAATAGATTTTCCTGAAAGATGAATGTTTCTGATTTCATTATATTAACTAGAAGTACGCAAGTATAGATTATTTGCCATATTTTGTGTAATATCTAAACATAATATTAAAGAAAATTACCTACCGTATACCTAGATAATATGCAATACTCCGTCTTATTCCGCCCATCCTGCAAATGTAAGCTTATTATGATTTCTAGCAGCCACTTCTATCCGCTCGCAAAGCTCTTATATCGCAAGGTAAGGCTCTGAAACGGTGAAGAGTCTAAGCGTTGTGAGTGCAATATTGTTTTCTTTCTGCTTTGGCGGCGCGGCGCGTCGTGTAATTGATTCTTTTGTGCCATAATTGCGGACAGATCGCATCGGGCGAGTGCGTGGGTCGCGGACGATAACCATTCATATTCAACAGTTAGATGACGTTTGGAAGCTCCCTTCTAATTGGTTTTCTTATTTCCCCACAATCAACGAGAGCTCGTGGAATCAAGTTTGTTTTGGTATAGCTTAAAATATTCGTTCAGAATCAATTTACCGACAATGACATAGTTTAGTTGTTTTTCAAAATTGTTAGTATTCAATGGGTATTAATAAACTTCACATAACACGGTATATGTTACAAATGTGTTGTTACTATCAGCTTAAGCATTCTAAATTTAGTTTAAACATTATTAGTATTACAACAAATAGATAAAACGGAAACGTTGGTTTTATTGACTCGTTCCCCCCGTATCTAGTGTACACGTGTTAACAAACACAGTATAACCATCACGAAAAGGAAATAATCCGTTTATTGATTACCTTATCTAATGTAAATATGAATTTATCGAATTCGGCTACTACTCGTGACAGTGATTGATAATAACGAACATATTTGCTGTCCTAAAACTGATAAATGCGAACATCCTCTGATTTATAAAACGGTAAATAGTCAACAAGTATAAAAAAAATCCAGTGAAATCAACCAGCGAGGCAATCAAGCGTAAGGCTGAGTCGCAGCGTTTAACAAAAATTTGTAAATAAATCTGCTATGGTAAATGTATGGAAGTATATTCTGCCCCCGTTATGATAAATACAGTAAGTAGACATACCGGTGTTATGACTTTTTTACAGTGTCGTGATCCAGAAATCAAGACCTACATGCCACTATTTTTACTTTATTTCTATCTCAATTATTGACAAAGTTACAGTAAGCGTAATCACAGTAAGTGTTATGAAGATTCAACCGTCCGTTAACATTAGGACAGTAAGTAGCTTTACTATATTGAAATTATCTCTTACTTGATATTTTCTCTAGCATATCTACAGTCACTAGAGTTACTGTCGATTTTTATTATTCAAATATGATATTTCCACATGCTTGTTCACAGTAAGTATAGAGACACTATTTATAATTTATGTAATACATAAAAAAATAAAACCGATCCGTAAGCTTCTCTAATGCTTCTAATCTTCTTGAAGATTGATTCAATATCTATTGATTTTTATAATATTTTTATACGCTTGTTTTTTGCCCCTCGTAAGATTGTTCGTAAAAAACAAGTAATATAGTTTTTAATGCTACGTGTTATTTGTAAGACATTTAAGTTTTTTGAACGAATTTGATTCTAATATTTAGTCAAACATTGATTTTGTTAATTATTGATAAGACCACGTAAAACTCAATGATCTCAAATAAGTAAGAGATATAATCTTAGGTACAGTGTAGTGAGACAAGACTTTTAATGTTACTAAGTGATATTGTTTAGTGATTCTATTAATAAATGAGGTAATTATCAGTTAATAAGACTGAACTGATGGTTTAATGATATTACTTAAGATTTCACCAGATATTTCTTGCCATTGAGATGATAGCTCTAGTAACTATAAATAAAGACTGAATTAACATGCCTTTCGTATAATTATAGCAACATTCAGTGCAATAATGCTCAATAAATATTTTTTATAATACAAATCAGCCTTTTAATTCATGAACCCTTTAAATTAATTGCCTATTACTATTTACAGAAAATTGTACTGGCTCAATATTGGCAAAACATAATTTTTTGTAGTAGACTTGATCATCTGCACATCATTTTACTGTTTTTGCATAAAAACGTGAACCGAAAACGTGAAGATCACAGAAACGGATACTGGATTTCTGGAAATTCCCATATTTATATACAGAGTTACTGTAACTATGTTTAATATAATATAACATAGTTACAGTAATTTGCATGGGAAAGATATTTTGTTAGATATATTTACAGTATAGTACCGAGTTACTGTAAATATGTTTAAAAAAGTGTTAGTTGGGCTGATAGTTGTGGTAATTGTAATTACATTTCGTTGGATTAAAATAAAACTATTAATATTAAACAAATAAATCACATTTAGGGTCATTCCACGGAAGTTTACCTTTTGTTATCCGTTTCAATATCTGAGTTATCTATTATAATCATTATGATACAGGAGTTTAAAAAATTTGAAACAAAAGTGCGATTTCCCAAAATTTACTTATTCTGACTTACTGTAATTACAATAATGGGGGCAGTATTATGTATTTATGTTATCTAGCCTTAAATCGAATAAAAATCTCACGATCAAACCGAAGGGAACCATCAATACGTCATCGAGCCCGTTGCGAGCTCAACTTAGAGCAGAAATGAAAACAAATTGATGGAATTATTATACACACAGAGTACTCTTACTTTATATCTATTTAGTAAACGCTACTAATGTATGGCGACGTTCACAGAAACCAGACCAGTCTAATATATCTGTCGGCGAGGCCGTTAGAACTGTAAAGTATGCCACATCTGTCCAAATAATGAGAAAACCAAGTTATGTTACTAAACGGAAACATAACTCTAAGTATTTTTAAATATTAAATACGATGTATCTTAATCAAACCTAGTATACATAAAATATTATTATAACGAAACCAGAAATATACTGTTCCAATACCAAAGCTGTTCCGATGATATTGGAGTATTATGAATTGTATAGCTAAGTTTAAACAAACTAAAGAATTTTTATGTAAAAATGTTATTAGCTAAGTTTAAACTTTTTCATAGGTGTGCCTCAGACCAATAATTATTGGTCTGAGAGATGTGTATATTAGGTGCTAACTAAGTGGTAGGTAGACCCATATGTAGGGTCGTCTGGGTAGGTACCACCGCCTTTCTTATTTCTGCTCTGAAGCAGTTCACTGTGGTTCGGATTGAAGGGAAAGGTAGCCAGTGTAATTACTGGGCATGTAAGGCATATCATCTTAGTCAACGCACTTGCAGTGTTAGGTGATTTACCCCATAAGTAATATTGAAAGTGTCTATGAGCGACGGTCACCAGTTAACCACTTAACACCAGGTGGGCTTCAAGCTTGTTAGCCATCTCGTAATATATAAAAAAAAAATATTAAGCTAATTCGCTTGGCATTAGCTTAGTTGGAGAGTTAACAGGACTAATATTAATGTATTAGCAGCACATTAATATTATTCTTAAAAAAAATCAATAAAAGGAAAAAATAAAGCACCATGCAATTTCTGTCAGCAATTCGTAGTGTGCGATTTCAGCCCAAAACATTTCAACGGCACAAATACTTTTCAACAGTCCAGCAAATTGCAAATACGCACTGGCGATAACAAATGTTAGTTTAATAATAATTGTAATACCATATCATAAACTAACAGTGTAACTGCACGGCGCGGTCTCCGGGACCGCACGGAAGCGGGCGGCCGCGCGCCGGTGACGGCTTGCAATTTCCTAACTGTCAGATGGCAGGCGCCGCTTCCCGTTGGCTAGATTCCTGAACTGTACACTGTAGCGGGTGACACGCTCCCTCTGCACTTGGCTCTTCCGGTGCTCGTATTCTATTGACAAGAGTGTTGTGTCAATATTGAATGTGTCGTATGTCACTGTGTATTGTTTAGTTCACGTAGACTCTGGCCCTTACATCAGTCTCTGTGTCTGTCTTTATAGATCCCATACCGGCGACGCTGGGACAACTCGACTTTTTGGCCATTTTAGTCGGTTGGCAACGACGCGCAGGAGCAATTTGCAAATACAGAACTGCTGTTTTTGAGGACTTCAACGCTTACCACAGTTCGTGGTTAGGTTCCTCTAAAACTGACCATACAGTGTAGGGATCTCTGCTCATGCATTCGGTCTCGTGCATAACTTGTTGCAACTGGTTGATCAGCCCACCAGGATCCCAGACATTGCAAGTCAAGCGCCGGATCTTCTGCTTACGACCAATCCGGAGGGTTTTCAGGCTATGGTCCACCCTCTAGGCTTATCTGACCACTGCCTATACCTTTTCAAGTGCCGCAAACCAAGCCTCCGCAACCAGCAGTTGCACGCCACGCATTACTCAGGCGATTGTATTGGTTAACTAAAAAAAAGATATTGGAATTACATATTTTGTAACAAAAAATATAGAAAATTATAATTCAAAAATTCGAAAACACACAATTAGTCAACTGAGACGATGGAAACAAGATATTTGATCTTTTCATTTGACTGTCCTTTTATGCAGAAGTTTTTTTAGTTTTTTAAATACGTATATTTATTTTTATCTTTTTAGTTTTTTTTATATAATACGGTCATTATATACCTTTTTAAAATCCTTATAATAAGCCCTTTAATTTGATACGTAGGTACCTACCCATATTGATGAATTCTAAAGAATTATTTTTTTCATTTCTAATACATAATAGCATCTCACAGTCGCTATGTTGTTTTTTTAACATCACTTACCTAAGAAAACTTGGGCTGTCAAGACAAATCTAACGATACCTTAATTATAGAAATCCGTTCAGCCGTTTGAAAGATATGAAGTAATAAACCATACTTATTACAATATTACTACTTACCGTGAAGCCGTCCAACTTTGCCCGGTGCGTATAATTTTGCCCAAACACGAAAAATGACTAAAATCTTGAATTGCAAATAAATGTAGGTATATGAATGAGATGTTATGGATAAATTTGATTATGTATCGGACAAAACTAAGCGGTTGTTGCATTGCTAAGTTTACTCAGTTACCTGTGAAGCGCTTTGGAAGTGGCGCTTTGGAAGTAATATAACACTCAGGTGGCGCAAAAATCTTATTTTTTTTTATACTTAGAGTCTAAGTATAAAAAAATTAAGATTTTTGCTGTGAGGCTTCTACTCATCTTAGGTAAGATCTTTCAATATTGGAGTAAAAGTAAAAGTTATGCTTAATTTCTATAAGAATATTAAACGTCTAAATCGTATACTCTAAGATAGGGTGGGCAATGATTCCGGAACTTATTTGAATATGACGGCGACAACAATGCCCACCGTAAAAACATTGTTAGGGCTGGCACCCAGTTTAGGGTAATTTTTGTTTTGCTGTAGAAAATGTGATATAAAATGTCTTCGAGAGAACCAAAAAAAGAATCTGCGGTACCCAGACGCATAATTATAATAATTGATTTTTTAGTAAACTAGTTCCTTTTTTTTATTAAAATTATTTTTTATAACATTATGATAAATGAAAAATTTTAAGTAACCCCGACACAAAAAATTGGTTGTCTGTAAAGTCGGTTTACTGACGATAGTTGAACGTGACAACGTCTTAAGAAAATACTGATGGAATAGTAGCATTTTTCAAAAGAAAAATTTAATTTCATTTGTTTAATAGATTTCGCATTATAGTATGAATAAACTTGTAATAAAATCTCTTTGGCTATACTATTTGTATCTGGCTGGTTTTGGTATCATTGAAAGTTTAAATTTTAAAGAACATAATTCCAAATTCAAATTAGAGAATTAGATTCAGAGCGAGGTAACGCCGCATGACGGCATGTTTTTTCGTGCGTGCAGCCGGCTCTATCGAATTATAAGACGTTGTCACGTCAAAAACACTAAAAAGAATAGTTATTTATTATACAAGAGTGGAAAGTTCCTTTTTAACCGCGTGCTCGATTTGGATGACCGAGCAAGCGAAGGATTCTAAAGTTGAATCACGAGCGCAGCGAGTGATTCTAAATTAGAATCCTGAGCGTCAGCGAGGGAAACAAACGAGCACAAGGTGAAAAATCTTTCCACTCGAGTGCAATACGTAACTTTTCATCCCACCTCAGCGAGGAAATGACAAAATGAAAAAGAATTTTTTCACAATTTAAAAAGTTCTAATCATAAATTTGGCACCATAGAGGTTACATTAAATAGGTTTAATGACGTTTTGAATTTACAATTATATTGAGTACTCATTATATGTGATGTTCTAAATTCAAATCTACTTTGCCGCTCAAGCGAATAAAATAGAATTTTCCAGCCAGATTTCGAAGCGCAAAATTACACTTTCCGAGGTGGTGGGATGAAAAAAATATTTTTTAACCTTTTTACTTTAATAAAATAACCTATCAATATTTTTAAGATGAACGTTCGCTGCGTTACGTAAGGTTCTTCTAATAAAATTAAAAGGCCGAGAGAAAATTTTTCTTTTTAGTTTTTTTTTACTTTTTAGTTTTCTTTTTTTAAAAAGAAAGTGTTTTTTACTTTTTCTTGGATTCTATTATAGCCAGCATCATCACACCTTATTATTAGAAATCTTTGATAGTAATAAGTATAATGATCCACTTCTTGTTTGTTAGAAGTTCTTGTAAAATTTTGGACAAAGTTCGGATCAAGGTGTAAGTACCTACTCGTTTTTAATATACATGTAATATCATTGGGTAAACCCTGGCTAACCGGTATCTAACTCTTGACAGGTTGCAATTTCCTGAAGTGAAAAACTGAGACGAAATTTCAAATCGATGTTGGGTAAAACTACCTAATAAGAGTTTTCTCTCGAGTAGCCGAGTTATTGTTGTAAAAACGTGTTGAGAGACTCCATTTTTAACTCAATCTACTACTTTAATTTTCACTCGACATTGGCAAATCTAATCTTTATAATTTTTTATGATAAAATGTAGAAATGAATTTGCAAAAAATAATTGGATTGGTATACCGGTAACTCTTGACAGCTTGCAATTTCCTGATACTGAGACATTTCAAATCAAGGTTGGGTGAAACCTCAGATGAAACTACATTTAGCAAAAAGAAACGCCCCCGGGTGGGCTCGAACCACCAACCTTTCGGTTAACAGCCGAACGCGCTAGCCGATTGCGCCACGGAGGCTCTTGCGAAATTGTGTGAAATAGTCAATAACCATCTAGCAGTAGGAATAAAACAAGTGAAAGACAAGGATGGAAAGATAATAAAAATACCTGAGAAACACAAACAGGTTTTGAGCCTTTTCTAATCAAGCTTCGATCACAGAAACCTATTCTGTGTACCAAAGCTTTAACAAATTGTATGAAAGTGTTCAAACACAGTACGTTGTTGGAAAACGAAGCACGAAAGAGCTTCAACTTATTTCTTCTGGAAGCTGAGTGTGTATTTGAGGTTATGTTGACAATCGCTCAGAGCTTTTAGTGTTTATAAAGTTTTTAAATAAAGTAGTACCCTATCTTATTGTTATAATTGTGTTAATGCGATTTTAATATCGCGAATTTTATTGTTTGAGAAATGCAGTGACTCTTAGTGCTGTGAAGTTTATTTTAGAACAAAACTTTGTGATAATGTTTTGTAGGTTAAGTTTATTGTGGTGAATTTAAAGTGTCACAATTTTTCGTAAAAAAGTATTAGGAGGGACGATGGCTAATCGAGTCACTGGCACGTGTTGCACCGCTTCTGTGGAGCGTGCTGGCTTACCAGGACTTTTGAGAGATTTGCAAAGACTCTCAGAAGATCAAGACTCCGCCGATATCGTTTTTATCCTGGGAACGGCGGAGGAAAAAGTTCATGCACACAAAATTATTCTCGTCGCAAGGTTAGTAAAAATAAATTAAAAAAAATTTCCCGTACCGGGAATCGAACCCGAGCCTCCTGGGTGAAAGCCAGGTATCCTAGCCACTAGACCATACGGGAGATGTTTGAGATGACGAAAATTTGCATCTTGTTCTGAATTCTGAACTGGAATAGTCTAATAAATTGATGTCTTAAGAAAAACTGTGCTCGATGAGAAAAACTCAGAGAAACTAAAATATGCTTACTTTTGTGATGTGACAATAGATATCATTTATCTTCACTATAAGTAGTTAGGTAGGTACTACAAAAATAATCATCAACAATAAAACAAAATGGATATTTTGCTCACCAAAAACAACATTTGGTAAGACACTTTTTTGGTGAGCATTACCCTTTTTTGTAAAACTAATTAGTAATTACCTAACCAAGGCTAGGTGTATAAAAAATTAAGTTTAACCAACATAAAGTTAATTATTTTTGATTAAGAACACTAAAGTTTAATCCAATTACCTACGTCATTGCAACTAAAACGTTTTGTGCATATTTCTAGCGAAGTAAAGAAAATTGCTTCGAACTTCCTTTCCTGATTGCAGCCAAATTTACTGTTTCAAATGCAAATGAATTTGAACACGCCACGGAGAAATGCTATAATTTTGAATAGTACCCAATATTTCTATTCCTTTTGAAATAAAGTAAAATTTTGTAAATATTTAAATAGTTTATGGTATGGTTATTAAATTTTAATTGCATTTTAGTAGAATCTAGCGCCATCTATTGACGATTTTCTAAAGTACGTTTCCAAGACGGCACTAGATGGCGCTTTTACATAATTAGCTTCAACTGGGCAGTAAGCATAATTTATTTGTTCTTGGAATGTTATGTATGTTTTATTAATAAAAGTTTTCTAGACTAAAGGCACAAAACTTATGAAGGTACATATTTGCATGTAAATGGCGATCGTGTTCCGCGACATGTGTCGGGATCGGGTCGGCAAGAAATCCGAAACTGCCGAAACATATTCGAAAAGTTTTCTCTCGTACTGTTCCCATATTATTTTGTTAACAGTAAATTGGAAAAATAACTCCGCATTCGTGGGAGTATCCTTTCAGTTTGATATATTATGTTAGTTTTGGTCTTATTCATACTTTTTGATATCCGATGCCTTTTATTATGTTAGTGAGACGTATAGTTCCCCTCGGACGGTAGATATTTATTAGTTGCTTTACTTACTTTTCCATTGACTGCGAAGCTTGCATTGTCTAACTTTTCGTACTTGGAGCTATTGTTATCATAACCAACGTCATACGTAAAATACTTAGTTACTCAGAATATTTCTATCAATAAAGCTACTATTTTACCTACCTACCTACCTATTAAGTAAACTGTAACAATCTTTCTGGCTGTTGTTTTAATAATTTTATTTTTAATACAATAGAAGAACTATTTTATATTTACCTACATAATGATTAAGTAGGTACCTAAGAAGGCACAACCGAATTGGGGTGCTATGTTCCGAGACCTCCCCGCGTTGCATCGGGCAACGTCAACCAATTAAAAACTTAGTAAGTTTATTAAAATATGTATTTGTCTAGTGAAGGCAGAAAAAAACCCCTTTTAAATTGAAAGTCGCCGTGGTTTTTTTTTACCTACCTACCTATTAAGTAAACTGTAACAATCTTTCTGGCTGTTGTTTTAATTATTTTATTTTTAATACAATAGAAGAACTATTTTATATTTACCTACATAATGATTAAGTAGGTACCTAAGAAGACACAACCGAATTGGGGCGCTATGTTCCGAGACCTCCCCGCGTTGCATCGGGCAACGTCAACCAATTAGAAACTTAGTAAGTTTATTAAAATATGTATTTGTCTAGTGAAGGCAGAAAAAAAAACCCCTTTTAAATTGAAAGTCGCCGTGGTTATTTTTTGTTTATTTTCTGCAAACATTGTAATTCAATCTGCTAACAATATTTGTTGTAAACAAAATTGAGTTTACAGTGTAATGAGCAGCAGCTGGTTATACAGGGTGATATGATTAATGTACGAAGTTGTCGGCTGCGCGCGCTGTATAACTGTAATCAATCTCCTACATTGAGGCTATTTACTTGCGTATTTAAATTTATGAAAAGTGTAATAAGTACCTACGCGGCTAACTCCAACGGTTCATGATCATGAGTCTTTAAACTTGAACTAAAATGATACTTTAAAATCATATTATCAAGAATATGACTATAAAAAAACTTAAGTAAACCGGTGTTGCACGGTGGAAAATAATTGCAATACAGAATTGAGTTTTCATTAAATTACGGATACTTACTCAAATGGCAGATATTATAATAATCGCAAGATAAATGGATAGCTAAATAAATAAAATAAAATAAAAATCATTTATTTTCAGGCCACATAAACCTCAGTTAAGTACCTGGTATGAAATATCATTTCTTTAAAAATGTAACAACATTAAAAAACCTAATAAAGTGTGTAGTGATAACGGCTGCAGATATGCAGCCATGCCAACTAGTTTTTGGGGCATTCGAGCCAGATACTGACTCATTTTCGAGAACGTTCTTGCTTTACGCTTATTACAACATTTTAATTAAGAAGCGAAGTAAAATTATGGGGTTGCATTATCATTCTCGTAACTGCTACAGTATTTCTGGTAGAATTAGATCGTAAATCCCTGGTCTCCCAAATGCCGCTGAGCCGGCATGACTCGAGAGCTAATTACCCCCGGAGCTGATGGATGACTCAATGACGTCACCCGGCGTGCACTGAATTATTACGTCAATCAAAATGTACTGATCGGATAATTTGGTTTCGTTTATACCGCTGAGACTTAATTTCAAAATGTTCTGTTTACCCCAATTCGGTGTGTTAGCTAACTTACGAGTAGCTACCAAAGCCAGTAGGCCTATTGGCTAACTTTTTTTGACAGTTGAAAGTGATCATCACAGTGAATTACATATCCATTGCTGTTTTACATGACACACTATTATGGCACTTGTCGTGTAAAAGCAGCAATGACTGTGTAATTCACTCGGTGATCATCATTTTCAACTGTCAAAAAAAGTTAGCTAATAGGCCTACAGGATTGGAATAACGAGAAAATAAATATATCTATACATCAAAACCACAGAAATAATAATGATCAAAACTACTATTATAAATGCAAAAGTAAGTCTTAATCTTAAAAAGTCTTAACCATTGAACCGATTTTGATGAAAGATAAAGATATGGAGATATGTATTATGAGGCCCTGGGAAAGACATAGGATACTTTTTGACACGATAACCGACAATAACGCGAGTGAAGCCGCGGCCGACCGCTAGTACATAATACATATAAAACCATTTCTCCACTTTTTCAAATCCTACTAATATTAAACGCGAAAGTTTGTATGAAAATGAAAATGATTTAATGAAACTTTAATAATAATATAGCTCATATATCAGAATAATTTATACTAATTCTGCGCAGACGAAGTCGCGGGCAGAATCTAATGTAAACTAAAATAAACCCGTTACTTTTTTATCACCCCAGATAATTTCAGGGACGCTTCCTACATTACATACAAACAACTCTTGCTATGGGATCAACACTGAGATCGCGAAAAAAAATCAGCTATTCCATACAAAAGTGCAACGCAAGCAAAACGTATGGTACCTACAATACAGCTGTTATTTTTCGCGATATCGATGTTGGTCTGTTTGTATGTAATGTAGGAAAGGAAGCGTCCCTTAAAATATCCGAGGTGATAAAAAGTATTGGGGTATAATATACAAAGTAGTTTAATAACCCATCGTCACAAAGAGAAAAAGTATAAAAAATATACTTCACATCTATAGTAAGATAAATAAGTAGTAAAAATTTATCTATTTTATCCTTCCAGATACATTATAGCAAAATTAAATCCTACTTTTACTAAACAAACTGTCCAAAATCTAGAGTTGATTGTTAAATTAAATGCTTTATCCAATCTTGTTTTCTCCCACAAACATTGAAGTTGTGAAACAGCCCATTGAATGGATTTAAATGAGTAAAGTTTTATACGACAATGCGAACACCCCATCTAAGCTGAAAACAAAACACCGGGAACAAACGTTGAAAACAGGGCATGCACGCGATACACTCGTTTTGAACGTAAATCACTGAATTGCGGGATTCATTAAACATTACGCTGGCATCAGCAAGGCGCTTCCAATAGACTTGGACTTAATTAAATTCCCAAAGAACACGACATGAACAGCGACCTATTTAAGAGATGCCGTTTACGACGTGATTGTGAGTTACAAGACCCAACCTTAAGCCTAATTACCGTTAAGTATAAGTTCCTGTATCTTATTACTATCATTTTTTTATCCCGCCATGCCGTTACGCAAAGTCTTCCTTCCAAATTTTTAGTCAATATTCCTATTCTTAGAAATGAAACATCGCCAGAACATTCGTCCATCTCTTCCATGTCCCGATTTTCATTCCCACTTCCACTGACCTTTTTGTCCTCCACGCCTCGAAAGCCTCGTCTTCTTCAAGGCCGAAGCGCGCTGCACTCATAATCCTCATCAAATTAAAGAGCTGGCCATATGTTACCCCTAATGCCAGAATACATCGATGCGACGTGGTTACGTAGGGTGGTGGTAGCTAGCTGGGTGGACTTAAAACACATCCAATCACACTGAGCACAGAGTACATCTGTACATCATCATCTCAACCAAATCTGACTCTGGAACCTTGTATGGGTAACTAACAGTAATAAGATGAGTGCCAGAAGTGGATGGGAGAGTTAGTGTACAAAACAAAACCCAATGATACTTGCTGAAACACTAATTTATTTAATTGATAGCTCGTTAATATAATACCGTGTGAGACAATAGAATAGATTCGTAAGCAGAAAGTACGGCGACAAATATTGTAATAATAACTTAATTATAATTGTTTTTACTTGACTTAAATAGGACTAAGAGTCATTGACATTAAAGTAATATAACTATTGTACGATACCCCGTACAGACCTATAGGTAAACCGCTATACCATACCATAGAGTTGGTATTAAAAAACATACAGTCGAATAGAGAACCTCCTCCTTTTTTGTTTGAAGTCGGTTAAAAAGCTTTGTCAGTAAAGTATCTCAGTTCTCACTACGAAGGTAATTGTTATAGTTGAAACGAAATGCCAGCTTTACGGTAATGTCAACTTTAATAAGACATTTCTAACAACAATTTGTATAGCTGATTCCGTTGCATTTTCTGCAATAGGTACGAACCGTAAATTGGTTCGGCCTTTGTCGCAGGAGTCCGCGGTCTCCACATCTGGCAATGACGTGAGTTCCTATTAGTCTGGGAAATAGTTCAATATTTCTCTCGGGAATATTACTAATAAACTCAGATCATATAAGTAAAATAACCGAAGCGTGGTCGAAAGTTCACACTATAGGTTTTATCGTTTCTTTTGTGTAAGTTTCATTCAGGATTTAGAAATTTAGAGCGTGTAGTCGGGTTCTCCCTCAATATCAACCTAATAAGATTACTTTTTTTATAAATAAGGAACTTCCAATGATTACATCCAACCCGTTGGATTCTCACAACCGTACTACAATCTGCCAATTCGGTAGTTTTAGTATTGCTATAGTAAATTTCTTCAATCGCGTTCCGGAAAGGACTATCTAATTCATCAACGTTTATGTCTACATGTCTACACGGAGAAAGCTTTAGGAGTGACGGATATTACGTGGTAATGGGTGTAAATTATCTCTACACATCTAGGAAATTTGAATTAGATGGATATGAAAATTGAGATTGGGCATCAAGATTTTTACGTCTTGCAAATTGTTTAGGCTAGGGCTTTAATTAAGTATATCTATATGTCAAGCTAGTGAACCATGTTCTTAGCTTTATGAGTTAGTTACATTAATTTCTCTGTTCATAAAGCAACAAGGGAATCTTGCGTTGACAGCTCTAACGGCCGGTGTATTTTGCGTCGGCCGCAAATTGGATCGCGGCAGCAACGCGCGACATCTGCCAGTGACGTGCAACGTTGACTCAAGATCTCATTTTCACTCTAAATTCTTTTATTGTCCTCAAGTAGGTATTACTTAGTATTTGGCCAATAAAAATAGGACATCAGTACTCGGTTATTAGTAGCCAATGCTCGCATTCTGGCGTTATGAAAAAGAATATTATTTATAATATTATAAAAATATTATTCATAATGGCCGCAACTAAGAATGATGCTAGTGTTAACGTTAACCCGCTTTGATCCCCGTTGTTTTTATTGAAACACAAGTGAGTGAGAAAGGTAATGAAAAAGACATTATCCTCACTGCGTTCATGTATTTTGTATCTAGTTTAAATAATTTGAAGTCATGGATTTAGTCATACCATACACTCTTTCCCAACATTCCCAAACTATTGTCTACTTCGTGAATGGAAAATATTAAAGAGTAGGTGCCTACTTTATCAAGAAAACTTAAACTACCTACGGAACTTCATAAAAGTAAAATCGTAAGTACATCAAAATGTATCAAAAATTATTGATGTTAAAATCAATGGATGGGTCACAACCAGAATTGTCTAAAGAGTGTACAATAAGCTTAGATTAAAGCAAAAAAGGGACATGAAGGCATAGTTTTATGCCAGCTTTACTGAATTAAGCTTGTCCTATTTTATATAAATCCTCGCTAGTTACGAGTGCTGAATGTATACTTGGTTAAACTTCTAGAATTGTTAAAAATCCTATGTATTGGTGTCAGGACAGCGCTTGCCTCTAAAATCTCTAGAAAGTTTTACAGGGCCTAGGAACCACTTTTCCTTAGGAACGACCATGTTTGCCATTTCTATAATGTAGAAAACTTGTGCTAGAAGAACTATTTATTATCTTGATCTATGTTCCTATTCCAATCACATTCTATTAGAGAGCACGCTATTTGCGAGATTAAATTACACCGATCATGATTAACCTCTCCTGTAGAACATGAAAAATATACAGTGTACCTATTCATTAGTCAATTGCTGCAGTATTGCCAGCCTGCAATTTTAGCTTTGAAAGTATCCTGAATAGCGTGGAATTAAGGACGATTCGGGGAGAATTACCTCTTTGGTACGGCAACACCGGCGCCGACGACTAACGAGATAAAATGTAATCACACTTTGCGTGTTGATTAAAATTGCAAAAATTAGGTTAATTTAAATATTTATTTATAGAACTTTTCATATAACCAAAGAAACTTCATTTCGTTGTTAAATAAGCTAAAGAAGTGTCTAATCCCAGAAGTATTTAATAAAAAAGACAATGATTAAAGTTAAGTACCTTTACTTATACTTTAATCATTGTCTTATTTTTTGTATGTTCATGTGTATAAGCAACGAATTAGGACTGATATCTAGGTATAAGGTATTAATTGTAGGGACCATGCTATCACAGTCTATAAAAGTTTACACTGTGATGCTATTGTAATTATTATTAAATTTTGTACTCAATGTCAAAATTTCTTATAACTTAATTTGAAGAGAATCTCGGCGTGCTTTGTGTTTGTATCTACGCTCTCTGTTTATATGAGTAAGGTGCGTTTTACGCGCAGTTTTCTGCATGGTACCACAAGACTGTGGAACCGACGCCAGCAGTGTTCCCGAACCGGACTCCAACCTCGTATCGTAATCTTCAAAAAACCGGCAACGCATTTGTGATCCCTCGGGTGTTGAAGACCATGAGCAGCGGTAATCACTTATCATCAGGTGACCCGTTTGCTTGTTTGTCCGCTTTCCCATAAAAAAAGGTTTCCAAAGCTTTACAAGGCAGAGGACGGGGTTAGGGTTGGAGCGTACGAGAAATACCACAGGTTATTCTAAAGTGGGCCTTTCGCTTGTTTGCCTCTCTTCTGGTCTAAACCTGTTATAAACAAATTAATATACGTCCGTAATTTTATGTTCAAGTGTAAATCTATTTTTTATATGAGCCACATAGACAATCGTTCACATATGGGCAAACGATCATTTGTGGAGATGTTAAAAGTGTAAAGCTTAGTATTTCAGGATTAGTTGTTTCTCTTTTTATGACTTTCGTACATGAGGTGTAAAAATCTGTGGGTGTAAAGCAAAGCATTACAAAAAGTTCAATGGAGTCGGAACCACCACATTTCCTTAGTGCGAGCACAAGTTCACAGTTCGATGTAAAAATTCAGCGCAGTAATAAGTTAGACTCAAAATCGTTCCAAGCTTTTAGCGAATTAACTCCAAATAATACGACTGCAGAGGCTTGTTTTTTGAGCTAATCCAATAAATTTTATAATCATCAAACTTCTGTGAAAAATGAAACAACTTTTGTCAATATTGTTAAAAAATGCAGGCAGCACAGCCTCTAAGCATAATTCGCGCAGGAATGATGGATGAGGCGGCCGCGGCCGGCAACGTCGCGCGTCACGCCGCGACACTCTGCTGACACGCAATTTGCATTATCACGATTAATAGTGGGCTCGCCGCACGCTGCTTCTGATAGAACGATAATTAATCAACCGCTTTCCGCTTAAATTTTCGTTAGCAACTAGGCCAAGTGGCGGGATGCGTTTGGAGGGATGAGTATCGTTTTTTTCGGTTGGAGGATGCTCGTTGGCAGATTTGTTCAATAAGAAGTTATGGATGACGAAGTCTGATCAATGGCAATTTTAATGGCCTACTTCTTCAGCGTTTTAACAGTCTGTTTACGGACGTTTTTGCTTGAGAGCTGTAGAGTTTTAATCTGATTTTGTATTGAAAGTTCTCATGCGTTAATTCAAGTAGAACTTCTGCGAAAATGACCGTTATCTGCTCATGTAAATTGTTTATTCTTCTAATTAAAAAGTTAAGGGAACTAGTTAAAATTTCGATAATTTTTTCTCTCATCCCTATGTTGCACAACTAAGAACTGATGTGGTACTTGTAGGTGGCGTGGCGTGGATGCTTTTACTTGCTAGCTACATTTACATTTAGTCCTCTTTCGGAGACTGGGCGCTCTTCCACTTCCAATTAGGTGGTATGGACAGATTTACTAAGCTTTTCATAAAAAGTACTATTAAAAATATTTACTTACAAGGTATCGACTTTGTCAATGTCCCGTAGATAATATAAGTAGGTACAGCAGTACAGTTCAAGACAATAGAAAACTGAAACACATTCCTCTTCATTAAGATTCACAATGAAAATGTAAATCAGTGGCTCCTAGGGAGCCGCGTCTTGGAGCGCGACAAAGGCGAGAAAGAAAGGTAATTAAACAGCCGCAGATAAACAACTGGGGTAAGTAATAAATTTTTATAAAGAACAATTTATGGTTTTTGAAAGAAAAAATATTTTTAAACCGTGAGAACTTTTCGTTCAGCCTTGGATAATTAAGTCAAAGTTTACACTCGCAACTTTGGGCTTGTTTCGTGTTCATATATACCATGTTTGCTTGTGCAATATCATCCATAATCATAATGTCCTCACTTTGCCCATTCTTGTTACTCAACACAGTAATATAATAAAATATTTTTAGCAAAAAAATAGGAAAACCGACTTCAATGCGTACAAATTAAAACTAGAAAGTAAGAAATAAATAATATTTTTATGAAGTAGTTGAAAAGAGCGTCATAGAAAACCAAGGAAAGTATTGATACACATTTATAATTTTTTATTTATAATTCATACTCCGATATATTTGGAGCCGGTGCCAGCTAGCCAAGGAGTGTTTGCAATTTTCGAACTTCACGGAGCGGCGGATTATTTCTCATCTTTATTATGCATTCATTATTATGTATAGTTAATGGATTAATCAAGTTCGTATCTATTAGGTAAGTTTATTTTGCTTAGGCTGGCACCGACTCCAAATATATCGGAGTATGAATTATAAATAAAAAATTATAAATGTGTATCAATACTTTCCTTGGTTTTCTATGACGCTCTTTTCAACTACTTCATAAAAATATTATTTATTTCTTACTTTTTAGTTTTAATTTGTACGCATTGAAGTCGGTTTTCCTATTTTTTTGCTAAAAATATTTTATTTTATTATTTTTAGTGGAAATCACTACATAGTATAAAACAAAGTCGCTATCCGCCGTCTGTCTGTCCCTATGTATGCTTAGATCTTTAAAACTACGCAACGGATTTTGATGCGGTTTTTTTTAATAGATAGAGTGATTCTTAAGGAAGGTTTATATGTATAATACATGCATATTCACATAAGCATTGCACCCGTGCGAAGCCGGGGCGGGTCGCTAGTTAAGTATATTTTATTGAAAATGGATAGGCCTACTGGATAAATGGATAGGCGCTTATTAAAACTTAACGGAAACGTAAACAAATTTTTTTTTTTGTTATTAATGATTTGTTCATAAAGGGTCGAATTTATATCGATACAATTTATAAGGGCCATTCTCTGATCTTGACGTACCTAAAAAAAGAATCACTAAAATCGAGTCGTAATACTCATAATTGACGGAGTATCAGGTAACAAACACAAAAAAACAGTCGGATAGAGAACTTCCTCTTTTTTTTAAGTCGGTTAACAAATTATATCACGTCTCAGACCTATAGCTCATTACAAATGCCTACCATTCATTCAGAATGAATGGTATAGTTTTAATGGTACGGTAATGAACTATGAAACTTGAAGAGAAACTAGTTATTTAACTTAAGTTCATAAAATAATTTGTCATAGTTTATGTGTTGACTATTGGACCTACTAACCAAAATTTCAATATAGCATATTAGGTAATAGCAAGTTCAAAAAAAAAATTGTCATTATTTTTGTGTTCTTGGACGATATCATTGTTTCATCCCCAATGAAATTATCATTTCAACAAAAAAGTACTGAACCAATTTCGGTATAATTTATACGGGACCACCTTTGAAGTATGACCTTTCTAACGAAAAAAGAATCATCAAAATCGATTCATTATTGACGGAGTAATCGCGGAACATACATACAAAAAAAAAAAAAAAAAAAAAACATACAGTCGAATAGAGAACCTCCTCCTTTTTTTGTTTGAAGTCGGTTAACAAAATAATATATCAAATATATTTATAATACAAGTTGACTGATCAACCCCTCGTCGGTGTCTCTTACAGAAGGCTGCAAACAGGATGAGAGACACACAGTGGTTTTAGCCCCTCGATTTTGGAGCTGGGATTTTTTTTATGTTAAATAGGCTGGGTGTTTGTCTGTGATAACATAATTATAGTCAAAGTCAAAATTTCTTTATTCATTTAAGTAGAATTTTCACTTATGAAAGTCAAATTTGATGACGCGATTCACAAGTGTGCCTTGTTCTGAGAAGAACCGGCAAGAAACACAGTAAGTTAGTTGCTCCTCTTACATTTTTCATAGTATTGATGAAAGATGAAAGAATAGATAGAATATAGAAGCCTGCACTCAAATAACACTACATTTTTGTAGTATGGACTGTGGTATTTGTTCGTTAGGGAGTAAGACTTCCAAAATTTACGAATCAAAAAATCTGGGAGTTTGTGGGACACGCACGAGCTTACGTCAGACGGAATGTTTGTTTCATTCTTCAATATGAAAAAGTACGCTATATTTTTTTAAAAAAGTTTAATCTAAGTTGGAAATAGAGCACTTGCACGGAAACAAAAGATTTCTGTTCCAGACCCCCGTCAGAATTTAAATTTCTACCACTTTTCTCTTGTCAAAAATTATAAATAATCCAGAATATTTGCATCTCCTTTACTCCTTCCCACAGCCACATGAAAATGAATAAAAATCCTCAAAGCCAATAAGTAGACCTCGATCATGGCTGGAGTGTGTTCAGGGGATCAAGTGAATACCCAAGTTTTTGCACATCGCTCCATTAGTCACCATCTGGACGGGATAGATTATTGGGTATAACCACGTAGACTATACGCTGGTACAGACTGGACAATTGTAATTAGTAGCTACTACATTTTCTCGTGTTAAATTCAGGAGACTTTATTTTAACAAACTTAAAAAAGGAGGAGGTTCTCAATTAGACTGTATTTTTTTATGTGTGTTACCTCATAACCGTTTACTGGGCGTACCGATTTTGAGGCGTTTGGAAGCTGGTGCTTCTCATGTGGTCCATTAAAACTTTATCGACATCTGACGAGTAGTTTTTGAGTTATACCTACTAATGCCTATTTAATTGAGATCGATGATATCTATATCGTTTTATTACTTGTTTGTCTAAAAGTAGTAAAACACTAAAAAATACTTATTTAAAAAAAACTGAAGACGGGTTTTTTTAAATAAGTATTTTTTAGTGTAATTAAAATTACAGTAAAAACGGAGAAATAAAAATTTTATGTTTACCAACCTCAATATTTGGAATAAACGTTGTCACTTGTCTTTGGAACCGATCTAAAAAACCTTTAGATTTTTTTGATCATAACATTTTTACTTCCTCTTTTTTAAATTGAATACCTAATAATTATCAGTGACTAGAGACTCCTGCAAGACACACACAATCACTTGCTCACTAACACCAAAACACACGTTTCATGAGTTACTAAGTAGGTAATTCTAATTTCTTTTGTTAGAAAAAGTCTCATACTCGTGCATTATTAATAAAATATTTTTTTTATTGTCATACCAGAAGTAGAATTTTATTCCGAACTGAAAAAACTTGAAGAAATGGATTCCTTACATCGTTAATTATATTTGATATAGGTAAGTCATAGTTATTCTTGTTCTTTTAAGTACTGTTTCTGGGTGTCCTGTCTCACACGAGACACTTTGAATCGTTTTCTAATAGCCAACAAACAATGCCAGAAAACAATGTGCCCAGTCTGTGTCTGTTGCTTATTCATTAGGCATTAACATAGACACCCACAAGCGCCGCTGACAAAGATTAATGGTCCAAACAAAATTCCCGATACACCGCGATCGAGACTGGGCCGAACGTTGATTAATTCACCGCGACGACTAAGAGATGGCGGTGGTGTCGGTAAATTAATCAATTATATACCAGAACCCTATATAATCTGAGCTATTTACGAGGCCGGGTCATTGTTCAAATATTTTCAGTAGGTTTCATAAAGGTTCCTTTGTTGTGTAACAAAAATGTTGACACATAACAGAGGAGGTTCTTCTTTTATTTCTGACCAGTATTCTACCATGTTAGTGCATTCTCCTGTTTTCGACTAAAAAAGAGAAAATATCGCTATGAACGATCCAGAGTGCGTTCTCCTGTTTTCGACTAAAAAAAAAACAAATTTCGCTATGAACGATCCAGGGTGAGGCTACCACAGACCTCCTTTATGCTTTGGAAGCGGGTTCCAGCAGCCTTGACCCAGCAATGGTACCTGTCTAGAATTCCACATTATGTTTCTTAAAGAGTTCAAACAAATCTTGTTCTTGCCTATCAAATTAATTAACTACACTGCCTGTTCCTCCCGTTACACGGAGGGATAATTAAGTAAATCCTGACAGATGGCAATGTAGAGAATGTGTCGACAGGAGACACGTTCATTAGGTGCCGGAGACCAGCGGGCGCCGCCCCTCCGCTGTTGCCGTCTCATATTGGTGCTGGGTAACGTTTAATTGAATTCCACCGCGATACTGTAGTTACTGGATGCGAAAATGCATGCCCAACATACTTTTTAGTGGGTCTTTCTTTAGTTTTCAAAATAGCACTATCTTACTTAGGTACCGCGGCACAGCCCAGACCATAGACACTTGCAATACCTGGTATTGCGTGTAATACATACCCCTGCAGGGTTAACCCAAAGGAACGCTTTCATGCCTTTCTTGGAGAAACCTTTGGGAAAACCTCGATAGGGAGTTCATTCCACAACCAGCGTTGGCAGGAAATTTCTTCTGAAGTACGTGAACAACTCGGTTCCAATGTGTGTGATGAAAGGGTGGTAGAAAAAGTTTTAAGCTTCAATTTGTAGTACTAATACTAAACCAAAAAAGGAAAGCTCTATTTAGATTTCACGATTAAAAAACTACTTAGCTACCATGAAAATGTTACTACGAGGTACACAGAAGTTAGCGTGTATCTGTAAAGTAAGCGAACATGTGTCGGGTCTCATGAAGCTGCCAAACGAAGCGCTCTCGCAGGAGTAACTTCCTCCAGCGATACTATCGACAAGTTAAATAAATTTAGGTGCCATTAGGGGCGGCGGACTAGGGCTGAGATTTCGTTGAATATTGACAGTAAAATAACCCGATTTATTTCCACGTTCAATTATTAAGACCAAATTATTTAATAACAACTTCCTAAATATTAAATATCGGATAAACCATTGTGTAACGTTTATTTTGCATAAGTTCGCGTACTATGTTAGTATGTTAACATAATGATGATGACATAAGACAACATATTTATGTGTTGTCTGGGAAAAAAATATTTTAGATGCAAGTTCGCCCTTGCAAACTATTTTATTTGGAAAATACTTCCATACATTTTTTAAATGATTAGGTCCGCAGACCAATAGACTTTTTCATTGGTCTGAGGATTAGGTCCCAGAGACGTTTCGGAGACAAGAAGTACGTAAGTACGCCATTCCTGAAACCCCTCTATTACGGACTTTTTAGCTGGCAAGGGAGTCGGGGAGTCCCACATCCTCGCACACTCCCTCTAGCCCACGGTGCCGAACATAATGTATAAAGGTATGACAAGATAGTCATATAGGCCTTGCTACTGATTTGTTATGACCATGCTCGTTATTTTCAAGTGTCAAGGCCCAATGATATCGGAAAATTCTGTTCACGTTGATTTATCTTCTCCCAGTACCTATATGACTATAACAGTGTAGTCGAGTACTTAAGTGCTCGATGATAATAACCTTTCACCCGGTGACAAGACATTCCTTATATTCTGTAAAGATGGCAGCCCTGGAAGCTTCTCTTGCGCGCAAGTTGCCGCATAACTTACAAGTTGCTTCACTTGACAACTCAAGTTTTTACGAAGCTATGGAGCGTGCAGTTATCGAAAGTTGACTAAGAGATTATCGGTTTTTAATTATCAAAGGAAAGGAAATTTAATCCACAGACGACTATGCTTTGATATCTCAAAAGAGTTAACGGAAAGTGTCTACATCGAAATATGATAAATTAGTAAATTACGTTATAAATAGCCCACTCGGCCCGCGCCGATAATGTCGAGTAGAGGCAGGTGACGGGTGATCAAAAAGTAGGTTTCTGCCTATAAAAGTGGATAGGATCTGTGCAGGCAGATGATGATAATTATGCATAAAACAGTATTTAATGTGAATGTTAATTTTTTTGTGATATAGAAATTACTTATCGTTTGTTACAGATGTAAAAGTTTCCAAAATACGAAGCGTGGTGAAATTTGCCGTATTCCGGGTTGTACGGTAACGCCATCTGTCGGCGCGCAGCCAACACCCATCCGAATGCCACACGTTCAACCGGAAACTTTTAGATTATTCATACAATATGTTTACACAGGAAAGGTAGGTGCCTGATAATTTACATTTAAACTTTTATCGTTTTTAATTTTTAAAGCCTTTAAGTATTTTTTCACAATTAATTGTTTTTTATAACAAGTTTTCAACTACCATCTAGCGGCTGGGAGCCTAACTATCACATCACTTTCTGTTTTTGCTACTTCGATGACACGTTTTTATAAATTTTACAATACTAAATATATTTTTAATTACTCATCACACGTTGTCAATGTTCACTCATTAAAAAAATACAAAAATGGTTATTGTCTCAAATGTTAATAATTTTGTTTTCATAAATAATGTAAATGAAATAACCGCCATCTATCTTTTCGAAAGTGAACTAATCATAAATTAGGTTTTTCAGTACGTACTTATTAGATTTATGAAATATTGTAATAAAAAATCTTGAATATTTTTCTTTAAGCTTCTACTTCAAGATTCAGGCGTGTTCGAAATGATGACACTAGCAGCCGACTTAGGAGTAGAAGACCTTCGAGCTGCGTGTGAAGATCATGTTACTTCCACTTTGAGCGTGGAAAGTGCTTGTACTCTTTTAGCAGCTGCAATGGAAATACAGGACAGACCAGGTGTGTACACAAATACTGTACGTTAATTTCAACGATGCTCATAACAGCGATGGTGGTGTAATGGTCAGCATAGTTGCCTTCCAAGCAGTTGATCCGGGTTCGATTCCCGGCCATCGCACACTTTTGCTTCAAAAACTTTAAAAACACTTTCAACCTTTTTTAGTTAAATATTGTTTTTTTACAGTGAGTTTACAGTATTTCTCAAAAAGTGGTAATTTTAAGTCATTTTAATTTCATGTTATTCGTTCTTCACTGTCTGATAGTAGATAATATTATAGATAGATTTTTTTTTTTTTTTATAACACAAACAATTTATATTATTTTGATTAATCATATAATAATTTGTGATCTTGCTAGACATATTTTTATATTTGGCGTCAGCATTTGTTCAATATTTTTATTTTGTTGAGTAAATTTTACGAACTGAGAATTTGTTGCTACAAAAATGAGAATTGAACATAGTTGCAAAAAAGAAGAAAAAAAATCCCTGTTTGAAATTCACTCGCCTATGGACACTTTTACTGTCTACGGTGTGAACCTCAGACCAATTATGATTATTGGTCTGAGGTGTGAACGCATCCGAAGTGAGTGTGCGTGAGGCAGCCATTTTGTTTGGCTCACTTTCACCGCGGTCCAAATTGCGCATATGTGCGCTATTGGCACCGATAGCGCGCACACGGAGTGAATCAAATTGAACGTATTTGCACCAACGAAAATATGTGACGTTATGAGTGACGTCATTAAGCAGTGCTAACGGTGCACACGAAAAAGAGGTAGTGCAGTGTGTGCGCAAATGTCAAACTCGAACTTGACGTTTAAGTGTGTGTATATAGTAGTAAACATTTGAGGTTTGAATTAATAAAGACTCGTTATAGCTACTTTATTTACTACAATAATTTTCTTTTACTCTTATAATAACCCTGGAGTGCTATTGTGTTTAAATAATAGTTTTTACATAACCTCTTATTGGACGTTTGACATTTTGACATTTACACACAAAGCGTGGATCAAATTGATTGCACGCAAATAGTGCACATAGCACCGTATTCAATTCGGTCCAAGGCGTTTGCACTGTTGGTAACGTTCGCAGTGTTTGCGCATATTGGACCGCAGGGTTTGTCAGTGAGAAATTTAAAAAAAAACAATTGACAGCTAAACGAGAGGGAAGGACGCTTGTGTAGCCGGCTTTATTGCGGATAATATTTTGAAATCATATTAATTTCAAGAAAATTTTGGTAAAAAATGGCGTACAAAGGACCACCAAAGGTACAAAAGGTGATGGTACAACCCATCAACCTTATATTCCGATATTTGCAAAACAGAAGTCGAGTACAGATTTGGTTGTACGAGAATGTGAATTTGAGAATCGAGGGTCACATCGTGGGATTTGATGAATACATGAATATTGTTTTGGATGAAGCTGAGGAAGTTCACATGAAGACCAAAAACAGGAAGCAAATCGGAAGAATAATGATGAAGGGTGACAATATAACGCTGATACAGAATGTTAACCCTAGCGCTGCGTCGTGATAGGTTATAAACAATCTCAGTGAAGTGATAAGTCATTCCTAGTTAATAAGTATGATTGCATACACCGCCAGTTCATAATTTTGTTAAACTCAGGTGTAATTAAAGTATTTTAAGGTAATCTGACTTTTATTTCACATCTTACATACAACCTATAATTTTCATTGTCCCTCTTCAACACGAACATGACTACACTGACCCGACAGATTAATTTAGTAGTAATGTAATTCACAAAATCAAAGTTGCATTTTATGGAGCTTCTTTTTGTTATCTATCTCATTCTTTCTAATTTCTAAAATAGTATTATAAAATTCAGTTGACATTGATAGGTAGATATTTTCCTGTAAATTATTTTGTTATAAGTACTAGTAAAACATTTTTACCTACCATTTGTTCGGGTGTGCTAAATCACTAAACATGAACAGACACTTCATTTCTATTTATTAGCCTAGGCAGGTGGGCATCATCATGATTGATCACTGCATTCAAAAGATTATGGGTTATGCCTGGATAAGGTCAGCGCTAGATCGGGACAAATGGCATACATGAAGAGAGGCCTATGCTTAACATTGAGTGTTAATGGCAATAAGATAATGATGTTGAAATGGATATTTGATAACTAATAAATGAGGATTCGGCCAAGCACCACATTTGGAAAAAAAATACAATTTATAAACTTTAGAAGCGCTTTATTTAATTCACATAACAAAGTGAATCATTTTTAGGAACCTCAAATGATTGTGCTTGCAATCAATTCAATAACACAATGAATCTAGTTTCACTCATAAACGAAAGGGCCCGAACTCACCCAATCATTTGTGCTGCTCACTCGATTAATGAGTTGCCAATCTGCATGTTCGGCCATATGGCTTCAAGATTAGCTAGATATTCAGTATTTGGCTAAACATCTATCTGTTTCATCTCTAATAATAATAATAAATAGGAGCCAAAACATTTTTATTTAACCATAAGTTTATAACAAAAGTTTTTGAATATTGTCAATTTTTATATGAAAATTCTAGCAGAATACACCTCTACACCAAATGATTAGATTTTACAGTGTCATAAATTATATACAAAAACTAAGAGAGATCATCTAAATCTGGTCTCAATTTACTTGGAGTGCAGTATGTCACCATACCACAACACTGAAACCACCATACTGCTGCTACCTGCCAGACAAGAACCCATCTTGGGAGTGCTTCTGTGGGTGGTTTACGTGAGTGACTCCTTGAATTGCTCTCAGTTGAGGGAGATTCTGAACCCATGCAGATCATAGCATCCAGCATAGAGATATTATGGTTTAAAAAATATTTTTTGTATTATAATACGGATACCAAAAATAATATGAAAGCATGCTGATGGCGAGTCTTAGGTGGACTGAAGTATCAATCTAAATTAGCACAAGATACTTCTCTCCACAATTAAAGTTCTTTCAACACTATTTTAGTACAATGCATGTGACTACCGTATGCTTTCAGAACTTATAGATGATTCATGTCAGGTCATTTACTGTGGTATACACTACTTTATTCTACAGATTGACGCCGTCTTGGTGGAATGGTCAGTATAGCCGCCTACACATCAAGCAGACCGGGTTCGAGTCCTGGTAGTGGCAAATATTTGTGTGATGAACATGAGTATTTGTTGACAAGTCATGGTTGTTTACATATTTATTTAAGATTATTTATAAAAATATCTAAAAATATTACGTATATTAAAAATGTCCATTATCTAGTATCCATAACACAAGTTCTTAATGATACTTACTTTGGGCTAGATAATTGGGTGAGTGTGGAAATATATTATACATAATATTATGTTATATTACAGATAAAGTTATGTATGCCTCTAGTACATTATAATGTTAATAAAACACTCATAAGATACCTACCTACTATTAGACTGCTAAGCCTCATGTCATTAACCCACCTTCAAGTTTGATTTTTTTAAAATCTTTGATGTGAAAGTTCTTGTCCTTCTTACTTGAAACCTGGATCTCAGTCTAATTTTTGTGGGAGAGTCCCTAGACCACAGAGACAATTGGGTTAGGCTCGGTCATATCCCTTATTATGCGATAGTTGCATAAATAAATATTATGCAACTATCGCATATAAATAAATAAATAAAATACTCATTTTAGCAGTGCATATACTAAGATTAGAGGCATGTACCATTTCAGGTGGCAAAAGTGCATCCTCATTCATGGAAAGGTGCATTTCATTCATCGGAGACAATGCTGCTGACTGTGTCAAAACAAATGCGTTCTTGAACCTGCCCAAGGAAGCCCTCATAAAGCTCATTTCATCTGATTTTGTAAGTAACAAATCGGCACTCTTCTCATTACCTACTCATTATTGGTCTGAGCTCATAGGTACTGTATAGGTACTGTCAAAATTCACAAAACAGTAGACCACTGTTAAGGAGCCTCACAAAAACAAAGAAAATTAAGAAAACTACAAATTGATATGGTTGTGGTGTGTGGTGTCATTTTATGATAGACGTTGATAATGTTTGTCCTTACTTCGTCTGGATGCTTTTAGTACCTACTTAGATATTAGGATTCATTTTCTGGATGTTTTATTGATTTTTGCTATTTACCTACATTGACTGATCAGATGAAATTGTTGTTATCCATTTTATAAATGTTTAAAGTAAAAGATGCCTTAGATTGAAGCAATTCATTTAGTACGTAAGACGATTTTAGCTAGTTTTTGAACCCCTCCCCTCCCCCTTAAATCGTCTTACGTACGTAATAAACTGATGGCCCCTAATCTAAGGTAGATGTCTTTTAGCTTCATGTATCCGCTCCTGCTCAAATAAAATTTTAATAACAAACTTGTAATCATGCCATTCCAGCTGTGCCTCGAAGAAGAGGAGGTGTGGCGTTGCGCGCTGGCGTGGGCCAAGCAGCGCGCGGGCGTGACGCAGCCCACCGCGCACTGGACCGAGGAGGAGCGCGCGCGCGTCTGCCAGCACCTCGCGCCGCTCATGCAGCACGTGCGCCTGCTGCTCATAGGTACGCACCTAACGGTAGGAGGAGCGCGCGCGCGTCTGCCAGCACCTCGCGCCGCTCATGCAGCACGTGCGCCTGCTGCTCATAGGTACGCACCTAACGACCGTACTCACAAACGATAGGTACTGATCTAAGTAAAAAACAATGCATGTGTTCCGAGCTAGGGGTTCGTTAATTTGGATGGAAACACCTAGTGACACTGATGAGACTTTATTCCGTACACCACTCTAAAGTTTACAGTAACCAAGCAACAAAGTCCAATCACAATGCTAACTGAATCCGTAGTATCCGCCTTAGTCGGTATATCACTTAGAGAGTATCGCTTTGATCCGCACTTGTTCGCTTCTAAACTTAGAATGTCCATACACTGCAATCAACAGTCCTTTTATACTACGCAAAACGAAATCGCGCAAAACTAGAATGTTCGACTATTATCTTGAACAAACCACTAAGTTCATGTGACGAATATAAGCCTTATGTCATAGGACTGTAGGTTCATTATTACTCGAACGTTCCCATCGTTCTTAGAAGTTTCTCGTGTAATTCGTATAGGTCCTTCTGGAAGCTTTGATTACTTTCTCGAAAATTCTATTGTTTTCTCGTGATTTCTAAGGCAATTTACGAATTCGTAACAGATGCAAAATAAGGTGGGTCTCATAGTGCGCGTGGACGCACAGGGTCGTAAAAGCTTATTCGTAGACAATACTTAAGTGGGGATCTTTAAAATGACTGCACTCGGTAGCTAGCTAGCTACCCAACGCACAGGTCGAGATGTCAAAACCAACGTTCATGTCAAAATTCTAACGTGGGAAAGTGTCGTTATCAAGTCGTTGGAATTTCCACATCTGTTGCAGACAGCGCAGTTTTCGCCGAGGAAGTGGAGCCCACTGGCGCAGTCCCGATGGAGCTGTCTCTGGAGCGCTACCGGCGCGCCGCCCTACACGCCGCCCCCAGGCCTTCACCCGATGCCCGGGCCCTGCCGCGGTCAGTCCTACAACATTATATTAAATGTCACTATGCAGGGCAGCGGTAAATCTATTCACCGAATTTCTGATCTCAACGTGGAATAAAACTATTCTGTTTTCTTCTATTATCATTTTACAAATATCTTGTTATTCAATTTTGTAGGTACCTAGGTAGGTAGGGTATTAGAGACAATGAGAAATCTGACAAACTGCCAAGGAAAAACCCAATTCATAGGTCCTGAACCTTTTATCCCAATTTCTAAAAGCTACATCTGCAGAGCCATCAAAGAATATTTCCATAAAAGACATTATATGGAATAGAAACTGTCGCCTGGTATGAAACATGCCACACCCTTCATAGGAGACTGTCCTAGATGATGGAGTAAATTTATATATGGGGCAGCAGACAATTGGGCCGCCTAATTTTGGGTGGGCTTGCAGGACACTATGCCACAAACCACATGCACAACAAATTGCAAAATTCGACAACATCGCTGAGCACGTGGACACGACCGGGAATCCATGGAAAACCTGCTATGTGACTGCGATTCCATAGCCAGGATTGGAATGAATATCCTGGGAATGGAATACCCAAGGCCAGAGCACTACAGACTCTTCAAGCCCATGGACATAGTAAGGCCGATGGCCTACATATTCAAGGAGCGACACGAGTAAAAGGAAAGGCGACACAAAAGATCCCGCTGGGTCGTAGTGCACAGAGAGGCAACTCACGGCCCCATCATAAGATAAGATAAAATATGTACCTACCTAGGTACTTATTGAAGAAAATTTAATTGATAATAGTGCTGTTTGTAAATTTTAATTACCTACTAACTTAGGTTAACACAAAATGTTTCCTACTAACAAATGATCCACATAATATGATTTGAAATAAAATATTAAGTAAGTAGGTAATAGGTGTAGTGTGCGTCACTTTTTATAAGAAATTTGAAATTACTATCCTTTCGAGTGCTACCTGTGTTGTGTAACCTTGCTTAGGTTACAAAATAGAACGACTTGTTTGATTAATTTATTATAAAATTATCGTTTACAGATTAGCCGTAAACATGTTTGCTGGTTCTGTGATATTACAACAGGAGAAGAGTGCCTTCCAAGCTGTCATTAATAACTGGTAAGTTGCCTGAGAGGTGTTCTCTCACATCCATATTGTCTCCTGCAATTTTATCGCCGAAAATTCCAACGATTTTCATTAGGTATGTACATTCGCCGTTTACAGTTTCTGCCTTGCTCATACACAGACACAGTCCTTCTCATAATATAACAGGTTCCCTGTCCCATACAACACCGAAATTTACTAAAATAATATTAACTGACTCATGTTAAAAAGTCCTTTACCTTGCTACTTCTAACTGAAATAAATAAGCAAAATAAACTCTAATTTTGTTCATATATTAATTATTGTTCATGAACTTCTCAGGGTTCGGTTGGTACAAAGAATTTCATATGAATCAAATAATTATCATTCACTAGAAGGCGACTAATGGATCAGCAATTGGGCAAGCGTGGTGGTATACTGCCTAAGTCTCCTTCGATGACAAGGAAAGGTCTTGTGTCCCAGCAGTTGGCAGAATTATAAAGGCTGTTATATGATGAAGCCACAGATATATCAATTTAAGCTAAGGAGATCGGTCGAATCGCCGAGTTTATAGGAAAACCGAGTGTCGCGATCACCGGCCGTACCACTACATGGTTCTAGTTGAGCATGCCGTAATATACACTATTCATTCATTGCGTGTCATAAGGACTGCGAAGCAATGAAAGTTAAGCACAACCGCAAAGGAGATCGGTCAAAGGAGATCGGACACACGTATCCAGCCCATTGCCACTTCCTTGTAACGGAGCTAACTACGTCAGGTATTCCAGTTCGTCTACGGATTTCCGTATTTCTCACCCGGTCTTTAAGTGTTACCTATACCTAACATAGCACGCTCCATTTTCCTTTCAGTTACCTGCAACTTTTGGACGGACTGCTTGGCCTATCTCCTTGTATTATAAAATGTAATGTGGATGAACGGTTGTGCAGGTGCGGCGGCGGGTCGAAGCAGTCGTGGCGGCTGGTGTTCCGCGCGTCGTCGCACGGGTTCTCGGCGCACGCCTTCCACGCGCACTGCGACAACGTGGCGCCCGTGCTGCTGCTCGTACAGGTAACAACACAAACCACAACTTAATTGTCACTAACAAAACGACTAAGTTCTTTAAAACACAACTAGTTAAACAACTAACTTTTGAGACGTCGATCACGAAAGTTAAGCAACCAAGTGCGCGGTCTGTACTCGGATGGGTGACTAAAATTTAACATGCATGTATGTGTTAGGTTTCAAATACCTATAGGTAAAACATTCTAGTACAGAACATCCATTCCTTCTACCTTCCCATCACTTTCCTGATAAAAGACGAAACGGGGGTAGGAGGTGCAAACCGCAACTGTCAAAACGTTGTTGCAACTCCGCCGCGCACGCGAACGGTCGACTATCTCCGAAGTCCCGCTCCAAGTGAAATTAGTTAGTGGCAGTTGTCCAATAGCGTGAAAATCTCGGTAAATCATCCGGAAAATCACCGAATCAAGTAAAGGACGAAAGGACGAACATTATAGCCAACAACATCTGGCTTAACTTGCGACCTCCAGAACCAGCGCCGTAAGTAGTCTTTTATCTCCTTTTGTCCCGCACATGATTTCCTGGTCCTTCGCTCCGCATTATTCCTATCCCAAACCCTTTGAAAATCATCCTTTTTTGTCCCAACATTCTAGAATATTTTCCTATACTGTGTTCATATTAAGTTGGGTACTCGTACAAAATTCTCTCGAACTTTTATTAAAAATATCAAGACTACCGTCTTTATTTTTATCACTTGGCATAGTCTAATCTATCATCTTAATAAGTCTTTGGTCATTCCATATGCAAAACACGGCTGTATAATCTTTAACCATTTTTGCCTTCCGTTTATGAGAACAAGCTTTGACAGTTTGACATTCGATTTTGTAAACAAAACTAATTAGTCATTTCACTTCAATTAGTTTGCTTAATTTTACGAATTTTTAGTTTCTTTTTGATTTAAATTCATCATGACTTCCAATAAGAGTGGAAAAACTAAATGCAGCGTAACGGATGACACTTCTAAACATGCAATAAGTATCATAAAAGTGAATGCAAATGATAAGTTCATGGATTCGTTGTACCGGTTAGCAGATCAACTTGGGTCACAGACTGATATGGATCCTAATTTGTTAGCGTCGTTTAAGGTTCGTTTCCGTGATTTAGACACATATCGTAACAATTTCCAAGAAGCTCATGATTATTTGTTAGCAGTTTCTACGGATGAAACATTTAGTTGTGAACTTGAAAAACAATTTAATGGTTTCTATGACAAGTATTATTCAGTGCAAGTGCTCAATGATTTAATCTCTCAGGACAAACCACAAGTCACAAATAGTACTCAAGTACATAAGTCATCACATTTTTCATTACCCAAAATTAGTTTACCTAGATTTTCTGGTGTTTATACAGACTGGACTAATTTCATTGCAATGTTTGATAGCTTGGTACATGAAAATACAGAGTTACCTAATGTACAAAAAATGCACTACCTGTTGTCCATATTAGATAAGGAACCATTGAATTTAATTAAACACTTAGAGCTTTCAGATGGTAATTATCTCATAGCCTACTCTTTATTGAAAGATAGATATCAAAATAAAAGATTAATAGCTGATAAACATTTGGAATTTATATTGAACATTAACATTAGTCAAAATCAGTTCAATAATAATTTAAGGAAATTTGTTAATACACTGAAGGAAAACATACAAGCGTTGTCAGTTTTAGGGTTTAACACAGAATCATGGAGTTTTATTTTATTGCACATAATACTGAGGAAACTTCCCACGGACTTAAGAACTAAGTTTGAGGCCGATCATCAGCGTGAATCATTACGTGACATTCCAACCTTTAACAATTTACTTGGATTTTTGGAAACTCAGCTTAAAGTGTTGGAAGCTGTCACTGGAGCCAAAACAACTTCTAGTTCTACCAGTCATGTTGCTACTCAGCCTAGCACATCAAAATCATTTTTTGTCAAGTTACCATATAGTTGTTCATGTTGTCAAGGTGAACATAGTGTATATACCTGTCAGAAATTCAACTCAATGACACCAGCTGAACGTAAACAGCTTGTCATTGATAATAAATTATGTTTTAACTGCTTACGCCCACATTCTGTTAACAAATGCCAGTCAAGAAGCTGTTGTCAGGTTTGTCATGGCCGTCATCATACAAAACTTCATTTAGGTCAACAAACTTCTAGCATTGCCCATACTTCCTCAACTCTGCCTGCCCCAGAGGCTACTGTATCGACTCTTAGTTCTACAGTCCAGCCTGGTCATGTTTACAGCATCTACAGCGGTTCAACCATTCTATTAGGTACGGCTATAGTCGGAATCCGTGATGCCAATAATTCCATACTTAAGGTTAGGGCACTTATTGATAGCGGTTCACAGGCCACTATAATTACAGAAGCTTTGGCACGAAAGCTACATCTACCCAGATCAGATCCCACTACACTCTTCGGCTTAGGTGAACACAGCGGACAAAGGGTAGCATACGTTGTGTTATCCACTCTTTAATGGATCAGAGTGCAACTCCATTGAAGACCACTGCTCTCATACTGAAGCGGATCACTGGTGTTCTTCCTACTACTCACATCTCTCCCACGGTCGTTGACAGATGTAGGGATATTCATTTAGCGGACTCTGAGTTTTCTGTTCCTGGTACCGTAGACCTACTTTTGGGTGTAGAGTTGTATGATCAAATTTTCAATGGTCGCAAACTTTCATTAGGCGAAGGTTTTCCTTCCGCATATTCTTCTATCTTCGGTTGGGTTTTGATGGGTGCTGCTCCTGCTGAATCCAGTAATTTGCAACAAGCTATATCTATGTCCTGTACAGTTGATATTGACTCCATCCTTTCCAAGTTCTGGGAGGTGGAAGAGGTTCCAGATAAAGTCATACAGGATCCAGAGGATATACTTTGTGAGAAACATTTTGTAGAGACTCACTCTCGTGACTCTACTGGTAGGTTTGTTGTGCGCCTTCCCTTCAAAACAGAGCACATGTCTTTAGGGTCCACATACGAAAGTGCGCTAAAGCGATTTTGTGGGTTAGAGCGGAAGCTTAGTAGAGACGCTCGCCTCAAAGAACTCTACATAGAGTTCATGAGAGATTATCTGAATTCTGGCCATATGCGACCAATATCATCTAACTTGTGTTCTGAGAGGTACTACATCCCTCATCATGGTGTATTGAAGGAGAGCAGCAGCACCACCAAACTTCGTGCAGTATTTGACGCGTCCGCTCCTAGCAGTTCCGGAGTCTCTCTTAACCAGCTATTGATGGCAGGCCCAAAGCTACAGAAGCATGTCGAAGACATTATACTACGTTTCAGGACGCACGCTATAGTATTCACTTGCGATATAAAGCAAATGTATCGCCAGGTCCGTCTGCATGAGGACGACTGCAAATTTCAAACTATATTTTGGCGCGAGTCTCCTGAGCAGCCTATCCAGCAGTTCGAGCTGACCACTGTCACATACGGTGTTTCGAGTGCAGCTTATTTGGCTATGCGTGTCATACACGAGTTAGCTTTGAACGCAGATGTACATCCTGCTGCTGCCGAAGCCTTGCTGAACGATACCTTTGTTGATGACGTCATAACTGGTGCTTCTGACGTTCCATCCGCCAAGTTACTTCAGCAGCAGTTGGTCGATGTATTAGCTCAAGGTGGTTTCCAGCTACGAAAATGGGCTAGCAACAATGTCGCGGTTTTGGACGACTATCCCGCCGATCATCTCGAAAAGCCACTACGTTTTGAGGATTCTGGGGACAACGTCTTTAAGGTTCTCGGTATTGAGTGGAACTCTTTTTCTGACAGTTTCGTTTACCAGGTCTCTAATTTAGGAAACTGCAAAACTAAACGCGAGATACTTTCAAACATCGCTAGAATTTACGATCCTTGTGGCTACTTAGCTCCGGTAACGTTTTATGCGAAGGTTATCATGCAACGCGTTTGCGCTTTACAACTGTCCTGGGACGACCAACTTCCTGATGACATCATTGGCCTTTGGGATTCGTTTGCAAGTAGTTTCAAACTTTTAAAAATTCCACAAATACCCAGGTACATACTCAGCACCCAGCCATGCACATATGAGATCATGGGGTTCTGTGATGCTTCTGAAAGCGGCTATGCTGCCGTTATTTACTTACGGGTACAGCACTCTTCCGGCGAAGTAGGCGTTCATCTACTTCGAGGCAGGTCAAGAGTAGCTCCTTTACGTCAAAAGCTGACCATACCTCGGCTCGAGCTCTGCGGGGCCTTGCTCCTGGCTCGCCTAGTTGGTCACTATATGGGTCTGTTAGACAGGAAAATCAGCATAAACGGCGTGACTGCGTGGTGCGACTCTACCATCGTGCTAGCATGGTTGCGCACTCCACCGCACAAACTGCAAACATTTGAGGGTAATCGTGTTTCGCAGGTTCAAGGCCTTATCCCCTCTGCGATCTGGCGTTACGTTCCCTCTGCGTCCAATCCTGCGGATTGCGCTAGCAGGGGCGTAACAGCCGAAAATCTTGTGGGTCACTCGCTGTGGTGGTCTCCCTTCTGGTTAAAGGATGACCCATCCACCTGGCCCACAAGTGCAGCATTCGAGCACGAGGCCTTACCTGGTTTGAAGCCCGATTCTATTTCTTCGTTGGTTGCAGCTGAAGTTGATCCTTTTGCACGCACGTTTATCAATCAATACAGTTCCCTCTCGCGTTTACAGCGTATCACCGCATGGATTTTTCGTTTCTTTCAAAACACGCATTCTCCTAACAATAAAATTAAAGGCGTAGTTTCAAGTCAAGAGTTAAACAATTCTCTTTTCACAATTGTCAAACTGGTACAGGGAGAAGTCTTTGCTGACCATATAATAGCCATCAATAGAGGTCGATCTTTGAGTGGTCCGTTGTCACGTCTTGATCCTTTTATTGATGCAACCGGTCTTCTTCGCGTTGGCGGCAGACTTCGCCATTCTACATTATCATACGATGTTAAGCACCCGTTGATTTTGCCGAAATCTCATCACTTAACCATTCTCATCATAGATCAATATCATCAACTTCATCTTCATGTCGGTTTCTGTATACTTATAAACATAATTCGTCAAGCATTTTGGATTTTATCAGCTCGTCGGGTCATACGCGACAGATTGTTTTGTGTCAGGTGTGTGACCAAAGTTATTCCATTGCCAAAATATGACGAATTGAATCAAAACTAATTCACTTAAATATTTTTATTTTTTATTTTAATAAACGCAATTAGTTAAACTTAGGTATAATATATAATAAACATTTTTTTTTTTTTTTTTATGATACAACGCGGTCTTACTAACAGTTTATTAATTACTGCAAGGATTCTCACACTTATTGGAAAATCATCGTGAGAATAAAAGAAAACCTTATCTATCTAGAATAAACGGTTTATAAAATTTTGCATATGGAAAATCAACTTATTGGAAAATCAACTTATTGGAAAATCAACTTATTAGAAAATCAACTTAGTAGAAAATCAACTTTTTAATGGAAAATCAGCACTTGTATTCTCTAAAGAGCTTAGCAGCTCTTTGGGGGGCGGTCATGTTAGGTTTCAAATACCTATAGGTAAAACATTCTAGTACAGAACATCCATTCCTTCTACCTTCCCATCACTTTCCTGATAAAAGACGAAACGGGGGTAGGAGGTGCAAACCGCAACTGTCAAAACGTTGTTGCAACTCCGCCGCGCACGCGAACGGTCGACTATCTCCGAAGTCCCGCTCCAAGTGAAATTAGTTAGTGGCAGTTGTCCAATAGCGTGAAAATCTCGGTAAATCATCCGGAAAATCACCGAATCGTGTAAAGGACGGAAGGACGAACATTGTAGCCAACAACATCTGGCTTACTTGCGACCTCCAGAACCAGCGCCGTAAGTAGTCTTTTATCTCCTTTTGTCCCGCACAGTATGACATCAAAATATAAGGTTTCTATCAACTTTTGAGTCGTTTCTGGTATACGAGAAAGTCAAGGGGAGACCACTCCAGATTTTTTTTCATATGATTTCATATGTGAAATTTCACAGATAATGATTTTATTTCGCAGTGACGTAATTATGACGTATGAATGAAATGTAACTTATTGATGAAATTAACATGCATGTATGACATCAAAATATAAGGTTTCTATCAACTTTTGAGTCGTTTCCGGTATACGAGAAAGTCAAGGGGAGACCACTCCAGATTTTTTTTCATATGATTTCATATGTGAAATTTCACAGATAATGATTTTATTTCGCAGTGACGTAATTATGACGTATGAATGAAATGTAACTTATATTATTAGTCGTTTAATTTTCGATCTAGGTACGTACCTACATGTGCTGTGTGATATGTGTTGTATACCTACTTTTTTTAAAACAACGAACTTTAACAATGAAATTAACTGCTATTTCACAGAGTGTGAATTATAGCAGTCGATGTGAAAAGAAGCAGCAGGTGTGACGAGTGAAAATTATTTCATATGATTTTTCACATGCTATATCCATGCAATGTTCCATGCCTAGTTCCCATTGATTGCATCTCCTCTCCTGAGGGGGCAGGCTGCTTCCGATAGCCTTATAGCCATATTGGCACTAGGCAATAGGGGGTTTAGTCGGTAGGAGTCCGACATAACCCTAGTAGGGCCGGCCCTAGGGTATCCATAGGGTATATATGTAGGATTCACCCCCTCCTTCCCTCGTGTGTCCGGAAGGTTCTTCTGACTCTTTTCGTTGCTCTGGCTAACGCTCCCCCCGTGGGGGAAGGAAAATCCCATCAATCAATCAATCATTTATTTCAAGGAATATGGTAGTTACATAAGGTGTTACATAATTTAATATGTCCGACATATTCTGCCGTTTCCGGCGTAGAAATAGCTATAGTACCTACTACATATATTGTTACAATAATAGGTCTATAAACAGTCTTTGGCTACATTAGTCTTATATAATATAAAATAAAAAATTAATTTACAAAATCAAAAAATTCCTTAACACTATAAAAACCAATTGCAATTGCAATAACCAAGCTCTGACATTATTCTTGAAAATATTTATTTTACTATCCTCATTCTTGAATATATTTGGTAATTTATTGAAGATGTCAATACTCATGTTATAACAGTTCTTCCATTGAGGATGATTCACGCTACACCGTGTCGCGAACGGTCCGGACCTTGGCCGAGCCACGTCCACCGTGCGCCGGCCGGGCCAGTCACTCATGTTACACCGGGCTGTAAACGTTGTTTGGGGCATTATTTGCACGAACATATCTGTGCTATGTGGTTTTTGTTAGCTAGCGATAGGGCAGGACCGTGCCGGAGCCGGGAAACAATACCCACCGACATTTCAACGCCGTGCCCCGGCCGAGTCACGTTCAGGCATGAATTACTTCATACAAAAAGTATACAATAATGATTGATCGTGCCTCGGCCGGGGCACGGCCCGGTCGCGACACGGTGTAGCGTGACTCATCCATTGGCCGTGTATGAGCAGTGGTGTGTTGTGTCAGTTGTCCCGCGGCGAGGTGGTGGGCGGGTACTGCTCGGCGGGGTGGGGCGCGGCGGGGTACGTGTCGGCCGAGCGCGCCTTCCTGTTCGCGCTGGGCTCGCCGCCGCTCACGTACCCGCTGCACAAGAAGCCGTTCGCGCTGTGCTCGCACCCCGAGTGAGTTTACCCTTACACGCGGCGGCTAGTGGCCTTCCTGTCGCTCGTCAAATCGGAGGAATATCAATCAACAACATAAGGGTGAAAGCCCTCGCTTCTTCTCTAGCGTTCTCTAATCTCATTCTTGTGAGATGGAGAAGAAATAACGAAAGAAACTGTTCGCTTACAATTTCATAATGATTTTAAATATCATTACAGGTCAATAGATGTATCAGTATATTTAATTTCAATTTTAAATGCGTAAACTTTGGGCAGATTTTACTCCCACGGAATTTGTTCATTTTAATACTCATTTATCTTCTAATAAGCTTTTTTATATATTATTTACAGTATTTTTTTATTTAGATATAATATTCTTCGAAAGCTTATTATAAAAACGTTTATTTACAAAGCAAGTATTGAAATTATGCGTATTTAATTTCTCAGAAAAAACCTAGTTGATAAATTGGTCTAACATCCCGTTTTTGCAGAACAAAGATAATAATAATATCTGCAGCACTCCCACAGAGAATGTGTCTGTGGTCTTCTGTAAGGTGGAGGTACTACCCCAGTTGGGGTGCTCCGATTCGAGCGACTAATCCGCTGGGCCCTACCTCCCAACTATTTTTTAAATGTATATTTCCACGCTCACGCCTATTATCTAGCCCAAAGTAAGATAAATAAACTTAAATAAATATGTAAACAACCATGACTCGCAAACAAATATTTGTGTTCGTCACACAAATATTTGCCGGTACCAAGATTAGAACCCGGACCGCTTGATGTGTAGGCAGCTATACTGACCACTCCACCACAACACGATGTGAAACGCTATTCTCTCGACATTTTAAATAGTTATATAAACAATATTCAATGTTACAATATATATGTTTAGCTGCGGCCCAATCTTCGGCGCGGGCGCAGACCTTCTAATCTCCAACAACTGCAATGCCAACAGCGACAGCTACAGGTAATCATTAAAATTAATAAAATACAATCATTTTATAGCCGTGTGATGCCGGCAGAGTAGAATAGCACCGCACCATATCCTCCAATGGGTGTCGTAGAAGGCGACTAATGGATCAGCAAAGGGGTATTGAGCACCTTATACTCCGTCCACCAATCCGCATTGGGTAAGCGTGGTGGACTACTGCCTTAACCTCCTTTGATGACAAGGAGAGGTCTTGTGTCCCAGCAGTGGGTCCAATGATAAAGGCTGTGATGATGATGATGAATCATTGCTTGTCAAAATCGATAGAATATGTAGACAAGGAGCCGAGACAAGACAGAAACGTCACAATGCGTAATGTGAGGAGGTATATTAGTAAATTGGTAGGGTTGGGGCGGTGAAAATGAACGGCAAGATCATTATAAAACTTCTTTTATTTTAATTAAATCTAGTTACACGGGCGGACCACACAAAGTTCGGTCCAACGATGTACAGTCGGGCTGCGGTCCCCGAGCCAGTGGCAGATTTACCAGTAGGCTGAAGCCAAGGGCGGCAGATTTTAGGGGGCGGCAAATTTGGCCCAAATTTTTCAAAAAAAGCCCCGAAATTTTTTATTTTCTAATAAAGGGGAAAAGCTGATGTAATGAGAAAGAGAGAGCAATAAAGTTTCAAGTGTAATTATTATGATTGTGAACTAGGCATATGCTCGGTGGAACTAGGGTATCGAATATCAGAAGTAGGGGCGGCAAAAAATTATTAGCCTATTGGCGGCAAAAAATTATTAACCTACTGGCGGCAAAAAAATATCAGTCTACTGGCGGCAAACATTTATTAGCCTACTGGCGGCAAACATTTATTAGCCTACTGGTGGCAAACATTTATTAGCTTACTGGCGGCAAAAAATTATTAACCTACTGGCGGCAAATTTGAAAATCCGCTACTGCCCCGAGCGAACACCTAGCTCGGCGGAAGATCGCTGAACCCGGCCACATCCAACCCTAGCAAAAATTGTTACTATATGTTTAACCTACTAACTACTAATACATACATACTACTAATACAGCTGTTTAACTTTTTATATAATTTAACTATTGTTATTCCAGCAACCTGCACTCGTACGGCGACCCTTCCGCGCCCGCGTCGCTCGCCCCGGACTACAACTTCACCGTGCGAGACTACGAGATATTCACCCTCAACACGCCAATGAAATAACAACGCAAATAAAATATTCAGCCTCATTCTTTTGTCTAAAGTCTTTTCTAAATAGACGTAACACGTTGTCTCAGAGTTGTTTATATAGCGCCTATTATGTATGAAATCTTCGTTTATTTTATATAAAATGTTTTTTCCAGACTTACTAAAAATAACTCTGAAACAGAACTATATATCCTGCCTAATAATTGTGCTAATTTATTTTTACCTTTATTGGTAATTAACTATTATATTAGATAAATAGGCAACTATAAAAATCTACTGAACATTAAACATTATTGTTAGGATTTAAAGAATAATCTATCTTTAAATTTGACAATTTTACAATAATAATTTTAATTACATAACAATTAATCCCTATTACTGTAAATTTTTAATCAGTATTGTTCTTAGATTTAAGTTTTGTGCCAATAAAGTGAAAGTATTTTTATACGATTTTTAGTATTTTATTTTCATTACCTAATTCTAGCTTCTGCCCGCGACTTCGTCTGCGCAGTATCAGTATAAATAATATAAGAAGTACCATAAAAATGGCACTAAAGAAGTACCTATTGTCAAAAGAGGCACCACCTTATGGAATGGTTGTCCACTCCCCGACTGACACACTCAAAGATTTTTTTAGGATCCTCACACATAGGCTACCTTAAAAGGGTGGGAAGAATCAGCAGGACTCAAATCCGCTGCCTCATAGGTGCTTTTCACTGGCCATTTTGACAATAAGCAAATCTGGTTGACCATATTATGTGACTGCGATGCACTAGCCAATAGGCGACTAAAGGTCGTGGATCTAGGTTACCCTAAACCAGAGGACTTTATAGACCTTATTCCCGCCAACTTCGTGAAACTCATACAAGGGGCGGTCTCATAGTAAAGGCATTTAAGCACTGCCTACCTCAATATATTACTCATAATACACTAAAGTCGTATTTTTAATTAGACGAAGTCAAGTGACGTTTACTGGGTTGTCAGGTTTTGATAAAACAAAAATAGTGTTGTGACAAAGTGAATGAATGAAAAAATCGCAACTGGGTATATAATTTTGTTCTCATAATGACTAATATTAATAACTATTAACGATTTTAATTATAATTCTATATTTTATCGTTTGCTATGCCCTAACAGGGTACATGTGTAGGTAATGTTTTGTAAAACATAGCATTAGGACATGTGTATGCAATTATGCATTATGCAAATAAAGAAATAATAACATGTATGTATGTATGTACTATTATAAATAAAACAACTTTTACGGATTTAACTAGATTTTACGTTTTGTTATTATTGCCCGACGTTTCGTAACACTTTTCAGCGTTCGTGGTCACGGGATGACGGTCATCCCGTGACCACGAACGCTGAAAAGTGTTACGAAACGTCGGGCAATAATTTGATTTATAATGTGTAGTGCTCGCGCAAATCTAAGAGAATATTATGTATGTACAAAGTAGCCTAGTGAGTGGTTAGAACGCCGCGCTGCCGATATCAGGTACCGGGTTCGAATCCTAGTCGTGCCATGTAAGTAGGTACGGAAGAGTTTTCGTACTTTTCGACGACGGCGTATAGTAGCTACCTACATTTACCATTACCGAGTGCTCTAATGATACATTTACACGCTTGCCGAGGCTTTGCAAGCCTCCACAAGTCCCAGGGGTGTTTAGCTGTGGTTGGTTCGGCTTGCGCCGATCTCTACCAGTGTCGGTTTCTTAACACAGATCAAAAAAAGCGTGCGGTAAGCGCTTGCGACGTGTTTACACGCTGGTGCATTGATAGCCAAAAAAACTTAACAAAAACCACAAATAAACGCCGTATGCGCAGAGAAAATATTCGAGCAGTCAGACCAGAGGTTAGAAGACGCATGACACAGACAAAATGGCGACCGACACGTCCGAATTTGTCTTATTTTTAAGAAGGTAGTAAAAAAAGTGATTATAATTAAATACCAGCAGATATCGACCTAATTTTATACAGTAAAATAGAAATAGTTTCTTTTTTTCGTATAGTAAGATAAGATTAATAATGTACTCATTCATATCATCATTCATTCCTGAGAGTGAACGAAAACTGAACCCATCACTATTACATAGAAGATGGCAACATTATTTCACAAAGTGACATTAGCTGCTGTCAGTTTACTTCGTCTAATTAAAAATTCGACTTTACTATAGACTATACGTCCTTCCTACCAACAAAATAATGCAACCTATAGGCTTCGGGCGGCCTGCGACGTGCCAATATGCGCCACAGACTATAGAGATACTGATATGCGCGGTAAGCACTAGTTTCATTTCATCTGCTTGTAAAAATCACACACACTACAATATTTTTTACTTGTTCAGAAACACACAACGATTGACAGTATTAAACGACAAGATTGAAATATTATAACTAGCAGGTATTATATCTAGGAAACTGACATTCTCAATTTAGCCGTATTAAGTAGGCTGACCTACTCGACCTACTGTGATTATCAATTTGATATTGTTTAGGATTGCGATTAATTTAAAGGATTATATTAAAGTACTTTCGTCAATAAATAATGAATTACGTAATTTAGGTAACCTACTAGCATAAAATACTAGGAATAAATTTTGTTAAATAAAAGTATTCGCAAGATTATTCTCCAGTACTCCCTAGATGGCGCTAGTGTTTGTGAATAAGAACAAAGCAAGTAGTTTTAATCTTAATATTTACTTAAGATCTTTTAAACTAATTTGAATTTTAAAATTAGTTTAATATATTGTTATTTCACTTCACTTTTATAAAACATACCTTAACGTGAATAACTTATAAAAGTAAAGAAATAGTTTGAATTTGAATACGCCAGCGCCAGCCGTTTTTTATAATCCAAATCTCGTAGTATCTCTAAATAGTCTGTGACTGTGATCCAAATCTTTATGACTGTCTTGTCACTCACGCGCGCGAATGTTAAATACTTTTTTAGTACAAATCTTATTTTTTAACAATATTTATCTACTTATGGTGTTGTGTTGTGTTGTGCATTTACAACGATGGAAAAATTGCAGTGTTCCCAATGTTCTAATAATTCAATTTGCTTAGAAAAACTGCGTAAGACTCCCAGATTTCATAGGTAAGTTTTTTTTTTTATTTAAAGATAGGTAGTTATTTTTATTTATTTACAAATAACTATGAAACTATTACACATTCATCGAATTGACCCATCGCAAAAAGAACAACCTGAAATATATGTATTGTTGTAAGTGAGTACCTACTTGATTTTTTTTAAGATTTTATTTTCTACTAGCAGCCGCCCGCGATTTCGTCCGCGTGGTAGTTAGAATTTTTACCATCCTATAATAACTATGCATGGTGCTATACATGTAATCCTATTAAATCACTCTATCTATTAAGTATCTATTGAAAATTACATTAACATAATTATGTTGCGTAGAAAAGATGATACAGGACGCGGGTGCGACTTTATTTTATACTTTCCGCGTAGCGTTTCAGATTGAGTTTTAGAGACTTCGATCTGCCTACCTAATGTATAAATTAATGCACGCCACTGACTCATACTAAATGTTTTCGATGTTGGCGGGGATGGGTGATAAGGATAGGGGAAGCACAAAAGATCCCATAGGGTCGAAAACTCTGAGACACGGTCTCAGCCCCTTGCTTAAGAATAGAATAGAATCAGTATTATTGTAAAGTTTCATTAAAATCCATTAAATAGTTTTTGCGTGAAAGAGTAACAAACGCACATCCAAATATCCATCCATACAATCTTTCGCGTTTATAATATATGATAATAGGATATTTAATTTAATTTTAGATTATAAGTACCTACCTATATGTTGCAGTGCCCTTTTAGGGTTCTTGTTTTGGACCGTAAATTTTGCAAGACCAATGTATGACAAAAATAAGGCAATTAAGTAGGTAAATGAATACTTATGAACATATTTAGGTATCATTTTCTTAGGGTTTAATTAAATAGTGGTAATTTATTATTCTAATGAAGAACACACATCCATTTCTATCTCTACCATAAATATCCATACAATACCTACCTACATTAATTTTATCAAAAGGAAATTATATCGTTGATAAGACGAAATGGGGGTAGGTACTTAGAGCAAATAGATTACCGTTGCAAAACCTGGCTGTCAACTGTCTGTTGCAATCAAAGACTACAGTATGGTTGCAATTCCGCCGCGTACGTGAATGGTCGACTTTACATGAAGTCCCACTTCAAGTGGTCTCATTCGTGATGATAATCTCGGAAAAAGGACGAGCTTGACGAACAATGCAGCATCTGACTAAAAAAATCAATCTTCCCGGGCCGAACGAACCACAATCGGTACGTAGGTACTTCTTTTTCTTCTTTAATTAAATGGTGTTCGCGACACTTAGGCATTTCGCCAATCTCAAGTGAAAATGTACCTACTACAAACCTACTAAGGTATAAATAACAGACAATTGTACGGTAAACTGAGGTTAAAAATGAAGTCTCTCAACAAGTGTTTTTACAACAAGAACTCGGGAGAAACACCATCCATGGAAACTCCGGTAAGTACTTACATATTTCATCGTTTGTATCGCAAAAACATTTAATGTATAAACTGCCATCTAGCGTTGGGTATCTCAACTATATAGCACATTAATCGCTTTGGCGAAAGTTGCTATACATAGAAATAATGTATTCACAGATGGCGTTTTATTTCCGTCAAGTCCCGCTTCAAAAAATCTCATTCGTGACAATATCGGAAAAATGATGAGCCTAACCAACAGCAGCATCGGGCTAAAAACAATTCTGTCTTCCCAGGCTGAACCAGCTAAAGGTAATTACACAGATAATATCATACTATGTAATTAGTAGAGTAGTATTTTATCTTTTGTACCTACCGTGAAAATAGTTTAGTGTGCGAAGTGCCATCTAGCGTTGAGTATGTCAACTACATAGTATGGCAAGTCACTTTGGCGAACATTAGCTACGCTACATGGAAATAGTATAAGAAAGTATTCACAGATGGCGTCAATACCAATTTTATTGTTTACTACTTAAAAAATTATGTTGTTCGCTCAGACCAATAAAAAGTAGTTGGATTTTTTTTTTCTCTCGGAATTAGGTACTTTAGTTTTTTTTTAGTATTATAAAAAACTGCTTTCCCTCCTTGTAAAGTTAACTATTTTAAAAATTAAAATGGAGAAATAAAAAGTTTTATACAAAGAATTTAAAAGAAAATATGCCAACTATGTTTTTTTTTGAGGTCGCCAGTCTAGTCGGTTATGGTATCGCAAAGGGGGTGCAGGACTTATGTTAGGTTAGACCTGCCCGCCTAGCATGACCACCGAAACACGATATAGGTCATTACGCCTGTTATCGTCCACTTAGTGGAGTTATCAACTTTGAAAATAAAATTAAAATATTTCTTTATTATAATTTTATAAAATAACTACTGAAATGAATTCCTATATTAGTCTATTTATCATTATTGCGAACGTGTTAGTGGTGACAGTCATGTTGTTTTTAATATTTTAAAATAAGTAATAAAATGCCAATATTACCAGTTTCCGACCGCAAAGTTCAGTTTTCGTCCAGCAGTTGTCCTATTTTCGACCGCATCAATTGAGTATGGATTTCATGAATAAAAATATGTTTTAAAATGAAATTGTTAATCAAGGTAAGGCACAACAGACTAGCCGCTAGAATTTGCACCCAAAGTTCGGGCTGCAAATTCTAGGTAGTACCTACCTCCCCATTACAAAAGACCACAGTCAAAAAAAAATTTTTGTGGTGTTGTATTTCTGTTGGTAAGTAAGGTCGCTAGAGCTCCACGGGGAAGTGATAAGGGTTGCCAGCGCGCGAGTGTCAGATCACTGTTGCAAGCATCTAAGGCTACAGTTGCTGATTACCACCAGGCAGGACGTATGCTTGTCTGCCAACCATTTACCATAAAAAAATAACACCAATCACTATTCAAATAATGAGCTCATTACTATTATCCATCATCATCATCATCATTTCACCCGAAAGACGCCCACCGTTGGACATAGGCCTCCCCCAAGGATCTCCAAACCGGTCGGTCCTGCGCTGCCCGCATCCAGCGGCTTCCCGCGACCTTAACTAGATCGTCAGTCCACCTTGTGGGGGGCCTACCAACGCTGCGTTTCCCGGTACGTGGTCGTCACTCGAGGACCTTTCCGCCCCAACGGCCGTCAGTCCTCCTCGCAATGTGCCCTGCCCACTGCCACTTGAGGTTCGCAATTCTTTGGTCTATGTCGGTGCCCTTGGTTCTCCTGCGGATCTCATCATTTCTGATATGATCACGCAGAGAAACTCCGAGCATAGCTCTCTCCATTGCCTTTTGGGTGACCTTGAGCCTTCTTATGAGGCCCATTGTAAGCGTCCACGTTTCGGTTCCGTAAGTCATCACTGGCAACACACACGAATTAAAGACTTTCGTCTTGAGACCATCATAATATTTCAACTTTAAAGAAAATTGGCCGAAAACAACCCGTTAGTCCATTTTGCCTTTTTAACCCCTAAAATATGATGTTAAACTTGCATATTTTTTCATTCATCATCATCATATCAGCCGAGAGACTTTAGGACATAGGCCTCCCCCAAGGATCTCCTAACCGGTCGGTCCTGCGCTGACCGCATCCAGCGGCTTCCCGCGACCTTTACTAGATTATCAGTCCACCTTGTGGGGGCTTACCAAAGCTGCGTTTCCCAGTACGTGGTTGCCAGTCGAGGACTTTTCCTTCCACCCCAATGGCCGTCGGTCCTCCTCGCAATGTGCCCTGCCCAGTGCCACTTAAGGTTCGCAATTCTTTGAGCTATGTCGGTGACCTTGGTTCTCCTGCGGATCTCATAATTTCTGATATGATCACGCAGAGTAACTCCGAGCATAGCCCTCTCCATTGCCCTTTGGGTGACCTTGAGCCTTACAATGGGTCTGATAAGACCCATTGTAAGGCCCATTCATTCAACTGTTTGAATATTATTTGAAAAAATAATATTGTAAAATTTTATTACACTATCATAAAATAATCACTTTAATTTATTCTAAAATAACAAAGTATGTCGAAAACTGTGATTTTTTACTTTATGTCGAATTTTCGACCCGCATGCCATTTAAATGTCTTACATAAATTATACTTTATTAAATCTAATAAGCGGACTGAAATTGGCCGTCGTAAATATTTTTTCATTGAATTGTTTTAATATTATTTCATTTAATAATATTGTAACATTTGGTTGCAGGTATCATAAAATAATCACTTTTAGTTTGTTGTAACAGAGTATGTCGAAAACTGGGACGTATTGTACTTTATGCCCGATTTCCGACCATAGGCCATTTCAACGTATTAGGTTTATACTTTATTGAAGCTAATAAGCGGACGAAAATTGGCCATCGCAAATATTTGTACACATAAAGTTCATATTGCTAAATAAAATTTAGTTTACTTACATGCATTTTCGTATATCAGACAAAACCTAATTGACATGGGCGGGCCTGTTACAGACCACCCGGTCGAGATTAGGACTTTCGAATAAAAAGGGCGTACCCTTTCTCGTCCACTTCGTTTTATATATTAATTATTGTAAATTAGAATAATAAACTATTCGTCCACACTATATTTATAGCAAGCTATATGTATAAACAGTAAACAAACCAAGAAACACAATAGAACTATTTTTTATTTACTGCGTAAGTTCCGGCACGTCACTATTTTTTCTGCAATATTTGACATATTTTCACTCTTTCGCCGGGTACCATAAACTGCATAGCTTAATCCTAGTTAATGGCCGCGTTCCAGTGAACTGTGTAGGCATGTACTTACTGTGAAGTTATTCAGGTCGTAATACATAAATATTTTAAGGACCTATGTATAACCGTTTTGCTATTTTTTGGCGTTATATCAAGGAGGGCGGTTAAATGGACGAAAAGGGGAAGCGGTCGGCAAACAGGCGCAATGACCCTACCTACCTACCTATAGCCATTTATCGCTTTGAACTGCCAAAAATTATTGGATAAAACCACCATCTTGAAATTTTATTGAAACTGCGAACATGTAATAGGTACATTTTGTAGTGTTTGGAAAACAATTAGTAGTTTTGTAGTGTTTGGCCTTCATTTAGTGTCGTTTGGCAAACCTTACTAGGTACTTACCTACTATTAAACACACTACCAAATGGGTCCCTATTCCCTACCTTAAGGAGAACATCTTACTCAATCCCACGACTGGGTATAAGGTGGAGGTATTTCAAGGTAAATTATTTAGTGCAATTAAATATTGAATTGTAACAATCAGCTGTCTAGTCACATTAAATCAGATATGAGTAGGTAAGTACCTAGGTAAAATAGTTTTCATCCAACAGATCAGTGAAGGTCGTTTCCAATACGGCTCTTAGACTAAACTAAAATGTTTTGGTAGGTCTAAGTCTATTCAAGCTTATAAGCTTGAATATTTTCATCAATAGGTCAAATCACACAAATTGACACCTAGGAAGCGGCTAATGATTAACTAAGTAAACTAATACCTGTGGATTTGCACAGTCTTTGACATTTTATAAAATCTCATCTAAAAAACTCAAACTCGGCGGCACCGTCTCGCGCGTCTACGATCTAGCTAGGCAAACAAACGTCATTTTCTTATGAATTCATTAATTGATTGTTAGCTGTTTCATAACAAATATTGCAAATAATTAACGGCTAAGATAACAATGATTCATATCTTGTTCTCTTGTCAGGGAGAAGGAATGATAAGATCAGTGTTGCCGATTGATGTCTACTTAAATCAATCTTTTTTGATAAAAACATATTCTGTCTATTATCTAATTTTTATTATATTTTTTTACATAGGCACCTAGTCGTTTTGTTTTTAATACAACATGTACATAACATAATAGAGCATGCATAGAATTTTCGAGTTTTCACCCGAGTTCTTGTAGTAACACGTGTTGAGAGTTTCCATTTTTACTCAACCTACTGTAGGTACAATTTATTGTTGGGGTCCACGTCCGGAAGCCTCCTCGTGACGGACCCTGGTAACGTGGTGGGGAAACTTTCTCGGCGGGTACGTGGCTTTTGAAGTATATTTGTCAAGGGTATCCCCTCGGCATTCGAAGTCACATGCCATAGTCGAGTTGTTTTTGTATTCCCACCACGGCTAGTTCCGGACGGCCCTTTTCAGGGCCACGACTGCGCCCGAAGTCCCCCGGGTGCGGTCCGATGGCTGCGCCCGGTGTCCTCGTCAGGAGGACGCGCCATGTCGAGCAGCCGTCGGCGAGCAGGCGGCCTATAAGGCCGGCGTCAGTCGGTAGCCCCTGTGGGCTGCTGACCACCAATTGGTGCACAAGGAGTGCCTAGACGGGCAGCGTTGGGACGGTCTCTGTCTTTCTTGTTTATGTTAATTATACAATTATAATTATTATTCTTATTTATTCCTCAATATAGACACAGTTTTTATTGTCTCAGTATGTTGTGGTAGCCTGATATGCCGTCGTCTACTCATTGATATGTGATCTCAGAAATTTGTGAATAGTATTTACTTACATTTTGATACTTACCTAAATAAAAAACATTGTCTGTAAAATGTTATGCACTTCGCTATTAAAAACTATTTTTAAGCTTTCTCGATCACTCTCCCTTTCGCTCCCTCTCTAGGGGTAAGGAAGAGACGAGTAACTGAGGGGGTGAAGTCAGAAAAAAAAATGTTAAAATGTATGTACTTTGGTAAATATTGACTTTTTTCTTAATTTGGCTACAATTTATCGTTATTTTTCTTTGTAATGAGTTGGTTCTTTGTTCCCTAATTTTGCGTAGATTTCTCTTTGGTTTTAATAGATATCTATAATAGGGCTTTTTCTTTAATATGGCAACAATTTCTCGTTAATTATATTTGTAAATACGTGTACTTAATCGGTTCTTTATTCCTTGATTTTGCAACGATTTCTCTTTGGTTTTTAATAGTAAAACTAGTTTTTTTCCTTAATTTAGCAATAATTTCTCGTTAATTTTCTTTGTTCATATACTGGGTGTAAAAGACATGAACAGTCAAACGAAAACCACGTATTCTATACATCAAAATAAGACATATTTCAAAAAAAATATTGCTGGGAAATGATTTTTATTTTTTGGTGTTACAAAAAATTGCAAATTGTACCGCGCAATGTAAAGGGCTCAACTCGCACGCAACTCGCAAAACCGCGATAATTTTGCTTGATGGCGGCCCCGTTCGTTAGTGTCCGTGCGCATCGAGTGAGCTACATTGAACGCTAACGTTTTGAAGCCATTTTTTGTTATGAAATACTAAAAAAAATGATAATGTTTCTTTAGACAATAATTAAGAAATAACGTATAGAATACTTTTTCATAAAAAAATGAAAAAAAAAATTATGACTTTGAACTTCAATAAAATCGTAACTATCAATTTCCCAGGTATAGTTTAAAGGAAGAAAAATGTTATGACGGTGAGCAGAATACATGGTTTTCGTTTGACTGCTCATGTCTTTTACACCCTGTATAATTAGTTGGTTGTTTATTCCTTAAATTTGCTACGATTTCTCTATGGTTTTAATAGCTATTACTAGTTAGTTACCTTTCCTTAATTTGGCAACAATTTCTGGTTCACACATAATTAGTTGGTTCTTTATTCCTTAATTTTGCAAAGTTTATTTGTATATACATAATTAACTGGCTCCTTATTTTTTTTTTTTTTATGTGACGAGATGGCAAACAAGTTTGCCCACCTGATGTTAAGTGGTCACCGCCGCCTATAGACACTTGCAATATTAAGTGTAAATCACTTAACACCGCAAGTGCGTTTGCCATCCTGGGGACTAAGATGATATGCCCTACATGCCCAGTAATTATACTGGCTACCTTTCCCTTCAATCCGAAACACAGCGAACTGCTTCACGGCAGAAATAAGAAAGGCGGTGGTACCTACCCAGACGACCCTACATATGGGTCTACCACCTAGTAAAAAATATTCCTTAATTTTGCGATGATTATCGTAAATTTTCTGTAAAACTAACTTAGTGTTTTTCATTAATTTTTCAAGAACTTCTTGGTTTTCACAATTATCACAATTACCCGCACCTTTAATTAAGTTACCTTATTAATTTAGGTATGAACTGTTAGTATAACCTCAATTATAAAACACAATAAGGTTTTGAAAAGCCCGGAAAAACTGCTAGTCTCTATTCCTGAACTATTTATAATATGTTGTAAAACTATTTTTTTATTATTATTATTCTTGATAGCCAAAACTCGCACGTCAGAAAGAGTAAACCTGATCAGAAATGGCACAAAACCACATTTTATTTTTATTTTTTCTTAACAATAATTATATATTCGAAGTTTTGTAAAAGAAAGCTTTTGTTTTCTTTTACAAAACTTCGAATATATAATTATTAGTCGAATATGTAATCATTTTAGTGTGGTTACAATAATGATATAAACTACATGTGCTATGAGAGATTGCTTAAAGTACTTGTAAAAAATTAAAAAAATATATTAATAAACTTCATTAAAATTACCTATTAATGTTTTTAAGGAACGTCGCCGCGTCGAGACCTGCTAGCTAATCCACACTTTAGCTTTATCAATATTCTTTTTATTTGAATTTTGGTTTCATTTTACGGTCCCCAACGCAGCGACGTTCATATTAAAAATATTACAGGTTCTTTTAATAAATGCAAAAGGCCGAGAGAAATATTATATTTTTTTCTCTTTAGTTTTTTTTTGTATGAACTTAAAAAAAAAATTTTACTTTTATTCCATTCTTTTATAATTACTCGCGGACCCTAATTTCAACAGATAGCTACTTAAATTACATTTTTCTTGAATATTATTCAAGAGAGAGCTGATGACCTTAAAACGCCTGTACAGATTCTCATGAATTGTAGCTAAGAACTATCTCGAACACGTCAGCTTTCGAACAAAAAAGACTGCATCAAAATCGGTCCATTCGTTTACGAGCATACGATGCCGCATACAGACACACAGACGTGTGAAACTTATAACATGGATTCATTTCAACAAGTGTATCTAGGTACTACTTTACTGTAGATACACTTGTTGAAATGAAACTTATGTTATGGAGAGATTTCATAAACATCTAGTTACGAACAAAATAATTATAAATACTTTTTGTAAAAAGTATAAAAATCGGATTAAAAAGGAGACGCGGAAGTGTTTATACGGCTGCGGTTTTAGTTTTATTATTTTTATATACAACCTATTAACATACGATTATCGAAACCACTTTTTGGGGTCAATAAACTTCTCCAACTGGTTCAAAAATTATGTGGCTGGAGGTCAAATGATGGAAAACATCTTTAAAAAGTTTAGTTTTCGAAAAAAATCGAAGTTGGTATTATATGGTAGGTACTTACATAATTTATTTCTATGCATACGTCTATGTTGGGTTGCAGTTGCGAAACTGAAATTTGCTTTTAAGATGTACCTCGCCAACGCCCAAAAAGCACTTATATCTCAGCAGCAGGTATCTACTTACCTACGGAGCTGAGACTTGGGTGAATACCAAAAAAGCGTTTCTCCAGAGGCTCATAGTCACTCAAAGCGCGATGGATCGTAGGCTGGTGGGAGTTTTAAAAGACCGCAGGACTAACAAGTGTCTGAGAACACAGAACAAAGGTTCAGATATTGTGAAGCGGATAGCCAAACTGAAGTGGCAATGGACAGGTCAGTAGCTCGTAAAACATACATACAAGACATAGGCCACACACAACTAGATATGTTAGTAGACAAAATAGACTTTAACTTACTTCGCTAAAATTAGCATAGAGTTGCAATTTGGTAGAGACGTTCAATAAACCATTACCGACGAAATGTCAAAAATACCCTTCGATCATACTTCTGCAAAAAAAAGTTCAAGGTCAAAGGTCGAAAATTCAGGTTTTTCCCATTTATCTCTGAAACCGTTGATATCGTAAAAATAGGTAAAACGAAAGTTGTAGAACATGCTTTTCTTTAAAAAGTTCTGATACTTTTTTCATACAGTGAGATATTTTAAAAATTCAGTCTGCTCTTAAGAACGTGTTATTTATATGAATAAGGAGACTGCAGTAAAGCCAATGAGAAGCATGTGGCATTCGTCGATATGTTGAGCAGTTTGTCTGTATATAAATCCTTATTGCACACATAAAATTGTTACAAAATATACAAAGAAAGACGTGTACAAAGGTGAGCTTATCTCTAAAAGAGATCTCTTCCAGCCAACCCTAGCATTAGTGAGTAAATTCACAAGCGGGAATATAGTGTACAAGTAAATGCTTACACAAAAGTATTATAACAATTCTAATTGACGCCGTCTTGGTGGAGTGGTCAAGTTCAAGCGATCCGGGTTCGAGTCCGGGTAGCGGCAAATATTTGTGTGATGTTGAACGAGTATTTGTTGACGAGTCATGGTTGTTTATATATTTATTGATGACTCGTCAACAAATATTCGTGTTCATCACACAAACATTTGCCGCTACCAGGACTCGAACCCGGACCGCTTGATGTGTAGGCAGCTATACTGACCACTCCACCAAGTCGGCGAGAAATCGGAAGATTTTATTCTATTCTAGGTCTAGGTCATCTACAATCGGTCTTAAATGTCAGTCGGCCATATTTGTTTACACTTTTGGCCATTACTAATGAACAATGTTTACATATATCGGTCGTGTATCGGGCACAGATACGTAGGTGAACTGGAAAATGAAATATAAAATGAGGACAAAAACATGAATGAATTAACTTTAAGTATCAAAGCCACAACGAAGCGCCTGTAACTAGGCGCCTCGGTGTAGAGCCCCAATAAATATCGACAAAGCGGCGATTAGCGCCAACATAATGCTGCTGCTTGATATTTGACCACAGACAAGATTAACACTCACGTGCCTCTAGACCACTTTGAACTTTTCAACGCGCCGTAATTATTCATCGACATAATTCTAAAACCACAGACGGTAGTCATTAAAATTAATGACACTAGCAATATTCATCACCTATTGACAAATTTTGTTCAATATTTCTGTGGTTTCAAATCGAAAACAAATTTGAACTCGAATTAAAATATTGACATGACTGTACTTTCTACTCCTTCGTGTTTGACATGAGCAAACCGCAATGGTAATAGGCCAATGTGACAACCGCAAGTAGCGCGCCAAAATGTCACCCGCACGGCGGCGGCGCACTGGAACATTATAATTTATTCCATTCCCGTTATATTACTTACTTTCCAAAAATATTCAGATCATCTCATTGATTTATGTGTCTTGCAAATCCTACATTTAATTTTGAAATTATATTTTAAACACTAAAAGAAATATGGGTAAAGTTGTTTTTTCTTTGGGTTGTTCAACTTGACTGTCAATACTGTAACGTAACTTTTCTTTAGGTGGTTAGTATCCAAGGGAAAGTTCAAAAATAATATCAACAAACGCAAAGTTTTTAATTAACAATGTATTTAGAATAATAATTTTTCTTAATGTTCTAAATCCTTAATTAATTATGTAGACATTATTAAATGCTAAATAAGTAGCTGATTAAACAATTACCTACATAAGAACAAATTATAGTATCCAGGGATCATGGAGGTCTACTTGATCGATATTGGCAAACAGGTATGATTTTATATAAAACAAGTTAATGATAACTGAACCAAAAATTGAGTAATGCTGCAGGGTTAGTTTGGGTTCTCCTATGATACCTCAAACAAGGGAAACGGTTGGTGACGGCTCTTAAGGCAGGCTGGTTTGCCGCAGTTGCTGCAACCTGGTAGCGCCTGGTGTTGTCTCCTCTCCGTCAAGTTTATTCCTCAACTAGTTCTTGGTTTGGATGGGTTTAAGCCCAAACTTAGATGCCCTGAAGTTCACATTAACAAGGGGTAAGCCAAAATAAGGTAGGTAATAAAACATGTGGTTGGGGAAGGGACATGTGATTTTCTTTAGTTTATTACAAGTTAATTACTGATTTAATTTTGAATATAATGAATGGAAAATCAAGCGAAAGGGGTATTATTTAGATATTGGTTGACCCGAACATGCCAAAAGGGCGGTGACCCTTAGTTATTAACAAATCGTCCAAAGCAGGTAGATACAAAATAACAAGTTACCATGTGTTTCCCAATTTTGTAATTTCTGCAATTTTACATGAGTAATATTAGACTTTAACCGGTCGACGGTGATGGTTATAGTCTTCTGGAGTGTTCCATGACCTAAAGTCTACCCTACCTTCTGGTGTGTCTCACCAAATAAATATTTTACATTTAAGTTAGCTAATAATTGCAGATTTAAGTTACTAGGAAAGGTGGAATGTTTGGATAACAATTATAGTAAAAGATGATTACCTGTTGGGCGTAGAATGTAAGGTTTATAAGGGTCTGGCACGTCTCTCTGCAGACCAGGGAATATTATATCCACCGAGTGGAAAACTTATTTACGGTGTTTTAACGGCTGTCGGATCGAAGCTCCGAGAATTAGTTCCCCACGGTTCAATTCCGATGGTTAACCACGAAGAAAGATAAGTATTTCATAAATGCAACTTGAATTCAAAACGATCTCGACTGACCGATCAATATAAAATAAAAAATTTTACAAAATTTTCTAAGTCTCGATGACATTTGGCATGACAGATAATATATTTTTAAATTCAAGGAAGGCAAAGGAAACAACTTGTACAACCAACCAATTTGACTGTTTGTTACTTGAAAAGGAATATGGGAATATCCATGTGAATTGAAAAAAAAATAATTGTCATCTTTAGTAACCAAACAAATAAATTTTGGAGTTTCTTGATTCCAACAACAAGCTTTATATCGTGTTCTGTAAAATTCACGATTCCGAAAGTGTTTGATTCAAGAGGTGTTCTGAGTCCAAGAATTTTGGAAAAAATGGTGTTAGCTTGTGGAATACAACATGTATACAAAAAAAAAAAAAAAAAACATTTTGCAAAAGCCCATCCTGTCAAAAGTCATGATTTTTGGAATTATCACTTAAGGTTAGAAAAATAATTATAGTTTTATTGTGAAAGACAACGTTACAGTATCCCCCCAACCGGGAAAGAATTCACGAAGGGAATTCGTCGGACGACCTCGTCCGTCGCCTACCCCTAAACAAATAGAATTACTATATGACTCAAAAATATTATGTATTCCTAACAAAAGTACTTAAAAAAAACAAATCCCTTAACCCAAACGTGCCATGAAATAAAAAAAAATAAAAAAAAAAAATAGCTCGTGATTTATGCTATTTTTTTTTTTTTTTCTAAATTAAATACTTTAATTACGCAAAGGGAACCTATCTCCCGCGACCTTAACAAACTGAAATATAATTAAAATGAGAGTGGCTGTAGAGAACCATTCACACAAAACTTCACACAAAAATGTGAAGGAAAGGTATACCTAATAATAAAAATGTTATCATAAATACTGTACTTTAAACGCTCGGTGCACTCGAAGCAAAACTAAGATAAAAAGATAACAAAAGAAAACAAATTTGTGTAGCAGGTACTATGGTGGTTTATAAAATAAAAAATAATAATTTTTAAGTACACAGAGGTGACTAACTCACGCCCATGTATGTAATAATGCTTGAATTATAATAAAATATCTATGACATTTTCTTATAATTCGTGAATTACGTACACATCCTTGATATCACTTATCATGTTAACATGTAAGCCGCAACAAATGAGTATGTAAAACATAAAGTATAAGTGTAAATTAGGTATATAACCACAGAATTTTTCCCTACTACACGTAAAAATGGTAATTCGAAGATACGCAATCTAAGGTGTTAGGTGATTGCATATTTCGAATTCTTGAGACTGTGTGTGTGCGTGTGCGTGAAGATGTATTTATATGTCTGTTTGTCAGTAATGTTGTTCTCTAAAAAAAGATTCCCCAAATAATGGGAATGTACTCTATAATTAGTACATTGCCTTAGAGGATAAAATGTAATAATTTTGAATATATAAAAGCTGATCGCACGTTTCAAAATTGTGTGATCGAGCGTTAAGATTAAATGCCAACAGTTAGGGAACAACAAAAAAATATGTGTAACACACCCGCACACACCAGCTGGCCCAAGATCAAATTGGCCCAAATCCTACAGCCGATTTCTACGACACGCCAGGAAGATTGGCGGGGTAAGGTATTCGTCGGCCGCCCAACCCACGGCGAAACACAACTATATATAAATATTATCGTTAGGCACTAGTCGCTACAAGAATCTTTATTTTTGAAGTCTTTAATATGCCACTTTCCTATATATTTCCCACTTTCATCCTCGAGCTCATAAACCAGAGGGGACAGTTTATTTATAACCTTGCAACGCTCATATTTTGGTGCAAGTTTCACAGAAAAGTACTTCTGGGCCACGCTTTGCTTGTAAGTACGCTTCCACACGTAGTCACCAACGCTAAATGAGATATCTCTACGCCTAGTGTTGTAGGATTTCGCGTTCCTATCGTGTGCCTGACTTAAACGGTTTCGGACGTCCTTAAATATATCTCTTAGGTGACCCAAATTAGCTGCGTGCATATCCCGAGACACAAATATCAGCTCGTTTATATCTGTGAAATCTTTATAGATACTTCCATCGATAACCGCCTCCCTTCCGTGTACTAACATGAACGGGGTATATGACGTAGACTCATTTACCGAGGTGTTTATGGCAAATTGTATCTTATGTATATTAATATCCCAGGTTCTGTGATCATTTTCAACAAAAGAGGAAACCGCAGTAATTATAGTACGATTGTAGCGTTCAACGGTATTAACTTGTGGACAATACACTGGGCCTAGGTGTATTTGTGGAATATTATACTTCTCGTAAAGCGACTGTACTTCACGACTTATAAATTGTGGACCGTTGTCCGAAATTATTGTTTGAGGAATTCCGTGCACTAGGAAAACATGATCCTCCAGACGCTGCGCTATAACCTTTCCGGTGGCACGTCGAAGAGGGAATAATAAGCAATATTTAGTAAAACAACAAACAACGACTAATAGATATGTGTTCTGTTGTCGTGACATCGGCAGTGGACCAACCAAATCGATGCTGACACACTGGAATGGCCGACAACAAACCTTGGGTTCCCCCATGAAACCAGGTGGCGCTAGTGTGCTATGTTTATAAGCACTACACGTAGAGCAACCTTTAATAAAATCTACCGTATCCTTATACATACCGGGCCAGAAATACCTTAATTTTAATCTTTTATAAGTTTTTGCCACACCCAAGTGAGCAGCAGTAGGCTCTGAGTGATTTTGTTTTATAATCTCCTCCCTAAGTTCCAATGGTAACACTTGCTTCCATTGAAAGTCTCCACTAAGCTTATTATTAGTCTTTGTGAAACGATAAAGTCTACCATCAATTAATTGAAAGTTCGGACATGCCCTAGGCCTATCACTACAACGTTTCACAATATTTGTATACCATGCATCCTTTATTGTTGAAATATCAATGGATGCTACTGGCACTGATCTAGAAAGTGCGTCAGGTACTATATTCTGAGAACCGCTCCTATGTTCAATAGTAAAGTTATAAGGCGATAATCTACATCCCCAACGTGCGAGACGTCCGGTAGGATTCTTTAAATTTAAAAACCACTTTAAACTGGCATGATCCGTTATCACTTTAAAAGGCTTACTACCCTCAAGATAAGGTCGAAAATGCTCTACTACATGTACCACCGCCAAGGCCTCCCGCTCGGTAGCGGAGTAATTTCGTTCCGCCGGCGACAGCGAACGACTGCAATAGGCAACCGGATGCTCTTCCCCGTCAATAGTTTGTGTTAAAGTTCCCCCTATGCCAAAATCAGAAGCATCACAATGAACGGCAAATTCTTTATTAAAGTCGGGGCACCTTAACACTGGGGCGCTAGTGAGGGCCAACTTTAAATCGTTAAATGCTCTGTCGGCGTCAGATGACCATTGAAAAGCCGGAGCGTTCTTACGGGTGGACGTAAGTGTATTAAGCGGACCTGCACGGTGACTAAAATTTTTTATGAAACGTCTATAATATGAAGCGGTTCCCAAAAAACGCTTGACTTCCTTCCTGCACGTAGGGGTAGGGAAGTCCACTAATGCTTTTACTTTATCGGGATCTGTTCGTAGACCATATTCGTCAACGAGATGCCCTAAGTATTTGAGTTGTTTTCTAAAAAATTGGCACTTTGACATATTGATTGTAAGGTTAGCTTCCTGCAATTTATGCCTAACTTTTCGTAGTAATTCTATATAGTTCTCGAAGCTGTGTCGTCCTAAAACGATCAGGTCATCTAAATAGACGAACACTTTACCCTCAAACTCAGGTCCAAACAACTTATCCATCAAACGCTGTTGGGTAGCTGGAGCTGAGGTCAAACCGAAGCACATTACTTTGAACTGATAGAGTCCGCGCGATGGAACAGTGAAAGCTGTCTTTTCGCGCGAATCTGGCTCTAACGGGACTTGCAAGTACGCAGATTTGAGGTCGATTGAAGACAAGTATTTCGCGCTTCCGAGTTGGTCAAGTATGTTACTGATATAAGGTAAAGGATACGCATCATGCTTAGAAACTTCATTAAGTTTTCTACTATCCAAACAGAAACGATAAGTGCCGTCTGACTTGGTTGCTAATGTAACAGGATTATTCCACGGACTTTTACTTGGTTCTATGACGTCATCCTCCAACATTTGATCCACCTGTCTATTGACTTCCGCTAGCTTCTCTGGGGACATGACGTAATAGCGCTGTTTGATAGGGGAATGGTCACCTGTATCAATTTTATGTGTGACTAAATGCGTTCGACCTAGCCCTCTCTTCTCGGCAGAGATTCCCTCGAATTCACTGATCACTTCTTCGGCTAATATGCGCTCAACCGGGGTCAACGAGTCCAAGTTTTGTAAATAACCTCTGTCACACGTTACCGTATCTACTTGATCATAATTTGTTAAATATTCGCTACTTTTTAATAATGATAAAACATCAGGAGCTATATTAAATTCTTTCCAGAAATTCATACCGAACAAAAGCTTAGTGGAGACCCCTGGGACGAGGTAAAATTTTATTATTGCGGTTCTATCTTCTACTGTGACCGGTAAAAATATATAACCCGTAACAGGTGAAGATGAACCGTTAGCAGTTCTAATATAATCTAGTTCTCGAGACTGGTGTACAGTCGCAAGATCAATAAAATGCTTAATTGTGTCTCTTCCTATAATTGATATTTCTGACCCGGAATCCAACAACCCACGGAATTCCAAATCATAAATGCAAACCTTTAAAAATGGACGGGCAACACCATTAATGACATTGACATTCTTAATGAATTTTCTTTTTAATCTGTGACCATTGACATTATCCATACTACTTTTTACTATCTGTTTCGGTTTATTTACGTGAACCGGCGCCTGAGATGACATTTTAATATATTTTGTATTTTTTAATGATAAAAGAAATTGATTAATATGAACTAACCATGCACTCCACTCTTCTTTACTGAAATTGTTATGTCGCCGGTTCACTTCTGCGCGTTTTTTGGTACATCTACTCTAGATGATGAAACAGTTGAACACTTGGGACAGTTCCTTGCTGTCACCTCCTTTTCTCCACAACGATAGCATATTATCTTAAATGGAGCTGTGCAACTTCTCAGACTGTGACCATTGATTCGACAACGGACACAGAAATTACCACTTCGCACAGGCTGCACCGTTTCTACCTTCGAAATTATATTGTTACTGTTTTTATAACTGAGATCAGGAGCCAAGCAAGAGGAAGTCATCCTGGGCGGTTCACTAAAATGTTGAGACCGCTCTTTAGCGCCCTCCAAAAGTCTACATTTATGCTTCAGATCAGACCATGAATCAGCAGGGTTAAGTGCTAACTGAGTAGTGTAAAATGGCCGGATATTAAAAAGAACAATATTCAATTTCTCTTCGTCTGAAATCGGTCTAGACAAGCGACTGAAATAGTTTTGCATAACACTAAGATAGTTAACAATACTCTCATCTGAGCCCTGAGTGCGTGCCCTAATCTCCTGAATTAAACGGTGATCATAGTCATGAGGTAAATACTCATCGAGTAGCAAATTCCTTAGCTCAAACCAACTCTGAACTTCACCCCGAACACCTCGGTACCAACACAAAGCTTCATCAGTGAATAACTCAGCAGCAGAGTTGAACAATTTACTATCAGATACACCTCTGGATAGACACAACTCGTCAAGACGTTGCAAGAATGCCCTAACACAAGTTCTACCATTAAAACGCAAATTAAGCTTGTGAACTGATGCACCCGTGTCACCAGAATCATGTTGATTACTGATGGAAGGTTTCTCTGAGTCACAAGAAAATTGCTGTGTGAGGCTACTTCTTCTAAAGTGGTGCATGATATTATCAAGTTTGTTTAAAATGCGATCCAAACGAACCTGTGTCGAGTCAATAATTGCTGAAATGTGATCATCATCTGAGCTCAAACGGCTAAGTCTATGAAACAAATGATGTGCTAAAGCTTGAACACGGTTAAGTGATTTCAAAGTGTCAACCTTTGTATCTGATTTAAATATAATTTCATCTAGACTATCTAACTTTTTATTTATTAACTGTAATTCCAATGAAATATCCTCATCACAAGACAATATTTCATCAGAGGGAAATTCCTTATTGAGGGCTCTAACTTGGGCTCTTAGTGAGTGTAGATTCTCCACAGGTTTTGTGCCTCTAATCTTGACCTCATATTCCAACTCATCTTTGAGTAACAAATTAAATGAAATTGGCCGCTGCTCCATTATGGACACAGATCAGGGCAATTAATTATGTATAAAAAAAAAATAATTTGAAGTAAACTATTTGAAGTGAAGTATTTGGTAATTAAAATGAAACTAATAAATTATGTAGGTTTGAGAGGAACTAAACAAATAAGATGAGGTTCGTTATGGTTAGGTTTGATAGTATTAGGTTAAGAAGGCAGCACAAATAAGAAAATTAATGTATTTTTTTTTTCAAAAGACAAGATAAGTTTGTGTTGTTTGAAAAAACCAATATCGATCAACTATTACAAAACACCTCAGAGTTATCTAAACAAAATTATATAACACTAGACAAACTTCATTGTCATTAATTTATAGGAAGTAATATTTTCAAAATTACTGGTTACTGAGTTAGGAAAAATGAAAAATAAAGAAATAAAATTATATAACACCAAGTAAACTGAGTTGTTATTAACTTAAAGTAATGTTTGTATGAAAATTGGTTTTGACCATGTGCCAATATCGATCAACTATGTACTGAGCAATAGACCAGTATATAGGACATTAAAATTTGGAAAAAAAAATTGATATAATTACCTGTCGCGGGACCTCTATTCACTGTAATTCGGGCGCCAAATGTAACGTAACTTTTCTTTAGGTGGTTAGTATCCAAGGGAAAGTTCAAAAATAATATCAACAAACGCAAAGTTTTTAATTAACAATGTATTTAGAATAATAATTTTTCTTAATGTTCTAAATCCTTAATTAATTATGTAGACATTATTAAATGCTAAATAAGTAGCTGATTAAACAATTACCTACATAAGAACAAATTATAGTATCCAGGGATCATGGAGGTCTACTTGATCGATATTGGCAAACAGGTATGATTTTATATAAAACAAGTTAATGATAACTGAACCAAAAATTGAGTAATGCTGCAGGGTTAGTTTGGGTTCTCCTATGATACCTCAAACAAGGGAAACGGTTGGTGACGGCTCTTAAGGCAGGCTGGTTTGCCGCAGTTGCTGCAACCTGGTAGCGCCTGGTGTTGTCTCCTCTCCGTCAAGTTTATTCCTCAACTAGTTCTTGGTTTGGATGGGTTTAAGCCCAAACTTAGATGCCCTGAAGTTCACATTAACAAGGGGTAAGCCAAAATAAGGTAGGTAATAAAACATGTGGTTGGGGAAGGGACATGTGATTTTCTTTAGTTTATTACAAGTTAATTACTGATTTAATTTTGAATATAATGAATGGAAAATCAAGCGAAAGGGGTATTATTTAGATATTGGTTGACCCGAACATGCCAAAAGGGCGGGGACCCTTAGTTATTAACAAATCGTCCAAAGCAGGTAGATACAAAATAACAAGTTACCATGTGTTTCCCAATTTTGTAATTTCTGCAATTTTACATGAGTAATATTAGACTTTAACCGGTCGACGGTGATGGTTATAGTCTTCTGGAGTGTTCCATGACCTAAAGTCTACCCTACCTTCTGGTGTGTCTCACCAAATAAATATTTTACATTTAAGTTAGCTAATAATTGCAGATTTAAGTTACTAGGAAAGGTGGAATGTTTGGATAACAATTATAGTAAAAGATGATTACCTGTTGGGCGTAGAATGTAAGGTTTATAAGGGTCTGGCACGTCTCTCTGCAGACCAGGGAATATTATATCCACCGAGTGGAAAACTTATTTACGGTGTTTTAACGGCTGTCGGATCGAAGCTCCGAGAATTAGTTCCCCACGGTTCAATTCCGATGGTTAACCACGAAGAAAGATAAGTATTTCATAAATGCAACTTGAATTCAAAACGATCTCGACTGACCGATCAATATAAAATAAAAAATTTTACAAAATTTTCTAAGTCTCGATGACATTTGGCATGACAGATAATATATTTTTAAATTCAAGGAAGGCAAAGGAAACAACTTGTACAACCAACCAATTTGACTGTTTGTTACTTGAAAAGGAATATGGGAATATCCATGTGAATTGAAAAAAAAATAATTGTCATCTTTAGTAACCAAACAAATAAATTTTGGAGTTTCTTGATTCCAACAACAAGCTTTATATCGTGTTCTGTAAAATTCACGATTCCGAAAGTGTTTGATTCAAGAGGTGTTCTGAGTCCAAGAATTTTGGAAAAAATGGTGTTAGCTTGTGGAATACAACATGTATACAAAAAAAAAAAAAAAAAACATTTTGCAAAAGCCCATCCTGTCAAAAGTCATGATTTTTGGAATTATCACTTAAGGTTAGAAAAATAATTATAGTTTTATTGTGAAAGACAACGTTACAATACGTTTCTCTACTTTTAAGCTCTACTTTTTTTTATAAAAAAAGGTCTACCCAATGTCTCCCCCCGATCGCGCTATTTACAACGGAATAACTGACAATAACAAAGTCCTGTAAAATAGGTATTTCAATTTAATGTGTACATAACATACCAATGTTTCAACATAGATGCGTCGCACACACTCGAGAATGGCAACGAAAAATTCAGGCAATTGCCGGATTTATATTCAGGTCTGGCTGTTCGACTACACTCCATTGCAATGCTTTAAGTTATCGCTCGAAAAATGCCTTCCTGTGTTTTAGTAGTTGCATTAAAAATATGAAATGGTTTCAACACGGTTTTTATTATATTTATTGTGAAATTTTTCCGCCCCCTAAAAAGTGCCGCCCGGGGCGGGCCGCCCCTGCCAGCCCCACTACGCTACGCCGCTGTGTGCAACGGTATGGTAGCCACCACACATTACATACCAAACAGTCTGTATCAAAACAACAAAAAATAAGTCTATAGATATGTTGCCATCCAGGAATTACGAAACTAATAAAAAATAGGGCCATTACCTGTTCAAATATGAATGTGGCACGTGCGTATGTTAGGTACTTCCCAACTATTTTTGTTTGGTAGTAACATCAAAATTTTCCAAAAAAAAAAAACTAAAAAAATGAAAAAAAAAAAATACAAGTGGCAATCTTTTTGCAGGTACTTTAAATAAGCATTTGGCGTTTTTGCGGTTGCAATTTTTTTAACAAAGCTTAAGTGCCCAAAGTGATTCATTACGGGATATGAAAACACAATAACATAATAGCCACAAACTAATTTTAGTATCTATCGGTTATCTATTTAAAGTCTATAAAGTTGAGGTTTTTTTGAACAAAAACGGGGATTTATAATGAACTTGAAGCTATAATTGGTGGAAATAACGAGTGGAAAATTTTGCTACTGTTTATACATAAAAAACGAAATAAGTAAGTAAATCTAAGATCTAGGAGCTTGGTGTTCTGTGTTCTAGTTTTGATTTCGGAAAGAAAGCAGTTTCGCCTCATTTGCTCCGAGTATGACATGCTAAAAAAATTCAAAAAAAACTTAATATATTTTTTTTGGAATACGGATTACGGGACTTGTGTCCCGGCTGCATTCTGAATAGAATCAGGTTTAGAAAAACAGATTTAGGATGCATGACCTCCTCGGTGCATCGAGCGAGCAACAATTAAATAAATTTCAAAAAAAATATACATACACCTATACTTGTACAAAATCTGTAGGTATATCATTCTTCTTTCAAGCTCCTGTTCTGATAAAGAATTTGCTTGAATGCGCCGATGTCGATGTATTCTTACAAGCTTTACGGCCGAATATTAAAAGCTTATTTAATTAGCCGTCAGATTTTTTCTCATAATCGCGGTTGCTATTTCTTATGTAGGTAAGATGCATCGACTATTAAGCCGCTGATAAATAAGAAACCTCTGAGTATTCTAAGTAGGTGGCTCATCGCATAATCGTAGCGTAAAACAAAGCGCAGTGAACCTTACGATCATAGTATACTATGTTACGACGAACACGCAACGAACCATGTCCGAAAGTAACCCTCCAACCAACTAATTTTATAAATCTTTTATTCCACACCTAAAATAGTTAATAAAAATACATTTTTACTTTCTCGTATACGTAGTAAGTATAGAGAAAGTCTTGCAATCGTCAAAAAATTCGACCTTTTCAACCTTTTTTTTTTTCGATTTACACGTTTTGGACCTCAAAACGTGTAAATCCGTCAAAATCTCGAGGTTGAATTTTTCAAAAAACCCGTTTTTGGAATTATGCCTGTGTGTCTGTGCGTTAGCACGATAACTCGAGTATGCTTTAACTTATTGCAACCAAATTTAACATGCATGTATAACACATCAAAATATAAAGTTTCTATCAACTTTTGAGTCGTTGATCACGAAAGTTAAGCAACCAAGTGCGCGGATGGGTGACCAAAATTTAACATGCATGTATGATATCAAAAAATAAGGTTTTTATCAACTTTTGAGTCGTTTCCGGTATACGAGAAAGTCAAGGGGACACCACTGCAGATTCTTTTTGTTTAGTTGCGGGCAGAAAGCACCCAAAGCACGGTGGTAAGGAGCCGCCGGAGCCTAGGTACCTAGTAGACGGTTGTAACACTGACGTGACACTGGCGCGCTGACAACCCTAGCCCCCTTCCCTACCCAGTGGAGCTCTGGCGACCTTACTCATCAGCAGAAACACAACACCACAAAAATGTAGTGTTATTTGACTGTGGTCCTCTGTACGGTACTACCCCAATTCAGGCGCTCCAAATTCGAGCAGTTAGTCCACTGTACCCTTGCCTCGACCAAATAAATATACGTATTACTAGAAAAAATGCACTGAATATAATCGACTTGCCTCAGGCCGGAATCGAACCCGCATCTTCCGCAATTCGGTTTACCTGTCAATTAGAGACCTAACGGGCGTCTTTAAGGTAGAGGAACCAAGGTCTTTAATTTTTAAAAATCTTAGAGAACGCTACACAGTCCTCTCTCATCTTGGCTAACAATAATACTCCTGCAAAAAAGGAAGCATCATATTAACTTCGTGTTAAGGGCTATCCACACCTGAGCGCATTCAATACCCGTAATAAGTATTTTTTTAGCGTACTCATTTACTTAACATCGATGATATCATTCATATATTATTACTTGTTTGTACTTCCAACACTAAAAAGCAAATAAATAATTATTTTTAAATAAAAAAAAACTGCCGTCAAAACTAAAAACGCAGAAATAAAAAAGTTATGTTTAAAAAATCTAAATGATTTTTTGAGGTATTCGCCAACTTCAATATTTGCGATAAACGTAGTCTTTGGGACCGACCTCAAAATAACATTAAGATTTTTCAAACATAACATTTTACTATCTCCGTTTTTAGTTTTGAAAGCAGTTTTTTTATTTAAAAATAATATGTGACGTTTCTCAAAATTTGTTAAACGTAAAACTTGGTGCAACTGGCCCAAACTGGCCGTAAGGGTACAAAAATAGAATTGATCGCATGCGACTTAGCAACACACAAATTTTGAACGGCTCGCAGCGACGACGTCGTGTCGACGTTCATTTACTTCCTCAAATGTGGGTCCACCTTTAGGGGGAATCCCGGGGTCCACAACACTTACTTGATGAACTCTGGTGACCTAGAAGTTATTATTTAGCTGCCATCTTCAAAACGGTTTGCATACACGTGGAGCTTAGGTATAGACGGCTGCTGCTAACTCTGTTACTATGTCATAAGATTAAAAGTTTATTGAGAAAGTATCTAGTGGTATCTAGTACTTTCTTCAATATTTTTTTAATTTTATGTAGAAAGTTTTAGGTTGACTATAAATGAAAGTCGTTGGGCTCCATTCAAAACGCAACAGTCCGTAAACTTTAAAAATTAAATTATCAATTATAACTTATATTTTATTATTAAGTAGAATTGGGGGGTCAAAAGTGAACCGTGCAAGAAATTGTTATCGAAATATTCGAATGTTACAAAAATCCAGAAGTACATTTTTTTTATTAGAAGACTTTTCCATTTATTATTTGTTATCTCTAAATTCTAACATCTAATTATATCTAGTTGTGTTGATTAGGAATCATCATCATCATTTCAGCCAAGAGACGTCCATTGTTGGGCATAGGTAGGTCTCCCCCAAGGATCTCCAAACCAGTCGGTCCTGCGCTGCCCGCATCCAGCGGCTTCCCGCGATCTTTAATCATGACTAGATCATTGGTCCACTAATAAGGAATAATATATACAAAAAGTGGTTTACAGATTCATATACCTATATAACTACATGATCCTTAGGATTACGATGCTGATTGCACTCTGAGTAATGCCTTTTTTGTAATAAGTAGGTACCTACCTATTCTATGTTGGTATTTGTTATTTACTTATTAAAAAAGTTTTTAAAAATAATTAAGTATTTAAAAAAAAATTAAAACCCTCTATTTATGCTAACTGTAGAGCTAAACGAATTATCCGAACTTTTAAGTGTATTTTTTCATTTCACTCATACCAATCCATAATGGACTGCAGATCTAGTAAAGGTCGCAGGAAGCCACTGGATGGCGGGCAGCGCAGGACCAACCGGTTTGGAGATCCTTGGGGGAGGCCTATGTCCAACAGTGGGCGTCTCTCGGTTGAAATGCATCCATAATATCCATAATATATCATTCATTATGCCACTCATTTCCGATGAAGAAAGTAAGTTAGAATATTGCTTTTTCGTTTGGTGCCCAAATTACAAGGTATAATGCGAATGGAGCAAAGAAAATTTGTTAACTGACTGACGTAGGACAAATTTTCCACCGAAATAAAGCGCCGATAACGGCAAATAAATAATATAGCAAAACCGAAACATTTTTACATGACAGCTCTACAACTACGATGAAAATGCTTAAACATGACTTTCTTGCACAAGTTAATGAACAACGGTATTGATAGTCCTCCTCTACTAGGCAAAATACCATCTTACCTATCAGGATACCACGTTACCCATACGGACTTTAAAACAAGGCGCTGTAGCACAAGACTGGGCCAAGACTCCCCCATACTTCGACTGAGTAATCTATACGACCAAGGATGATGAGGGAAACTCTTGTATTTTATATAACTGTTTATTATATAATTACATATTGGAAAAATAGGCGAGTACTTAAGTATATGAATGAATAAAGTGATGCCGCGCAGACTAAAATATGTTTTATTATAAAACTATACTATGCTTGTGCTAGCTATTATAATTACTCACACACACACTACTTCTCCCCTCAAAATGTAAAAAAATTCAGTCACTTTTTTTATTATTAACACACTTTTATAAGCTTCACCTGTATGTTGACTTGTAAGTATGTTTGTTACCGACTCCCTTGTACGCAATTTTGACCCATTTTAAACGGTCATATTTCATTTAAACTTAATAGACTTATCAATAAGGACCGATGACATTACAATAATTCGATAAGAATGTCCCATTATCCTGATTAGAAACACCAGGACCAATAAATTAAACGTTTGTAATGTTAGTTCCACGTTAGTTCAGTTATGCGTCACTAGATTATATTGTCATTGTTATGACTTATTTTATTTGGGGGTGTTAAGAGTTATGTACTTTCATAGGCGGTAATAAATTGCACTTAAAAGTAGAACTAAAATAAATAACAATTCAAAAAAACACACGTACATTATAAATCTGCCTAAAAAGTGAAAAATATTGTTTTCATCCCACCACCTCGGAAAGTGTAATTTTGCGCTTCGAAATCTGGCTGGAAAATTCTATTTTATTCGCTTGAGCGGCAAAGTAGATTTGAATTTAGAACATCACATATAATGAGTACTCAATATAATTGTAAATTCAAAACGTCATTAAACCTATTTAATGTAACCTCTATGGTGCCAAATTTATGATTAGAATGAAGATTATTTTGTCATTTCCTCGCTGAGGTGGGATGAAAAGTTACGTATTGCACTCGAGTGGAAAGATTTTTCACCTTGTGCTCGTTTGTTTCCCTCGCTGACGCTCAGGATTCTAATTTAGAATCACTCGCTGCGCTCGTGATTCAACTTTAGAATCCTTCGCTTGCTCGGTCATCCAAATCGAGCACGCGGTTAAAAAGGAACTTTCCACTCTTGTATAATAAATAACTATTAGTATCCTACATACATAGAAACAAAATGATGAACGAAAAGTATAAATATTATTATGAGAAAAGCGTGGGGTACTCAATTTTCTCATAATAATAATTATACTTTTCGTTCATCATTTTGTGTCTATCTATGCGAATTATTTACAATATATTTTATCTAAGTTCGAGCCAGTTTCATTTTCCAATAAAACATAGTCATTATCGTATACAGGAGTTGTATATGAGATTTTCTAGAGCTAATAAACTACCAAAGCCATTCTAATTTTCTAACAATCATCAAAAAATGTTGACGCATTTTGACCACAATTAAATAGCAGATGTCATTAATTTACGTACATTACGTAAATTATTGACATCTGCAATTTAAGTTTAAATAAATATTGACCCATTAAATAATCAATTACTAACGACGCTGTTTTTTTAACTTTGTTAAATTTTGGTTGTAATTTGTAAATTTAGTAATCTTGTAAAAAATGACTACAAGCCTGTGTTTTACAGTTAGCAACAATTGTAATACGTAATTTAATTTTAAATTAGTTTAAAACCACTGTATCTTAGGTTGATAATCCAAATAAATAAATCTCCATATCCATCCATCACTCTTAAATGCTAAACTCATGTACTTTAAATATTTTCCTCGGAATTCAAAGTAAAGGGTTGTCCTTCATAAGGAACACGGAAACAGTCACAAAGTTCAGCGTACTGCCGCCTTTACTGGAGTAAAAAGTGCTTCCCCTGTAAAAGCTTTTAAAATCTTTTTGCACTAATGCCATTTTTGTTGCAGACGATTAAAGCTCATTACAGACGGTGACTTTTGCAATGATCCTGCGATGGTTCCTCTGTCACGTACGCCACTTGAATCACCTCTTCGGGGTCTAGTGAATGGCTATACAAGGTATAGAGGAAGTCTTGTAATCGTCAAAAAATTCGACCTCGAGATTTTAACGGATTTACACGTTTTGGACCACCCTGTGTCCAAAAAAAACCGTTTTTGGAAATAAGTCTGTGTGTGTCTGTACGTTAGCACGATAACTCGAGTATGCCTTAACTTATTGCAACCAAATTTAACATGCATGTATAACATCCAAATATAAGGTTTCTTTCAACTTTTGAGTTGTTTCCGGTATACGAGAAAGTCAAGGGGAGAACACTCCCGATTTTTTTTTAATTAATTTTGATAATGTTACCGATATCGTCAAGGATCTGTTATAATAACAATAGTGATTACAGTTAAGTACGTCATTTAGTAGTTACAAAGCTAGCCACTAAGTGCTCGAAGGTTCAGGGTGTACCACCTTCGTTCTGTCATCAGGTGGACCAAAAACCACCCAGTACAAATATACCAATTTTACAGTAACTCGCGATGCTTGGTCCAATGTTATGTTATTTGTCTTTCTTCTCAAAAGCTCGAAGTTTTAACACGATAAAACTTCTTAGTCAGAAACAATGATTTATGATAATAAAAAATATTTCCACGCTCACACCAATTATCTAGCCCAAACTAATTAAAGAACTTGTGTTATGGATACTAGATAACGGACATTTTTAATATACATAATGATTTTAGATATTTTTATAAATACACTTAAATAATTCTAAATAAACAACCATTACTCGTCAGCAAATATTTTTTTTTTATTTATTTACTATTTATGTACACACAAATCACACATTTGTGTTCGTCACACAAATATTTGACGCTACCAGGATTGAAACTCGGACCGCTTTATGTGTAGGAAGCTGACCACTCCACCACGTCGGCATCAATATGATTATAAAAAACCGGCCAAGTGCGAGTCGGACTCGCACACCGAGGGTTCCGCCGTACAAACGTAGCGGTTTACAATTTATAAACTGCTGTATCTTTTGATTGAGTTAACTTAGAAGTTTGATTTTTTCACTACTTAAAGGGACAATAGACTTAGGTTTTTGGTATAAATTTCAATTTGATACCTTTATTCGTTCGTGAGAAATAAGGTAGTAAGTTTCATTTTATTAAAATATTTTTATTATATTATATAACTAAAAAAATGTGATTTTCGCAATTTTTCCTATATTTGCATTATATGACAATGCTTCATGCCAAATTTCAAGATTCTGAGTTTACGAGAAGTATCCTGTAGGTTTTGATTCCTTTGCGAGTCTCGGAAATTTGTTGAAAATATCGACATAATCGGCTGTATCTTTTGATTGGCTTGGCTTAGAAGTTTGATATTTTCACAGCTTAAAGGGACAATAGACCTGAGTATTTCATGTGAATTTCAGCTTGATACGTCCACGCGTTCTTGAGATAAAGGGTCTTGACAGACAGACAGACAGACGGACAACAAAGTGATCCTATAAGGGTTCCGTTTTTTCCTTTTGAGGTAAACGGAACCCTAAAAAAAGGAAAAATAAGATTTACAATTAGATACTGAATGTGTGCGTGAAAAATAGTACTCCACTCTGAGAGTTGGTGTCTTTTCTACATGACCAACATGGGCGAATAGGAAACTGTAGATCGGCTATGTAAAAGAGAATGAGCATACTAACGCGTATATTAGAACGACACGGCATGGCAAGGGATGTTTCGTGGACAAATGATTTTAGACCTCATTAAAATGAAATTAGCATTGACATTCTTCTATTTTACACGAATATGTCGAAACGTGCCGCGGCATGCCACAGCATTAATTCGTGTTGTTAAAGGAAAGTGAGTGCTAAGTAATTAAAATAAGGTTGAATCTTGCCCCACAGTCGTCATAGGTCTTATATTCTACAAGTGATTTTGGATCTTATTTAAGTGAATTTAGCACTGAAATTATTTAATTTTAACGGTCGAGGTGTTCTGCGGCGGCGATCCTTCTGCATCATGCGGTGCGCCGCGCCGCGCCGGCATTCCGAAGCGTGTAACAAAATAAAACTGTTTCTATTACGCTCATCAAATATAATTATTAGATGTAAATGGACCGCTACTCAACGAGGTCTCAGACCAATAATAGCAGGCACCAATCTGTCACAACAAGGTTACTTACCTTCATTTAGATATTTTAGGACATAAGAACTATATTTGAAATATAAATAATTCTATATTATATTATATCGAGATAAAATCAATTTATAGGCTTCAAATATAACATAAATTACATACATATTGTTGGCAACCTACAGACAGCATTAACCCTGTTTCACGTGTTCCTGATAGATTCCCATTAGCATTTATTTGACAGATAGTTCATAAAAAAAACTGTCAATTTAACTGCCACATATCTCCTAAACAGCGGTATAATATCAAGCGAACCGTTTTGTTTGTTGTATACAAAAAAATATATAGGACGTTTTAATTGCTCATAGAAGACAATGCGCTACTAAAATCAATGTTACTGACTCTATCCCATTCATATATATGGCACTGCGTCATAACTGAATGGAGGTCCGCAATGGGTTTTCTCACGCTGCCGGCAGACAGCTGGTCCCGTGACTCAACGCGGACCTGTAGGAGAGCTCATTGCCATTCCCTGGCCGTCGGCCTGACGCAGGCCTCACCGATCGATCCAAAGGCACCGCCGCCGGCCGGCTAGTCACAGGTGACACACGCCCTAATAACAGACCACATTAATTTTCAATATTCGTAGACCTCCTATCTCAATTTGTTCGGGGAACTAGCACTGACTGTACTTAAGGGAGATAAGTTACGCGATTGTGCAACGCAAGTACGAGTACATTTAACGATATTTAAAAAATGGTTAGTGACACATCGTTGGATATAGAACATAAGTATATATTGAAAAAGGCGTGTATATATTTTTTTATTTATTATAGAATATTTATTTTAAGGCATATATTTAAATCGATATCTGTATATTCCCTTTTTTCTAATAAAATATTTCAAAGTTCCACCATAAATACTGAATTGCACACTAATTATGCACACTAAATATATCAAATTTAGTATATTTTTTAATGGTATTTACAGCACTCCGCCTGGTCATAAAAAAATAACCCTTACCTATTCATCCCTCAGCCATGTGTAGGTGCATAAAACACTAGATTCTCTCAAAAAAGTGCACTCCGCCTGGCGCCTGGTCATAACAAAATAACCCTAACCTACCCATCACTCAGCCATGTAGGTGCATAAAACACTCTACCAAAAATTGGGAGAGTGTGTTCATATGGACTGTTGGTCTGAAATAAATAAATTCATTCATTCATTCAAAAACAGTGCACTCTGCTTGGTCATAAAAAAATAACCCTAAATTTAGAGTGCAAGTTTTTGATAAGCAATTCGTATTTTTGTTTTATAAATCATTTAAGTGATGTACCAATCACGTTTTTGGTGTGAATTCGATGAAAAAGGTTATCTTGTTTTGTATGATTTTTTAGTTTTTTTGTAGAACATGTTTAGTTAATCAATTGTTTTTTTTTGCAGAGCAGTCATTTATCTGGTATGCATTCAGTTAATTAGTGGAGTTACCTAGTTTGCTGAAAAATTATACAGTGTGCATTTAAAAATATCCCTTATTTTAAGACAGAGAAGTAGGTGAATATGTATCACCTGACCTGAGGGCCTAAAAATTGGCCAATCGATTGCGTTAAACGCTTAACGAAAAGGATATTATATATGACACTGGCATTTTACTGAGATAAAACCATGGCGACCGTCATGTCTAATGTTAGAGTAAGTTTGTTACTCGTAGAAATTATTTGTATTGTTTGCCACTTGCCACTTTTCTAGGCCTTCTGGGACAGTACCTATACCTTATTTCACCAAAGTTAAAACGACACTGAAACGACGCTGACGACATTACCAAAATGTAGATTATATTTTCGTAATGTTGTTTCTGTCGGTGAGTAAGGTTACCATAGCACCACGGGGTAGGGTATCGGGTTAGGGTTGGCAGCGCGAGAGTAGCAACTCAGTGTTACAATCGTCTATAGGCTACGGTGACTGCTTCGCGCCAGACAGGCCGTATGCTTGTCAGCCAAACAACTTGATATGAAAATAACTGTACCTCAGTTTTTCAGGAGCTCTGGTGACCTGACACTCACCAACAGAAACACATCACCACAAAAATGTAGTGTTATTTGACTGTGGTCTTCTGTAAGGTGGAGGTATTACCCCAGTTCGGACTGCTCCAAATTCGAGCATCTCGTCCGGCTTTAGCCAATTTTTGATTAATCTGGTAGATACTGCATGCTTCTCTAAAAATGGCAATAAGCCCCGCTGCCATCGTGCCACTCGTATGCGCTCAAGAGTAAATAGAGTTCTATATGTGTGCTGAGGCAGGAATGAGACTGAGAAAATGAAACAGTGAATTAATAAATGAAAATTATATTTGAACCGTTATCAGTTACTGAAAATACGTTAATCTAAAAGTACTGGACTAGAGGAGAGGCTGGCTCTGCGACAATGAGGCGAGGCACTCGCCAAACCAGCCGCTGGCCACCGGACGATTGAAGCGATTCGTCCGGTGTTGGAGAAGTGGGTAGGGATCCAGCGGGGTAGCCTTACCTGGTACAGGTACTGACCGGACACGGCCGAGCACACGCTCACCGAGTGCCTGGCCTGGCGAAGTGAGCGCTGCACATTGCGAGTGGCATTCGACGGAGGAGTCCTCTCATTACCAAATATGATCAGACCCCTGCTTGGAAATGAGAGAGTTTGGAAAACTGCCGCCTCCTGCGAATCAGTGATGGCGCAGAAGGAGGCCGCGGAGAGGGAGTGGGAAAAGGACTGTCTAACCGCTCCCCTTCGTCGTAGACGGGTGGGTCGGAGAAGGCAGGCGGCTATTACCGCCGTTTTTGTCCAGCACTAAGGTGGTCTCCCCACGGACTGACCCCTGTGTGACCATGGTGCTTTAGTACAGGTTACCCCATCTAGGGATTGCCTAGTACCTTAGCACAATCTCCCATTTGCGCGTCGCTTGGCTCACTCGTTAACCCTGGCCAGCCCGGAGACGTTTTGTTAAAAGGCGCACGTAAAATGAGTCGATCCCAAATCGCCATAAGGGCTTAGGAGGGTACCAGCAGTTTGTAGTAGGTAGGACCGGTGCTGTTACGCATCGGGGAGGCATCTACACACGTCGCGCGCCTCGCCAGCGTACGGCATGGTCCGTAAATGGATTTTCCATCTTCGGTAAAAAAGGAACATATCGGAGGGTAGTTTTAAGTCGATGATCCGACTCGCGTAGGTACTCTGAAGTGCTAATCTAAGGGTAGTCTGGTTGTCGTCGCCTAGTGTCGTAGTCGATAGTCTTCACGTTGGATTCATACCAGATTTTATTCAGTCAGTTTGTGGCCTATTCCGTGTCTGAGTGCATTGACATTCTTTTCTTATTTTGCGTATTGTATTTACGACCATTGGAACAACAGAGGGGGTGGAAATTACGGTGGATGCAGTGCGCCGTACAAGAGGGCCGTGAAAGGGGGCAGCACACATGAGGTCTGTATTACAACTACATAAGTATTTTATTACTATTTTGATTAATTAAGCCGTTGGTCCCAATTGTTACTGCAACTGACTCAACCCGCAGTGACCCTGGTGTGACAACAACCTTAACTCCCCAGGTGTTTTTTTCCAATAGGAACAGTATGAGGTACATAGAGAAGTTGATAATGAAGAATGTTCTAATGAAGAATATATATATTAAAAAATGATTTCATCTGATCAAAGATTTCTATTTTATGAGCTATCTGTGAAGGAAGACGTTACGGTGAAGCTAGTCTTTTAAAATTATGAAGGTGCTTAGAATAGAATAGGTGGTATATTATCGGTTATAATTTCTCGTTCCCATATTTCCAACGAACAATAAAATTTAAATTCACGTAAATAAAAGCCTCCACAGAATGCAAAAGCAGATTAAGTAACGCTGCATTTACATTCACCCAGCACGAACACGCAATTTTTCTGTGAAATAAGTCTAAGCTGAGGTTATCAGACTACGCCTGCGGTCACATTTGCATCATGAATGGCGAATTTGGGCCGACCCAGACAGCCTTGCCCTCCTCGCGACGATAACTGAAAACTTTGTAAACTTCTCCCACGACTAATACATTGCTTCTTCGTAAGCATAATAACAGCAAAATCTCACTGTGTAGCAAGCCATGGATAAGTTACAATCCGAAGGGCCAGCATCTTAAAAGTTCCAAGAGTATAATAGCAAGCAATTCGCAACTCCGGACATTCCACACATTTGCACTCAATTTCGGCGTACATTGCTTTGTATGTATAGGCTGTCTTGTATACGTGAGGAATAAAACCGCCGTTGGAGACGTGTTTGGAAAGGAGTTTGAGCAAAAAGACCATATAGTTAACATCTGTAGGGCCGGGGCCGTGCGACCATGTGCGACTGTGACGCACCGGAAACAGACGAATGCCGCGCGCGCGCTTTATGCGGAATTAAGTGCAGAATGCATCTCGTACTCTCAGTTGTTTTGAACCCTATTAAATGTACAATAAGATCGAAGAAGAAGTTATTAATGACACTTTCAGGAATTAAATTATTTCTTTGGTGTACCAGTAATAATGGGTTCATTATAACGATAAGCCCTGAACCTCATTGATAAAACAAATGCCAGAGACGAATTTGTACGTGTGCGAAATAATACAATGCTTTTATTTAATTAGCATGTAGTGAAATAGATACAGCCGCTTATCTCTAATGGCATGTTGTGATTGGTTTACCCTTGATTGGTATAACAACGCTTAGTCGGAAATCGTTTCAGCTAATTTTAGTTACAATAAAGTCATTTCGCATAATTATTCACTTGACCGAATATTTTATTTAGCATAATTATTTCTTTGACATAATGTCATTTCACCGAATTTTCAAATGCACTAATTTAATTTTACCTAATGTTTAACTAGACTAATAATGATTTGGTCGAAAGATCGTATCGAATATTCAGTTCAGTAATAAATCAGTGAAAACGCCCTAAAGTCGCTTCTGGCACTCGCCGGCCGCTGCCGCGGCACGTCGCTTCGCTCCTCGCTAACCTATTCTTCAATTAAACATTCGATGAAATGAAAATTATACCACCTGAACAATACATCAAATGAACATTATACTTTATGATCCATACCCCAGACACCGCATGTCCAAATTATTTGCTACACCTTGCCACTTGCGTTTTTTAAGATGACCTCTCTTCGTATAAGGCGTAAACAACGCGATCTGCATCTTCTACACAAAACAATACACGGTGATATAGACTGTCCGTACATGGTGAACAATATCAAACTGAATGTTCCATATTGTTATCCTAGACACCCAATCAAGAAACTTTTTGGTCATACAATGTGCAGGACAAATCTCGGAGTAAATGCACCATTGATACGACTGTGCTCTTCCTATGGTGAGATCAGCAATAGCGTTGATATCTTCTCTGGCTCTTTCAGACATTTTAAATGGGAGGTTTCTGACGTGCTGAGTGTAAAATGATGATGTCATATTATTTTCTTTAATCTCACATTTTATATTGTTTTAATCCCAATTGTAATTTGCTTTAACTTTAATTAGTTTAATATTTTTATAAAAGTACTGTTTTAAAAAAAAAGTTGAGTATGCCTGTAATTGGCCCATATATCAGAATGTAACCCTTTGAAATATTTCTATTTTGTATTAATTTAATATGTGAGCTGTTGGTGTACCTAAATAAATAAATAAATAAATAAATAAATACACCGTTTGCCCGAACCAACCTTGGTCTTCAGTCTCCTTTGGCACGAATTTCTTCTGAGTATAATAGTATTAGTAACGCTACTCCTGATTTGGATATATTTTGCAACAGTTTTCCTAAATTTAAGTCTTTGGTCTCAGAGTACTTATCAGGCCAAGTATTGGGTTGATGGGTACTCTGAGATTTAGTCCCTGCTTTTTTAGTACGTAATTAATTAGCGCAAGTGTTATGTACGCCGTTATTTTGGTGCATATCAGAAATTGTTTTTCCAGATTATTTTTAATATAACGTTGTTTAATATGTACCATGTGGCCTGTACTTATATAAATAAATAAATAGCGCAAATGTTGTTATCGCAAATGAACATTCGATGAAATGAAAATTATGTTAATCGATTTTATACAAAGTGATTATTATCTTAAACGTTGTTCGAATAAGTGATTTTCCACTAAACGTTGTTATACCAAGGGTGAACCGTTGTGACTGTATAGACTCCAACGTGAGTTAACAATTAACATGATTGTATCTATTTTATTGAAGAGAATAAGTGTGTAGCGATGTAAACTTGCATTTCAGACACATGCGCTTTATATACAAATCCTTTCTCAATAAAATCGGGAGACCCCTTGACTTTCTCGTATACCGGAAACGACTCTAAAGTTGATAGAAACTTTATATTTTGATGTCATACATGCATGTTGAATTTTGGTCACCCATCCGAGTACCGACCGCGCATTTGTTTGCTACACATTCGTGATCGACGGGTCGGGTGGGAGACGATGCTCCTACGCACTACGCCACCGATGCCTACCGATTTCTGAGTGTCATTCTGTAATATCATAGAGTAGTTCACTACACGTACAGTAGTGTTTGATCACTGACTGCAGTTTGAATGCTTAGGTGCATCATTATTTAATATCCGTGCAAACATGGGAAAGCTTTTATTTTAACGAGCTTTTGCGCTCGCCTTAAATTCGGAGTAACATAGTTCACTCTATAGAGCATAATCTTTTCCTCCGTTTCATCGCCTTTGGGGGTGAATTTTGGAAAATCCTTTCTTAGCGGATGTCTACGTTATAATTACTACCTGGAAACGCAAATAAATTTATTGTCATGAATCAAAAATAAAAATCCGCACTCACTGTCACGATTTTCTTGTAAGACAATGCGTGTATTACCACACACGTAGGTATCTGTACAATCACAGCACTCTGCATAGATATCACACGATTATGTTTACTATCGAAGGAGAGACCAAAGCTTCGCTTGAGTCATAGTCATGGCGGCTGGTGTGGTTATTCAGTTATTCGAGCCACGCTTGCCCTGACCGCTGCTGACGTGGCGCGTCACAACATCAACATTGGAACTGGAACAGGATGTAGACCAAGCTTCATAATAAGTAACACGGAGCCCAAATTATGAAGTACTATAATAAGTTTTACGTGTGTTATTTAACATATGGGGTAACGCGCAGTTTCCGAATGATCGTCACGCGTAGCCATAAGAGAGTAAATTTTGAAAAATGTATTTAAGATACTAGACTACTTACAAGGAATTGATATGAGAACATTTTAAAATTTGTACATTTTGGTGAATTTTAAAATTTTTGGAAATAAGACTTACTTTTAAAAAAAAAGTGTATCTCTCAGAAGTGCTGGAGGTACTTACATAAAACTTTGTTTATCTTATAGATCATTTGATTGTCTCTAAATATTCATAAAATATGAGAAAAGCAGTATCTTGTTAAAAAATTAACAGTTAAATATTTTTGTGTTTTCTGACCCCCTTATTATAAAACAAGAATAAAAAATTTATTAAAGTTAGTTATGTTTGAACTGATACCGTCACTTTTATTTGCTGAATGAAAGACAGAGTTAGCATCAGTTTTAAACCATGACCAATTTTAGTTCACGTTTTGTAATAAGCGGTTGTGTATTTTATTGCGGATTGGCTACTATTTATGTTATATGTGGTATGGCCAAGGTCGCCAGTCCATATAGCTCCCTTAATAAGAAAAGGGTAGAGATTCAAGAGCTTTAGGCAATACTTGGTTACACACAAAGCCAAATCCGGCAGCATGTGCCTTCTTCTTCTCTTTCGATACAGAGTGGTCGTGGTCAGCGTGAAGAGGTGACCTTCCATCTTGAGTTTCTCCAATTGCGTTGTGATATTGCGTCATTGAGCGCGTTCTACCGTCTGTACCACGGCGAGTGCTCTAAGGAGCTTTTTCCCTTATCCCACCATCTCCTTTAAGGACTACGCTGGTTTGCGTTGTTACTGAAAAACTGTGACTATCATTCCAACGCGAACTAAGAAAATTGGCAACTCGTTTCTTTGTCGCACAATCAAGAAATGGAATTCACTGCCAGCACACGTGTTCCCTCCTCCCTACAATCCTGGGTCATTCAAAAGAGGCGTGAAGAAGCACCTTGCAGGTCAATAAGGTGAGGGTAGCTAGCGCGACAGTTTATCTCTCGCTCCAGCTATCTTCGCATTTGGACTCTACTTCTGCTTACCTTCAGGTAGAGTGGAGTAATTTGATTGACATATTATATAAAAAGTCGATCCATTTTTAAAATATATAATTTTTTACGGTACTTTAAAAAGTATAACTTAGTACAACCGGTCGTTAGATTGCAACATCTGAATGCCTAGACAAGTAGCTAATGCTACACAACGTTTCTACGAATAACGACGCCAACTCTAAAGGCCTATTTAGATTAAAACAGTATTTTCTATCGCTGTGGGTAGCGAATACCGCTGCGGTATTTTTTTTATATTACGAGATGGCAAACAAGCTTGCACCCCACCTGGTTTTAAGTGGTAACCTTCGCCTATAGACACTTGCATTGTTACGGGAAAAACACTTCAAGTGCATTGCTACCCTGGGAACTAAGATGACATGGCTTCCATTCCTAGCCGGGCTATTTGCTATTTTTTTTTAACAGTTGAAAGTGATAATCACCCATTGAATTACATACCTTCATTTTTCAAAAAAGTTAGAGAGTAGGCCTGAAGTAATTACTCTGGCTACCTTTCCCTTCAATCCTTAACATAGCGAACTGCTTCACGTCAGAAATAAGAAAATATGGCCTTAATAGAATAGAATAGAATAGAATATATCTTTATTGTACATACATCAACCAACAAATACAAAGATAATGACCTATGTTACTCAGAGAAAATGTAACATTCTGCAGGTGAAAGAATTTTGAAAATCGGTTCAGTAGTTTACTTATGTGCCTATTAATTACAAACACACAAAGATACATTTTTTTTCTCTTTATAATATTACCCCCTTATTCATAAAAAGTAAATTTATTAGAGATTTATAAATTGTTTGTCTCTGTCACTCTGGCACGAGATGAATGAGACAAAACACTTTTTAACAAGGTAATAACTGAAACTGAACTAGGTTTATTGAGTGTTTATGAATAAGGCTCATAGGGCCGTATTACAGAATGACACTCAGACGTCAAACATATCTTGAGAATCGTCTGTCACTATCTATCACGCACAAAGTGATAGAGACGTAGGACGCTCAAGTGAAAATGAAAATGAAAAATGTCTTTATTTAATGGACTTTGCTAAGTACTTTTAAATCGTCAAAAGCCCTACCACCATTTCGGGACGAATAATTATTAATATGCTGAGATCGAGAAGAAATGGTGAAAGAAACTCCACAGCTTACAATTTCGTAATGATTTCAAAACATCATTACAAGTCGGCGTTCATTCTTGAAACTCATTCTATAATACGAACATTAGATTATAAGTGCAAGTCACTAAGGTTTACACAGTTAGTATAGTTAACATTACATTACATTCAAGTGACCGCACAACTATAAACGTTGACGACACCCAACCTTTCATTGTCAACTTTTTGTTGGTCAATTTTTTTAAACCGTGTCTACGTGACCCGTAGCAGGAGATTCAAAATTAGGCAGGATGTGCATTGTTCATGACGAAATAGGAGCTCGAGTGACGTCACGCGTCGGCCATGACTTGCCGACGATTATTATGACAAGGGTGCGTTGATCAGATTTGTAAGGATCTACTCATTTATTAGATTATTTGTTTGTAGAGTCTTGTTCGATTATTTGTTTGAGTCTGATATTTCATCTACTTTATAAGTTTCTGGAGCTTGATTCATTATGAATTACTAGTTTTAATGTAAAGAGATCTAGCGAACGATTCCTATCCACCTAATGGTAAGCGTAGGTACAGTCCAAATGCGAGGATAGTGCAGGAGAGAATATACGCGCCTTTCTGACCACCTTCGCCTCGCCGATGTGAAAAGTACTTCTTTCACGCCTCCTATACAATGTTAGATGTTACTAGGAGGGAACCAGGGTAGGAGGACTAGGAGGGAACATGTGTTCTGGCATAGAAATCGTACCTCAACGAAATGAGTTACCGAATTTCTTTCTTGATGTTTCCTCAAAGAAATGCGTTACCGAATTTCTTCTTTCGCGTTGGAATGGTAGCCACGTTTTGCCAGTGTTATTGTAAGGTGCTCAGAAGGAGAAATTAAGCAGTGTCGCAGGCCTCTATGACTCTAGTATCTCTAAACTTTTAATATGCATTAGTTTGTAGACTGTGTGTATGTATCTAACTTACTTTAAAAAAATTGTTTTGAAAAGTATCCTAGGTATATAGGCAATGGATTATAGAAAAATAGTAAATTTCATATTTTTTTATCTCTTCTGGTTTCATATTAGTTCATATTCTTTAAAAATCACTTTGTACATGACTAACAAGTTGGACATTAATTCTGCGTATTATTCGACAACTATACCTTTGTATTATGAAGGTATAGTTGTCGAATGTGAAATGAAATATGTCAGTATGTACCTTTATAGAAACGATAATACAAACGGCAATAATACATAAATTTTCATACTTTGAAATTCAATAGCCTAAAGTACTGTCTAATATGAGGTACCTACACTATAATAAATAATTTCTATACTTACTTGAACAAGTCCTCAAATTAGTATTTTATAATAAGAATTAGGACACGAGAAAGTGCAGTACGTGACGATGCTCACGCCCATGGCCGTCGAAACCTTATGGTGTCGTAAATAATTACATATCGTTATATTGTTATGAAAAGTACAAGATGATATAATATCTCGAAAAAAGTTGTCACCCTGAGGTGATAAGTTGTAACTAATATTATATTTCGTTAACATTTTTTTAAACATAATTTCAATTATTGTATGCACCAATAAATAGTTGCAGTTTGAGTTTATTTCATTATTTATAAATATTTCTGTGTTTTCGATATCAAAAAGGTTACATACATCGCGGTGTTAAAAATTAAAACCTCCTAGCATGGCAAGAAAACTTTTTAGAGAAAAATAGGTATATACCTAATTTTGTCAATCACTTTTATATTAATGTAGTAAACTCAAAATGTAGTTAGCCGCTCACGGGATTAATACCGTGCTAACTTAATGGCTCTTCTAAGTTTGTTTGCCTAGCAATTTTTGTTTAACTAAAAACAGCAGCAGTCGTTTAGCAACCAAACCCTAGTAAAGTAATCTGTGATTTCAGGGCAATCTGTAATATTGAAATCGGAAAATATAATACAGCTGCATTGTAAGTCAACCAGGTTCACATTATTGTTTGGTCATTTAAAAAAAAATCAGCCTTTATAGGTCAAATCAAAAGTTATAAAAGATGTTTTTATTTTGATTTTTATTTTTAGACTGCTTTTACGCAACGATGCGAAAGCGGTGCGCTTCCCTGGTGCGCAGAGTACGGGGCAGCCCTAACACTATCCTGTCTATGAAAGCGGGTAGACTGGACTGCCGCTACATTAATCGTTGCTGCACAATTTCTGCCGGAATTGTGCAAGCAAAATAATTTAAATATAGATGTAAGATAGATATAGTTACTAACATAGGATAAGCCTTTTATAACTAACAAATTTAACAATGAGTCATGTTACTTTCAATAAATAAATTATTGTTATTATAATGTAAGAATCTTACAGCCTTATTCATAAACACTCAATAAACCTATTTTAGTTATTACCTTGTTAAAAAGTGTTTTGTCTCATTCATCTCGTGCCAGAGTGACAGAGACAAACGATTTGTAAATCTCTAATAAATTCACTTGTTTTTATGAATAAAAGGGTTAGAATTTATAAATCAGTGCTACGTGTGGAGGCTTGTTGCTGGCTTCTTGTAATGTATTGCAGTGTATACCTACTCTGAGCCCCCCAAATAAAATAAAGTAACATTGGTATTACCATACCTGATTAGTATTGTTTACACAAAACTACGCGGAGTTAGTTCCGGTGTTTCTGCGAACGTACTCTAGATGACGAGTGAATTCTGGCGGCTGTTAGCTAGCTGGTGCCGAGAACTACCTTGACCCACCAAGTGACCATCGACGATAATCAATTTCGAGCAAACCACTTCCACACTTCCCGTTAGACTAAATGGCAAAACCGCAAATCGATTCCGCCGCTGGTTCTCAGACTATACACGTGCCGTGTCTGTGCAAAGTAGGTTATTTGATGCTAGTATTTTAATTATTAAATTTAAATCTGAGTTGTAAATTAATTAATATTCTTAGCACGTGGTGTTTACTCTTTATACATATTGATATTTTCGAGCCGAAGCAATTTTAATAGCTAGGTCAATACAAACAACTGTTGTTATGGGACCAACAAGAAACCGCGAAAAAAAAATCAGCTGCTCCCTGTTCTATATACAAAAGTGCGAAACCTACGCGACCAAAATGTATTAAAAAGCTGTTTTTTTTAAACTAACATTACAAAGAGAAAAGACTTGATTGTTAGTTTGTTTGTTTGCATTGAATAGGCTCCGAAATTGGACCGATTTTGATGAAATTTGTTATGGAGATGTTTTGAGATATCCTGGGAAGGATATAGGATACTTTTTGGCGCGATAATCGACATTAACGCGAGTGAAACCACGGGCGATCGCCAGTCTCCATATAATATGAGTCCGTATAGATTATTTATTAATTTACTCTTATAAATTACTCAGCAGAGTAATTTAAAGTGTACCATCAGAATGTAACCAAATATTACTAAGAGCTATGCTTTTTTATGTTACGAGATGGCAAACAAGCTTGCGGCCCACCTGATGTTAAGTGGTCACCGCCGCCTATAGACACTTGCAATATTAAGTGTAAATCACTTAACACCGCAAGTGCGTTTGCCACCCTGGGGACTAAGATGATATGCCTTCCATGCCCAGTAATTACACTGGCTACCTTTTCCTTCAATCCGAAACATAGTGAACTGCTTCACGGCAGAAATAAGAAAGGCGGTGGTACCTACCCAGACGACCCTACATATGGGTCTACCACTTAGTAAACCCCAGTGCTTAGCCCTTTTGGGGTTAAGAGCGTGATTTTATAGATCCATTTGATTAAGTATTATGTGTTTGATACACCCGGACCGCTGAGATGATTGAGTACAAAATCTGTTCTGGTTGTCAGCTTTTTGTGTGTTAGTTCACTAAAAGTTTGTATCTTTGGCTTTGATGCCTCTTTTATGTAACCGACAGGCTGGTAACCCCGACACTAATTTAGGGTACTGCATGACCCATATTGCCAGATGTGGCTTCATGTGTAAAATGTGTGTATACAACATGTAAATTAAATAACCAACACCCTGAATACAGGTGGTTTGGGATCGGCTTCTGAGTAGATTTCAATGATTTTTTAAAAATAACGAAATTAAAAAAAAAAAGTACTTTTTGTTTTTCTTTCAATTAAAATTGTTTTTTAAAAAAAAAAAAATTGAAATCTACTCAGAAGCCAATCGCAAACCACCTGTATTCAGGGTGTTGGTTATTTAATTTACATGTTGTATATGTAAATAAATTCTCAGAACAGCTGTTTATGTCTGTTACTATACATAGTTCGGTAAAGTGGACGGCGCGGGCAACAGTTGAGAACCGCATGCAGGTCGCCTAGTTACATGGACGGACGCCCCCTACCGTGACAGATGCCGTGACAAGTGGGCTATCTTGTTGGATTTTACCAGGGCGAACAATAGCTTGTGTTTTCCTAATGTTCTGTGGGCCAAATCAAGCACTGATTGGTCACACGACGGCTCATCGCGCACACCGTTAAGGTGTTTGCTAATTGTTCTATAATTATGAGGCGAAACATATTTCTAATTATGCACCACCCTCGTCCGGTTACTAGGCTAAGGTAACTGTAACTTGTTTTAAAAGTAAAAAAAATATCTGGAAAACTATTTGCACCATTCGTTAAATGGTTTTTTTTTTAATTAGCTTATTAGATATCTCATAAGGTATGCATTGTGTTTAACACTTAGGATATAAATCACTTTCAAAATAAACATAATAAAGTCAAGGTGTTACTCGTTGCTGACCATGAATTCCTACCCTATGTTACAGTGTCATATTTTGCTTCTCATAGAGTTCTCTCTATTTTTGCTTAATCTCAATATTTTCGTAATTATTTACAAAATAATTCTAATTATGCAAGAAAAAAAGAAATGGTGCTGCGTGGGTGTGAAACGACTACAAATTTAAACTTAAAAAAAAGAGAAACGGACTGTATAAGAACTGTATAAGATATATTACGTGAAAATTGATTGAAAAAAACACAATCTTTTAAATTTTAACATTGAAACACGTTAAAATTAACAAACTGATAAGAACACCAAAAATTGTGAGGTTTAATTTGAATCTAAGTAAATTAAAAACTATTTACGCAGGGATGTCTGCTGCATGATTTTTGCAATCAACCGGATGCATTTCCTGGGCTTTGAGACATAATTATTAATACAGTAAAAAATGCTCACAGTTTGTTAATAAATAAGAGAAACAATACAAGTACCTATTTAGAGTTTAATTTCTAGTTGGAAACTAAATGCGCCAGAGAGCTTATGTCGGGGTATTCGAAGCGAACAGCGTGTGTCATGCAAGGCCGTGTTAGTAAAAGCATTTCACAGGCTGCGCGGGTGAGTCAGTGGGTTCCGGGAACTGTCACTAGTGATGCAGTGCCGCCGCCCCACGAAGGTGCTTACATAGACAGGTATAATGTAGATACACTTTAGATATCCCATTGAGTAACAACACATGCGTATGACATAACTTTGACGTGTAGTTTTCTTTTGTTTTTCTCTTCTTCTAGTCAAATTTTCCAGTATTGCAATTACATTTTATTATAATTTAAAGTTCTACGTTATAACATAAAATTACAAATTTTTTTACAAATCCGCATTATAAGAGGTTATGTTGGGTTAAATTTTCGGGTATATCAAGCAGTCACTTTAAGTATATAATAATAGTATACAGAGTGTCCCAAAATATAGTGTAAGCCCAGAGATAGAGCCCTAGACTACTATCTCTGAGGCTACTCTATCTCTGAGGTTCAGCTTTACACTATTTTTGGGACAGCCTGTATATTAATCTCGAACAGCTAATTATAGATAGATTACGCAATATAGTATAATGTAATTAATTAACTTATTTATTTATTAATAATATGTTACGGCATAACTAATAAAAGAAAATAAAGCAGAAACTACTTAGTATAAGCTCACACTTAAATTAACTATAGTATGAACGAAGCACTTTTGTTGACGTACAAATAATCATGTTGTTATTATAAAGTTAACTACGATGCAGGGTCTCCTAGTCCATGTAGTTGACGGTCAATTTATGTATCTGCTGAATTAAGAAATCATTTTATTATTATTAAGTAGAAAAAGTAGCATTTCAGTTAAAGATAGTCTAAGAATGACAATTTTTATTTAGAACAGCACTTGCTACCTTGTTGTAATATAGATACCTAACACAAATTGTGGGAGTTTCTCCCGAGTTCTTGTCGTAAAAACACGTGTTGAGAGACTCCATTTTTAACCTCAATCAACCGAACAATTTTTGTTACCTACTTTAGTTGCATTTTCACTTGACATTGGCAAAATGCGTAAGCTTAATGCGACGCGATGCCATTAATTAAGAATAGAATAGAATAGAACACAAATTGTGTAATGTATGAAACTTGGCATTTAATATCATTGCCAATATAGAACTTGTAGAAAAATTTTAGAAATGATAATATTAATATAAAATAATATAAAAATGACATTTCAACTTGTAGTTACTAAATTATAAATGTCAAAATAAATGATTAATATTCTTTTTGTTCTATGAAAAAATATAGCAAAGAACATTTTTAAGCAAAAATGTTATTTAATTTTAAAATGTTTATAAAGTCGTATCCACACTACAATACCGATACATCAAACTAAAGCTCGTGGAAGTTTAATTGTGAGCCAGTAATTGGGTGCCATCGGAAAATGATTCCGGGAACCGCCCCGGCGCGGCCGCATCCGCCCCGTCCCGGCTATTTGAGGAAAACAACCACTGATGTCTGCCGCTCCGAAGGAATTCTAATCACTACTCTACATCGCTTCCAAAAACTTCGTAGAAAGCTGGCGGTGTGTGAGGTCATCGCCCTTTTACGCTCTCAGGGGATGGATTCCTGCGTGGCGGACACCTTGTGTATGTCTACCTGTCTGCTTTGACGAAGGCTTTTTTATATGTTTTCACAATGGAGCTTTAATTAAAGGATTTAATGGTAAAATACATCGTTTTAATTAAATACCATCAACATACCGAAACGCCCGCTTTGAATCCTGGTAGATGTACTAAGTTATTTTTATGTTACTTAAATCAAAAAAGTTTCTAAAAGTGTATAATTTATTACACAGAAAATGTTAGTATTCAGAGGATGAATTCTTAATGACGATAAATAGTGATAAATAAGATAATATATTTATCTACACGTTTTTGGGAGTACTTAATTATTTTTAAATTAGTTTTATGTACAAAATTAAATGATGAAAGCGTGGAAATATAATTTTATCATAATTCTTAGTTAAAAATGAAAAAGATTTGATCGTGGGATGATATGTAGTCGAAAAGCTAATTAAATTTACAAACGAAATTCTGCATGTGTATGCCCTTGGTGACACATTTATTATATAATATAAAAATGAATCGCTGAATGTGTTGCTAAACGCAAATTTCGAGAGCAGCTGAACCGATTTTGCAATTTTTTTTTATAATATTCCTTGAAGTATGAGGATGGTTCTTACGGAGAGAAAATTTTAAAAAAATTAAAGAAAAAAATAAAAAGAAATATTTAATTATATAATGTAATTGTTGACTTATTAACTTTCTTTTTTAGAATATCAGAATATGTATTTAAAAAAATAAAAAATTAAAGAATCGACTGTTAGGCGGTGCAAAGCGACATTAGCGCGTTAAAACAAACAAAAAAACAAACTCTTCAGCTTTATAATATTGGTATAGACCAGAAACTGTTTTTATTTTGATGAATTAGTAAGTTATCAAATATGATTCTTAATTTTTACTCATATTCCCCCCAAAAACTGATGAGTAGTCATTCAGGAGACTGAAAATTTCATCCATCTCATCTGTCAGTCAACGGCCAATAATTAAACCCCACCAAGTCAGTGGAACATTTTATACAATCTTTAAAGTTCTCTGAAACACTCAGTTCATTGACCCCATTTCCATGAAAAAAATCACCCCATCGAATACCTCAGAATAATTTAAACTTAATAAATCAAGTCGGCGGCGTTTCCTTTTGTCTGCAGTTTCGGGATTTCTCTGAATTAGGTTTAACGGTTATTTTTTTTGGTTTAAAACCAAATTTCACTTGAATAGGCGGAGTAATTTATCACTTATTTAAAATCGATGTTCCGAAAATCACTAAAATTAAGGTTTCAGAGAAGGGCTGAGTAATAAGGGGAAGGGTGGGTGGTAAAACAACTTTTTATACTTTTTAAGGTAACCAATAAAGATCATTCCTTAACCGACTTGAAAAAAGAAGGAGGTTCTCAACTGTATATTATTTTTTTATGTGTGTTGCCTCATAACTGTTTAATGGGTGTACTTTGTTTCCTGAAAATATCTATACCCACAACACTAAAAAGGAAAAATAAATTATTTTAAATATACCTTTAGAATTATAAATATCTAAATATATTTTGAGGTCGGTGCCAACCTCAAGATTTGGAATAAACGTAGCCTTTGGAACCAACCTCCAAAAACCATCTAGTTTTTTTAGTTCTCCGTTTTTTGTTTAAGCCAAGTTTTTTATTTAAAAATATTTTTTTAATTAATTTAATAAATTTAAGTTAACTTATGATTACAATGAGTTTTTACATTACAAGAGTTAAATGCGGCATTGGAGAATCTTTTTTTTAACATGACGAGGAACTTCTTGGGCCGAAGGATGCTTTAACTGAATCTTCAACCACCGAGGGACGACTATTTTATCACGAATTGTCGGAGCACGATAATGCTGTTAACGCGTGGTTACCACTATTGTTATGACAGAAGAACTTTATAAAATATGTCTTTAGGTATATGATAGTAGGTACCTCGCAGGCGAAATTAAATCGTAAATAACCAATTAATCAATAGGCCCAAGTTAAAGACAAATTGCATGTGAATTTTGGTTGGTAGTGACCTTGTAAGAAGTCGGGATCTCTAAGTTTATTTCCGTTCCGATACCTCCTGGTTACGATCTCGCACTCCTTACAATTACGAAGTACTTACAAACAAAGTTTGCAAAGATCATGATTTGTAGTAAATAGCTTTGGTCTGTATAACATTTAAAACTAATAAATTAAGACTTCTTCGTCCTTGCGCTTAAGCTCTCTGACCATAAAATCCAAATTTTACGGCCGATAGTAAGTGGTCGTTACATAACGAAGAGTTAGTTATTTTATGATACCTAGAAGAAGCTTGAGACCAGTAGTCGAAGAAAATTGCCATGATTGATTAAACTCTACGATGTTTTATTTATCTTAATAAATTTTAATCAATTAATAGATATTCTGTATTCTTGCACTTATATGCACTTACTGATAATAATTACCAAATTTATTTAATTGATTATTAGTGAAAAGGTTTGCCAGATCGAACTTTTATATACTAGAGATCTCTTCAGCTAACTAAAAAGAGATAGAGACTAAGAAAGTTGAAAATGAAACGAAATATTGGTACCAACAAAATAAACGGGTGAAGCGAAATACAAGTATTGGATGCTTGGCTATCCACAACCGTGCGTTTTCACGCAATTTCCTACCGCAGAGCACAAGACTGTGGAACCAACTTTCGCCAGCGGTGTTCCCGAACCGATACAACCTGGACATCTTCAAAAAAGGGCGTATTCCTTCCTTAAAGGCCGGCAACGCATTTGCGATGCCTCTGGTGTTGCAAGTGTCCATGAGCGGCGGTGATCACTTACCATCAGGTGAACCGTGTGCTAGTTTGTCCCCTTTTCCATAAAAAAACCAAGAGATATTCTCAAACAATACACATGTTCAATCCATTTTGAAATCTAAAGTTCTTCAAAAGAGGGATGGAATGGAGCCCATGCAAGCGAAGTACTAAAAATACTTGTTCTATTTTAAATTTATGTAAGCTATTTCGAATTCGGAAATTTTAATAAAGGCATTACCTAAGTTTTCAGATATTCTAAAATGCGATTTTACAATTATTTGAAAATTAATTTGGTAAATATTGCAAAAATTTCCAATGATGGAAAATTAAAACTCATATTTGGAGCAGTGATATTTAAATTTATAAATAAATTTATACTTTACTGCTAGCCGAGGCGCGGCACTGTCATTTATGCAATAAGCTTCATAAAAGTTACAAACGCCGAACTAGTATAATTGTAAAAGTAAATAAAGATTTTACAAGTACAAAAAGACCGCAAAAACCACTGGAGTTCCGTGAACTTTATGAATTACTCACCAACGGAGCCAATTAACCTTATAGGCGATGATTAGATCTAGTAAATATTACGCAGACCGATGTCATAAGAACTAGTCCGTTCAATATTTGTTAATACGCCTGTCGTTGTCTGCACAGCATCTGAATCACTTGCGGTTGAATATCCCATTTCTTGCGCGGTGATTAATCACGGAGAACTCGCGACCATCATATTATAATTTAATACGGCGCTATGTGCTTACTCTGCTAAAGGTTAAGTTTGTTAGCTTTATATAAGCCCAAATATGTCCGAAATATATGAGAAGTACCTATATTAGGTTCATAGAGTCATACCTTTCTTCAAGGATTACCTTCTTTCCACTTGCCACAATTTTTACGTACATTTATTTTATATCATTTCATCTACTCTTTTCACAATACTCATCGTGTGAGCGATTTCTTGTAATAATTATAAATTTTTCTTTAATTTGTTTCGATTTGATCCATAAGGGTTACCTAGGTCTTCGCTGTACCGCATCTCCACTTCCGATTCATGTCCTTACTTGCACAACAAAGCAGTATGAAAACATAAATATTATTACACATTTACCATAATTTTGATAAATAATAGGTACTTAAAATTTCATGTTATGTATTTAAGTACTTAATATAATGTGCGGTTTAAAATTTTAGATCTATTTGCAACAAGTTTTTATAATGATATTTCAGTTATTATGACGTTTTGACCGTTGTTTCTATCAAAACATTATTGAAAATGGTTCTGAAGAGGCTACACGACGGAATTATGTCGATAAAGATATCATCAAAATTACACAGAGATATTGCAAGGGAAATCATAGACTCAATATAAATTTTCATTCACAATAGTCCCTATTGATAAAGAAAGCACCTAAACTGAAACAGAGGAGTAAGTATCGTAAAATACACTAAACTCAATCTATGTGTGATGTTAAGCTAAAAATAGGCAATGAGTGTGATGGATGAGTAAGCGAGTGACTCATATTCATTGATTAATCTGGGTATCAGGAAAATTAAACGTAATTGGTTACATTATATGACATCTTAAAATAAAATTACCTACGTGATTAAAATTAAAGACTTTCAAGGATGTGGTGGTGGAACGATATTACTTACCTTAAACATATAATTTATATCCGACCTTATTTAAGATTAGTAAGGTTTCCAGAGTTATAAAGAGTGGGTCAGTGTTTGATGTGTGTGTCACATCACACCGCAGTTTTGCAGGCCTTCATTAGCTTCAGTAATGGCATACCATCAAACTCGTACACGAACTAATTCCAAGACCCTCATAAAATGGTGGCCCAAATATTGTGAAATTTCTCTAAGGATGATATGCCTGTTGCATCCCACTTTTAAAAAGGATGAAGATAGGTGTAATGTCTTCATAATTGTGACATCTCTCTTTGTTTGCCTTCTTTATCTCGTCCCAAACTATAGCATAGTACATATAATAAAAATACTATTAAAGTACTTCTATGTAATCTAAATGGTTTACCACAACACGTTACAAGCGATGTAATGACATCACGTGACGTTGGAATATTGGTAGGTACCTACTCTATAAATAGATGCGCAGGCGTCAGATAATTACCGCCGGCAATGACTGTGTCAACAAACCAGAGAGCGGAGACGTCAGTGCACTCACCTGCGCATGCGTAAAGGCCATAGCGCATACCCCGTACCTCCTGTAGGCTCAACGGATTTATTACCTTATTATAACATTGATTGTGAAAAAAAATCTTCTCCAAAAGGTTGAAACAGAAATAACCAGACAACGTTTTACATTTAATTACATTAACTGTATTAAAATATAAAACGTTGCTTGGTTACTTGGTTACACAGAAATTATACGTATATGTTGTCCTAGGTGAGTGATAGTAGGCGGTCGCGATTTGATGTGATGCGTAGCTAATAGTTTTTTATGACAACGAAATGTAATACTAAGTGAACATAAACGACTGTCAACTATGAAGTACGAATATTGAAGTTTCGGTCATTTCGTTACCAGCAGTGTCAACTTTAGGAGCGGACCATCTTACTTATCGTCATTGCCTGACCGATTATCTCCGACCTATTTGTGTAGACAAAGCCACGCCATGTTTGTATGACAAACTACGAACTAAGCCGAATTTATTATTTTCATAGTTCGTAATTGTTCGGGAATTCGGTGGAATATCGGTTTGACCAGAATATTTTTATGTACATAATTATCCAGGTACTTTTTGATATTTTAGCTTAATGTCTCTTTGCGGGGCTTTATAGGAGAATATCTAGGGTGAGACAATACTTTAGAACTTAATTTGACCGCCCTGGGGGAACAATCCCCACCATAAAAAAGATAATTAATCAATAACAGTTATCTAGTGTCCATTCTCAGTGTTGTGCAATTCCACTACATAGAGTACTTGGAGTAAAATATCGAGAGTCACAATGTCTGGACTGTATAAATAAAGTACCTGATGTCAAGTTACGCAAACGATACTGACATCGTGGAGGGTCCAAATTCCCATAATGCGTCGAATACGTCCTCTACATCACTACCCCACAATAGCATAGGTGCATGAGCTGATATCAGTAACGAAATGTCACCTAGTACTACTTTTTACAATTTTGTAAAAATTAACCTACATTTAACATATATTTAAAGTTGGAACACAAAGCTCGAGATTTTTAAAAAGTATTGGCGACCCAGCTTGAACCTATGCAGTTGCTTTCGTAATTGAAACCAGAGGGTTCACCACGCTAAGAAGCTTAATTATGTAAAACATGTAGTTACTATAGCCTTCTATTACGTAAATATTACAAATCGGACTGCTACATAGAAAGTTCATATTTGCGTACAAGGTAAACGACCTCTTAAAAACCCATCAAGAGATCAATGTACGATCAAGACGACACACACAGAAAATTATGCAAGAAAATAGCCGTTGTAGTACGAGAACCTCATAACATAAAAATCTGCCTTTTTAGACTTCATTGACTTCATTGATAAGTAATATCAGTGTACCTGAGGCCACCAAATATAAAAACGGCGAAGGAAGCGGTCAGTGCCAGTACCGATATATCATGTGATTTTTTCTATTCATGAGACAAGTGGCACAAATATAAAACACCAAAATGGCGTTGAGTGACAGGCCCCTCCGAGGGTAGTATGAAAAATGCAACTAACAGACAGACATAATATGACTGCGTGCCACACGCGCGATATAAACTATCAGACATATTTATGTCTGCCTGCCACTTAAGGGGTTAATCAATTTAGTTAGGAGTGTATTATAGATTTGATAAAAATATCTAGTATAATTAAATTATTTTTGTGTTTCTAACTTTACATAAAACATGTTTAGTAGACAATATAGTAGACTATCAGAATAAACAATATTCCTTTTTCTTTTATAGACATAAATTCTTAAATTAGAAATTAACATAAATAAATTTAGATTTAAACATAAATTTATAAACTTAGTGTACTACATGAATATTAGGATGATTGTACTGTTTATTTTTATCATAACATTAACTATTTCTTTACTAAATTAACGAAATTTCTATTAAAATTTAACAAAATAACCTATGGCTACACTGTATTTTGCTATTAGTTCCTCACTGCATTGTACTGTACAGTCACGAGTAATAATACATATACATTGTCACATTTTCTAAAATATCTTACCTTAAACCATTCTAGAAAGAAGTGTACGACAATTTGTTCTAAATTATCTAACCATTAAACTGTGTCAAAATTAGGTACACATTTATTCCACATCAATATAATCGAAACAAAATCAGAAATAACTTCACACTTCCAAAATAATATTTAACTATCCATGACAAAATCTATAATATGTATACAATTGTACACATGTAATAGAAACTGTCATGGATACATTAAAATGATATTGAAAGTGTATACCTACTTTTTCCCGTTTTTGTTACTTTACTCGTTATTTTAGTAGAATTCAGTGATGATTGAAAGGGAAAATTGTACAAGTGTAATAGAAACTGTCATGGATACATTAAAATGATATTGGAAGTGTATACCTACTTTTTCCCGTTTTTGTTACTTTACGCGTTATTTTAGTAGAATTCAGTGATGATTGAAAGGGAAAATTATACACGTGTAATAGAAACTGTCATGGATACATTAAAATGATATTGGAAGTGTATACCTACCTACTTTTTCCCGTTTTTGTTACTTTACTCGTTATTTTAGTAGAATTCAGTGATGATTAAAAGCAAAAATTGTGCACGTGTAATAGAAACTGTCGTGTATACATTAAAATGATATTGGAAGTGTATACCTACTTATTCTCATTTTTTTAAAAGCTTTTATTTAACGTGCAATGTTTGTTACTTGTATGTACGTTTGGGTGAAATCTTGCAACTGATTTTTAAAGCAGTTATCCTCAATCGATTGTGACGAAATTTTGCATACAAGTTAGGTTTGTATGACAATGCATGCTTAGCTAAGTGGTGTCATTCTAAATCCAATATGGCGGACGGCCTAAGATGGTGGACTACTTATTTTTTAATCACTGCCACAATATGGGTATCAAATGAAAAGATTTGCTGAATAGAATACGAATACAGTAACTAAAAATTAAAGAATAAATTTCTTAAAAAAAAAAAATATTAGGAGAGTACATACCTACTACCTAACTATCACTTATCCTTATCCGGGCTACTGCAATATTTCCGTAGGAATCTAACAGCACAGTAGCTTTATGGTGGTATACGGAAATAAGTATAAGAAGTCGAAGGGCGAGCTGTTATGCGACGCATTGCCACTCGCTGATGGCTACCTACCCTCTTTACGGAATTATTTTATTTTTGCGTTTACAAACGCGTAAATATAATACTAGAAAAATGCACTGAAAAAAATTGACTTGCCTCAGGCGGGACTCGAACCCGCACCTTCCACAATCCGGGTGGACGCGTTGACCAATTTCGCCACCGAGGCACTGCTTTTCGCTGTCGAAATTTGTCAGTGCTTGGTGCTTATGTTTTTATGGTAAACATCGTTTCATCAAATCTTTGAAATTTGCACTTCCAAGACCCGAAGGAAATATTTTTGCAAATATTTGACGCCCAGCTAAGATGAAACTACCTTACATTATGGAATAATTTTATTTTTGCGTTTACAAACGCGTAAATATAATACTAGAAAAATGCACTGAAAAAAATCGACTTGCCTCAGGCGGGACTCGAACCCGCACCTTCCACAATCCGGGTGGACGCGTTGACCACCCGGATTGTGGAAGGTGCGGGTTCGAGTCCCGCCTGAGGAAAGTCGATTTTTTTCAGTGCATTTTTCTAGTACCCTCTTTACTTCAAATATTAACTTTTTTCTTTTGTAACATATCCTAATGACGAAATTAATAGAAAACTCTAGAAATAAGTATTTCTATTTATTTGTTTTGATTAAAAGTAATTAATAATATTTAATAGTAATTGTTTACATATTTTCGAAATTGTACTGTGTACATATTTTTGATTTGCTTGGTGGGTACATAATTATGTAACTAAAAGTTAATATTACTTTTTGATTACCTGTTGTTTACAATAATTTTATAAAAATGTGTAGTTTATTTTGATACACTTTAGCGTTTACATAATTATTGGCTAAAGTTTAGCATACTTATTTTTGCGATTTAATTTAGCTACATGAATATGAACTTTAAAGATGTTTCTATGTTATTACTCATGACTGTACGACTGTATTATTTAATATTATAGCAAAATTAAAATTATGTTAGCGTAAGTCGTGGAATTCTATTATTGGCTTCAGTCTTATAATGTAAACATGGCTCCCTACTTCAATTTGGTTTGGTTATAATCATTGGTCTGAGAGTTTGGTGCAGATCTTGACACTGATTTTGTCACGCAACACAGTTTATACCCCACCGAAGTGCAGTATGTAGCTATGTATTATTATTATGCATGTATAAATATAGAACAAGCTGTTGAGTTCCCAAATAAAATAAAATAAAAATAAAATAAAAAATAAAAATAAAAATGTTTAAGCCTATTTTTGTGAGCTGAATTGACTACTTCAAACGTGGTAAATTTTGTTCTCCCTATTACGCAAAGGCAAAGTCCAACAGCAGGCGTCTTTCGACTGAAATTTTCAGAATGATGACGAAAGGAATCTAGCTCATACAGACATGTCTTCAGTAGTATTCTTCTTTCCTAAAGTTCACATTAAAATATGGGTGTCACACATTTTAATGCACGTAGTGCTTGGCTAGTTTTTACCCGATTAAGCGAAGTCAATAGGAAGGGTTATTAAGGCAGTCTATGTATGTATGTTCCTCTTCGAAATACGTATGTATGTTCCTCCGTAGCGCCTAACTATTCATCCGAAATACATTTAAGAAGTTCGAATGTCATATTTTTTAAATCAGAAACCTTCATGGTTTTTACTGTCAACCCATTTATGATGGGAAATCGTTAATCAGTTTCTTTTTAGTTCAAGTCTAGAGTTAATCTTTCGTGACGATATTAACCGACTTATCGCAAAAAACGGTGATGCGCGTACCATTACAATTAGTGTCGCGAAACTTCAAGCGGTAAATTCATAATGTAAACGATTTAATAACTTACATAATCATCACATCACAACAGCCTTTATAATTCGACCCACTGCTGGGACACAAGGCCTCTCCTTGCTATCGAAGGAGGTTTAGGCAGTAGTCCACCACGCTTGCCCAATACGGATTGGTGGACGGAGTATAAGGTGATCAATACCCCTTTGCTGATCCATTATTCGCCTTCTACGACACCCATTGGAGGATATGGGGTGATGCTATTCTACTCTGCCGGCATCACGCGGAACTTACATAATATCAAATCATAAACTTACATTTATAGAGGAGTAGATGATAAATGTGAGTTTCCATATTTCGGAGATAATAATATTATCTATATAAGTTTATGATTTGATTTTATTTATTCAACAACTCAATGCTCTGCTGGTATGTTGATATTTGTGCTGTGTTGTGTTTCTGTTGGTCAGTAAGGTCGCCAGAGCTCCACGGTGTGGGTAAAGGATTTTAGGGTTGTCAGCGCGCTAGTGTCACGTCAGTGTTGCGATCGTCTATAGGCTACGCTGGCTGCTTACCACCAGTCAGTCTGTATGTCTGTCCGCCAACCAAATAAAATAAAATTATTATTTTAGAGTTAAGCACAACTCTGTTTATTATAAAGAATAACTACAGGGACGCAATTCTCGTTTCTTTCGAAATAATCTCGACTTAAAGTTTACTTTTCGAATCGTTTTTCGACCATAGAATCACGTAAATCGAGATTAGTTTTCGAATGTCCTATTCTCACCAATAATCGAATTACTTCGAGATTTTTGTGTGAAATGTTGCCATTGCTAGAACATAATCACGTTACGGTGCGTTCTATTCCTTCATTCGGTTTTAAAACGGTTGCAACAAAATACTTCTTACAACATGTTCTGAAAGTTATTATATCAATTTCACAGGTTTTAAAGATTAATTGTATAGAAAAATGCACTAAAAAAATCGACTTGCCTCAGGCGGGACCCGAACCCGCACCTTCCACAATCCGGGTGGACGCGTTGACCAATTTCGCCACCGAGGCACTGCTTTTCGCTGTCGAAATTTGTCAGTGCTTGGTGCTTATGTTTTTATGGTAAACATCGTTTCATCAAATCTTTGAAATTTGCACTTCCAAGACCCGAACGAAATATTTTTGCAAATATTTGACGCCCAGCTAAGATGAAACTACCTTCCATTATGGAATAATTTTATTTTTGCGTTTACAAACGCGTAAATATAATACTAGAAAAGTGCAAATTATTCCATTAATTGTATATTTTATAGTAATTAGTACGTATAGGAAAAATATCATAAATCATCGAATAAACTAAACATTTCAATAAAATCTTAAAATAACTGTGTAAATGGTAGGTTATGTACTGCTTGCAGCGTTTTGACTTAGATTACAGATAATAAATATTGTGGTTTGAATTCAAAACGTCTCGACCGCTACTAACCATTCGAAGAAATTCGAGTTGGTTTTCATCGAGTTACGAGTCGAATCGAACAGATAAACCTCGAATTCGAGCCTGTTTCGAAGGTATGAGAATTGCTGCCCACTGCCAAGGTATGACGTAGATTAAATCACCACGAGGTTTCCCAACCAAGACTCACGCAAGCTTTTCCTCTCGTGCGCGTCATATGAAATGTTACATAATTACGTGACCACATCATCTCTTGAACTATAGCCGACATGATAATATGAACTATAGGCGGAAAAGGCTAGGTGTATAAACTTGTTAAGGTTGATCATGGTTGCAAATAACATTCACCTTACCACATGTTGTTGATTAGTTTGTACCAAAACGCTAACAAAGTCTATACTTACCTAGCAATGTACCGCGTGCTTGACGACATAGAGGATAGTGGCGTAATGCTTGCATAATTATTCCAGTAGCTATGCTAACACTGATTAATCAATCGAAACTCAATTTGGAACTAAGTGTCACTTAACCTATGCAATTTTGGTTTAAATAGGTACGCCAAGTGTAAGGCCTAGACAATTCGAAAACTTAGGATTGTCCAAGGATTGTCCGATAATAATTCACTTTTCGTTGATGTAAAGTCGTAGAGAATTAATTATGACGAATATGTTGATATTCAACTAAGATAACAAATATTTACTTATTTATGCATTCTCTGGTAGCATGTTGTCGAAAATAACTGTTTTAGAAAGGGGAGTAATGTCTACGAGATGCGCACGCGCCGCTACGGAAAGCCCAAGCGGGTATTACGTTAATCTGCTTTACGAAGGAAAACCACGTGCTTGCTACTGTAATTGCTATAAAGCTTTTTATCTGGCTATGACTCGCAATGCCTATTACCTTTTGTGGAGGCTGCTTGCTACGTATGTAGAGACTTCGTGACGTCAACGTGATGTAATTATAGTTTAAAGAAGAATTGGTATATCCCGTTTTAGCTTTTTATTACCTATTACACTATAATGATCAAACGAGTAAGTTTCCGATGACAGTTAATATTTGAGTTAACGCATTTTTTTGTGTTACTATCAATTATCTCACACAAATTGGTCATTATTTTTGAATGTGTGCTTTGATACTAAGTAATGATTAAATACACACGGTAAATACCTAACAATGTATGTATATACTAGCGGCACCCGTCAATTTTATTTTTTAAACATTTTGAGATAAACGTAGAGTAAGTTGTATTATATATTTTTTATAATTCGAAAGTTGTGTATGTTTGTAACGAATAAGCTTAAAAACTGCTACATTAATTTTGATAAAATTTGATACAAATACCTATTAATTAGATGTTGGTAAAGGCCACTTGAACGCTATAGAAGTTGCAGTACTTAGCGGTACCTAGCTTGAAGTAGAGTTCTTATTGTTTTATAAATACAAGCGTGAAAGAGCATAGCAAGCATAAAAAGCGGATGAAGGATTTCACATACCAATATAACCTATTTTCATAAACAGAATTCACAAACAATTTGATTTTCAAACTTATTAAAAGCAGAGCATTTCCTAAAATCAACAGGCCGACAGAATGGTTTTTTAAAGATAGAATTGGGAGAGAGAAATAATAATACTGGTCACTTAATTATGTCTTGTAAAACGAAAGTTCCTTACACTTGCATCTGTCTCTTATTAAGTCTCTCCCTTAGATTATAAATAAATAAAAATTTACACTCATGATAGGATGTTGGGTAGAGCCTTAGGTAACATTTCATTAAACATAAAGCCACATCTGGCATTATGGGCCATGCTGTACCCCAAAATAGTGACAGGTTGCCAGCCTATCGCCTAAGTAACAGGGATATCAAACATCAAAAAATGAACCTTCAATGGACAATCCAACAAAAGCTAACAACAACTAGACAAATGTTACCCTCTAAATTACTCACAGTAAGGGGATAAAAATACTGAAAAATACCTATATTTTTCATATATAGGTAATATTTTTATCAACGACCCAAAGCTATCACAGTGGACTAGGGTTGCCAACCCTCCCGGATTGCCCGGGAGACTCCGGTAATAATGGTTAACCTCCCGACCTCGAGCCTCCCGGAGAGCAATAATTTCTCCGGTTTTTCTAAAAATTAATTGCATCCGTCCGACAGTGGACCATAGGTATTCCCATGCAATTTATCCAAAAGACTATGACTTTTTTAGAAAAATGTCTTAAGATTAAATAAAATAAGTTGTCAGCACAAAAAAACGTTTTTTTCATTGCAGCTATTTCGAAGCGCGTTCACGATCTTCTGTTGGCAAGTAGTTTTGTCTGCTCACGGTGGGGAATACCTACATAGATGTTAACTGTACAATTAAGTAAATTGGGTAGTCATTGAGACTGTTTGCTACTTTAGTAGCAATAATTGTGGTTTACCACAATTATTTAATTTGAGTGTAGAAAAAAGTTCAAGAAAGCCCCTGTTCCAACTTAACACAGGTTGACTTGATTAAACATACTTACAAGATATTATGTCACTTGTGGTATAAGTACTTACATAATATAAGGACGTGTGTTTTTTTTTGTTCTTGCAACTATGTCTTGAAAAATATTTGCAGTGTGTGAACATTCATGTTTTATCTAGGTATGACATGAAATAATACAATAGGTAGTTATACATATTTAGTATTTCAGTGACCACAAACGCTGATATGCTAAAAAGATAATGTGAAACTCAAAATTCACGTCAGGGAAATGCAAATTTCCGCTAGGTATATGACTCGTATGATAAATAAACACCCTTATCGAAGAAGGATTTAACATTTGCAATAATCTACATAGTCAAACGTTTTATATACCTACATGCTTTTAAATTTTCAGTTAATTTTTTTTTCTTTACTCTAGACATGTTTATATAATAGAATTTATATCACGACGATACAAACATGTTTGCCAACATAGCCCAAAATTTTTTAATCAATAGCCGTGTGATGCCAGCTGAGTAGAATAGCATCACCCCATATCCTCCAATGGCTGTTGTAGAAGGCGACTAATGGATCAGCAAAGGAGTATTGATCACCTTATACTCCGTCCATCAATCCGCATTGGGCAAGCGTGGTGGACTACTGCCTAAAACTCCTTTGATGACAAGGAAAGGCCTAGTGTCCCAGCAGTTGGTCGAATTATAAGGGCTGTTATGATGATGATGATGACTCTGAAATAGATGAACTTTCTGTTTTTTTAGTCAGGAATTTTAAGAATCGTTCCATCCCTGGAATATGGTATGAAAAAAATCGCATTTTTGACCTGACCTGCCACAAGTCCGATTGTGTTCAGTTTATAATAGGGTGATATCAACATAAACTTCTGTCTCTAATTAAATTAAGCAAGAAGGTTTTTTATCGCATTAAAAAATGGAATAATGAAAAAAGCGTATACCTTGACATTTTATCTAGTTTTAAAAGAGTGAATAAAAACTGCGGAAAAAATATCACAAATCTTAATTAAGTAATTATTTCCGTCTGATGTGGTACTGGGAACATCTTGAAAAACCAAACGTCTCTGCTTGAAAAATAAATATAAAAAATCGTGGTTTGAATTTTAGTGGTTAATCGTATTTGATCTCTATACATACTTGGTTGATCGAGTGTTTCCTTGTACGATAAAATTAAAATAACCTAAGGCAAATATAAACTGTAAATGTTAAATCTATTTTCAGGTTGAATAAAATAATATTTAACATTGATGCGTTATGCATGAAACTTTTGTAGTTTTGTAACCAGGGCTTCAATTTTAGTTTTAAAAATAATGGCATTCATATTTTATTAACTCTCATACATAACTGGGAATTGAACATGGTCAAAATCTCTGCAAGTTTTTTCGTTGTTATAGTTGAAACAAAAAAAAACAGGAATACAATTTTAATGGAATCTTGTTTAAATAATTGAAAGAAAAACTCAAAAATAGGAATTATATTATTTAGGTAAATGTTCAAAATGGTAGCCATTTTCCTGGTTGCAAAGATTCATTCTCCTGGATAATTAATGCAATATTGCGTTTCGTATTTTTGTGGGGTGCATCACTGTTAAGATGTTTTCTAAGACTGTTGTTAAATCATCTACAGTTCGTAATTTGATTTGTAAATTTCATCTTTGACATTTGTAATGCATAATAGCGATGCAGATAAGATATACATACGTGGTTTCCTCAGCTAAATGATTCATATTGATGAAATAATGACATTTTGCAATTTTTTTAAATTGTTTTAATTTCAATCTTAAGTTCAGTCTACTTCTTCACTTTGGTCCTTATACAACGAATTAGGAATAATCCTTGTCTCACTCACAGGATCAGCTATAAAAACAAACACAACATGTGATTACTCACTGAATTTTGAACCAGGTTCGATTCCCGGTTATGTAGGTATGAAAGTTTAAAAAAATTTGAATGCTATTATTATTAAATATAAAGTTGACGCCGTAGTTCCTAAGAACCGATTTCGCTATCTCTAATAGTTTCTGTCTTCTCCCTACTGACTAATTGGATTGGATTGATATAACTTTATTTTTGTAATATAATATAATTTCGTATATTATACTTATAGTTATTTAGTATGGTAATTCATAACATAGTCTGGAGCGATTAGAGTTCAAAGTCTTTATTGATATCATCTGTAAATACCTGAAACTTCTTACAATTAGCATTGTACCATAAAATTGACTATAGCGGAAGAAATTGATCGGAAGAAATGTACACAATGACGTCTGTACCGGATTGAAAAAATTAGCATAACATTTTGACAGCCGGCTTCTATGCGGGTTATCTGTTACCTCCGATGATTGCCACATAGTATACATACTTATCGGAATATTAATGAAGACTATTCGCCTATTATATGATTAAGTCACCTCTGCAACACATACACTACATATATACCAAAAATGTTGTGGACTACATACGGGTGAAGACCAATTTCATCCTAAGGGTTGAACGTTTGGAGTCCCGTCACCGAGTTAACTTTAACTCGTTTGTGGTGAGCGTGCCGACAGAACGACTGCAGACGTTCCTCAAGGAAGATTTCTGGCCGTGAAAGGTGTTGTCTTTCGGCGCTTTAGAGGACGACTACCGGACACTGCGCCGTTACGTCATGAGACGCAGAAGATAGTGCCTAGTGTTAATTAGATAATTATAATATTTATATGTATGTTAGTCTATAAGGTATATGTAATATGGGCCTAATGTTTTATATTTTACACATTTTGTTGCCTGAAATAAAGAATTATTATTGAAGTAAAACTTCTTTAGGCGCGACTAGGGGGTAACTCAGATTTTTCTAACGGAAGTAACGCTCAGTATTCTATAGTCTGTGTAGTTTCCGCTATTTAAAAATAGTAATTTCGATTGGTCGTAAGTATCTGTCATATTTTTTTTTTCAGTTAAAATTTAATAATTTCAGTGATCTACGTCAAAGAAGTTTTACTTCAATCGCGCGTAAAGGTTACACGCACACAATTTTTTTATTATTATTATATACATTTAATCGCGCAATATACTTAAAAATGGGTGCAAAGATTTTTCCTCATGTAGGTATTTATATTTTCCGATGGGGATATAAACTCCAATGTGAAGGAGAAATTGTAATATATAAGATATTACTTATTTAATTAAAATTTATTTATCATAATTTTCCTACCCTGCTCCCAATTATTTGGGGTCGGTGCAGTATGCCTTGCTTGATATCGACAATACTACTTAAGGATTTAGCATTACATTTATATTTATTTATATTACGATGTAATTCTTAATGCTGTCATAACAAGACTGATAAATTGATATTACATATTATTTTTGCGGTATAGAAGTTGTTCCTTAACTTTTTGTGTGATAAATGTTAATTTTAATTAAGTATTAAGAGCCAATGTTGTAAACGATTTGTTCGTTGCTGCCAACCTCCGACCGCAAGACAATTAAAGCAACCACAAATACAGTTTCTAAACCGTTTCTCAATAACTAATAGATGAAATCAACTTTTGCTTTTTTATAATTCATTTTAGAGTGGCATAACTGATAAATTATATATATACTCATTACTTAAAATCCACTTTCTATATTAATTGCATAAATACTGTCATACTCATAAACCTTAAAGTTAAGCAGAGTGTTGGGTAATGGCTTTTTAAAATTTTATTTATTAGGTTTACCAACAGCTATTGCATCAGTACTTACTAACTAGTACTTTATAAAACAGCTGATTATAGCGATTTAATGAATAAATTAGGTAAATTAAAATATTAAAGTAATTATGCGACTGTAATACAACTAAACCCCCGACACATACCAATGTGTTTTCAAATTTTGAATTCATATGTACGTTTAATCGACGCTTTTATGGTGAAGGAAAACATCGTGAGGAAACCTGCTCACAACTATGAAGAAATTCTTAGGTTGTGTGTGAAGTCGACCAATCCGCACTTGGCCTAAGGCCCTAGGCCCGTGGTTGACTAAGGCCTAATCGCCCCTAACGTGGGGTAGGCTCGAGCCCCTCGGTGGGGACATTACATGAGCTGTTGATGATGATGAATACAACTAAAAACTGCACCTTAATGTTTAATTGATTTCAAAAAGGAGTTAAGCTATCTGCATAAACATCCACATGTAATGTAATGTGACCACAACATGTAATGTTTGGTGAAAAATAAATTCACATTAGTCGACTGTGTGGGGCATGTAGTGCTCTAAAATAATGGCAGGCAGCCGGCTTATCGCCTACGTAAAAAGGGTCATCGAACCCAAAAAGTAACCTTCAATGAAAAAATCACACAAAAACCGACAACGTGCCAGTCAGGGTAGTTATATCAATCATCATAATTGTCGTAGAAAAGATTCAATTATTCTATATTTTTTTACATTTATAAAAAGATCCAGTGAATTCCTTAATCTGAGGATGTTTAGCGTATACTAAATTAGAGTATACTGGTTCGTTCTCCTTAGGAACTGTCATCTCAATAGAGATGATGACGGGTAAAAACTATAATTCTACAAGTTCGTCAGATAGATTATCAAAAAACATTACACGCACGTATTTAAAAAGATAAATTATAGAGCATCTAAGTTCATGCGTGGGGGCTTTTCAACGCACTGTATCGTCGTCATGATTTGTTTACGTGAAAGAAAAAATAGGTGTCCAATATTTTTTATGTTCTTTTTGCCGGACTAAATAATTTTTTTAGTGATATTCCCTGTTAGTATGCTTGGGACGATCACTGAAAAAAGTCACTGTCATAATTTTTAAAACAAAACACATAAACATCTGTTCGTGGACATGTATATACAACGTTAAAATTAATTAGCTATTGCCTCTATTAGCATTATTTTTTGAATGTTACGACGATACCTATTACAGAAGACCGTAAAGATGACTTTACTTGTAATAATAAAGTAAAAAAATGTAGCTGTCAGAAAAACCAAGTAGACTTTCTAAAGGACAAGTTATGTTTCGTTACCATAAATTTTCGTAACTAATTTAACAAAACGCAAATTAATTCTATCGATGTTCATCTACCTCGTGAGCAATGACAAAACGCAACTTTAACGGTTGTCATGCATTCACTCCTGATTTTCTGCGCGTGAGACGAGGGTAGAACACAATTCGATCGCCACCGTAGTGGGCGCATACGTGTCTCGCTTACTTTTTTATTGCCAAATAATTGCTCAAGAAACTGTCTGTGCAAGTGTAGTCCTAACCAGCTGGTGAAGGAGAAGAAGCTAAAGTGGAAGATAGCGCGAGCAGTGGCAGATTAAGGTACGTGAGTGCATTATATTTGTCGTTGTCTCATTACAAGTTGAACATCGTTTTCTTCTATCGTGGACTTCAGAGAAGTCTGTCCCAAAGGTAGCAGGAAGCCACCATCACAAACAAACAACCGGGTGCGTTTGCTACAAGTTATATTATTCTAAATTAAAATCCATATTATTTCTTATTAAAAATTACCAAAAAATCTGCTATTATTATTTTCGTATAGTGTTTCGTGGTCTGCCTTGATATGAGTAAAATTTATTTATATTACTTACAAATAATGTTGGAATTACTTCGAATTACGAACATCGACAATCGACATATACGTAGTATAGAGGAAGTCCTTGTAATCGTCAAAAAATTCGACCTCGAGATTTTGACGGATTTACACGTTTTGAACTTCCGTGAGTCCAAAAATACCATTTTTGGAATTATGTCTGTGTGTGTGTGTCTGTATGTCTGTGTGTCTGTGCGTTAGCACGATAACTCGAGTATGCTTTAACTTATTGCAACCAAATTTAATATACATGTATGACATCAAAATATAGGGTTTCTATCAACTTTTGAGTCGTCGATCACGAAAGTTAAGCAACCAAATGTACGGTTGGTACTCGGATGGGTGACCAAAATTTTACATGCATGTATGACATCAAAATATAAGGTTTGTAACAACTTTTGAGTCGTTTCTGGTATACGAGAAAGTCAAGGGGAGACCACTCCCAATTTTTTTACTAATAACTGTTAAGGTTCTCTTAGATTTGGGCGAGGACTGTACATTGTACATAGAACCACGGATTTTTACGGATTAATTAGATATTACATTGTGTTATTTATTTATTTTTATTGGTACAGAAACAGACTACAGATTACATATATTCTAAATTATTGATCACAATACACAATTCGTGAACCTGAAGTCCAATTAATACTGTACACAGCATTAAAAAGACGATAATGATTGATTAAAATATATATATAATATATGTTTATATAAAGTAATTAAGATAAAGTGCTGTACAAACTATAACAATATATGAAAAATTAAAGCTAAATGGCTGGTTTATATTCTTTGGCTAAAACTCCTCTGAAATTGTTTAGATTATCGTGAAAAATGTTATTATTGACCGATTGCTGCAAAGTGTTACGAAACGTAAAAAAAATATAAAATCTAATTACACGCGAGCTAAATCCGTAAAAGTAATTTTATTTAAAATAACTGTTAGTTTATTTCACGAACTTCTTGCATATAATAATCTAATATTACTTTTTTTATGTTGTGTTAATTATCTTGGTTTTTATATTATTATTGTAAAATTATGCTAAATTAATTCAATTACATTATCCATCGCTCGTTCTCAGGATGTAATATTACCAATTACCTCGTGAATGTACCTACCTATATGAAACTACACAGATGTAAAAAAATAATTATGTACATTGTAAAACAGGTGAAATTCTATCTATTTGACGTAACAAGGTACGTTGCGCAACTTAGGAATGGCCCACCGAGTTGAGCTCGGCGATGACTCATAGGGAAATATTTTTCCAAGTACAATATCAGTTTCATTCAAGCGTGAAAAACTGTCTTAATTACCATAAGTGAGGTCGGTGGATTTCATATTTGACTTTTTATGTGTATGATACCTAATTAGAGGTTTAGCAAAAACATGTTAATAAATATGTGGTGTCTCAGTATTTAAAGAAATTAATTAAGGTCTATATATACATATACATACATCAAAAATCACGCTCACAACCCCAAAAGGGGTCGAACAGAGCACAAAAGTTACCAAACCCAAAAATTACCAATCCTAATGAATGCATGTTTAAAAAATATTTCGGCATCGGTATTTGGACCGCTGAGCTGGCTGGCAGACTTTTATTTCAAGTATTTTGACTTTCTCGTATACGTAGTGTAGTCTTGTAATCGTCAAAAAATTCGACCTCGAGATTTTGACGGATTTAAACGTTTTGGACCTCCCTGAGTCCAAAAATCCCGTTTTTGTAAATATGTCTGCGTGTGTGTCTGTGCGTTAGCACGATAACTCCAGTATGCTTTAACTTATTGCAACCAAATTTAACATGCATGTATTACATCAAAATATAAGGTTTCTATCAACTTTTGAGTCGTCAATCACGAAAGTTAAGCAACCAAGTGCGTGGTCTTTTTACTATCGTTTACTAAGTCGTCGTCGTCGTCGTCCCCCCCCCCCCTTCCAGTTTTCAAAAAAATATGGAAAGGTGAAAAGTGACCGTGACACCCTTTCAATAAATGGTTAGGCACCGAGGCTCTATGGGTCGCGAGCGGCTCTCCCCCATGCACCCCCGGGTAAAGACGAAGCCCTGGACCACGCTAATTTACCGAAAATCATTAGCTCTTTATTTTACCCTGCACAATATTTTATGATAATCTGTTAAATTAAATTTCTGTTATATTATTCCATTATCTAATAAATACTAAAAATCATAATGACTACGAATTCACATACAAATCAAAATATTTTACGTTAAATTAATTACTTATTTGCTTATGGTCTGGTGTGATTGATTGTAATGACTCGCCAGATTGTGGACTGTAGCTTTTGATTTGTCATGATATAATTTAATTTAATTGTGATATTATATTTTTAATTTATTTTTTATCTTCACCTGACATGAGAAATAATTTATTTGACATTGTTTTATAGTACTTTTTCGCTGCAATCATTTGGATCAGATATTAAGCTGTGAGTTTTTGGCGTGTGAACCATCTTTTCATTCTATGTATTAAAACGCGAAAGAGATATAATATGCATTTTATATAAAGAACCTTCTGTACTACCTAAGAGGTTAATTAAAGAATTTGACGTTTTGCAAGCCAAACAACTCTTATATCATACCAATAAAGTTCAATTTACGCTATCCACTTAAATGTTAAATTCGCGAATTGCATTCAATTAAGTGCATTGCGGTATCGAAAGAGCGCTAATTGGTTCATGGTGCAACAATCGCCAGACTATCACGCCACAGTCGCGCGATTCCGCGACCGCGACATACAATTACTCACATGGAACATTGTTAAGCCAGTTGATAAATACGACGTAACTCTGCATTTTATTAACAATTTAATCGTTCAAGTATACATACTTTCTACCGTGCAATTTATCACTGGTTATATAGTCTTGTAACAAATCTGGGATATTTTTTGATAAAAGATATAATAATTTTCTTCATTTAATTACAGGATGAATAACATTTATAATTAAACTTGAAAATCCGCTTTTAAGTAAGTTTTTAATATTAATTTTCAAATAATAAAAATAGTTAGGCTTCGTATAATCGCGCGCAAATGCATTACAAATCATAAAATCGTTATTATCTCGAAAAATATTAACATCATGAGTTTGCGGAACAAAATAAAAATCAATATTATTTAAAAAATATTTTTTAGTAAAAAAACCTGAAAAAAAATGTTCTTTCGCCGTTGTAAACCATGTCAAAACAAACGAGGAAGCTACCAAAAACCATAATAACGAATTTTTGATTTGTCGGTCTGAGAGACCAACGCGCGAGTACAATACTCGTAGCAAGGGAGGTCCACTTTTCAAAGCATGCATGGTATCACGTCCAATCCAACACGGTTAAGTAAAAGCATAGGCTATTAGGCAAAGGCCGAGCATAAAGACCTGAGCAAATCATGTTCTGTAAATTACTTAGGGGAAAGGCTTCTAATAATTCTGGCAACCAAGAGTATCTAGGGCATGTGATCGGGTGACCTACGGGGATCTTATGGCCAACCCGTTCACCCAGTGGCGGATTATCCTTAAGGCAAACTAGGCACGTGAATTCTCATCTGGATTTGGATATTCAACAGAAGTTTTATCAGAGCTATTTTCTTGAAATTTGACATCTCTTGCAATGACAACCTTATGCTCATGTGGTATCCACACACGATATCGTAAATACAGGTGAAAAAGTAGCTGTATCTAATTTTATTCTTATAAAATTAAGGTTGTTTTTAATGGCTTAGAAAGAATATTAAATAAATGGTGTAATCATGTGAAAAACATGACATGTCCTCTCTTAGCAAGACGCTTTTCGGTTTTAAAATCGCACGTTTGACGAATAAATAAATACACGTGATATCTTATTAGTTTTTTTTTCTCGTACCTAATTTCAGAAAGAGTCAAGTAATATTTTTTTATTATTTTTTCTCGAGTAGTTATAAGCAGGTCCACCCCCTTGTATCCACTTATCGTTGAATTTTGGGACACGTTGAATGTTACAATAAAAAAATATTGAATAAAGGCGTCGGCACTTTTTGCCTACTAATCGGCGCCTAGTACAATATTATTCATCAAACAAATCAGATTATTTAACAGAAGCGAATGTCAAATCTGTGAGTCACCATATTAAGATTCCAGTCAAATGTGAATTTCCATCTTTTGATAGTTTACTTATTTAATCATTAACTAGCGTGGGTGTGTAATTATTAACATTTTTTTTGTTGTAATCAAATATGTGAATTATATCATTAATAAGATTGGTTGAAGTAAGAAACTAAAGAAATCAGTTCCTTCGCAAAACTTGTTTTGAGTCCTCCTGACTCTATAAGAATGTATATTTACTAATAACACTTGTAATACACGTATAATAGAATATATTTTTAAATAACAAATTTTGATAAAAAATGTCTGCCGTTATTTTGATCGATTCAAATAGCACAGATTATGCGACTAACTAGTTTTCTGTACAGATAAAATAAACCATTTTTTGACGAAAGATATTTTTTTTTTTGATATTTGTTACTCAATATAATGAAAATTATGAGTAACAACTACGTAGACGAATATGTAACATACGTAATACTTATTTACCTAAACGCAGCAGCGTATACAAATATTGTATAATACGCAAACAAATATTGAATTAGTGTATCCAAGAAATGTTTTAAAGAAATTATAGGAGGACGATGGCACCGTGTAGCCTGTGTAGCGTTCTTAGTGACGATGACGTACTCGGATGGGTGACCGAAATTTTTTCAAATCGATTTTCCTCCGTGCTAGCAAAAGATAGCAGTTGTCCCCAAGGAGGGTTGGTGTCAGGCACACACACGTAAAAATGTAATGCCAAATCCTTAAGCAGTATTGTCGATATCAAGACATTCTGCACCGACCACAAATAAACTGGGAGCAGGGTAGGAAAATGAATGAAAATTATGTTTTAAAGAAACAATAAGGCCCATAAATTAAACCTATTTTGTATTTATTAAATGAGTTATTTAACCATGACTTCTTTTTTAATTTTATGTAGATAGATACTAAATTACATATTGGTAAGATTAAATTTTTATTTATTTCCAATTCGATTTTGAAGATTCAATTTCAATTACAGATGCCCATTACAGTTTCACCGGGGATTTTTAAGAAGACGAAGACCTTGGTAGGTTCCTTGAGGTGGGTGGGTCTAGCCTGTAGGCCAAACCTCTCGTAAAAGGTTTCTAGTTGACAAGTACTTCCCGACGGAGACTCACTTTCGTCTTGTCTCTGTGGGGTTCGAGTCGAAAGAGAGTGGCAAATCTGAGGAATTGGGAATGAGAATACGGGCTCGAATCTCCGACTATGTATGCCATGACGTGGAGGGAGTGGGGATGTCGGCACTTGGAATAGCGATAGCGCGACTAGTATAAACCGGAAAATCCTGCTAATATATAAGTTTGTATGGATGGATCTCTAGATGGTATGAATATATGTTATGATAGGTATGAATGTATGTTTGTTACTCTTTCACGCAAAAACTACTGAATGGATTTTAATCAAACTTTACAAACATTAGCTCATACATCAGAATAACATATAGGCTATCTTTTATCGCGAAATAATAAGGGCTTGTAAATGTTTGTACGGTAGTTCTTCATTGCTTAAAATAAAAACATGAAATTTTGAATTTTGGCACTTGATAAGAAATTTTGACCCGTCTGGGGATGAAATAGGGGACGAAAAGTCGTTTGGAAATCCAAAGTCCAAGTAATGCGGCCCAGATAACTGTTGCACCTGGACGAACTTGCGGGCAAAAGCTAGTAAATTTCAATATAGATATTAACTTTGTTAGTTACTTAAGAGTTAGATTTTTAGCTTAAATGTTATAATATAATTGTTATTTACATCTAAAAGATGAAAAATCAGACAAACGAGCTTATATACTTATTAATTTAAAACCTTTTTTAATTTTATCTGATTTTATCACTTTCATTTTAATTAGAGAGCGCGTTGATGTCTTTTCTTTAAAAAAAATAAGTAAACTTATTCAAAAGTAGGATACTCTTTTGCTAGCGGTCATCTAACAGTAACACAATTGAAACAAAGAAATGAAATAAAAAATAAAGAATTTGTTACAAAATTATATCGAAATAAAAAATAAAAAATATTTACAAATATAAAAATGTGTGTAATTCACACACGGCCGAAGTGAAACTTCAGAAAAAATATAATTTGAAAAAATATTATATTTTTTTGGTCGTCAAAGTTTTTAACTACAGACCGACACCACAAACTTTTTGCTGTGGCTTTTTCGTTTCATTGTTAAGAACTTTTTGCGTTCGCATTTCCGTTTCATCGAATTTTCAAATCACAAAGATTCTAATGAAGTTTCACTTCAATCTATACTAATATTATAAAGCTGAAGTTTGTTTGTTTGATTGTACGCACTAATCTCAGGAACTGCTGAATCAAATTAAAAAATATTTTTGTGTTGCATAGTCCATTTATCAAGGAAGACTATAAAGTATATTTGCTTAAAAAAATCTCCACGTGGATGACGTCGCGGGCGGAACCCTAGTAATAATATAGTATAGACGTCCAAGGAAAATACTAATGAACCCAGAATGCTATTTACGTTATCAATTATTTTTACTGCCGTCAATGAGTGGATGCAGGAAGTCCCACCGACAAGTTCTGCGGCGAGCTATAAATAATTTCCTTGCGTATCAGAGTGCACGCGCCACGACTCGCGCCGCGGTCATTAGCGCCGCGTCGCGACAATACGCGCGCAAATTATACCACAGTGTACGATCAATGCAGTACCACAACATATAAACATAGTATTCTTTAACTAATAAAAAAATAATGATTTTTTATCGATACAATGGCAACACCTTTATCTCCCTTTACCCGAAAAAGGGGTAATGATGCACGAGTGTTAAAATCTAAGACTATGCTATAAAAAGAACCTATAGTATAGTAAATTTAATTGAAATTTAAAGTTCCCTGTTGTATTTTAATTATTAATATCTAGGGTACAATACAATATTAGTTCTTTAGTAAGTATAACCTCGTGAAGGGGCGTGGCGATGAATGCCCAACCATAGTGAAACGCACAGAAAACTACTCACCGACGGAAATACAGCACTACGAAAACTTTTGACGACAGTCTGATATATGGTGGATGTAGGTACAGTCAACAGCACATTAATTTACCACAAATTGTCATTTTTTCTCAAATGGTTTTGCGCTGAACAAACGGAAGTTAAATGTTGGAAACCAATTGGAGAAAATTTACTTATCAGTATTATGGGTTATGACTGCGACTGAGTTATGGGTAGTCTGATCTACTGTCGTGTGTGCAACCAAGGGCGTGAATTGGAGAATTTTAAGGTTAAAGCACACTTATTAGCTCCGAAAGGAAACGCCACTTTTTTACTATAAACGCTACGAAACCACGGCTACGAACCGGCTACTGACTATAGCGCATCGCCTCTCTTTCATAGTAAAAGAGGCGTTACGGTAATTGGCTTTGCCAACCATTTCCAAAATGCAGGCACTAGATTCAATCAAAGTAAAGGGATAATAAACAAAGTGTACTGCGATATGCCCTCACTATGGTGCGTTCAACCAGTGCAGGCAATGAGTCGAGACAGCGCGGCGCCGGCGCCAGCGGGGGCAGTGGGTAGGGGGGGGAATGACGTTCTGTGACCTGCGCGACACACCACGCGTACTCATGCCACCTGTATCATCGTATGCATTACTTCTTTCTAATATTTTGTATCCAAATCTAGTATAAAAACTAGATAAACAAATCTATTTTGGAGCAGTTCGATTTCCCCAATAGAAAGCGATAATGTGTGTTAAAGTTTGTGGTTTTGGAAAGTGAATCCAAGATTTATTGGAAATAGAATGTGCAAATGTTCGTACAGAAATGTTTAGGTCAACCAGAAATGTTAAACAAAAAGTACGTAATTAAGTTACAAAAATTATCTTTAAATAAAAAAAACGCCCTCTAAACTAAAAACGGAGAAATAAAAATTCTGTTTATTATAAAAATCGAATCGACCTCCCCGAGTCCAAAAATATTTTTTTTGGAATTATGTCTGTCTGTGTTAGTCTGTGCGTGCGTTAGCACGATAACTCGAGCATGCTTTAACTTATGGCAACCAAATTTACCATGCGTATATGACATCAAAATATAAGGTGTCTATCAACTTTTGAGCCATCGATGACGAAAGTTAAGCAACCAAGTGCTCGGTCGGAACTCGGATGGGTGACCAAAATTTAACATGCATGTAAGACATCAAAATATAAGGTCTCTATCAACCCTTGAGTCGTTGCCGCTATACGAGAAAGTCAAGGGGAGACCACTCCCGATTTTTTCCGTTATTTCCTTCATGAATATCGTAGCTTTATCACGTTAGCTGTCCGTGCCCCATGGCTGTTCTGAGAAGTGTGCACTCAGAGCTAACTAATGCCGCTGGCATCTTTGACTCATTTTCCACAACCACACTCAGATCACTTAACAAGTTCCCACCGACGATTACTCATGAGGTCAGTATGGCTCGTGCCATGCCTTTTTTCGTATAAACCTAATATAACAAATAGATTGAAGAAATCATTGGAAAAACCTTTGGCACGCTGGATTTTTAGAATAAAAAACTACTATTTTAATCACCTACCTGTATAATTAAAAACCATTAAAATTTGCATTTTACAAATTCTATAAAATCAATTTTAACCCATTACTCCTTGTAATGAGTTATACAAGTTATCACTACTATAACACCAGTTATCACTAACACACTTCGTAAATAACAAGTCACTTGTTTGTTTCGAATGCTATCTCCCGATACCAGAAGAAAGAACCAGTTTAACGTGTACGCAAATTTACGCAACAATTTAAGCAGCAAAAAATTATTGACATTTCAGTGTAGCATAATAAAATAGTCTATAAGTTCAAAAGGCTATGGAATTCGTAAAAATGAATATAATTTTGTATAGAACTTGATTTTTTAACCATCATACAAATATTTAAGATGTGAAGAAGCTGATTTGTTTTTCGCGATTTCGATGTTGGCCCATATAAAGAGTTCTTTGTATTGGCAGGCACTTTCACAACTTGAAATATTTGTTATGTGTGTATGTGCATTTTTATGCGCAGTGTATTTTTTCTAGTATTAAAAATATTAACACGTTTGTAAACGCAAAAATTATTCCATAATGTAAGGTAGTTTCATCTTAACTGCGCGTCAAATATTTGCAAAAATATTTCGTTCGGATCTTAGAAGTGCAAATTACAAAGATTTGATGAAACAATGTTTACCATAAAAACATAAGCACCAAGCACTGACAAATTTCGACAGCGAAAGCAGTGCCTCGGTGGCGTAGTGGTTAACGCAGCCGCCCGGATTGCGGAAGATGCTGGGTTCGATTCCCACCTGAGGCAAGTCGTTTTTTTTTCAGTGTATTTTTTCTGGTATTAAAAATATTTACATGTTTGTAAACTCAAACATTATTCCATAATATTTGTTATGGTTAAAAAATCACGGTGTATATGGCGTTATTGATATGAATGTCGGGATGATTAGCTTGAACTGGGCATGTTATTTGGATATTATTACATGACAAGTTTTTGTACCGCAACGTGATAAGATAAGAAAAACACATCATGTGCAATCAAAGAACCGCAACTACAATAATTAGACGGACGTCAACACTGGTAACTTCCTTCCTCTTGGGCAATCGCTTGAGCCGGCTGTTTCCCCGCGAACGTAACGACCTCTCCCAAGCCTCACAAAGTTGTACACTCGGCTATTATGTCACGGGGAATAGACAACAACATCACAGTACAAGGAATTCCTTACACTATGACAACATCCTCAAATTGTTCACCTCGCCGCACGCGTCACGGATGCTACATAATTATTTTGCTATAATACTTGATTCATAAATTACTACCAATTAGTCAGCATGATTAATGTTGTGTAAACAAAAACATTAAATGTTTTTAAATTACTCAGTAACTACGATAAATTTTAGCCTAGTTAGAGTACTGAATAACTCATTGACATTTGTAAGTTCATTTACCAAGTTCATACATACCATTCAAATGTTTTCCCCGACGATCCGATCACGAGCGCCAACGCTCCGTTACCGCCTCAGAACAACACTACACACCCAAGCACTAGTGTCTCACTTGCCAGTCATCGCACCCGTCGAACAAGGGTGCGTCGACCGGTCTACCCACTTCGCGCTATACCCGGTACAGAGATATGTACCGGGACGCTTCTCCCCACGTCCTGCACGACACGACGCGCCCGAGCCGAGGGCCGAGCCTTTAGAGGCACCCTCGGGCGTGTCGCTCCCTTCCGATTCGGACGCCCTAGGGACGCTTGGCGGTCGAGAGACTCCCCATGGGGGAGATGCTCAGTCACCCAGTAATCCCCTAGGAACGGCCAACCTACAGGCTTGGGGACCCTCCAAGGTCTTCGCCTTCTTAAAAAACCGGTAGTTAAAAAGCATCTGCTTTACCGGTTTTTGGTTATGGCATTCACATGCCATCAGCGGCAAACTGCAGTAGTCAGACCAAAAAAATATATATTGATTGTGGTATGTAATAAACTTTAGTTTTAGGTCGACTACTGAGTATATAAACTCAATGAAGTGTGTCATAGATACTAAATAATACAATACTCAATCTAGAAAAAGGACAAAATAAGAGTCTCTGGATTTTGTTTACCGAAGATGGCCGTTTGATATCAGAATCATTCGTAGATAACAGTATCAGAGTGTGGAGGAAGAGAGGGGGCTAATCGGAATACCGATTTAGCCCTCATTCTCGTATTTTTTGTTTCCCATGCAACGATTCCAAAACTGAAGGTACCGATTGATTGACCGAGTAACTTCAAATGGGTGCTATTTTTTCTGGCTGTTCTCAGGAGATGTCAGTGGAAAAGAGACATGACATCAGAGACATTATATTCACAGATAAACGACATTATAAGAAGATTTTCATTCGAATTCAACAAATTCCTCTTTAGCTTTGTTTCCTATTACGTACCTACGATTGACCAGCTTCAATTTCCTATGAGAAAATTTCCCAAATCATCCTCAGAAATAACGTCAACGAGTCACTGACTCGGAAACCCCACACTATTCTATAGGTGTCGAACATACCAATGTCTTTACACTTCGTAAATTAACCCACCTTAAGGTAGCCATTATTATTTAACCAGATTATATAATAGACGAGCCATTTTAAACTTTCCTGTCTTACTCAATTTTATGGTGACTGATACATGCTGATACCAGTATGTATCAGTCACCATAAAATTGAGTAACCAGTACACACGACTAAATTTGTTTTAAATACTTAGAACACATTGAAGCGTCGGTGTCGTAGTGCGTAAGAGCGTCGTCTCCCACCCGGGAGGCCCTGGTTCGATCCCGGCGTACCAATATGTTTTCAACTTTTGAATTTATATGTACGTTTAATCGACGCTTTTACGGTGAAGGAAAACATCGTGCGGAAACCTGCACTCATCTATGAAGAAATTCTTAGGTTGTGTGTGAAGTGGACCAACCCGCACTTGGCCAGCGTGGTTGACTAAGGCCTAATCGCCCCTAATGTGGGGTAGGCTCGAGAGCCTCGGTGGGGACATTATATGAGCTGTTGATATGATTTAGAACACTGTTTTATTTAACGACTCATTTGATTATTATCGATCTTTTAATGTTTTTCATATGTTTATATTTGCATAACTTTACTCTCTGTGTAGGTTTTTCACCTGGCGCGTCTGTTTTCTCGCTACTTTGAAAAGTTTTAATACTTTACTTTTTTTAAATGTAAGATTCAAAATTACAGTAGTCTATCTATTGTATTTCTTACGGGTTAGTTAACATCAGTAATCATGATGTTGTGCGAAATTTTCTAATTCTTTTTCAAATCCAATTACAATCAATCAATGATATTATATTAAAAATTAATAGTTTAAAAAAACTAAAAAGTGAAAAATAACTTTTTAGTATAGACACTAAATGATGAACGAAAAGTTTTTTACTATTTAGAGAAAAGCGTGGGGTGCTCAATTACATTAGTTCTTGAAAATATTCGATCGGTACAATTAAATTGAGCACCCCAATTGACTTTCCTTTACAATAATCCCTACTTATCCCTACTTAATATTATAAACGTGAAAGTAACTCTGTCTGTCTGTTAAGCTTTCACGTCCAAACCACTAAACCTATGATGACACCTTTAAACTGACGCTATAGTTCAAGAAGACAAGTACAGTACACTCATTGTACTTGTCTTCTTGAATTATAGTCATTTTTCTGGTGAACTCTTACCTCGAAAATAAAACCAATGAGTGTCTATTTTCATAGTGACAATGAGCTCAGCGTGGGTCTAAATGTGGGGAGTAACCTTAATTGCGTCAAATGCTGGTCATCACCGTTGGAGAGAACCTGCCACCTTGAACCGGCCGTAGCCGGCATACTAATGAAATGAACGTGCTGCGCTGACGCCGCGGGTTGTCATCACCGCGGTGTGTTGTGGGAAACTATTTACGCACAAGAGCAACAGTTAAACATTACTTAAGAATGAAAATTGTAGGGTGGTGCACACGATTGATTTACTTGGAAATATGAAGAACTGGAAAGGCCAGATAGAGAAATAAATTCGCAATTGTTTAAAATCTTCTTATTCGTCTTCATAATTTCTCATAAAAGAATAATCTAGTAGGCAGCCGCTCGTAAAACTTCCAGCTTAATAATCTCACTGAGGGTACTGAACAAAACTGCTTACACAGTAAGATACAGAGATACTATTTTACACAAAAAATAACTAGTGCGCAATTTTGGGCCGTCAGCCATATTGGATTTAGAATGACGTCACTTAGCTTAGCATGCATTGTCATCCAAACTAAACGTGTATGCAAAATTTTAGCTCAACCAAATACCAAGAAGTGGTCAAAAAATGGTTTGCAAATTTTGACGGACAACTTACATTCGCACAGTGCAAGTTAAATAAAAGCTTGTACTACTAAAAAAAGATTTGTCTGACTAACTGACCAAGATTTTATGCAGACCCCACATAAAATTGAATGCACGGTAGGTAAATGGTTAATATGATGAATAAGAAATTATTGAATTACTTCAAAATGAGATGAAAAGATTTATATGATATAGTAATAATATTGGCAGATACAAATCTGATAGTCAGTGAAGTTCATGTTAGTACTATAAATGAACCCGTGCAGTATGTTCCGGTTGTAGACGCGGCGTGGGTCTAAAGTTTACCACGAGCGCTAAGTTATGAGAGGCGGGTGGCGGACTGTGGTCTAGCGCCGTGCCGAGAATGCCACGCTGGGGCCTACGTGACACAATCACGCGCACACCAATTCGGTTAACGGCCTTTAAGGCCGACACACAACCGTGCCGAGTCATAATCAAAAAGGTCCCTATATAGAATAAGTTTATGTACGATTATAAGTCCCAGCTGAGAGATAGATGACGTCACCGTTGCGTGCTATCGTCCATTTGTTGACTACTTATTTTGTACTACACTAAGAGGCATCAAATTCAAAAAGCAACTAAACCTTCAGTGAACTAACAAACTTGGGAAGAATGAGTTGGCGTAAACCAAGAAGTAGAAACACCTGATAAGCTATGAAATAGGGCAACAGACTGGTCAAACTCGCCAAATCGTACCAGGAACTGAAAAACAACGGGAAAATGGATGACTGACAATACTCTTGAACTCATCAAGGAGATACGAAATATGACAGCTAAAGGCGCCGAGACCAAAGAATTGAACCAGTTCTCGGCCCAAGTCCAGACTCGATACAGACTAGATCACAATACCTAACTCCGACAAATCTAAGGAAATTGACCTACACGCCCACAGACACGAGCCCCCGGACCTTTTTCGCAAAATAAGGTTCATCACTAAGACGCTGTCGTCCAAAGTGTGGGCCGTTGAAGACCACGATAGTAAATTAGTCACAGAACTGGACCAGATTTTCGATAGTCGGAGGGATTATTTTCAGTCCTTGTTTGAAGACTTGCAATCGTCTAAATTTCCCGAAACAGAGCTTAAAGTCGAGTAATTGGAACCAGCTACTCTCATTAGCGAACATGAAGCTGCAAACATATGAAAAGTAGATGGGAATTGCATCTCTGCCGGTCGCCGGCAGAGATGCAATTCCCATCGAAACCATACCAGCTTTAGAAGAGTAGGACATCCTGATTTTCTACAGAATTTGCTATAGAATATGGCAGACCGAAATATGACCATGTGAGTGGACTCATATCATTTTCACATGCAACGTCTACCGTCTTATTGCACTCATATCACACTCCAGTAAGATATGTTTGTTGCATATTCTTAATGAAAGACTTTACACTTACTTGTTTCGCAGTAGTAGTCGCAGCTTCGGAGTAGTTGCATGGATGACCAGGGGGGTTAACACTTGTTTTCCTATCTTATGGTGCAGAAAGGTGGACGCTGCGAGAAGTAGAAAAAAATGAGCTATTGACTCTTTAGAAATGTGGTGCTGGAGACGAATACTGGGAGTTTCGTGAACCAATATCGCACAAATCTGTCTATACTCCAGGAACTCGGCATCAAGCAGCGTCTGTCTACTCTTGTGCCAACACGTTATACTGAAGTTCTTCGGCTACGTCTCAAGACGGGAAAACCAGTCGGTTGAGCGATTGGTTGTTCAGGGAAGAGTGGACGGTAATAGACCGAGAGGCAGATCACCCATGCGATGGCCCGTTTACAAGAATATAGTGATGCGAGCAACAAGAGAGCCAATAGCACTTCCTCATGACAACCACTACCGCTCTGTCAAAAGCGACACGAAGAAGAAGAAGAAAACGAAATTTACTATTTTCTACGTATTTAAATAGTTGATTTTATAAAAAAAATATAGGACTTTATCTCACTTCATCACTACCTATATATCGTTTTAACAAGGTTTTTAACATGACTTTAAATTAAATGTGTCTCGCTCCTTAACTGTTTTGGATTCTAGCCAGCTTGTATCTTTTGACGCAGTCTTGTTTTATGTTTCGATAGGCTGCCTGTGTGCTCAACAGCCGGAACTACTACTATACTTAAAATAGATTAGTTACTACAAGTAGCGGTCCGCGCTAGATTCAATAGGGGTCGGCGATCGCTTCAATTACGATGTTTACATTTTGTGTTTTTGAATGCTAATGAAAGTACATATAAGAGACGTTTATGAACAAAAAGAACCATTAAAATAAGAATGAACCTAAGTTTATAACAATTATTTTTTATTAAAAACATAAAGGAAAACTTTTGTAACTTCAAATGGACCTCTTCCATTATTCGAAATCTGACCACTCCATCAAAACATCGTCGAAAGAGCTTCTATTCAATCTGCGCTTCAACTTGAACACTTGAATTCAAAATAACCATTACATAATATTTTGGAAAAGCTAAATATGCACAATTTCAAACGTGATTATGTACGAGTAACTACTTATAAGGAGCATGTAAGGAGCAATAATACATAACTGCTATAATTATAAGAATTTAGTTTTCTTATAAGTGTCTAATTACATACCAACAAAATTTTATTTTCTTCTGTCATAATGTTCTCTTAGATTTGCGCGAGCACTACACATTATAAATAAAACAACTTTTACGGATTTAACTCGCGTGTAATTAGATTTTACATGTTATTATTATTGCCCGACGTTTCGTAACACTTTTCAGCGTTCGTGGTCACGGGATGACTAAAGATGAAGGTTGTCATATTTTATGAAATAGGTAAATCTACCGTCACTTTAATTATTAATTTGAATGTTCCGTTTCACGCAAACGGAGCTCACCGTGTCATTAAGTCTTGCTGTGTGGTGGTTTGCTTAAGTTTTAATACTTTTAATTACTGGATACCAAGCAGGTGGTACGGCCCAACCATCTTCTCTATTGAAATTTGGGTGTTTCTTTATTTCCATAGCCTCGCGCAACATCCTTGGGATGTATTGACGTTCCTTGGCGAGAATGTGTGGTTTATCGAACCTTATATAATGATTGGGCCCTTCTTCCGTATGTTCACACACTGCAGACTTCGTTTCGCGCCTATGTTTTATGTCAGCTATATGCTCCTTCACCCGGGTGCCTATGCTTCTCTTTGTTTGTCCTATATACGAGAGCTCGCAGTCACTTTTTTTTATTGCAAATGCAAAAACAAATCCCGGTAGTCAATTAAATAATACTGATTTTAGGAAATGAAATTTTACTTACAAAAATTAGTTGTATACAAACATCACAAAACTTTCAGAGAATCGACATAGTGCCAGCCGTCATATTGGATAAGAATGGTGGAGTGTCACTGACTACTGCACCATACAGGTCATAGATTGAGACAAACAATTGAAACTGACACAGGGTTCAGTATCAAATAGTGTGTTATGTATCAGCTCTTCATCAAAGTTCTTCTCGAATTTTACAAGTGGGAACCATTTATCATGCGACTCTGATTTAAAATAATAATAATCATATTATGTACGTTAGTTTACAAGGTATTCATTGTGCGGTCCTTAGTATCTAATCATATACACAATTATTATCACGTTCACAATCTCAAAAGGGGAACCTAGCCCATGATTATCAATCCTTCAGTAAACAAACCAACTGAAGCCAACGACCAAATGTTACACTCAAAATCATCTCAACAGTCCGGGTAGCAGTCCTCCCTCAGGGGAGGGTGCTTCTAACTAAGGGAAGTTCTATGGCTCTGGTTTGGCGTGTTGTAGACCAGGTCTTGGCATCCTCTTTCTACGAATGCGGTGTGAAGCTAAAGTGTATACCTACGTGGTTAGTGGTCTGCTGGCCCGCATCTGAGTGTTCTCCATTATTTGCTAATGCTGCGGTCAGTTGCGCGCACAAATCAGTAAATGGAGAACACATGCACGATTTGCTAAGCATGCAAAAATCTTCATTTGCATTCAATATATCAATGGAACCAATTTGTGGTTGACACATCCTTTGACGCTCTTTTTTCTAATTTAAATTTTGACAAAGACCAAATTGCGTCGATATTTTTTCTGTGGTACAAGCACATAATTATTTTATACTATAGTCCGCGCAATATAATAGGATTTGACACATGTCAAATATCGTAAGTGGTGATGTGACCAAAATAATCGATTATTTACTTACACGATTAACATGAGAAATGGAGTCACAATTATATGAGCTTTGTAATCCTAATTATATCCTGGTTTTAATAATAAATAAAAATTCCACATATCTTCGTGTAGACATTCATTTAGTAAAATGATAAAGTCATGTTGTTATTTTAACATCCTCATCAGTGGCGTAGCGTGGTCTAATATGAACGTGGGCGGAGGCGCATCAGCGAGGCCCTTTCTTTTCAGTACCTATTAGTGACCCTACCATTTTTGTGATGACGAAAATGAAAATATAATTTAACAGAAAACATGAGTCATAATAAAAAAAGAGTTCATTACTAACTTGTATGATCTAATCTTTACAAAAAGAATGCCTTTCGGCTCTTTGCTTTGCTAAAGTCTTGAAGTAAAGATTTGTAGTCGATTTTTGACGCTAAATTAAAAAACTATAAAAATATTCAAACAAATGATACAGTTATTATTATTAACTTATTCTGTATTTAAATTATACACTTAGTGATAACGATAAGTGTCCACGACCAATGTAATCAGTCACACACAATTTCACAAGACGAAATGCACACACTTTAAGTAGGTAAGTAACTAGCTAGTTAGTAACTACGTCTGCCGGGTCGTATTGGACGAACGAAAGTTAGACCGAAACAAAGATTGGGGAATACCCGGTGCATCGCTATAATGCTGCGACTGCACACATCGCGATGTCGCGAATATTCGCGTTATCGCCAAAGTAGGTATCGTGTCTAGCCAAGTATTCGCGAATACTTCGGCACTTGGTGCGAAGTCGCAAGGACATCGCGCCGTTGTCGGTAAACTGGCGCACATCAAAGCGTTTTTATCGCGATGTCCTTCGCTTGCGTGGCCAAACTTCGTGGTCTTCAGAAAACGTAGTGATTATATACTCTTTGGTCTTCAGTCGGCGCACAGACATCGTGCACATCGCATGTATTGGTTTAAATTAGTTTTCTACAATGGATTATAATAACGACAGGATTTTAGAACTTATTAGCAATTAGGAGTGTGAGTCAATATTGTTTGGCCGTGCTTTTTTCTTAAACAATAATTCCTGACAGAATAAAAAATAATTGCCCTTAAATATAGGCCGACCGCGGCGTCCATTTTGTTTTTTGCGTAACATCGCGATCACATCGCGACAGACTTTACAGCGCGCAATGTGTGGCCATGCACGCACATTCGCGGTAGGCCGAAGGCGAAGCTTATCGGACGAATGTTATCGCGATGTGTGCGGCCGTAGCATAAGTCAAACAAAATCCTGCCTGCCTAGCATGACCACCGAAACACGATATGATATAGCCATTTATCGCGTTGAACTGTCAAAAATTATTGGATAAAACCGTCATCTTGAAATTTTATCGAAACTGCGAACATATTTAGAAGCTGATACATGTTCGCAGTTTCGATAAAATTTCGAAATGGCGGTTTTTACCAATATTTTTTGACAGTGCAAAGCGATAAATGGCTATATCATATCATGTTTTGGTGGTCATGCTAGGCGGGCTGAGTCTAGGGATGAGAACGCAAAGATCGATACCGAAAATGTTCGATTCCGTCATATCGATATTAATAATTTTGTTATATGTAGGATGAAATTATGAACATTAAAATATAAACTAATTTACATCAAAATAAGATTTTTAGTAACATAAAGGGGCCTCGCTCGCGCGAGGGCCCTTTATGTGCGAGGCCGCGGGCGAGGGGCCGCTTCGCCCACGCCTAGCTACGCCACTGATCCTCATTCACTGTTTTCATTAAAGATACTTGCATTAAAAACATGCAATTTGCTATTTTTGAAAATTTCAAACTTATAATTTAACTCTAATTTAATTTAGAAACCTAGAAATCTTGTTTTTCAATTTCGATACAATATATTCGTATAAGTACTGCACCGAATATATTCGTAAACTTAACGATCAATTTAAGCCACTGCACTATCACTAAAGAAAAAAAAGATTAAGAATGTAACTGTTTTTATGAAGTTTCAGAACGTTAGAAAATTACATTTAACTTTAAATATTATGCGAGAAAGAATATTTTTTATTTTTATTATGACATTTTAATTATTTCGCTAAAATATGAATGTATTTGTATTACTGAAAAATGCAATAATATATTTTTATTTTTTGCTTGCATCTGTTTTGATTGCGTTCCAGTTACATTCTATTGACGTATCTATCTGTCAAAACGGGCCTATTATATTGCGCCTTAGACAAAGAATCCTGTAGACTTGGCATGAGTTTTGACAGCTAAGTGTAAGAAGGATAGGTGTATACAGATACCCATAAGAGTGAAAGAGTACGCATTATAATTTTTGTCCTTGTCAGAGTTTCACTTTTCGCTTATTTGACACAAAATTTTGGTGTCAAAGAAACCAAACAACAAACTGTTGGTGATAGTAAATATTCAAAATATTTGTGTTTACAAAGTGTTGTTATCAGTGTGTAAAACGTACAAGTGTTGGAAACTAAATCCTGCTTGTGAATGTTACAATGCATTGTTGTGTAATCGGCTGTAAAAGCCGTAGCTACCGAAATTGCGAGAAAATAAGTTATTACTCGTAAGTATGAAAACTGCTTTAAACTAGTATTTTATTGGCATTATACAATAAAGTTTAGATTAAAATCGTATAATATAGGATCTCAAACTTGATAGAAAACTAAAATAATCATGAAAATTTGCTTACGAAAATATTGTTATTGTCCAATTATTGTCATAGAAATCCGACCAAATTTAGTAGTTTAGTTGTAGTTGTCAATTGCTATATAATTTGACTGTCGGAACGTCATTTTGTAGATTTCTTATTTTTCTGGATTATACTGCATTTTAGGGATACCAGTAATATAATTTGAAGCTGTCCTTGTTGTTGGGTAAATACAAAGATTTATCTTAATGTTTCAGATTTCCAGGACATAATATTCATGGATATTTAAGCACGTACTACTGGTCAATCTGTAAATACCATGAAAAGGACATCGCCAAAAACGTATCACACTAGGTATTTACGTTTTACCGCGCTATAAAAACCAATAAATTCTTGAAATTAACGTTGTCGTTATTTATTTACATTCACGGATATTCAAACACGTACTGCTGGTCGAGCTGTAAATACATACCTTGAAAAGGAGTACCACCAAAATCGTATTATACTTTGTATTCACGTTTTAACACGCTATAAACCAATAAATACTTTGAATTGAGTGTTAGGCGGGATACCATGGCGGACGTCGATCTTTATTTCGATAAATCAACAGTGCTTTGGAGTGGATCTTGTGCAGTTAGTGGTGTCTTTTAGTTGCATAAGAATCCGTGTTGACGAACAGTTATGAGGAATCATTGAAATAAAGGTTTTGTGGTGTGATTACCATGCATTTCTTTCCAAGAACTCCCTAGATGCATTAAAATGTGTGACGCCCATATTTTAATGCAAACATCAAGAAATAAGACTTTACCAAATGAAGAGGTTTCATTCGTAACTTGAGATTGGCAGAAATTATGTTATCCTAATAAAACAACTAATTGACATTAAATATATAAAAGAAGATATACTTTTAATTAATATTGTCGTCGTTCTATTTGAGGTTGGTTTACGATACGAGGGTTTAGATTGCGGTGCTTACCAACCTCCACGCAAGCCTGATCCTTCTATCCTATGGCCCGATTGTCCTTCTACATACTACATAACTGTTATAGTACAAAAAGTTCTGACACCAGTCGCCCCGTTTATTTTGGTTTTAAAATTTTAAAAACAACACCAAAAAAAAAACTGAAATATCACTACGGAAACAACTAATGTTAAACACCAGGGGTAGGTAACATTATCATGGTGTTTAACATTTGTTGTTGTTGCTATAAGCAACGAGGAAATATTATTATCTAATCATTTTCTCGTTGCTTAGCAACCACAACAAGAGTCAAAGCGAATGAAATCGTCTAAAATCAATAATTTACAAGGAAAAATAGAATCCTTCTATTATTAAAGTCGTTTATAATGTCTATATTGTCCGGACCATAATAATGAGATGATATTATAATGCTAATAAAAAGGTGTGTGTGTGTGTGTATGTTTGTTAGTGTATGTGTGTGTGTGTGTGTGTGTGTGTGTATGTGTGTGTGTATGTGTGTGTGTGTGTGTGTGTGTGTGTGTGTGTGTGTGTGTGTGTGTGTGCTCGCGTACGTGCGTGCGTACGTGTGTGTGTATATTAATGTGCACACGTATTAAGACAAATATTACTTGACGCAAATGATCGCCAGACTGTTGTGTCCATGCTCTGACAACTTGCTCATCACTCTGTACTATATCTACTCATAAGTGTTCAGTTTATTAAGCCCAGCAAAATTGACTCAAGTTCACGAATTCACAAATATTTGCTACTACCAGGGATTTGAACTCGGACTGCTTAATGTGCTAGCTAGCTTTACAGACCACTCCACCACGACGCACGGCGCACTTCAAAAATCCTATTGTCGTCCATCCCGTCATGAGAAGAAAGATGAACTCATTTTTTACACACATTTTTCAAACATTACAAAATAAGGCAATTCAAAATATTATAAACATTTAATGGGGTAATATTTTTAAAAACCTGGCCTCTTCTGTTGACTTAAGTCACTTCTGTCACTGTCATGTCAACTCTCAGTCTATCCCTTACAGGGTGTACGCGGATGCCCAGTCTACAGGATTCTTTGTCTAAGTATTGCGCGGACTATAGCGCAAGATTTTTTTTAAATCAAATGTAGTCTATGTCACTCAATAATGATGTAGCGCTCTAATGGTGCAAGAGTTATTCGGTTGAGTAGGTTTTGAATTTATTCGTTACAAAGATAAAAAGATTTACCAAATAATACAACATAATAACTAAGTATGCATTCAACTGCAAAAGGTTCAACGCCTTCCGAGTATAATCGATGGCTATTTACGCACAAAGGCACAAATTATATGACCATAGTTATTTTATTCCCCACAAATAATTATTTAGTCACGGGCGGGCTATGTCGTCCGTTACAACCTGTCCAAAATTTCACAACATTCCCAAGCGGCGTGCGTTGCGGCAAAAAGTTGTCTTACCCAAATCATGAAGCGGGCTCCTCGCTCGGGGATTAGTGGAAGCGAGCAATATATTCTTTTATGCGTTTTTTGTTTTGGATTCCGCAGTGATTAGTCAAAGGACGCTGACGACAGGTCGCCGCCTGTTGCGTGCGGTCTCACCGGGACACAAAAAGCTTACAGTATTACCGTTGCTCGCTCATTCATCGGAGCAGATTCATGGGCGACCGTCATTAGCCAAAGTGGTTGACAGTGCTCAATGGTCGGCCCATTGTTGGCTCACAATATTTGACAAACAATCGTATCTCTCCTTTACAACATTCAGTATGCACAAACGGTTTAAGGCGTCATTCATAACACTTTTTCTGCAGATAAAACAGAACGTTATCGCTGTACAAACGTAACAAATATTTATGTGCGTTTCCTCTGAGCTTACGAGTTTAAATGAACAAGATAATTCAGTAAGAGTTTTGGGTTATTCTTTTTTTTGTTTGTGCAAAATGTTGTATAAGTTACATTGGAAAAAATTCAATTTATTACATTAAAGGAATTATGAATTAAAGGTGACTAACTGTATATTATTAGTATTTTCTTAAAAAAAACCAAAAGGTGTTATTTTCAGCTTTGAAAGGAAATAATAAACTGTAGACAGTCAGTTCCCTACGCAAACATAATAAAAATAACATTTAGTTTAGGTAATATTATGTTAGTTACAGTTTGCTTTAATAATAATTGTTCTAATAGCAATTATAAGTTTTCCTTAATACCGGCACGAACAATAAATTATATAGGTAATTCTATTTTTGTGGTAGATCATGTAATAGATGGTTTATGTAATCCCTACTAATTTTTCTAACAAAAAACTTGACTTCGAAAAATTAAGTACATGTATAATACGTTCCAGCAAATATTGTATACAACTCAAATGAAAAGCGAAATTGTGTTTTAGTGGCACCTTATCTAATTGTTTAATTTACATAATACTTGAGAGATGCGCTAATTTGTCGGCTAATAGCCTCGTGGTGTCACGCTGGTGTCGCGTATCGTGTGCAGGATGAATGAGTGACTAACAAATTAATGTAGGTATGTCATAAATTGATATTGGCAGTCCCCAAATGAGTCAGGCGACATCCACGCTAGCTTCACGGCTGACCATATTTTGGACCAAAACATATAAGTCATTTCATAGGCAATATGAACTATTCAGTAAAAATGGACTCCTCGAGCATCGTGATTCATGGATAATACTTAATGAGTATAAGGTGCTTCATTTCATCCGAGAGATGACCACTGGACATAAGTCTCAGCCAATTCCTTTCAACTCGATCACTACTGCGGTGTCCGCATCCTGAGATGACCTTTACATGAGACCTTGACCAGTTCGCCGGTCCACTTGTGGGGGGCCTACCAATATAGGCGATATAGGGTTAACTTAATCGTATTAATAAATTGTTAGGTAAACTTAAAGCTTAAACTTTTTTAAACCGTTGCAATTGCCAGTGCAATTGTCGTCCTTATTGCGTCACGCAGCCAGAGGACCCTCGGGAGCCGCACAAATGCCTTCTCACGATAAGCAGTCCTTGTATCTTTCGATTTGTTTACTTTAGATAATATATCGTAAAATCGAAAAGCAGATTAAAAATTATGAACATCAGCCATCTAGGTTGTTTTGGAATGATGTAATTTCAATATGCGAAAAAATCTTACCTTTTTACATCACTCTTGAAATTATTTATTTTTGTTGGTCTATGGTTTGTATTAGCACAAACGTTGATCGCGCATTTATATGTCGAGTTCACGTAGTACCTATACATCTATGGTCACGACCGTCTGCTCGACCAGCCTTCCATGGCATTCCCCTAATGTCGAACGCAAAAATGTTTATTTACATTATACTATTACCAAAACTTCAATATTTATAACCCTATGGATTATTAAACTTTAATTACCTACAACGAGTATACATCTAGCCCAAATTGAAACTATAAAATACTTATTTCCTAAATAAATTAAATTGAATTACGAAAATTTCACCTCCCTAATAACTACATAATACATTCATAAAACAAAAATTTACTAAATTTAGCATTCGTAAAAAAATATTAAGATGTACCGACACTTGCAACATGTAACAAAAGCATTCTTCATATCTACAAAACAAATCACAAGAAATGAGTATAAGTATTAAGACACTTAGGTTCGTATTACTGAATGACACTCAGAAATCAAGCAATTAGACGTACAAAGCTCAAGTTGGCGTTGATTCTTGAGACTCAGTGTATAATACATACGTGCCTTAATCTTTAATCCAGTTTATATTTGTTTTTTTAATAACGTAACAATATTTTAAGCAGTATTAATAATAGTGCATATTTTATACGAGACACAGCCTTGTTATCAAACGGTACATAGCGCCGACCTTTATCAAAAATCTTACTAATATTGTCGAAAATTCAACCAAAAATATTCTGAGAAGCGGCATCATACAGCGCGACGACACCAAACAACGTCTTTACGAATATGACCTTGATGACTAACTAGTTTTAAGAACATTATAAGATCATGATCTTGCAACACGTGTGCCCAAATCACTTACGCAAGCCGTGGGGACTACTGTCCTATCGTCATGGTCCGGTAGGATGCTGTCACAATGAATCATATGCTCTCAGCTCTCTTGAGCAGTCCTGACTCTCGCCTACGCGCAATATGATCTAAATATCGGTTAAACAATGAATAATGTTGATTTACATCTATAAATGGTCATGCAAACTTCGTAACGGATTATGATGCGTTGTATATTGAGGATAATTTTGCAATTCACGTCACTCAATTCAAACTTGGCTCGCTTTCATCAAATATTAGTAAAAATAGTCACATTAAGTCCTTGAACTGCCCAGTAAGCATGTCTTAACTAATTCATATACACATATTACCTATATCATGTTGAAAATTAATCAATTTTTACTACGTGTTTAGCTAGTTTTACAGGTGAAATCGGAACTACATTTAGTTAATATGTATTTTTCGGGTGAAATGCAACTGGGGATTATTTGTCTGTATGAATATTAATTATTTTAAGGTACATACAGGGCAGTTAATCTGTATCTTCCATTACATGTTATGAGAATATTGTCGCGCCAGCGATAGATAGTATCAAATATTCGGCCGCATTCATTCGACAGTTGTTTGTAACTGCCCTACATTGTCGGCGCCCTTATCTCAGCCGGGGAACGGTGTTTCTAAAGTTTGTCTTAGATTTTAACGCCTTCTCATTTTTTTCGATATCTCAAAACTATTTGTTAATGATGAGTCAATGAATACTAACGTCAACGGTCTAAGTAGGTACCTGCTCATCGTTAATAGAAAACATAAATATGTTTGGATTCTGTTGAAAAGGAACAAAGCCGGATGCACTATTCTTGTGTGTACGGGCGCAGCTTCCGAGTAGGTGACTGACGCAGTTAGCGCCGGCGTCAGAGAAGGTTGCACCTTTTGTTGTTTGTGTTTGCGCCATTCATAGATTCCAGTTACCGCCCTCGCACTGCCTCGTTTGATCCGGCCGGCCCTTTGGGTCCCGGAGAGAGTGACGCACGCGCTCTCAATGAAACGCGCCGCTCGGTCTCACTTCAGCGAACGGTGAAAAAATATCCGTTTTAAAGTTATGCGTGATTCACGTCTTTGTAATTGGATTTAGGCAGCAGGCAAAGTCTCTGCAATCACAACCACTTTCAAATACACGTATAATGTATGCGCTAGGTCAGTGATATGGAAAGTAAAAATTACGTGGTCGATTCATGTGAATTTCGATTAACAGTGTGATCTATATATCATTGATAACGTATAATCACGCTAATTATCTCAAAATGATCGTAAAGAGCTTTAGGCAATATTTTGTTACTCAAAATTTGATAATACGGGCCATACAGTCCCCAAAATAGTGTCAGATTGTCAGCCTGTCGCCTATTTTCATTATTGATTAATACAAATACAAATACAATGTATTTTTGATTTTAATTAAATAAATAAAATTGATATTACTTTTGTACAATTTTCTGTGTTATGTATTGTTTTCTTTTGTAATTGTCATTGTGTACAAATAAATAAAAAATAAATAAGATAATATATTTTGTTTATTCAATTAAAATTGGGAAGTTCGTACATGCCCCCTTATTACAAAACGTGGATCAGCAAATAAGATTGACAGCATCAGTTTTAAGCCATGACTATCTTTAGTTCATGGAGTTTCTCCCGAGTTCTTGTTCTAAAAACACGTGTTGAGAGACTCCATTTTTAACCTCAATCAACCGTACAATTATTTTTCTTACTTTAGTTACATTTTCACTTGACATTGGCAAAATGCTTACGCTTAATGCGACGCGATGCCATTAATTAAGAATAGAATAGAATAGAACTTTAGTTCATGTTTTATATTAAGGGAGAAGTTTAAAAGACTATATAATAACTCTAAAATAAATTATAGCATGCTGTGTTTGCCTGTAATAGGTTGTGCAATTAGTTTTAAGTTTTTAAGGCTTTGATCTTTTGTCATGCTTTATTGTAACAACTGTCGACAAACAAAATAAAATAAAAAAATCACCCCTAAGATCTTTAAGATTTAGAAAAAAGCAGTTATTAAAATGTATTACTTACTTTATTAATTATCTGGCATACTTCATATGCTCTCTGTATCTCAGTAATATATCAATTTCTATCATCCAAAGTTACACAAGATCACGTGCGACGAGATTATTGTGCCGGGAGGCGTGCCGGTGCCCGCGTGCGTGACGCAAAGCGCGTCGCCATGACGTATGCACGCCACCTGTCTAGTCGTGTAGAGCTTGAGAGCTTGTATATTTGTGCTGTGAAGTGTAGATGTGACGATCCCATAGGTATGACGTATAATAAATACGTCATACCTGTGGGGATCAATTTAACTTTAAAATATTTTTTGGGAATATTTTTGCTGCGAAGTGTAGATGCTGCGAAGTCGGTATCAAACTTACAACCTATAATTAATATAAAATAACCATTGTACGCTCCTCATGTCCTAGTATTTACTCACGACTAAAAGTATAGGAATTCGGATGTTCCGAGCCTAAGAGAAGGTTTTGGATTGGATATAAGCAAAAGAAACCCACATTTTCTTTGAACTAGTCATAATGATGTCATATAGTTTCAAAGGTTTTGATTATTTTGACACCTAGATCATTATAATAAAATTTACAAAGAAAGCACTGTCATGTATTATTTTTTTTATTCATTTTTATACATCATTTTATTTTAATTTGTTCCGTTCAGTCCTGTCCCAACTGTACTGTTATCAATTACCGAGCCTTACCGGATATGCACACCTTTAGCTTTTATGACAAGGGCAAAAGAAATTAACAAAAAATTGGTTGTCTGTAAAGTCGGTTTACTGACGATAGTTGAACGTGACAACGTCTTAAGAAAATACTGATAGAATGGTAGCATTTTTCAAAAGAAAAATTTCATTTCATTTGTTTTGCCGGCCTTACAAGAGGTAACGCCGCATGCGTCATGTTTTTTCGTGCGTGCAGCCGGCTCTATCGAATTATAAGACGTTGTCACGTCAAAAACACCAAACCTTCCATTCAAATTATTCGCCTTAAATACTAATTAACTAATAACGGAGCACCTGAATGAGATCTACGCTTTGTAAATTGAAAAGCAAATACAATTAGTATATTTATTTACATTAGCTATTTTTTCTGAAATAATTAAATAAAAATAAATTAGTTAGTATTTTTGCTTTCTCAAATTCTATTGAACGACTTCATTTTTTAACGCATTGGGAATATTTAAATTAAACACAAAAAGATTACTGCTATTTATTTATTTTTATGTCTATTTATATAAGGACGTGTATTCTTCCTTCCGTTTTTAATAAGGATTCGTTTACAGAATTTTATTATAATCACCTGTAATTTAAAAATCACAGTGTATTCAATATAACTATGATACACTTCCTCAATAATTAACAGATTTTCGACAGCATGCTGACGCAAGATACAACACCTACAAATTTTGGACATCTTTTTCTGTCTCGACAGAACAATATCCGTGTACCGTTATGACGTGACACTCGTGTTGCGCAACGTTGCGCGTCATCTGCCACGTATTTTGTATATATTATGAAATATGTTAAAACGACATATTGTTTACGTGGCGTCTGGTAACAGGATTAATTAACTAAGCAGATGGGACGACCGACGCGATGATTACATGAGGAAAAGTTTATTAATCTTATAAAAATGTTTCTCATCTTAGCTAGCAGGAACTAAATTTAAGTAAACGCAGGTAATTATGATATTTATATAGGTGCCAAAAAATATATGAACCAAAAGCCATTTTTTTATTATTATTGTATTTAAATTATCTATAATAACCATAGGTATTCGGTTATGTCTCTATAGTGCGTCGGATCGTGATCATAAGCAACACTTTTAGCCTGATCCAACAAACATAAAATAGGATTAAAATCCAAAGATTTGTTTGGCAAAATTCTCGACCCTTCGTTCGGATTGTATTTCTGCTTGTCCAATAAATTGGTGTGATTTAAAATTGGTGACGAGAGAGGTGGCAAGTTGTTCTATCTGCAGGTGGCAGCATATTTGAAACATCCTTCGGTTCTCAGCTTGGCCACGTATCGGCGCTGAACGAATCGAGTAGCTCTAGATCGGTCTCCAATTCAGTGTATTAATATATTTACTGAGATCATAGATTACTATCTTATGAAGATCAAATAATACATTTATTATACAAAGTGCGCAGACTAGATTCTCGCCCAAAAGTGTATACAGAGTGGACAGCAAGTGTTAACCAAATACTTACATGCATACTATAATATTTTCATCGGACTGTAAGTCATTTCGATCTTCGACTCATCTGGATCTTTTGTGTCTTACTTGTCTGCTTATTACAAATATGTAGTTAAATAAATGAAAATAGCTTTAAGTAAATAAAGGTTAAAAAATTAAATGTGTTTTATATGCCACGATATAAATTCATTTATTTATAACGTAAGGCGATTTTTGCTACTTTTTGACCTCCTCCTATAATATTAAAAATCCTCTTGTGAGAAAAAATAAGACATAGTCGACCCCCCACCCCTCAAATTATCTGACGTAATAAACGAATGGCCCCGAACAAATCGTCTCAATTCTCGGCCAAGAAGCCTACGCAGCGGTCAAGGTCGCAGTGAAAGCTCGCGGATGTAGCGCGATTCCGATCGTATCTCACAGTGGCAAGAGCTATGTCAGCTTGTTATTGACATAGCCACTCGCGGTACAGTTATGGTGCGTCACTTGCGCACGCGCACGCGGGTCCGCTATCAATGCAACTTGTTGCACAGTTGCATTGCTATTGAGAATTATTGAGAAACCTTATTGAGTTTTACTTTAAAAAAAAAAAGAATAATGCTAATGCAGGTTTAATAGAGCTTTAAATGCTAAATTAGTTAACAAATTTCAAAAATACTAAATACGCAGCCTCGAAGAGATTATTTTATACTTTACTGAGAATTATTACCTTTGGAATATTGAACGTATGATTAGCATGTGTTAACTGAAAATATTATCAATAAGCGTTGGTAGCCGAACGCGCAGGCAGGTGGACTCAGTTTCTGTGTCCGAGGTGATAGTCCCCGGCCAACGTTAGACTACCGACGTGAACCCACTCCTAACACAAACGCATTAGCTTAGTTTGAGGGGTTAACAGGATTAATATTAATGTATCAGCAGCACTTTAATAAAAAAGGTAGGTGTGTAGGTATACAAATCCCGTTGTGTTAAGAACGCTGTCCACACCACTGTAGCTTTCTCTTTGGTCAAGAATGTTTTCCTGACTCAAACTGGAAGGTAGACAATTTCCCACAGTTCAAGGCATGAGTTGTGATGCAAACATGCAGTGTTCGCAGAACGCGCTGCAGTGAGAGCGAAGTGTGCCGGGCTCGGGCCAACCCCGGCGCCACGTTTGACTCACGCGAGTGCGCACGCGCCGGGCAGGGCTGTCCACTAGAGTTAGAGTTAAACTGCAAAAGATTCATTTGAGAAATGCCTTTGATGCCGTAAGATACTACCGGTCATGTTGTGTCCTCAACATGACCGGTAGTATCTTACGGCTTACGGTAGTATATTGGGCGCATCGGAGGGCCACGCCCACTGTACAACAATCCGCCTCAGCCAATGTCCTGCAACTATGCAAGTACTAGTACTAGCATAGCTAATAGCTATAGAACATTGGAGGAGGGGCTGCTTTTTTTCCTGAAATAGGTATTAATAAATATTTATACCTACTTAATTTGTTCCTTTTTAACTGTCATATTTATTTGAATATGACAGTTAAACTCATTTTACTCTTTAGAAAACTTTTAATTTTATAAATTACTTTCGTTTCTTAAAACATTAGAATATTGAACGGATACTCAAATATTAAGTAAAGTGACCGCTCAAATCTCATATCGTCTCATTCGCTTTCTGTAAGACGCGACCATTTAACTAAACATATATAGCATAGGAATATTCATAAAGTAACTTTTTAAAAATATAGATACAGCTGTATATAATTAAATTAATAAATATGTTTAGGTAGTTATGATCAAAATAAAGTCGTCTATATTGTAATAAGCACCGATGTGGTGACGGTGAGAAAGCATAAGCTCGCTAGCGGCAACCCTAAAGCCCGTATCGCAGCGTGTGACGCATGCGCCTATGTATTGCAATTAATATCTCGTGCTCGTGCGGCTCATTTACATGTAATCGCTCTTATTTTGCATATATCGTTGTTAACTGTGGATTATATCTAAACTAGTTGCCGGGCAAATCCTCTTTTTATTTTTAGACTCGTCATTACGAGTTATTATTGAAAACGGATTGACTTATCCCCCATTCAAATTAACAGAAAGTTAATCTTCGGTCTTTATGACTTAAAAGCGTATGATCGGCCTGATAATACGCCCTTGCCTTAGGCAGATCGCAACCCCATATCTTACCATTGTGCAAACCTTACTCACCGACGGGTATTGGTTGTTTACCTGCGGTCTTCTGTAAGGCATAGGCAGAGTTTCTTACATGACTCTGATGATCTTTTATCCGCGACTTCTACCGGGTGGAAGTCTATTTCCCGTGGAGTAGTTTATTCCATCCCTCAGGAATATTTAATGGGATAAAAATCCTATGTTTGAATCCCATTTCATCCAAATCAATTGAATCGTTATCGCGTGATTGCCGGACACAGATCCATACATCTAAACATTCACATTTATATGGTAGCTAGATAAAGAGTGTTTTATTGTATTTTTATTTTATCATATTTTAGCTTGCGTAAAGAAAATAACTAGTAATTGTAACTAGAGCAGCCAACCAGGTAGGTAATCATGCCATATCCGTTGACATAGTGAATCTGTGCAATTTCTACTTTTCACTAATTCAATCTTTCTAAAAAGATAATATAGGTTAAACCGCTGATTGGAACTAACACATTTGACCTGAGATGTGTGAGAGGTATGAAACAAACCCATCATCTTTCACTGTCTGAGATGCCTTCACTTCCACCCACCACTTGGAAAAACCAGACTTTAGTTTTAGCATTGTTCTTACGCCACGAACTTTTACATGTCGAAATCTATTCTGAGGAACAGTTACCTAATAATAATAATAGGTAATATTAATAATATCAGAAGAATGTGCTTTATTTACGGCTAGCTTATGGCCTTCATATTGTCTGTAAGTGAGAGCGTAATAGGGCGGCAGGGTAAAGTTTTTAGTGAGGAAAGTTAAGTTAAGAAAGTTAAGGGTAAAGTTCTCACTGAGGAACTGAGGCTATCTTATTAAGAGCCGAGAAGATGAACACAAATGCTGGCAATAATATTGCTTTTAGCTCTACCAACAACCGAACACAAATTTGCAGCCCTTGGAGATGAAACCTGAGACCTCTTGATCATCTAATACTGGTGAGGGGGGCCCATATTATATCAAGAAATCTCGTATCGCCGTATCTATCGCGCCCAAGGCGCTGGTATGCTAAAACCGGCACTGGGTAAGCCACTACACAACAGAAATGTTTGCAATATCTTATGGGCTTAATTCCACCTGGTCTCAGCCAAACCGAATCTTTATTAATCTCGTCTCATGATGTTTATGCATAACAATCTCCGAAACCACTGAACCGACTTTAATGAAACTTTGTATAATTAACATTTTAAAGTTTTGCGTTGCATTATTTACTTGGATACAATACATAGTACACACGCTTAAAAGACATACAAATAGATACTGATATGTAATTATTTAATAATTGAAGTGTATTTTAGAGACAATGAAAATCATTGTAAGCCAATTTTATTATATAATATTATCTGCACTTATAAAATTATTTTGTGAATAACGTGTTTGGTTACAAAATTAGTAAATTTCTATGTATTTAGTTACTTAAGCCTCATTTTGTATATGTTTGTTATTCTGAATAAAATAAAATAAAATAAAAAAAATAGTATTTCAACAATGACTATGTTAATATTGTGCGCGTTTAGACACTACATAATTATCCTTCTTTTGCTCTCGATAATTGATTACGCTGATATTTATTACGTAGAACTTTAGGAGGAACTTCTCAATAAGCATGAGTGTCTGCAGAATCTGTGTATCAGATTATATATTTAATTTGAGAAGATTTGACCATTTTTCCTACTTCCGCTCAAAACTTAACTGGTTCCCTATTCGCCGGCGCAGGGAGTTACTTTCTCTATTGTATAGGTACTATCCTTTTCTTACCTGCTTCTCCTTCTTATTTAGTAAATACTTTTTCCTTTCGGTCTTACTCTTTATGTCGTACCTTACGTTCATCTTCAACTCTTACTTTAGATATTCCCACTGATTCCTCTCATTTCCTCTCTTACTCCTTCGGTTTGTCTGCTGTCCGACTGTGGAATTCTATACCTGAGTGCTCGGACATTGGATTCCTTCAAGAACCAAGTTAGGAGTCATTTTCTACATGCCTCTTCTTAGCTTATTTTATTTTATTTATCAATTTACTGTACTTTGTTTTTTTCGTAACAAGTTCTTCTTCAATTGGTATTGTATAGATTAAATTATTTTATTTTTAATTAACTCTTGCACCCATTATTATATATCACTTCATTTTTATTTGTCTTACTGCAGGTTGCCTGGAAGAGATTGCTGTTTACAAAAAGGCCGCCTTTTGTACTGTTCTGTATGTAAATTTGCTCTGTTTTTTATTTATAGTGTGCATTAAATTTATATTTGTATTATCCAAGTGAAACTTTGTATGTTTTTTGTTTGGTCCAACTTAGACTATAGGATAGTTTTTATCTCGATAATTAGTTCTCAGTTGGACAGTTCGTATATAATGACCAATACAACGCGTGGCTGGGTCAGCTATAATAATAACACAATAAAACCTTTACTTCTGGGAATTTATGACAGTAATTAATTTAATAATACAGTTTGATTTAAGATGATTCAACATATCTCTGTGGCCTGTTTGCCCATTTTGGGGAAGGGTTTCCTCTAATTTCATCCAAATTTATTCTGTCCCTTGCTGTCCTTTATTAACAAATTACCCAAATACTGCGTCAGCTCATCTTCCCAGTGTTTTAACTGCCATTCCCATTTCTTTCGACTGTTATGTTGATACCAAAACATACTTTTTCTACTTTTTCTTTACACATTTTTCATAAAATCAATTAATAATAAACATAGTTCTTCAATTGTAGTCCCATGTCATTTCCTAAGCGGTCAATGCTCCGTTGGTCCAGGAATTCCGTTTAGAATTCATAATAATTCAGGGGAGCCCTTAAGTTTTTCAAACAGGCATTGACTTTTAAATGTGTCGATGACCCCCGAGGACACTCTCCTCGGTTTATAAAATCACGTTAAAATAAATCCTATAAAAACTTTACGACGGTGGTATGGCTTTATTTATTTTTGAAAATTATTATTGCATATCATTATAAATCAAAACCCGACATTGCTGGATTTCTGACAGAGATGAACAACTTTAATCATTCTCCATGTAAACTGAAAAAAGTTGGATTTATTTCTTATATACAAGAAATAAATAATCCTTGCCTATCTACTGAAAATTGCTTTGTTAGTCTGCTTTTTTTTTAAATATGTGTAGTGGTTATAGTCACAAACACAAATTTTGATGTTATGCTTTAAAAGTAAAAAGGCCAATAATTCGAATAGAATTTGAGAAATTGAGCAGCGATGCAACTTGTGCAAGAAACCTGAGTAATTTAATCTGATTCTTTTGGGAAAATTATCGCCACCTATGGGTTTTTCGTTGGAGGATAAATTGAGCACACGTCGTCAAAGACGCGACTAAGTGCTTGAATCACGGATAACGGTAGCGTGTAATATTAATTGTTACGTAGAACTTACGTTGTGTATCCGTCACAGAGAGCACAGAATGTGATATCTGTGGTCCGTCCGTACAGGCACGCCGCTCTAGCTCACGGTATACTAATGAGCCGAGCGCCGACAAGTATCAATGACCACCTCAAGTTAACGACCTTCTTATCAAATGGTAGAGCAGTTGTTGCCTCTTCAAAAGCTGCAGGCAGTGTCGTACTAGTTGACTAGTAGGGGTGACATCAACGCTACGTAGGGGTAGGGGTGACCTTTTTTTTGTTGACGGGGAGGTCAAATGTATCGCCCTGTGGGGTGGTGCCAACCGCAGGGGATATGTGGGACTCGAGGTAAAGGCGTTCCCTCCATACCCACTAAACATCCTCCCCGGCCTAACCTGCAGTGCACTATTACGGGACGGCTCGGGGTCTGCGCACGTCCTCCTGACGAGGAGCAACCATCGGACCGCACCCGGGGGACTTTGGGTGCGGTCGTGGCCCTGAAAAGGGCCGTCTGGAACTAGCCGTGGTGGGAAAACAAAAACAACTCGACGATGGCATGTGACTTCGAATGCCAAGGGAACACAAAAGACATCAAAAGCCACACACCCGCCGAGAAAGTTTCCCCACCATGTTACCAGGGTCACCGAACGTGGACCCCAAAGGGGTAGGAGTGACCTAGGGGTCTCTCCTAAGTTGTCGTTACCCCTTATTGCTTGGTACTCGGGGCGGACTACCCCCGTAACCCCCTCCTGACGCCGCCACTGGCTGCAGCAACAGACAGTGTATTTGTGGAGATCTGATCAACTAACAACAGGCGTCACAATTTGTGTAACCATTACACATTCAAATAGATAATTTATGAATGATTTAATTACAAAATTTTATGTGTAATAAATTCAAATTACTCATCACTCTATATCGAAACACTATAAATTAAATCATACGTAGGTAATTAATATTGGTTACAATTTTATTAATCTAACTATCTAATTTGAGATTACAGAAACAAAGATAACATATTCTATTTAATTGCTCTCTTCAAGCTTTGATCTGTTAATAGGAACAAAAAATCTATTATGATTTGTCGGACTTTTTTTATAAGATGTTATGGAAAAAACGTGGAAATTATGTGACGTGTCGCCGGGGCGCGAGCGATGCGCTGGCGCGTGCCACACAATATTTATATCAAGTGATGTAATATACAAGCAATTTCAATACTGATAGCACCGGAATTATTAGAACTTACGAAAAACGACAAACATAGAAAAGATAATTTTAGAAAAATGCACTGAATAAATCGACTTGCCTCAGGCTGGGGTTCGAGTCCCGCCTAAGGCAAGTCGATTTTTTTTTCAGTATTAATATTTACGCGTTTGTAAACGCAAAAATAAAATTATTCCATAAAGATAATTTTGTTCATCAAAAACTGTAAATTTGGGCCATTTAATGTCTAAGTACTTGAACATCTCTAAGAGAATTATTTCAAGAAATTAATATACTCGTACTTACCTAAACGTAACGTTGCGTAAACATAATCAATTATATTGTTATATTTTTTAAATTATTTGATAGTTTGGTTAACTTATTATTGAGTTAGTAGGTATTACTTTGACGTTCATAACAAGTATACACTTTGTCTCTAAACTTAAATTTTAACTATTTTTTAAATTGATTTTGAATAACCATCCTAAATAAACAATAATCTTAGAGTCTGCAGTGTCAACAACGTAAAATTTTTATTTTCAAAGCAAAGCTTATTACATCTATAAACTTTGCTTTGAATAAGCTTTCTCTTATTTGATTTATTTCTATGTCGTGGCCCGATCGTATAATTGGCTAGATCATGAAATGCTACTGGACCATAAAAATCTCGACCACTGGTCGAGTAGCCTATTATGTAAAAATGGTAGTGGTCAGGAGTGATCAGTAGGTTCAAGGTTATTTTTAAGATCAAGCAGAGTGGACTGTTTGTGGGAGAGTCTAATCTACAAATTAAGTATCATTAAGAACTTGTGCTATGAATACTAGACAACGGACAAATATACATAATAATCTAAATATTTCATAAATAAACTCAAATGAATATATAAACAACCATGACTCGTGAATAAATATTTGTGTTCATCAATCAAACTAACATTTGACACTACCAAGACTCGAACCCGGACCGCCCGATGTGTAGGCAGCGTTACTGACCACACCACCGCGACGGCGTCGTTCCTTAAATAGCTAAAACAACTGTCTGCACATAAAATCTGCAGCTTACCTAACTAGGAAATAATCTGCGCTAAAATAAATTATTTTCCGAGATTTATGCTTCAAATTCTGCGCCTTATCATCGCAATCAGTTAATATAATTTTAACTTAAAGATATTACGTAGATACTGTATGCACACGCAAAAGCACGCGCGTATAACAAAGTCCCCATGAATGAGGTATCGGTCACTGCGTACGCAAATACAGAAAAAAAATGTGCAAATTAAATATATTTCGTAGAACCGAAACTAATTAATTTGATCCTTCTTATACGTCCTACAATATTATATACATAATAGTTCTCCGTAAAAGCACACGAAAAATCTACGTCAAAGAAGCTGTCAAAATCGCAAGAGTGTGCGGGGGGGCGGCGGCGGGCGGCGGCGCACGCGTCAACGGTGGCATTTAAATTGAAGCGGCGGCGCGTGCCATCATTCATTCACAGTCAGACCTCCACAGAGCACACCGCTACTAGATACTCATATTTACTAAGCTTCGCAAAAGTCAGTGAACGCTATGGAAGGATACAAATTCGTAACTTTCGCCGCTCTGGCTGTCCTCGCCGCCTTCGCCACCGCCAGACCGCACGAAGCCTTTGGAGGCCCGCGGGACCTAGACGCCGTGCTCAACAACACCGTGTGTCCAATCAAGACGGAATACGACTACGACAAGGATCGGATACCGAAGCGGATCAAGGTTCTCCGGTGCGGCAGCGACCCCAAGAAGTGGTGCTCCGCGAAGGGCGTGCCCGAGCCGTGCTGCCACGACGACCGGGACAACATGCGCATGCAGTGCGTCGAGGTGCAGGACCTGGTGCAAGTGTATTACCCGAAGCAGAACGTGACGCAGCAGTACCGCGTGTCCATTGGCTGCGCTTGCGTCATGCAGCAGAACGACGAAGTGGGCAGCGCAGCGCCGTGGAGCTGACCCGTCGCGTCCTCCACCTTAGCATAGCTCCCAGTTCCTCCGCCGCTAGTGTTAATAATTTATTGTGTTGTGTGTATGCTGCTGGATGTGGAAGATTGTCCACCGGGCGCCATGGGCGCCGCATTTGTGTACAAATTAGAAGCTAAGTTGAAGTCGGCCTTGCTAATTAAATTAGAAAGGCTGCGTACCTTCATGTGATCTCATTGTTTTTATAAGTTACAAAACAAATAAATTAATTTATATTGAAAATATTATTTTTTTGCTCTCGATTCCCAGTCATTTAACCATAACAAGAAAATAAACAAATAAAATAACATGACATTTTTATGTAAAAAATAATAATTATCAAAACCATAATACCCATTATGTATTTAATAATACACAATTATAAAAGATTCTTATTGCAATGTTGCCGAAACAGATTCGTGAGCGAAGAAATCTAAGAGTTGTTTGTTTCCTGTTCAACATATTGTTCGATCCACGGGCCCCTGATTATTTGAAATCCAGGTTTCAATATCTGGGGTCATCTCATAACCTCAATCTTCGCTCCAGTAATACCCTTAGGCTTCATACACCGGTACACCACACTACTTTTGCCTCCAAGTCTTTCACCCTTACCGCTATTCGCCTTTGGAATGCACTACCACCGTCCGTACAAAGTGCTCTTAATAAGGTCTCCTTTAAGAGGTTAGTACGACATCACTATCTAAAATTGACATAAAATATATATCTGACAACAAAAAATATTTGTTTTAACATTAATAAATATATTATATATGTAGGTAGTATATATTATGTGTGTATATTATATTAGGTATATGTAGGTATCTATTTGTATGTATTATATGTATATGGAAAAAGTAATTATGTATGAATTGTATAATCGTATATTTATTTATCTAAATATTTATTCACATTTTTATTAAATATCCTGCCTTCAACACTCTTTCTCACGCACCTTACTGGTTGACTGGTAGAGAATGCTGTCTAGCATTAAGTCCGCCATTTGTACTTTCTTTTGTGCAATAAAGTTTTTAAATAAATAAATAAATAAATATTGCATAAAATGAAACGATTTCTTATTTTTACCTTCTCAAACAAAAATAAATAAATGACAATATAAAATATAAACCCTTGGTGGAAATTTTAATTTAAATGTTTGGTTCGTAAGATTGTCAAAAATTCGTATGCCTATTTGTTTTGATCGAATATCATAATTTTCGTGAACAAGTTGAATAAAAAGCTGCCTTCAATTTACTTCAAAGAGCCTTTAAATACCACTCTAGGTTGCCTAATATTTCTTACAAAAAGATTTTTTGTTTTTGATTTTCGTAGTGATAGAATAATGTCATAGATTGGTTTGTTAATAATGGAAGGTTTATTAAAAAAAGTCTAATTTTGTTTTTAATATAAAAAATAAATATTTGTTGTTTTCGACACAACATCGCCAACTTCCTATAGATAGTTTAAGAAAAAAAGCCTGCCCTATACCTAGATATCATTCTAGAAGAAAGTCCTGTGTTTTCATCAAAATCGGGCTCGCGTCTCCTTGGAGCATTTTTCGATATTCCGTAAAGTTTAGGATTTGGCCCTGAAGGGCCACTCGAAAAATTCACCCTGTATATGTTGATATATCCTCATAGCGAAGTCCACTTTGTTGTCACTTTCTAATCCACCCCTACTTTCGTCACACTTTTCACCCTTAGTAAAAGCTTTTCACTACCCAGTCTTAACCCAAAAACTGCGCAGGAATATGTGAATAAGATTTTTTTAAATATATTGCTTTACAAAGTATTTGATAAACATAAGCGGGAACCCATGCTCATACATTCATATAAATATTATGCTAGTATCAATAATGAGAAGCGTCGGTGGCGTAGTGCGTAAGAGCGTCGTCTCCCACCCGGGAGGCACTGGTTCGATCCCCGCCACGTACATACCAATGTGTTTTAAATTTTTTAATTCATATGTACGTTTAATCGACGCTTTTACGGTGAAGGAAAACATCGTGAGGAAACCTGCACACGCCTATGAATAAATTCTTAGGTTGTGTGTGAAGTGTGAAGTCGCCGGGTAGTCGTGGGGTAGGCTCGAGCCCCTCGCTGGGGATATTATATGAGCTGTTGATGTTGATGATGATCAATAATGGCAAAATAAATTTCAAATTCTCCATTCAAATAGTGCATTCAGTGAAACAAAGCGTACGGGGAATTTAAAAAAAAATGATATTCAAAGCTTTGAATAGCACCATGATATTTTTGAGACTGTGTTAAGATGGATGAACACTTGCTTAGTAGTTATAACATCGACCAGACACTGCATTGTATTTATAGTAATTACGAGGCAAGAGCAATTTAGCAAAGGGCCATCGATCGTTCGCGTGACCTCAACTAAGTTACGAAGTTTGTCTGTGACTCCGTCTGGGCGCGCAGGCGCATCTTACATTATTAAGCCAATAACCGGCAGCTGTGCCGCTGTGCCGGCCTTTCCCAACAGTCAACAGTATTTCCGTTTTATTAACTGCTACGACTTCCTTTCTTAAAAATGGAAGGACTATATTGCCCTTAGAACATATTGCCATAGTAAGTACCTACCTTTGAATAACTACCTACACCTATACAGTGTTATATGGTATAATATATCCTATTATTAAGCTAATCAGATATAATACAAATTAGTTGCTGTTCGATGAGTCACATATTGGGTGTTAGCTCTCAGGGCTTAGCAATAGTTATTTATTATACAAGAGTGGAAAGTTCCTTTTTAACCGCGTGCTCGATTTGGATGACCGAGCAAGCGAAGGATTCTAAAGTTGAATCACGAGCGCAGCGAGTGATTCTAAATTAGAATCCTGAGCGTCAGCGAGGGAAACAAACGAGCACAAGGTGAAAAATCTTTCCACTCGAGTGCAATACGTAACTTTTCATCCCACCTCAGCGAGGAAATGACAAAATAATCTTCATTCTAATCATAAATTTGGCACCATAGAGGTTACATTAAATAGGTTTAATGACGTTTTGAATTTACAATTATATTGAGTACTCATTATATGTGATGTTCTAAATTCAAATCTACTTTGCCGCTCAAGCGAATAAAATAGAATTTTCCAGCCAGATTTCGAAGCGCAAAATTACACTTTCCGAGGTGGTGGGATGAAAAAATATTTTTCAACCTGTCAATAATTTTATAGATATTTACACAAACGGTACGTTAAAACAACAAAAATCTACAAGGACATTACACAACGACCTATTTTAAAATAAAAATTACTGAAATTGATTAATCTGCATACATATTAGTAAAAAAAGTACTTTCATGGTGTACCTTATTTTTGTTACACGTTCTATGTTGCAAAGTTCGTAAATTATCCGTATATTTTTGCACTTAAAAGATATTTTTATTTACCTATTTTAAACTATTAGTCTATTGATTTAAAAAGGATCTTTTTAAAATGTAAATTCTAAAAAGTTGCTTGTTATATCGCAGAAAAAATGTACATTTATTATAATAAATAAGTAGGCTCAGTTTGTCGTCCATTCCAATGCCATTCAATAGCCTCTACATTTCTGACCAGTTCTTTTTACCCTAATTTTAAAACCGAATGCGTTATTGAGGTCAGTGACCGACAGATGGATGTGCCTCGGTCCTTACAGGGCTCCAGCGGGCGAAGCCCTCATCTGAATCGCATTAGCTATGTCTGGATCCCGCGCAGGTAACAGATACTGTACTCTACAGGGCTCCCTTACGTTTATTGTTTTTAATTTTTTATACCTTATTTAATTATAATATTATTTACACTACACTGCAATTGCCAAATTATAAATAAGCCTATAAGTAATTTAATAGCTGAGAAAGTGGAGGTTTGCATGCGTCATACTGCCGGATGTGGCTTTATAATGTAACCAAACTATGTTATCTTTGGCTATTTTATGATGCTATGCCTTTTGGGATTATAAAATTGATTGCATGATTTTGTGCGAACACACGTGTTCTCCCCATGCCCCAACGGAGCACGTAGCAGATCTCCTACTTGAGGACTTGAGGGTGCATGAATGCATGAAAAGCATGCAGTGGAATTCCTGCGCCAGCAATCTTCGCATCTGGACTTCACTTTCACGAAGTTTACGAGAGTCCTCTCGTGACTGGTATAGTCCAGACGAATCCTTCAATAAAGAATTCGTTTCTAATTAGAGTCGCGTAACATCCGTGTCTTTATAACGTTGACGCATCACCAAGTTTTACATATTTCTATTTTATGAAAATAAATCATTTTGTTTAAAATATTCAGTTTGTACCAAATAAAAATTGGTGCCTATAATATGCAATTTCGGCCATAATATCCATAATCCATTGTTACATAATATAGTAAAGGGAACTTCCTCATCCTATTACTTAATAAATACTCTTACATGAGGAAATTCATTTACGTAAAATCAATCCATATTAGTATATGTCTACTGAAATTATTACGAAACATTCATGATATCATACATATGACTAGTTGGCATATTTAATAATAATAATAATTTTTATTTTGCCAACACACACACATACAAACTACAAAAGGTATCAAACATAAATATTTTAATTGACATTGTATAAAATGTTTGATTGTATCACATTTGGGAACCAAATATTAAGTATTTGATATGATGCCAAAGCCCTCCTCCTAACCGACATCATCTGCATACTTTAGAACAGAATTGATCCCATACGAATATTTAAGAAGGAAATATCCTTCCGCATACGTTGCGGATCGCTTTTTGCGTCAACGTTTTCCAAAGTAACTATGGGTTTCTACGAGAATGATGTAAAAAAAAATTACGCCTCTCCTACTCTGAGGTCACGTCAATAGTCTACGGTGACTGCTTACAGTCAGGTGTCGTATCAGATTGTTATCAACAACGTTGGTGTAATAACAGTACTTAACTTTACTACTTATGGTGTCCGGTGAACGGTGTCCATCTAAACATAATGATTTTTCTAGGTTTTTTATTTATTTTCTTAATAAGAAGTAAATCCCTACTAATCTATATATATAAAACGAATACTGACTGTCTGACATATCAACGCACAGCCCAAACCGCTCGGTCTAGAGATTCCAAATTTGGTACGTAGGTTCCTTATGAGGTCCAGGATGCACTAACAAATGATTTTTAGAAATTCACCCTCTAAGGTGGTGAAAAGGGGGTGAACAGTTTGTATGGAAATCCGTCATTTTTAAAGTAAAATCAATAAAAATTGGTACATGGCCTTTCAGATAGAAATTAAGAAAGAGGTATTTTAAGATTTTTGCAAATTCAATCCTTGAGGGGGTAAAATAAGGGATGAAAGTTTGTATAAAAATCCGTCATTTTTTAAGTAAAATCCATGAAAATTGGTATATGATCTTTCGTTTGGTAATTAAATAATACATATTTTTGGATTTCTATAAATTCTTTCCTGAAGGGTTTAAAAAAGGGGATGTAGGTTTCTTTGCAAATCTGTCATTTTTTAAGTGAAATCTATAATAATTGGAATATGGCCTTTCGGTTAGAAATTAAGAAAGAAATATTTTAAGATTTATCGAAATTCTACCCTTAAGGGTATAAAATAGGGTATGAAAGTTTGTATGGAAATGCTTCATTTTAAATTAAAATCCATAACATCGTTATTATGGGCCTTTCGGTTAAAAATTAAGAAAATTGTATTATAGGATTTCTCGAAATTTTACCCTTAAGTGTATAAAATAGGAGATGAAAGTTTTGTGCAAATCCATCATTTAAAAAGTAAAGTCTATTAAAATTGGTAAATGGCCTTTCAATTAAAAAGTAAGAAAGAGATAATTTAGAATTCCTCGAAATTCTACCCCTAAGGGTATAAAATAGGGGATGAAAATCGTATTAAGTCCACATATTATTTTCATACTTCATCTTCAAGAAATTAATGAAAACATGGACCCGTGTTGTGATGAATGTTTGGATGGAAGTTCGTCATTGCTAAAGATAAAACCATGAAACGATGACTTTAAGAACTTGATAAGAAAAAAAAAATTTTTTCTACCTAAATATTTGTTTAATTTTTTTTTTTTTTTTTTTTTTTTTTTTTTTTTATAAAAAGATCAAGCAAATGACTCTATTCCACCTGATGGTAAGCAGAAGTAGAGTCCAAATGCGAAGATAGCTAGCGCGAGAGATAAACTGCCGCGCTAGCCACCCACGCCTTGCTGACCTGCAAGGTGCTTCTTCACGCCTCTTTTGAATGACCCAGGATTATAGGAAGGAGGAAACACGTGTGCTGGCAGTGAATTCCATTTCTTGATTGTGCGACAAAGAAACGAGTTGCCAAATTTCTTAGTTCGCGTTGGAATGGTAGCCACAGTTTGTCGGTGACAACGTAGACCAGCACGCGTAGTCCTCAAAAGGAAGGGAGATGATGGGATTAGGGAAAAAAGTTCCTCAGAGCACTCGCCGTGGTACAGACGGTAGAAAGCGCTCAATGACGCAACATTGCGACGCAATTGGAGAGGCTCAAGGTGTTTAGTCACCTCTTCGTCGCCGATGATGCGGGCCGCGCGACGCTGCAACCTATCCAAAGCATCGAGTAAGTACTTGGCAGAGCCATCCCACAGGTGCGAGCAATACTCCACGCAGGACCGTACTTGCGTCTTGTATAGCAAGCAAAGTTGATTTGGCGTGAAGAAACGCCGCACCTTGTTCAGGACTCCGAGTTTCCGTGAAGCTGTTTTTATCACGCTTTCGATGTAGTCCTTCGGATTCAAGTCGCTGCGAACCTCCATACCGAGCAAGGTGATACTGCTCTGTAGCGTAAGTGTTGTGCTCTGGAGAGAGGGAAGGGAAAGGAATGGCGACGTTTTAGCCGTAAACGCGCACACCTGAGTTTTCTTGGCATTGAACTCAACCAGATTTGCTGTACCCCATTGAGAAACAAGGTCGAGCTCTCGATTGAGTTCAATGACAAGATTCTCACGACTCTCCACGGTTTCTGCTCGTCCAGCCCTTGCGTGTCCGAAGTAGCCCGCATGCACTGTACTGTCGTCTGCATAGCAATGGATGTTCCCAAGAGGAATCATATCATTGATATGCAGAAGAAACAGTGTAGGGGATAAAACGGAACCCTGGGGAACACCGGCATTCACTGACATGAACCGCGAACTGCATCCGTCGGAGAGGACACGAATTCTTCGCTCGTGCAGGAAGCCGGCCACCCAGGTACAGAGCTGAGCAGGCAGACCATATGTCGGAAGCTTGGAGAGAAGACTTTTGTGCCAGACCCTATCAAAAGCTTTGGCGATATCAAGGCTGACAGCCAATGACTCGCCACGTTTGTCCATGGCTTCACCCCAGACATGCGTCATGTACGCTAGAAGGTCACCCGTCGATCGTTTCGGCCTAAAGCCGTACTGTCGATCGTTGATCAGAGAGTGACCCTCTAGGTAACGGACCAGGTGGTTGTTGAGGATCCTTTCCATAACTTTGCAAAGTACCGAGGTGACTGCTATTGGCCGATAGTTGGCCGGGTCTGAGCGGTCCCCTTTTTTGGGAACAGGCTGCACATTAGCCTCTCTCCAAGCTTCCGGCACATGTCCAGAAGAGTAAGAGAGCTGGTATAGGCGCGTGAGTACGGGAGACAACTCCGCTGCACATTTCTTAAGTACAACGCCCGGGATGCCATCGGGTCCACTAGCTTTCCGGACATCGAGTGATTGCAGTTCCGCACGAACATCACGCTGCCTGATTTTAATGTCAGGCATCGTGGTGCCACAATGAGGTAGTGACGGTGGCTGTGCATTGCAATCATCGACTTGGGAATTAGCCGCAAAGAGTCTTGCCAGAAGATCGGCTTTCTCCTGCGGCTTATGAGCTAAAGACCCATCCGGACATCTCAGGGGTGGCAGCGAGGGCTGGCAGAAGTTGCTTTGCACGGCTTTGGCCAGACGCCAGTAACTACGGGAGCCCGTAGGATGCGTTACCAATTCGTGGCCAATGCGTGCGACGCGCTGGGCATCCGCTCTTATGTAAGCCTTCTTACAGGACTTGGAAGCATTGTTGTAGGCTGCTTTCAGTGACTCGATATCAGGAGCTTTAAGAGCCCGACCCCTGATCCAAGCGCGATACGCCGCCTGTTTCTGTGAAACAGCAACAGCACAATCGCGGTTGAACCAGAGGTTACGTCTGCCCTTACTGATGAGATCGGAATGTGGAATGTAATATTCCATACCCAATACAATCTCCTCAGTAATGGCAGCGGCGCAAGCTGATGTATCGTTATCACTGAAGCAGCGTTGCTTCCAAGGGATGGACGCAAAGTAGTCGCGCATACCATCCCAATCTGCAGACCCATAATGCCAGAGCCGGCGTTTAGCAACCGCCAGTTGCGGAAGCTTGGCCTGCGGCTCTTTGGAGGATATCAGGCAGTGGTCAGATGAGCCTAGAGGGGCTCGGACCTCTACCTGATATCCCTCAGGATGGGTCGTGAGCAGAAGGTCCAGTAAAGAAGGCGCTTGACTTGCAATGTCTGGGATCCTGGTGGGCTGATCAACCAGTTGTGACAAGTCGTGCGTGAGAGCGAATGCATGAGCAGAGATCCCTGCATGGTCAGTTTTGGAGGAACTTAACCACAAACTGTGGTGAGCATTGAAGTCCCCCAAAAACACCAGCTCTGCATTGGGATACTGCTCCTGCGCGTCATCTGCCGCCCGACTCAGATGTTCAAAAAGTCGAGTTGTCTCAGCGTCTCCGGTGTGGGATCTGTAAAGACACACGTAGACTCTAGCCGAGGGGCCAGAGTCGACGTGTACCCCTATCATGGAGAAGGATGGGTCTTCCAGGCAGCTCAAACGGCGACAGCAAACATCCGCCCGAACATACAAGCATACTCCGGCTTTCGCTTTGAAGGACTCTTCAAGAATGTAGCCGGGATAATTCAAGTAGCTTGTGTCAGCGGGCGGCAATATTTGCGTCTCCGTCAGAAACAACAATGCAGGTCGTGCTGACTCAAGGTGTTGGTGGACAGCATTGAGGTTACTGTGGAGTCCGCGTATGTTGCAGAACTCAACCTCAAACGGTGTAGAGGGAGTGGGGTTGTGCACCGCTGTAAAACCTGATTGTTTTTTGTTGGCTGCCATGGGAAAAGGAAAAAGAGACGTGAATCGAGTGGGCGTTACCGCGACAGTTCCGGACAAAGTGGGGAGGCTGGTTTCACCGTGGAACTGCCTAAAAAAGCAACATTCAGCTCAGATAATGACTCAATCTTTGTTTGAGTCATTATCTGAGCTGAATGTTGATAGACCTGACGATGAGTTTCTGGTTATTGGTGATTTTAACATCAGACAGGCGTCATGGGTCATGGAGGAATGATAGTAGTGCCAGTAGCTGTTTTATTTTATCGAACCCTTCAATTGATTCGATGACCTCTCAAGTATTCACATTCATGTCTTTTACGGGTTGGTTTCAGTACAATGGCATTCGTAATCAAAACGATAGATCCCTCGACTTGGTTTTTTCAAGCTTCAAATGTCAAGTAATTCGAACTGAGCCATTGTCTGAACCGGAAGATAATCATCATCCGTCCTTGGCTATAGACGCATTCGTCGTTCATAGGGATGCTTGGTTGAGGCAAGCGCCCCGTATCGTACACCGTTTTCACGCTGCGAATTATGAACTCATTAGTGAGGAGCTGGCTAATATTAAATGGGAACAATATTTATGTAGTACGGATGTTGATAACGCATTAGAATTTTTTTATTCAATAGTTAATAACATTATCGACAAATACGTCCCAATAAGAATTGCAAATAATAATATGAAATATCCCGTTTGGTTTTCTTATAAATTAATTAAAATGATAAAGAAAAAAAATAGGTTGCATAAAAAATGGAAAATATATGGTCGAATATCCGATTACGAAAACTTCTCTGATTTGAGACGAGCGGTTAAAGAGCTGGAAGTAGCATGCTATAATTTGTTTTTAACTAGATCCGAAATTAGTATTAATCAATGTTCCAAGCATTTTTGGTCCTACATTAAATCTAAAAAAAATATTAATAGTATCCCTGACATGGTGAGATTGGATAATGAGGTAGGAAACGATGGTACATCAATTTCTAATTTATTCAACTTATTTTTTCAATCTGTATTTGAGAACGATACAAATGTACCTGTCAACTTGAATACAGTTGAATCGAACTCTGCCCTAATCAGCAATATTGAAATTACACAGAATATAGTTGAGAAATACCTCACAAATATAAATATATCTAAGGGTGGTGGGCCGGATGGCTTGCATCCCTTATTTCTTAAAAATTGTAGTAAACAATTAGCTCTTCCAGTTGCACTCTTATTTAAATTATCGTTGTCATGTGGTATAATGCCAGAAGTTTGGAAACGTTCGTTTGTAGTTCCTATACACAAAAGTGGCGATAAACACGATGTTCGTAACTACCGTGGTATATCCAAGCTCTCAGTTCTTCCTAAAGTTTTCGAGAAAATTGTTTATGACTCTCTTTATCCCGCAATAAGTCCCTTATTGACGGCTCACCAACACGGTTTTGTTTCGAAACGTTCGACTGAAACCAATCTGTGTGAGTTTCTGGATATTGTTTCTGAATCGATGGAAATGGGGTTTCAGGTAGACGCCGTGTACACTGATTACTCTAAAGCATTTGATAAAATTCCGCATTCGTTATTAATTTCGAAACTTGAGGCAATCGGTGTGCACGGTGATCTCCTGCGATGGCTGACATCTTACCTTAGAAATAGAACTCAAGCCGTTACGATTAAAGGTTTCATCTCCAGTTTTACCCCAGTTACTTCCGGAGTGCCCCAGGGCTCCCATCTCGGTCCCTTGTTGTTTAATATTTTTATCAATGACGTTATCAACTGCTTTCATAACTCAAGATTACTACTTTATGCAGACGACACAAAAATATTTGCCACTATCAAGTCTGAAAGGGATTGTCAACTGCTTCAAAGTGATCTAAATCGACTATGTGCATACTGCTCTCTTAATCGACTTTACTTAAACGTAGATAAATGTCACACTATAACCTTTACGAGGAAAAAAAAGATTATTGAATTTGACTACAATCTCTATGACAAAAGTCTAAAAAGGGTAACCGGGGTGAGAGATCTTGGGGTTCAACTCGATTGTGGCTTATATTTTGAATCTCATTTAAATATTATCACTGCAAAGGCATATAAGTTACTGGGCTTTATTTTGCGTCAGAGTACTGATTTCAAAAATGTCAACACATTAATTCTCCTATATAATTCTTACGTAAGATCACAATTGGAATATGCTTCTTCCGTATGGAACCCAATGTATTCCAAATATGTAGACATGGTGGAAAGTATCCAGAATAAATTTATTAAACGCTTAAATTATAGGTTCAAGAATTTTAATACTAATAGTATTGAATCCTTAATTGTACGCCGAGAACATAAGGATCAAGTATTTTTATATAAAATTATAAATAACTTCATAGATTCTCCTTTCTTGTTGAACAGATTGGCACTGAGGTGCGCTAGACCTGGCGCGCGACATAAATTCACTTTTTCTGTTCCCTTGCATAAAACAAACTACAGGACTAATTGTTTTATATTTAGAGCGAGTAGTAAGTATAATAGTACATATAGTGGCATCGACATATTTCACGAAAAAATGGCGCGCTTTCGTCGCCTTTTAAAGGAACAAGCCTTATTGTTATAGGTTTTATTATAATTTTGTTTTGTTTTATTTTGTTTCACATTTTGATTGGGTAATTTATATAAAATATCTTTTGCACATTATATATCTCATCAATAGTGTACCTAAGTTATACCCAGTAGTGAAAACTAATTAGGCTAGTGTGTTATTTATTTTTGTAATTCAAATGTATAATATTAAGCTGTTTGTTTTCCTAATAAAGAAAATAAATAAAAAATAAAAAAGATATTCATCGATCCGCCGGACGGAAGGGCCCCCGTACCCCCCCGGGAGTGGCCGCCGGGACCCCACATCCCGGTCACCAACCGGCACGACGGTCCACCCCGAGATTATGCGTGGCATGATAGGGCAGCCTCGCGAGCTGGTTAGGCACGCTTGGGCCCCTGCACTGTGCCACGGGCGGCCAGCGGGATAACCGTTTCTACGGGTCTCCCTGGCCGGCGGATCGACGCATTCCCCCCGGCATCGGCTCGACCAATGTCGCCCCTGGACCGAACTTTGTCGCGGTAACGCCAACTCAAGCTACCTTTTTTTGTAAAAAGGGAAATGAAGAAGTTGAAATAAGAGATGAAACTTTGTATGGGCTTCCTGATTATCAAAGATAAAACCACGAAACTTTGTATTTAAGCAATTGATAAAAAGTAAATTAATATTTTTGTTTTATCGAGTATTTTGAATTTTTTATCCGTGTTGGAATAGGCTGTGCGTTGCTCCGTCAGTCACTCATTCAGGACAAAGCATTTTATTTGTATAGATTATTTGCAAAATAAGTAATATATTTATATATAAAATTCAAAGTCCTGACTAATTGACTGAGATATCAACGCAAAAGTCCAAACCGCTGAATCTAGAGACTTGAAACTTTGCACATAGATACCTTATACAGTGTAGGCATCCACTAAGAAAGGATTTTTGGAAATTCCACCCCTAAGAAGGTAAAATGTCCACGCAGACGAAGACGCGGGCGATAGCAAGTTTTGCTGTTTAACTTCGGTTTCTATTGAATTAAGTACTATTTTCAACCCTTCGAAAACGTCAGGCATACTTCAGGTCAATAGCTATAAGTAGACTGCTCCCATAGTGCGTTCGAAACTCCCATAACAGGCGGATTAGAAATAGTAGATTGCTTGACAAGGGTGGAATGGAATCAATTCCCATATGAGCAGTAATGTGCACGTAGTTAGACTAGAACTAGGCTATAGTCCGAGTAGGAATTGATTCCTTTTACCCGTGTTATGCACTCTACTTTTCATTTTGAACACAAGGAAATTAAAAAGTGTTTTTTATATTATTTAGTTTTTTTTATCTTAAAAATTTGTCTTTTTCACAAATTAGAGAGAGTAGATATGTTTAAAGATTCTTTTTAAATTTGGAACACATCGCGTCACGGCCGTTATAACCAGGGGTGCTGACCATGGCTACCTCTCAAGTAAGTTGATATACTAGCTGTCAAAAAAAAATATTCTTCCATAGATTTTGTGAGGCATTATGAATTTGTGACGTCATAAATTCATAAAGTCAACTGACTGAACATTAAATGTTTTTGATACGCATAAAAATCAAATTCTAGAGATAAGTTGACACGATGGGGATTTTCTGGCGTAAAATTACGTCACCATTTACCAATTTAACACTTTAACACCTTGTAATTATTTGTGAATGTTATCATCAACCCTGTTGCATTAAGATTTTTTTAAAATTTGGAACACACCACCGCTAACCATATCCCGCCGAATTTGAGAGAATACTCTCTAACCAATACAGTTCTATTTTTGAAATTCATTCCCGCTCTAGGGATGGAAGCAATTACCTACTATGAGTTTTTCCAATCCAAATACTCAGATCAAACAAATGCTACTTTCCGAGTATGAGAAATGAAAATATTCTTCCCCGTCAATCCGACGAGTAGATCCGAAAACAGGAATTCCCGCGCAACCCGCATCATTGGCGTTGTAGAGGTAGGTAACAAAATGAATAAAATTTTCTAAAAATGAAAAATATTCTTATTGCTTCCATCGTCTATACCACGCCAATTTTTCGGACCAGTTTTTTTTCAATATCCCTCCCGTCCTTGATAAAGACCACAGATGGTTTACATTTCAACGCGAACATATTTGGCCACTCATTTCCATGCCACACAATCAAGAATCTGCCAGCACACTTGCATTAGCTATTTTCGTACGATCTCACTTGCATTAGCTATTTTTATTAAAAAACATCACTTAACTCGATTAAACGTTCTAGTAATCATTAGTAGCAATTGGAAGAATACTTATTGAATATAAGGTTACGTAGAGTATTAAAATAATGTTTAATACAATTAGTAACAAGCATGACGTATTCAGAGGTTCGATAAAGAAATTTTACCTAAATATGGCTATAAATTATAGCGACTAAAGTGACACATGTATGTTTGACCAGTTACGTGTCAAGTGGGGATCTCACGAACACTCCATTGGCATCAGTCGGCGCGATGTGGATGTCATCCAATAATTGAGCAAACACACGATTGCTCCATTTGCATCACTCTTATTCTTATTCTGCATCCTTAGACCATTCAATACGGGACGTGACAATCGGACGCTTCTCAAAGCCCTCTGCCAAAGTACATGAACAAAGTTCATGTCAGTTTATAAAAACTAGTTCGCCGCGACGACCGACCGACATTTTGAATTCGTATCTGTCGATAAGCTCTTAAAAATTATTGGTTGCGGAGTGTTTTCTTGTAAACGACCACCAGAAACATTAAAGTTATCCTAAAACGGAGTTGCTTATCACACGGAAGTAATTTTCTTTTCAAATAAACTACTGTTTCACATAACAATCAATTTTTCATCTTCAAATTTTGCGACAGAAACAACGATATAACAACGTTAGGCGATATGGTGGTACGCGGGTGAGCCGAGCCCGCGAGTGTGCGCTCATAATAGCGATTACAATTTTTGCAACAGTGTGCACGAGTGAGTAAATGTGTGCCATGCGTGTTTGCCTCACCCCCCGCGAACAACGGCAGAATGGTTTTCAGTACTAAATCTGCGCTATGCCACGCCCCGTGTTAAATGGTCAAGTCTGCATCACTTTCATTCTACGCAGCGACTTCTGGCACGTCACGAAATGGACGTGGGATCGGCAACACACGAGCGCGCGGATTTGCAGTTTGGAGCGATGGACTGATGGATTTAGATATCCAAAATTGTTCGTCACTCCATGCAAGCCGCGTGATATTCCGAAAACTCGGAATGATTTTGGATTATTGTAGAGTGATGGCTTGGAGCTATCCTGAGTTTCCCACTTCAAATACCTACCGCCGAGTTTTTAACAATGAATGTTTATTGTAGATTAACGATGCAAGTTATACAACCATTTATAGCAAAGTACACAGTGGTTTTGTCATGACTAAATTAGGCTTTCAATTGCCCTCAAATGCGTCTGAAACTATTCATAGGTAGATACAGTTAAGTCCATGGCTGTACAAGTGTACATAGCTTTGATAATTCATAAGTTTTATTTTTATCATGATCAGTGCCACTGTGAAACTTTGAAAGGATATCTTTTATGATCTCTTTTTTCCAAACCAATCCCAATTTATTTAGGGTTAGGTGCAATAAGTCGTAATACTGGTAGGTTTACGCGTATTATATAGCTGGTCATCTGTGTGACCTCCTGGTGTATGCTGTTGTGGGTGACTTACAGTCGTAGCACAGTTGTCAGCTCGGAATGGGAACGTGACCATATCGCTTTTTTTACTATGAAAAAGTGGCGATGCGCTAAGTAAAAAGAGGCGATGCGCTAAGTAAAAATCGGGAATGGTCTCCCCTTGACTTTCTCGTATACCGGAAACGACTCAAAAGTTGATAGAAACCTTATATTTTGATGTCATACATGCATGTTAAATTTTGGTCACCCATCCGAGATTTTTTTTCTCCGTTTTTAGTTTTGAAGATGGTTTTCTTTATGTAAAAATAATTTATTTTTTGCTTTTTAGTGTGATAGAAATTTTCCGGAAACTATCTCGAGATCTTTTAGTCACACAAGTGATAAGATTACGATAACATCGCATTATTACGGATAACTCAAAAATTACTCATGAGATGTCGATAAAATTTAAATGGGACCACATGACAAATACCAGCTTCTTAAGGTCGAAAGAATCTTCAAAATCGTCCAGCAAAGAGTTAAGAGGTAACAAACATAAAAAAACATACAGTCGAATTGAGAACCTATTCCTTTTTTGCAGTTGGTTCAAAAGAGGCGATATGGCTACTTTCCCTTTCCAAGCTGATAAGTGCGCTACAACCTTTAGTCGCCACAGCGCGAGTAACTCGCCGCATGTAGGTCTGTTCGGTAGGTACTGCACTGGCTTCTAAAATAAATCTTTTAAAATTCCAATACCTTAAGAAATTACTCTATATTAAAGTTTTCCATGTAAAAATAAGTCAACCACTATGAACTTCCTGTTCCGAATATTATTAAACGCTACCCAAATTGTTTACTTTTAAGTGATAAAAGCTATTGAATTAAATTGATCTTATTTGGATAGGAAAACGCTTGCGGAAAAATCGTTACGGAAACTGAATTTAAATTTATAGTATCCTAATTTATTTAAACCGTAATGTATCTTGTTATCGTGTTGTGTCATTTGGAATATTTTTAGAATCAATATAATTATGCACGTGATAAAAGTGAATACTATTTCATAATGTTTAGCATTGATTGGTATTATTGCACTATTGTTAGTTTATGCCGTATGTCCACTAACACCTATATTTTTCTCTAAAAAACTGACATTTTAAATTAAGCTTATTTAGAAAAGTATAACATAGGTTTATTAATAATATTATTAAATGTCAAGGATTGTTTTGTTTTATTTTATTTAAAGAAACATACATAAAAGTTAATAATGTTTGGTAAACAATGAGTATTACATAAGCCAAAATAGTTTCCAACATGAAATGCTACTGGACCATAAAAATCTCGACCACTGGTCGAGTAGTTAGTAGCAGCATTATCTAAAAATGGTAGTGGTCAGGAGTGATATCTACAATACTGTTCAATACTGTTACAGGTTTTGGCATTACAGTTTTACGGCCCCGTGTGGCTGGCTTGTCAGCCAACGCCGAACGCTCCTCGGGAATACCTACCACCGCTTATAAATACCTTTTTTTTTTGACGGAGTGAAATCCACTTACGGTCCATACCGCACACTGGCTAGGCGTACGGCGTGTGCGGGACTCGCCGGCGCGGAAAAGCGCCGGTCCTACCCCGCTAAAACCCACCGGTACCCTCCTATGCCCTTATGGGGGGCGTTTTGGGATCGGCGTACCAGTGTGCGCCATTACACCAAAACGCCTCCAGGGCCACCACTTATAAATACCTATTAAGTAGTTAATTATTTTAATTGCCTAATGAACAATTCATTGATGACTTCTGGCAAAACAAGTATACTATGTCGGGGAACCTTTTCTTTGTAATAAATAGTCAAAGAAAAACAAGGAAAGGTGAGGAGGTAAATTAATGAGGAAAGGAATATATTTTTTTTTGTATTATTGTTGCCCACATTGCCTAAATACGTACGACGTACCTTTTTTTTATCGGAGTGGAATCCGCTTACGGACGATACCCGCTGGCTAGTGGGCCAGCGGACCGTTGGCTAGACGTGGGCCTGTGCAGGGGTCGCCCAGCGCCTGAGACGGCACAGGGAATACCTGCTAGACCACTCCGGTTTCCCCCATGCCCTTACTGAGACGACCCGGGGTTTGCCGAAGCATTTCACCGAGCCACCTCCGGACCTACGACGTACTTACCTACTGTATATGGCCCACGCTGCCAAGCTGCTTTGTGTGTAACAAAATGTTACAAAAGCTCTGCTCAACTCCTTTTCTGATTATGAGCGATGTAAGTATGCCCTTTTATTAGTCGTTCCTTTATCGTAGAAATATACCTGGGTTCTATGTTTACAATTGAATTCCATGAGTTGATTTAACAATCATTTCTGATATGATCGCGCAAAGAAACTCCAGCCATAGCACTCTCCATTCCCCTTTGAGTGATAATATCATTACCACTTTTAACATTATAGCAACCTTTTATCAGACAAAAGATTCAAGCACTGTCAATAGTGGGTCCATATTATTGCTCGTGACTATATACCACCGCCATCTTCCGACGGAAGCCTGGAGCACCTGGTTAACGGAACTTCCGCCCGAAGCACACACGACAAACATATTTTTTAAACGTTGTTTGATCCACCCATCTACAATCTGAGTTTCTTATCTTTTACAACCGTTTCATAGATGCCGTCCTGGTGGAGTGACCAGCAACGCTGCCTACACATCAAGGGGTACGTGTTGGAATCCTGGCCGGGACAAATGTTCGTGTGTAGAACACGGACATTTATTCTCGAGTTATGGTTGTTGGTACTTATTAATACTAGAAAAATGCAATGGAAAAAATCGACTTGCCTCAGGCGGGACTCGAACCCGCATCTTCCACAATCCGGGCGGATGCTAGTATTAATATTTACGCGTTTGTAAACGCAAAAATAAAATTGTTCCATTATGTAAGGTAGTTTCATCTTAACTGAGCGTCAAATATTTGCAAAAATATTTCGTTCGGGTCTTAGAAGTGCAAATTTCAAAGATTTGATGAAACAATGTTTACCATATAAAACATAGAACCAAGCACTGACAAATTTCGACAGCGAAAAGCAGTGTCTCGGTGGCGTAATTGTTCAACGAATCCGCCCGGATTGTGGAAGATGCGGGTTCGAGTCCCGCCTGAGGCAAGTCGATTTTTTTCAGTGCATTTTTCTAGTATTAATATTTACGCGTTTGTAAACGCAAAAATAAAATTATTCCATAATTCGTCCCACTGCTGGGACACAAGCCCCCTCTCCCTCTCCTTGATATCGAAGAAGGTATAGGCAGTAGTCCACAACGCTTGTTCAATGCGGATTGGTGGACGGAGTACAAGGTGATCGATACCTCTTTTCTTACCCATTAGTCGCCTTCTACGACACCCATTGGAGGATATGACGTGATGCTATTCTACTTTGCTGGCATCACATGGCTATTTGAATGAATGCAACACGGTAGAATAATTTATAGATAAATTACCATTATTACTTGTATAAATGTAACAATCGCAAAATGATTGAGTAATATTTATTAAAATAACAAAATTTGTCGCTATTATTTCGTCGTAAGCTTTCCACAATAGAGTAATTGTTATTGCGAAAATATGTCATTTATTACAGTATAATGAAATTAAAATCGGAGAAGTAAAATATTTAACTCTTCGTCACAGTCGTTTTAAGAAACCACAAAAAAACACAATATTTTAATAAAAATATGTATTTAATTTTCACTTAATAAGCATTTCTTTGGCTAATACATAACAAAACTACAATTTATATCTAAGATTTTTATTTAACAAAATATTTAATCGTATATAGACAGAAAGTGACATGTTTTTCATAATTAGAAACAATAACTTTTATTACATTTTTCAATAGAATTCTGCTTCTAGAAGAGTATAAATTTTTTCAATAGCATGAAAAAACATAGATATTCGAATTTAGTAACAAAAGGAAATTGTGATAGCTGTCTTTGTCAGTCAAACAACTCAGCCCTTTGACAGTCCACATACCAACAGACATATAATATAATAATATGTTGACATGCGGTGACCGCTTACCATCAGGCGGATCGTATGCTTGTTTGCCACCAAAGTGGTATAAAAAAAAAACATATAATGATATGTCTGTTCGTGTGTGGGATTCGATAGGTATTATTATAAAATAATTTTTGTTCTAGTTGTCAGTTTGATAATCATTCTATAAAATACAGAGCAATATCTGAATAATATAGATAAAAATAAAAATTTGAAAATCTAAGTATTGATTTATAAATTGTGAAGCAACAGAATACGTAACAATACGACATAGAAATATGCTATTCGAGTCTACGAAAGATCATTCATCCGTCAATTATATTTTACAAAGTTTCCATAGAATTTACCTACTGGTAACAATATGTAGTAATAAAATCGACAATTTGTTTTCGAAAACTATTAATATTTAGTAATATATACGCGACGATATTAAACACATCAACAAACAAAATTAAAATAAAATATTTATTAATTTTAGTACTTATATTAGATTCAATGAATATCCAAAATGTCCTAGTTTCGAGAACAGTCCTGAGGCGTAGCAACTTATCTGTGCTTGTTAACGAGCAGTCGTCGCCCTCAGACACTCTGGAACCTTCTAGTTTTGACGAGTCAATTCTTTTGATAACATGAATGGGGTGCTTCAAAGTTGTTCCTTTCAAATCTATTGAGTCTTATCTATTGAAATACTTAAGTAGGTACATTGAGCTTTCAATGCGCTCTAGCAAGAGTTACAAAACGTTACAAAACATTAAACATTTTCGATATTTATACATACTCATTTCCGATTTATGAAACAATATTGATATTTGCAGTATTAAGTACCTAACTAACTATTTTATTACTTCTAATAATTTCACGTGATATGCTAGGAAAATCTAAATATACATAAATATTAACAAAAAAAATTAAGTGACATACTCAAAGTATTTCATATGTTCATTGTCGGTGAAATTTAGTTACGGAAAAAATAAACAACAACAGATAGGTAGAGTTATTATGGATTTGCATCATCAAGTTTTATAGACTTTGATAATTCATCATACAAAGCTATTGTACTGTACAAGCTATTTGTAGTTAAAAAAATTAAGTAATTTAAATTCGCAATAATTTACAAAACATAAGTACATAATGTATTTTCAAAATAGTAACTTTTGCAAGAAAAAATTGCAGTAACTAGAAAGAAACATGTTTTTTTAAATATATATTATTTTTGAAAATTCACTTAGATGTACGCAGTTTTACAAAGTTTATGATAAGAGACACCTATTGTAGGACGTGACAAAACAATGTAAATTAATTGAAAACGACATCGAAACTCAACTTCAAAGTAACTATAAATAATCAATAATTTGCAATTGCCCGTCCCGTACATATTTTCTACTGAAAAAGCTATAAAACTTTATTTAGTTCTACACACTTCTTCCTTTCAAAATGTGAACAAAAGTGTTAACATTCTTTCAAATTGTACTAAATAAGCTACATCTTAGTAAAAAATAAGAATTCATCAACACATATTGCCGCGTGATGCCGGCAGAGTAGAATAGCATCACCCCATATCCTCCAATGGGTGTCGTAGAAGGCGAATAATGGATTAGCAAAGGGGTATTGACCACCTTATACTCCGTCCGCACATTGGGCAAGCGTGGTGCACTACTGCCTAAACCTCCTACGATAGCAAGGAGAGGCTTTGTGTCCCAGCAGTGGGTCGAATTATAAAGGCTGTTGTGATGAACACATATTTAAAAAAAATACATAAGTAATAAAAAATAAGTCTTATTAATACTTGGTTTTGCTAGTTCAGCAATTACTTTTTTCCATACGTATGTTATTTTTTATTTTACATACTAAAGAGAGGTCGGCGTTCCCAATTCAGAGCGTCGTCCTATGAAATACTTAGCTTACGGACGCCACAGTTAAATAAGGTTTTTATAATCACTAAAAAGGTTAACTTAGGCTTTTATAATCACTAAAACACATCAGTGTTACCTAGGCGTAAAGGTAGTATCACAATTAACAGCTCGGAACCTTATCGCTTTTTTTACACAATCACAAAGAGGCGATACGCTACGGCGTAGCAGTTATGTAGCCACTATTCCGTAGCATTTATAGTAAAAAAAATAGTTAAAAAAAACTAAAAAAACACGCTTTTATGTTAAATCGGACTACAAAGTGAAAAATAACTTTTAAGTATAGAAAAGCGTGGGGTGCTCAATAACGTTAGTTCTTGAAAATATTCGATCGGTACAATTAAATTGAGCACCCACGCTTTTCTCTAAATAGTAATTATACTTTTCGTTCATCATTTAGTTTCTATATTAAAAAGTTATTTCCCACTTTTTAGTGCGAATTATAACCGCCGATAAAACTACATAGATTATTAAAAACCTCATAACACCGCCAACTTAACAATGACAACGCCATCTAGTGACGTATAACTGAACTAACATTCCAAACGTTTAATTTATTAGTGCTGGCGAATCTAACCAGGGTAATGGGTTAGGTATTCTTATCGAATTATTGTAACGTCATCGGTCTTTGATAAGTCTATAAAGTTTAAATGAAATCTGACCGTTTAAAGTGGGTCAAAATCGAGTCCAAACGAGTCATTTACATACGTACAAACAAACAAACATACAGGTGAAACTAATATAAGTGTGTTAAAAAAAGGAGTTCTCTTCCAAGCTGATAAGTGTGCTACGATCTTAAGGTTGCCCAAGCTCCACGTGTTACCAGACCGTCGGTATTGGAAGCACGAGTGTAACTTTAACTTTTTTTTTTTTTTTGGTTGGCAACACTGGTGTCAATACGCTTATAAAACAGCTGTTGCTCTAATTTGCGATTTTAATTAAATAAAGTGGAAAATATTGGTCACTGTGTGATTAAAAACGTATAATGTGGAATAAATAACAACTACAAACATTTGTAACTTGGTGTGAATCGTTTATCAAGGAATAACTCAATTGTCATAGTCGCCGGCCGGCGCCCGTTATCACAGAATCATCTTTAAATAAGTGATAAAATATCAACAATCTTCAGCATCGGCTACAACTATTACCGGGGGAGTATTTTATTTCATATTCTTTAAACATATAGTTATTACCTACTCGATTTTTTATAGGGAAAGTTCATAACGTATAACCTCCATTAACTGTCACTTTCAATTTTACAAATTCATAATAACAGACCAATTATTAAATTAGTATATTTATCATTAAATAAATAATACAAAGTAAGGAACTATTGGAGGAAGTATTAGCTGTTTTTTTTTAGTGTTTCCTTGGTAACAAACCAGCCTAATATTTCTAAAATTTATTATTTGCTTACTGAATGTCAGTACGCATTACCTGTTTAACAAGGTTATTAACTCACAATTATTTTTCCACTCTTATATATTTAGGCTTACTCTTTTATTAGTAATTTCAAATAATATTATATTGCCTGTTTAAAGCAACTTCATGTTTTAGTAAAAATTTGTATTGTTTTATCTAATAAGTACTTTACACAATAAAATTAACATATTGTAGAAATTAAGTGGACTGTGACTATTATAGCTATTACACACTTACTGACATTTCAAAACAAATTATTTTAACCCAGTATAGTTGACAAATAAGTACAGTTGTAGTAGTATTATATGTTCAAACCTTGACTTTTATACTTTTCAGTTCACCGGTTGGTTGCTTTGTTGAGGGATATGCAGGCCATTACTTCATCCAGTGTGATGACCCGTAAAGCAACTGCGAAGGATACTGAGATGAAGCTTAAGCAGACCCTCATGGATTTGCGGGCATCCCGTGAGCTCTGTGATCGTCTCATGCAGGAACGGGATGATAGTGAAATAGAAATCATTAAGATCTTGGAAAAGAATAAGCATTTAAAATCTGAACTTACAGAGCTGCATGTCAAATATGAGGATGTGTTGGAGCAATGTAGGCAAATGGAATATACTATAAGTAATTTTGCGGAATGTAGTAGGACACACGAGCAGGCTTTGAGTAGAATCAATGAATTAGAGGTCAGCTTGTGTATTGCCAATCGAAATATCAATGATTTAGACTCTGCTAATAAAAAGTTATCTATTGATAAAAACTCTGAAAGCTTGTTCGATGAATTGACTGTCTGCGGACCTGACTTCATCGAGGAACATTCGGTATTAGTAAACAGTTCAAAGAATAAATACAACAATAATAGTTTCTCAAGTGTAAGAAAACTGAAAAAGTATATTCGAATTAATAAATTTATAAATAAAACTAAAAAAACAATTAACAGATATAATAAACAGAAAATACAAAATTTTGGTCGAATGGAACGTTCAAAATTAATTGAAAAATTGAATAATATGAATAGTATTGCTGACAGTAACAAAAATGGCTATATTGATTACAGTAAAAACTTAGAATCAAAAATAGAAAATCTTGAACAGACATTGAAAAACATGTTAACAAATATTCAAAATTTGTCGCAAAAGCAATTAAATTACCAGATTGTAGCGTCAAATGACATGGTGGATTTATGTAATTATAATGCAGAGCGTTTTGAGTCATTAAATAAAAAACGTTCATGTAGGTGTTCATTTAGTTTGTGTGACAAAATGACACAACCACCTAGTTCAGTCTTTGATAAACAGCTACAACCAAAAACTTGCAGTAAAGCCAAACTATGTATAACTACACCTGTACACAACAACCACGATGAGGTTAGGACCGAGACAACATCTATCAAAGAAAACATAATTATGTATTGTGATGAGATTGGCAAAAATATGGGGCTCATAATGGAACAACATACAGGGCAACTGGTAACTAACTTATGTATGCCTGGTGCCAGCTACTCACAAATATTAGACAAAATAAACTCAAGCAACTACAGTACTAATACAACAATAATTGTTTTTGTAGGAAGAAGGGGTAATACTAATATAAATTGTTTGAAAAAATGTTTTGAGTGCCTATGTAACCTGAATGTGAAGAAAATTATTTTATTTGCATTACCATACAGTAGGTCATTGACAGACACTGAAAATGAATATAGACATAAATGTAATGTAAAATTGCAGAACATGACATATTATAATAATAAATTTGAATTTATTGACACTAATGTATTCATTAGACATTTTTATTTGACCAAAGATAATTACTATCTTTCTAATTTTTACAAAAAACAGATAGCAACTTCGCTATCATATTTTATTTCTAAGCCAGCCAATTCATTGGCTAATTACACTGCCTTTATTGGGCAGGAAAGTAAAATGACATATGACCACATGGAATGTGTTCCAATGTCTTTAAATTAAAACACAAGACAAAAGAGGCATTCTCTGGCAATAATAGCACTACAAGTGCTGACTATAGTTGTAGTTTAAACCTATCAAATATTATTTCTCCAATTTGTGCAATTAATCCACAGACTGTAAAATGTAATAATATTAACTTGGTGCATCAAAATATTCAAGGGATTTCAGGTAAAGAATTAGAATTAGAGTTATTTATGAATTGTAAAAACATTGATATTTTTTGTATCACTGAACACTGGTTGAAAAGTCATCAGCTTATGTTCAATTTTAATAATCACCAGGTTGTTAGCTCATTCAGCAGGACAAACTTGAGGCATGGTGGTTCTTTAATTGTAACTAGGAATAATATTAAATCCAAAGAAAGAATTGACCTTGTGAGCTTGTCTGTTGAGCGAGTTACGGAAATAGCATGTATCGAGTTTGAGCATTTCATTGTTATGAGTGTATACAAACCTCCATGTGCGCCCTATGAGTCATTCCAAAAAATTATGGAGGATGCCCTTTTTAAAATCAGTGGTAGTCATAAAACAATTGTTATCTGTGGTGATTTTAATATTAATATTTTAGAAAAAAGTGCCTTGACGAGTAACTTTTTAAATTTATTTAAGTCCTATGACTTACATAATTGTTTTAACGAGCCCACGAGAATTACTGCCACAAGTGCTACCTGCATTGACAACATTTTTTCTAACATTAAGCCTAATCAGAAATCCATAATTAATTTGTTACACTCTGATCATTGCGGTCAGTTAATCTCATTTTATAGGAAAAAACCTACCTCTCAAAGAACCAAGGTTAATTTTGTTCCTGTGACTATTAGTAGACTAGAAAAGTTTAAAAATAATTTGATTCAGAAACTACCAAGGATGCCTTTTCAGAACTGTACTGAGTACTTGTATACTGCTTTGTTCAAACTTATTAGTGAGGAATTCAGTAAAAACTTTACAACAAAAACAATAACAATCGGCAACCGTCCATCCTTCAGTGAGTGGGCCACTGCTGGTATATATAAAAGCCGAAACAAATTATATGAATTGTACGGTGAAAAATCGTACAATTTTAACCCCACGTTTATTAATTATGTAAAAAATTACTCTATTACTTTTAGACGAGCCTGTGCCACTGCTAAGTCCATTTATTTGAAAAATAAAATAACCAGAGCTCAAAATAAAATTAAGGAAACGTGGAATATTATTAATAGCGAAACTGGTAGAGCTCCCAGACGCGTTCGTGATTTCAATTTAAATGTAAACAATGTAAATATCAAAGATGATTTAAAGATTGCATCTGAGTTTGAAAAATTTTTCACAGAAATCCCTTTCTTAACAACTAAAACACTAAGTTCATCTTCGACAACAGCTGAAACACTACTTATGGAAAGTGTATGTAAATGCGATGCTAATTTTGAATTCACATCTGTCAACTACAAAGATATTATAAAGATATTTAAATCCATCGATATAAAGAAAACTATGGACCTTTGGGGACTTTCTGTTAAAACTGTTTCAAGTATAATAGATATAATTGCCCCTTACTTGGCTATCGTGTATAATAGCAGTATAGCTTCGGGTGTATTTCCTGACTTGATGAAACATAGCAAAGTCGTACCTTTATTTAAGTCTGGAGATGCTTCGGACCCCACGAATTTTCGACCAATCTCTATATTACCAACACTTAGTAAAATCTTTGAAAAGTTAATGCTTAATCAACTCCTCAATCATTTCGTAAAATACAGTTTGCTACATAAAAACCAATTCGGCTTTACGAGGGGTCGGTCAACTATTGATGCAGGAGTTGAATTATTGAAAAACATATATTCAGCTTGGGAGGATTCACAGGATGCTTTGGGAGTATTCTGTGATTTATCCAAGGCTTTCGACTGTGTAAATCATGATACTCTTGTCAGGAAATTACATCACTATGGCGTTAGAAATAGGGCTCTCGACCTTTTGACATCTTACTTGAGTAATAGAATTCAAAGGGTCGATATAAATGGTCAAAGATCTTCTGGAGCTGCGGTTACAATAGGAGTTCCACAGGGTTCAATTCTTGGTCCTTTTCTGTTCTTGATATATATTAATGATCTACCTTACTGTGTAAATAAAAGTCATGATATAGTGTTGTTTGCAGATGATACATCTCTGATATTTAAAATAAACAGACGAATGACTAATTATGACGAAGTAAACAACGCACTATCTAAAGTAGTAGATTGGTTTAACATTAACAATTTGCTTTTAAACGAAAATAAAACCAAATTAGTTAAGTTTTGCACACCCAATGTGAAACGGGTTGAAACAAATATACAAATAAATGGTATAGGATTAGAACCTGTTGAATCGACTATTTTCTTGGGCATAATGTTAGATGCTAAATTGCAATGGGGTCCACATATTGAACGAATGTCTGGTAAACTTAGTTCAGCTGCGTATGCAGTTAAAACTATCAGACGACTTACTGATGTAGACACAGCCAGAATTGTATACTTTAGTTATTTCCATAGCATTATGTCATATGGAATTCTTCTCTGGGGGAATGCTGCGGACATTAACACCATATTTGTCTTACAAAAACGAGCAGTAAGAGCTATTTATCAATTAGGACCTCGGGTTTCACTCAGGGAAAAGTTTAAAGAAATAAATATTCTAACAGTGGCATCACAATACATATTTGAAAATCTAATTTACGTAAGGAAAAACATAAAAAACTTTTCTGAAAAGTGTGACACTCATAATATTAATACTAGAAAAAAACATAATCTAGTGGTACATGCTACTCGTCTCCACAGAATAAGCAATTCTTTTATGGGGCAATGTATACGCTTTTATAACAAACTCCCAAATAATATTCGAGATCTACCTGTTAATAAGTTCAAAACTGCTATTAAATCTAAACTGTATAATAAAGCTTACTATAAAATAACTGATTACATAAATGATTCTAACGCTTGGGGGTGAATTTGTTCATGATCTATGCATCCAAAATATAATATATTAATTACACAGATTATCAACCTTGTGTCTTATAGTTAACTAAGAAACATAATTTAAATTTGTTCTAGATTATAATGAAGAAGCATGTGTATGTCATTCTCACTAAAAAGGTCTTGTGGCGGTGTCGTCTTGCGTCGGGTCGTTGCGTTCCCTAAAATATGGTTGAGCGAAGCGATGGCTGATTCTTGCGTCATGCCTGTGAACAGGTGCCGCCAATGAGACCTGGTCATCTCATGTTTTCTTGAACTTTTTATTTTTATTTGATGTAAATGTTAGACAATGTAGTTGTTTATTCTTAGATGGATAATTGTATGACACATGCCATTAATAGGATAATTTTGTTTGTGTTATGATATTGTTTATATAACTAATGTATTAGGTATTGTTTTTTTTTTATTTTGGTATGCACACATTGTATTCTTATAGATATATTTATTAACCAAAGGATCATAAATGTATGCTTAGCACCTAAATTGAGCAAAATCTATCTAACAATAACAAAAAATGGTGGTGGGTATAAGACTTAAATTAATTAGTTCATTAATGTGATTAGTTGAATTGTATAGAAAAGCTTTTACAACATAAATTATTATTATAAATGAACCAAATGCGTGGGAGTAATAACTGCCCAAAATTTACGCATGTAAAACTGTAATTTTAATTATATTATTATTATCTATTGACCTGTAATGATGTTTTGAAATCATTACCAAATTGTAAGCTGTGGAGTTTCTTTCGCCATTTCTTCTCCATCTCAGCATAATAATATTATCGTCCCGAAATGGTGGTAGGGTTTTGACGATTTAAAAGTACTTAGCAAAGTCCATTTAAATAAAGAGCTTTTCATTTCATTTCATAACTATGGCGTCTCTTGTGACCAATAGGGCTTTTGTATGCTTGCCACACTTTGGGCTTAACACTAAAACTTTAAATATCAACAGTTGGAAGTGACTCTATTACATCTCAGAAAATGAATATATATACAAAGGTATCATTATAATTTGATATAAGTGTAAGTTTTAGTGGAATATTCTTTTAACATTATAAACATTCAGAATGTATTATAATAGGTGTAACCCAATAACTTTTGTAAATAGTTTTTAATTTTTCACATTCAATTGTCTATTTTTTACACATAATGGTAATTACCAAGTAGGTATGTAAATAAGTAGTTATTTTTAGTAAAATAATATTTTTAGTATAACCCACTTATTATTACTGGCGCGAACGCCTGTGCGTGTGCCGAGAATACGTAATGATTAGTAACAATTGAACAACAAATAACTTTCCTACCAACTCCTTAGTATACTTAAAAATTAACTTTATCAATAAGTTTATATGACACTTCTTAGAATTACATATATATTGTAATGTATCATAAAACAAATTACAATCAATCTGTTGTTGACTAAACAAAAACAAATGGACAATTACAAAAAACGTGAAGTTTTAGAAAGCACCCGCATCATTTTCATAATCGTTATTTAGTCTAGCCGTTATCGTAACTAGTTAGTTCATCAGTTGAACCCTCATTTTAAAACTTATTACAAAATTATCCCAAACAACTATCTCTTGGTACAATGATGATACATATTATTATATCGATTATGAGGTAAATACTATATCTTCAAAACATTTAACAACTATTGTAACCAATAGAAGCAATTATGTGACAACTATTAAATATTTGTTTTTATTTATTTTTATGTACCTACTTACTTACGAGTATAGGTACATTATAACAACAATAAACATTTGGGTGATTGGCCTGTTATAAAATTTTGAAAGAACATTAATGTTACTCTGGTCAGATAACAATATTATAGAGCAAAGTAGCCTCACTTCAACGAATAGTACAGAGACGAATGAGTCACATAATACTCTACTCTATATTTGATAGAATATCATGTGCTAAATGAGAAATAATAGTGCAACAAGATTTATTTGTCGCCCCGCCCCTCGCACTTACACTTTGATATAAATACGAGATAAAATATTAACTACATATGTTCAGCACACAGTTGGCTAATTTCCAACCAATCGACGAGGCGACACGCACTCATTGGCCGTTCATTATATCGTGATCATTATAAAATAATTATAAACTACAAAATTAGTCCAAAGTTCATAAACGCATCGGCATTTCGATCGGCTATTGTGTTAGTGAAGCACTATTTAACGTCTTCGTGAGCAAAAACGGAATCTTCACAAAACCGATGTAACAGATATTGCACTACAATAACAAACATTTATTTTAAAATCGCACTATGCAAGACACAGAACACACGACACGTAAACGTAATCCGTAGAGCAGAGCGGTGGTCCGCGCGAGCGACGCTGACGAGCTCGCGGCACGAGCGGCGGCCGCCGAGTGCGCCGCGCCGACCGCCGCCCACCACCTCCGCCTCCCGCCGGGATTTAAAGCTCTCGTCTTACACCACACCTGCTATTCGCAACTCAGCACCGAGCGAGCACACCCGACCGCTACCACTCCTCAGACAACCGCGAAATGTTTACGCAAATGTTAGCCGCTCTCGCCGCGAGCTTGGCCGCGCTCGCCCTGTGCGCCGCGATGCCCACCGACCTCAAGGACGCCACCAAACTGGACCTCACGAGCATCCTCAACAAGACCGTGTGCCCGATCAAGGTGGAGATGGACGTGGACCCGGAGCGCGTGCCGAAGCGCATCAAAGTGATGAAGTGCGACCGCGACCCCAACATGTGGTGCTCCAAGATGCACGTGCCCAAGCACGAGTGCTGCCAGCACCAGCACGACAACGTGCGGCTGGAGTGCGCCGAGATCCAGGACACGGTGCAGGTGTACTACCCGGCGCGCGAGCTGACGCAGCTGTACCGCGTGTCCGTGGGCTGCGCGTGCGTCATGCAGGAGGCGGCCGCCGCGCTGCAACCCTCGCCCGCGAGGTGACGCTCTGCCGCCGCCGCCACGGTCTTTGGTTCCTACTAGCCGATAGTTATTTATTAAGTGTGCAGTGCGTGCGAATGTTATTTATTAACCATGGTTGTGACCGCTGCTGTACATACACACTGTTAGACAAATATACTGAAGAAGCCCTCGCCCGGCGGCGGCCCTGCGCTGCGCGGGCGCACGTCTCGAGAGTCTCATGTTTCCCCGGTAACCTGTATTCAGGCACCGGCTAAGTTAAGTTTTGTTACCGAATAAAAATAGTTATGATATATTTCCTTATTTTTATTGACCCCGCACACCCTCGCAGCAATTAATACGTTGTCAAGGTACTTAAAAAACTTAATCCTATACAGTATAACATATACGAGTATACAATTTACCTAGAGCTATAACAAAATAATAATTGCCTTTCACATTCACATTACAGTGATATGTATTTTATTAATAACAAGCTTCTTATTTTGACTGTTGCCACATAAATGAAGCACATTAACGAAATTAAGAATTGATTGCACGTGAGGTACAATATTTTTACAATCACATTTGATGTCATTATAAAAATAAAGTGAGAAATGGTGAGCACGACTACTTGTTGATATTAAAGAGCCAGTGCTGACAATGAAGCTCCGTTCACTTTGATTTTTCAATAAAATAAAAAAATCAATAAAATCTACTTTCGAAGTCATTTAATATCGTTACGAAATACCACAACCTCGCATATCTCTCGTTTTTCTGTGCTAAATATAATGGTAAGTTTCCTTTTGACAATAATTTCCTTTAAATTATTATGTCGGAACTACTTTTATTAAATAGTAACGATATCTCATGTACACAATCCTATGTCACCACACAAACATTTGTCAACCGGACATGAAAATTTACTAATCGCAAGAAAATGTTAATACTAATTTAAAGATACATATTACTAGACTACTCTAATGTAGAAACATGTAAAGAAGGAATTCTTACAACATCCCGCCATGGGCTACTTGACGACTGCGGCGACGTGACGACTGCGGCACACGCCGACGGTAACGTCAGTCGACCGATAATGAATGTTATCCCAATGGCCCATAATCTTATCTCCACTGTTACTGTGACTTAGTTTAGTATCTCTATAGTATTATATTATCTGTGATATCTCATAAACGACTTATGTCAGCTTTTTCTATTATTGCATTGTTTTGATTTTCGCAAAAAAGTATTTAAGTATAAATAATAATAAAAAAATATAGAGTATCGTAAGATATTACTAATGACAAAAGTACTTATGTATTTATTTTTAAATCATATTAATTAATTGTAATTATCGTCAAATTGCGTAACTTTATTAAAAAAACTACTCTTTACTTCTTTATTAACAGTTTTTAGCGTCAATATTTTCCACATGTGTAGGTATAAATTTAAAAGGCAACCGTTACTGACTTATATCTATCAACGCACAGCTCCAAACACTGAACGGATTACGCTGAAATTTGTAAAGCGGATATTAGATATTATGGCGTAGACGTCCACTAAGAAAGAATTTTCAAAAATTCATCCCCTAAGGGAATGAAACGGAGATGCAAAGTTTCTATACCCCAAAATTCTTTCCTATTTCAGCCGTGAAAAAAATTGCTGTGCTTCGGATTGAAGGGAAAGGTAGCCAGTGTAATTAATTACTAGTTGTATGAAAAAATAACGCGAGAGCAGCCGCAGGAAAAAGCTAGTGTCTAATAAGAGAAGACTAATTTATCAATTTGATTGTGCTCTGACCAGCGTGGCCAGGTCTTTTTCAAATTAAATACCGAACAGTTAGCAAAAAAGCTCCTTACTTGTATTGCCAATCTGTTCACTCGCACATAAAACCGACTAAATAGGAGCGCTGGGCAGGACGAGGAGCATGACGAGTAAGGTTACCATACTACGTCTCTGCCTCCCTTCTCGTCTCTTCTCTCGTCTTCTTCACTCGTCGAGTGAGTGGCTGGACCATAAGTAGGAATACTACGCAACATCGATGCCGATTGCGTAAAATTTGACAGTCGATTCGTTTATTATTGAGAAAATTTAATCAGAAAATAATACCGAACCTCCCATACTTCGGTATTTTTGCCATACTGAACACCGAACACGGTGCTAAAATACCGAACACTTGGCAACCCTAGCTCTGACAGATAATGATGGTGTGGTTGAGAGTGTCAGGTGGAGCGGTCGATTCCATCTTTGCCCTCACCACTTACCATTAGAGATGAATGCCAAGTGCTCCCTTGTCAGAATAAAAAAATGACCCAATAGTCACCAGTTCCTTACAGGAGAGCACAAACTCGGCCACACATGCACTGCCTCCGCGTCAGGTCGGCGAGCGCATGACTCACTCGTGACCCGTGACTCACGCCGCTCGCACTAGTCACCGAAGCACTTTCTTTAAGCTTAAATATCACGTATACCAATACATTCACGGATTTTATGGAAATACTTTAGGACATGAGTTTAATGAAACAATTATTTATATTTCTAATCGAAGAATAAACATGAAGTATCTATGTGAAGTTCCTATCTATTAAAATTAAATAGCATTATCTGTATTTTTCCAGTACTTATGTCATTTTTTTTTCAAAAAACTATAATATAATAGTTGTATAATAGAATATAATAAATCAAAAGTAAGTACTCATTGACGTCACATACTATGGTATAGAAATTTCACAATAATTTTTTTGAGAGCTAGCCTACCAACCTGTCGAAACTTGCATGTCTGCACGCCAACCGCGAAACCTGCTTACGTTTGTCAAACAAAACACAGCAAGCAATATGATAAATTCTAAAGATAACGACTGCATTCTAAAGCTAAGAAGGTAAATAACCTGGGATAAATAAATAAAATTACTCTTAAATGAGTACCACCTGTTACTCATTTAAAAGTAATTTTATTTATTCCGATATCATCAGGAATGAAAAGATCGATGAGCTAACAAAGGCTAGGGCTTCGTATCTTCAAGAACCAAACCATGAGATTCTTAAAAACATTACCTCCGAGAGGCACTAATGGACTGTGAACAAAAGATTAACATATTCAAAAGCAATAATCAACCCGTACGGTAGGTAGGCGTGTGATATGAGGAGCTACTGAGTGAGAAGCTAAACCGTAGCAACCTGAGTGTAATGTTTACGCTCTCACTTAAGCTGCTACGATTCTTGCCAAGAACGCTACGCCGCCCACCATCAGCTTTGTGACTGGTGTTGGCGACTACAGGCCGTGCACCGTAGCACAGACTACTTCCATGCTACGGTGCTACGATACTTGCTAATAGAATAAAAAAATATCGTGTTCACTATTCGTGTGTATTATATGTATTTTCTTCATAATCCCAAGAGGTCAAGCAGAACTTTAGGTAACATTTAGTTAGTTACACATAAAACCACATCTGGTAGTACTGGCCATATAGGTACACATACTCCCAAAAAAGTGACAGGTTGCCGCATTGACTGGAATTAATGTGGGTCCCTACCTACCTAATCATACCACTAGAATTTCGTATGTGAAGGTTATACTAAAGAGCTTTGAACTATAACCTCGACGTAAAATTATTTTATGTACAAATATTATTTTCCTCGGATAATATAGGCTGTTGTGGCAACGGCGACATCTTTACAATAGCTGTAGGCAGTGCTGGGTACTTGTCCCATAATGGCAGCAATTACGCGGCGGGGGCGCGGCTGCGGCGTACTGTCTACACATGAGTAAATGTCTATGTCAGACTAATTTTTACGTACGTTTCTATGCAATTACTGATAGGAAAAACATTTGGAAAATGTTTTGTGTAATACGAAAATTCTCATATAAAATCGGTTGAGGTATAATCAATCCAATAAGTTGTCGCAAAAAATATTTGGTACCTACAAGAGTAGGTAAACAGATTATTGAATTGATATCAAAATTTGTGTTTTTATGTCAAAAGCTATTCGAGTAGATATTAAATATATAGTAAAATGTTTTATCAATGTTTTAATCAATATAAATAAATGTCATTAAAATGTTGTAACATCACTTATTTCCTAGCTGTTCTGAAAGATTTTGCGCGATGGAGGGCGTTAAAAATATCAGGCTTTGATAAGTTGTAACATAACCCGAACTGCAGAACTGTAGAGTGGAAAATCTGTTCTGTTTGTGTTCTTAGATTTTTGGATTACTGATGGATTACTACATTTTTGAGTTAGGTGTTCAATTTGTGTAGGCGACAGTCGAGCAACCTGTCACTATTCGAGGCACCATTTACTTATAATATATGATCTGAGGAGGCACTGCATGGCCCATACTACCAAATGTATCTTTATCTGTAACACGTTACCTAAAGCTCTACTCAACCCCTTTTCGGATTACGAACGTAATTATAGGTATTGATTCCTTTTACCTGTGTTAAGCACTCTACTTTTCATTTCGAATACAAAGAAATTAAAAAGTAGTTTTTTCAAAAAATATTTATTAATAAAAATACTATAGCCGTGTGATGCCTGCAGAGTAGAATGGTATCACCCCATATCTTCCAATGGGTGTCGTAGAAGGCGACTAATGGATCAGCAAAGGGATATTGATCACCTTATACTCTGTCCATCAATCCGCATTGGACAAGAGTGGTGGACTACTGCCTAAACCTTCGATGTTAGTTAAGTAAGCTTTAGGGAAGATGGCGATGTACTTATACTTATACATGGCAATATATATGTATATACATTTGTGTTGAACTGTATATATATGTATGTGTGTATGTATATGTATGTACGTAATGTATGGCTGTTGGCCAGCACACATACATTATACATAGGCTCCACAGAATACCAGCGTTGCAGGTGTTGTGCATGCTGCAACATAATGCTGAGTGGCGGCCTTTTTGGTTTCAATTTTTCTTGTGTATTTTTTGTTTTTTAACTATATGTATTATTTGTTTGATGAAGCCAAATAAATTTATTTTGATTTGATTTGATGACAAGGAGAGGCCTTGTGTCCCAGCAGTGGGTCGAATTATATTTTAAAAATTTGGAACACACCGCGTGGCCGCCGCTAACCATCCCGCCGAATTTGAGAGAATTCTCGCACTAACCAAATACAGTTTTATTTTAAAAATTCATTCCCGCTCTAGGGAAGGATGCAATAACTATGAGTTTTTCCCGGCCAATGGTAATTATACTTTATTTGTGTATACTTACTTATTCTGATTAGTGTTAATCTCGCTCACTAAACTATATAGGTGCCTATTCATTGTTTTGCTTTGTCATCACTTGTTACTTTAGTCGAAGAAAAAAACAACCAATGCTTATCTAAATTACCATAGGTACTTACTTATAAGGGTTTTGTACAAAATTCCAATTACTTAACACAACTTCATGGATGAAATCGATAGGAAATTAATTCTATTGTGTAGCTGGGGAAGTTGTCATAGCTGGCAGTGGCGGCGAGATACCGACGCGTGGGCCGCGGACCTCGGTCAACGGTACGCACATTGTCCCTCCAATCCGACGGCGGGTGGCGCGCACAAATACAAAATTTTTACTACTATTGTTTATGTCTTCATGACTTGACTGTTTCTTGCAATTACAATTCTCGTTTCAAAATAATTGATTAATAGGGTAAATCCACTTTTTTTCGCGTCTTGGTTAAGTGTAAGTACTTACTTATCTCTATCCATAAGAAACTTCATGATTTCTGGGAATTGAAACAAATTCAAAATTAATCTTGTTGGGTGTTTAAGTAAATTTTCGTAATGTTTTAAAGTTTTATAATATTTCGGGGTTGCTACTTACCTACTAAGCGAGTGTAGGTAGGTAGGTCTTCGAACAAATTATTCGGTCGTTTGCCAAATTATTTCATAACTACCGTATGTACCTACATTTCCCTTTTTGCTTTAATCTAGGTATATGCAGGGCCGTCTTTACCCGGGAGTGTAAGGGGTGCGGTGCAGCCGGGCGCCGGGTGTTAGGGGGCGCCGAGAGCCGCTCACGACACAGAGCCTCCGCTGTAACGCTCCGTACGGAGCGAGCGCATCGCACGCAGCGAGTGCCTAACCATATAAACGTAGTGGGTACGTAAAGGGGCAGCTTTACATTTGGGCACCGACCAGTACAAAGGGGCGCTACAGCTACAATGGGCGTCATAGGCGCCACTTTTTACCTTTATAACGTTATAAAACATACTTTTTTTGGAGTCCGGATGGCTGCGGCCTTAGGTAAGGGGACAGATAGCTTTGAGACTATTGGTTTACACTGCGCTGAGTCTTATCCACAGCCACCCGGACGGAACACCGGTCTACCATTGGGACTCAATGGTCCTGCTCTGGCGTGTGGACACCAGGCGCTAGCTTCAACAAGGCGGCCACTACCCCCCGTGACACTACGACGGAACACCAAATCAGATGTCGCATCTATCCGTCACCACTGAGAGCCGAGGCATGTCAGGAGCGACCTCTACCTCCCAGTTCCGCTCTTAGCGGCCCACCAGTCTATCGGCCGGCCAACCCACGCAGCTACCTACCCTACGTAGTGATTTACTTCGAAATTTAAACTAATAGTATTTTTGTTTTAATCTAAGCAATAGGTACCTAAATGTATCTAACATTTGAACTGCGAAACACATTCTCACACATCTCAGCAATGTAGGTAGGTACCTACCCACCTATATACATAGATAAATTAAGAGTTATGACGTTTATTAAAAATACTTATTACTTTTAAGTAGGTAAGTGTTGGCCTTTAACACATCCTAAGCCCGGGGATTTCTGGCCTGCATGCCAATTACCAGTAATGACGAAGGTCTAACCACCATCTTTAGCTATTAGCGTGATCAGACGCGTCACGTCTGATCTATTGTGTCACTCGTGATCGGAAATTCAAAGCTGCAAACATGAAAACATCTAATGATGGTACTTAAGTACTAAGGAATTATTTTTATTTTTGAAATTTTTTATGGGTCTTAAAAACTGATTTAGGAGAATAGTTGCTTTAGAACTTTAGATAACGGGGACGTTAAGGAAAATAATTAATAATACGGGTACCTAAAAACGGGAATTAACCCGGGGTCTACCACCTAGGAGGTAGTGTAACAAAAATGTTTTATTTTATATAACTTACATTTTTTTTTTCATTAATCAAGAGGAGTGTTTGGCATGCTGATCCTAATAGGTAATAAATAATTAATGTTATTGAAGACAACGTGTCTAAATCGTGGAATATTTTGAGGTAGGTAAATAAATAGGTATCTACCTTTATTTACTCGAAGCTAAGTATATAACATGTTCTTAACAAAACGTTTTGCAAAGTGTGTAGGTACACTCCTAAACAAATCTGAAAAGAATCTAAAAAGTGAATTTACTTGATAGCTTAATCAGAACTTTAATGCCAAAGCCCGGGCTATATTTGAGAATTATACTATGGGCCATGATAGGAATTTACACCCGGGTTGAGTATATTGTCGTAAAAATACAAAAAAAGGAAATACAAAGTAACACTCACCTGTAATTTGCTGATATATAGATTAAATATGAATTTTCACAGTATGGAGCAAAGAGATTTGTTTTAAACTTGTTAATTTTCAAAAGGATTTAGAGGAGGTTATAAAACGTGTAGGTATCGACTTGACACGACCAAGCAAACTTTCATCTGTCTTCAAAATGGCGATGCACTGGTAATGAAACACACTTGCACTATTGTCTATGGTACTAGTAGCATAAACCAGCGAAATTTCAAATGTTTCGAGTAATCATACGTAGGTAACTGTACCTATTTTTTTAAAAGTGGGCTATCTTAGGAGCCAGTCCATCTTCGGCGACACTACCTTAGAAAAACTTACGGCGGCGTCTTCCAATTTGGAACTAAGTGTAGCATGCATCTGGCTCACAGAGTGCACTCGCGAGTGACTGGCGAGCAAGACCGCACACGCATGAGCTGTCGCTGCTCGCACTCACTCATTAATGCGTTGTTTAGTTACCGAAATATTGGCAACATTACTTTGACCCGCGTTACTATTGTTCCCGGTCTACCCTACTAATTATATTTCAATCGCTAGCTAACATCTATCAAGTTGTGGCACTGCTTTACAGAACCCATATCTGCATTCAAAATAACAGACGATGTCAAACTACCTAGGTCCAAAATCTAACGTTAACCTAAAAAAAAATGGTCTCCCCTTGACTTTCTCGTATACCGGAAACGACTCAAAGGTTGATTGAAACCTTATATTTTGATGTCATACAAGCATGTTAAATTTTGGTCACCCATCCGAGTACCGACCGCGCACTTGGTTGCTTAACTTTTGTGATCGACGGCTCAAAATTCGATAGAAACCTTATATTTTCATGTCATACACGTAAGTATGTTAAATTTGGTTGCAATAAGTTAAAGCATGCTCGAGTTATCGTGCTAACGCATAGACACGCACACAGACCTGACATAATTCCAAAAAAAATATTTTTGGACTCAGGGAGGTCCAAAACGTGTAAATCCGTCAAAATCTCGAAGTCGAAAATTTTGACGATTACAAGACTTCCTCTATACTACGTACGAGAAAGTAAAAATGAAAATATAACATCAGTAACTTCCTGACTTCACTAAGTATGAAGCCGCCGTGGGCGTGGCGGGGCGCGGCGAGGGGCGGGCACTGCGCGCGCGCCGCCCCACGTGCGCCTCCCACTTTGGATCTAATTCTTATTCATTTTCGCGGACAATATCTGAAAACCGCCCCGACGAGAAATACCAAGTCCTTGAGATACTTTTAGGTCATTAACGAAAATCCCTATGGGTATAGGTAGGTACTAAGAATTCCTCTCCGTCTTCAGGCTACGGTGGCTGCATACCTACCACCAGGCAGGTCGTAGGTATGCTTGTCTGACAACTGGGGTCCACGTCCGAAAAATGCTAAGTAGCTACCGCGCCGGACGCGCGTTACCTAATAGGTACCATTGCCCAACCATCGGTTTTCTCGATCAGTTCAAAAATCCAATTATTCCTTTGGAATCGGTGTTGTGCAGCAGCGCGTGCGTCACTATCGGAAGAGGATAATGTTGTGCAACTATATTAAAACAGTTCCAACTCCGTGTGAATGAAACCTCTTACGACACAATAATATGTCAGTTTATCACCACTAACTGCGCGTAGGGTTTTACTGAATGAAGTGCGCAAAATGAAACTGTCCCCAAAGTAATGAATGTGATACATAGAAAATGACCTAATAATAATAGGTAGGTACCTATATAAATCATAGCAGCTGGTACAGTCAGCATCATAAGTAGATTAACACTTCAGTACCTACTGTGTCATAGCAACGCTAGCGCTTATGCAGTAGATAATAGTTCATCACAGCAGCCTTTATAATTCGACCCACTGCTGGGACACTAGGCCTCTCCTTGTCATCGAAGGAGGTTCGGGCAGTAGTCCACCACGCAGTGACAGTTGCCATCATTAGAACCAGGATTCTTTGTCTAAGATTAGAACAGTAGCCGATAATCGCATGACACCGACGTGTATGATTGACAGCGACCCGCCCGTCAATAAGGCGCAGTGAAGACAATGCGCCTTATTGACTACACCATATATTACGTTAATATTCTATTGGCCGAAGTAAGAGGTAGGCGGGGCTTGGTGCACAGCCGTTAAAGGGATTCTGTTCGATAAATGGAACACCGGTAACTTGGTTGACTGTACATACAATACAATCACGCTCACAATCCCAAGAGGGGTTGAGCAGAGCCTTAGGTACCGTTTAGTTACACATAGAGCCACATCTGGCAGTATGGATCAACCAGTGCCTCAAAATAGTGACAGGCCTACATAAAGACATCAAGCCTTAAAAGTAGCCTTTTGAGAACAACAAACAAAAACTAACATTACGACCAGCCAGCCTATTCGCTAAACTTTTTAACAGATGAAAGTGATAATCACCGAATGAATAACATATTCATTGCTATTTTACTCGACACGCTATTACGGGACTTGTCGTGTACAACTGCAATGGATACGTAATTCACTCGGTTATTATTACTTTCATGTGTCAAAAAAAGTTAGCGAAAGGCCGACAGCGCAGATGTTACACAAATAAATTGAGACAAAAATATTCATCCTTATTGTCCTATACAATAAGGATAAATATACCTACCTATAGTGTTTATTTTTATTCAAATAACTAGGCACTAGCCACTTAAGCCAGGATAGGTACCTACCTAAAATTGTATCAAGAGATATAATCATTGCAATGACAATAACTTGTCTAAATATTAAAATGGAATAGGTAGATATTAAAGGTACCTAAAGTGCCTATCCACATAGTTAGGTATCTCCTTTAATTATAATTGGCACAATGTAATTTTAAAGGTAGTAGTTGGGCCCTCCTAACAGGAGAATAACAGCTGTAAGTCCAGCTTAAACAGCCAAGTTGCGCAAGCACTCGTATGGCTCACACACTCGAATAAAACTTCAGGGAAAATAAAAACTTTTAAATTTCAAAATACCTGGCCTCAATGTCGACGAATGCGTCAAATGCGTAGTCTGACGCAGGCGTAAAAATATCGCCTAAGGTACTCCCCAAGAGAATGAATTACGTTAGCACGCGCCGGGCGATTTGAGTCTGGTAAATCCATTCACAGGCATGTGAAGGTGTTTCCTCAACGAGGTGGCGCGCCGCCGCGGCTACTGACTCTGTGACGCGCACGCGTCTATGTTATTGTTTACAAGTGGTTTGCTATCACACTACGACACGCCAACAATGTGTCACTCAACGCGACCACAATTTAATGACACACTGGGAAATGGACTATGAACTATGAAACTCCAATTTTGAAGCACGCGCCATTTTCGTCGGAGTCAGTGTTTGATTGATCCGAACTACTTTATAATAAAGAACGCTTATAATAATTTTAGGAATAGGGTTGATTAGTGATTGTGGTGAAATTAGGAAGTCGTGGACAATCTTTTTAAGGGCCCGTTCATTAATCATGTGATGTTTTTTTTAGCATTTTTTAGCCTCATATTTGGGGTAAGCATAGATATAGGAAACTGTAATTCATATATTCATACAGGGTGTAAAAGACATGAGCAGTCAAACGAGAACCATGTATTCTGCTCATCGTCATAACATTTTTCTTCCTTTAGACTATACCTGGGAAATTGATAGTTACGATTTTATTGAAGGTCAAAGTCATAATTTATTTTTCGATTTTTTTATGAAAACGTATTCTATACGTTATTTCTTAATTATTGTCCAAAGAAACATTATCATTTTTTTTAGTATTTCATAACAAAAAATGGCTTCAAAACGTTAGCGTTCAATGTAGCTCACTCGATGCGCACGCACACTAACGAACGGGGCCGCCCGCCGTAAAGCAAAATTATCGCGGTTTTGCGAGTTGCGTGCGAGTTGAGCCCTTTACATTGCGCGGTACAATTTGCAATTTTTTGTAACACCAAAAAAAAAATCATTTCCCAGCAATATTTTTTATGAAATATGTCTTATTTTGATGTATAGAATACGTGGTTTTCTTTTGACTGTTCATGTCTTTTACACCCAGTATACCTTTAAATTTGTAACTATACCATGTGGGGCCCGTGGCAAATTCATACACAGCTCATATATACTTATTTCAAAAGGATGCCAATGTATTCCCGAGTATTTTAGCCGTGTGATGCCGGCAGAGTAGAATAGCACCACCCCATATCTTTTTATGGGTGTCGTAGAAGGCGACTAATGGATCAGCAAAGGGGCATTGATCACCTTATACTCTGTCCACCAATCCGCATTGGGCATGCGTGGTGGACTACTGCCTAAACCTCCTTCGATCATTCCATCAGGTCATTTGTCCCAGAAGTGGGTCTAATTTAAAGGCTGTTAATACTATGATGATTGTATTCCCAGTGTCACCTGTCTACACGTATTTACCCACTTAGAAAAGACAACCTTATTTTATTAAGTTGGTACAGTCAGCATCAGAGGTAGCTGAATACTTTAGGTAAGTACCATAATTATCATATCACCGCCAGTACAGTGCAGTAATAGTTGCCACCAAGATATGTATGAATTTTATTATACAATATATAATAATATAATATATTTCTACGCTCACGCCAATTATCTAGCCCAAATTAAGTATCATTAAGAACTTATGTTATGGAAACTATATAACGGACATTTTTTTATATAATTTTTAGATATTTTTATAAATAAATACAGGGTGTAAAAGACATGAACAGTCAAACGAGAACCATGTATTCTGCTCACCATCACAACATTTTTTTTCCTTTAGACTATACCTGGGAAATTTATAGTTACCATTTTATTGAAGGTCAAAGTCATAATTTTTTTTTTAATTTTTTTGTGAAAACGTATTCTGTACGTTATTTCTTAATTATTGTCCAAAGAAACATTATATTTTTTTTTAGTATTTCATAACAAAAAATAGCGTTCAATGTAGCTCACTCGATGTGCACGGACACTAAAGAAAGGGGCCGCCGTCGGGCAAAATTATCGCGGTTTTGCGAGTTGCGTGCGAGTAGAGCCCTTTACATTGCTCGGTACAATTCACATTTTTTTAAACACCAAAAAGTAAAAATAATTTCCCAGCAATATTTTTTTTGAAATATGTCTTATTTTGGTGTATAGAATACATGAAATGAAATGAAATGAAAAAGCTCTTTATTTAAATGGACTTTGCTAAGTACTTTTAAATCGTCAAAAGCCCTACCACCATTTCGACGAAATAATTATTTTTCTTAAATAATTATTAGTATGCTGAGACGGAGAAGAAATGGCGAAAGAAACTCCGCAGCTTACAATTTCGTAATGATTTCAAAACATCATTACATGTCCATAGATATATCAATATGAATGAATAAATTACAATTTTAAATGCGTAAATTTGGGCAGATTTTACTCCCACGCATTTGGAACATTTAAATAATCATTTAACTTGTAATAAGCTTTTTTATATAATTTAGATTTTACAGTTTTTTTAAATTTATTAATAGGCAAGTCTCTAATATTCTTCGGAAGCTTATTGTAAAAACGTATACATTGGCCCATAAAGGAATTGCTTATTCTGTGGAGACAAGTTTTATATACAACCAAATCGTGGTTCTTACTAGTATTTACATTGTGCGTATGACATTTCTCGGAAAAATTCATAATATTTTTCTTTACATATAGTAAGTTTTCCAGTATATACTGTGATGACACAGTCAGAATATTTATCTCCTTGAATTTTTCTCTGAGGGAGTCACGCGGACCCAGTTGATAAATTGCTCTAACAGCCCGTTTTTGCAGCACAAAGATGGTATTAATATCTGCAGCACTCCCCCAGAGAAGAATTCCATATGACATTATGCTGTGAAAATAACTAAAATAAACTATTCTAGCGGTATCTACATCGGTAAGCCGCCTAATAGTTTTAACTGCGTATGCCGCAGAACTAGTTTACCCGAAAGTTCGCGTGCGAAAATGGTTCGCGTTTGACTGTTCATGTCTTTTACACCCAATATATAAACAACCATAACTCGTCAACAAATATTCGTGTTCGTCACACAAACATTTGCCGCTACCAGGACTCGAACCCGTACCGCTTGATGTGTAAGCTATACTGACCACTCCACCAAGACGGCGTCAATTATGACAAAGTATTGTTAATCTCTACATGTGACGCAGACCATACCAACTGTAAATATCAATAAATCGATTTTAAAAATCATAAGTGACAACTACATCAAGGTATGTAATAGTGTGTAAAAAGAAAAATTAACGTATTAGAAAAAATGACCATTTCTTTCGTACATTTTTATTTTTAAAAAAAAGGAGGTATTCTTTACACAATTATGACGAAAACTACCTACAGCACCCATTTTAAATTATAAAGCAAGCAGTTAAAATATTTATATAATAAGTAATCAAACAAAAAATAACAACAACTTAACAATTGTAACAGAGCATTCTACAAAATTTAAAAATAAAAAATCAAGCATTGTTCATCAAATGCATATAAAAACCAAAAACATCAACAACGCAGCAACTATTATTAGGCACAAAAGTGTGTACCTAGCCATTCTTAGGCGTTACATATTTTTAGGTATGTTCTGCTGAAGTGGGCCGACATTTTGAATTAGGTTATCAATTGATTCAAAATGTCGGCCATTACAAGATTAGAAAAAAGTAACGACAACTTATATCGAAATAACGCTCGAATACAAAAAAAAATCTCGGAACAGATATACAGTAGAAACTCGATTAACCGGACTAATTGGTGTCGATAGGCATTCGGATAATCGAAAATCCGGATAATTGAATGTATGGAGAATAATCTTATGTGTTTATTAAAAATAACAAATATATATCAATGAAAATCAATGCTTATTAAGAAATTAACACTTATTTATGTATGTATAAACATATTTTCTTAGATTACATACTGTAATACAGAACTACTGCAGCATTAATCATGAAATAAAATATTTAGGTACGCATGTACGAATAGTTTGTTTACAATATGTATTTAGTAATTTGCATTTGGTAATCATGTAATAAGTAGGTACTAATAAGTTTAATTTGATTTAAAACATTTGTAATTGTCATTTGACGTAAGCAACTTTCACTCTTCATTGCTGCTATATCACGAACTCGTTTCAGCTGTAGTAAACTCATAGTATCACTCTGTTTGTTTTTCAAACCACTTGAGAGCTGTTTCTAGGGCATGAAATGCTACGTCATGAGATGGTCCTGTATCATTTTCCACGTCTATATTTTTTTCTGTTTCATGCAAACGAACTAAAACAATAACGAAACGCGCGGGGCAGCGATCCCACACGGCGCGGGCGGGATATGCAAGTTCCGACACGTTCATGCTTGCATAAATTCGATTTGTAGGTACATATAAATTGGTCGCGGTTGGTAGTCCGGATAATCGCGAATCCGTATAACTGAGGGCCGGATAAACGAGTTTCTACTGTATTCTTTAATGTTCCTTCACTAATACACTGTACCATTTGTACCTTATGTAGAGCAAAGCAACGTATTCGTGGTTGTCGATAGTCGATCATCAACATGAAAGTTATAAAAAAGCCACCATGACCTAGCAATGTTTTCATCAAGTCAAAAGCACGCGTGTTTCAAGAGCAACAAAGATGTGACGACACATGAATACGTTGACTAAATACAGCCATTTGTTAAGTGATGTTAAGTGAGGAGAGCCCGCTCGCTGTCACACGATGTCAGTGACATCGACTTACTGCCGCTTGTCCTGAGGGAATAATTATGTACGCATTAGCTAATAATTACGTGACTATTAATTTAATAAGTACTTTAAATAATAACGCCTGCTACTTTTAGTAAGCAATAACTAGTGCGTAACCTTTCTCTACTCAATACTGCAGGCGTTGCTTAAAACACTAATAAGGTATTGTAATTTGTTCCTGAACCGGTGTTAAGTCATGTCTACGGGAGTATCTGATATATTTTTTTACTTCTAGGGAAGAGCAGAGTAGTGGGAGAGTTTTTGTTAAAGCAATATCTAAACGGATACAATGTTTTTTTTTATGACAGCTTATGTCACTGTCTACATCTCCTCTCGTTCCGGTTGTAGTGTGTACTTTGGCGCTTAACTTTTGTAATCCCAATATATGTCAGTTCATCCTGCGAGTTTCTTTCATTTTATACCTTTAACCTATCAGGTTATGGGCCCAGGATATCGAAGCAGTATTATGTGTTATATCGTTGAATATATTTCTGGTTAAAACGAAAACCGACATTAATTCTAACCTACAACAATACGGTTACGGTGTGTTCTTTCTGCCATGTCTGCGTCTACGAATGTATGTATTGAAAAACTCAAAGGCATAGATAACTACAGCTCATGGAAATTTATGATGAAAATGGTGTTTATACAAGAAGAATTATGGGAATGTGTTGAAAATGAAAAATGCGATTCGAAAAGACAGCAGAGAGCATTGGCTCGAATAGCGCTAGCAGTTCAGCCGTCTGCAATTCCTCATATACGGAACGCCAAATCAGCATACGAAGCTTGGGGCAGTCTAGAGAAGGCCTACGAAGATGCGAGACAGATAGAAGATCCTATACTGGTTATGTATTTCAGGTTGGAAAATCCATAGTTTCATGGGAAAGTCAGAAGCAAAGAACCATTGCCTTATCTAGCACAGAGCCGGAGTATATGTCTCTTTCTGATTCATGTAAAGAGACACTGTTTCTTCGCAATTTTTTGCAGGATATATTGGGTATTGTGTGTAAAGTTACAATTTTTAATGATAATCAGTCAGCTCAGAAATTATGTAAACATACAATTTTCCATGCTAGAACTAAACACATAGACATTCGCCACCATTTTATTAGAGATCATATAACTAATGGTTTTATTGATGTAAAATTTTTGTGTACTAAAGAAATGTTAGCAGATTTGTTCACTAAGCCATTGTCAAAAGATTTACACAGCAATTATGTAAAGCAATTAATGTTAGAATGATAAGTTAAAGACAGCTTAGTGATTGTATTCTTTTAAGGATATAGTTAAGTAAATGTGTATTATTTTGTAATCTGAATTGTATGGTTTAAGGGCCAGTGTTAAAGCAATATCTAAACGCATACAATGTTTTTTTAATGACAGCTAATGTCACTGTCTACATCTCCTCTCGTTCCGGTTGTAGTGTGTACTTTATCGCTACTATAAATAAAATTATACTTAGTCAAGCAACTGTACAACTCTTTCACAGAGGCTTACACTTATTCACATATTTTTTCGCGTGATCATAAAGTATATGTAGGTATAATTATTAAAACTATGTGTATAATTATCTTAAGAATATACTAACGTGGGCGTGAGTGCGGCGGCGTGCACATCGGCGAGCACCAGCACCGCTCGCGAGCGTGTTCGCGAGCTCGTCGGCTCGCTCGCCACAGAACTTCTGGATGACCTGGCGTCAATATAATATTTTCATATCAAATTCAACTGGCACTAATTCTATTCAAGACAAACAAACTACAACAGAGGACTTTTTCTAAAAATAAACGAAGGTGCAATATTAGTTTATTATTAATCGCACATAAAATTTGTAAAAACAAACAGTAATTAACTTATTCATAATCCATAATTGTATACACATTGAAATTCATACTTATTTAGCAATAATTATGTAGGTAACATAGTAATGTTTTAAATAAAAATGTAACTGTACTACTTCCATTGCTTTCGCAATGATACACATAATAAAGTCATAATGCGCTGTTACCAAATATTAAATTATAGTTTATTGCGGTTTCCTTAATCTATTGTAACCTTCTCTATTATTTTCAGAGTTGATGATTAGATATTGTAGATCTAATTGCAAAAACCCACTTGTATTATCTGCAATCAACAGAACTAAGACTAAAGTGTATTGAACATAACATTAAAAATAAAGTAGTTCTTTTTTTAGTCGATATTTTTAGTTTTTTTTTAGTCGAAGTCCCTAATAAAGAAATATAATTTATGCATGGAAATTAAAAACAATTAACAAAATAGTAATAACGGCTGTAAAAGACATGAACAGTCAAACGAAAACCATGTATTCTGGTCATCATCATAACATTTTTCTTCCTTCAGAAATACCTGGGAAATAATTGATAGTTACGATTTTATTGAAGGTCAAAGTCATAAACATTACTTCTAACTTATTGACCAAAGAAACATTATAATTTCTTTAGTATTTCATAACAAAAAATGGCTTCAAAACGTTAGTGTTCAATGTAGCTCACTCGATGTGCACGGACACAAACAAACAGGGCCGCCGTCTGGCAAAAATATTACGATTTTGCGAGTTACGTGCGACTTGAGCGCTTTACGTTGTGCAGTACAATTTACAATATTATTTAACACCAAAAAATAAAAATCATTTCCCAGCAATTATTTTTAAGAATGTGTCTTATTTTGATGTATAGAAATACATGGTTCTCGTTTGAGTGTTCTTGTCTTTTACACCTCGTATGTTTAATTTACTAACGTAGGCGTGAGAGCAGCGGCATGCACGTCAGCGTGCACTAGCACAGTTCGCGAGCGTGTTCTCAAGCTCGTCGGCTCGCTCGCCCGCGAACTGCTCGAAGACCTGGGGGAGATATAACTGAATGATAACGATTGTGCAAATGCCTTTAAATTGTCAGGAACGCGCAATAGGTGTACATATTCAAATCCCTAACGTGACGTAGTTAATTACTATATAACATACTATGTGTATTCGTCACGACATTTCGTTACAATCTTATGTCAAAGAATAAATTTTAACAAGTAATGAGGCACCCCAAGTAATGTTAACTAAACTTTCGAGATTGTCTAATATTTACCTATGCATTTTACTTTATTTTATCTCTGGTGCTCTAATCTAAAAACGTTTTGAAGCATCTATATCTTTACGAACGAAGGTAGGTAATACCTAATAGATTTTCGTCGTCATGAAAAACTGTTTCTAAACACAAAAGTACCTACTTTTTTTTTCAAATATACCCGATATCACTATGAATAAACATAGAAGGAATGTTGGAAAAACTCGTTACGCTTCACCGTGAACTACGTAACATAGTTATCATATCAGTCAAATTAGCAATCGTCGACATTAGAATGCGAATGACATGAGACCTACGCGATATGAAGACCCATGCCCTTTCAGGTAATACCATTATCTGATCATTACTTAGTACGTAAGTAATAATTATACATTTTTATCATTGATAAAAAGTGAAATCCATCTTTGACTTTTGTTTGGTACTACGAGATGATTTTTGTAAGGCATTTTGATTTCTTTTATCAGAGGGCGTGAGTCTAATATCGAGATGGAACTGGAGTTCTGTTGACACACGAGTCAATTGAACGAGTTAGTGGACAAAAATCGGGAGTGGTCTCCCCTTGACTTTCTCGCATACTGGAAACATATCAAAGGCTGATAGAAACATTATATTTTGATGTAATACCTACATGTTAAATTTTGGTCACCCATCCGAGTACCGACCGCCCATATGGTTGCTTAACTTTCGTGATCGACGGCTCAAAAATTGATAGAAACCTTATATTTTGATTTCATACACGTATGTTAAATTTGTGTGCGTTACTCCAGCAAAATGTTAGCTCTTTTCAAAGATTGAATAATGCAGATAATTAGAGCCCTATCTGGTGTAAATGAGCCCGAAATTTTAAATTTGAGCCCTCAGCCGTTTTGGCAGTATTTAAGAAAAACTGATTCTGCTGGAGTAACGTTACTCCAGCAAAAAAAAATTTAATTTTTAGGTCTATCTGAAAAAAAAGTATGCAGTACAGTGGCTCGAATTCGAGCATAAATGAGCCCTATAAAATAAAATTTGAGCCCCTCGTGATTCCGTAGTTATTTCAGTTTTTGCTGGAGTAACGTTTGGCCGATTGCTGGATATCGGAAACTGTTGGACATACAATCACGATTTTTTGTATATATGCAGGAGTGAATTCGAGCCCTCTGTGCCCGAAATTTTGTTAAAATAACTAGAATGGTTTCGGAGCTATAAAATATTTTCTAAAAAACAAAAATATGCTCTAGCTCTTGAAAGAAGACACCTAGAAACTTCGCAACAGTACCAGCTTGTACCTCATGTCTAACCACATAATCAAGTAAAATTTCGACATCCTACTGTAAGTGATTGGCGAGTAGTTACGAAATTTTGATTTCTTGAAGATGAATTATTTCCAGCACCGAAAAAACTACTTTCTCGAAGAGCTGGCTTACAACAATGTTTTAACAATAATTAGAGCCCTATATCAAAAGTACGTATACAAAATCACAGCTAGGTACATCGACTAATTTATATAATATTTATAAAAAACCATTCCGACAATTTTTGGTCGATTACCCGACCAAATTCGAATGTATATTATAAGGCGGCCGCACCGTACTTCGAGTCATACTTTATCACTTGGCGGTGCTATAATTTAGTTTGGTTAGTACAGACGCGTAAAAAAGAGTTTGATATGAAAATATTTGTTATTGTGGAAGTTAAATAAAAAAGGAAATAACATTTTATATACTTTTATTATTGATATTCTACTAATAAAAATAATAAATAATCACACAAAATTAAATCAAACGCAATATAACACTTAAATTTAAAACATGGCTTAATAATCACAACTTGTGTTTCAATTTTTATGATATAGTTAAATTACACACTTTGCGATGTAGTAGGTACCTACTTGCATAAATGATTTCTCGTTTCGTAATGATTCAAATAATCAGTATTGTTAAAAGACTGCTCTTAAAAATAGTTATTATGAGCTGGCTTATAACAAATAATTGTTAATAACAATGCTTTTACAAAATTAGGGGCTACATACATATAAAATTTAAGTACCTAAATTTTAAAATTCTCTTTTTATGTAACTACACACCTACTTTACACTACTAATATTAACAAGGGTAAATTGTCTACATAAAATTAGAATAGGATACAACAAATCGTATAAAATTAAAATACAGTCAGTCTTTTAACACATAATCTAAAAACCTCACTTAATAATCACATACAATTATTAGCAATATATATTATTTATTTCTTGGTAACGTATAATCACACACTTTAAAAGGGGTGATTCCCTGAGTACCCCGATCTCCGAGGCCGAGGTCGTCCCGGAGGACTCCGATTTATATTTATTTTGACAAACACAATTAAACATAAATCAGGGTCCTCCGAGGTCGGGGTCAAGGTGATCGTGTAAGTACTAAGGAAATAACCCTTCAAAAGTAGAAGGTACATTTAAACTTTTTTTTATTTAAAAATATAGGTACTACTTAAAAAAACATACAACTAATGAATCACAGTTGTATTTATAACTATGTGCCAGATGAATGGAGCATTTTTGCGACATTAAAATGAAAATAATGAAGTTTCTAAGACAATTACCACATTCTTATCTTTAACCCCATTTCTACAATATTTTCAAAATTATTTTTTCGTTACAGTTATTAAACTACTTATACAAAATTTGTAGTTTTTCTATATTTATCAGCTAAATAATCACAGATTGTTGATATCAGTCCTAATAATAATGAATAATCAAACATACTTAATATTGTAGAACAGATGACAACAGATGAGGTTACTCAAATCTGCTAAACTTCAATTAGTAATCGCCTTGCCGACCTGCAAGGTGCTTCTTCACGCCTCTTTTGAATGCCCCAGGATTGTAACAAGGAGGGAATACTTATGCTGGCAGTAAATTCCATTTTATGATTGTGATACGTGAGTTGCCAAATTTCTTAGTTCGCGTTAGAATGGTAGCCACAATTTGTTAGTGATACCGTAAGCCAGCACGCGTAGTCCTTAAAAAGAAGGGAAATAGTGGGAAGGATTAGAAAAAAAACTCCTCAGAGAATTTTCCTTCAAAGCAAATTTCTTCCAAAATGTTTAATTATCGATGGTTTAATTCAAAATCTTTTGAAGAAAGACTGTTTATGGTAGCCTGATATGCCGTCGTCTGTATTACCTTTACCTTTACCTGCGAAATAAAGGCTTTTATTCCTTACTAGCGTTCCACCCGTGACTTTGCCCGCGTGTATTTTTTAACAGCTATAGCTTAGACTTCCTTGATCAAAAAATATTTTTCAATTTCAATCAGTAGTTCCTGAGATTAACGCGTTCAATCAAACAAACAAACTCTTCAGCTTTATAATATTATAGTACCTATAGATAGCAATAATTAAAAGAAAATATATTTTCTTTTAATTGTTGCAATTTATACCTGCGAATAATAATTATTCGGGGCTACATACATATAAATTTTATATGTATGTAGCCCCTAACTTTGTAAAAGCATTGTTATTAACAATTATTTGTTATAAGCCAGCTCATAATAACTATTTTTAAGAGCAGTCTTTTAACAATACTGATTATTTGAATCATTACGAAACGAGAAATTATTTATGCAAGTAGGTACCTACTACATCGCAAAGTGTGTAATTTAACTTTATCATAAAAATTGAAACACAAGCTGTGATTATTAAGCCATGTTTTAAATTTAAGTGTTATATTGCGTTTGATTTAATTTTGTGAGATTATTTATTATTTTTATTAGTAGAATATCAATAATAAAAGTATATAAAATGTTATTTCCTTTTTTATTTAACTTCCACAATAATAAATATTTTCATATCAAACTCTTTTTTACGCGTCTGTACTAACCAAACTAAATTATAACACCGCCAAGTGATAAAGTATGACTCGAAGTACGGTGCGGCCGCCTTATAATATACATTCGAATTTGGTCGGGTAATCGACCAAAAATTGTCGGAATGGTTTTTTATAAATATTATATAAATTAGTCGATGTACCTAGCTGTGATTTTGTATACGTACTTTTGATATAGGGCTCTAATTATTGTTAAAACATTGTTGTAAGCCAGCTCTTCGAGAAAGTAGTTTTTTCGGTGCTGGAAATAATTCATCTTCAAGAAATCAAAATTTCGTAACTACTCGCCAATCACTTACAGTAGGATGTCGAAATTTTACTTGATTATGTGGTTAGACATGAGGTACAAGCTGGTACTGTTGCGAAGTTTCTAGGTGTCTTCGCTCAAGAGCTAGAGCATATTTTTGTTTTTTAGAAAATATTTTATAGCTCCGAAACCATTCTAGTTATTTTAACAAAATTTCGGGCACAGAGGGCTCGAATTCACTCCTGCATATATACAAAAAATCGTGATTGTATGTCCAACAGTTTCCGATATCCAGCAATCGGCCAAACGTTACTCCAGCAAAAACTGAAATAACTACGGAATCACGAGGGGCTCAAATTTTATTTTATAGGGCTCATTTATGCTCGAATTCGAGCCACTGTACTGCATACTTTTTTTTCAGATAGACCTAAAAATTAAATTTTTTTTTGCTGGAGTAACGTTACTCCAGCAGAATCAGTTTTTCTTAAATACTGCCAAAACGGCTGAGGGCTCAAATTTAAAATTTCGGGCTCATTTACACCAGATAGGGCTCTAATTATCTGCATTATTCAATCTTTGAAAAGAGCTAACATTTTGCTGGAGTAACGCACACGTTAAATTTGGTTGCAATAAGTTAAAGCATGCTCGAGTTATCGTGCTAACGCATAACGCACACAGACATAATTCCAAAAAAAAACTATTTTTGGACTCAGGAAGGTCCAAAACGTGTAAATCTGGCAGTCTAGAAGTCGAATTTTTTGACGATTACAAGACTTCCTCTATACTTACTACGCACGAGAAAGTAAAAGGGTGTCGACAACCACAAAAATTCACCGTGTATAAAATAGCATTGTTGTTGTGCCCGAGAGGGTTCACAGTGATCTAATTATATTATTTTAAGACCTGATACCTACTACTGTGAAATGCAATAAAATATTGAGTATTGAAAAATATTGAGTATTGAGCATGTTGTTACGTACCTGGTGCGTGGTCTCTTGGCGCGCGGCGTCCGGGCGGGGGCCGCGCGTCGCTTGCGGGACACTCTGACCTCTCTACCATTACAACATTACAATATTACTTATAATGCATACCAGTATGTTACAACTGACATACTGATCAACTGTTTGGTCTTCGGAACTTCAGATTGCACGTTTGCAAAGGCGCTTTTTAAAAGATTTGGCATAGTAGATATAACTCTGATAAATGAAAACTAGATACATACGAGTATATAAAATCGTTACCCACAGTTTTATAATGGAGTCTTAAATAGAAGACATCTTCAGTCACGATGTTTCCTTTATAAGTCGTTAAAGTCTACCGAATTTGCATATCTTTAGTATAAATAATCCACGTAGTTTTCCATGGCACTGTTTAAATGTATTAAAACCACATGTTGCAGAATAAACTTAAAATTTGCCTCAGCAGTATAATAAATATAAATTTGTGTTATAAAAACTAAACATTATTACCTATTATAAAAAATATTTTCTAGATTAATTAGGTATTAAATGTTAACGCCGCCGTAGTGGAGTGGTCAGTAACATTGTCTACACATCGAGCGTACCGGGTTAAAATTCTGGTAGGGACATAATGTATTCGTGTGATGAACGATGTTCACGAATTTTCTTGCTTGAAATATCTGAGACACAAGATATACAATACATATTAGGTTGGGGAAAAAGTATTTTCGCATTATAGTATGTATAAACTTGTAATAAAATCTCTTTGGCTATACTATTTGTATCTGGCTGGTTTTGGTATCATTGAAAGTTTAAATTTTAAAGAACATAATTCCAAATTCAAATTAGGATAATGTGTGATTTTCATTTGTTTTTCGTACCGCCAAGATGAGTGAATCTAATGAAGAAATTCGATACATTTTAAAATTTTACTACAAAAAAGGTAAAAATGCAACGCAAGCCCTGAAAAAAATTTGCGATGTTTATGGACCTAGTGCAGTGTCTGTGAGAGTAGCACAAATTTGGTTTAAGCGTTTTCAATCCGGAAATTTTGATGTCAAAGATGCACGTCGCTCTGGTCGCCCTATTACAGATAAAATGGATGCCATTTTTGAAAAAGTGGAGCAAGATCGGCATGTCAGTAGTTACGACGTAGCTGAAGAACTGGGAATTGACCACAAAACAGTTTTGGCGCATTTGAAAAAAACTGGGTACACAAAAAAGCTCGACATTTGGGTTACTCACGAGCTGACTGAAAGAAACCTAATGAACCGTGTACTCATTTGTGATTCTTTATTTTTGAAGAAGAAACCGAACCATTTTTGAAGAAGCTGATAACTGGTGGTGAAAAGTGGATCACGTACGACAAGAACGTGCGAAAAAGGTCGTGGTCAAAGGCCGGTCAGGCTTTACAGACTGTGGCGAAACCCGGGTTAACTCGCAACAAGGTGATGCTGTGTGTGTGGTGGGATTGGAAGGGCATTATTCATTATGAGCTGTTACCACCAGGCAGGACCATCGAATCTGAACTCTACTGCGAACAGCTGATGAGATTAAAGCAAGAAGTTGAGAGAAAGCGGCCGGAATTAATCAACAGAAGGGGTGTGGTTTTCTAAAATTAAGAGAGTTTGGCTGGGAAATGCATCCGCCGTATAGTCCTGACCTTGCACCTTCAGATTTCCACCTGTTTCGGTCTCTTCAGAATTCTTTAGGCAATGTCAGGTTAACATCACGAGAGGACTGCCAAAACCACTTGTCGCGGTATTTTGACCAGAAGTCCCAAAATTTCTATAGCAATGGGATCATGTCCCTACCTACAAGATGGCAAAAAGTTATCGAACAAAATGGTACCTACATACTTTAGTTAAATGTAAATAAACTATATTAAAAAATGTTTTGAATTTTCTTAAAAAATGCGAAGAAACTTTTTCCCCAACCTATTATATTAAAAATTTTAATACTTACATTACCGCTCCAATATCTAACCCAAATTAAGTCACCGAGAATTTGTGTTATGGATGATAGATAACGGATAAATATACATAATAAATGAATAAAAAACTACCATGACTCGTGAGAAAATATTCGTGTTCATCACTGTCCCTACAAGGACTTCACACCCGGGCCGTTTGATGTGCAGCCATCAAGACGGTGTCAAATTATAGTATACTTTCAAGTATGAGCTATTTCCTATTACTTCAAAATAAATGTAGTTATGCAATAAGCCGCCCGCAGCTCGTGATCGTCTCGTCACTATACTGCCTAATATTCACACTTTGTCAACATTTCGATGCTGGAAACATTATGGTTTTCCCTGTTGTAGCTACCTTATCATTAATAATACGTTTTTCTATTGTTTCGCAACAAATATAATCATTACGATAAAAAATTACGAATATTACTTTGGACAAATATTTACAATACTGATAATCAGCATTGGCGGGGTATAGACACTAATTTAGTAGGGTGTTACATTAGGGCCTAATGTATAAATATATTGTGTCATATTAGTACTTCTATTAGTATAATAATAATCCCATACATATTCCCAATACCATAAACATAACATAATAATTATGTGTATTTTTAACATAGTGAGAGGAACTTCTTGAACAGAGGTACAAGACAAGTAAATGTTCTTTTAGATGCCGACGTTCCTACCAAAAACTATAAAATTAATTCAACTTATTAAATTGAACCGTTGCTCAACTAGAAATCTGTAAGAATAATAAAATTTAACAGCTTGCGCGGTATCACGTGCAGGCAAAAACCATGACGGTATCTATTCGAAACTTTAAAACACTGATAGCAATTAACAAATCGAGGCCAAACATGATGTTGTAAGGAATTGATTGAACTTTATCTTATACTTTGACACAAACAGTGGCATCCCTCGCACTACTTGTAGGTATACAAAATAAATAATAGTTATTTATTATACAAGAGTGGAAAGTTCCTTTTTAACCGCGTGCTCGATTTGGATGACCGAGCAAGCGAAGGATTCTAAAGTTGAATCACGAGCGCAGCGAGTGATTCTAAATTAGAATCCTGAGCGTCAGCGAGGGAAACAAACGAGCACAAGGTGAAAAATCTTTCCACTCGAGTGCAATACGTAACTTTTCATCCCACCTCAGCGAGGAAATGACAAAATAATCTTCATTCTAATCATAAATTTGGCACCATAGAGGTTACATTAAATAGGTTTAATGACGTTTTGAATTTACAATTATATTGAGTACTCATTATATGTGATGTTCTAAATTCAAATCTACTTTGCCGCTCAAGCGAATAAAATAGAATTTTCCAGCCAGATTTCGAAGCGCAAAATTACACTTTCCGAGGTGGTGGGATGAAAAATAAATTTCATTTATTTCGGACCGGAATGTTAGTAACAGAATAATTAAATACGACTAACTTATAAGGGTGTTTTAATAAAATACCTCAATTAAAAAATATCTCTTTATTACAAAAATATTTACGTCAATTCTAACTACAAATACTTATTGCTTACTTTACAACTATTTAACGATTACTTTCTGTGTGACGTTATGAAACTAGAAATATTTGACGGTCTCAGGAGTGGAGTGTGACAACATTATGCTGTTATAAATATAATTGATAATACGATTATAATTGATTTGAAAAATCATCTTTAGTGTTAAGATAATAGTACCCAAGATACAGTACAAAGTAATTGACATAGTGTTACCAATATTAATATTTGCATTTTGACTACACGTCAATAGAATGTGAGACATTATAAATTTTGTAATACCATATACAATACAACCATGTTCTTCAGATAATAAAATAATATGTATTTAATTCATTATTTGTGTAACAAAAATTGAGATCGTCAAATAATTCCTGAACATATGCAATATTGATAAAAATGTTTAAAAGCAACGATAATAAAACTCACAAGTTGCTCTCAACCATTTTTAGCGTACACCACCTTACCACATATAAATAACGACACGCCTTTCATAGGGAATATTAATGAAACATCATACTTGAATGATGTTTGATACATATTCCCGTAGACACAGAATGCAACTAACTACTGGCTAACTACACTAATTACTAATACAACAGCTCGAAGTCAACTGAATCCCCGTCATTCCACCGCACAATAATGCTTGGGTTTGAGTCTATAAATATCAATTGATTACAGGAACTAATTCACTTTTCTTCAAAATTGTTTATTTAAAACAACAACAATAACAAAAAGATTTTTACATAACTTTCAAAAAGTATCCTTCTAAATTGCTTTTGGCATTCAAGTAATGTTTGAGAAATTATAATTTACATATGTATCATTATTAAAATTAATTTTAAATTGGTCTTTTAAATTATCATAATTGTTATTTATAGACTGTATAGTAATAATAGACATAAATTTTCCCATATTACATCCACATATTCAAACGTCATCAGTCAATATTAAGATACACCAATTATAACAAATATTGTATACATACATAAATACCATAAATTACATGTAATTATTTATAAATCAACTTTGGTAATACTAATTATATAAATTGTAAAAACAAATTAGTATTCGAATTTATTGATTGTTGATCCAAAGTGTTACATTGTACAGTCAACAAAGTTCACGGTATACAGAATCCTCTGCCCTGCACAAGCTTCGCCTACTTTTGACGTGACAACGTCTTATAATTCGATAGAGCCGGCTGCACGCACGAAAAAAACATGACGTCATGCGGCGTTACCTCGCTCTGAATCTAATTCTCTAATTTGAATTTGGAATTATGTTCTTTAAAATTTAAACTTTCAATGATACCAAAACCAGCCAGATACAAATAGTATAGCCAAAGAGATTTTATTACAAGTTTATTCATACTATAATGCGAAATCTATTAAACGAATGAAATTAAATTTTTCTTTTGAAAAATGTTACCATTCCATCAGTATTTTCTTAAGACGTTGTCACGTTCAACTATCGTCAGTAAACCGACTTTACAGACAACCAATTTTTTTTATTCCGGCCAATAGAATATTACCGTAATATGGCGCAGCCAATAAGGCGCAGCGTCTACGGTCGCCTCCCCTCCACGCAGTCGCTCTAGCGTGTCCGACGACGTAGTCTGCTGTTATTGGTTCAAACCGTTATCGGGGGGCGGGCTGCCTGTCAGCCAAACACGTCGGTACCACGCGATTACCGCCAACCAGTGGTAAACCGAGAACTTTGTCGAGTGTACATGCCTAGGCGGACTTGTCTCACGCGTAGGCATAAATTTTGTAGTAATTATTGTCATAATGATAAATTGAGTGTAATTGGTAAGTGTGAGTAGGTAATAGTGGTGTGGGACAAGTCCGCCTCCAGTTCGGGCGCCGCTCACCCCGGGTGCTCCTTGTCGGAGTCCGCGTTCTCCTCGCCCTCCTCCTCCTCGTTCGGACCTGCAGCAACGACATTAGGACATACGATATTTAACACAGTAGAATACGATAATATTAAAAACATTGATGTAACGTATTTATTGCCAATGCAAATAAATAGATTTGCTACAAAAATGGTGAAACAGTTCGCTGTGTTTCGGATTGAAGGGAAAGGTAGCCAGTGTAATCACTGGGCATGGAAGGCATTTCATCTTGGGCCTCAGGATGACAACGCACCTGCAATACCAAGTGATTTTTCCCTTATTATTGCAGGTGTTTATAGGCGACGGTATCTTCTTATTACCAGGTGGGCTTTCAGCTTGTTTGTAATCTACTAATATATAAAAAAAGTTGTGTTGTCTGACAGCAGCGAGCTGCTGTACGTGTTGAGCGTGTAGTGTAGTGTAGTGTAGTGTACTCACGGTGTCGGCGCGTGTAGTGCTTCCGCGAGGGCGGCGGCCGCTCGTCGGGCGTGTCCGACAGCAGCGAGCTGCGGTACGTGTTGAGCGGCGCCCACTCCTCGGTCCACTGCAGGCTGCTCGGGATGCGCGAGTCCAGGAACTGACAATTATACAACATACAATATATACGCGCCGAGAAACACCGACGGAACGGGACGGGGCATTGGCATACATTTTCTATAAATCAATAATCCAGTCCCGTTCCGTCTGAATAAAAACACCTTATTTATGCGGAGATCTTAAAACAGTTCAGGAACGCAGGTCATGAAGGATTATAAAATAATATTGGCAAATTTTTATACTGAGACAACTTATAGCAAAGCTAAAAGGTCAAACACACCGGACCACGTCTACGTATACGTAGATGCGCACGTAAATGTCTGGAACTGTACACATACCGTTTTCGTACATACGGATTCAGTGTTTTGGCCTTCAGATTAAAACTGGCAGAGTGGATGATTGTGCGAATCAAAGAGTATTATTTGATTGAAACTCTTATTGTAGTACTTTCCATCCATATACGGTTCAAATTTCCACCGTTGAATAGATATTTAGTGTACCCAAGAGGATCGTGTAAGCAAATAAGGTAGTTGTGTCGGGTACCTTGAGCACCTGGCGCTTGTCCTGGCGCAGCAGCTTGCCGCTGAACTCCGCGAGCGGCTCGAGGAAGAGCAGGTGCGGCGGCGGCGCGTGGTCGCGCGCGTCGATGGCGGCGAAGGCGATGCCGGCGCGGTGCAGCGCCGTCAGCGCCTCGCGGTTCTTCACGGCGTCCAGACCGAACATCACGGAGAACCGCTTCGCCAGCTCCTGCGACACACAAACAACACGTCATGTAGCGACGGCAACACCAATCGCTCTTTTACACCGGAGGAATGATTATTTTATATTTTTTATTATTTAAGTAATTAATTTGGATTTTTTCTCTCACTGTGTACAATTATGGACGTTGTCTGAAATAAACGATTTATTAATATTTAAAAAGAGGGGGCATTCATTTATTACCTAAGACGAGTTTTACTAGTTTTTAACCCTCTCCCCCTATAATAAGAAAAAATACAGGGTGTAAAAGACATGAACAGTCAAACGAGAACCATGTATTCTGCTCACCATCATAACATTTTTTTTTCCTTTAGACTATACCAGGGAAATTGATAGTCACGATTTTATTGAAGGTCGAAGTCATATATTTATTTTTTTATTTTTTTATGAAATTGTATTCTATACGATATTTCTTAATTATTGTCCAAAGAAACATTATATATTTTTTTTTGTATTTCATAACAAAAAATGGCTTCAAAACGTTAGCGTTCAATGTAGCTCATTCGATGCACACGGACACACTAACGAACGGGGCCGCCGTCTGGCAAAATTATCGCGGTTTTGCGAGTTGCGTGCGAGTTGAGCCCTTTACATTGCGCGGTACAATTTGCAATTTTTTTTAATATCAAAGAATAAAAATCATTTCCTATATAACAAAGAAACCATTATAAGAAAGAAATTTCCATACCCTATATAAGAAAGAAAAAATAAGACATGATCGAAATGACTGGATTTTTTTAAACAAAATGAATTAAAAATAAATTTTTTTATTCAAAAGAAAGAAGTATATTAATATGGTGCTAACACATTACTATTAATCCTGCCTGTTAACCTCTCTAACGGAGCTAAAACGCTTGTGCTAGAAGTGGGTTGACGTCGGTAATCTAACAACGACCCGGAATCGATCTCCGTTCACACTGAAGACGAGTCCACTTGCCTGTGCGCTCGGCTACCAAACGCTGAATTTTATAAAAAAAAATCAGGTATTTTCATTCAATTTTTATAAGTTGATAATGAAAACGTGTCATGCTAATAAATCATAAAATTTTGCTAAATAAATTCAAGCCACAGACATTAAATCCAATTACTGTAGGTCGGATTACTCGTTACCGTCCCGATGTCAACAACTCATAATTATTACGACCTCTGACTTCAAGAACGCAAAATCTCAGGGAAATTGCTTGATAGGGCTATGTATCGCAATTAGGAAGAATACATCTCGTTAGCTATTACAGCGACCTTTGCCTTCGCCGCCTTTGTGCTCGCTCTATTACAATAATTCCACAGCAATTTTGAACTCCCCCTTTATTGGACAGAAAATGAGGCCAATTCGCCGATACATTAAAAAATTAAACAAAAATAAGATCAGTATGCCAGACTGTCTTTTTATTTTATTGGTGTCAAACGGTCACAAAAAGAAAACGATAGACAATTTTTGTATTGAAACAACTTTCCTGTTATTATCTATTATATACAACATGTAAATTAAATAACCAACATCCTGAATACAGGTGGGTTGAGATCGGTTTCCGAGTTGATTTCAATAAAAAAAATAAAAAATGATTTTTTTGTGAAAAAAAAGTACCCAAAAAACATTGTAATATTTTTTAGCATTTTTTTTTTTAATCTCTTTTTTTCGTTTTATTTTTTTACTGCAAATTAAATGTTATAGGATAGTAGTAGGAAATTACCAAGTAACGCGCGGCCGGGACAGCTAATTTAAAATATAATGTGAGATATTGTAACAGATTAATATCTGAAATAACCACACTTTAGTCTGTTAATTTTTTAACAAACGAGTCATGAGTATGTCTCTCGCATATTTCCGATATTGACAAAGTGAAATGTGTCATGTTAGGGGCGGGGCCAACGCCTTTGTACAAAACAATATTGGATTTGAAATTATAAATCAAATAATTAATATGTAATTCTTGTAATTTTAAAAAGTATCGTTGTCACTTCCTTCGGATAAACTTTCTGCAAACACGTGATTGTTGCTCTAACAATATTTGTTCATGGCACTTTTATCATACAACCCGGTCTTTCGTGGAGTTTGTGTGAATCGGACTCTATGTTAATTACGTGGACCAATAGCAACGCAGTCAAAATTTTGTAGTACTCGATTCTTTAAAAGTACTTATCAAAGTCCATTTAAATAAACAGCTTTTTCAGTCATTTTCATTCAATTATTCATTCATTATCATTTAAAAAAAATCGGGAGTGGTCTCCCCTTGACTTTCTCGTATACCGGAAACGACTCAAAAGTCGATAGAAACCTTATATTTTGATGTCATACATGCATGTTAAAGTTTGGTCACCCATCCGAGTACCGACCGCGCACTTGGTTGCTTAACTTTCGTGATCGACGACTGAAAAGTTGATAGAAACCTTATTATATTGATGTCAATTCATGTCATACACGCATGTTAAATATAGTTGCAATAAGTTAAAGCGTACTCGAGTTATCGTGGTAACGCACAGACACACACACCGACATAATTCCAAGGACGGGTTTTTTGGACTCTGGGAGGTCCAAAACGTGTAAATCCGTCAAAATCTCGAGGTTGAATTTTTTGACGATTACGGACTTCTTCTATACTACGTATAAGTACAAGGAAAGTAAAAACTAGAGTATAGTTTGTTATACCTTGAGCTCGAGGAAGTCGGGCGAGGTCCGCGCTGGCGCGGGCTGTCGCTGCAGCATGTCCGAGAACAGCGCCTGCATGGCCAGCTCCATGGTCAGCGCGCAGTTGAGCTTGTTGTTGTACCTTGAGCTCGAGGAAGTCGGGCGAGGTCCGCGCTGGCGCGGGCTGTCGCTGCAGCATGTCCGAGAACAGCGCCTGCATGGCCAGCTCCATGGTCAGCGCGCAGTTGAGCTTGTTGATCTCGCGCGCTTTGCTCAGCGTCGCCTTGATGATGTCCCCGTAGTCGTTGTAGCACTGCCGCACACGACAAGCCTTACGTTAACACCCGTGACAAGCCGATACCACACAGTTCAACCAAATTAAATCAATGTCATTGAAAAGCAATGACGACGTGTCCAAAGTACACGTATATCATTTCACGAGATGGCAAACAAGCTTGCGGCCCACCTGGTGTTTGGTTACCGTCGCCTATAGACATTTGCTATATTAAGGGTAAATCACTTAACACTGCAAGTGCGTTGGCATCCTGGGGACTAAGGTGATATGCCCTCCATGTCCAGTAATTACACTGGCTACGATTCGCGATTCTGTCATAAAATGGCCCTTCAATCATAAACACAGCGAACTGCTTCACGGCAGAAATAAGACCTACCCAGACGACCCTACATATGGGTCTACCACCTAGTAAACTTCACTTACCGCAATGTGATGTCGAGCCAAGTCGCTCTCGTGAACCCTTCGCTGCCGTGCACGGAATGGATTGTCGTTCAATCTTCATGTTTACACGTTTCAATCGCATTGAACAATGATGTGAATGATCAATATTGGAAGCTTTAAAAGAGATTGCGCAATCGCATTGAAATGTATTTAGATGTACCAATGCCGTTGAAACAATAAAATTGAAAGAAATATTGACCCCGAAATTGAACCGTGTAATATCGGCTTTTCCACTACGCTTTCTAATTATAAAGGAATTCATTAACCCTCAATCTGGTTAATTCGATGTATTATATGAAAAAATATAACGAAAAAGTTCTGAATGATAAAAAGTTAATTGAAATGCACAACCTCTTTGGCGAGGTATGTCTTTCAGGTATATAATCTGGTCATCTTTAAGGCCAGAGTGAACAAGCATCTTCTAGGCGAGTGTCTACCACCTTACTCCTCATCATCGCTTTCCATCAGGCGTGATTGAAAATAGTAGTCTAGTCTCACAGTTGCTGTCTCCTCAACATGACCAACAAGCCTACCTAGGTCGCCTGCGTGTACGTGAAATAGTCTCGTCTATCTATCTCGCTCTAATATACACGTCAGTATGCTCTCTCTCTCTTTGACATTGACGATCTACAGTTTCCTATATTCTTTCTAGAGAATTGATTAGTTCTCTACGTTTTTCCTTTAAATCGTTTTAGTAACATAAGTAGGTAAGGTATAAGCAAAAGTATGTAAGTACCCTAATGTAGTGCTTGAAGACGTCAGCGGCTCGTCGTATGGGCGCCACGTTGTAGACGATCAGCTTGCAGTAGGCGGCGAGGAAGTTGCGGCGCTTGTGCAGTTCCTCGATACGTCTCTCGTCTTGACCGTCTGAAACACGCGCTGGCTCTACACGCGTCCCAACACACGACTGCCTTCCTAGGACAACCAGCTCCACCCTCGCGCTATGAGACGCCGTCTTTACGATGTTCAATACGTCGGAATAGGTGTGTATTCTAAGATTATTTCTATTAGTTTACATTTTTTTTAAAATGTCTGTCTCAATTCTGAGATTCAAATGGAAGAGGGGGATGTAAATTTTTTTTTCATTTATCATACTCGAAAGTAGTGTTTATTTAACTTGAAAACCATTCTGTCCTTCCTAGAGCGGAAAGTAAGTTTAAAAATAGAACTATGCTTGTCTATGTAGTCGGACTAGAAGCAACGACATCGTCTTTTTTATCGTTTTTGTATTCTCCTTTTTAAGATTACTTAATTCAATTCAAAATATTATTAATATGTTTAAATCAACGTTGATTATTTCCTATCATGACATATTTCTGTATCTAAATCAGTTTCAAAACTGTACCTTCCCGCGTTAACACCGTTAAGACGGCCGTTTATATTGGTCTATCGTCACGACGCCATTGTCCTAGGAAACCAGAGTTGAACAGTGTTAAGCTAGCGGTCGCTTCCAATGTTAATGCACTCGAAAATAAGGAAACAATCACCATACTGTAAGAACTTTACGTGTGAGTTATGGCGAAGCTAACTAAGTGGGTGGAACAAAACTGACTCGATCTCGATCTATTGCAACCGAAAAACCTTAAAACCAAGATCCAAAGCGATGCGTAACCAAATAGTGTCTTCGAAATTAAAACAAAAAGGAGTCTTTGGAAACAGGCAGGCAAAACGAAAGGGTTCAACGCTCTCGCCGCTCTCCAGTCGAAATTCCTTAGTACTTTTCCTCAACTCGTATGGTTTATCAATTGAATGAATGAATGAATGAAAAAGCTCTTTATTTAAATGGACTTCGTTAAGTACTTTTAAATCGTCAAAAGCTCTACCACCACTTAGGGACGAAATAATTATAATACTTCAATAATTATTATTATGCTGAGACGGAGAAGAAATGGCGAAAGAAACTCCACAGGTTGCAATTTCGTAATAAATTCAAAACATCATTACAGGTCAATATGAATAAATTTTTGAACAGATTTTACTTCCACGCATTTGGATAATTTAAATAATAATTTATCTTGTTACAATTTAGATTTTACAGTTTTCTTAAATTTATTAATAGGCAAATCTCTAACATCCTTCTGTAGCTTATTGTAAAAACATATACATTGGCCCACAAAGGAATTGTTTATTCTGTTAATTCTAGTTAGAATGATACTCGTAATATGATCAGATATTAATATGCTCAACTTTAACCCTTAAACGGCCTATGAAATACATGAATATTTCAAAGGACGGAGTACCGATTCGAGTGAAGAGAAGGCGAGGAACTAGAGCATGCTGCGATGTAACTACCAAAGACAAGAAAGCTCGTTCGTCCCCGCCGCCGGGGGCGAGGCGCGCCTCGAGTGCGGGCCGGGCCGGGCGGACCGGGCCGGGCCGGGCCGGGCCGGCAGTCGAGGCGCGGCTCAGAGCCGGAGGCGGCGGTCGCCGAGCGCGGACGAGACGAAAATATGCATTATCGGGCTCGGGTCCGCTCGGGCGCGCTCGGCGGCGGCCGCCGCTGCTTACCCGTCCGCCGCGCCGCGCCGCACATGCAACCAAACAACCACGTTAGCCCACCCGCCCTACCAAGCCCGACTATAATGCATATTTTTTTCTCGTTCGCCGTTTCCGTGACCGAAACTACGCGGCGGAGACGCGGCCCGATCGCACCGCAACACTTCACTCCGGCGACACGTCCACGTTTTTAACTAAACGTAGCGTTTCAATTCTTCACTTGATTGTAATCACTTCGATAGAAGAACTGTCTTGGCATTTTTTTTCGCTGTGTAAATAAATACTAACTAAAAACGTTACAACCATTCGACAACGACAGTGAGATGGCGGCAAACTAGTCATCCTAATAGAAATTCCAAAGTATATAAACACAAAACGAACTACAAGATAAACTAGATCTCTCGTTGAGAACGACGTACGAAGAATATTTGACACGAGGGTTAAGGTGCGATCGAGCCGCTGGACTGCCTTTATAGCGGGCCTTGAGGAGCCCCGTCCGATCCGAAGACGCCGAAAGCGGCATTTATCACGTACGTGTAATGTGTACAAGCCGATCCTTTCACTGAGGCCACATCAAACGCTTAGTGGTATCATATTCGGCATTTTAGGACCGCACAAGGCGAGGAACAGCTTAAAGTTTAAAATGAAACGAAATGTTCTAAAACTGTCCTATCTTATGGTACACGATCTGTCTTGCACTCACGTTCAGACGCTCGCATCCCACTTCACATTTTATGTACACAAACAAACATTCGCCCAGTTTGGACCAGTGCACACCAACCAACCGTGAACTATATAAAGATTGCATTGGTATTTCTTACATAAGATGATATTTTACTTATTTTCATATGTAACCCTTTATTCATCCAAAAGAAAAGAAGAACCATATCTCCTATTAAAATTATTGGAAAATAAAATAACTTTATCCTATATACATACTAATTATCCATTTGCCATCAATCTTTCGCACTGGGTGATTTTTTTAGCTAATTTATGATACAAATAATATTAAAATGATTTGTGTACTTCAGAAGGACAATATTCTAATAATTCAAGACGCAAACAGGACATAATTTAATTTAATAAAAATAAAATATTAAAACAGGTGTAACTGTGCTGCTGAAGTACAGGAAATGAAATTCTTAATAACTAGTGTTGTAAACTGTTCGTAGTATTCATTTGTATAGAATTACTAATTCAAGACAAATAAATACTACAGTGTACACTTTGTGTGCATAAAATATGCCAGTGTCCGTGCCCGTGTGGACGTGTGTCCGTGACCGTGTGGACGTATTTCCGTGTCCGTATGGAAGTGTGTCCGTGCCCATGTGTACGTGTGTCCGTGAACGTGTGGACGTATGTAAGTGCCCGTGTGTAAGTGTGTCCGTGCCCGTGCCCGTGTGTACGTGTCTATGCCCGTGTGTACATTTCCATTTGTATGTGTCACAGTGCCCATTTATATTTGTATCTTTGTCTTCTTGTGAGTTTGTATGTGCAATACCGAAATTACAGTCAACTAACGGTCGTCCGTGACTTCGCTTGGGTAAATGTCGGTTATCGCGACAAAAATCCTATTCTATCCTAGCGTCTAACTATCTTCATACCAAATTTTATCAAAATCGATTAATTGATTTAGGTGTGAAAGTTAACAAAAAAAAAACAAACTCAATTACGCATTTTTAAAATGCTTTATTGTAGGTGATTTATTCGCCACCTCGGCAGTGTCTCCGTGTACGATGGTTTGTATGGTTTGATGTATAAAGGTTGTGTGTGTGGGGCGGTATCTTGGGGCGGGGGTACGCTGTATGAAGGCGGCGAGCAGGTCGCACAGCTCGGGCTCGGGCTGTGTGTGTGTGTGTGTGTGTGTGTGTGTGTGTGTGTGTGTGTGTGTGTGTGTGTGTGTGTGTGTGTGTGTGTGTGTGTGTGTGTGTGTCTCGGGGCGGGGGTACCGTAGTTGTGGTGCACGAAGACGGCGCGCTGTATGAAGGCGGCGAGCAGGTCGCACAGCTCGGGCTCGGGCTGTGTGTGTGTGTGTGTGTGTGTGTGTGTGTGTGTGTGTGTGTGTGTGTGTGTGTGTGTGTGTGTGTGTCTCGGGGCGGGGGTACCGTAGTTGTGGTGCACGAAGACGGCGCGCTGTATGAAGGCGGCGAGCAGGTCGCACAGCTCGGGCTCGGGCTGTGTGTGTGTGTGTGTGTGTGTGTGTGTGTGTGTGTGTGTGTGTGTGTGTGTGTGTGTGTGTCTCGGGGCGGGGGTACCGTAGTTGTGGTGCACGAAGACGGCGCGCTGTATGAAGGCGGCGAGCAGGTCGCACAGCTCGGGCTCGGGCTGTGTGTGTGTGTGTGTGTGTGTGTGTGTGTGTGTGTGTGTGTGTGTGTGTGTGTGTGTGTGTGTGTGTCTCGGGGCGGGGGTACCGTAGTTGTGGTGCACGAAGACGGCGCGCTGTATGAAGGCGGCGAGCAGGTCGCACAGCTCGGGCTCGGGCTGTGTGTGTGTGTGTGTGTGTGTGTGTGTGTGTGTGTGTGTGTGTGTGTGTGTGTGTGTGTGTGTGTGTCTCGGGGCGGGGGTACCGTAGTTGTGGTGCACGAAGACGGCGCGCTGTATGAAGGCGGCGAGCAGGTCGCACAGCTCGGGCTCGGGCTCCAGCACCAGGTCGCGCACGGCGGGCTCGGCGGCGTGGTGCCGCGCCCACAGCTGCTCCGCGAACACGAGCAGCAGGTCGCACAGGCTCGTGTAGGCCTGCCGCAACGGTACCGTGCTTACACGAGATCACCACTTGCTCGAGGCAGATTTACACAGGGCGACTTCCAAATCGGAGGAAAATCAGGGTCGATTCGATACTGACCTAGTGCAAATTGGTTTGGAGTCAGTACACCGCTGTCGCGTGTATACTGACTTCAATATACCCGCTCACTGACTGCATGTAAACAGTGTGGTCACTGACTTTTACCTTAGCCTGTGTAAATCGACCTTTAGAGACTAACCACACTTATTCAATTTTTCTCCTTAGGAAACAACGATTTTGTATGAGACGTGTACGCTTCTCATACAATCGATAGCTATACTATATTGTTCTTATTTTTATTTACCTCCATGTAATTTTTAGATATTTTTAGGATCCTAATTGACTGGGGTCCACGTCCGGAAACCTCCTCGTGGCGGACCCTGGTAACGTGGCGGGGAAACTTTCTCGGCGAGTGTGTGGCTTTTGATGTCAAGTGTGTCGCCTTGGCATTCGAAGTCACATGCCATCGTCAAGTAGTTTTTGTTTTCCCAACGCGGCTAGTTCCGGACGGCCCTTTTCAGGGCCACGACCGCGCCCGAAGTCCCCCGGGTGCGGTCTGATGGCTGCTCCCGGTGTCCTCGTCAGGAGGATTCGCCAGGTCAAGCAGCCGTCGGTGAGGAGGCGGCCTATAAGGCCGGCATCGGCCAGCGGCCCACAGGGGCTGGCGTTAGTCGGTAGCCCCTGGGGGCTGCTGGCCACCAATTGGTGCACAAGGAGTGCCTAGACAAGCAGCGTTGAGACGGTCTCGATGTAGTTGCGCTCATGTGCGCCGATCCCGAGCCGTCCCGCAATAGCGCACTGGAGGTCAGGCCGGGGAGGATGTTTAGTGGGTATGGACGGAACGCACGAACCTCGAGTCCCACATATCCCCTGCGGTTGGCATCACCCCGCAGGGACGATGCGCAAATGCATTTGACCTCCCCGACAGTAAAAAAAAAGGATCCTAATTGACTACAGTGCAGCACTAGAAGCCTCGATCTCACCTCGTCCTGCAGCTCCGGCAGCAGCCCGTCGGCGACGATCTCGCGACAGACGCGCGTGTACGCGTGCAGCCGGTCCCGCAGCGCGGCGGCGGCGGCGGGGACTCCCCCCGCGCGGGAGGCGATGCGCTCCTCCAGCTCGTGCAGCGACCACAGCAGCGAGTAGAAGCACGACCGCACCACGTAGATCAGCGCCTGCGCACACATTAATGAAATGAAATGAAATGAAAAGCTCTTTATTTAAATGGACTTTGCTAAGTACTTTTAAATCGTCAAAACCCTACCACCATTTCGGGACGATAATATTATTATGCTGAGATGGAGAAGAAATGGCGAAAGAAACTCCACAGCTTACAATTTGGTAATGATTTCAAAACATCATTACAGGTCAATAGATAATAATAATATAATTAAAATTACAGTTTTACATGCGTAAATTTTGGGCAGTTATTACTCCCACGCATTTGGTTCATTTATAATAATAATTTATGTTGTAAAAGCTTTTCTATACAATTCAACTAATCACATTAATGAACTAATTAATTTAAGTCTTATACCCACCACCATTTTTTGTTATTGTTAGATAGATTTTGCTCAATTTAGGTGCTAAGCATACATTTATGATCCTTTGGTTAATAAATATATCTATAAGAATACAATGTGTGCATACCAAAATAAAAAAAAAAAACAATACCTAATACATTAGTTATATAAACAATATCATAACACAAACAAAATTATCCTATTAATGGCATGTGTCATACAATTATCCATCTAAGAATAAACAACTACATTGTCTAACATTTACATCAAATAAAAATAAAAAGTTCAAGAAAACATGAGATGACCAGGTCTCATTGGCGGCACCTGTTCACAGGCATGACGCAAGAATCAGCCATCGCTTCGCTCAACCATATTTTAGGGAACGTAACGACCCGACGCAAGACGACACCGCCACAAGACCTTTTTAGTGAGAATGACATACACATGCTTCTTGATTATAATCTAGAACAAATTTAAATTATGTTTCTTAGTTAACTATAAGACACAAGGTTGATAATCTGTGTAATTAATATATTATATTTTGGATGCATAGATCATGAACAAATTCACCCCCAAGCGTTAGAATCATTTATGTAATCAGTTATTTTATAGTAAGCTTTATTATACAGTTTAGATTTAATAGCAGTTTTGAACTTATTAACAGGTAGATCTCGAATATTATTTGGGAGTTTGTTATAAAAGCGTATACATTGCCCCATAAAAGAATTGCTTATTCTGTGGAGACGAGTAGCATGTACCACTAGATTATGTTTTTTTCTAGTATTAATATTATGAGTGTCACACTTTTCAGAAAAGTTTTTTATGTTTTTCCTTACGTAAATTAGATTTTCAAATATGTATTGTGATGCCACTGTTAGAATATTTATTTCTTTAAACTTTTCCCTGAGTGAAACCCGAGGTCCTAATTGATAAATAGCTCTTACTGCTCGTTTTTGTAAGACAAATATGGTGTTAATGTCCGCAGCATTCCCCCAGAGAAGAATTCCATATGACATAATGCTATGGAAATAACTAAAGTATACAATTCTGGCTGTGTCTACATCAGTAAGTCGTCTGATAGTTTTAACTGCATACGCAGCTGAACTAAGTTTACCAGACATTCGTTCAATATGTGGACCCCATTGCAATTTAGCATCTAACATTATGCCCAAGAAAATAGTCGATTCAACAGGTTCTAATCCTATACCATTTATTTGTATATTTGTTTCAACCCGTTTCACATTGGGTGTGCAAAACTTAACTAATTTGGTTTTATTTTCGTTTAAAAGCAAATTGTTAATGTTAAACCAATCTACTACTTTAGATAGTGCGTTGTTTACTTCGTCATAATTAGTCATTCGTCTGTTTATTTTAAATATCAGAGATGTATCATCTGCAAACAACACTATATCATGAATTTTATTACCAAACTATCAAACACTTCTTAATTTACACTACATTCAAATAACTAGCGTTCGGCATTAGGCTCACGCGCCTTCTTAGAAAGCGCACTACGAATTTTACGTGTTTACCCAATTAAACGCGCGTTTTTAATGCGGATGGATGTTTTTTCATCTGCCATCTTTTATGAGAACCAATAAAGATTATCCCGATTCTTAATCGCAATATGCTTAAAAGTTTTTAAGGATTAATAAGACTATACATCAATCTACAAAACTATTTTTTAATTAGTACAAAAATTTTAGTATTTGGTCCCACTCATCAAATTAAACAACTTTGGCTAAGGAACCAAGACTGAAATCGACAAAAAAATTGTACTAATTAAAAATAGTAATGTATATTCACCATTTTGTGTCTCTAAAAAACAACTCAATACGGGTGGCATCAGTACATGCCCCATATTTAGTAACCAACTTTACCATGTTTTTTTTTTATTGAAAAATCTGTAATCAGTTTTTTTTTCCTATTTTGACAAACGGATGAACCAATCTAGATGACACATGTTGTGTCGGTGAGTGTGTCAGTGATGACTGACCTGGCCCGGCATGGGGTGCGGCGGCTCGTGTCGCACGCAGCGCGGCATGTCCTCGAACAGCGAGTCCCAGATGTTGTGTCGGTGAGTGTGTCAGTGATGACTGACCTGGCCCGGCATGGGGTGCGGCGGCTCGTGTCGCACGCAGCGCGGCATGTCCTCGAACAGCGAGTCCCAGATGTTGTGTCGGTGAGTGTGTCAGTGATGACTGACCTGGCCCGGCATGGGGTGCGGCGGCTCGTGTCGCACGCAGCGCGGCATGTCCTCGAACAGCGAGTCCCAGATGTTGTGTCGGTGAGTGTGTCAGTGATGACTGACCTGGCCCGGCATGGGGTGCGGCGGCTCGTGTCGCACGCAGCGCGGCATGTCCTCGAACAGCGAGTCCCAGATGTTGGTGTCATTGAGGTTGTGGCACATGTACATGATGGACACCTTCCGCAGAGAGTTGGTCACGTTGAACACCTCGTCCGCGTCCGGCGTCTCGCCCTGCACACAACACTCAAATAACTACCAGAATGGGATCTCACATTAATGTTTTTGTACTACGAATTTCGGGACATATAAAAAACAAATGTTTTAAATAGGGTTTTTTAATTAGGTAATTATGACTAGTGGCGTAGGGAAAAATGTAATTTAGTACTCTAAAACTAAGATAAGTTTACTATAGCATTTTTTTATGAGGCAAGCTCCTAGCTTTCATTTGACCCATTGTACTGTCCCATCTGAAAGACACTGAAGGTGTACTGAGTGACGTCCGCCCCAGAAGGGGGAGAGGGACCACAGGGAAACTAGGAAGAAACACGATTTGGTTGTATATAAAACTCGTCTCCACAGAATAAGCAATTCCTTTGTGGGGCAATGTATACGTGTTTACAATAAGCTTCCGAAGAATATTAGACTTGCCTATTAATAAATTTAAAAAAACTGTAAAATCTAAATTATATAAAAAAGCTTATTACAAGTTAAATGATTATTTAAATGATCCAAATGCGTGGGAGTAAAATCTGCCCAAATTTACGCATTTAAAATTGTAATTTATTCATATTGATATATCTATGGACATGTAATGATGTTTTGAAATCATTACGAAATTGTAAGCTGCGGAGTTTCTTTCGCCATTTCTTCTCCGTCTCAGCATAATAATAATTATTTAAGTAAAATAATTATTTCGTCGAAATGGTGGTAGGGCTTTTGACGATTTAAAAGTACTTAGCAAAGTCCATTTAAATAAAGAGCTTTTTTATTTCATTTCATTTTTCATTTCATTTCATTTCATTTCAGGGACAAGGTAAAAATAATTTGTGCGGAATAAAGAAGATGCACTGTGAAACCAGAGCCTCCGGGCAGTAGCAACGCACTCTCATGCAATTTCGACCTATATCATCAGAAGGTTGCGCTAGACAATGGTGTTGGGTCAGGTACTGTCCCTATGAGAGTGGCGGCAGTACTGACCCCCTCGAGCAGCGTGCGGTAGTCGTCGACGGCCTCCTTGTACCGGTTGACGCACAGGTCGGTGACGGTGGCCCGCGCCACGTTGCAGCGCGTGTACACGCCGCACTGCTCGCTGCACAGGTACTGTCCCTATGAGAGTGGCGGCAGTACTGACCCCCTCGAGCAGCGTGCGGTAGTCGTCGACGGCCTCCTTGTACCGGTTGACGCACAGGTCGGTGACGGTGGCCCGCGCCACGTTGCAGCGCGTGTACACGCCGCACTGCTCGCTGCACAGGTACTGTCCCTATGAGAGTGGCGGCAGTACTGACCCCCTCGAGCAGCGTGCGGTAGTCGTCGACGGCCTCCTTGTACCGGTTGACGCACAGGTCGGTGACGGTGGCCCGCGCCACGTTGCAGCGCGTGTACACGCCGCACTGCTCGCTGCACAGGTACTGTCCCTATGAGAGTGGCGGCAGTACTGACCCCCTCGAGCAGCGTGCGGTAGTCGTCGACGGCCTCCTTGTACCGGTTGACGCACAGGTCGGTGACGGTGGCCCGCGCCACGTTGCAGCGCGTGTACACGCCGCACTGCTCGCTGCACAGGTACTGTCCCTATGAGAGTGGCGGCAGTACTGACCCCCTCGAGCAGCGTGCGGTAGTCGTCGACGGCCTCCTTGTACCGGTTGACGCACAGGTCGGTGACGGTGGCCCGCGCCACGTTGCAGCGCGTGTACACGCCGCACTGCTCGCTGCACAGGTACTGTCCCTATGAGAGTGGCGGCAGTACTGACCCCCTCGAGCAGCGTGCGGTAGTCGTCGACGGCCTCCTTGTACCGGTTGACGCACAGGTCGGTGACGGTGGCCCGCGCCACGTTGCAGCGCGTGTACACGCCGCACTGCTCGCTGCACAGGTACTGTCCCTATGAGAGTGGCGGCAGTACTGACCCCCTCGAGCAGCGTGCGGTAGTCGTCGACGGCCTCCTTGTACCGGTTGACGCACAGGTCGGTGACGGTGGCCCGCGCCACGTTGCAGCGCGTGTACACGCCGCACTGCTCGCTGCACAGGTACTCCAGCGTGCGCCCGCACGCCTCCACCACCTCCGCCTCCGTCTGCACGCTCACGATCTCGCGGATCTTGTTCAGCAGCAGCGTCAGGTTCTAGGACAACACACACCGTTACTACACAAGCATTCTTACATATTACACGAAAGATGAGTTTAGACAGACGGGAAATTATGATACATCTAAGGTTTAAATAGGATATTGTTAAACTAAGTTGGAAATCTAACAATTCCTCGTGTACCTACACTATTGAGTTGGGCATTTAGTTTAGCATAGACGATTCAAACATTTTATTTGAAAAACAAATTTTCCTATTAAAAGAGGAAAAGAGTTTTTCCATCTGCAACTCAAATTAACAGTGAAGTGAGAGTGAAGAGAAATGAAAAATATTCCATTTCTGAGTGGATAAATATAACGAGTGGCTAATGTTGATGTAGTACTGAAGCTATCAAATTCATATGAATTTGATAGCTGAAACCAAGGTCGGTGAACTAGTCGGTGCCGATGAAGTGGCCGTCAGTCAGTGTGATAGTTACCCCCTCCTGCCGCTGCGTGGTGTACAGCTCTAGGTCGAAGTACTGCGGGATGCTGACGAGGTTGGTCAGCTTCTCAGGGTCGGCACCGAACTTGTCCAGCAGCGCCGGCAGCGTGCCGATGAAGTGCGCCGTCATGCGCGTGCGGTCGTCGCTCACCACCTGACACCACACACAATCAGCGGCCGCTTCTAATGAACATAGTCACGGACGAGAAACGAGGAAAAATTAACCAATGGGATTGCATAAAATCTATTCACTGGAGCAGAGTGGAGATTTTAAGCAATCCTATTGTTTTATTTTTCTTCGTTTCTCCGCTCCGCAGCCTCACTCCGCTCCAATGGATAGGCACTCTAAGGAGATTTTCTGTGCCAAACATGCTCTTCTCTTTTGACGCTGTGAAGTATTAGTGAATGGTGTCAGTTAACATCCCTATTGGGGCGATGCGAGAGCGGAGGACGGACTACCTTGGCCTGGTCCTTGCTGAGCATGTGATGGTGCTTGCGGGAGGCGCCGCGGCCCACGGGCGGCTCGCCGGTGCTGGCCTGCCGCACGCAGCACACCATCAGCTCGATCAGTGACGACTCCTGACAAACAATACACACTCATTATTTCCTGCAAAGCCAAGGGATTTGAAGATTTAGAAGTACTTGGCAAAATCCATATAAATAAATAATTTTTAGGTTTGGTCCGTACCTGCCTGTTGTCGAGCGCCTCCTCGCCGGGCCCGGCCTCCTCCAGCAGTAGGTCGGTCATGCACTCCCAGTCCTTCATCATCGGGTTGGACTCCAGCAGCGAGTCCACCAGGTACGCGCCGTGCTCGTGCAGCTGCACACATACTACTATCACGTCTCTCGTACCGGGAAACTAGTGTACTTTTAGAAAGGAAAAGTAGCGGGAGGAAAACAAACTTTTTCTTCCCTAGGACGGAATTTTTACTTTGACCTCTTATAAAATATGCACTTAAGTTAGTTATGGTTAAAAACTGATGCTGTCACTTTCATTTGCTGAATGAAAGACAGAGTTAGCATCAGTTTTAAACCACAACTAACTTTAATCCAAGTTTTATAATAAGGGGTGATTGTCTTGCAGTTAGGGCAAGGAGTCACATTTTCGTGTTTTTATGGGCGCTAGTGTACTATCGCGCCTTAAAGATCGTTTTTGTATTGCACTGTCGAAGACTACCTTTAGCCTGTTGACTAATAGAATTCTGAGTGAAGAGCCCAGAGTAATGCAATACAATTGCCTTAGCAAATATTGCCGTAAAGACATCTGGTTGCAATTTGTTAAAACAATGACCTTTTTTTATAAATTGCCACCAGATGCGTTACAGAATAAAAGATGGTGGAGACAACAGTAATAGAAGGCAAGTTCAACAGAAAGGGCTCGCTTCAAACGAAAAATTTTTAAACTGTAAAGTTTAGCAAGAGCCTGATTGTACCTCTGACTCTATGAAGAACTGCACGAGGTCGCGCACGAGCGGCGTGTTGGGCAGGCGCGCCTTCCCTCGGCGCGAGCGGGGCGGCGTGGGCGGCGGCGGCTCGGCGCGGAACAGCCGCACGTTGAGGAACTCCCCCGCGGCCGCCGCCACGCCGCGCCACGACGAGTACACCAGCTCGTACACGTTCTCGCAGTCCTTGTCCGTCAGCACGTCCGGGTGCATCCTGACACACACACACACACACACCTTATGCTCATTCACTGCTCACTTAAACGTCAAAACAAAAAAAAAGAGTAGAAATAGTGAGACAGTGCCCACAATAATATACTCTGCGTAGCAGTAGCATAATGTTATCTATGTTAGACCTAATAAGAAGACTCGAAGTCCCTCAAAAAGCAATAGAAAGGGCTACTCTAGAAATCTTTAATAAAAAAAATACTATTTTACAACAATATCTTTATTACTAAATCTTCTATATGTTTTTGAAATGAGTTAAAAAAAAAGCGATTTTAGAAAATAAACTATCATAGGGTAAAATAACAATAAACTAAATAAGATTTTAATAATTTATTACTTGATATTGTTCATATGCATATAATTAATTACTCCTGTACCTAAAAGGTTTCACGTAGTAATAAAACGAAGCCCCAAATGCAAATGGCTAGGCACTCACTTGAGTATGGCGATGACGAGCCTGACGGCGTGCACGGCCACCTCGGTCTCCTTGTCCAGCGACATGGCCACGATGCGGTCCTTGAACTTGGACGTGAACAGCTCCAGCTTGCCCTTGAGCTCCTCGCACTCGTACAGCGGCTGCAGCGCTTGCAGGCAGCGCAGCCGCACCTCGCCCACCTAACACGAATACACCTCCTCAGAACATCATTCCTAGAGGACCTATACCACTATCACTTCACTAAAGTACCCAAATTTATGTCAAGAACTATGTTAAAGCAACAAATTTTAACAAGTCAATTGGACCTTACCATACTGCAGGCAAGGAAGGAATTTAACCATATATTGGTAGACGATAGTAGTAGACAATAAAAATGTGTGGACACATTCAAATGTGCTCGATTCTTCATTTTAATCTAGTGAGATATCAATATGTGTACAATTTTAAGCCAATTTTGTAAGGACATCTTAAATCACATTTTTTTATGATAATATTAATTATTAGGTATAGTATTATATTATCTGTGTTATATTATCTCTGTTATTAGTCTTTATTTTATTATATTATTATGAATTCAACATGTGAATTATGACTCCTAAATCAAACCTTTAAAAACTGTTGAGTTTCTTGCCAGTTCTTCTCAGAACAAGGCCTCCTGGTAGACTTTTGAACCAATATCACTAAAATTGGCTTCATAAGTGTAAAGTTAAACCTAAATGAATAAAGAAATTTTGACTTTGACTTTGATTGGTATGCTATTGAATGCCTTTAAGTAGTTAATACAGCAATAGGATCATCAACTTGTCTTCAGTGCTTCAGCAGTATTCCTGCTTGCTCTTCTTTAGTTGAATTAATTGTCTATCAATTAAAAAATTTGGACAATCTTTTGAATGTTCCTTGTTTGGGAATTAGACAAGAACTTTCCTTCACAAATAACCCTAATTTTCATAATAAATAATCATACTACCTTAAAACCATTGCATACTAAACAAGGTTACCTTATCATGCAGGGTCCACCCAATGTACTTGAGATAGAGATCGTCAAGAAAGTGTGCAGGGAACTTTTCCATCCAAATACCTATCTCAGCCATAGTAATGGCCCTTATGTCAGGCAGGGTATCTCTGAGGACAATTATAATTCACTTATTTATATTATATTTCAATATATAATATTTTGACCAAGTTGTTCAAACTGATATTTATTATAATTTAATATCTAAAATATTTCTTTCAACATATGGAGAAATGAAGTAGCTATTGTTCAGGACTTAAGTCCAGACCATGGCAAAATTGTTTTTATCTTATTATCATCAAAAGAAATCAAAGCATCTTTATAAATCAACAATAAGTGAACTGCATTACCTGTATCGGTGTACAAACACCGACTTGAACATATAGGAAAGCATGTTTTTGATCTCCTCCATGTTCTCCTCGAGCTCTTGACGCTTCGCGACAAGCACTTCAAGGCGGTCACTAGCCCGCTTGTTTAGCGTCTTGATACGCTCTGCCTCATATTGGCGCAGGCAGTTATCACAATTGACACTTGTCAACAATGCCACATCCACCAGCGCCGTCATCAGTTTCATAACTGCACACAACATCAATATCCAAATCAGCCTAGAACTTATTAATTTTAGTAAACTAAACTTCATTATAAATACTTATAATAATGACTGTCCCGACATCAATACATTAAATTTCAAAGCCTGTAAGGTGGAGGAAAATTTAATCCTGAATACTACTTACTTTTAAGAACATTTAATATACAAACAATACATAAATAAAAGTTAGAAGTAAAACATATATTCTATTCACTCACCTGCCAGAGTAGCTGTGTGTCTAAAAGCTCGCACTTGTGAGTCAGATAAGCCTGTTAGTAATGAGATGATATTGTCCATGAGGTACTGGTCATAGATGATAGAATACTGGCACATCTTCACCAGGGTCTGGATGAACTCGCAGAAGTTGGAGCGAAACTTCTTCCAAGTCTGCCCCGTCATTATCAGTGGATACTCACCACTTTCCTACATACAAATTGATTCACTATGATATACTATTCAAAAAATTGGGGTACAGTACACCGAATAAGTATAAATCTTAATATCAACATAAAAATACAACATATTCCTTTTTAGTATTTAATATTTCTTACATTTTATTCCATCATGTGAAAAAAAAAATATTTAAATAGATATTTCACTAATATCAAAAAGTAAACACTACAAACCTCATCAAACTCTTGTGTCATTTTTTTAATGATAAGGGTGTGATCCATGGAGGCCATGTCTGGTGTGACTTTGCCGCGGCAACCTGACGAGTTGATGAAGAACTGCATCAGCTGCACAAGGGCACTCTCCCTGTTTGTTTTATACTCCTCAATCCACATGTCTACAACTTGCTGCAACAATAAATTATAAATAATGTCACATGTCTCATAAATTTACATTATTGTTGTAAATAGTGTTAGTGGAGAGACCAATTTGGAATTAAAAAGGGAACTACTTTGATACTAAAAGACCTATACAGTATAATGAACTACAATATACAAATCAGATAATGTAATATAATAGGTTGATAGATCAGTCAAAAAAGCTCCTTTCCATTTTAAGTGATGATGGTTTTCCTAAGAAATGCATGGGAAAAGTTTTTTTGGAATTTCTGATTTTTTAGTACTCCAACCTGGGTTAGTCCCGCAGAAGTTTTTGATCTGTATTAGAAACAGGAACAAATCAAATCTTCAAATTTGTTTTTTGGTGTAAAATGGCATTTTTTGCACTGTAATTTTTTTTGAAAATTATATGTGAATGGGGTAGAAATTTCACAATAAAATTAAGATAATTTTTTTACATAATTTTCGTGTAGCTGTTACGGTTAAGGGTTAAGAATAGTATAAAGTTATTACTTCTTTGAAGATAGAAAAATTACATTATAGATTTGTAAATGAAAGTGGAATTTAAATTTTTAAAACTACATTAATTATTAATTATAACAAAAAATGTCAAAAAAATGTGTAAACTTACATTTATAGCTGTTTTATTAAATCGAAGGATATTGTAGAGGCTGTTTTCATCATCACCAGGTAGCAATACAGGTGGTGGGGAGTACGCCGGTGGGGGTGCGGCGGCTCGTCCGCGACCTCTACCTCGGGCACCGCCCCCGCGAGGCTTGCGGCGCACAGGCGGTGGCGGAGGAGACTCAGCCAGGCGGCCCACATAGCCGCCGTCGGCCCCACGCCCTCGACTCCTTGTCACACGTTTGGTAGGGACAGGTGAAGGCGATCGTGGTTCTTCTTCGTCTTGTTGCATCTCCTCTACTTCTTCTCGGGCTCCCTCAGCGATATCAAAAACTGGCCGAATCAAATCTGGCTCATGGGTCGAACGTCCTCCGTAGTCAGTTGCTGGAGTAGCAGGAGTCGTCGGGTTCGCATACTCCGGTGGAGGATCATCCATTCGGATGCGTTTCCCGCCGCGCCGATGCATATTGGTTGACAGATATAATTAAGTCACAGAACTATCTATTCCTCCTTCGAAGAGAAATCATGTTTTCTAAATGAGTGTAGAGCACTTAGAGACCCTTTACCAAGCCTCGCCCCAATTTCTAGTATTGATTTTTATTGCGAAATTACTTATTGATCGAAACAACAGCAAGAATAGGACGCCACGAACGAACGACACCACAGATTAGAGAGCACAGATTAGAGAGTATATGTTTAGAGAGTGAACGACACTCGCTTTCTTTGTCTATGGTTGATACAGTTTCGCTGTCCTGTCGCTGTCATTTGCTGTCACAGACTAATTAGTGAGAATTAGAGATACTTGTTTGCTGTCATCTGAGGCTTTAGACAACATGCATTTCGACAATCGCTCTCGCTATCGCTAAATCAAAAAATGTATGGGATTGACATAAGCAATCGATCACTTTTCGATTGCTTATGTCAATCCCATACATTTTTTACTTAGCGATAGCGAGAGCGATTGTCGAATTGCATGTTGTCTAAAGCCTCTGTCTTGTTCTATCATGTCTGTAGTATTTTTAGTGGATACACATATATCTTTTGCTACATTTACACACTTGGTGAGGCTTGGCGAACCTCCACAAACGCAAGCGTGTTAACAGCTTTTTGGCTTGGCTCGGGTTGGCTTGACTTGCGCTGATCAGCCAGCCTATTCGCTACCTTAACTTTTTTTAAAGAAAAAAAATGTGTGCGTGTACTAGTGTACACAAGGAGCTTATACTAAGAATGGAGTCATTAGTCAAATTAACAAAGTGAGGGCAAAAATTTTGACAATACTTGACATTTCAAATTTCACATTTCTCTTTCTAGAAATTGTCGTCATCTCTTTCTAAACACGACTACATAGAAACAAGATTTCCCCAGTATTTCGCCATCTTTCTAAAACAAATGTAGAAAAGTAGCTAAAAACTTAACATATTGTATTCAACTATCAGTATTTATTATCAATGAAAGAAATAAATATAATATATTGACTTTTAACGTTTAGGTTTGTATTTCAATCAACTTGTGTATCATTGTGTTTTTTCCATAACTTATGGGAAATTAAGGGATTTATATAATGACAGCTTTGTCTTCATACGTCAATCACGTTGATGTCCCGAAATCTCAACATGACATATTGATAGGTATCGACTCGCGATTTTGGTACGGCTTTTTACATTTTAATAACTATAAATAGTGCAAAATGGTGCATCGCTGTATAGTTCGTGGTTGCAGAAGTGAGTGGTATCCAGGATGCAGTGTGAAATTTCACTTGTAAGTGTTATAATTGCATATTATTGTTCACCTAAGTAAAATTTGTTTTTCACATGTTATTCCATATGATTATCGTTATTGGGCGAAACTCCATAGGGGAAAGTAATTTCTGATACTCGGCTTTCATACTATCTGAATTTAATTAATTTTCATACATACATTACTTATTCAAATATGTGTAAACAAATTGACTAGGGTGACTAGGATTTTTATAAAATAATAACCTTTTTCCGATATATATATATATATATATATATATATATATATATATTATATTTAAGTCTTTGAAATAGCTGTTATATAGATATATAGATTATTTATATAGTTTATAGATTATGTATATATATAATACATAAATCGTTCTACCCATTTTTGGTTGGGAACGTTTATTTACAAACAAAACATGTAATTTGTGCAATGTACATTATTTTAATTGAGAAACATATTCAAAATGATTGATTGGATTTTACCAGTGTAATAGTGTATTTTATCTTTCACATTTGCATCTACTAACATGTAACGCAGAGTGCAATATGCACAGTGACCTCAAACTTCACTCGAATTTGGGTTAGTAAAATTGACACAGCATTAAAAAAATTCAAGCCTATCAAATGATAGTTTTTAATATACTAATGACGACTTCCAGCCCCCAGAATAAGCCGGATTACGAAAAGGCTTTAGTACCATTGACCAATACATAAGATGCAGCAGGTTATACAGAAGACCGAAGAGTATTGTCTGCCAGTATGCTTAGCGTTTGTGGACTATGAGAAAGTCTTCGATTCTGTCGAAACCTGAGCCGTGCTCCAGTGACTTCAAAGGTGCCAAATAGACTATCGGTACATCAAAATGGTCGTCTCTTGGCTGATATGATGATGTGATGAATTCGGGGTTTGGACGGGGTCGCTTAACTACTATAGGTCAGGAAATTACACTATTACGGCTTTAGGAACAAGGCTCTTATCCTTCTGACTTCCTAACTGAGTAACAGGTACCGAAGGTTGATATATATATACGTAGGGCGTTCAATTTAAAGTAAGAATGAGGTACAAACTCTTTGAAACCGAAAAAAGTTAATACGGGCTATTCCAAATACATGGTGTGATACGTTGCGTACCGACCAACTTTACATAGGAAATCCTTATCATTTTATGCATATTTTTGAAGTAAAACTTCTTTAGGCGCGACTAGGGCGTAACTCAGCTTTTTCTAACGGAAGTAACGCTCAGTATTCTATAGTCTGTGTAGTTTCCGCTATTTAAAAATAGTAATTTCGATTGGTCGTAAGTATCTGTCATATTTTTTTTTTTCAGTTAAAATTTAATCATTTTTTTAATACTGGTTAACACATGACAAAGTTATATACCTTGTCATACGTTAACCAGTATTAATCGAGTTACGAGTACAAATGATTCTTTTACATCTTTTACCGGTATTCATATTTTTAATTGTTGGTCTCATGATAGAATAAAGTCACATCTGCATAATTCTTACTTTATAGCAGAGCGATTTTAAGTTTGTCTTGTATGTACAAAATTAGCTGTAACTTTTTGAAGTAAAACTTCTTTAGGCGCGACTAGGGGGTAACTCAGATTTTTCTAACGGAAGTAACGCTCAGTATTCTATAGTCTGTGTAGTTTCCGCTATTTAAAAATAGTAATTTCGATTGGTCGTAAGTATCTGTCATATTTTTTTTTTCAGTTAAAATTTAATCATTTCAGTGATCTACGTCAAAGAAGTTTTACTTCAATCGCGCGTAAAGGTTACACGCACACAATTTTTTTTTTCTTAGTTGTTTTACAGAATCGATTATTTTGCCAATCATTATAAAGTATTATGAAACATCGATTGATATGAAAGTAATATATTTTAGGTCAATATTTTGTAATTTAGAAGTATCTATGTGAATATGTTACTATATTCTGCGGATATCACTGTATCATATAATAATAAAGGATTTTGTTCTTTTAAGTTTTAATATTATGTGTATACCTTACCTTAGTTCTACCTTAGTAATATTTGTCACCTGCGTTAAAAGCAAACGCACGCGTTTTAAAATGTAAATAACCTTATGCACAGGACGATTATCGTTACCTTGCCGTAACACAGTCTTGTACTAGTACGGAAGGTAATGGATTGTGTTTCTGTACCTACTTACCTTATGTTGAGTAAAATTGTATTGGTATAAATTGGTGTTAAGTTATATAAGAAATACACTGTAAAGTTATTTAACTTTAACTATTTTTCGGTGTGTACAAATTGTAAAATTATGCACAATAAACTATTTTGTATTTTTGTATTTGTATTTGTATATATAACTTTGTTTTACATAAATTCTTGAGTCACATATGTAATATATGAATGTTTAGATTGTTATTTATATTTAGATTTAAAATAGAACAGTTCTTGTGATCAAGTTTTCATTAAGGAATAAACTTAGTGTGTTACAGAATTTATAAAACTACCACTACTACTACTTTATTTATTTTTAATAACTACCCAAAATATACGCATGTAAAACTGTAACTTAAATTAAATTGATAATTTTTTATTGACTTGTATTGATGTTTTGAAATCATTACAAAATTGTAAGCTGTGGAGTTCTTCGCCGGAGTCTTTCGCCATTTCTGCTCCATCTCAGCATAATAATTATTATTTCGTCCCGAAATGGTGGTAGGGCTTTTGACGATTTAAAAGCACTTAGCAAAGTCCATTTAATAAAGAGCTTTTTCATTTTCATATTTCGCCAATGTTAAGTGTAAATTTACTTATAGTAACAGACAGTTGTACGGAAGATTAAAACTAATTATTATGAATGTTAATTCTTTGTCATGGTAAACTCAAAAATATTTTAAACTTTGAGTACTAATTAATTTTATTAACTTAACGAAGTCCATGATTGTCCGTAATTATTTTTTCTGCTATAGGCACCCTACTAGAAAGAGACAGAGCCTCTCTAGAAATGTCAAGAAATGTCAAGGGTTGTCAAAATTTTTGCCCTCACTTTTTTCATTTGACTAATGACTCCATTCTATAGGTAATATAAGCTCCTTGAGTGTACACATGTAAGAAGTGAAACTTCTTTATGGCCGAATCAAAGATGGCGCGTAACGGAAAAATGTGACTGTAAATTTTTTTCCAACGCCGATAAAGAAGTTTCACTTCAAAAAGTGTGATTACATATCCATTGCTGTTTATCACGTCAAGCTATTATAGCACTTGTGGTTTAAAAACAGTGGATATGTAATTCACTCGCGGATATCACTTTCATCTGTCAAAAACAGTTCGTGAATAGGCTGATCAACGGAAGCTTGCGGCAAGCGCTTATGACGTGTTAACAGTCTGGCGCGTTCATTCTTAGGCAATGAAAAATAGAAATAGCAGGGAGCACAGCCAGCACAGCTCGCTCGGGGTCACTTCACATCACTCACAGTCACACCAATCGATTTCCCCTGTGTATGCTTAATGAACAGAGCCATCGCTGTTTAATCAAATCCTTAAAAATATTATGAAAGTTTTAAATACATGAATAATCATTTTTACATTTTATTATCGTTTTTGTTTAAAACAACACAATAAAAAAACTACTAAACCCATAAGTATTATTCTAGCTTAGTATTATTTATTTTCTTGGTGTAGTAACCCTGTCCATTTCCTGTCAAATTACTGCTCTGATGATTTTGGATTAACTACAGCTACACCTATTTTTTACTTTTCGTTCATTAAAAAAATAGAAAAATGGCAAAGAAAACTTACGATTTATTGTTCAAACTTCTTCTCATTGGTGACTCTGGAGTAGGCAAAACTTGCATATTGTTCAGATTTTCAGATAATCATTTTACAACGACTTTTATATCCACTATTGGTAAGGAACACCTTATTTATAATTTTATTTGTAGGCAGCGCCCGTTTCAATGACATGACATTATTGTTATGAAGAGATAGTAGGTAATTTAACATAGTTTCTACGAATATTTGACTCTCCTATTGTACTATACTATAGGCTTTTGTTTTACTTTAACTACGAACATTGATAAATCCATTGTCATAAAAATGTTTAGTGTATTGAGCCTACTAATATCATTCTTTGCGACTACGGTGGATTTTTATTTACAACCTTTTATGGTTTTCAGGTATTGATTTCAAAATAAAGACTGTAGAACTTCGTGGTAAGAAAATAAAGCTACAAATTTGGGATACAGCAGGACAAGAACGATTCCACACCATCACGACGTCGTACTATCGCGGTGCGATGGGCATCATGCTGGTGTACGATATATCAAATGAGAAAACATTTGATGATATTGTTAAATGGTTAAGAAACATAGATGAGGTTAGTATTTCCTTAAATTTACATTTCTTTTGCAGCCAGAGCTGTGTTGCTTCTGTTTGGTAGAGTAAATGTTTTATAGTTTTTACTTACAGCATAAAATTTTATTATGTAATAGTATTGTGTTTAATTTACATGAAAAATATTGCAATTATTTATCAAGAGAGAAAAAAAAAATTGTTAGTGGTCTCCTCTTGACTTTCTCATAAACGGGAAACGACTCAAAAGTTGATAGAAACCTTATATTTTGGTGTCATACATGCATGTTAAATTATGGTCACCCATCCAAGTACCGACCACACACTTGGTTGCTTAACTTTCGTGATTGACGACTCAAAAGTTGGAATATGGCGATAATTGCATATTGTTCAGGGTGGTAAATTTTTGATAATATCTTGGTATTTGGGAATGGAAACCTATATAAATTATATATTTTAAGTAACTAGAATACTTGAATGCTCCCTAAAGTAAATAATGGCGCCGATGAAATCGCAGTCTCGCGCGAGTGGTTTAGCAGCGCCAAACTTGAGGACTTGCCACTGACTCCAATCATAAAAAAAATCCTTACTAGTCTTACTAATATTAATTTACTTTTACGAATGTGAAGCTTGTTATAGCGATACACAATCTTTTTGACTTGCAGCATGCCAATGAAGATGTAGAAAAAATGATCCTGGGAAACAAATGTGACATGGAAGAGAAGAGAGTTGTCAGTAAAGAACGTGGAGAAGCAGTGAGTATACATAAAATATGTCTTTTATTCCTTTTAGGGTAAATATTAATATTTAGTATTTTGAAAATCTTCTAGTGGGAAATTATCTATAAGTAGTAATAAGAACAATACATGGTAAACTATGCATTGTAAAAATACAAACAAGCATATACAGTAGATAGCAGTACTTAACACAATGCAATTTACCTAACATCATACATAGTAGAATAATCAGTAAGTACATGCAAGACAAAATTTTATAAAAAAAATAACTAGATGAACTTTGCTGATTGTTTTTAAATTTTGTTTTATTTAAATAATATATTTTTTTTTTAAACTGAAGAATAGTATTATCTTAGTGTCAATGTACAATGAAGTTTATTTCTATTCAATACCCTTTTGCAGATTTGCAAAACAGTAATTAATATAATTATAAAACAGATAGCATATCGTCACCTCCACGGCAAACTTACGAATCTGCAGTTTTTGTAAATTTGACATATCTAAAAAAAATTGCACCTTATGTTGTACTACATAGGTGTGATCCATTCATTGTATTTAAAAACAGCAGGATTTTGAAAATCTAATGTATCTAAGAATTTATTACATCTGCATCATAACAAATTTATTATCAATTTAATGTTTCAAAACGCTCTCCTGTAAAATTTGTTTTTTGCAGTTTCGTAAGTTTACCATAAAGGTGACGATATATAATTGGTGTTTTTACTTGAATTTATTTAATTCATCTGGGGTACAGCATCCATTTGATAACGGCTCATGGTTTAATGGCACTAGCAATCTTCTGTCCCCGTGATGACTAATATAAAGTTTTATGTAAAAACTGTCAACGCAGGTAGTAGTTAATTTAGATAGTCTTAGTTGTATCAGGGTTGGTCTTGGTGTAAGAATGTTTGTGTTAGGTATGTAAGGCCTACTAGATGGTCAGCCTAGTGAACTTAGAACTTGTCTGTTGAATGCACTCTTCATTTGGTTCACAATACCGAAATAACAATAAAATATTGGATAAATAATTTGAAGCTAGTGGTTAGAATAACTGTGTTCAATTTTAAATAAGGTAAATGCTAAGGGGATATGTATAGTCAGTTTTCCTTATTTCGAATTAACTACACAATGTTATCTATTGCTGTAATAATTACATAGATAATTATACTACATTGTTTATGTCTTTTAGTTTTTGTTAAAATTATTTTTTTAATACTAAAAGGGTTGCCTATCCAATTTTTAGTGCTAAATAAAAAATTAAAAGTACATAGAGAATAATTATGTATACTTAAGACTGTATTGGAATTATTTTATTGTTAACACACACTTAAATATTTTTAAAATTAAAGAATACTAGAAAGATATCTACTTCCTGCCCTGGACAGTTGTTTTTTTAGTGTATTTTCTAGTGTATATAATAATAATAGAAATGTCTACATTACTGTTCCTTAAGTGAAATACACTCTACAGAAGTGTCTAGGGATCAAGTACGTTTTAAAGTATCGCCGCAAATGAGGATTTTTTTTACTTGTAATGTTATTGATGCTTTCTTTTTTAAACTTTCACTGTATGATTATAGTATATTCCTTAAATTTTTATTAAAAATAAATATATACAGTTTCCTATAAAAAAGTATAATAGTGTTATAGATAAAAACGTACCCTATTACGAACGTACCGATCCCTACACACTTTTGATGAGTGTACGTATATGGAAAAAATATACGTTAGATTACAAGATATCTTCATGATTTCTTCTAACTGCTAACAGTCGATGGGTCTAGTTTTCCGAGAAGGTATATTTGCAGAGCCTTGAAAATACTGACTATTTTTCAAAATCACAAGTGATGCAACTGCCTTTAGTGTCCTGTTTGTCTGCCTCAACAAAAATTAACGACGAATTAACGCGCCAGGCACACAATAGGGATGTTGACACCATTCACAAATAATTACAGTGTTAATTTCGTAAAAGGTAGAATCTCTAGAATTTGATTTTTAATAGTATCAAATCCGTTTAATATTCAGTCAGTCTACTATAAGAATTTATCTACACTCATGTCATAATATTCGAATTACGATATCAAAGGTGAACATAAAATGACATACTTTTTAATACAGATAATCAAAATTAAAATTAAAAAAAACAACCTGTAACATAATGACCATTATAACACCGGTTCGACTCATTATGATACAGTTATTTTTCTTAAATACTCGGGAAGGCAAAGGGATCTAACCCATACAAAAAATTTGACTCCTAATAATTTGCAAAAAGCCACAACAAATAGTTTGTTGCCAGAAAAATCGGACGCCACTACTTTATCTTCACTAATGCAATTAATCAAACAACAAGAGCAAAGCATTAGTGAAGATAAAGTAGTGTATGCAACTGCATATAACACGGGTATTAAAACACTCGTTACTATTATGAAACTCGCTGCGCTCGTTTCATAAACTCACACTCGTGTTTTAATACCCTTCATTATATGACAGTTGCATAAACTACTATTATGACATCACCAATTCGTAATGCTATACTCATATTATTATGTTTTGGCAGCTAATAAAAAGTATCTCAAGTGACTTGACAGGCAACATCCCTATTGACATAAATTTATAATTACTGACAGTTATAGATTTTATTTATTTATTTATTCGGTCAACGAAACAGTTAACACTTAGACTGCACACTGAAGTTTTGTTCTAGACTTTAACGTACCGGGTGCACCATTACATGCCGTCCAGTAAAATAAATAGAAAAATAAAAATATATAAAAAAAAATAAAGAGGTAAGAGGTCCTCTTATTGACCGAGACATAGGGGATATATGTAAAGTTTTCAAATTTATATATTTTTAACAAATGGGTAAATTGGCATCTTAAGGTGCCCTCGGTACGTAAGAGGCTACATTGCTATCCTACTTTATGTTAACACATCAATGTATTAGGTAATTTGTTAGTAAAGACTTGTTTACAAATAAAGTTATTATTTTGTTAGTATATTTTATTTTAAGGGACAATGCAGTTGCTTTATAGATTGGCAATGAATCTACTAGGGCGAGACCAAAAATGCACCAATGTGTTAGTAATGCGAATGTGTGCGTGAAAAATAGTACTGCAGTCTGACAGTGGCAGTCTTTTTTACGTGACTGACATGGCTACTTAGGTCGCTTGCGTGTATACGTAAAATGGTGTCGTCTATCTATCTCGGTCTAATATACGCGATAGTATCACAGTATACCAAGAACAGTAGGTTATCTGCGGGCTGTCGGCGAGTTGCTAGGGCGCTATCGTAAATGTGCCAGGCGGGAACGAGCGGCGAGCGAATGTGCAATGACATAAAAATGATCGCGCGATCACACCAAGACGGAGACCACCTTATGTCCCCATATTTTATGTCAATGTGTGCGTCACAGTGCCTGCGAACACGGCGCCGAGTACGCACGCACACATTCTAATCTAATGGATAGCGGCCAGTTGTATGAAGATGTATTACTGTTCTTGGTATACTGTGTTAGTATACTCTATCTGTTGCACATTGCGGATCTACAGTTCCCTGTATGTATGGGTGTTGCAGATAGCGCGCGAGCACGGCATCCGGTTCATGGAGACGTCTGCGAAGGCCAATATAAACATCGAGCGCGCGTTCTCGGAGCTGGCCGAGGCCATCCTGGACAAGACGGCGGGGCGCGAGGCGGACGCGGACCACGCAAGGATCGCCGTGGAGCGCCGGCCCTCGCGCGCGCCCCAGCCCCGCGCCTGCTGCTCCTAGGCCCTCCACCCCACTCCCCCCCGCCCCCCGCAGCCCCTCCACACCTGCGCTCCCTCCTCCACACCCCATATAACTACACAATAGCGATGATCACTGACTAAAAACATAATGACTCTAATAATATTAATAGTCCGTCAGATAGATTACCAAAAATATTTTCACCTCTCCAGCACCGAAAGACCTCTTTTGCTTCGTAAAATCTCGAAGCAAAAACGCTTTTTGCTTCAAGCTCCGAACAAGACTGTAACGTTCAATCTAAGTATTTGTAGTAACGCTACTTTAATTTTTATAATTAATTTAAAGACACTTATAATGTATAAAAGTATCGTCTTGTTTTTTGACCTAAAACAATTTTCTTGCTGGAGAGGCGAGAAGTTGTATATTTCACACGAGAGCAAATCTCGTGTCTTTTATATTACTTACTGCGCTCACTCACTTCGTGTTCTGTCTGATGAACTTAATAGAATTTTTCAGTCATTATCTCTATTCTAGGTTATGTTTATTTGTTTTTTTCATATCAACAACTAATGAAATACTTGTATGTAACTTTGCGGAAGAAGTTTGTCTATTTATATATATTTTAAGCTTATTTTGCTAACAAAGATTTTTGTTACTAGTAATACTTGCTTGTAGACTACAGTAGTTTACTTGGTGCGCTTGGTATTAAATGAGGTACCCGGTGATATTTGTATCTGCCGTAAATTGAACTGCAGACATATCAATTACTTCAAAGAATGTGCTACTGATTTCAATCAATCATTTATTTCAAGGAATATGGTAGTTACATAAGGTAGATTTCGTTAGCAAAGGGCTGTGTTCCATGCGGCCATTGTCATTTTCAGTAAATCAAATATTGATTGTCTTAATAGATCAAGACCTTGTCGTTACGTCGTTACACTCATGTCGACCTTTCCATTGGCGTTATTCAAGAGCTAACTTCGATCTTCAACTGATTGCCCATAGACAAACTTTCAGCAAAGCTTACTGTCTATACTAAATATTCAAAGAAACCAAGTGCACGATTTATACTCCAACAAACTATTTGCTTCACATTGACTCCCGCAATATTGAACTATATTCATTATTCACTGAAGAACTATGTGTAGTTTAAGAAAAAAGTAAGTGTTCTGTGTATGTAGTGTAAAAATATCGTTGGAGTTATGTACCAAGTGAGGGTGATTTTTATAAAAAATTGGTTGTAGAAAATATAGCGGCGATAGGTGGTGGCGCCGCGGAGACGGTTCGGGGCGTACTTATCATTACTTAAAATAATCATGTCATTTAGGTCTCAAACGTCATTATTTTTTCTCAGTTGTGAAGGTAAGGTGTCGCTGTAGTCGGTAACTTGATGTAAAATGACCAAAGGTGTTTTACATTTATAAATACGCGTAAGTAAGGATCGGTCTCACTGACATGTTGTCATGATTGTACTCCCATTAGACTCGCGAGCTGTTAGTCATTAGGTTATGTTGTATTTTGATCTATAAGACCTGTATAATTTGTTGAATTATAAGTGTCATGTGTTTAGTGGAACCTGAAATGAGACAAGAGGAATACAATTTTGGCGAGGGTTTTAACATGCGATGTAGATAGGATACCCGGGAACACATGTATTTTCGAGATTTAATAACACAGTTTTTAATGAATTTTGTGTTGTTATGGAAGGAAACGGCTTTTGTATATTATATTAAAATGTATAAATTACTAGAAACACATCGGTACATACTTAATTTGTCCATGGGTCACGTGTTTTTGAGAATTGTTATTAGTCGATGTTTTCTATTCATTAATATTTTTCACTACTGTTGCAATTGTGAATGTTAATTTGAATTCGCTTCCGATGAGCTTCTGTGTTATCTACTCGTGCAGTTTTAACTAGTTCTATAGACGCAACAAATTTTTAGGATCACTTTGGCCAATTACCTACTGATAGCATGTTATACTTAACTATAGTTTGATTAGGACACCGCACGCGTGTATGTTAGGTTGTCGTGGTAGATGTTTGGTGAACAGTGACATATCTGCGGAAGCAATAGGTGCGGCGCCCTCACTCTGCATTTACCCTTTCAGTGCAATCACGAAGGCGGCGAGGCCGTCCAAGGTTCGTTTCAAATTACCCTCGCAATTGTCGTCAGCAGTACATACACTTCGAATACATGTCGGGGTGATTTTTAACGAACTTTAACGTTACAAACCATAGGTAATTTATGATGTACTCTATATTATATACGTTGATGAATAAATAAAATACTATTTTATTGTACGGTGTATGTGTCTCGTCGGTTTTTACCTGCTTTTATAAATAAACATCGGCATTGTATATTATGTTCATATTAAACTACTGTCGTACATAATGGCCTGTCGTTTTATTGTAATTGTAGGATATGCCTGCCTCAAATCTCAAATCTGTAAACTTACGCATCAGCATGGCTTAGTAGTTGTTTAATCCATCTGGAAGACAGGGCGGGTAAATCCGTTTATTGCCCGTGCTACTACCATTCTTACTACCAATAGTAACACCGGTAAAGTGTTTACCTATCTTACTACTGTAGTTGAAAGTTGTTAGAACAGCAATAATGAAATAACGTTAGTTGTACCGTGACTACCTGGCGTTGTTTTTGTGAACCCCAGCGTAAACAATAAGTAGCCTATATAGATTGTGTTGTTATCTGCGAGTGTGCGGGCTATCTAGGGTCAGAACGGGCGGCGTCCGCTCAGTCTCCCGCGCAGTCCCGTCCCGAGGACACCAGCACAATGGCGCATTTACTACGAGCTTGTTTACTTGTGTTCTGTTTTAAATTAGCAGCTTTCACCGATCGTAAGTCAACTTTATCTACGTATTCGTTATTGAAAAAAAAAGTGCCCGTAGTGTATGTTTATTCCTTTAAAAAAACGTTACTATTTTGGTTGCGTTAAGAGCCCACCAATTTGTATATGAACAACGCTTCTTTCCGCTAGGGGCGTTATTCACGTTTCCTCAATGACGTAGGAATTCTTGTGTTTCCTATACGCAAGAATTCCTACGTCATTGAGGACCCCCCTACTCTTAACGCAACTAAAATAGTTGCGTATTTTAAACGAAAAACACTACGAGTACAGCAAAGTAGGTAGGTATCTATAGTATATAGGTAGGTACAAAAATCATGCTTTTACGTTAAATAAAAAATAACTTTTTAGTATAGAAACTAAATGACGAACGAAAAGTATAATTACTATTTAGAGAAAAGCGTGGGGTGCTCAATTACATTTTACCGAACGAATATTTTCAAGTACCTACTAATGTAATTGCGCACCCCACGTTTTTCTCTAAAATACTCTAAAACTTATTTATTTTTCACCTTTTAGTGCGAATTATAACCGCCGATGAAAGTACTTACTTAATGACAACGCCATCTAGTGACGTATAGCTGAACTAACATTACAAACGTTTAATTTATTAGTCCTGGCGATTCTAATCAGGATAATGGGATATTCTTATGGAATTATTGTAATACCATCGGTCTTTGATAAATCTATAAAGTTTGAATGAAATCTGTGTGTTTAAAGTGGGTCAAAATCGAGTCCAAACGAGTCTGTTACATACATACAAACATACAGGTGAAATATAAGCGTGTTAAAAGTTATGAGCCTGAACCATACAGCCATACGTTGTAGTCACTGTTGTAGTACAAAACGATTCCTATCCAGCCCTTGGTTAAAATCTTCAGCGGCGTGTTCGCTATTCATCTCTCTCTGTGTATGGGCAATAACAGCAGAGCCGGGGTGCGTGATCGAGCTGCAGTGCGAGGAGTGCACGCCGGAGAACATGCCGCTGGTGACGTCACACCGCGCCGTGAACGGCAGCGTGCGGGTGCGGGGGGGCGAGGAGGTGCGGCTGTGGTGCGGCGGCGGGCACTTCCTGTCGTTCCCGCTGCGGGGCGCGCTGACGGCCGAGTGCCGCGCCGGCCGGTACCGCGCGCCCGACGGATCGCTGCGGCACCTGCTCGACCTCGGCTGCCAGGAGGGCATCTTCGAGGACGTCCTGCACCCGGTAACTATCACACACGTATCAAGGGTGCTCAAGCCCTCCAAAAGACTAGATCAATCCACCTAAAAAATGTACTGTCCCAAACATTTTGGTTGCATAATTTTTGCGTTTACAAACGCGTGAATATTTTTAATACTAGAAAAAAACACTGAAAAAAGATCGACCTGCCTCAGCCGCGAATCGAACCCAGCATCTTCCGCAATCCGAGCGGCTGCGTCAACGACTACGCCACTGCTTTCGCTGTCGAAAATTGTCAGTGCTTGGTGGAAAAAAAATAAGTTTTTTTTTTATGTGTAACCATCGCGCAGTTAAAAGCTGGTATACGCGGATGGATGACCAAACGTACCTACCATGTTAAGCTGCTGGTCCTGGCTACTGTAGCAAAATGAACACAAGTTACGTCAGAGGCGCGAAATGGCGATTTGTAAAACGATGACACCGTGCCGTGTCGCCTACTACTTTATCTTACCTCCCAGTACTTGTAGTGTAAGTTTTTAAGTATAAAATACGCAACTATTTTAATTGCATTATGAGCTCAATTTGTATGGGAAACATGATTTGCGCTTCTTTCCGCTAGGGGCGCTATTCATGTTTCCTATACAAATTAGCTATGATTTAATTAAAGCAGCAGTTGTCTATAATAGTTCTGGAAAGTTAACAATTGCAAATATATATAGATCGGATCCCCACTTACCTAAGTACAGTCTATGAATAGGTTTTTACGACCCTGTGCGTCCACGCGCACTATGAGACCTCAAAATGCTTGCATTATGGCACGCACTGAGAAATATTTTGCATAGTATTGTTTTTTACTAAGAAAAGTAGGTATTGTTTGTGAATAGGGGCGTTAATTAATCTGCCACTCCTACCTGAAGGCCTATTCGCTAACTTTATTTGACAGTTGAAAGTAATTATCACCGAGTGAATTACATATCCATTGCTGTTTTACATGACACGCTATTATGGCACTTACGACAAGTGCGTTACGTAAAAACAACAATGACTATGTAATTCGCTCGGTGATCATCACTTTCAACTGTCAAAAAAAGTTAGCGAATAGGCCTACAGATCCGGGTAGTCGATTGTGTCCATCCAACAGTCTCCATGCTCTGTCGAGAAGGATCTTACGCGTCTCCCCGTAGGTTCACGTTTTCTTTCAGTGAGCCGCTATATTTATACATAGATATAGTGAACTGTAGATCGGCAATGTAAAAGAGAAAGAGCATACTAACGCGTATATTAGAGCGAGATAGATAGACGAGACCGTGTCACGTACACGCTGGCGACCTAAGGACGCCTGTCAGTCATGTAGAAAAGACAGCAACTGTCAGACTGCAGTACTACCTACTGACGTTTAATATCAATGCTATTTTCACAATAGCGCGATCTCACATCGGTGTCTTATGCGAAAAAGCAACCATCGCCTATCCTGTCAGGTTTCGTAGCCTGGCTCGACCCAAGTTGGGCATTTGGGAGAAACCGATAATCTTCTGATTTACCCTAACACTCCACCTATCCAATTCAGTGTGGTTGATCTCAGAATGCCTAGACAAGTGACCAATCGTTTCCATCGAACGCTTAACGAAAAAGATTAATATGTATGAAGCTGACGTATTAGGTCCTACTGAGAAAAACACCATGGCGACCACGACAGTCGTGTTAGAGTTGGAAACTGTTTCTATCGTTTGCCACTTGTTTAGATTAGACTAGACTCAGTTAAGCTGTTCGAGTTCGAAATCGAGTTGGATATTCGATCTAGTATTGACTAATGAAGATGAGGCATGTGATGGTGGTGTCAGGTGGAGCACTGCGGCGCGCCGCTGCAGGGCCGCGCGTACCTGGTGCGCGACGAGCGCGGCACGCGGCATCTGGCCACCGCCTGCTACGACGCGGACCGCGCGCTGACGGTGCGCGCGCAGCTGCGGCAGGGCGGGGAGGCGCCGGCGCCGCACGCGGAGCCCGGCGGGCCGCTGAGCCTGCTCGGCAACTTCAACCACATGTTCGACGCGCGCACGCGGACCGCCGCCGCCGCGCTGTTCGCGGACCACGCGCGGGCCACGCGCCGCCTGCACCAGCTCTTCAAGCACGACCGCGTCGCGTACGGCGGCCTCACGCTCGCGGCGGGCCAGCTGCTCGCGCCCTCCTACTTCGAGGACCAGGAGACGCGCGCAGCCGCGTTCGCGTCTAACAGGTTCGCGTGTGGGAAGGGAGGGAGAATCGGATCATGTTTTTGACGTGATAACGTCTTATAAATCAATGAACGCCGGCTGCACGCGCGTAAAAATATGACTCATTGTCACGTTTCGCCTGAGCCAGGCGTGCAAGCGAGAGCGTGGAACAGCGATAAAGAGGCACAATCGGTCTAAGCGTTCGGCTTGTTTATGACGTTATCAACGAAATTATCGTCCGTCTACCGATTTTACAGACAACCAATTTTTTTAGTGAGCGAATCTATTTTTGAAACAATTGTAAATAACTGAAGTTATTATGATCAAATAAACTAACAGGCAGCAAAAAAGATCTTAATAACATTAAAATAAAGATTTCAAACTTAGCCAACTTATAAACATAGTTCAACAATGCCACATCTAGTTTCGGTCTACATACATCTATGTTCAATGTTTTTTTATTATGCTGGCAGTAATGTTGCATTTGTCTTTGGTGTTTAGGACTACCGACTTTTATTATATGTTTGCTTTTATCGCTCATGTTGTATATACAGTTATTTCATGTTTAATTTTTGTTTCAAGTTCCTCAATAAGTGAATTGTATATTCTTTTAATGCTACGGTCACACTATCGCGATAATGCGAAGATTTGCGTTGTCGCGACACGTCAGGCCAACAAGTTCGTCCTATCGTGAATCATGTTCGCGAATGCGAATGCCTTTCGCGTGGGTGTCGGTAAACTGCCGCACATCAAAGGGTTTTATCGCGACAAAGTTCTTGCTGTTGGCTACACTTCGCGCGCTTAGTTGACTTAGTTTATTTTTGTTTAAATAATAAAGATGCAGAAAATAATTATTTGCCGACATATAATATAGCGCAACCGCCTCATCCATTTTTATTCGCGAAATGAATTTAGCGAGAAGTTCTAGATTATCGCGAAGTAACGAAGTTGATTTTTAATGTGGCCAAGCACTTCGTTGTAGAGCGAACACGAACTTTTATCGCGACAACGCGAACACGAATCTTCGTTTTCAAGTGTGGCCGTAGTATTAGAAATAAAGTATGTATCTTTAACCATATAGGTTCGTGACGTGGTCGAGCGTGGCGGCGGGCAACCTGCGGCACCTGCAGGCGGACGTGGCGCGGCTACTGCGGCGCGCGCGGGGCGGCGCCCCCGTGCAGGTGTGGGCGGGCACGCACGGCGCGGCGGCGCTGCGGGCGGGCGGCGCGCGGCGCGCGGTGGCGCTGGGCGCGGGCGGGCGGTTCCCCGCGCCGCGCTACGTGTGGACGGCGGTGGTGGCGGGGCGGCGCGGCGCGGCGCTGGTGCTGCTCAACGAGCCGCTGGTGGCGGTGAGCGAGGTGCGCGACGCCGTGTTCTGCGAGAGCCGCTGCGGCCGCGCGCCCTGGCTCGCCGACCTGCTGCGGAACCGCAACTACGAGAGCCCGGCGCTCGGCCTCGTCTTCTGCTGCGGCCTGCACAACTTCACCGACGTCGTCACCGAGATGCCGAAGGCGCTTATCGCGAACGTCGCACCGGGCGACGAAGGGTTTTTGTCGGACTACGTTTAGATGAAATAAGTAGTGTAATAAAACTCGGAGCTTAGTTTAATTGAAGGAATTTATTAAAAAACGTACAGATATTAGTGCTATAATTTTCCCTTTCCCCTTTAATCCTTTTCAGCTATGGCGGTCAAGTGTCGGTCGATTTCACTCTCAGAAAGTACACTGTAATAAAAAATATTCATCTTGTAAACCGATTTACAAAAAAAAACAGACAACCCTGCTAATTTCATACAAAGAACCTCACTCTCATAAAGTACCCAAAAAAGAAGGAAGTGAATTTCTGCATTGATGAATGTTTTAATGCACTGGGGAAATGAACTGTTTTTAATGAGTAATCCTGGGGACTCCCAACATCTGGGATTATGTACTGAATTGATGTTCACTTATTTAAAGAAGTAGCTCGCTTAACTTTGTTATGAACTTACTGGAAGTTGGGGTGGTCCTTGGTAACGACGCCGACCTCGATCTCGGAGGACTTGAAGTCGACGGAGAGCACGTGCGAGAGGCAGGAGACGGCCAGCTGCACGGCGTCGTCGGCGGACAGCTCGCCGCGCTTCTTCAGCTTCTTCTCGAGATAGGCGTTGGCGTCCGTGGCCTTAGCGCCCACGCCTACCGCCTTGTACGAGCAGTAGTACCCCGACGGGTCCGTCTTGTACACGCACGGACCGCTCTCCTCGTCGTACGCTATTAGCATCATACCTACAAACGTATCAAACCTATTTATTGTTGCTAGGTTTGGTGACTAAGACCTTGATAGGAATACTTTTGCGAAGTTTCTAATAAAATTGTCTATATTATTTCCCCATATGAACTTTCATACCCTATTTTACCCCCTTAAGGGTGGAATTTCGAAAAATAAAAGGTACTTCTATGCCAATTGTTGAGGTCCAAGGCTATGAGCTGGGCGCTAATCAGTCATTGAGTCAGGAAAAAATCCTCACCAAGAAATTTATAGGTAAAACTGGAATCTCCAATATCAATAAATGAAATAGTTCTTTATTTAAATTAAAATAATAATAAAAAAATTGTGTGCGTGTAACCTTTACGCGCGATTGAAGTAAAACTTCTTTGACGTAGATCACTGAAATGATTAAATTTTAACTGAAAAAAAAATAAAATATGACAGATACTTACGACCAATCGAAATTACTATTTTTAAATAGCGGAAACTACACAGACTATAGAATACTGAGCGTTACTTCCGTTAGAAAAATCTGAGTTACCCCCTAGTCGCGCCTAAAGAAGTTTTACTTCAATAAATAAACAATAAAAAGAATTTATTTTCACAACTAATACATGCATTCATGATTACAGGTAATATAATACGGTGTGACTGGAGCCTAATGTAGGGCAGCCCTGTATTTAAGGACACCGGGTCCCACCCGCGAGATCGATAAATATGCATTTTCACTATATAAGTATAAGTTCAGCTTAGATGGTAGGCAGGGTTTATTTACCTACATAAACAATTTTGTAAAAGAAAAACGTATACAAAACGAGATGAAAATATTTGCTCTTATCTTTGAGAGGGCTTATCATGTGGGTAAAGATGGGTAAGTGCGTACGTGTAATCTTAAATCGTAAGTACTCTTAAATCGTAAAAAGCCCTACCACCATTTCGGGACGAAATAATTATTTTACTTAAATTATTATTATTATGCTGAGACGGAGAAGAAATGGCGAAAGAAACTCCACAGTTTTAACAATTTTTTAATGATTTCAAAACATCATTACATTACAGTACACTTTGTAAGGTCGTGCGGGGCTATTCCGCCTAAAAAAAGTGACGTATATGAAATTCAAATGTTTCCTATTACGCTACAGCAAGCAATAACAACAAATGAGTAAAAGTATCGTAAAAAGCATTTATTTGTTAATGGTTACGCTGTATTACTTCTGTGGAACAACAATATTTTATGTAACAACTAAGAAATTTTATTAAAACTTCTGGAAAACGGCGGAAAACCCCGCTGCGGGCCTATTCCGACTTTTGGTTTTATATCTGCCATCTATGAATCTATTTAGAAAATACGTAGAGGCTCAAAAAATTCACTGAGGGATACACACTATTCTGAGCTTTAAAATAAGCTAGGTTTTAAATTCCTTTAAAATCATTTTAAATAAATTGTGGGGCTATTACGCCGAATGCATGATAGTGATGTGCCTGTGCCGAATAATTCGACAAAGGAGATGTTCAAAATTGGTATTGGGAAATCCTCCATGATAAATTATACATTAAATAAAAGCTTACAATAAGAGCTTTCTTTTCAGATTAGAACTTTAAAATTGTTGCTCCGACATTTGCTTACGCCAGAATAAAAAAAAAATATATTATAGTACAAAACTAAGCGGAGAAGGCACTTTCCATCCTTTTGCAGGTCTTACGATAGATTTTCATAATTGTAGCTGAATAAACCAACCCCTTTTCGAATAACGTGTAACGAAGCCAAAAATCATTCTGAAGGAAAAGACGCTATGCGACTTTGACGCATCAGAGCTGTCAAAAGACGTCGTTTCACGGATTTAGATTTTTTTGAGCCGTGAACATGAATATTTAAATTCCTAAAAAATGCTGGGACTTTCAATGTATTTGTTTGCTCATAATGTTATTTAAAAATAAGCTCTTTCTTGGTGTATAACTTTTGTGTTGCGAGGATTTTCCAATACCAGCTTCCATACATTTCCGAACATCTCCTTTAATCTATTAAGCTTGAAATTGTAGGGTTATCGCTACATGTCTTAATTTAACAGCTTACCGTATTTTGAAATATCTATCATCGTGAAATGAAATGAAAAAGCTCTTTATTTAAATGGACTTTTCTAAGTACTTTTAAATCGTAATAGTAATTATTTTACTTAAATAATTATTATAATGCTGACATGGAGAAGAAATGGCGAAAGAAACTCCACAGCTTACAATTTCGTAATGAATTCAAAACATCATTACAGTCAATAGATATATCAATGAATAAATTACAATTTTAAATGTGTAAATTTTGGGCAGATTTTACTCCCACACATTTGGATCATTTAAATAATCATTTATCTTGTAATATGCTTTTTTATATAATTTAGATTTAACATTTTTTTTAAATTTGTTAATAGGCAAATCTCTAATATTCATCGGAAGCTTATTGTAAAAACGTATACATTGGCCCACAAAGGAATTATTTATTCTGTGGAGACGAGTTTTATATACAACCAGGTCGTGTTTCTTCCTAGTATTTACATTATGCGTATGGAATTTCTGAGAAAAATGCATAATATTTTTCTTTACATACAGTAAAGTCCATAAATTACGTGATGTGTTTAAGGGGGGTGAGGGGGTAGAGTCAAATCTCATCTAATCTTACGTTGGAGAGAGTCTCGGCAAATATCACACAATTTTTTTCTGATTGAAAAAAAAATAATACTATTTTGGTCCATTTTATCCAGATTGTACATGCTTAAGATTTAATCTTAAGCGTAATTTAGGCTGAATGTATATAATGTTATAAAATTTACAACTTATGTATTTCTGCAATGTATTAGCTTTACAATAAAGGAATAATAAAAGTATGTGTCCATAGCAAAAATTCTTAATTTTTTTGTGCAAAAAGTAAAAATTCTTATTTTTAAGTGATGAAAGAAAAAAAATTTTTTTTTTCTTTCAGCACTTTTTGTGATTTGTAAAAAATATTGTGAAAATATTAATGCATGTAGCTAGCATATATTTACTTTCCTGTATAGATAAACTATTTGAAAACATTACGCAAGTTGTTTTTTTTGGGGCCCGGACTCAAGAGGTTAAGGACAGGGAGCCGAGCCAGTCAGACTGACATCAATAATTTAGTGTTATTTGACTGTGGTTTTCTGTAAGGTGGATACTACTTAGATATTGGAAAGTAATCCAAATTGAATACTTTAAATACACTTACTGCATCCCAACGGTCTCATCTCAGCATTCTGTGTGTACACTTGTGATATATCAGCAATACGTCGGCAGAGAATGTGCACTGGAATCTCTGTGCCATACTTGTACTGCCAATTGGCAGCCTCGTAGCGGGCTCGCTGCACTTGTGATCTGCTGTCAGCTGGAAGTTACATACAAAATCTCTAATAAGAACAACATACTGCTCTATAAGTCTCATAGGAGACACAGCTGAAAAGTTATAAACTAAAGAGTTAAACTTAAAATAATACTACACATTGTTTCCTAAAAATTTGTAACTTGTTCTAAAAAAAATTAAACTGTAGTGAGATGTTATAAATACTTTAAAATGGAGTATGGGAGTATTAAGGGATTTTAAGCTGGGTCAGGTAATGCAGATGATCACTCACAACAGAGCAGGTCTTAAGATAGTTACCACAATTGTGAAGACGAACTGAATTTCATAATGTATGTATGCTAAAACATATAATTAATAGTGACTTGGGAAAGATAATATTTTCCACCTATTTCTAAGTATGTACCTACCTATCATGCCTGTCATAACACATCCAATTCGGTTAGTGAGCCTGAACAGGTGAGTGACAGAGGAAGGGTCCAACAGGCGGTCTGGCACCTTACGCTGAGCCGCCACCACCGCTGTGTCAGTGCCTCGCAGCGCCACCGACGTCAATCCACCCTGATTTATCGCTTTCAGTGCATATTCTGTAAAAATATTTGAAAATACAAAGGGAAAAAATAAGAAATATATTGTGACTATAACAAAATACTGACCCAATCCTAGTAATCATAGGTTCAAATGCTTCACTAAGACCTTGTCCAGAAGAGCGAATTCGCCGCGAATCTCTACGCGCTAAAGAAAACTTTACAGGTTTGGTGAGAATGACATTACAAGTTTTCTTTTATAACCTCACTACTTTTAACTTTATCTTAATATTATAAGATTAATGTTTTATAATGATTAATTATTGAGAAAGAAAGCCTTTTAATGCTAGTAATTAATTATGAAATATTAATCAACTCGAGAGAACTAAAAAATGTTTTCAGATTACCACAACTTTGTCAAACGTATAACGTAAAATGTAGTAACTTACCGACTTGATATAATCTGCCTTCAGGAGAAAAGATAGTAATATGTCTATCAAATCCAGCACTGCTTTCTCTAGCCATTTCGAATTTTATAGAGAAAAACTTTGTAGTATTGTAAAAAATATCAAATCAACCAAAAGATACTTTGACAGCCGCTAATGTTTATCACAGATTAAAAACTATGTTTCAAAAACTCAATCTCATCCACTATGTTTTCTATTACGGCACATCGAAAATAGAAGTACGCGCCACCACACAAGTCCCGCGGAAAAAACACCGGAACTAAATTTCCCGAGTCTCGTATTGTGAGAAAGAATAAAGTTTTTATATATTCACACTATTATTTGATATTCTATAATACCCCGTCTTGCGTCGGTCGGGTCGTTACGTTCCCTAAAATATGGTTGAGCTCAGCGAAGCGATGGCTAATTCTTGCGTCATGCCTGTGAACAAGTACCGTGCCGCCAATGAGACCCATCTCATGTTTTCTTAAACTTTTTATTTTTACTTGATGTATGATTGATTATATCTTCTTCTTCTTATTATTTTAAGTGAATGGCGATCGCGACACATAAAGATTACGCATTGCGCCAATATCAAGTGAAAATTTTATTAAAGTAACCGACAATTGTACGGTAGATTGAAGTTAAAATGGAGTGTCTCAACACGTGTTTTTGCAACAAGAACTCGGGAGAAACTCATTGATTATATCGATTATAGATATTTTTTGATAGACGTAAATGAAAACATAGTTTAAAAACTTGGTCCAAGTTTTGAAATTATTTATGGTCTCCGTCATATTCTTTCTAGTCTGTGGTCTCCGTTCGTAATCTATGGTATCTTATCATTCTGACGTTTTTACTTTCATTACTTTGGCATTTGGCATTGACAGTTGTTGTTTGTTGGTAGAAGGCGGTGGGTGTGTGATTTGAATTTGAGTTGGATTTATTTAGTAATACTATTTGGTTTCTACGCTAATTTTGCTAAAAATACTTTCAAGAGTTTATTATTATTTAACAAATTTTTATTTGTTACTTATTCGTAAATCCTAAATATTAATTTTCTGTCATCAAAATGCAAGAAACCGTTACGAACACCAACGAAAGAAAATCCCTATTTTCTTCTTTCCTCGAAGTCTTAGAGGCACGAGAAAAACAAGCTCAAGCGGACAGGCAGTTGCAGGAAGAAAAATATTTACGAAGAACTCAAAAAATCTATGATTTTCATGGTAAGATTTAAATAAGTATGGCATATTGAAATTTTAACAAAAAGTGTACTATTATTGAATAAATAAATTTCATTAAACAATTTACTCTCACACACTTAAAAAAAACAGTATGGCATTGAACCTGCTATATCGAAAAAATAAATTAAGTTTAGAATTTTATTGAACCTTCATCATCATCATATCAGCCAAGAGACGCCCACAACCACACATAGGCCTTTTTGAAACTTGCTTTTAATCAATATACCTAGTGTAGTTTTTAAATAACTTATTATAAGGAGATAAGTTCATGTATTTTTTTCCTATATTGAAATGCAGAAGACGTGAATAGTATTAATTACCTATAACACCTGGTTTCTATATTTTATGTTATAATTAACTGTTGGATTTCTCTTGTAATTTTGTATTATTTAAGTTTAAGTTTTATTTTTGATTAGATTGATATTTTTCTCTTCTTTAAGTAATATATTAGTATGTATATTGTAGAAAATGAATATACCTGCTCTAAGTTATAGTTCAAAGTTGTAACTTTGAAATATCCTTTCTAAAAGATTATATAACCACCATTACCTTATTTAAAAAAAAAAATTAAAACATTCACTATTAAAATTAAAATAAAAATCATCAAAATCTTAATGCTTATGTTACAACGAAATTGACTCCTTTGTCTCAATGGAATTTATTTTCCTTCCTGTCATATCCATTTCCGCTATGACAAGTTGACAACTATTTAATTAATTATTTTTGATACTTTGATCAAGTAATTTATTATTGTCACTATTGGAAACTTTTACTCACCATTGTTATTTAGCAGATGCAACTTTATAAACTTTATATGAGACAATTATTATTATTTTAAATATTCAATTAATAGAACTTAACCTACTTGACTAACGTTGTTGGTGACATTGACATGCAATCCAAGTTTCATTCTAAAAATTATGATTGATTAAAAATTTAATAATAATCAAAAATTGAGATTTTAAAAAAAATAACATGCTGGGTTCAATTTCGATTGTTTTCAGTGTATTTTTTCTAATATTAAAAATATTTACGGGTCTATAGACGTAAAAAAATATGTAATGTAAATGATTACATGTCCTTTGTCTCATTGATTTGGAGGGCATGATAGGTAATACTTGCAAGTCAGTTACATCAATGATCAGATAAAGGTGACTTACAAAGCTACAACTCCAGTCTTACCAGTACCAAGTCAAGTAGGTACATAATAAGATAAGAAGTCCGATCATTGGTTTTCTAATGATCTGTAGCTTACCATCGAGTGGTTCAAACGCTCGTTCACGGCACCCGTTGTATAAAAGAGAAGACTGGGGGAAACTACGTGAATGTATTGTTGTCAGAACGTCAGCGGCGCGAAGCGGTGGAGCTGCGGCGCTGCCTGGACTACGTGTCGCAGCACGCGCACGTGCTGGAGTCGGTGCTGCGCGGCGCGGGCTCGGGCTCCTCGGGCTCCGGCGTGCCGCTGAGCGCGGCGCTGGTGCGGCAGGCGGCGGCGCTGCAGCGCTGCATGGCGCAGTGCGTCGACAACGCCTCGCGCATACGACACCTCCTCACCGCCACGCACCAGCCGCAGATGGACACCATGCTTGCAAAAATGGTGAGTCCACACCCCCCCCCACACACGTGCGCACGTTAGCAAAACGCAGTGAATACACCCCACAGGCCCACAGGAACATCTATGCAGGCTATGATCTAGGTAGGTACCAAATTTCATTTAAAACGACCTGCAAAAGTGCCTAAGTTAAGAGATTATGTCAAAATTATCATGGCCATAAGTAATGCAGCCATTCTCACGTTATCATCCAATTTGAAATACATAACAGTTTGTTAGTCCGCCATCCGACATTTTCACGTTACAACTGCACTCTTCCTCTTATTGAGATTGCTGTGCTGACACACATATGTTTATGCATTGCCCACGACTGGAAGAAGAAGAAGCATTAAAAAAATAATTGCTTGTCAATAGTACCTACGCAAGGATTGGTTATGTATGATTTACGAGATTTCGTGTAAGTAAGTATCTAATACCTACTTATAATACCTATGTAATAATGTTTACATGGTAATAACTACGAGGTTCAAACTGAGAGTTCTTAGAAATTAAAAAAATTAGTAATCTCTCTAGTAATCTAAAGCAAGCTATTAGTATTATTATATCTTTTCAAAATAGTGTCCATTCACATCAGCACCTCGGTGCATCCAATGGAACCACTGAGAAAATCACTTTACCCACTAGTCGTTAGGGGTCTCTTCGACGGCCTTTTGAAACACAGCCACTTCCTCAGCGATCATAAAACGTTTTCCTCGAAGTAGGTATTTCTTTTATTTTCGGGAATAAATAAAAATGGCAAGGTGCGAGGTCGGGACTATACGGCGGGTGGTCCAGTAATTCTATATACGTCTGGCGTCGCCAAATAGTCGACCCTACTGCAAAGTTATTTCTCCCGACCTTTTTCCAAGGTAAGTGGCAAACAATTGTTATTGTACCACCCTGCAGTAACTGCTTTTCGATCCACTGACCTGTCCTTCCGAAGAACGAGGCCACCATCTTTTGTCCCACGCTTCGTCCTCTCTTCACTTTAGTTGGCAACTCCTCGGAAGGAAACACCTACTGAGCAGACTGTTTTTTGGTTTCGGAATCATAACAGTAAATCCAACTTTCGTCACCCGTAAGTTTGTCGAACACAGCATATGAGTTGCCTTCGTTAAATTTTTGAAGCATTCCACGGCATAAACACGAGAGAAGATGAGATATCCACTGGACACAAAGCTTCCTGACCGCTAACTGTTCATGGAGAATTTTGTGCACTTGAATCATACTCATGCCTAAGCTTGTCAGAATTTGCTGATAGGTCACTCTTTTGTTAGTCTCTATCGTACGCCGCACAATACTCATGTTATCTTCAGTGGTCGCAGTAGGTCATCCCTCACGCTGATCATCGGTAAGATTAGTGCGATCACATTTAAACTGATTAAACCAGTTGTAAACAGTGGCACGAGATGGGGCTTCATCATGATAGAATCCAAGTCTATCACAGTCTGAGCTATCATACGTAACTTTCTTGTTGACTTAATGACATCGAAAGTCATAAACAATCATTGAATAAAAAAAATCTCACGTTAAATTCCTACTGATGTGACTCAGCCAATTTTCAATTTGCCGCCAAATCGTAAAACAAATGACAAATCAATGTAAGTACTTAATACATAAACAAATTAATGTAATTCATTTTCAAAATTAAAACTTATATTTACCTATATTGTTTACAAGTAGCAAAATCGTAAAAAAATATGCTTCAATTCATCATAACTCATCATAGCTCAATTATCCGTCATACATAAAACAACAAATTCGATTTGCTAATATGGCGAGGGTACACATGTCTAACGTTTGACTTTATTAGGGTACTGCGATTGACCCCAAGTCAATTCAATTTACTTTGTCTCGTTTAATGGCTACGTTGAGATTTGTGGGGTCAGAAGTTTAAACGCGCGCCCAGTGATAGTCTGGTGCGGTAGGTCATGCCTCCGTTACTTGACTAAACACCTGCTATTAATTTCAATTTGTTCTACATTGCAAAACACAGGTATTCCGAATGCTTGAAACGAATGATCTGTGGCAATCTCACATTTCGGGCATTTCATGCTCCATTGTGTTGCGCGCGAGTTGAGCGGCCGAGCCGTGTGAATCTATTACACTTGCAGGCAAAACATTTGTGCCAATAGTTTAATTGGGAACAATATTCGCAACACTTGGCTTTTGTCTTGTCGAAAAAGGGCATTCTAGACAGCCGGTGGAGAAATATTTATACAATACTGTATTTCCACATCTATCCTGCTGGCTGTTAATTTTTGACACAACCTCAAAGATCAATCTTGGCTGACAACCATCGGAAATACACGGAAATTATAAAACAAATTGACGTAAAAAGTGAAGCCTTTTGTGGGCTGGCGACTTTGATAAATTGTAGTTTTTGCTACAGTTCCCATTAAATCTGACATTTGTTGCAAAATACCCAAATGTCTTCCGGGTGTTCGAGTCAAGGGCCGGGGTAGTTATAGGCAGTAATTACGTTTTAAAAATCTCTTGTATGAAGCTGGAGGACATTTAGTTATTACGATATTAATGTATGTATGGAGGCCCTAATTACAGGCAGAGACCGTCGTGCGTCGCGGCACGTCGTTACATGCACAAACAATGGTTTGTCAACATAAACATGCGGTCGTGGTTCGATAATAAATACTTGTTGTGATTCGAAGGCTGTCACTTTCTACCTAACTATGTTGCGTTATAAATATACGATACTTCACTTTCATGATAATTATATCATTATGCCTACACCATTGATATGGGCTCAATGCTTGCTTAAATAATGTAGAAATGTTTATTATTATTGCAACGGTACTAGAATAGGTACTACATTAAAAACGCTCGTAATAGGTGACACCTGAGGTGGGTGCAGTAAAAAATACCGAAAAAATCGGTTTTCTTTAGATATGTATGCTTTGTTTGAATATTTCTGTAGCCTGCTACAATACGTAAAACGTAACTTGTGTCCGGGCGTGTCTCTCCCTCCGCTCGCGTCTGGAGCGAACTGCGCCCCTGCGGCCTTTGCATTGCATATTTTATGGCCCTTCGCTCCTGACCTTGGAGCACGCGCCTGACCTACTAATCTACCGGAAAAAGTACTTTGAATAGTGTCCAAAGGATACGAGGGTGTTTCAAGGGTTTTATAAAATCATTTAAAACCAATATTTTAAGATAAAACTGTATATTTTCTTTTTTACAATTTTAACCAATTTCCCAATATAATATCAATGTCTATCAAAAATCCATAAATATTACACGTCTATCCAAAGAGTCTGCCACATACTCCTCCTCGCTATCAGCTAATTTATTAAGGGATAGCAAATTCACTAGCACAATACCAACCACAAAATGTGAGCTCGACCATCAAGACGTGGCCACTATTCTACCCCTAACCCGAAACATTTGTCGGACAGATGAAGTGGTCAATAACAACTAATCCCATATCTTAACTTGACTTTCTCCGTCTGACTACCATCGGTGCTGTACTTGAGTGTTAGGCAAATGCTGACGTATCTAATGACACCAAACTTATCATCTATATATTGTGACATTCTCCACTACTTCCGTAAATGTAAATCATCATCTCTAAAATCTATTTGTGCCAAGTTGTGCACATAAAAGTGCTGTATGTAACTCAAACTTAGGTTTCGTAGTAGACTTAAGCGGTGCGACACGATTCTTTACTGTCGCAAACGCAACTTTGTTATGTCTTCGTAAGTAAGCTACGTAAGCGTACGCTTCTTCAGATGCATCGCCAAACACGTGCAGTTCCAGATTGTCTTTGTCTTATTGACCAATAAAATCTAGAGACAGAAAAGGGATCTTATTTTTTAAGTTCTTGAAGCCAACTGAACGTTCCGTCATCGCTCTGTTCAATCCGACATTTCCTGCTTCGCCAAAGTCCTTGGAGAAGAATCACCCTTTCACTTTGGGCATCAACAGGTTCCTGAAGAAGACTAACATTAGCATTGTCAATTTCTCGTGGAGGAATATTGGGGCTGTCTGAGGCCCAACCGTCTATATCCAATCCTCCAGTCTTGTGTATAACAGCGACATCTTTCAGTAGCTGTCTAGTCTCCTACTCGGTATTACACGGCACTATTGCACAGGAAACTCGGTTTGTCGTAAGTGACAAGAAAATTCAAGTGTATGATTTGTAAGCGACGATGAGAATCCATGCAGCACCCATCCGAGTAAGGTACGCGAAACAACGGACTCATACTTCTTGTCTTCTCTTACTTCACGGCTTACGATTGGCTGACAGTTATCCTGCCCAATCAGCAGCGAAGGTTTTGCTTCAAATGGGGTCAGCGGAATATCCTTTAAATTGTCATACTTAAGGTCATTTGCAGTAACGAGCGAGATTCTCCTCTTCAGAGTAGTGGCCAATCCTGGTATATGTAGTGATGTCATACGCTTTTTTAAAACGTAGCCAAACGAGCGCATCACTTGAAAAGTTAGGTAAGTTGTTGCTAGTGAGTCTGCCTAACAACTTATTGTTATTACTAGAAGAACGAATTAAAGCCTTAATAAAAAACGCGTTATCTTATTTACGTCACTCTCCTTAGTACGCTGTTCCTCGTCGCCGCGATGATCCACCCATATGCGCCACTCCGGTTGTCTTTAATATCATAGGTCTCGTCATGTCGGTTGTGGTGCGAGCGTAAATTTTCATCAACATATTTGTCTCGAGCGTCGACTGGGACATCAAAATAAGGGAGGCTACTGAACAATGGTTTGAAAGGTCACGCCTTTCAAACCATCCGTATCCTCAGTAGCCTCCTCTGAACGGATTGAACTGCGAGAGTGTAAACTAGCTAACTCCTCTGCTAATCGTGCTTGTACCAGCTTTCTCTGCTGGTTCAACTTTCTATCTCTCGTCGTTTGAATTCAGCATCAGCATGGGCCTTCTCTCGCGCGGCCGTTATCTCATTTTGTTGTCGCGGGCCTCTAAAACACGTCGATGTGATAATGCTGATCTTTTATGAGACTTGTCTGACTGCGTAAGTATCCATTTGGATAAATCTTTGTCATTTTCATCCATATTTTTCATTGCAATACGCTTACTCCGTCTCAACGACATTATTGTTTCCAGTACCTATATAACGATAAAAATATTAATTACTTACATTGCCTCAGCTAAGAATCACACTGAAACTATTACTCGAAGGACCAGTTTCAAGTAGTTTATAAAATCATTTAAAATCAATAAATTACTACCACTCAGAACATGTGATACTGGGCCTAAGAGTACCCCATAATATGGGTTAAAATTGTTATAATCAATGACGTAGGAATTTACGTCATTGGTTATAATATTATTGATTTAGTCTGTGCCGAAGTTGACACGCCACCGACACTTGTATCGGTGTGGAGTTTTTAATGAGTGTGGGGGCCATTACATTAGCGTGAGTGGCGGCGGCGCCGGCTCTGGTGCGTTAACCCTTGTTCGATGTTCAGCGGGGACCTCCATCATGGCCAATTCTTCACACGGTTGTCCATCGATTGTCATTAACCTGAAAATGGTTACTGCATGCTCAAATCGCTATATCCTCGTGTGAGGCATTGTCGATATGAATCGTGTTCATATTCGTATGCTCCAAGGATGTCTTTAGCTTGCTGCCAAGAATATATTGCGAAGTCTATAAAAAGTGCACGTTAGCAAAATATACCCTCAACTTTTAGAATTATTATCAGATTTTACCTCGTCTAGTTATATGTGGTTACATTGTTAATGTGTAATTTTAAATCACAAAATCTCCTCCATTGCCTCCGCGGTCATAGGGTTTAAACTCTGCAGAGTAAATTATATAATTACCAACATAATCAACCACACAAAACAACAGTTATTATAACGTAAAACTTCAATCGGTATTTCAATATAGAGATAGATTCATGGCAGCTATCTACAGCTCCACATCACATTATGTCAACAAATCAAATAGTCCTAATATTTGTCAACAAGGAAGCGGCCTTGGCCATATATTCTCTCACAGTTTTTATTTGGTTATGTAATTAGTATAAATAATTACGTAGACGACGCTGTCCAAGTTTCAGTCCAAAAAATACAATGGTGTGACTTGGGCTTGATTGGCGAACCTATTATCTATGTTATCATGTCCCAAGGTTTTGGTATCGCGTTTGTGTCGTCTTCTTGGGACTTAAGTTGTAGTAAACTCATAGATTTATTATTACTGACGTTTATAGATTGGCAATGAATCGACTAGGGTGAGACCAAAAAAATACACCATTGTGTGCGTAATGCCCATGTGTGCATGCAAAATGGTACTGCAGTCTGACAGTTCTGTCTTGTGTAGATTTGCCTATTCACAAATTTAAAAAAATTGTTAAGAGCGTTTACGCCGTGCGGCAGACTCCAAGTTTAGGTATTTACACGCTGTGCGGTCATTCCCTCTCGCATTACTCGCGCTGCCGTCCAGGTACAGAGCACAAAAACCAATTCGATACTTTTTCACAAAATGAAATTAAATATACAATACAAGTTATTTAAATTGAATACTATGGAAAATTAACGGTTACACATTCAACGTGAATTAAATTTTGAATATATATGTAAGTAATAATAACATCTGGTGGCCACCGGCCACCCTTGTCGCACCTATCATATAGTACATGGGTATAGTAGTTCATGTTACTGTCACGTAATAGGGTTTATTAAAACACGAGCGGGCTTTTAAAAAACGAGCCTTGGCGAGTTTTTTAATAATATCCCGCAAGTGTTTTAATACCTAATTATGTGCAATACATAAACTAGCGTCCCTTTGGCTCCCTTTGCCGTCCTGTTTTGCTCTAAGTTTTTGATTTTTGAGAAAAATAACTGTAACGTATTAAGCCGAACATGTTGCATAATGGTCATTAATTATGCAACAGGTAAATGACCTTTATTTTCATTTTCATTATCTTTGTTAAAAAGAATATCATTTGAGGTATATCATTGAGATAATAATTTTAATATTATGTCATGAGTGTAGATATTTTTTTGTGTTGGCTATTGCATTTATCGAGGAAGGCTCTAGGCTATTTTATAACCGACATTAACGCGAGCGAAGCCGCTAGCGGCCACTAGTATGATATAAATACTTGTCGCGAGATTTACTTGTGTATATCAGCGATTGAATAAATAAAGAGATATAAATAATAGAAGCAAATCTTGCCACAAACATATAAATCATATAACTAGCGCTCAGCCCGTGGCTTCTTTTTTCAAAAACAATTTTCAAAATTGGTTCAGTAGATCCAGCAATTACCTCCTACAACGTCACAAAAAAACAATTCACAAACTTTTATCATCACAGCCTTTATAATTCATTTCACTACTGGAAGACAAGACCTCTCCTTTTCAATGAAGGAGGTATAGGCAGTAGTCCACCACGCTTGCATAATGTGGATTGGTAGTCAATACCCCTTTGCTGGCCTATTAGTCGCCGTCTACGACACCCATTGGAGCATATGGGGTGATGCTATTCTACTCTGCCGGTATCACGTATGGCTATTCACAAACTTACATAAACTATTTACAAACTTTAACTCTTTATCATATTAGTACATACTTACCTATATTTTTTTTAAATGCAATTTAAGTTTACTTTCTTGTTTTTAGAGCAATTAAGTAAAATCTTTGTTTTTAAAGTTTTTTATCAGTAATTTATTGTATAGTTATTTTGACACGGTTCATTCGCTTTTTCTCTACAGAGCCTTTCATTTGATACCCATATTATGGTAGTGCTAAAAGTAACAAATCTTGGGTAGTCGACAATTCTACATTTAAAGTAATTTTATTTATTATAAAAGTATTTAGCAAAAACCATTGACTTTGCTAAGTAAAAAATACATAGATTGGAACATAGAACCTCCTTTTGAAGTTCGTGTATAACCTGAAAGAATACATAAGGACAAACAAACATAGGGACAAGAACGAACAGTACAACAAAATTGTACAGAATCAAGGTGTGGAGGGGAAGCCAAAGCAAGGACCACTGGTATATCGTTCTGTACATACCTATGATATTTTAAAGAATTATTCTCCATCTCTTAACCGTTACCGAATATTACTATGTGGACCATAATATTAAAAGAATAATCCTCAAACTCCTAACTTTTGCAGTTTTACCCTCCATCATCAGCTCACCTGAAAAACCTGATAGAATAGAAATAGAAAGAAAAAAACTTAATTCAACTGTCGATCTATACGAAGGTACACATAATATTTAAGGAATTATCATCCAACTCCTAACTATTAGGAGTTTTTTTTCATCGTCAGCTTACCTGAATAACATAAAATGATACAACTATCGGTTTATAAATACATATATTAATTCAAGAATTATCATTCAACTCCTAATCATGGAGGAGTTTTACCTGCCATCACCAGCTCATTAACATGATATGATGACTACCAGACGTAAATACTTCAATAGCTTCAGGAAATAAGATATGAAGCATATAATACCTGCATATAAAATTTGAGAGTTGCTCTCGATTTCCTCGAAATCTCATCATCAGATCCTGACTTGGTGATAATAGCACCATATCAGAAGTATTTAGAAAATAGGTCCACAATTAACAGAGATATCCGTGAACATTCATAAAATAATACATAGAGTGCAACATAGAACTTTATATGAAGTCGGTTATCAATACTAAAAGTATCAACACCATCGTTCGTTCTGTAGTAGCATTACGAATATTTACGCGTGATCACGGAGCTAGCACCGAGCGACGTGACCGCTCTCCGACAAGCCTCATGGGCGACTGATTTGAAAGCGATTGCGCGGACTGTTTTATACTGATTTTTAAATAATTGTTATAAATATATTATAGTTTGTTCAGATATCATTTTTATACCAAAATTTAGAGTATATATTCTTCTTATAAATTACATCATTTGTTTCTTCAAATAAGGGATATTAATTGTTAGAAATAGCAATTTTCCAAATCGTATTTTCGTAATACTTGCAGTGTGATTTGATTTTTCTTTAATTAGTAATTCTATGAAATTTAATTTTTTTTCTTTACAACTATTTTGTTCGGGATATTGTCAGTTACACAGTATTTTTTATTTCATTGTAATATTAGCCTTTTCGGATATTAAGGGCTTCGAAATTGCATCTAAACGTAAAATTTTAAAAATGCTCTTAAAATATTTTGTTATAATTTATGAATAAAGAATTAAATGAAATATTTTCCTTTACAACTTTTTGCGAAAGAATATTATCTAGCAGTTTTTATAACATTTATATTGATAGAATAAGAATTCATGGAAATTAAGAAGCTCAAAAAGTGCCGATTTTCGCAAAATACGCGTAAACGCTCTTAAATCTAAATTATATAAAAAAGCATATTACAAGATAAATTATTATTTAAATGATCCAAATGCGTGGGAGTAAAATCTGCCCAAAATTTACGCATTTATAATTGTAATTTATTCATTGATATATCTATTGACTGTAATGATGTTTTGAATTCATTACGAAATTGTAAGCTGTGGAGTCTCTTTCGCCATTTCTTCTCCATGTCAGCATAATAATAATTATTTAAGTTAAATAATTATTTCGTCGAAATGGTGGTAGGGCTTTTGACGATTTAAAAGTACTTAGCAAAGTCCATTTAAATAAAGAGCTTTTTCATTTCATTTCATTTCACCCAATTGTTTTACTGCATGTTACCTATATAGATATAGGTGTATGTAGTAATGAAAGTTCAGAGAGTCTAAATAATAATTTTAGATATCATTTCATCGACCTGGGCTATCAGACTGATAAATGAACAAACCCGCTCATTGTTGTATAGGTACATCATCTGTCTTTAGAGTGCCTACTGTTATCGATAACCTTGTTTGGTTGTTGATACAGCTGTTATAATTCCTTCCTACTTCACTGTTTTATAACGTGGAGAGGTCATTTCGTTGTTGGACCTACATGGATTAAAGGAATGTAGCCTAAATCAGTTGCATAAATTGTACCACAGCTTGCTCCCAATCTTATTTTGGCTCAAAATAATATTGCGAGCAAGCTGTGGTCCACTCATTGTAATAATAAAGAAAATTAGGACAGGAGTCATGGCCAACAATCAGCAAGACGAGGCACTTAAAGTCATGATTGTCTATAATCTGCTCACGGTTTTGGTGTCGGCATTATTAGTTAATGAGAGGTGTTGCCATCGAGGTAGCGCGATGAAATCACACGCGCCGCCAATTAGTCGCATCATCCAATTGAGCGCCGACCCTAATGGCTTAATGCGCGCCAGGACGAACCGTCACTGCTTTCTCTCGGCTGCTCCGAGCAGACAGGAAGCCAACTGACACAAAGGGACAATATAAAATGCAAATTGTACATATAAGACAAAAAGATCAAACCTTCTCTTAGAAACTACAACTTTGAGCTCGATACATTAATTTTTTTAAGGAGTGCCGAGATCCCAACCGCTCCTTTGGTATTTTGATAGACTTTAACCTGACTTAGTGCAATTTGTCATTAAGTTGCCTCTATCGCATAGTCTTCACAGTTCTCCATTATAACAGATTTTAGTATAATTTATATTGCACACTTTGGACGCCTTTGAAGTTATAACCGCAGACAAGAGAGATCAATCTGTCGCGAGGGTTGACGACCGGGCGGACGCCGCGCCGTTTTTAATGCTCTTTATTTACAAATACTGGAGCTACAAACAATACGGCACCTTACCTATGTTTACCATACACTACTATTGATTCTTAAACAGATATCACAAGAATCTTGCTTGCTCGCAATCTGTCTTTAGTCACATAATCAATGTAATTGGACCTGTGAATCCGTGGTGATTTGGGGCAGGCAAAAAGTATCTGCAGGATAAAATTGTAAAAACTAGTTGGAAGTTTTCTGAACAGTCCCGTAACTTGTTTTTGCTTGGCTCGCTACTGTATTTAGAAAACACTATTGAGCACACCTAAGTTTTTTTACAAACACAATGTTTTTTGTGATTGGATGTGCGAATGGTTGATTGACAGTCCATGCATATTGCCGTTGGCCGCCTTTCATCTCTTTTTTTTAATATTGCTCGTAAATAATCATTAACACGCCGAAGTGTTTTATATCCAAGTTTATATCTACCGTCGTCTGCATGCATAAAAAACTATTAATTTCTCTCCCCTCAGATTTACGGTTCTGTCTGCGAATTTAATTTCAAATATTGTACTATGGACGTGCAGGCGTCCTAGTCAATGAACCTGCCCACAACTCCTGCTCGGATATAAAACTTGAGATGATGAATAACAAACTCTATTTTCATTATCTAGCGTTTCTCTAGTGCATATAGTATGAGCTAGAAAATTAATGTGGATCACATGTGGATGCTAACAAACAAATAAATACAACATTTGCTTCTAATTTTATCATCACTCGTGGGTGTTTGATGTTTGAAAGGTTATCATCGTCCCTTAAAAGGCCTCTATGCTCGATCTATTTCAATCTGTCACATCATCCTGACGGTGTGAATGACATCATGTAGAAACGACCTGCTAATTCGGCTTGACGGTGACCGGCCGGCACCCGGCCAGGCTCGTGACGAGGCGCCGCCGCTGACCACCCTACACCGTGAAGTAGGCAGACTTTATCTGCTGCTCTTAATTCCTAGATAATCATTAAAGTTTATTGAATACAAAACACTGTTACACAACTATTTGCTTATAAAAATGTATGTCTCCTATGACTTTGTAATCTAAAGTAGGTAATATTATTGAGGCTATCTCCATAACCACTTATCGTAGCAATCTATTAAACCGAGTTACTCGGATGGCCCTAATACCTAATTTATCATTAAAGGCAATTAAATGTAACCAAATTAAGTTCCAGAAGTGTAAAAATACTCCCATAGGTACTAAACGGTAGAAAATGACTATTATTATTCTACCTATTGAAACAGTGATCAATAATTTTAGATTGTTATTTTTTCAGAAAACATTTTAAAGATACTAGTCGTGATGCCCGTTAGAGAGACCCGTTATTCTGCGATGTCATATAATTTGCTATTGTTTTGTTAAAGTGCAGATTGCATGCCGCGATTCGCTCGCTACATTTGCGCACATAGCGTTTTGTTTGACATTACGATAAAAATGTAACAATGCGCGAGAGGAGCATTAGCCGCGGCGCACAATGGCCGTACTTATATATCTGGATTTGCGTATAAATGGATATTCGCTTTCTAATGCGACGCTTTGTGCGGGTTGAGGTAATGAGAGTGAAAGTGGCTCCGAGGGCGGCGCTACCCTCGGTGCGCCAACACAATGGGACATGGTCTACACCGTGTGGGTTGATCTGATCATAACCATATCTATTGTTTTCTTAAACGGAATTGAACAATGTGAAATGTATGGGTATGCAAGTAGGATTATATTATAAATTGTGAACATGTTTGAGGTTGGTCTGGTCTGTTTAATCGGGATCTTAAGAGCAGTGCGACGATGGCAGTGTATTTGGCTGTAGAAAAAATAATGAAGAAGAAAAATTGCGTTGTGAAGGCGGGAAAAGACAACGAGACTATATAGCGGTATAACTTTTTGTGACTTGCACCCCATAGAACTGGGCCCATACAGATTTCGGCCTCGATGGTAGGCACGTAAGGCACGTCAAATGTAGGAGAAAACAAAAAACGACAATAAAGACTATCTATATTTCCTTTTTTTTATCGGAGAGATCAAATTCATTTACGCATCATCTGAAAAGGGATTGCCATGTTCCGATGTCAGCAGTATATGGAAGCGCGAGACGTTGCCCAGGGTGCACCGCGGGGAGGTCTCAGAACATGGCTCCCCAAAGACCATACCTTCATACTCCCTAATTATAAATTCAAACGCACGGAATCTACCGATGAGGATAGTCTCTTTAAAAGGAGTAATTTGTATGTAATTATATAATACTTTTATTTTCAATTTACTCTTACATTTCTCGCAATAGATATTTCGTTACACTATCTGTTTCAGTATTTAGTTTGTAGTCTCGGCAATTCAGTAGCGCCAAATTTCCCTCGAGACAAAGTACCAGTTGTTTCACCGAATTGGCTTACACAAATAAGGAATTAACGAGAAATGCTGGGATTGAAGCATGTTATAGCAGTGCTACGACTTATAATTTTCATTCGCTTCTATTTCGACTGAGGAACCTCTGGCGGTAATTAGTACGAGAGCCCGCTATTGTACTCCCAATGAGGACAAAGTTGAAAACAAGTTTTTAAGTAGTGGATCCACCGTCCTCAATTATGATATAGCCAATTGGCCAAGTTTGATATATCAAAACAAAGACAGTTGAAACTTTCGCTGTCATTATCTAGGATTATCGTGTGGCGGTGTCCCCGTTGGCCGCCGCTGCCCGCCGACGGCTCACTCTGGAAATCGAATGATTGCCTGTTCTTTCTACCGACAATTACGAAATTGCCTGCGGAAGGAAGTTGAAATAAAACGAAATTGATTCGATCAAATTATTTACCATTATCCGTCTTCAGGAATGACTTAGCTATTGCAAATAATCTTAGATATAAAGATATAAGAGGCGGACCATCCATTACACGATCAAGATTCAATTTAGATTGCTATCTCTAAATGGATCTGCTTCGTGTACTACAAATTACAATGTTTCTTAAGATTGTGACTTGAAATTGATCATGGGGCGATTTTCTCTCAAAAACAAAAGGACTTTCGTCTGTATGCTCTCACAAACTTATAGACAAGCTCATGGTCCAATTTGTGAGCATTTAAAAAATATAGATAGGTACTAAAATTTTCACTAACCGACCAAATTAACAGTGAGTCACGTTGCAGTTCTGCTTTATTCTAATTAAATTGCCGAAAACGCTTGCATGCTTCGATACCCGTAATGAGTGCTTCACTTCACATGAAAACCGCTTCATTTCAACGTAAGGTAAAGCTTTGTTGTTTTTTATACCTAATTATTTTTTATGTGTCAAATGATTTGGCCAACATACTATGTTCTGAAGTGTTCCACCGCCGACGACGCGATTCGTCGACACCGCGGATTACTGTTGCCTTTCCGCTAAACTTAACTCGCACTTTCATGTGAAATAGTACCGAGTAGTTTTATTGTTTTACAATAATGATGTAGAGTGCTCGTTGCCGCGCAATCCAGAAAGAGAGAGTAAGGTATTTTCGCTTTCGATCCGTGATGTCAATTTTGTTTATGACATGATTCATCGTTTGTGTGTGGCTACATCGAATGTTGAATTGAGATTTTATGAACTTATGTTAATTCTCTGATGACTCCTCAAAGTGTAAATAATTGAGCGATGATTGTGGTTGTGGATGTTTATGAGGATACTTTAAACTACACTCTGGTTTTATTGATGCATTTCAACGAACATAGAAAAAATGGCGTAGATTGTAGATTTTATTAATTGGTGAAGTTTTCTAGACAACCATAATGAATGTTCGTGATATAGGCAAGCCGCCCTTTCTATAGTTCGTAAAATTTAGCTTGATCGCTGGGACAGCTGTCATCGACCACATGCCCAGCAAGTTTAGAATTTTGTAACAATAAATTTACTCTACGAAAACGTCATACTTTATTGACGGGATTGCAAGAATAGTGTTGTACGTGATGTACGACTAAATACATAAATCTACGACTGAATGAATAAACCGAAAATAATATTTAGAGAAAACGGTATTTAATTTAGTGTACACTACATAAAAACATAATAAAATGTGTTACTTACCTCGATCTAAAAAATCGGTCCATTTTGCTTAAATTTATTTATAGAACAATTTTATATACAATATTTTGCAATCATCGTGTTTGGTTTCTATAAATTTAATTCGCTTTTTTGTAACAATAACATGACATACGAATTTTATGTAATTTTAATACAAATGTCACGTTATTGTCAAAAAGAATCGAATTATAGCTTGTGGAAATTATCCAAACAAAAGCCACATAACAATACCTAATTAATCGGATTGATTCGATAAATATTTTCATCTATCAACATTGTCCCAGCCCTAGGAATGTGACTTTGACATCTGTCGCAGCGATCAAGCTATATTTTACGAACTATAGTCACTGATTCGGAGACGTGATCGCGTGTTGGTTGCCTACTTATTCCCTACGTAACGTAATACGTACAAACAAACATTGTTCGACTCCCTTGTGTATGAGCTTGTTTTTCTTCGTATTTCCCCGCCCGACCGAGTGCTCAAATATAATCGATAATTTCAATAAGAATTCGGTGAAGGAGGTACTTAGGAACTTTTTAATTTCATTTTTATGCACTAAAATTTCTAATTAGACCTGTAAGTTCAGCTGAGTAATTAAGTAGATCGGTTTGCAGTGCCACTGACCAGATGGCCCAGTTGAGAGCGGCGTGACAGACGGCAGCAGACGGGCGACCCTTCGCCGTGGTCGGCCAAGCTCGAGTCGTGGGCGGCCGCCTGCAGAGCGCGCTCCAAATCCTATTTCATGGTCCTTAACCTTCGGGCCGTGGCCTCAATCTGCGATCACGGCCGACATCTAAATGTGAAAGTATAACACACAAAAATGTACAGCTTCACTTTCGTCATACGTAGGTAATACTTGTTCCTGTAAGTAGGTATATTACCGTCATTGTACGAGCAGGTCGCGGCGGTTGTAAGGCGCCGCTTCCCACAAGTACAGGAAAAGGATGCTGAGCCAGGGTGTAAGGCTGGCCAGCAAGGATATGATGATAGGTAGGAGCTGCCCCAGGGAGTAGACCTGGCAGGCAGCAGCGGGGAGGTAGTGAGACCCAACACGGACGGTTCAGATCTGTTTATTGTGGTAAATGTTTGTTATTATATACTACATTGTTGGTATGTACGCATTGATAGGTTTTTATATGTCTCTTATAGGTGTAAGTAGCCGACGGTGTATGATGTGCTGATCCGCGGAAAGTTGTTTGTTGCCTCGCTGCTGACCACGCAGCCGCAGAGTCCAATGTTCAGCTGGTGGCTCGAACATACATATAGCCTGCATTATTCCCAATTTTATTTTGTATACTAGCCATAATCAACCGCTCTACTTCAATGTTTCCATTACTAAATAGGGAAATAACAATATCTTGATTGTCTACAAATCAACGTCTGTAAGTACTATAGAATTCAATTCATACAAATTAATCTATTTCGAGTAATATGTGGGACAGGTACGTGGTTTTTATTTTCATGCCATAAATTACGTCGAACATCTACCATCAAGCAAATCCGAACATTAAAGATTCCCGCGCGGTCTACCCCTGATATATTTTCATTCCATCACGGCTATAAATCTCGAAAGGATCGCATTTTCTGTCTGGCTGATACCTAGTTGTGTGTTGTGTTTGTGTAGCTGTAGCCGATATGATATATACGGAGCAGCAGTTTATGTACACACCTACATCGTTGATCAGATTCTGTCATGGTAATGAATGGAAATCTAACCTTTGAGTGGCACGCATAGCTGTCCCAATCAATAATTATGACGCGTGGACGGACGTTGTGAAGGGTATCTTAATTAGACAAGCAAGATGTATTTAATTTTGATACGGCCTGTGTGGGAGAGCAGAGGTAACTGTTACTGCCGCTCACGTAGGCGCGTACTTAATTATAAAGAACGGATACAATAGCGTAGGTAATTGACACCGCGAGCAGAGCCATAGCGGATGGATTAATTTTTTTACTGTCATTATTTCTACTCTAAATGTAAAGTCCATTGCTCTGTAATTAATTTAAACAGATAAGGTGAGATTTATTTTCGTTCATTTTGCCTTTGTCGTGAATACCTATCGTAGACTCGAACGCCAATGACATAATGTTCGGACCCTTAAGTGTATGGGTGTAGACGTAAATTTGCACAGGGAGCGTAAACTAACTTTTAGCGGACTGAAATACCACCACGGCCGACATTTAGTGGTGGCCTTGGAAGCGTTGTAGCTTGCGATTGACCTGTTTCCAATCTATCACATGAGGAGGATTCACTTGAAGTCAAGGCCTAAGTTTATGATTAGGATATGATCTAAAAAAAATACTGTTACTTTACAGTCTCTTAATTTCTACTTTTTAGAAAAAGTTAAAAAGTAGTTTTTAATGATGTCAAGTGTTAAAATGCATAAGACACCGCGAGCCAGCAACAGATTTTCATGACCAAGTTCCTCTCGGGCGATAACTAAATTGAACCGCAGCTGACGTTCAGGAGCTTCATGATTCAACTCTCTGAAGCATTAGATATAAACAAGTTATCGCCCGGGGGAAAATTATTGACAAAATTTGTGCCCTGGCTCGCGGACTATAAGGATATTATATCTATTACGAAAACGTGTGATCACATCAATAGGGTGGTATTTATGTCTTAGAAAAAAAACTTTAATTCCACGGGGCACCACATAAATTATATTAGGTACTCTAAGAAACTATTTCAATATTTTAATTTTATTTTTTAAATGACATTTAAGGGTTGTTAAACCTTGGTAGCGGTTTTAATTTTAATAAAAAACTCAAAATCTCTACATTGGATTTATAGTCTACTATGTACTTGAATTAAAAGAAAAAAATGTAATCCATATTTAGATGTATATCATCGAATGACAACGTGCCGCGATGATAATTCAAGTCGAAAATTAAGGACTACCCTAAGAACACGGCATTTTGTTTATGGATTATGTATAATTTGATATCTTCGATGAGACGATTAGATTGTAGGACCGTAGAAACTGTAACATTGTTAATCAGACATAGACCTGAATCAAACGCGTAATCTCTTTCAATGATTGCGATAACGTCATCGTAGCGTATAGCGTGAGTGCGATCCTTGAGGCGGGTTCATCCCGCGGGTCATTAGGTGATGTCACGTCGCGGCCGGAGGTGGACGGTGATCGTGCAGGGTCGCCAGCGCAGCATGGGCGGCGCGCCGGTGCAGCGACCGGCCGTGACCGTCATCAGCCGCAAATAGCAGCTGCAGCGGCACGCCGTCTGCCCACCGACAGACAGAATTGGAACATTGCTATTCGCCGGGGGGCTGCGATCAGGACTGCTGCGGATTCATTATTTTAGATGCAGACAGTCGGGAATGTCACGTTGAGTTTGGAATGTAAATCTCAATTTCGGTATCTCTGTACAAGCTAGGCATGGGGAGCTCGTTGGCATACTTTGTTTGTTACTCGTTGGTTTCGATTTCATATCGAAGCAACTTTCGCCCAGACGGGACAGGTCAGCTAAGAATGTAAAAAACATGTTCGTCCTTGGTCCGACTCCGGAGGGACACGTTAAGCCGATTGTCCTGCTTGTGCAATGGCAACTATTTCCACCCATCATCTACTTATGTTGTGCCAACGCGGTGGCATTACGCCACTAAACGCGATTATAAAAAAAGTTACGACCATGTAGGTGAGCCTGTGCCCATGATGATGGCTCTGTGATGAGATTACCTGCTACACTTTTGTTACGGGTATATTAGTGTGTAATTTTTATTACATTTAATCGAAACTTTATTACAATTTTTTATGTTTTTTGTTTGTGTCATCGGTAAATAAATGGTGACAATTGATCGGAAATTATACAAAAAGTGTGGCGGCGTGACTGCGTTCTCTTTAACCTTAATCTCGGAGATGAACGAAACTAAACTGTATTTTTTGTTTATCTTTAGTGTTTTATTTAGGTAATATTTACCAGAATTAAGCTCGTGGATCTAATTTTTTTTTCAATTTTTGTAGATAAATCGCCGCTAAGTTATTTTGATTGGGATATTAGGTAATTGGAAGAGGTTCCTTGACATTCGATGCCATCTTAGAGCTCTTAGACATGATTTCAATATTTTTAACGAAGAATCTCTCCGCGCTTCGTGTCCCTCGTGTCTCCTTTGGAATCATCTTTTCTGCGACACGTCTCTTCGTCTTTTCAATTAACAATAGTTGAATATTATCTAAACCGCTCTCGTATTTTAGGTCCCAATTGAAATCGACAATTCTTCGCATTTCATTCGGTTTTCAAACCAGTTGACCAACACTTTACTGTGTTCGTGATTACCTACGGTAACTATTTGTAATTATATTACATATAGATTACGAGGAGGAAGTGAAGCGGTGTGCACGTAATTCCTAAAAGTGGCAACGACACAAATCTGGCCACCGCGATATATGGCTTCTGCGCGTCGACGACCGCGCGGCCACAATATAGAGAACGAACAGTACTTGAACTCCATATAAAAGGGCGAACATACAAATATCGTTTACACGGCCGCTAAGCATGCTGTGAACGGCAAAGCAACGCAGTTTCACGCCGCGCGCCGTCGGCCGAGATTGTTGTGCTCACATGCCGCGCCGCTCACGCGCGCCCCGCGCTGTGTACCTTTGGAGTTTCGTTTCGATTAAATTCGATTATTTAATCGAATCGAAACTGGGCGGAATAACATAGTCCCGATTGTTATGTCATTTTTAAATTGTTATAAAATAAGAATATTTTTACCCGACTACGTTACCACTTTTCAAAAATTAATATCTTAAGGATCTTAAAAAACATGTTGGCTCATTTAGAAGTTTCGGAGCATATTTAAAACAAACAATCAAATCTTTCCTCTTTATAATATTAGTATAGACTAGCTTTTTTTGTGTTTTTATAATATGTTTATGGCCGCGTGATGCCGTCAGAGTAGAATAGCATCACCCCATATCCTCCAATGGGTGTCGTAGAAGGCGACTAATGGATCAGCAAAGGGGTATTGATCACCTTATACTCTGTCCACCAATCCTCATTGGGCAAGTGTGGTGGACTACTGCCTAAACCTCCTTTGTTGAAAAGGAGAGGCCTTGTGTCCCAGCAGTGGGTCAAATTATAAAGGCTGTGATGATGATTATGATGAATATGTTTAGATTTGTAATAAATATTATAATAACATAATGTTTTATTCTTAATCCTAAAGGAACACAATAATAAAAATCCTATGCCTAAAATAAGTAATAATTTGCATTTTGTAGGTACCAACCCTGGCGCCCAGTTCAGCTTTAGGTATAAATTTCAAGGACTCGCCTGAGTCGGGCTACTGTTCGTTCTTTATATTGTGTCGCGGCCGAGCTCTCACGCGCGCTATATAGCTATACTATACACTCACATCAATCATACAATGCTTACTGTTAGTTGGTCACTTTTATACCTCTCTACTTTTTGCCCGCGACTTCGTCCGTGTGGAATAGTCACTTCGGCCAGCATTTTAATATTTTTAGGGTATTTATTTCTTATCAAGTGCCTCAATTCTAAGTTTCATCTGTGGTTTCATGGTTCGTCATTATCTTTGATAATGACGAAAAAATCCCTATGTCGATTTTCAGACTGTCACCCAGTTTCCACCTTTTAGGGCTTGAATTCTGAAATACATGTTTACTTATTTCTCGATAGGAGTACTCCTGTGAAGTTTAGAATAAAATAGTGTAACTAATCTTGTTTCCACATACAAACTTGGTACCCTCGTTTCACCTCCTTAGGGGGTGAATTTTGAAAAATCTTTTCTTAGCACACCCCTAAACCTCAAGGAACCTGCGTGCCGAATTTGGAATCTCTAGACCCCCCGTAGTTTAGGCTGTGCGTCGGCTTCTTCTTTTATTTATTTATTTATTTATTTAAAGGATTACCAACATAAGTAACAGTGTTTCTAAATACAGTAAGGTTCACATTCACAATAACTTAATTAAGCTAACTGTTCTTACAATAATAGGTAACCACAGCATGCATAGTTATTAAATGACACATAACTATAAAGCACGAAATACGACATAAATAACCCAAAATCAATAATATCAGTAACATTATAACAACATTCGACTTAGTAACAAACAAAAATATATGCATTCCATTATTTTTATGATAGATACAAATATCAAATAGATGCACTGAGAGGCAAATCAATACACTTCACAGTCTTGAGGAACTTGGATAGGCTCAAAAAAGTAATATCAAGTTCGGGCATCTTTTTAGACAGGTCATTATACAGACGAGATAGGCGAATAATAGGTGCATTGCGACCCATTCTTGTTCGACAGAATTTACTGCTTAGCAATTTGCAGGGGTAGCGTGGTATTCTTGGTGGGACACTGTACTGAAGTCGATTAAGCAATGAGGGACTGTCGACGTAGTTGTTCATTAATTTATAAAGATACGACATATCCAAAATTATACGTCGCTCGGACAATAGATCTAGGTGAAAATGTTTTGCCTTGTCCTTGTACGTACTCATAGATCTCGGAGTCCCAAACCGGTAAGATAGACAGCGAACAAGTTTTTTCTGTACCTTCTCTATCCTTTTTATATGTATATTATAGCCAGGACTCCAAACCATAGACTAGCTTTTGCCGGCGACTTTATATGATATGTCAGTCAGTCAGTCACTTTCTTCTCTTATATATTTAGAGAAATAAGTTGATTATTTATGAACAATTTCAGAAGCATTATAAACTTCTCTGGGAAGATCTGCTGTAACGTAGGAAGTGTAATTAAATTACCTACTCGTAGAAGGGTTTTGTTGGACAACAATTTGATAGATCAATCAATTTGAGGAGTTAACAAATTATTATTTGTTGGAATTTAATAACATATACGTTTATATTTTTTTTCTCATTAGAAAATACTGACATTCTATCGAAATTATCCGGAGATATTCAGAGAAATTATTGCCTGTGCCTGAAAATTTTTGTGACGACCTTTGTAACCGTGATACTTCAAATGAAAATAAAAAAAAATATTCTTTAACCAAATTGTGGCAAATTTATAAACTATACTGATATAAAACTTATAACCTACGTGAAAAAAATACACTGAAAAAAGTTGTCCTGCCTCAGGCGGGAATCGAACCCAGCATCTTCCGCAATCCGGGCGGCTGCGTTAACCACTACACCACTGGTGCACTGCTTTCGCTGTCGAAATTTATAATAATAACTAGCTGACCGCACAAATGTTGTTTTGCCTTATAAATAAAAAAAAATTAAGGGTGGACAACCCTTATCACTAAGGGGTATGAAAAATAGATGTTAGCCGATTCTCAGACCTACTCAATATGCTCACAAAATTTCATGAGAATCGGTCAAGCCGTTTCGGAGGAGTACGGAACGAGCATTGTGACACGAGAATTTTATATATAAGATAATAAAAGTTTATTGTTTACCATTGCTTCAAATATTGACAGTGAAGTCCTTAAATAAATTACAGAATGATGGTACCTAAACTAGGTTTAATCCCTGTATCTCAATCAAATTAAAAATATTAACGAAGGTGAAATTTATAGTAAGTATTTTATGTGTAGTAAATTATGACTACTTAATTAACTACAACATGTCCTATATATCTTCGCGAGCGTTTTAATTTTGCTCATCCTCCCGATGTAACTTGCAGATCGCACCTCCGTACCCTACTCAAACTTCCTTCCATTCCAGTACCTTCCGAAATAACTTTTATATAGACTCGTTTACTGTATAGGTGCGAGCAGGTTTGTTTTCCTTCACTGTAAAAGCGTTGATTAAACGTACATATGAATTCAAAATTTGAAAACACATTGGTACGTGGCGGGGTTCGAACCGGTGCCTCCCGGGTGGGAGACAACGCTTCGCACTACGCCATCGACGCTTAATCCTCCCCTCATCCTCCCTTTACATTTAATAAAATATGAAGAGTGATTATTATGATAAAAATCGCTAGTAGAAAAAAATAGGAATAATAGTTTTATGAGAGTCAATCAATATGGACCCGATTGCGACAGGTGAATATCCCACTATAAAACTCTCAACGTTCAGAGACCTGAGAAAACCTTTATTTCAATGATTCCTCTTAACTCCTCGTCTACACGGATGCTTGTGCATCAAAATAACACCACTTTCAGTGCACAAAATCCACTCGGAACAACCTTGAATTATCGAAACATAAATCTGATACCGATGCCATGGTTTCCCGCCAAACACTCGTATAATGTGGTGTATTGTTGTTGTCAGGAAGCGGAGCTGAGCACATGGACATCGTTCCTGCAGCGCGCCGTGGACGCCACCTACAACACCGAGGTGGTCATCGACAACCTGCATAACATGATCGGTCAGTACCTACCCGCATCTTATCACCTCACTGTCTCACACACGGAACAAGCCGACTCAATAAAAGACCTCATACTTGATTTTAGTTGAAAGCTGCTTTTCTCAAAGAAATTGTACGAGTAATTTGGTTGTGTTTAGTTTTAGATAGGAGTCACTTACCTACTCATTCCTCTCCTCAGATATTTTTAATAGCCCGCATGATCCGTATAACTTGTCCTCATGGATATACTGTGGAGAATCATCTCAGGGATAAATAAAACCGTTGAGCCCACTAACAAATGTCATTTCTAAATAATTTCCTGCGACTTTCTTTGTAACTAAGTCAAGGTTCAAGGCGTCGCACAGTGGTCCGGATTTAAAAAAATGCGGCCCTAGAGATAAAAGTCATCAAATTGGCTTGAAAAAATTCCATATAACAGGAAATCAGATAAATAATAGAATTTACTATGACCATTTTTCATTATAAGTAATGGAACATGGTAAAAAAAAATCTGATCGAAAAAAATGTATGGAGTAAAACTGAAATATTTTTTTTTTCTCGAAGTGTACAAAAGTGTTCAAAAATGTACTATTTTTATATTAATGAGTGATGCCTATTCTTGTATTTCATAAATAAATTTCAAGCAGAACCTTGCAGTCTTGGCGAGAATAAATCATCTAAACTCAGTATTATAATTTTAATTACCTACGTCTGTTTCTTAATTATATTTGCAGGTATTCAGTCTGTTTTACACATCAGACAGATGTTGATATAGTTTAAAATTTGAAATTAATTATAAAAGCGTTTCATATAACGTGTTTGTTACAGAAATTTGTTCTTCTTTGAAACCTTGAAAACATTTGCTAGCTCTGAAAAGAGCTTTTAAAAAGCCCTAAAAAGGGCTGTTTAATAACTCATAAAGGGGCTTTTGGATAGTTTTGAGAATGAAGAAAAGAAAAAAAAATCTGGATAGCATCTTTGTTTAGCTAGTTTGTGGTATGATGGAAACTGCAGAGAACTCTTGCAATGTGAGATCGTAGACCTTAAAGCTAGTACCTAGCTTTCTCTCTCACAGATTTCTAATCTCACAGATTTCAGAGATATTGAAATATCAGAAGCCGGAGTTAAAGTTAACCTACAAGCACTTCTTAATTTGACTAGTCAAAGGATCCTGCAAGTTGTTGGTGGGTCAATCAACTATTCTTTGTAAAAAGCTTGTCCCCCTAATGAAAAAAAATCTTACTCTCAAAAAATAGCAATTGACTTTATTATTATATTTTCAATAGTTATTTAGATAACCTAGCGTGGCGATTAATAAAAACTTGATAGTGAATTTACATTATTTGTTATTTATTTCATGGTAACTTAGGTGACCAAATTTACATTCCATACAAAATATACCTGTCCCCATGGCTAGGTACAGTTATTTCTTGAAGCAATATTTAAAAAATTTATATACAAGAGCATCAATTTTATATTTTTTTCGTAATCTTTAGTGTTTTCTTTACTTCCTTACATTTTATCTACATTTTTGACGTTTAATTTTGTAACCTAAATAAAAATAACAAATATGTCCCCAGCTTGTTTTACAAAATGAAGTCCACTAAGTTACTGCCATAAAAGTTCCAAAATACTAACACAGATAGTTCTAGTAGTCATATTAAGACTCAATGAATGTCTGAGGATGATGCAATCATATTCCACCATTTTGTTTGTGCGGCTATATCCGGCCAGTTCGCCGCGAGTCATTCCGAGACGAAGGTGTATTTATTCAGTGTCCCCTAAATTATTATCGAAAAAGTGGTAAGTGTGTATTATTTTCATTTGTTAATACTTGCATTTTATTTGATACATGACTTATTTTAAATATCTGGCAAGCACTTTCACCATTATCAAATAACATAGCTAGCACGTGCATATAACCTACAAAATGTCTTCTATGTTACCGGTCACTTAAGTTACTGCGATGGTAACTTAAGAGACATCATAGTAACTATAGAGACATTTTATAATTATTTTGCATAATTGATTGACTTTTGACACTTAACTAAAATGTAATTATCTTTTTATTAGAGGAATATTATCATGCTTATTACAGGCTGTCACAGTGGTGAAAATAAATTCATATAAACTCGTGATGATTTAATTTTCGTGAGGCTATCTTACCTGACCTCTTCATTATGAAATTGTAATGCAGGACAGGAATTAATTGTGAAACTAATTTGCATTTAACGGTTTTAGTTTGATTGTTCTCTTTTGTCATTTGTTGAAGGTAGTTACTAAAAATGCCTCTCACTGCCGCTGAAAAGCAAAGAAGGTACAGGGAAAAAATCAAGAGAAATCCTGAAACATATGAGGAGAGCAAACGGAAAATAAGAGAGCATTATCATAAGAATAAGAAGTTAATTGGAGATTTATCAACTAAAGACCAACATAATGCACGGGTTATATGAAAGCTCAGAAAACGCCAACAACGTCAACGAGCCAGACAGCTTCTTGGTGTGTTAAATGAAACCCCTCCTGGTTCACCTTCACCAACACCAGCAGATTTACGAATGGACCAGAAAAGAAGTAAAATATACAAAAGACGGGAAAGACATGAAAGTAATCAAAAACGTTAAAGAAAAGAAAAATGCTGATACAGGAGGATTTACTAAAAGATTTCGAGAACGAATTGGCTAATCTAAAAAAACACGTGTTTAATATGAAGACTCAATGCCAAAACTTCCGACGCTGTATTGATGAATTGAAACCTAACGAAGTGGTGATGGCTTACATACGCGATAAAGACGACCAAACCGTTAATGCACAATCCTTCTGTTCTATTTCATCTTGCAATTTACATCAACCGGCCGCCATATGGGCACATTTGCACCCCATTCTCAATCAAATTAAAATTAGTTTTCCCAGAATAAACACACTCCATTTCTTCAGTGACGGGCCTTTTACACAATACAGGCAAAAACAAAATTTTTATTTTGCTTGCACAAAGCCCTTTGAATATGGATATGAAGCAGTAACCTGGTCTTTCTTTGAAGCTGGTCACGGCAAAGGGCCTGCGGATGGCATTGGAGGTTACTTGAAACGGATAGCTGACGGTATAGTAGCTCGAGGGCAGGATATTGCAAATATAGATCAATTTATGGACGCATTGAAGGGTACAAGTAAAGTTCTGCTATTTGTAATTAATAAAGAAGAGATCGACTTTATAATGAAACCGTTGCCTAAAAATATTGAAAGACTTCAGGGTACATTACACGTTCATCAAATATTTACAAGTAACTGCCGCAAGTTGAAACACAGAACCCTCAGCTGCTTTTGTAAAAGAGGATTTTGTGATTGTATGGATCCAAAAATTTATAGTCCCGTAAAGACCAGAAACTTGGCAGAAAATATTAATGATTTTATTGACATTGTTCATTCTCCGTTATCTCCTTTATCGTCTGATGATGAAGTGCCATTGGCCCATAAACAAATTAATTATTTAAAGTCACCAGAAAGCCCAATAAATTATGCAGGTTTAGTAGCTAGTACAAGTCGTGCAAATATGTATGATATTATTTATGGCTCGAGTGAAGTGTCTGATGAAGAAAACCAGCCTTCTTTTTCCAATAAAGATCGAAAAATGCCTTATCGTGGAGATTTTTTACTGGTAAAGGTTCACGCTGGTAAAAATAGAACTTATACCTATGCAAGTAAAGCCATCGGTGATGTTGAAGAGGATGGTGAAATCAAAGTGATGTTTCTTCGGGCTGTGAAATGCAGATCTAAATTTCGACTTGATGAAAAACATATAGCATATGTTGAATTCAACGACGTTTTAAAGATTCTTCCTGAACCTAAAATATTTAATGATAAAGGTCAAGTATGCCATAAATTTCAAGAGTCTTTAGATATTTTTGAAAAATGACTATTTTAACTGATAAAGTTAGTTTTTTAAGGTTCATTTTACGTTGATTTTTTATTGATCTCATTATTTTTAAATTCAGTCTGATTATTTTTGTAAGAGAGACACTTAAGCTGTTACATTTTGATTGTTAATATTATAAGAAAATGATTATTTCAAGATATTTCTATTATCCTTAAACCAAGTATTACCACATTTACAATTATCTGTTTGGTATGAAGCTGTTACGTTTTGATTATTTAATTTTATAAGAAGATTATTTAAAAGGTATCACTGTTAACCTCAAACAAAGTATAACCACAATAAAAACTATATGTTTGGTACGAAAAATTTTTTTTTAATTTAATGTAATTATTTTATTCTATTTATTTACCCTCAAATCATTATTTTATGGTTCTAAACGAAGGGTTTGAATTGGTAACATATGAGACATCCGTCTCTTATGTAACCATGTTGTCCCTGACAATCATTAACAATATTTAAAAATAATTAATAATCTTTGAGTAAAATTTACAGAAACTAAGGGCAGTTGCTATTCCCTTGGTAAAAACTAGTATAATATACATAACCGGACCTATTATTTGTGAAGATTATTGAACTATTTAGAAAAAATACGTGTAAAATTTATTTTGGTAACATAGGAGACACAATGTTGTAATTTATCTTCATCATTTTCGTTTAAGGCCTTATTATAAAAATATAAATGAAAGTTCTCTACAAAATCTTTTATATAAAATTAATTCGAACCAATTCTATACTTTAAGTAAGTTTAAAAAAAAAACATCAATAAAGTAACTGAGGGGACGAAACTTAAGGCATCAAGAGACTAAATCCTAAAAATAATCCAGACTAAAAAAGAAATTGCACAGCCATCAATTGCATCACATAGTTCAGTTTACATATTTCAATTCAATATAACTGACAAGTAAAAAAAAATAAAAAAAATTTTAATTTTATCTTTTTCAACAGTACAAGAATATTACAAAGAATAGTTGATTGACCCTGGTGATACCTCCAATATTTCCAGTGGAAGTTTGAAGCTTACTAGCAAGTGGGGATTCGATGGCTCTTCAGATCAAAGCAATTATAAGCAGCGAAGTGGTGTTCATGACAAGTCTTGTTCCTTTGAAGCTCGAGTCTGACGATGTGATTTTATGGGAAAATCCGACGCCTTCTTCAACGTTTTACTGCAGACCCGTCAAGTTTCAGTTTGCCAAGGAAACAACTAACTTTGTTAAGCAAGAAGAAGCTGCACTCAAGGAAGAAATAAGAAATTTATTTGTTTCAAGATGCGGTAACTTTGAAATAAGCCACGAGCTGCACATGACTATGATTGATGGCAAAGTGAGTACTATAATTACCGATACTTCATCTGCGGCTACTTGCAATATATGTCTTGCAAAGCCTAGTGAGATGAATGACCTATCGCAAATGTACTCGAGACCTGTTCGAGATGACGTGTATCAGTATGGACTCTCAACACTTCATATGTGGATCCGAAGCATGGAGTGTATCTAACACATATCATATAATTTAGATTTGGAAATATGGTGTGCACGAAGCGAGAACAAGAATCTCAGGCAGCTTAGAAAGAGCATGGTGCAATCTGAGTTTAAAGAACAAATGGGACTTTTGATTGATTTCGTCAAACAGGGGTTCGGAACTACCAATGATGGAAACACGGCAAGAAGATTTTTTCAGAACTACGAGAAGACAGCTCAAATCACAAAAATAGATGTAGATGTGATTAAGCGCTTTGCAATCATATTGCAAGTGATATCTTCTAGGAATGCCATCAACATCGAGAGATTCAGGGAATACTCTAAAGGGACAGCTGAGCTTTTTTTTACATCACTACCCCTGGTACAATATGCCATCTAGCATACATAAGTTGCTGCATTGGTGCTGATATATGTAAACATTTCTCTTGCCTCCCAATTGGATTTTATCAGAAGAAGCAGCTGAATCAAGAAACAAAGATTTTCGCAATACTAGGGAGCGTCATACAAGAAAAATAGGAAGATTACAAAACAATGAAGACATCCTACATAATTTTTTGATTACATCGGTTTCTTATATATCTCATATAAGCCCTAAATATGCAAAACCCAAGACATCAAGCTTGTTTCCCGAAGCTATGCAGTTATTGATCTGTGAAGAATTAATAGAAGTTGAGGATCTGGCAAATACTATAGAAAATGTGCCCGATCCTTTGGAATTTTCCTGATCCTTTGAAATGAAATTTTCATGATTTTCCAAATCTTTTAATAAATATTTTTTTTTCTTTTCTCCATTCTCAAAACTATCCAAAAGCCCCTTTATGGGTTATTAAACAGCCCTTTTTAGGGCTTTTTATAAGCTCTTTTCAGAGCTAGCAAATGTTTTCAAAGTTTCAAAGAAGAACAAATTTCTGTAACATACACGTTATCGGAAACGCTTTTATAATTAATTTCAAATTTTAAACTATATCAACATCTGTCTGATGTGTAAAACAGACTGCATACCTGCAAATATAATTAAGAAACAGACGTAGGTAATTAAAATTATAATACTGAGTTTAGATGATTTATTCTCGCCAAGACTGCAAGGTTCTGCTTGAAATTTATTTATGAAATACAAGAATAGGCATCACTCATTAATATAAAAATAGTACATTTTTGAACACTTTTGTACACATCGAGAAAAAAAAATATTTCAGTTTTACTCCATACATTTTTTTCGATCAGATTTTTTTTTACCATGTTCCATTACTTATAATGAAAAATGGTCATAGTAAATTCTATTATTTATCTGATTTCCTGTTATATGGAATTTTTTCAAGCCAATTTGATGACTTTTATCTCTAGGGCCGCATTTTTTTAAATCCGGACCACTGTGCGTCGTGCAGGCGCGACAGAACGGACAAAAACATTTTAACACCGTCGTTCTTTCGCGCTTTGCCCATCCACTAGAATTCATTCCTTATAGATTGGACATTCCGGCAGGAATAAATGCTACTGGATGGGGGGCTATGTCAATATGGAATTATTAATCACTAGTGGTCACCCGCGATTTCGCTCTCGTCAATGTTGGTTAAATTATAGCCTATATTATGTTATTCTGATGTATGAGTTATATTATTGTAGTTTCATCCGTTAAGTAGTTTTTGCGTGAAAGAATAACAAGTCATAATATTATATTATACCTCTAAATAGGTACTTACTTATAGCTGAAATAAAAACCGCTATGAGGATATTATGAGTACTTGCTTTAATCTAAGTGAGTACTTAGATATTGTTATAATCACGTTGTGTATGATATTATGTAATTACCATTAAATGAACAAAAAATACGTTGTCTTAAAATATAATTATTTTTATATTAGGCAGAATAACTAATAAAAAACTAAAACTTTTGTCAGTCATTAGGTACGTACCTACTTGAGTAAAAAAAAACGAGCACAGATGCTGATCTTTATTCGACACTGAGATATAACTTTAAACATAAAGTAAATGGTTTCAAATGCTTTTTATATTAATGTGGAAGACAAACAGACTAACGGTTCCTATGAGTTCATCCAGCGCGTCCCGACAGCCGCCTAGCCGCGGTGCTGTCATATGTAGCCCTGCATCCTCCACTCGGGGCACCGTGCGTGGGCCCATGTCTCTATTAACTGCATTTCCAGTTAATATTTATTGTTATACGACCATTGTACCATTTTATGCTGCCTTTATAACTTCGGCCTCGTTCTAGTCCTCGGGCCCTGTTGACATTTCAGTGTCGTGACGCCAGCCGCCGGTAAAATACAAGGCCCATAACACTATGACCTCTAGTTTTATTGCCCTTAAAGTTCATGAAACGCCCTCATATTGGAGTATCATGCTTATTTCCCGTTCATAAAGACACAAAGAACTTTTAATTTGCTCGAGCCTTAACTGTAATCGAAACCAGTAGATCACGTAATGTTTAGCTGTGTTAGGACGTCGATATTTGTCTAATGTCTAGGTCATGTATTGTCGTAGGGATTGCGAAACTTGAGCACTTAAGTGTACGATAGATGGATGGCTGACCAAATTACCTACTTAAGTATATCTATTTTTCTCCGTGCTGGCTCGAAATACTAACTGGTCTGCTTGAGGTTATTATGACACATTAAAAAATAGAACATCATGTCTGTATAATGGTACTTTTTATTGTCACATGGTTCAAATAACGCTTCAGATTGGAACCCAAATTACTGCATAGAGCATTATGGGAAAAAAGTTGTATATAGAGATTTAGTTAAGTTGTAATTAAAATAACTCAGGGCACGCACACGCAACTGTCGTCTCTATGAATGGGCTCAAACAGGCAGTAAGAACGATAGGTAGTTGGACAGTAGATTATTCTATGCTTCTAAAGGAATTTGCAGCCAATTTAGAACGATTGTAAAACTTTAATACCAGGACACAGAGTAAAGAAACGGAAAGGTACCCTAGCGGTACCCTAACTATGTGCTTGGACTAACTGACGCGTTAAAATGGAAATTATATTCTATTGCACAATAATGATTAACGAATGGAAAATGAATAACTCATTTGCCCGTTTGTGTCCTAAATACACAAATGTTTACCCAATGTAGTTTGCAGATTTAGGTACTTATTTCAACAGGTTTATTTTTATTAAAAATATTTTGTTAATTATTGTAATTTATTATTAGAAGAAATTTAGAAAATATTAGAAGAAATTTTCTTCCGCGTACGCTTCGGTTGTGGAATGAACCCTCTGTCGAGGTTTTCCCTAAGGACTACAACATGGGTGTAAAGAATAACACAAACCGCACTGTACAAGATATATATTTCAACTGATACCAAAACAATATAATATAAAATATGTCATACAAATCTCATAAAAGGAATACAAATAGAATATCAAAAAGAGGTGCCGGTGGCCAGTGTCTGTCGCCAACACTCCCCCCCCCAGTGTCAGCACTAATTATCGTTAGGACAGGCACTAACCAACGGCACAAGAAGACGGGTGGCTCTTTTTAATATGCCCGCCTTTGTTAACATGTACACCGTCCGTACCCTTCCGTCTCGACCCGGGTAGACCTTAGTGACAGCCTCGTGGCCAGAAGGAGCGGGGCAGCGACCCATCATCTAATATTTGAATAATATCCCCAGTTTGAGATCCGTGCTGGTCGACAACCTTCTGGCCGCGAGGGTAGGCAAAACTTCTCATGGTCTGCTCTACGGTATAGATCTTCGTCGTCAAGAGTCCGCAACTGGTGATCTCCAGAAGGCCCGCCGAGAAGAAAATGGAATGGCGTCAAGGCCTCGTCGTCGTCTGCCTCTACGGGAACATGATTCAACGATCTCGAGTTGATAATGTCCTTGGCTTCGGTCAACATAGTCTGCAATATTTTCTCCCTTGGTGCTCTCTCCAATGCCGTCATATTGTCGGAGTAAAATATTTATAGGTCACCCTCGATGAGCGATGAAGCGGCTCAGGACCATCAGGGTGAAGTCGGTGATCAAAGTTTCAACTAACTCCAAATGCACGGCCCGAACCATCAGAGGGCAAGTGAAGAGGGCGACGCGTCCTTTGAGGTGCCTTCTCCCGACAGTCACATTCATAGGCCCAAAATAATGTAATAGTGCAGGCCGACGTGTGAGAAGGGCCTGACATGGTGGGCTAAGCGTCCTGCGGGTAAGTCTCTTAATGGAGGGACCTGCGGGGTCGATTATTAGCGCCGACTGGAAACGTGCTTCACTGTCGGTCGTAGTTGGAGAATGCAATACCGCAACCGCATTTGATGGCTAACTTATACTTCATTCCCGTGGGCAGATTTCTCGTGTAAGTGGTGTACGAGTAGACGAACGATAGGGTGACGCCCATCAAAGACTATGGGCTCTTGATGTCGGGACATCAATTGCCGCTAGAATTCCGCTTGACGACCGAAGAAGACCCTCTTCGTCTATAAAGACAACCAATTTCGCCAGTCTACTTCGTTTCGGTAAGGGTACGGACTGGCGGAGACACGACAATCACGTTCAGCTGTAACAATATTTGAAGCTGTTTACAAATTAAAATAGTTGTCGTGCCTAAGGATGTGCAAGAATCGGTTCGCGCAAATCCGAATGAATGCAGTAGCACGGAGTCGTAGCCATTTGCTAAAAGGCGAATAGTCTGGAACTAATGGTTGATGTATGTGACGATGGCGATGGCTGATAAATGATTTGAGCCGCGAAGTCTTCGGTGGGTTTTGACTCGTCAAGGCTTTGTGGCTTGGGTGCTGATGAAGGCTTACGATTGTGAGCTTCAAAGATGTATGTGGCGGAACGGACCGCTATAAGGGGACTTGAAGCTCAAGTCGTATGCCGTTGACACCGATTTCAATGTAGCCAACCTGACTATTCAAGAGGCAGCTCCATGGTTCCATCGTCATATGTAAAGCGCTGACACGCGACGCAACTATAGGAAGTGTTCGCTTGCGTCAGAGAAAAAACGTGGAGCTGTCTCCGTCGGGTCAGGTCGGGTCAAGTGACACCGGGAAACAGCTTTTGAAGCTTCCCTTACCTCTGTCAGCCAATTCTCCCATATTTTTATAAAGGCTCGAGGAAGTAAATTATCCCAACCGATGCCTGACCACCAAATTATTTGAAACAACATGCGTCCTCTCATAATTATTGGAAGATCGTGGACGCTCATCAATTTGGAGAGTACGTTTATTAAATATTTTCGACAAACCTTAATAACATTGACCCAACTTTGCCTATCTTTCACAAATAAAAATAAAGATAAGAATTTTTGACATCTTTCAATGTGATGAGTTGGGCATTGACAATAACAACACGGAAAGGAAATGCCCGTGGGATAAGGCTTGTCTAAGGAGGCAAAAATATGAGTCGACTTTGCAATCTCTTTGGCCGCTAAGAAATTGGTTCTCTCTGGTCTTCCTTTGTCACGAGCGACAGATTCTGTCATAATGATAAACTTTAAATTTAAATTAATACGAGCTTCGTGACATAAGCAATTGGAGAAAAGTGGAAATTTAAATCGTTTTGAAACTGAATCAATAATGAATGCAAAACTGACCCATTTGTCCCTAATGAGAAGGGAGAGCTTGCCGCGGATTGCATTTACCAACTCTGGGTTTACTAAGTAATCGGTGTGATGGAGCAACTGAATTGCGTAGTTATACGCGAACCTAAAGAAATCTCTGCCAGAGTTGTTATTTACAATCCCCGGCAAAGCTCTCATCTCCACCAAAAAATCTGGAAAGGCCAATTCGGTGTTTACGAATTGTTGTTTTAAAGCTGACATTACCTTCTTGGGGTCGTCCATTGCGACCAACAGCGAGGAAACTGTCTCTCGCGAGGGCCCTTTGGGTGCAGTAGACAGCCGGGTAATGTTCTCGATATCATCGAGACCGCAGCTCATTCCGTTGTATATCTTGCAAAAATAGAGCCATTCAGAGGGTGAGCCTGTAAATTCCTGTGAATCACTTACCCTTATTCCGATCGGTGATATCAGGCTTCTGATGGCTTGAGTGTGTTGTGTTATTTCCGATTCTTTATTAATGTTACAACTATTTGTGTATTGTGTGCCTATCGGTGCATGTGCAGAGTTAGTCGATTCCTTTGACGGGCCAGGTTCAACGGGAACCGGTCCCGTAGGCTGCGACGAACTGCCCACCGCAGTGGCACCGCGCTGGGATGACAACGGTGCCGGTGGACGTGACGCTTTCTCGGCAAGGTAGGATACGTGCCCTCCTTTGGCCGAGGTATGAGCCGTGGTTTCGATCTGCAACACAGATGGCGGGTTGATATTTTTTGGTGGTGTGGTGTGAGAATGAGTAACTAACCAGTTGTCCGCATGATGCGCAGCGCGACTCTTCGCGAGCTTTTCGGCTTTATTACGGCTTGAACGTGCGTTTAGAGCTGCAAGTTTAGCATTAAACACCGCGTCGATTGCTGCACGTTCAAGTGTGTGTAGTCGTTCGAGCTCTTGCACTTTCCACTGAGCTATATCAGCTAGCTTACGTGCATGCTTGGCCTCCAGGGCAAGCCGCTGCGCGACCACAGATGCTAAAGAAGTTGCTTTAGTAGAAGCACTCATGTTTCTGGCTTGAGACCTTGTTTCACTATTTATCACCAAAAAAAATCACTAAAATACAATATGTAACACAAAAGAAGTAAAGAATAATAATAAAGACGTGAATAAACCGGAAAATAAAAACTTCTGACACCAAAAATGTAAAGAATAACACAAACCGCACTGTACAAGATATATATTTCAACTGATACCAAAACAATATAATATAAAATATGTCATACAAATCTCATAAAAGGAATACAAATAGAATATCAAAAAGAGGTGCCGGTGGCCAGTGTCTGTCGCCAACAATGGGTGTCTTCAAGAAAGGTGTGAAAAAGTTTTTGCTAGGTCGGCAACGCACGTGTGATAGATACCCCTGGTATTGCAAGTGTCCATAGGCTGCGGTGACCGCTTACCATCAGGCGGATCGTATGCTTGTTTGCCACCAATGTGGTATAAAAAAAAAATTGTTGGTTGTCTCGTGGTTCGGTCAAGTTTTTCCATCTCTTTTCTCACACTAATTACTTACGGCTATTTCGATACCGGTTTTGGCCTACGTAGGTACGCCTACAATAAACATTTTGGGTATTGGTTTTCGTTTGATGACAAGATTTTATGATACATTGCATCGTCGTCGGGCGAGTAGTTTAAGTAGTTTATATTAATGAGTGTCATCACCACTTAGTATTTTGTATTAATTAAAAAAGAGTAGGTACGTCTGACTTTAATTGTGCTAATGTTGATAAATTAAAAACCTGTCTGAGCGTAAAAAGTTTAGTGGTAGTCTGCAGTATTTTCCCAAAGCTTTGATCGTAAATTAAATTACCTTTCACAAACTCTGAAAGTTCGCAAAGAGACTGTTCACATTAGAGAAATTTATAGTATCTAGATGATTTATAAATTAATTTCATTGGGATTATTCTCTTTTCTATTTTACATTAATTAAGGACAACAAACTACTATAAGTACAATCAAAATACTATGTTAGTACGATAGCAGATAATAAATTTAGACAAAATAACAAATGTAGCGAAGTTAGTTATTTTTTTACGGCGGCCCTGGGCTAAGTGGCCCCAGGTGCTATCGGCGGGTGCTGGAACGGAAAATTTCGTAAATTATTCAGGATTACATCGTCCTGGTTGTATTCAACTTTTAAGCTTTCAGCATTAAAATGAGACAAGAAAGGCGGAGTATACTTAGTTAGATAGAAGCAAATTACAGTCAAACACGTGGGTATTCCTGTAAATATTAGAGACGCTTGTCTGTTTAGTTATATGTAGTTAAAAGTGCGCGCTGTTGTAAATGAATACTTTTGTTACGCGAGTTGCATTTATGTCAGTAATGTGTGCGGTCAGTAACAAACCGTACATTCAGCTTTAGCATCTCTCCATCAGGTGAAATGAAGGCTACAAGTTTTAACTACTCGTCAAGATTTAAAAAACATCATCTGTCCTGCAATATAGCTATCTACTCCACGACCAGCATAGATACATTATTATTGAGCTGCAGTCACTGCTAATTCAGTTTCACTGTATAAATCATCCTATAGCGTTGGCAAAATATCTAATCTAAATCCAGTTCTATTGGTTTACTCAGTCAGATAATAAATTATTTTGGCTTTCTCTGTCAATTACCTACTCACTGCGCTGAGAATATTTCAATGATTTGGTAATTTGATCTTTAGTGCTAGTGAACTGAATTACAGTATCAATTAAAAGGTTTCTAAATGAATGATTTTCGGTAGTGTCCATAAATTATCCCAATACCACTTGAAAACATGTGGTGTCTTTTGTTATCCTACTAATATTATAAACGCGAAAGTTTGTGTGGGTGTATGTTTTTTACCCTTTCACACGCAAACTACTGAATGGATTTAATGAAACTTTACAATAATATAGCTCATACATCAGGATGACATACAGGCTATAATTTATACTAATCCTGCGCAGACGATCGCGGGCAGAAGCTAGTTTTGAATAAAATTGTACCGCCTCTGTTGTCTAGATACTAGTTCGTCCACCGCTGGTATCAGACCCACAAGTTCCGGGTTCGATCCACAGGAGGTACTTTGTGCTCTGTTTAGTTAGTGCCAGGGTTTGTTCTTAGTCCGCCAGGTTAACTCCACCACCATCGTATCAATGTATGACGTGATAGCAATAGTATTGGCAGTAATAGTCACACCATATTGTCATAGCGGAAAGACAAAATAAACAACTAGAAGCAGCAATGTTCTTTTCCAATAGTTGAGTTAGTGGTTGAGGGGTCCGGGAGAAGATCGCTGCCACTTTCGATTCTTAATTATGCCTCACCGTCAGGGTAGATAAATTCCAGAAACTTCTCCGTTAAGTTGAACTCAATATAGCAGTTTTGGAATCTGCAGCTTTTTTGGAATCGAAACACAATCGAAACATGTTTGGTTCTAGGTCTCAAGTAAGGCTAAGTAGTTTTTATGGTATATAATTATAATATGTATATAATTTTTAGTGGTACCTATAATGAAATTCGAATATGAGGAACTATCCAATCTTTTTTTTCGCTTATGGGTGCCGGTAACGCCGTCCTCGACACGTCACGCTCTAGGTACATCTCGGCGGCCGCTTGGTTGCCGCAATTAATTCGCGTTACTGAGCATTTTATGAAGCTAATATGAACTCCGTTTCTCATGCGTTCTTCGTTCTGCAAATTCAACTTTAATGTACAAAAATAACTTAAACAAGTGATTATTATGTAATACGTAATTGTTTTTTTAATGATGACGGAAGTAATGTTACAATCGCTATTTTAATTTATGTGTACTTTTTTAAAAGTAGGTACCCAAAAAACCCCGCCTCATTATTAACTATGATGTTTAAAAAATATCGTCTTTTCCATTAATGTTTGCTGTCGTAACTAAATCTTATTTTGAGAGAAACTTTTCCTGGTGCGGATGGTTCATGCGATTCGTCATCGATGAAATTGCTAAATAATTAAGCTTAATGTAAATTAGATATGACTACACCTTAGTCACACTCTACACCCAAGAAACATATTTTTTAACGAAGACGGGTGACATGTCCCTTCTGTAGTCATCTGTGTGAGGTGACTAGCGCATTTGTCGTACTCGTTTTGAGGCGTTAATGAGAGAGAATGCGTACGCTCATGTTATGAGCATGCTTTCGTCTCGAAGTGTACTAAAGAAGTGTCCATGTGGTCCTCTGTAGCGGAGCAGCGGCGGTACGTGCGCGAGGTCTCGGCGTCCACGGTGTTCGCGTCCCTGTGCGACAGCGGCGCGGCTGCGGGCGCGGACGCGGCCGGGGCGGGGGCGGGGGCGGGGCCCGCTGCACTGGCGGTGGCGGGGGCGGAGGCGGAGGCGGGCGAGGCTCGCTCCCCGCTGGAGCGGCGCGCGGCCTCCGCGGCCTGCAGCACGCCCATCGCGCGCGACTAGCCACCGCACGAGCCGCATCCAACGCCTTTAGAGACGACGCTCGTCTTTCCTCCCTGAGAACTTTATAAATAGCGGTATCTGTGATGTCGGCCTCGACGCTTCTTCCGAATTATTATTTATGATTGTCTAATCGAACGGGCCGATTTCGTAAACCGCTCGAGAGCGCGCCGAGTCGCCTATTTTTAGTTGTGTATCACCGCCCGATACCGACTCGAGTGCGTCCGATCTGATGTGTGCTCTCGCTCGTAAAAAATCTTGTGGAAGCGTTATGCAGGAGATAAGTTTGGTGTGAGGTCGGAGCGGGCTCGAGGAGGCAGGGCTGCCTTACGTGTGTTCAGCGACCACTATTACGGGATGTTCAAATTATTATATGCTTGTTCGTAATAATGTTGATGTAATATGAATCGATATTTCTTTGTGAATATTTTGAATGGGATATATCTCGTATGCTATCTATTACTATTGGATATAAGGTATAATGTAAAGTAGGTACGTGTTTTCGCTTTAAATATTTTTACATCACATAAATGTATTTGTTGTATTTGTAAACGGTCAGTCGACCCGTATAATAACGCAATGCTCAATTTTACAAATGTAAATACGATAATTGATTGTATGTAATGTAACCGATCTTCATGGAATCAGATTGAAACAGAATTTGTATTTTATGGCACTATAGGTTTTAAATATACTGTTATAATGTTCGGTTAGTGTTTTTGGCATCGGTTGTAAGCTTATCGCGGCGGCGTCTGGAGAGGAGTGGCCTCGGAACTAGAGACTAGATTGAAGCAGTGAAACTGGCCGCAGCTGCATTGTGCTCCGACTGGTTCGGAGCCAGTTTGTGTAAACTTTATGTTGCAGTGACTCTAAAGAAAGCATGCGATCCGTGTCGGCGACTTTCTGTGCATGTTGTACCGAGAGGTGACCTCGTTGCGTCGCTCGCAAGCGGCTGTTGTTTGCATCACTCCCAATTCTATTAACTTTATATTAAAGGATCACGTTGAAAGGATTCAAATGAAGTTGAAGTGTAAATTTTAAATGTTTTCATTCCAAGATATTTTTTCTCTGCTTTCCCTAAAATCAACAAGACTGCTCCTTGATCAGACATTTTTGTATAAAGTGATTAAGAATGAATTTTACTGTACCTATTTAATCAATAATGTGTCCTTTCGTGTCCCTAGTAAATCTCACCGTATAACAAACTATATATAACTAATGTAGGTGAGCGCGCGCGCCTTTGCTTTGTGCTATGAAAAAATATTATGAAATTTTTTGCGATTTAAAACTAAGCTTTCTCCTGTTGAGTTTAGGAAAGAAATCTTTTCACGCCTAAAATACATCTCATTGTAAACTGATGAGGGTAGGACAACATCATCATACTTTTCTGCACTTAAAAATTATTTTGTGAATAACGTGTCTGGTTACAAAATTAGTAAATTTTTATGTGAATAAAATAAAATAAAAATTAAATCATCCGTGGTCATAGCCCGCGTGATGTATGGCGGTGCTCCTCTCCGGCGCGGGAACTGATGCTGTACATTAGATCTCTATTTATAGTGTCGGTCACTGTCAAGGACACGCGAATTACAATTTAGTTTAATTTCTGTTATAAATTTCAAAGTTTGTGTGCGTTTAATAATATAAATTAGGAGATGTAATTTTATGAAATGATTTTTTTAATGATCCCATTACATATACAATAAACCTGTTAGATTGTTAATAATAAATACGAAATGATTTTGATTTTTCGTAACTACTCTACAAATATTTATAAGCTCTGTTCAAATTTGTGATAAAGTTGGCGGAAACGCGAGCGCTATTGTAACTGTAATTATAAGTTTTTGAATCTATTTACATTTTTCATTAAAGCCTGCGGAGTAATGTCGAGTGTGAACGCGTACATAATTGTAATATTATTATGTACTTGTATGCAGTATTATATCGTGCATTTGTTACTGTGTGACGTATTGTCGTAAATAGATCTATCGTATATAAAATGTTGTTGCCAAATTTTGCTATAGTTCTTCGCTAGCGGAGGCGACGAGTAAGACTGCGCGTCCGTCTCGCTCGCACACGCCTGTTGTAACATTTTCTACTCTTCTGAAACTTATTAAATAGAAAATGTGTTGTATTTTTGTAAACGTTATAATATAATATATCGCTATTGGAATGTTTGCATGGATAGTTTATTATAGTTCGTATTCGATGTTTAGAACTATTTACGTATATAAGGGCGCGCGGCACGCACGGCTTGTACGAGCTACCGTCTCTATGGACCGTGAGAAAAGGGACATGTATTAGTACGTAATCTACCCGAGTGTTCTGGCTCGATGGGAATACTAATTACTCATGTAATATTTAAAATAATTTCGGAACTGCAAACTAAACAAAAGTTGTAGGTATGTTTCAAGTACTGAATCTGTCAGAAGTATCTGAGGGTAGACGTAAAATAAGTGTGTACATTGCCCTTGGTGCGTGCCGCGTGGTCCGTGTGATATGATCAACGAAGCGCGAGTATTTACGTATGTTCATAGATATTGCATGTGTTTATCAACGGGACCTTCAATGTTGTAGTTGTCGTCTAATTCTAACCTTTAAATGTAACGGTAAATTATGCCTTTACTATTGACGTGTTAAAGCATTTTATATACATTTAAATTGTTATAAGCAATTGTAGGCGTATCGCATATTTAGTGGTAGTGCACACGTAGTGATATTTATTCCAATGAAATCATATTTTATTGATGTTTGTAGATTCATGCTCTCTAAAATGTTTAAAAAAGATTGCAATATAAAATATAGTAGATATATAAAATGTTTCTGCAGTAATTAAATTATCCAATGGAATTAGGTTTAAAAATTATTTGAGAGTGTCTGAAAAAGAAATATTTCTGGAGTTTTGGACCATTCAATATTTTATAGGAAATGCGCTTTAGTTTAGGATACAACAATGTAGTTACCGTTTCGTTGTAGTTTATATATGATATTTAGATTAGTTTTTAATTTGTAACGTTCACAAGGCTCTCAAAATAAATGTCATTTGAATCCGCAGACAGTGCGGTCAAATTGTTACTATTTTAACAATACCATTATGCTCGTATTATTCACATGTGACAACAAATTACAATAAGAAAATTGTTAGTTATACTTACAGTTAAAGTTTTAGTTAATAACATTGATATGTTAACAATGAGAGAATTGTGGTAGTAATATTAGTAGGTAAGTAGTTGGCCCGCGGGTTTGAGCCAGGCCGAGCACTTCTCATTGCCGCCTTCACGTCGCTGTCATGTCGGTAATTGCTCGACGTAAACTCACTTCGGGCCATTTGCCTGGTGGCCCGCGTAGTTGGAGATTTGTGTGTAAACTGCATCATTGCCATTTTCGATCACTGCCAATTGTGTGTAAAATAAAAAATACTAGCTTGTTATGTATGTATGTTCACGATTCACGTTTAATGTTCACTGCCGTTCTGCATTATTTGACATTTAGTGCACAAGTGCCACTGCACATCGTATACAAACGTATGCAAACTCCTATAAAGGGCACAACTACTAATGGTTGTAATTAAATTAAACCTTTGATTAACCAATAATCTTAAAATCAAGAAAACGTAAATGCCCAAGGATAGGTCTTGAACCGAAACAGCTTTTAACTTTACAAAGAATAAATATTACTTTAACTCTGGTGTCTGCATGACGACGTTGCGCGATGTCAAGTGTTATGGTGGGTGGAGTACCTAACTGCTCCACACCACGTAGTATGTTCCGTACGCGCAGTGAAGCTATAATATATTCACCAAGCATTTACTGTTTACACTAGTTAGTATAGATAAAATAAAAGCTATACATATATACATAAATATGTAGTAGACTGTCGACAGAACAATAATTATCTCTACCCCCCTCTAATAGAAAGGCTCGTATGTGAAAGCCGACCACCAGCTGTGTACCTTACCTGTTCTAGTTTTGTAACTTCACAATGTTGGCTTTAAATTATGAAAAAAATGTTGTAACAAAACTGGATATTTTTTGCAAATAACAATTTTAATATAAGTTGTGTGATACCTGCGCGGCGTGCGCGTCACATTCCACAGACGACTAAATATTTTGTGTACCTACGACATACTTACGCTAAAATAAAACAATTATTTTAAAATATCATAGACTTATTTATTTGTACCTTATCCTTACTAAGAAATACATTATTTTTTCTCATATAGAAATTTTAAAATATATAATATTAATTAAAAAGTACGTCAGACTCATGTTGGCAAGCTCATAGTCGCTGTGTCCGCTGCTGTCTGCTACACACACGCACACTCGTGTACACACCCTCTCGTGTACACACCGGCCAGCGAAATGACAGCTTGTATATACAGTAACATTTAGTTTAATCTAGCTTTTAAATATTGTACATACAAGGTTCATTAAATACGAAATGTCTATGTAGGAGATATAACTGTTAAAATATATATTTAGTATAAAAACATGTCATTCCAAAGGTCGGCACTCCACATCCAATAATAATATAACCAGGGTGTGGTGTCCACTGTAGCCGAGCGCAATAAATATATCTTACAATTTGGGTAGTTTTCACTGATATGAAACATGACAATGCACTGATACGTACTAACGTAATGACTCTTTACAGTTTAGATACAATGTTGCTTGTGATTTCCACCACAAACTACAAAAGTGTACAATTTAACGACTGCTGGTGCACTATACTGGGTACCTGGTGACGAATGAGAAAAATCCGAGGATGGTAATATTTGTCCTCTGATGTTCTTTTGAATAACCCACTGGTAAATACTGGATGATAAATTGACGTTAGCATACACATTTATGAACCTGCGATTATAATATGGAAGATTTTATCTATAATGGTAGTGTAATACAAACTATATGCTATTGTTGATAAACTAGGATATGATCAGCTAGCACCGTTGCACAACAACCAGGGCGCGAGGCGCGGCTAGGGGGAGGGGGGGGGGGGGGGTGTACGTACCTATACCTACAGATATGTAGGTACCTACTTTAATGATTTACTAGCAGTCCGACCGCGACTTCGTTCGCGTGGAGTTTTCTTTAAACAAATAATATGACTTATTTATGATAAATGGACATCCAATACAAAAATATTTTTTCATCGATAAATGGACATCCAATACAAAAATAATTTTTCAGTTTGTATCAGTAGTTACTGAGATTAGCGCCTTCAACCAACTAAACCACCTTATTGAACTTGTTTATATATTCCTGAGAGTGTAGATACTTAAGTATTTTAATGAAAGAATTATCGAGTCACAGACGAGACGTTATTATGGTAATAAGCGGGGTTTACGAATTCTTATGTAAGTATCTATAATTCGATATCAAAAACTAGATTTTTATTCGACCTTCACAATTCATTGACACTAACACTGTGCCCATTAGCATAAATTTGAATAACGGCGAAGAGGAAAATAACTTACCTACCTACGATGAAGTTAAAACCTAGGTACCAGCATGTTTAATCTCTAGGGAAACAATATTTTTTGGGAAGTTGCATGAAATATGAACGCTACAGCCCTCGCGCCCTTCAGGCAAATACTACATACGATTAAATTAACGATTGAAATAACTATAGCGATATGTGAATATACTTTCTTGGTATTGCGATTATTAAAAATAAGGGGTAAAGTAGGGAGGAATAATTTAATACTGTTTATTGACTTACATTAAGAGACGGCGCGGTTGTGATTACGGCGGGGCTGGTGGGCCGGGGGGGCCGCTGCCTGACGGTCACCACGGCCCAATCCTGACACTGTTTAACAATCCACGCAGTAAATGGCAAGCGACACGATGTTCATGTCTGCCCTTAAGGTGACGGATAAGGGCACAAAGTACTTTGTATATATATAAGGTAAGGGCTCGTACACACTGGAAATCTACGATGAGATACGTAAAAATTCACGACACGACATGGCAACGTCCCTTATCGCCCCCTTAAAGTTGGATTGCAAATACTAAGAATGTTCGAGAGTCACGATCACCTCACCTCTGCCATAGTCTCTCTGTCGCTCTGCGTAAGACCATCAAGATTTACAGTTTGCTATACTTATGTATCTATCTATGCGCAAGACATTTGCCTCACGTCTGCATGGATGGTCAAACTGCGCGGTCGTGTAGTAGCGAGCGGCCCTGCCCCGTCCGCCGCCCGTATAAATACTTAAACTATTATTTACACCACGGACACGTTTCATAAGGCACCAATTGTTTAAAACTAACATTACACTACAATTAGATACAACTAAAATGTTTGTCTTTACCCACTGCAACGATCTTGAGTCCAACCGATCAATCGGAAACATGGTTCTTAGTAGTATTAGGTACCTACACATAGAGTCGAAATTTTGCATATCTAAAAATAAATTTCCCTGGAAACAAATTTGATAATTATGATAAAGGACACGTAGGTACCCACATTACAACAAAGTCTTTGCATTACACCTATAAGTATCTCAGAAACAGCGACAGTATAAGTTCAGACAAAAAAAAATTACATTTCCGATAATTTTATATGAACTTCCACGTTGAATCATGTTCATTTTGCCTGCCATACTCTCAATTGTATTTGGGGTCAGCGTGTATGTGTTTCCATTAAATCATCGATCATAATTCAGATTGGTCAGTTGGAAGTACACTAGCTACCATCACCTCACACAATATCACGCATCACTTTACCGCTATATCCTCATCAACTGCAATACCGCTTTTACGTACTGTCCAATCGAGTCACATCTTCGGTTTGTGAATCAGATAAAAAAGGAAATTACTGAAATCTACATTTCGTTCGAAGTCTAATTCGAAAACTGTAAGTATCTTTTTGTTATTAATAGTTTTGTTCCTTACGTTTTTATATAAATTTTAATTTAATGGACTTTATTGGCACATGGCTTTTGTTTCTTCAATGGTGAGGATTCAAAGTGTTGATGTGATGCGGCTGTCAGGCTGGCGCGGGCGCGGCGGGTGCGGGGGGCGCGGGGGGTGGCGGGGGGCGTGCGGCGGGGGGCCGCGGCGGCGCCAGCACCGCGTGCGGCACAGACACGCGCCGACCGCACACCTGACACACACACACACACACACCGCCCTCAGACACACACACGGAGCGACACCGCCGGGAGACACGATCCCAGCCAGCCCAAGCTAGGCCGAGCCAGGACCAAGTCAGTTCAGACACCAATTCGTATTGTAGCACAGCATTATCAGATGACGGCACATGCTCTGATAGATAATGCATTGCTACAATACGTATTGCGTCCGAGTTCATATCCAAGCCCACTTGATTCGAGCTGATTCGGATCGTGTCAACCCAGCTTTAGCAATGTCCTCATTGCGTAAGGTAGAAATAGTAGTAGATTAACACTTTAGGGACCTTGTCATCATCATTATACAGCGTTTCTTATTCGTCTCACTGCTAGGACACACGGCCTCTTCTGGTCATCGAAGTAGGTTTGGGCAGTAGTCCATTGCACCACGCTTGCCCAATGCGGATTGGTGGACGGATACTCCTTGCTGATCCATTAATCGCCTTCTATGCCACCCATTAGAGGATATGGGGTGATGCTATTCTACTCTGCCGGCATCACACGACTGACCTTGTCATATTAAAATGTTAATCTACTTCTGATAAACATTTACCACAGTCCACAGTCTTGCTCATCGTACTTTATGCCAAGTAAGAACGGCGGTAGGTGTGGTGTGACATGATCGCTACGAAATGCAGTGAAAAACAACTCTGGGATCGCCAGAATGTTACCACAACAGCGTTGTGACACCGGTAATCACAGTAAACGCATGCGACAAGTAAACCTATCCGACTTCCAAAGAGATTTGTTTTTTTATGTTCTATAGGCGGGGCGTTTAACCACAATGGAAAGCGATAATGAGGCCTAAGATCCGCCGAGTCCGGTGCATCTAAGTGAAATCGAACAGATTCATCCCATAGGTAAAACAGTACTCCATGCAGGAGCAGGAGCGAACTTGGGCTCATAAAGGCTTGGGAGCTGCTCAGATGTAAAATATCGCCTGACCGTCTTCAAGTTTTTTGGCAGCAATTTTAGCAGTGGGCTCGATGTAGCGAACGAAATTGACATTGGCAGATACATCCAGACCCAAGAGCTGGAGATGAGCTAACCGGCACGGAGACATTTCGGAAAATCGGAGTTAGATGGAATGGACTCCGTTTAGCCGAGAAGAGAAATGCCTGTGTTTTGGAGGGATTGAACCCAACCAAATTACTCCTCTCACCAGGGTTTCCATTGATGATCAGACACGTACCCCTACCAGACTGCTGTCGTCTGCGTACCCAAAGATACCGGGAGCTAAGAGCAGATCGTTGATATGCAGCAGGAATGGAGTTGCGGAGAGGACAGAACTCTGAGGGATACCAGCATTGATACCAAGCTGATCCGACGAGGAGCCATTAATAACTACCCGAATTGATCTGCCGCCAAGTCCGCAATCCAGTTGCAAAGTTCGGTAACGATTCCGTATGATGAAGTTTGCCAATAAGACTTGCATGCCAGACTCTGTCAAAAGCCTTGGAGATATCGAGGGAAACGGCGAGAGCTTCGCTGTGTTTCTCTATGGCTTCGCTCCATAAGTGCGTAGTGGTACCTGCACGGCGATGTGTCCGCGGCGCGCGGCGCCCAGCGCCAGCACGGTGTCGCCGGCGCGCAGCTCGGCCCAGTCGGCGGCCAGCACGCGCTGCTGCGGGTAGCCCAGCTTCACGCCGCCCGCCACCGTGTACGCGCGCGGCGGCGGCAGCGGCGGCGGCACCTCCTGTCAACACACACATCCATCTACTTTACCTACTCTCACCAAACTGCTTGTATTTAAAATTTCTACGTGTATCACTAGCTATCGGGTCGACGCAGTCTTCCCGGCGTCGCTTTCTCTATGGTTTGACCGAACTATGTCGCGGCAACGCCCATTCGAGCTCGGGTTGTTCGCTGGCTGATCCCGAAACACGCTCAATGTGCACTTCACGGCTTTTCTACCACACGTACGGTGATAACTTTCTAGGCGGGCCTACCACTAGTTGAGCAGATGGTCGCTCAGAATTCCTTAGTCGCCTCCTACGACACCCAGGGGAAAGATAGTGGCAAACTGTATTCTTATACGCCGTCACTGCAGGTGTATTAATACTAACTTTTATTATATTAGCAATGAATCGACTATGGTGAGAGAGATAGGAAAAAAATGCACCAATGTGCGAGTAATGCACATGTGTATGTAAAAAACAGTAGATACCTACTTCTGTTGCTGTATGATAGTTGCTGTCTTTTCAACGTGACTAATAACCAACTAAGGCCACCAGCGTGTCCGTGAAACAGTCTCGTCTATCTATCTATCGCGTTCTAATATATAGGTACGTTAGTATGCTCTGTCTTTTTCACATTGCCGATTTGCAATCTATGACTTTGTCCAGAAGAGCGAATTCGTCGCGAATCTTTACGCGCGATCTTGAAACTCGCCCGAAGATTGTCATCATAATCATCATCAACAGCTCATATAATGCCCCCACCGAGGGGCTCCAGCCTACCCCTCATTAGGGGCGATTAGGCCTTAGTCAACCACGTGTGGAGTGTGTGTGAAGATTGTGGACGCAATGTATTGAGCCCCGTACCTCGCCAAAGCGATACGCTCTTCTGGACAAGGTCTATGGTATAAATATAACAGACGAATGTTGTGTGAGAGTTGTGAGACTGACCAGGTCGAGGCCAAAGAGTGAGCAGGTTTTTTTGACGAGTGCGGGGTCGCACTTGTCGGGCGGCTCCGGCGGCGGCGTGCCCGCGATGGGCGCCGGGCGGGGCCGCGCGGGGGCGGGCGCGGCGGCGGGGGCGGGCGGGCGCGCGCGGGCGCGGTGCCGGCGCCACGCCGCCTGGATGCACTCGGCGGCCGCTTGTCTTCGTGCGCGCCGCATGCGCTCCAGCACCTGACCGACAATGTAGGTTTAATTAACGACCTGACGTTTTCGCTAAAAATAGCGTCGAGTTCTGTTGATTGTCCGCCACTGCTATCACAACTTCTCTTAGAGCAACTTTAAGGTCATATAGATTTATTCCGATTCCCACCGTTAAACTTATCAAGTTTAACGGTGGGAATTGGAATAAATAAGTAAAAGTTAATAAAAATCACCGGTAGAATACGTATATGTGGCGAGCGTGTAGCACTTTTAACAAAATACCCAATGCTCTAAGCAGGCAATTTTTTGGTCGAGATAGTAACTGATTCTTACAGAATATCACAAAAATCCGTTAAAACAGATTCAATGGTCCTTCGAGCCGGATTTAATATGGCAATTATTACTGCCATTCAAACGAAGAATGTGTGGCTACTCAAGTCATTCAACCTGACCCCAATTATGCACTCGTGTGTCAGCACGTGACATACAGTTGTTATTTTATTAATAAATGATTATTATAAACAGATTATTATTGGCATTTGTGGTATCAATTAAAACTTTAAAACTCTCTAAAATACTAGCTATAACGTAATCTAGACTCTCATAAATAGTTAGGACGACAGAATAGCGACCGGTATCGCGTATACTATAATTGCAGTAGATGAGGCAAGCGAGCAGTGTGGTACCTGTCTCATGCCCTCGCTGAGGAAGACGTGTCTCTTGCCGAGCGCCCATCGCACGGCGGCGGGCGAGGCGGGCGCGGGCGGGCCGCACGCCGCCGCCAGCCGCGCAGCACGTACCTGTCTCATGCCCTCGCTGAGGAAGACGTGTCTCTTGCCGAGCGCCCATCGCACGGCGGCGGGCGAGGCGGGCGCGGGCGGGCCGCACGCCGCCGCCAGCCGCGCAGCACGTACCTGTCTCATGCCCTCGCTGAGGAAGACGTGTCTCTTGCCGAGCGCCCATCGCACGGCGGCGGGCGAGGCGGGCGCGGGCGGGCCGCACGCCGCCGCCAGCCGCGCAGCACGTACCTGTCTCATGCCCTCGCTGAGGAAGACGTGTCTCTTGCCGAGCGCCCATCGCACGGCGGCGGGCGAGGCGGGCGCGGGCGGGCCGCACGCCGCCGCCACGCCGCGCAGCACGCGCGCGCACGCCGCGCCGCACTCGCGCTCGCCGCCCACGCCGCCGCCCGCCCCGCCGCCCGCCCCGCCGCCCGCGCCGCTCCGCCCGCCGCGCCCGAACAGCGCGCGGTACCGGCTGCTGAAGAGCCGGAAGCGCATGCGGTGCGGGTACCCGTCCGCCATCAGCTGCACCGTCTCCAGCACCTGCAGTGCGCGCACCTGACCACACAGACAACACTATTACGTTGACTTTCTTAAACGTCGAAATGAAGGGAGAAACTCAATTTTTTTTTTATTTAAAACCTAATTGAAAATGAACTTAGGAACTCACTTAGGAAAGTTTCTTGATACTGATAAAAGAAGTCAATTGTGCCATGCCATAAACTAGATAAAAATAAAATCTATGGGCCAGGAAGTGCAGCCCAACAGTAGAACGCTTTCCACGATGTAACATTCCGCAGCAGTTTCATGTACCTAATGTTTCAGGCCTCACCGTGTTCGGTGTAAGATGATGGGCGGAGTATGTAGGTAGGTACTATCGTGGACACACGTGCTTGAGTTACAAGATCGTAAAATAAAAACGTAGTAAAATACTACAGTAAATTAGTTTTTCTCAAACATGCATGGAAATGTTGTCATTATTTTCAAAAAAAGAACACGCGAAGTTTCGAATTTACGGACAAAGAAAACCAAATCCATTGCTGGAGCGTTTTTTGAATTTGGGACACTACAACGCTCCAGCAATGTTGTATGAAACGGCGTGCTGGAGTTATTAAATACCGTAAAATGGGGGGAATAGGGTCTATGGGGCGAATAGGGACTTTATATTTCATTTAGATACTCTATAATTGGATCACTTTTAACAATCTTGGCATACTAAAGTCTCTTTGCTTAGTACAAATTGCGTTCTCGTGGCTGTATAGCCATAATGCGTTGGTCTTGGTGATAAATATAAAATTGGTGGCAAAACTGAAAATTCGTCTTGATTTGTTATTTACATATATTTATAAATTTAATAATTAAAATTAATTCCGACGGTTCAGAGAGTGAAATGGAGATGGATTTTACTTCACCAGATTTAAACGACAATCGACCGGATTTAAAGGCAAAAACATAAAGCAATTTTTAATTAAAGCCCAAGATAATATTTATTTAGCGACAAAGGTAAAGTATGTTTTATTTCCCTGCATTCTTTTGAGAAAAGCACTATATATGCCTCGGCCGAAATGGCAATTGCCTGTCTCGTATTAGTGAAGTCCTCGCCTGCGGCTCGGCCTTCAAACTCATACTCGACCTGCAATTGCCTATTTCGCGGCCTTTTGAATTGGCAAGGACGGAAACTCTCCACCGTACCTGCTTGGCAACGGTGGTCCGCTCAAAGAGCATGGGCGTCTCTGTGTGGTTGGCGCGCAGACAGCGCACGAAGTGCGGGCGCGCGTGCACGAGCGTGCGCAGCAGGTTGTCGAGCCGCGTGTGGAAGTCCTGCGTGAGCGTGCTGGCGCCGCCCGCCCCGCCCGCGCCGCCCGCCGCCGTCGGCCACGCGCGGAACTGCGCGCCCGCCGGCCCGCCCGCCGCGGACAGCGTCTGCGCCACACACCAACTTGTACACATACATCTCCATCTCAGTGCAACCGCCTGTCTCATCTTAATGATTGAAAGATTGAAACACTAACATTCGGTACATTTGGATAGCAAAGTTCGATCCGAATAAGATAAAATTAAATGAAATCTTGAATCATTCAAAAGAGACGGGAAGAAGCGAGGATGGCTAATGCGGGGCTCGCATTATTTCAGATCATGTGAGTGTCGAATGTCATATAAGCACCTCACTGTCCCACATGGTGTGAGCCTCACTTCTGCTTACCATCAGATGAAATGGAATCATTTACTAGACTTTTTTTTTATGTAAAACTTCTATAGAATTATTGGTAAAACGCTAACAACTTTCAAACCATTTGAAGATCTCATTTTCACAAGCAACTTTTCCTATGAAAGCAACTGAAATCGCGAAAAAATCAGTTGTTTCATACCATTCGGTTTGTAGGTGTTGCACTTTTGTATGGAATAGCTGATTTTTTTTCGCTATTTCAGTTGCTTTCATAGTAAAAGTTATTTGTGTTGCTGAGAACTTCAAATGGTTTGAAGGTTGTTAGTGTTTTACCAATAACCCTTGGCATGGGGACGCATGCCGTGGCGTCACGTCGCATGCGAGGCGGAAGCTGACCTTGAGTTCGGCGCCGAAGAGGTGCGTGGCGAAGCCGAACTCGCAGGCGCGCGTGTCGAAGGCAGCCAGCAGCTCGTCGGGCACGGCGTCGCGGTTGGCCTCCAGGAACTCTGCCGCGTCGTAGGTCACCTCGCCCGCGTAGTGCCGCACCGTGAACCGCCGCGCCTGCGCGCCGCGCGCCTCGCCCAGCCGCGGGTGACCTCTGCCCGATGCCCACAACCACCATTATTGCACGCCCACAGCCACCAAGTCGCCCTCAACGTATAACGAGCTCACATACAAAATTAATTAGGGACGAGGAGATACACACGCAACACAAAGAGTTGTGAAGCAATTGGGAAATAATGCAGGGAAAAGAATAATTTGAAGAGTCGAGCATCTCGTACAATGTTATTTGTTCAGCTATTAAAATTGTATGAGGGATATACATGCACTCGTCCGGTAGAGATTTTTCAAACTAGTTTGATTGTATTGCCAGGTTAAATAATTAGGGGGATTTCTAAAATTGAAAGAGGTTGTGTCAGGTACTCCAGTGCCGTTTTTATAGGAAAAGGCGACAAACAAGCAGACGTTTCGCCTGATGGTAAGCGATTAGTGCCGCCCATTTGCAACCAGAGGAGTAAATGCGTTGTCAGTCTTTAAGGAAGAAATACGCTCTTTTTTTGAAAATTTCAAGGTCGTGTCGGTTTGGGAATACTGCTGGCGAAAGTTCCACAGTCTTGTGGACCGAGGTAGAAAATTGCACGAAAAACGCACGGTTGTGGCACATTATGACATCAAGACTGAGGATATGGATTCAACAGAAGGTACAATAGTGAAAGTGTATGGTCATCGGCATCTGGGATTCGCGTTACAGCATCAACTAATTGGGTCAAACCATCAACTAATTGGGCCAATGCTGAGCATAAGCTTGATCTTCCCGCATGGTCGGTGGTAGGCGAACAAAGCAGCGGCCTTCGGCATGATGGGTTTTAAAATCGCCAAGAATTACGACTTCTGCGGAGGGGACCTGCTACAACAGGGAATCTATGGTGTCTTGGACCTGGCTGATGAGTCGGTCAGTTACGGTTTCATCTTTATAGGATTTGTATAGGCATGCATAGATGGTCGTCGCAGTCAATACGTAACTATTAAATAGAAAGATCTTCAAAATGCGGATTTTTATGGTTGATAGTTGCCGGTTGTTAAAATGAAGTGCAGCGAGGGATACTCGAGGGGGACGTAGGTACCTGTGCGCGGCGCGGATCCTGGCGACGTACTGGTCCGGCGAGCCGCGCGCGGCGCACTCTGCGTCCAGCGCGGCCAGCAGCCCGCCGCGCAGCGACGACACCAGGTCGATGCACGGCACGTTGTCCACGTACGCCAGCTCCGCCGCGCTCACGCCCTCCTCGCGGCACGACTCCGCCGACGACTTGAACACGTGCGTGTTGTAGAAGTGCTGCATCGTCTCCGCGCACAGGTTGGCGCACAGGTGCTCCAGCCGCGACGGCGCCGCGTCCTCGAACCCGAACATGTCCAGGATGCCGACGAAGCCGTCGGTCGCGTGCCGCACGGCGTCGTTGAGCGCCGCCATCGAGCGCGCGCCGGCCACGCCGCGCCCGCCGCCGCCGCCCGCGCTAGACGTGCGCCGCGACGCCGCGTCCGGCTCGCGCACGGACTCGTTCGAGTCCGAGCTGAGCGTGCCCAGCGTGGAGCCGAGCCGCTTCAGCGAGTTGGCGCGCCGCACGATGGTGGCCACCGTGCGGCAGTAGAGCGCCTTGGCGAGCGCGTCGCGCGCGTGCGCGGCGGCGGCGGCGGTGGCGGGCGCGGCGACGGGCGCGGCGGCGGGGGCGGGGGCGGCGCCGGGGGCGGGCGCGCGCGCGCGACGCGGGCAGCGCGCGGTGAGCCCGCGCAGCAGCGCCGCGGCCGACACGCCGAGCAGCGCGGCCGCGGCGGCCAGCTCGGCCTCGCCGGCGGGCTCGGCGCCGGCGGCCCCGTCGGCGAAGGCCACGTTGCCGAGCAGCAGCACGGCGGCCAGCACGCGCACCACGTCCAGGAAGGGGATGCCGAGCACGCCGAGGCACGTCTTCCAGGCGTGGAAGCGCGCCGCGTCGTCGGGCTCGGCGCGGCGCGGCTGCGGCGCGGCCAGGTAGCGCAGCTCCTGCGCGCCGTACCCGTCCAGGTGCAGCTGCGCGCGCTCCTCGCCGCTCAGCCCCGCCAGCATCTGGTAGAACACGTGGTAGTTGCGCTCGCCGGCCGGCGGCCGCACCACGCGCGTCTGGTCCAGGAAGTAGCAGTGGATCTTGGTGCGGTAGAGCGCGCCGTCGGTCACCTGCACCTCTATGAAGTGCCCCTGCCGGAGAGACACGCTCGGTCATTGGCCGTGTAGGGCGCCGCGTGGGCTGCAGCGAGGCGGAGGTGCACTCACGATGCGGCTGGAGTGCGAGTTGGCGGCGGTGGCGGCGGTGCCGAGCGAGCGCAGCACGGTGAAGGCGGCGGCGAGGTGCTTGAACGCGTCGGTCTCGGGCCCGCCGCCCGCCACGTCGAACAGCCGCCGCAGCAGCACCATCGACGCGTACGTCTTGCCAGACCCCGACACGCCTGTAACACGCACACGCGCTATCTTACCACACACCTAATAAAAGTTGCTTGCAGAATCAGTACAGAAGGTGGTCAAACCACCTTCAATTAATTTTTAGATACCCTTATTTGTCAGAGTCCTCTTTACTTATTCACAAAAGCTCGGATTACATCATTTACCTGCCCCGCGCCCATTTTTATTTGGGGTCGGGGTAATATGTTTCTCTCTTTTATACGTCCCCTGTCAGCCGTCATCTCAGCATAAACTCCTTTGTTTGCCAAATCATCTATCACACTATATGTCTTCTGTCTTCTTCTCCCTCTATACCCGGTCATCACGTTCTTTATCACATGATTATCATCCCGTCTCATTATTACATGTCCATACCGTACTAGTCTACTGTCTGTCTGTCTAGTGCTACTTTCAGACTGTCTCTAATATCTCAGTCACGGCAACTAACTCTGATTCTTCCGCTTTACCACCCATCTTTCTGATCCGTGCAGGTCTTATATATTTACCCCTTTAAATTAAGGGGAATTCGGGAGTCGCATATGGTTTCCATAATCTCGCCATTTCATCCACCCTGAACTAATTCTATGCTTAATATCTCAGTCGATCTAGCCGTTGTTATATATGTGAACTCAGACCAGAAATCAAAGCAGACCGATATAATCGTGCAGAATCAGTTCAGGGTTTGGAGAGACCGCCAAAATCGTAGAACATATAGGTATGTATTCAGTTTTGATTCTGCTGATTATCAAGCCACGTTCTCCAACCAACCTGTACAAATAGATCGCGCCGGTTGTAAGGCGTGGCTTCCCACATAGGAGGTTGTAAGGATGGCTAGCAAGGATTTGTTGTAAGGAGCTGCCCTAGGGAGTAGTAGCCCTGGCAGGCAGCACCGAGGTAGTGAGAGTGAGACCCAACACGGACAGTTGGAATCTGTTTGTTGCTGATTTACATTATGTTTATGTATTAAAGTGATGTATTGTACATATAGAAAGGTTTGTGCATGTCTATTAGGGTGTCCCGTCAATGTATGAGAAAATACTTTTCTCAAGCTACGCTAACGCAAGAGGCATCAAAATTTGCATAATTTCACACACTTTATGCAGAAAGTAATAAAAAATTAATTATGTGTCATCTTTAGGGTTCTACCACACTTAGAAGTTTTGTAAATTTTACGTTTTTACAGACTTAAACCAGTGTGCCTAAAATAATACAAAATCAAGTTTTATTGTTGAAATTAATGAAACTAAGCACAGGAAATAAAAACATATAAAATATAGCTTTTAATCAATTACAAATTAATTAAATTTTAAACTTATTTTGTATTAAAAATTCGATATTTCTGCTGATGATTGCCACCTATTTCTCTCTAAAAGAAGCTTCAGTTTGTATGGGCTCTGTTACGACTTTATCATCAGTTTAACCTTATGGTCCCCGCTCGGTCAATACCTCGGATACCTCGGTAGATATCCACATATTAATCTGTAGATGATTAATAATATCCAGAACAATTGATTTTAATTGTCTCGCGGTAGATATCTACCGAGCGGGTTGACCAAAAGGTTAAGATCTACTTTCCCTATACTTTTCCTAAATTATATGTAACAAGGAAAGTCACCAACTTCCAATGTCTTATCTTTCATATGGTTTGAAGGTCCTTATTGGAATTGTATTGATGAACTATAAACTGACAATCGTGCCACAATAATCTTAGTATTATTTCTAACAGAAAAGTTATTTTTATTGGTGTTGATTAATATAAGTGGTTTGTTTATCTTTCCTTGGTTAACACTACTTTTCACTTAAATAACTTAATCGTCACAATTCCAGCTCCCTAGTGTAAAACTTATTAGCAATAAGTTTTTACTAGTGCACAAAAAAATAATTTCGTTCGTAAACAGAATTAATAGTGTTGTGTTGATGTGGATTCTATTGTCTCGGATTAAGACTATATAATTAGTTGAAAAATATATCTGACTCCGTCAGACTCTTCTTACAAGTCGCATTTTCCTTAAGGAAAGAACCAACTTTTCGGTAAGTTATTCAAATCACCAGTCACCGCACACCGTGAATCTGTTTTCGTAACCAGCTAACTCTTTTCTAATATTTCTGGAATATTCTCTAGTATAGTTGCACTTCGGGCAGCCATATTAGGTCAATAATAAATAACGAAAGGTTAACTCATTGGAATGAAGCATATCAATCCACCAATAGATTGTAACAGTCTTTCCAAATACCCTTTAACTCATTGGAATGAAGGAAACCAATCCATCAATAGATTGTAACAGTATTTCCAAATACCCTTTACTAAATCCTTTATTATCTATTATATAATGCCAATTAAAGAAACTGGTATTAGTTGCAATTCCATCACATCTGTAGAGTACGTAATTTTATTTCAACCCAACCCTAAGTCCTCTAAGAATATTGTAAGAATATCCTTTACAGTGCCATAATTCCTTGACGTTTCTATATCGCAAGTAAATTGATCCAGCTTATATTGCAATTGATATTATTATCTTAAATTAATGATAAATCGCCACACCCCAAAGAAATCAGAAGGGAATTTTAAATAATAAATAATTCGTCCAACAACTTAAAAGCCTTTTATAACAGTACCTTCTTGAAGCATCTGGCCGGACTTTAGAGACAACTTTGTGGATCATGTTTTTATCAACAATCAGAGTTAAATATTTGGTAGAAACTCTCAGCCCTCGCCAACTATTTAGGCTCTACTTGGGTTTCTTGTCTAAAAGCAAACAAAGCAGCAGTGGCAGATCATAATGATACTCCGCAAATAAGTATCGCAGATCTTAGCAAGTGACAGCATTGGCAATGTATTCCAGATGGCGGTTGAAGTCTATAGTGTTTCTGTAGAGAGCGTGTTTTTCAGGAATTCATTTATAATCAAAATCAGATACGTTTTGAGGAAATATTCACGCACCGAAACTTCATAACAATTTGATTAGACAGAATCCATTTTTAGAGTAGAACATGACGCTTTTGATACAATTATTGACTTTTCCAGGTTAGAACTTGATGTTATTTTCAGGTTGAATAAACACGAAGTCGATGGTGTTTCTGCATGCTAATCAAAATATCGCTTAAGTCAAACCAGAATACACCAAAAAAATCCATTTTTTGTAATATTTAAGGTCAGTAGGCGAAATGAGGAATAGCGATAAAAATGAAAAATTTTCAAAACTTTGAAGCCTGGTAGAGCCCTAAAGATATAGTTTTATTTTAATTTAAATATTATTTCGGTAATCTACAGTCAATTACGCAAATTTTGAGGGGTCTTGTGTTATGAAAAGCCAAAAAAAAATTTCTCGGGACACCCTAATGTCTATCATAGGTGTAAGTTGCCGACGGTGCACGTACCTGCAGATGTGTGGAATATAGGTTATTGCCTCGGCTCGGGCCGTTAACTGACTTTAGAGGAGCTCGGGCCGCTGACTGACCTGAGAGGATGATGGCCTGCGGGTAGCCGGTGTCGGCCTGGTGCCGCACGGCGTCGTGCACCAGCCGCGCCAGCTCGGGCCGCTGACTGACCTGAGAGGATGATGGCCTGCGGGTAGCCGGTGTCGGCCTGGTGCCGCACGGCGTCGTGCACCAGCCGCGCCAGCTCGGGCCGCTGACTGACCTGAGAGGATGATGGCTTGCGGGTAGCCGGTGTCGGCCTGGTGCCGCACGGCGTCGTGCACCAGCCGCGCCAGCTCGGGCCGCTGACTGACCTGAGAGGATGATGGCCTGCGGGTAGCCGGTGTCGGCCTGGTGCCGCACGGCGTCGTGCACCAGCCGCGCCAGCTCGGGCCGCTGACTGACCTGAGAGGATGATGGCTTGCGGGTAGCCGGTGTCGGCCTGGTGCCGCACGGCGTCGTGCACCAGCCGCGCCAGCTCGGGCCGCTGACTGACCTGAGAGGATGATGGCCTGCGGGTAGCCGGTGTCGGCCTGGTGCCGCACGGCGTCGTGCACCAGCCGCGCCAGCTCGGGCCGCTGACTGACCTGAGAGGATGATGGCTTGCGGGTAGCCGGTGTCGGCCTGGTGCCGCACGGCGTCGTGCACCAGCCGCGCCAGCTCGGGCCGCTGACTGACCTGAGAGGATGATGGCCTGCGGGTAGCCGGTGTCGGCCTGGTGCCGCACGGCGTCGTGCACCAGCCGCGCCAGCTCGGGCCGCTGACTAACCTGAGAGGATGATGGCCTGCGGGTAGCCGGTGTCGGCCTGGTGCCGCACGGCGTCGTGCACCAGCCGCGCCAGCTCGGGCCGCTGCGCACGCGCCGCCGTCAGCGTCAGAGAGTTGCACGTGTCCGTGTACGGGTTCACTGCCACCAGGATCGGCCCGATCATAGTCTGACACCAAATAGTTTGTATTATCGCGTGATAGAGGTACATCTACTAAAGTATCTAAATTAGAAGTAGGTTGTTTATGTTTTCATGTCGACGGGAAGCTCATGTACATCGTCCCACTTGATGGTAAGTGATAAAATGCCGAAGGTATAAGCTACCTTCATTCTGAATCCTCAACCACAAAGAGACATGTGCCTATATCTTGCGGGGCCACTAGAGCTAGTGGCAAAGCTTTGCTTGTTCAATGTACCTCATGAATTTATTAACAAGGTCCAATGTAGGTAATACTAGAAAAAAAACACTGAAAAAAGTCGACCTGCCTGAGGTGGGAATCGAACCCAGCATCTTCCGCAATCAGGGGGCTGCGTTGACCACTACGCCTCCGGAGCACTGCTTTCACTGTCGAAAGTCTTAGACTAAAAAAAATTGTCTTAGAATAAAATCTCCTCCGTGGTCGTGTCAGGAGGAATCACACAGAAAGACGTCCTAATTTTTAAGTCCTGCCCATCCGAAGGTTGTTTGGAAGAGATAGCTCTTAGTGATAAGACCGCCATTAATGGCACAATTATGTGTTAATGTTAATAAAATAAAAAATAGTAAATATAAAACTTGAAGAAGAAACTAATAGGTACTTCTATAAGTACAATACAGTAATTTTGTTCCTAATTTTGTTTGGTAAGTAGGTATGATTTGAAATGTTTGAAATTTATGCCAAATTAAATAGACGAACGAAAAACAATAAAAAACCATCAAACATTAAGGTCTTAATTAAATTTTTAGGCTTAAATTCACATCGTCATGAGTGCAAGTAGACAAAGTTGGACGTGGCGCAGGTAGGGTGCCCACCGCCCGGCTACCTGCCAGTCTGCGCACTATGCGTAGATACATACTAGGTACTTGAAGGGTTTACTTTACGTCATTATTTTTTACGAATTTGTCCGCCCTCACGCCATTGTAATTTGCTACACACTATATTATGGGACCAAATTCGATTTGTTTATTTATAGAAATACGCAAAAAACGTTTTTCACCCCTCCAGCACCAAAAGAGCTGTTTTGCTTTGTAAAATCTCGAAGCAAAAACGATTTTTGCTGCGAGCTCTGAGCACCTACCTACACCCTACACAATGACAGTAATTTTACACTAAATTGTAGCGTCATAAACATGTATTTCAATATTTTCTTGTTTTTTTCGCATATAACAATTTTCTCGCTGGAGAGGTGAAAAGTTGTATTTCACACAAGAGCCTTAGACCAATATTTTTTTTATTTGTGTCTGTGTGCCTTAAATCACTCTGCGCTCAGTCGCTATATGCTCGTGATTCAATTCTAGACTACTTCGCTGGTTCGTGATTTAATATCAGCACTCACAGCAAAAAACAACACTGCTCACTCGTTGAACAAATAACTATTCATTAATTCATAATTTGGAACAAATATTTAGATGTATTTATTCCAAAGATCAATTTTAGTAGCGTTGCGGCAATGACCGGCAAATCGCCTGAAAACCATATTCTTAAAAAAATCACACACAAACTTACTCACAGTGACTGTTTTATAAAGATTTGTGGTGATCAATTACTATTTGTGTGTCTTATCCTACTAACATTAGGTTTAAACACGAAAGTTTGTATGGATGGATGTAAATACCTATGTAGATATGTTTGTTAATTTTTCACGCAAAAACTGATGAATGAATTTTAATGAGATTTTTCCATAATATAGCTCATAATCAGAATAACATAACAGTCTATAATTGCGTAGATGAAGTCGCAGGCGGAAGCTAGTTTTACTATAAATGGTGGTAAGGTCAAACACCTAAACATCAGCCATTCGTATTACCTACTATTTTTATTTTCGATTATTGCGAAGCCCGGGTTATATGAAAAAAAAGTATGTAGCGAGGTGCGGAGAATAGCGGAGCCTTCGCTTTTTCGATTTTTTTATAAGAATCTACAAAAAAAATCATCAAAAATAAACTAAAGTAAACAAGGCAAATGGAATGAAAAGGAAAATCCAACTTTGTAAAATGATCCTACGACTTGCCTACGACATACTGATGACATTGAAGTTAATCTCACATCAAAAAAAAATATCTGGAGCTCATAAAAATGACTATTAGGCAACTCCTTTTAGAACTTTGATGAGAATTTACATAATAATGATATTTTAAAATAATAAATATTTAACTGCACACTTATCAACTCTGAAAGGGAACACCTCTTTTTTTCTATGAACTCTACGGAACAGCGGCTACGAAACTGCTACGGAGCGTAGCGCATCGCCTCTTTTTCAAAATGGCGATACCTACGGTTCTGAGGTTATAATTAGTGTGCTACCACCTTTAATTAGTTTATGAACTACGTAAATGACATCAGACATAATGATAATCATAAGTATAAAGATGGCTTGAAAAATGTGTAAAAGGTCAATAATAAATTGCTAATAAAGGCAACTGTTAAACAGACACTGGTTACTTAGATCTTTATTTCAAATGTTTCAAGCGGCTAACGTGACTTGTTATTTACAATTATCATCCTTCGACAGCTGTAAGGACTACCAGCCTGAAGTGCCTTCCGAAGCACATAGGAAAATAGAGTTATCATGTTTTTGGTCACCCATCATATCGTATCCACAATCAAGGTGTTGCCGACCTCATCGGTTGATTCCTTTACTATACCTACTATTACAAATTATAACTTAAAACAGTTAGTAAATTGATTTTTTATTTGAATCCTCGATTTTTCTTTTTCATACTTACAAGACCTGACAATTGTCGATAATATCATCGCGTGTTAAACTGATTTTGTGAAAATAAACAGAAGTAACATATTACCTACCTGTCTGTTCATCAATCTAGTTTCACTTGTTTGGTAGTAAACACCGAGCAGTCGCGCATTTATGTCACATTAACTGCATGAAGATTGAGATCAATCTAAATGTGTATCTACTCTGGATGTAAACTGGTGAACTGAATTATTTCCAGTTTTAAAACAAGTTCTCTCCAAGTGTTTGTGCATAACTTGTGCAGGAAAATATCAAACCAGATCCGCTATTCAGTTAAAGTTCATGTAATATGTCGTTGTGGATTTTGTTAGTGGGAAAGGTATTATGATTTAAGTTAAATTTCCACACATACCTACGTACCTACTGGTAACGTAACTTTACCTACTTACACCCTCTTCCTACTGTACCTACACGTTGCTTTACCTATTCTACTAGGTAGGGTCATTGCGCCTGTTTGCCGACCGCTTCCCCTTTTAGTCCATTTAACCGCCGTCCTTGATATAACGTCAAAAAATAGCAAAACGGTTATACATAGGGCCTTAAAATATTTATGTATTACGACCTGAATAACTTCACAGTAAGTACATGCCTACACAGTGCACTGGAACGCGGCCATTAACTAGGATTAAGCTATGCAGTTTATGGTACCCGGCGCAAGAGTGAAAATGTGTCAAATATTGCAGAAAAAATAGTGACGTGCCGGAACTTACGCAGTAAATAAAAAATAGTTCTATTGTGTTTCTTGGTTTGTTTACTGTTTATACATATAGCTTGCTATAAATATAGTGTGGACGAATAGTTTATTATTCTAATTTACAATAATTAATATATAAAACGAAGTGGACGAGAAAGGGTACGCCCTTTTTATTAGAAAGTCCTAATCTCGACCGGGATGTCTATAACAGGCCCGCCCATGTCAATTAGGTTCTGTCTGATATACGAAAATGCATGTAAGTAAACTAAATTTTATTTAGCAATATGAACTTTATGTGTACAAATATTTGCGATGGCTAATTTTCGTCCGCTTATTAGCTTTAATAAAATATAAACCTAATACGTTGAAATGGCCTATGGTCGGAAATCGGGCATAAAGTACAATACGTCCCAGTTTTCGACATACTCTGTTACAAAAAACTAAAAGTGATTATTTTATGATACCTGCAACCAAATGTTACAACATTATTAAATGAAATAATATTAAAACAATTGAATGAAAATATATATTACGACGGCCAATTTCAGTCCGCTTATTAGATTTAATTAAGTATAAATGTAAGACATTTAAATGCCATGCGGTCGAAAATTCGATGTAAAGTAAAATATCCCAGATTTCGACATACTTTGTTATTTTAGAATAAATTTAAGTGATTATTTTATGATAGTGTAATAAAATTTTACAATATTATTTTTTTTAAATAATATTCAAACAGTTGAATGAATGGGCCTTACAATGTCTTACAATGGGTCTGATAAGAAGGCTCAAAGTCACCCAAAGGGCAATGGAGAGAGCTATGCTCGGAGTTTTTCTGCGTGATCATATCAGAAATGATGAGATCCGCAGGAGAACCACGGTCACCGACATAGCCCAAAGAATTGCGAACCTTAAGTGGCAGTGGGCAGGGCACCTTGCGAGGAGGACTGACGGCCATTGGGGTGGAAGGAAAAGTCCTCGACTGGCAACCACGTACTGGGAAACGCAGCTTTGGTAGGCCCCCACAAGGTGGACTGATGATCTAGTAAAGGTCGCGGGAAGCCGCTGGATGCGGTCAGCGCAGGACCGACCGGTTAGGAGATCCTTGAGGGAGGCCTATGTCCTAAAGTCTCTCGGCTGATATGATGATGATGAATTGATTTGAGGATTGATTGATTGATTTTAGGGTTTAAAAAGGCAAAACGGACTAACGGGTTGTTTTCGGCCAATTTTCTTTAAATTTGTAATATTATGATGGATAATAGTAATGACCTCATTATTTGAATAGTGATTGGTGTTGTTTTTTATGGTAAATGGTTGGCAGACAAGCATACGTCCTGCCTGGTGGTAAGCAGAAACTGTAGCCTTAGATGCTTGCAACAGTGATCTGACACTCGCGCGCTGCCAACCCTTATCCCTTCCCCGTGGAGCTCTAGCGACCTTACTTATCAACAGAAATACAACATCACAAAAAATTTTTTTTGACTGTGGTCTTTTGTAATGGGGTGGTAGGTGCTTGGGCTGCAAATTCTAGCGGCTAGTCTGTTGTGCCCTACCTCTACTCTATATACGGCAATATTTCGTTCGGATCTTAGAAGGTCAATCTTTTTCAGTGTATTTTTTCTAGTTTTAAAAAATATTTACGCGTTTGTAAACGCAAAAATTATTACATATTATTATTAATTTATTTTAAAAATATGTTCTATAGAAATGTCGTGATTGTGATGTAGAAAATTATGATATTTATGTTGAATAAGACTATGTCTTGTTATATTATTCGTAGTCTTTTTATAAGTTTTATGAATATTAATTGATTTGTCTGTATTATGAGATTCATATCATGTGAGTGTGTGAGTAAAGATATAAAAACAAAATTTAAATTAAGAGAAATGCCTAATTAATACGAAAACTAATTCTGATCGCTTGTATTTTTTTTAATTAGATAAATATTAACAACTTTTTGTAACGAAGACTGATTTTTAGACTACAGTTATTATCTTGATTAACAATTTCATTTTAAAACAAATTTTTATTCATGAAATCCATACTCAATTGATGCGGTCGAAAATAGGACAACTGGTGGACGAAAACTGAACTTTGCGGTCGGAAACTGGTAATATTGCCATTTTATTACTTATTTTAAAATATTAAAAACAACATGACTGTCACCACTAACACTTTCGCAATAATTATGAATAGACTAATATAGGAATTCATTTCAGTAGTTATTTTATAAAATTATAATAAAGAAATATTTTAATTTTATTTTCAAAGTTGATAACTCCACTAAGTGGACGATAACAGGCGTAATGACCCTACGTCCTGTTGTAACTGTTAACGATGACAAGTGGAGACGAAGTTGAATAGTACCTAGATACTTACATAAAATTTATTTTGGTAAAATCTCGCCTGTAGTGCTCTAACAACGGCATCTTCGGTGAGGGGCCCGCGCAGGTGGATCAGGTCATCCACGTCCGCACCCGCGCACGCCGAGCTCGAGGAGGCAGCTGTACCGCGCCATCGCGGTTCTAAGGGATGTTCACATAGTTATTAGGCTGTCACACTATTGCATATTGCCGTGAAATTATGAAAAAAATAAACATTTAAGCGTGTGTAACAAAATTAGCGGATGCGTTTCAGCTGCTACGTGTTAACTAACGGAATATTTTTTCTGTAACCGATGCAACAAGTCCTATAGGCAGTTTATAATTATGAATAGAGTGATCGATTACATCCGCTGGGAAAAAAATGAATAACCAACGGGATAGTGTTATATTAATTAGCGTAGCTGAGAGATAATAATACCGCCAGTATAATTGAAGTAGGTAGCAAGAACGTGTGTGTACTAGTAGAGACGTAGGTAACAGACCTGGCGGCGCCGGCAGCGGATGTAGCGGCGGCTGCGGCTGCGGCTGCGGCGCGGGCGGCGGCAGCGCGTGCGGCGCGCGCGGCGGGACGGCCGGCTGCGGCTTGCCCGTCGTCGCCGTCGTCGCCGTCGCCGCCGTCGCCGCCGCGCCCACGTGCAGGTGGTTGCGGAGCGTCACCAGCTCCGAGCTGAGGCTCAGCAGCCGCCGCTGCAGGTGCACCGCCTCGTTCGAAGACGACGCGTCTGGGGGGACAACGACCTCCTTTATAAATACATTTTCACTTTATAATCACAATTTCATCGGCACAGAATATTTTTTCTATTTTTATACAATTTTGTATTTATTTATTTATTGCAACACAAACAGATAGTTCCAAAATTATATTAAATTGAAAGACACAAGTTTTGATCTAGGTACTACCCTTAAATAGTGTTGACAGCATGACAAATCATGAAAGCAGTTAATCAGTATTGGTATAACAACTATGATATTAGGGGTTTAAGTATGAAATTGCCGTTTTGTATGGAGAATTTAACGAAAATTAATTTTTCCATACAAATATATTTGCGACTTTTTAAGGAACCACACATCTAAATTTTATGTTATTTTGTGGATATATTAAGACAACATTAAGCTATAGGATACATAGAGAAAAAATTTGCGAATTGATATCCGTAAAAAAATATTCATATTTTTATAACGGAGACGGGCACCTCTTAGGACGAGCTGTTTTTGAAGATGTATTTCTAGTGAAAAAAATAAAAATAAGAATAAAAATTTATACATAAATATAAGTCCTTGTAATGAAGTTTAAAATAAAAAAAGAATAATGGACATAGCTATTGTATTAAAGGAATTATACACTAATGAATAATGAGGAAAAAATCGGCAATTTCATTCTTTAACCCCTATTATTAATGACCTGAAATAGGTGTGCAATTATTATAATGTAGGTACATCATTGAATGCTTATTAAAACTTAACTATAGTCGGTTACCTGACCTAATGCCTACTGTGCGTGACGTGAAGTGCCATCCGTCATGAGACAAAAAGCAACGAGCTAAAGTTAGTAAAGTTCTTAATTTTGTTCGATTCAGAGAATGATCTTTTACTGTTGAATGTGGACAACCTTTATCTTAAGGTCAAACTGAAAGCCCCGGTTCGTAAATCTTCTCATCCAAGATAATTTGAACCAAAGTAGGTATGTACCGTGATCATGATTCAGGCAAATTTGATGCAACAACCTGCTGCCTCCGTCTTCCGTTGTCCAGTGGGTCGCGCAACAGAATCGAATACGGGACCTTCTGAACAAGAGTTCCCCGGTTCGATGGTCAGGTATTTACAAATAGGTACATAGATTGGTTGATGATAATAATGACACTTATTTTAAGTAATTTTATCACAGTTAGTCCTAAGTTAGCCCTAATACTAGTAAGTATTAAGTTGACAACATTATTGTGTTCCGACAGTTAATGATATCAGACTCCTCCGTGGTTCAAGGGTCGGGGTGAAGCTCGCGTGCATCACTTTCGTCATCATCATCACAAACCTACTACCAGCCGGCCGATTCGCTAACCTTTTATGACAGATGAAAGTGACAATCACCAGTGAATTGCATATCGATTGCAGTTTTACACGACACGCTATTACGGCACTTTCGTGTAAAATATCCATGGATATGTAATTAGCTCGGTGATTATACTTTAATCTGTCAAAAGATGTTAGCGAATAGGCCGGCTGATGAGACATAGGCCAAGATTTTCCACGTCAAACATACATAAAAAAAATAAAACCCAATGACATTATTTCATGGAATGTTTTTGCGTTTACAGACGCGTAAATATTTTTAATTAATACCCTAGAAAAAATACACTGAAAAAATCGAACTGCCTCTGGCAGGAATCGAACCCCATCTTCCGCAATCCGAGCGGCTGCGTTAACCTTGTTTCATCAAATCTTTGAAATTTGCACTTCTAAGACTATACAAAGTATTTTTGCAAATATTTGACGCCCAGTTAAGATGAAACTAGCTTAACCTTACATTATAATAATAATCATTTATTTCGGGCAAAGCCCATAAAGTGTTGGTAACAATGATAATCTTAAAAAACTACCTATCTTCGTACACTCTTTTATTTGTATTATGGAATATTTTTTTACGTTTACAAACGCGTGGCGTAGTGGTTAACGCAGCCGCCCGGATTGCGCAAGATGCTGGGTTCGATTTCCGCCCGAGGCAGGTAGTTTTTCTTTCAGTGTTTTTTTTCTAGTATTAAAAAGACATTATTTCACTTCAAAGCGTTTATCTACTGAGTAATGTATGTTTTAAGTTTGTAAGTTGTTTCATTTGAGGAAATGCCCTGTCAAAGCTTCAATAGTTTTGTGGCAGCCCTTTGCAAAAAATTCCCGTCTAAACGATCTCAAAGTTCAAATTCATTCACAGAAGCAACTGACATTTGGGGAGGGAGACACATTCTCGTCCCAAACGACATCAAAACAATCCAAGCTCGGAATATCTTATCATTTTTAGACAGTGCCGAGCTAAAGGAGTACCTACATGTAAGGTCTCAATAGGACTTACTTAGAGGCTAGTCACAATAGATCTATATAGTATATAGGGCGCAGTGACGTAAATAGCCCCGAAATAAAAAAAAACTCAAAACATCGCATTACAATCTCGTCGTGTCGCCACAATCGTTTTACGCAGTTCCGTTTGAATTTCAAGAGATGCTAACGAACGCCGAGAGCAACGATCATCTGATTGTGTGGTGGAGGCTGCAGGCCGGAGCCCGCGCCGACCGGTTGTGGCTGCCGCCCTCCGCACAACTTGGACCTTGCACGCCGCTATATAAAGCTTCTTTCGGCACTTGCTTCGGTCACAGGTTGCGTCAAAAACCTTTTTATAGGCACGGAATCGAAGGACACGCTCGGTGCCCCGCGCCCGCGCCCGCGCCCCGCGCCAACCACCGAACACTTAAATTGTCTTAAAATATTTGAGAGAGCTTCCCTGCAGTGAAACTGTCGACTCGTGAAAGTTTTCTCTTTCACGCGGCGACAGCGAGGGCTGCCATTGTTGCATAACGCGGATGTGTCGGGATCGACTGCAGCCACAATACTGTTGTAGGTACCACTTGTTGCAATCAATTATTGGAAAAACAACTTTCACCGATAACATAACAACACTCTACATTTGGACAAATACTATTCATATATTACAAAATAGGCAGAAATCGATTTAGTGTAGCACGTCCAATGCGCGACGTGGCTATAAAAAGATAATTATACCAATAAATTATATTAAATGTTAAATTATTTTGGTTAAACGCCATTCTCCACCGCTGTTGAGACCAAAAACAAAAAACCGTTCAACCCTATATAGCAGGTGATGAGCCATCTCCAGTAATAATAACTGAATAATAAACAAAATTCCACAAATATTTTAATAACACAAAGTTATTCACCAAGTGCCGGTTTCACAGAGGGCACTCTTATTTTAAATGGAGTTTTATAAGGACCTAACAGTGGTCGATAAATCTTTCTCTATGTCATCCCGCATCACATGTTACAAACTTTTAATTGGCGACTTTCGACTAATTAAATTGTGGATAGACTTAAAGTTTTTTTTGGATATCAATAAATGAAAACAAAGTAAGTTTGCAAAAACTCTTCTATTCTACAAATCAAACACATCGAAATAAAACTACCAACGACATGCATTGAATTTATCCTGCGTAAACTTTGGGTATTCAAAAAAGTACTTAAGACAGGGAAACAAGCACTGAACTTATAAGCGAGCGATGCGCGTCACGTACTACGGTTTGGAGTTAGTCATCATGATTAATGCTTAAATCTCAATAAAAACTTGAATAATTCAAAGAATTCGCGAACACGAGAGGTGAGTCAAGAGGAGACCAGCGCTTGAAACGGATGCTGTTTTTGCTTTAAATAAGGTTTATATTACACATTGACAATAATCAACTACATTGTACTTATAATTTAAAATTAATATCATACGTCCTGGGGTTGAGCAGAGCCTTGGGCAACGTTTCGTTACACATAAAACCACATCCGGCAGCATGGGCCATGCAGTGCCTCCAAACATTGAAACAAACTAATATCGATGACATGAACATTCGAATAAATATAGTGACACAAGGAAAAAAGTGGGTGGACTAGTCGGCGAGAACAGAATGGTGACCAAGCAAGCGGAGCAGCAGTTCAACAGACAGACGTCCAGCCAGTCAGACGAAGGCCCAGTTGTACCTATTAAGTTGACGGGATCTCAATTGATACTCCTTTTAATGAATTTTGCCTTGATGATTTCCAAGGATCCGTCCATATCACTAGCCTACCTTTAGCCACTGATGATAGTAAGGACCTGGCGTTACGTTAGGATGGGTATCACTATATAGTATAAAACAAAGTCGCTATCCGCCGTCTGTCTGTCCCTATGTATGCTTAGATCTTTAAAACTACGCAACGGATTTTGATGTGGTTTTTTTTTAATAGATAGAGTGATTCTCAAGGAAGGTTTATATGTATAATACATGCATATTTACATAAGCATTGCACCCGTGCGAAGCCGGGGCGGGTCGCTAGTTTCTATAATAAATATAACTCTTATTATTCAGTAAGTGTAGTGAGACATTTCATATAATACCAATAGAGGTAACGTCTATGTATGTAGGTACATTTGGACGTGGTCTGATAGGGATGAGCCAATTTTTGATATATACATGTAAGTTGGTACGTTCACATTTTGTAAAGCAGTCGTCACCATTTAGTTTAAAATTATTAAACGTCATGTTTTTTGAACAAATAAATAATTTAAATAATAAATATGATATAAATTGAGGGCTGATAAGAAAATTGCAATTTAAAATTGTAATGTAGCGCGGGCTCGGATGTTGGCGTAAGCAGTGATGTAGCCGATTGTAGCCACAGCGTCTGATGCTGCAGCCGGGGCCGGCGACAGCGCGCACTTCATAAACACCGGGCACGCGCGCCGCACGCGCATGGCTTTTACTTTCAGAAGCGCGTTTACTCGAATATTAATCTCGCATTATTATGCTACTAACGCTTCAAGTTAGAACACTTTTAAAATTTTAAAACGTTTTACCAAAATCTTACAAATAAAAAATCCTATAACCTATCTGTTGCTCTACATAGGTTTAGTGATGCCCATCTGAGCGACAGTAATTATAAATCTATGTGCCTATCAGACAGCATCTAATATATTGTGACTTTAGTTTTCAAAATGACAAATACTCAAATGGTGGTAGAGTCAGTGAGACGAGTACTATGACTTTATGTTGGACGTGTTTTATCTGCTATGGTACTGTTAGAGCCGTGCCAGTCCAGTTCATGTACCGGATAATAGAGGTATGGACCGGAAAAGAGCATTCTGTGTCATGTGGTGGCAGTGGAGGGACGGTCGCGGCGGGGCGGGGCGGGGGGCTGCTGCGGCCGTGGGAGCCGTCGCTGACTCACGGCATAAAAACTGCTGTACCTGCCCGCAGCGTTCACTGCTAACCTCTTGTCTTAGGACCTGCTCTTTTGCGTTCATCTATGTAGGTATGCGACTACCTTAGGTTTTTTAAAACTAAGTCCATTTATGGCCATCAATAATTGTTGCAACTAATGAGGTAAATGTATCAATCAATGCTAAGCCACTGTAACGTCATGTACCTAAGGGTGACGTCTACCATTCCTATTTTAGTAAGTAAGTACATAATATTTATTTATTAATATATGGTTTAGAAAGCTCGAATGTAACATGCACATCACAAACATTGTAAAAAATATTTTTAACAAATTTTTTTATTAATGATTTTGATTTTTTTCATACTGGATTATTTAGATTTGCATTTACTCCTGTTATAAGAAACTAGATTTAATAAAGTTATTGGTATGATTGTTGTGATGAGTGGTAGGGCAGTAAGGTCGGGCGGCGATCGTCTCTGAGCTGACGTTAGATAACAGTTCGCGGAAGGACGGCTGCGACCAGTTTTTGTAGTGGTCACACGGCGGCGGCGTTACGGTTGTTGGCTCGTATGGCCGCTCAATTACACACTACACTTGCTAGAATATCTTATTTTCTTTCTGTTTTCGTAGCTGACCGCCATTAATTATTTTATAATAATAAAAATTTCATTATCAGATTGCCGTGAAAATCGTCTCTTTAAATAACAAGATCTAAAAGTATTGAACATGTTGACAAATTTATAAATTATTATGAGTAAAACATTTATCTATACTAATAATAATAATACTAAAGCTGAAGAGTTTGTTTGTTTGTTTAGTTGAACCCTAAGATCTCAGCAACTACTGATTCAAATTGAAAAATTATTTTTGCGTTGGATAGTCCGTTTATCGAGGAAGGCTATAGGCTATATAACATCACGGTACGTCCAATAGGAGCTGAGCATCAATGAAGAATGTGGCAAAAACGGGAGAAAAATATTTCTTTTCAAAGCTTTCACTGCGTGCGCTACGTAAACGGTTAAAGTTACGGAAAAATCATGTATAACGGAATTGTTTTCCAATAAAATTTCTAAAAAAAAGTCCGCGACAGCATATTGTTAAAGTGTGTAAATTATAAGAATTAAACATTTCCAAAAAATACAGAGAGAAAGAGGTAATAAATAATATAAATTAAATAGTGGTTGAACTTTGTAGGTACCTTGTTGTACCATGCTGAAATAAACCTCTTTTTGATAGCGTAACTTTTTAGCATATTTAATTACTCAAAATTAGGAGTTTAATATTAACAAAACGATCTAATTCGAAAATGAACATAAAATAAACCAAAACATTTGTCAGTCAGTTCCCCTACGACGGGCGGCACGTGTCGTAGCGGCGCGCGTTGATGTCTTTTGTACGAGGCTCGCGGCGGCTGTCTTTAATATTAAAAAAGAAAATTTACTTGAATTTATTTTTGTTAATAATCTCAATACCTACGTATTGTAATTTATAGGGAAATTATATAACAATAAAATATATAAGTACACATTGTATTTATTACCTACATTAAATGCAATACTGTTTTTTTTTATTGTCTTAATTTACTACACACTAAATACTTTGTAAATTTTACCTTAGTTCATATTTTTAAATTGTTTAAGATTATAGCATACCTAAGATACAGGTTTAAAACAAGTTTAGGTACCATTATTTTGTAATTTAATTTAAGGAATTCATTGTACAATATTTAAAACAATGGTAAACAATAAACTTTTATTTATTTTATTTTTTATTCAGATACATGGAAATTATTTTTGAATTATATTTTATTTTGCTTTTGGGCGAGTCTAATGAAACTTAACCAAAATGACTTAGTTTTTACGACGAGAGAATCTATTATATGAACCATAGACATAAAACAGATATTTTAATGCGATTCTCCGGGGAATCCATCAAAGAAAAATGTTGAACGCTCTGAAAGCTTCCGCTGTATAGCGTCAGGAATCTTATTACAGGTGAATGAGTGAGTCGTGTAATTGGCTCGCGTCGTTAGAGCGCGCGCGCATTCCGCGCTTGCACAAAAACCTCCTCCGGCCGTGCGCGTGCGACCACGGTGCGCACTCGCACGACTCTATTATTTTTTTGCGATTTCTAGGCCGCGATGTGCCGCGTTATTGGACGATAAAAAGATTACTGTTACACGATAATTATGTATCTACGTGTAGGAGGATATCAACGGATTGAAAGATGTAATGAAAATTATTTGAATCCGTGTTACTGAACATTGACATCTGACAGTTGTTTCAATCGTTTCCAAGAAAAAATTGATTTCAGTGGGATGATAGGATGTGGCGGCGCGGGCAGCGGCGCACACTCGTCTCTACCACCGCCGGGATCAACAACCTCGGGCGCAGCCGTTGGGTGACGTCAAATAATTTATTTATACACTATTATCCTCTAGAGCTCGTAAATGGGTGTTTCACGATATTAAATTTTGAATATTACTTAAACAATTCACCGCAAAAGTAGTCGTCTTTTTCGTAGAGATTTTAAATTTATAGTTCACTGATGTTTATTTTGTCACTCAACTCATTCAATACGAAATTATAACGATGGAATCCATAATAACGGTATTAATATTATGGGTGCAATATTTTATATTTTATTAATCTGTGTTAGATTGCACACAGTTTTAAAATTAATAACAATAACAAAGGCTGTTCCGTGTGTATGTGTTAATGTTAACGTAGGCTTACTTACATACACGCGCACTCGCAGGAACTGAGTCTAACCCCGATACAAACCACAGCCTCGGTATGCTTTCTCAACAATCAAAGGTTATATAGAAGTTAGCATCTGAATCATAATGCCTTTGATGGCTCCATTTTGTCCAGAGAACGCTAAGGGAAATTTTGATGTTTATTATATTGTCCTCGTATTTCATTACTGCGCTTATAATAGTAAAAATCAACGTTCCAGCAGCCCATGAATACAAAGTTTCAGAGCACTGAGCAAAGTTTCAGGCTACCTTTTATCGCGACAAAAGGGATGAAGTGGTTAAAATAAGGGATTTTTTAAATATCTTCATATCATGTGCCTGTAGAAGAAAGACACAATATTTAACGATTGAACCTATTCAATTGAAGAGCAAGGAACCGAGGTGAGAACTCTGAGGCACTCCTGATGAAACAGGCACAAATGTTGAACAGAAATCCTTGATGGTGACAGCCTGGCTCCGCTCCCACAAATAAGACTCAGCTCATTTAAGAACATCGCCATGAATACCGATCCCACTAATTTTCCGAATGAGTATAGATGTGGTATATCTTCAAGTGTGGAATTTTTATAAAATAGTGTGTGTGTGCAATTCACACACGGTAGTATTGAAACTTCAAAAAAGTAGTAAAGTGATTTCAGAAGCAACAGATGTTTATTGGTTATCAAAATATTGAACAAAAACTTCTATGCGTCATTTGGTATCGGTTTTTCGTTTTATAGAGTTTTCAAATCACAAGGTTCTAAAAAAGTTTTACTTCAAAAAGTTGCAAACTCTACATAAGTTCATTATTTCATAAATTTGTGAGACAAGACAACATTTTCTCTCCACATCATTGTTACCTAACGCTAATAGCCCACGCTTTCGTTTAGTAATCAAACAGCAATTTTAATTTCAAGCATCAACACACTTGTAAATGCTTTTTATTGTAAAAAATATACTTTTCATTACGTATTTCATATATTTTTAGTATGTATGTACATGTATAATCCATTCACATAATGGTACTTAACGACCAGAGGCTTAATCTTTCTACGCCTATACTAGCAGAGCAAGTGCTGCATTGTCCGCATAGGTCACCAAGTTCCCTGTCCACAAACACATCACCTCTCCAATTTACTCTCGCAGGAGTCTAATACTATAAAGCAGTGTTACATACTACCTGTTTATCTGCGATATTCTGTAAGCAATCTCTCTCGCACTTTTCTATAACTATAAAATTTTAGTATGTACTTTAAAATAATCTCGACTTCTCGTTTTGTTATTGTTTACTATTTTTTCAGCGCTCGCCCGCGCTAAATTGTCAACAATGTAAACACTGTAATGCTGGATGAGCTCGTAGGTAGTAAAGCGTGAGAATTAGGACGTTTAGTACAGACTACACAGTACAACATAATACATACATAGCTAATGCTGGCATGTATGTATATTATTAGGGTGCGTATCTTATTGAAAGCTATACAAGTAAAACAAAGAAATATTAACCTTTAGGATACAAAAGTGTTTCTTTTCAGTGTCAATATTGATATACTTAACAATAGGTTAACCCTGGTTTAACGAGTTTTCTAATGAATTTAACAAGAACTATTTAAACTATGAGGTTCAAAGGTCACTTGGCTACCTGTCCCGGACTCGGTGGAGTCGGTGGCGACGAACAAAGCAGGGCAGGGTGACACCCCCCGCCGCACCCCCCCCCCCCCCCCCCCCCCCCCCCTCCTCTGCCCACCGCCGAACTATCTTTACCTACTACATTCGTTCTCTATATTGTGCTATTACGTTCCGTTAGTCGCCGCAACCTCCGATGCAGTTTTGCGTAATATTCGTTTATGTATGTAGGTATTAAAGTACAGCGCAACCACCGCCACCCGCGGCGCTCGCTCTACACCGCACAACAATGTCCACTCATTTTGCGTTAAATTACTTTAACAACAAAAACAAATACAGTACCTAATTACCTACAGTGAGTTATCTTAAGCACTTCTGTAAAACAACACATGAGTGTAGTACAACTGATACCTTAGCCGCGACCCCACAATTGACATCTTCGGCCCTTCGTATGGGACAATGCCCAGTTCAAAACCAAAATAAGAGCATTGAATTAAAGATGGCGAAACAACTGCACTCCGAAGACACCTGTCGTGTACAACACCGGGCATACAACTTTCGATGCACACGCGAAAACGGCGGAGCTTTCAAGAGTGGCACACGAGATAACGAGCAACAATGGTCGGTGCGCGTTCGCGGCGCGCTCACCTTGCAGCTTCTTCTCCGTCTCCCAAAACTTTTGCAGCTCAGTGAAGTACTTGTCGAGTATGAACACCTTGGAGAGGCCGAGCGTGGCCATGGCGGGCGGCGCGCTCGCATCACACTCCGCGGCCGCGCCGCTCGGGGCCAGTAGTGGCGACCACTCGCGCGCGCGGATACCCGGCTACTGCCGCCCCGCCCCGCCCCGCCGCCCGACCCGAGCCCCTCCCGCCTGCCTGCCAAACGGGCGTTTGCCGAACGACCTCGATACCACCAAAAGGAACTCCAATGTCATCACAGCTCTACAACGTTGAGAGGTGAACTTCAAAAATCTCTATCAGATACCTATGGCTTGAAAAAGTGAACTCATTCGAGGTATCAATGAACCTAACCGACACAGAGGCGCCTAAAGCTTTTATAGAAAAAGCTCTCATTGTTCGCAGATAATATTGACTGAAGGCAGCGGAAGTTAAATGATTTAGTTATAGATGAAATTGAAAAACAAATGTTGAATGTAAGAAGGGAAAGAGTTCATTTGAAGCTGGATTCGGTGCCTGTAGCGGAGGCTGCGCGCCGCCGTGCAGATAGCGCGGGGCGAGGGGGACCAAACTGGTTTATTTATTTGTAAGCTTGCGCCGAAAGCTATGCGCGAGCGCCACCCCTCCGCGCCCGCGCGCCTCCCCCGTACCTTTCCCAATCCCGATGTAAATCTAACGCTACTTGAATGCCGAGACTACAGACACGAGTATTATTTCTACAACCAAATATTTACACGCCCTCCCATCTAACAACTTCGTCTTTCTTTGAAACAAAGTCTAAGCCGACAAAATTCCATTCAATTGTTCTAGAAGTTCTTGAATTGAAACTTAATTATGTAAAATAGGTACTCATAGATAGTAAAATACAACCTCAAAAGAAATAAAATAGTTACTATAGTCACTTTTTTAGTTGGTTTGAGGACGGAACAATCGATAGATCTACTATATTTTAAGGTTAAATAGATTTTCATATCCTATTTGTAAATTATCAAGCTATCAGGACTTTCCTGGCATGGTAGTCGACTTAACAATAAGAGTAGAGACGTGAATCCGTGGAATGTAATGCTAGAGTTTTCGTCTTATTATTTATCAGTACCTACTAACTAGGAACTTTACAATATGCAGTATGAGATATGTAGAGTCTATACTACATAATTATTTTAAGAACCGACATAGAGAAGATTGTCAAAACACCTAAAACTGGTAATCAATGCCATACATTACCGAATGGATCATTTATTTAGATTTCTTAAAGTTCCGTCGTACTCATATTCGAAGCGGTGCCTCACATGGAGAGGATGTTAGGTCAGACTGTAAGACTGGTCAACAAAGATATGTTGGAGGAAGGAACTGCCCAGGGAGTAGTTCTGGTAGGCAGCATAACAGTGATAGGAAAACTGACCTAGGGGGTAGCCCTGACAGGCAGCAGCGGGGAGGTAGTGAGACCCAACACGGACGGTTGGAATCTGTTTATTGCTGCTAATAATTAACTTTATATACTAAATAGATTGTATTTACACATTGAAAGGTTTGTGTATGTCTCTCGTAGGTGTAAGTGGCCGACGGTGCACGTAGCTGCAGATCCGCGGAATGGAGGTTGTTGCCCCGCTGCTGCTGACAACGCAGCCGCAGTTGTGGATGGAACATACTCCCGGCTGCAAAAACTGATGTAGTGGTGGTCTTCATCTGGGTGCTGTTGATGTTTTATAGGTTCCGCGAGTGCAGGGCGTGTTACGATACGAATGTAGAGCAAGCAATCAAAAACTACAATACCACTTTACTTTTTATGGTTTTGCCAACTTTTACATATGGATTTAAAAATGTTAGGTACAATGCTCTTCGCCGCCGTGCCTGAATAGGACCCTATGAGCTGTAAATCAATTCATGATAGTTATCAAAGGCTGTAAAGTGTTAGCGAGGCAGAGGTATGCCTCGAGCTTCGTATCTGTGCACGCATACTGATGCGAAGCTCTCCACTAATGTTTTACGGTCATTCGTTTTTTTTTTAATTTAAGGCGTAAACATAAAAGTAATCCAGAGTAATAAACATTGAATTTAGTCTATAAACTTTAGAGCCATATCGAGACTTATAACTCTAAGCTACGTTATCGTTTCCAGCCGAAGTCACGCAAAAAGCCGTATACGTGTGCATCACGATATAACTTTTCTTTTTCTAGTAACATTTGGTGTCAGTAACACGTGAACAAACATCAAATTCCCAAGTGTTTCTTACTATTTAGACAAAACCCTATAAAAGATGGGAAGCGCTGATGTTATTGATGTGAATAACTGTTGAAGAGAAAGCAATTATTTAGTAAGTTATAATCTTTTATGAGTTAAATTAGATTTAACTTATTTATTTTTTCTTGTACTGTATTGCAAATATTTCGTAAAGTACCCAGTTACAACTTTATGAAAATGAAAAAGCTCTTAATTTAAATGGACTTTGCTAAGTGCTTTTAAATCGTCAAAGCCCTACCATCATTTCGGGACGAAATAATTATTTTACTTGTATAATTATTAATATGCTGAGATGGAGAAGAAATGGCGAAAGAAACTGCACAGCTTACAATAAGGCAATGATTTCAAAACATCATTACAAGTCAATAGATAATAACAATATAATTAAAATTGCAGTTTTACATGCGTAAATTTTGGGTAGTTATTACTCCCACGCATTTGGATCATTTATATTAGAATTTATCTTGTAAAAGCTTAAATGAACTTATTAATTTAACTTTTGATACCCACCACCATTTTGTGTTAATGTCAGATAGATGCGGTACAATTAAGCGCATACATTTATGATCCTCTAGTTAACAAATATATAAGAATACCAGATTATGAACCATGGGCCTTATAGTTAACTAATATAAGACACATGGTTGATAATTTGTGTAATTAATATATTTTGGATGCAAGGTCAAGAACAAACTCACAACAAACTCACCTCATCTTATAGTAAGCTTTATTTTACAGTTTAGATTTAAGAGCAGTTTTGAACTCATTAACAGGTAGGTCTCGAATATTATTTGGGATTATGTTATAGAAGCGTATATATTGCCCCATAAAAGAATTGCTTATTCTGTGGCTACGAGTAGCATGTACCACTAGATTATGTTTTTTCCTAGTATTACCATTATGAGTGTCACACGTTTCAGAAAAGTTTGTTATGGTTTTCCTTACACATTAGAATTTCAAATATTTATTGTGATGCCACTATTAGAATATTTATTTCTTTAAACTTTTCCCTGAGTGAAACCCGAGGTCCTAGTTGGTAAATAGCTCTTACTGCTCGTTTTTGTAAAACAAATATGGTGTTAATGTCCGCAGCATTTCCCCAAAGAAGAATTCCATAAGACATAATACTATGGAAATAACTAAAGTATACAACTCTGGGTACATACTACATCAGTAACTCGTCCGATAGTTTTGACTGCATATGCAGGTGAACTAAGTTTACCAGACATTCGTTCAACAGGTGGAGCCCATTGCAATTTAGCATCAGCATCTAAAATAATAGTCAATTCAACAGGATCTAATCCTATACCATTTATTTGTATACCTATTTGTTTCAATCTGTTTCAAAAATGGGTGTGCAAAACTTAACTAATTTGGTTTTATTTTCGTTTAACAGCAAATTGTTAATGTTAAACCAATCTACTACTTTAGATAGTGCGTTGTTTACTTTGTCATAATTAGTCATTCATCTGTGTTTCTATTTTTTTTCGTTTTAAGATTGTATATTTAATGACATAAATTGTATAGCTTTCCTAATATTTAAGTTCATCCTGGCGCAGGTGCTACCCTTCTAAAACATTAAACAAGCGCGGCAGCTGCCTGTGACATCAACTAATAACATGAACCAGTACAATTTGACTGGATAAAAAAAGGAAATAGCCTGATATGTAAATGCGAGCAGCGTCCTCTAGCGTCCGCCGCGCGCACTACTTGCCCAGTGAGCACAGCCTCCGCGGAAGGCTCTATTGCGCTTTATCTCGTAGCATACGTGCAGGTTGATTACCCTGTGTCCGTGAGAGGGCGCTTTTTACCTTTGCGTTGTTTTTTCATAACGTTATAAATTACATATAATATTTAATGAAAATATGGTTTTATACTTGAAAGTATTAAAAAATTAAGGAATTAGAATATTCCGCAAAGCTTAATTCCTTTTCTAAAACCTGCTCACCTAAAGTATTTAATTCGTAGGTCGTTGATGTCTAATATATGTAACGGCGCGAGCGCTTTACGTGGACTAAAGCAGCGCTGCGCCTGATTATTGCTAAAAAAGGTAAAGCCTTCAATTTTCCACTATTATTATATAAGCGGACTACCTAGATGAATTTTATTAAAAAATTAAGTATCTAAATAAAAAGTAAAAATGATACAAGAGTATTTTGAACCGTGTTAGATCACGCGGAGACAATCGTAAAAGGAGAGCGCGGGCAATGTTGGTTAATTGTTTTACATTGAAAGTTGAAACTCATAATGTACGAGAAAATCGCGTTGTCACTAAGGAGAGTAGTCAGGGTTGATGTTGGAGGTATTATAGGCTTCCAGAGTGGCCTATCTTTAATTACTGTTAGACCACCGAAAGTAAAAAATTGTTTGAAAAAAATTGCTGACCCGTCTAATTTTGTTTTTTTTTATGCCTATTGTGGACGCTCATCTCTTGTGGAGCGCTGGAGCCCCACCTGCCTTCCCCTAAATCCGGCATTAAGAGTATTAGTCTCCTGATAATTTTTGTAGTTGCCAAAATTATCAAAATATCGTAGTAGTCCCAAGTGGCATCTTCGACATTATCAAAGACAGTTGAAGCTTGTGTTCAGCTCTCGAAGAGGTGAACCATTATGAATCCTTCTGTTTATTGTAGAATTGCCATTTATGTAAGACTTACAATAATATATATAAAATTTAGTAATTATACGTAGTAAGTCGCGGTGCCGCTGAGTCGAAAAAGAGCATCTGTCACTCGCCGCAGTCATCTGTTTCTTCTCTCTGGTGTTGCGTTGTGAGTCAATCCACCACGCAGGTCCGATGTATCATCCCGAACATCTTGTATAGGTACTTACTTATAGGCCTTCGCCGTAAACCTAATTTTAGTATTTTGTTAATAACTATTGCTGCGCCCGCAACTTCGTACGCGTGGTTTTATTTAAATAAAATATAGCCTATGTCACGCAAGAATAATGTAACAATCAATGATCCAAATGCGTGGGCTTGGGCAATTATTACTATAATTGCCCAAAATATACTCATGTAAATTTATGTCGATAATTATTTATTGACCTATATTGATGTTTTGAAATCTTTACGAAATTGTAAGCTGTGCAGTTTCGCCATTTCTTCTCCATCTCAGCATAATAATTATTATTTAAGTAAAATAATTATTTCGTCCCGAAATGGTGGTAGGGTTTTTGACGATTTAAAAGTACTTATTTATTTATTTATTTATTCCATTTAACAATATTGATTGTGTCGGAAATTTGATGATTGAAACATTAATACTTAATTTTAGCTGATAACATTATAAATAAAATCATGCTAAATAATAAATTACAAATTGAAAATAATTAAAAAATCATACATTCATGCATTTAATAAATTACATAAATATCTAAATTTTATCTAATATTTTTTTTTAGTTCATTATGTCAACAGGAAGCGCTTCATGTCATTTACATAGTCATCAATACTGTAATAATTTTTTTCAGATAGGAAGGCTTTCAGTTTTTTCTTAAATTGGTTATAATTGCAAATACATTTTAGGTCATTTGGTAGCATATTGAACAATCTTATCGACTGGAAGTGAGCACATTGACGGACTATTTGAAGTCTAGGTTTGCATTCAATTTTGCAGGCTTTGCGTCTGGTGTTTTCACGACACATCTTTTGCACTTCACTTTCAGTTTCTATCAACTGTTTCTTAAAGTCACTCAATAAAACCAATAACTTAGTAAAGTTCATTTAAATAAAAGTAATTACACTGGCTACCTTCCCCTTCAATCCGAAACACAGCGAACTGTTTCACGGCTGAAATAGGAAAGGCGGTGATGCCTACCCATACGACCCTACATACAGACCTATCACTTAGTAAAGTTGGTCTGGTGTTTGATAGGGGATGAATGTGTATGTAGGGGATGAATGTGTATGTATGGAAGTCCAAACAACACGCCTCCGATTTTGAAGATTTTTGGTACAAACCACACTAGACCTTTACATACGACATAAGTTGACATTAAATTTGGGATGAGAGGTCGTATAGAAGACCAAACAAAGTCATGCTTCCACGCCTTCAATTTTCATTAAATTTGGTACAAATATTGATGATGATTGAAAAGGACATATGACACCCTTTATCGCGAAAAAAGGGCATGAAGGTGTTGAAATAATGGATGAAAGTTTGTATGGGATTTTAATAAATAAATAAGTATTTGATTTAGCGTTTTTGAAATCTTGACCCGTGTGGGAATGAAATAGGGGATGAGAGATCGTATGGATCCAAAATAGTTCAAAAGCTGCTGCCCACAATAACTATTCCACACAGACGAAGTCGCTGGCAAAAGCAAGTACTATACCTATAAAAAGAGAAATGCTTCGATCTTCCAGATGTATAGAGATTCTTTGCAAGTTCTAGATTTTAGTCGTGCTTAAGAGACCCTGTTCAAAAAGTCGCGGTGTCGCCGTCGCGCACGCGGTGCGACGTGTCCCGTCTGCAAAAAGTATCATTTAACATATCGTTATCTATCTGTTGGTGCGCGCCGTGTAACCCGACCGCCGCCGCCGCCCGAGCCGCCGCACCACCACCAAGACATGTTTTTTGTGTCGTTTTCTATTCTGTAACCGCTTCTGTTTGCGCTTATCACCACACATTCACTTGTACGTGGATTAAGTGTCAGGCGAAATTTATTACGTTACTCGAGTGAGAAATTTATGACTTTATGGCGATTATTAGACAAGTGTCCATGTGCCCAATGTCACGCAACAATCTGGACTTAAGTCCAGTTCTTTTTAAATACTAAAAAGAAGAATAATTCAACAAGTAAAAACTATAAACTTACGGAAAGGTAAAAATAATAAGCTAACCATTATATTTCAATCGTAGGTGCACGTAGGTACTCACTCTGAAATTAGTTTATAACTAGTATACATTTTGCTCTCATTTATCTAATATTGAATCCGCAGCAGATGAAAGGCGCACAGACCTGGTCCACTGTCCACGGGGGCCATCTCTCGCTGGCCGCTCGCTTCTTCACAGATATCTCTGACTGGCGTGTGGTGAGTAGGTATTATGGGCCAATGCAGTTTGCATTTTTACCTTACATTTTTTCAAAAACATTCACATGAAGAAAAAAAACTAATAAATAATGATCCACTTCAAGCGACTCAACTGAGTGGTCAATATTCGGCAAATGATGCATGTCATCGATGTATTAGCGCTAGTGCGCGTGCGCGACCAACTATGAGGCGCGACCTAATGCGCGCGCCTCACGACATCGCCGTCGTTTCATAATTTGAACTTTTAATTGCGATCTTCGCGTAGCCATACCTCAGTATCCTATCATTTCAATAATAATTTAAATTTTATAAGTATTTACCGATTAAATAGGATTTAGCGATGTAGGTTTTTGTGTTGAATTTCATCGGTGATAATAAAGATCCAGATATAGAGTTCATAGATGTAACAGAAATCATTAATAATTTCTATTTCACAGTCGTTAATAAAACAATAGGCGGTGTCATGAGAGTAGCATAATTATTTCCAAGCTGTCGGGCACAATAGTGCGTCCGCCGCGAAAGCGCCTCGTGTGACAAACAGCTGGCCGACAATGGCGCGCGCGGGCGCCGCAGATAACGCCAATTAAGCGCGCGCGATAACGCCGCCAACTTATTTATTGCGTCGGCTGTCGTCGTGATGCGCCCGCGCTGATACTCCACCCTGTGCTCTCCTTTTGCTAACGACCCCGCTTTATATTCTGCGCCCGCGCGGCTCGGAGCCCCGTCGCGGCCACACAGTAAAAACCGACGCAATAAGTTGCCTCCGAAAACTAAAGTAAATATCAGGACTCGTTACCTCCGCGCCCGACGGCCTCCCGCCGCCTCACATAATACGTCGCAGCAGCTTAATTAACTATGCACTTTACACCGTTACGATGCATATGAATTTAACAGTCGACTGTCTCCTATATAGTTACGATACATCACATTAGGTAATGTTTAGGACCATAGGACAATGGCAACGTAAGACAATTTAAATGACAAATTGCACTTTTAGTACTTTACATTTTTTTGATCAATCAATCCTGAGATCGTCGTTAACCAGTAGAATTTTTATTTCAATTAGTTTTACATTCAATTTTGAATTTTCGCGCGGAAACGCTAGCCGCCATTTTTCAGCCCGTGACGTCACTCTGTTAGTAAACAAAACAACTGCGATTTCAAAATCAACACAAAGCACGACATAAATCTACTTTGTTTACTAACTGAGTGGCGTCACGTCGCATTCCAATATGGCGAACAGCATTAAGATTTTAGGGACAGATTAAAAAAGTCGATTTTTTAAATTGAATTATAAAATTTAAATTGCATAATATAATGAATAAATATCGATGTTTCTCGTTTACTTTTTCAATATCTACCATCAAAATGCAATTTTATATTTTTTCTTTCCTGGTGTAAAGAAGCGTCGGTGGCGTAGTGCGTAAGGGCTGTCTCCCAACCGGGAGGCACCGGTTCGAACCCCACCAGGTACCAATGTGTTTTCAAATTTTGAATTCATATGTACGTTTAATCGACGCTTTTACGGTGAAGGAAAACATCGTGAGGAATCCTGCACGCACCCATGAAGAAATTCTTAGGTTGTGTGTGAAGTCGACCAACCCGCACTTGGCCAGCGTGGTTGACCAGTCTAGGCCTAATCGCCCCTAATGTGGGATAGGCTCGAGCCCCTTCTTTGGGGACATTATTTGAGCTGTTGATGATGATGATGGTGTAAAATACCCTATTACGGTAACTAATTTTAACACATGGGTAATGATTTTACAAGGTGTATGAGTGCAAAGAGCAATAAACATTAAAAATAATATTATGTAGGTAGATAAGTATATTATATTGCTATAATTTATAAATTATTACTAATTAAATTTATTAGTTACAGTTGATATCTAGTTAAAGTTCTCTATAAATATTTAAAGTCACCTACCGTTCTTGTCGTAGTCATCAGCCTGGCGTTGGGAACGGGCACGCCCGCGGCGCCGCCGGCTGTCCGAGGGGGCCTCCGCACCCGTCTCCGCGTCCGCGCCCGCTCCTGCCGACACCCTGGTCAACAATGAACCCACTTGACTCACACGTCGGAATCTCAACAAGGGTCAATTCAACGAGTCAAAATAAGCCAATTACGTTTATTTTATGTTAAACATCTTATTGTGTATGCCACGACACTGCGCGCAGTATTCGCGGAGGCTTTTGTATGCATCAGGTAACCGTCTACAGTAGAAAACAATGCACGGAGTCAGGTAAACAATGAACACTGAAGAAATATTAGAAATCATACTTGCGAGAATGGCGGTATCGCTTAGGCCTGTTCGCGCAGAAGAAGTCCGCTCGCACGCGGTGAGCGCGTAGCAGCACGTGCAGCGCTTGGGGCGGCGCGTGAGCGGGGGCGGGCGCGACGGCGGCGCCCTCGTAGGTGTGGTCGGGCAGCAGCATGCCGCGGCATCCCGCCCGCCGCCGCACACTCGCGACTACCTGCACATTGATAAATATTAGGTCCTTACCTATGAAATTGGCGTTTTATGATCTTGTACCTTAACTTGCAATTTCTTTAATTCAGTAGTTGTTTAAGTTCATTTTTTTAAACTACACTTTACAAGATTTTTGTCTGTAATTAAATTATATTTCAATTGTTAAATTCTGAAAAAAATGTGAACATGACTCTTTACGTAAGCCTTTTTTTCTGAATGAATGAAAGGTATTTTTTTTTTCTTTTAATATAAAAGTAGCCATTTCTTTTTATTTTATTTTTTATTTTATTTTCCAACTGTTAATATTGTCATTGTAATTTTTTGTGTAAATACGGTGCGGCGTAGCGTACAGTCGTTCTCCCACGCATATGGTGTCCACGGAAGACCAGCGTCGTGGCGTTCATGACGCCCGGCATATGCTGAGTTGGACTCCAATTCAGCATTACAATAGATCATTTGTATCCAAATTAATTCTCATTCTTAAATTGTATCTATATTTGTGTGCTGAATAAATATTTATTCTATTCTATTCTATTCTTTAATCTCTTCATCAGAATTGACAATTTGATGTCTTCTAACTCATGGACAGACTTGTTTTTTTCATAATTTATTGATGCTAGACTTAGCCGAGGGTTGTTCGCTTATTTACTCAAAATTTTGTAACATTAGGATTTGAAGTTAAAAAATAAATTTAGTATGGAACAACGCCATTTTTATGAAGATTTTCAATAAAATTTGTATTATCCATACTAACGTTATTTAAATTTTCTGAAAAACTCCGTTGCCAAATCTTTTGAAATTTGGAGGGTATAATTGGCAAGACTTAATTATGGCATCAATGATTTAGACAAAAGATGGGCCTGTCCTGTCCATGAGTTACAACGATTGCAAGAATTGATTCTGCTGACCAAATAAAACAGACACTTTTTTTAATTAAACATTTCAATAATTATAAGTTTACTACATGCAAATCCGTTATCTATCTATATCTATATAATAAAAATGAATACTGACTGACTGATTGACTGACTGACATATCAACGCACAGCCCAAACTACTGGGTCTAGAGATTCCAAATTCGGTACGTATATAGGTTCCTTGTGAAGTCCAGGGGTGCACTAAGAAAGGATTTTTGGAAATTCACCCTCTAAGGTGGTGAAAAGTTAGTATGGAAATCCGTCATTTTGAAAGCAAAATCCATAAAAATTGGTGTATGGCCTTTCAGTTACAAATTAAGAAAAATGTATTTTAAGATTTTTGGAAATTCAATCCCTAAGGGGGTAAAATAGGGGATGAATGTTGGTATGAAAATCCGTCATTTTTTAAGTAAAATCAATGAAAATTTGTAGGTATATGGCTATATTGTATTGTAGGTATACGCTTGGGTTAGAAGAAATAATAAGAAAATAAAAATGCTGTCCAAAGTAAATATTCTACGCGGACGAAGTCGCGGGCATAAGTTAGTTCATAATAAAAATCTAATACTGAAACAGGGACTAAATCAAAGAAGTTACACAGCTAATAGTGTGTAAGAAGAACAACGCCAATTTCATAGGTGGGGATCTAATAATTATACTTTCATCATCATCATTAACAGGTCTTATGTCCCCACCTCGGGCTCGAGCCTACCGCACATTAGGAGCGATGAGGCCTTAGTCAACCACGCTGGCCAAGTGCGGGTTGGTTGAAATGAAATTAAAATGAAATGAAATGAAAAGCTCTTTATTTAAATAGACTTTGCTAAGTCCTTTAAAATCGTCAAAACCCTACCACCATTTCGGGACGAAATAATAATAGTAGAAGATCCGAACCTATATCGACCTTCACCGAGCTGATAATAGAATGAAACATATTTTATTATTAATTTAGTATATTAGAAAATATATTAAAAATGGGTTGTCTAAAAAAATCCTGGACAGACTTTTTTTAATTATTTTTTGAAAAATGATTTTTTAAAAAAAAATGAATAAAATATTGCAACATCAAGATAATAAGAAAATTTTGTCCTGACTGATAGTAGAAACCGTATAGAATGTGCAGGCATTGGGTTGTCTATTATTTACCTGCGCGAACTACTGGGTTGTCAGGTATGAACAGGTATGTCGATATCAGTTACTTTCACTCGATTGGATAATAGAAAAAATTTTATATCATCATAAGCGCGCGACAAAATTTTCTTATTATCTTGATGTTGCAATATTTTATTAAAAATCATTTTTCAAAAAATAATTAAAAATAGTCTGTCCAGGATGTTTTTAGACAACCCATTTTTAATATATTTTCTAATATACTAAATTAATAATAAAATATGTTTCATTCTATTATCAGCTCGGTGAAGGTCGATTTAGGTTCGGATCTTAGACTATAATTAATATGCTGAGATGGAGAAGAAATGGCGAAAGAAACTCCACAGCTTACAATTTGGTAATGATTTCAAAACATCATTACAGGTCAATAGATAATAATAATATAATTAAAATTACAGTTTTACATGCGTAAATTTTGGGTAGTCTGGGTAGTTTTGGGTATTCTTTAGGCAGTGTCAGGTTAACATCACGAGAGGACTGCCAAAATCACTTGTCGCGGTATTTTGACCAGAAGTCCCAAAATTTCTATAGCAATGGGATCATGTCCCTACCTACAAGATGGCAAAAAGTTATCGAACAAAATGGTACCTACATACTTTAGTTAAATGTAAATAAACTATATTAAAAAATGTTTTGAATTTTCTTAAAAAATGCGAAGAAACTTTTTCCCCAACCTATTAGAATAGTTTAAGCTTAATTTTGTTGTAAATACGGTATGAATGAATGGAAAGTTGGCACGTTATAAGTAAAAAAAATTTGCGTTTTTGAAATTTTGACACCCGTGTGGGGATTCCGACCCGATAGGGAATGTAAGGTCGTATGGAAGTAAGCATGGAATAAGCAAAGGATGGAAAAACAGAAAACGTTATTGGCGAGTAAAGGACGAAAATAAAGTGGGATTGAGGGCTAACCTGGTTCACGTTGCTCCCGCGTGCTGGGTGTTATAGACGCGATTCACCTTCACTTCACTCCGAACTTGTCACCACAATAGTTTTTGTTATGCACGATACACGTATTTACAGATTCCGTGTAGATCGCGGCTGATTTTCGCGTATGTCTTCGACGATAATTAATTTTAATGGGAGCCATGTTGTGCTCGACTAAGCGACGTATCGGAAGAGATGATTTTCGTGGTAGGTACCCCCAAGTGGAAAAGGAAAAATATGCGGGTAGGATGTGGGTAGGATGTTAAAACTGTTATCGATACGTTCAGTAATTTGAAATATTAAATTAAGGCTACGTTCTAAATCTACCAGTTATTTATAAATACAAAAAAATCATAAAATAAACCGCCTTCAAAACTAAAAACGGGAGAAATAAAAAATTTGTTTATTAAAATCTAAATGTTTTTTGAGGTCGGTCCCAAATACAAGTGACAACGTTTATTACAAATATTGAGGTTGAGACCGACCTCAAAAAACATTTAGATTTTTATAAAGAAAATTTTAATTTCTCCCGTTTTTAGTTTTGAAGGCAGTTTTTTTTATTTAATTTTTTTTTTGCTCTTTAGTGTTTTAAGTATAGAAATTTTCTGGAAACTACCTCAAGATCTTTTAGACATACAAGTGATAAAATTACGATGTCAATAGGCATTATTAGGGATAACTCAAAAACTACTTGTCAGGGTTTCATTCGGGTCTTAGAAGTGCAAATTTCAAAGATTTGATGAAACAATGTTTACCATAAAAACATAAGCACCAAGCACTGACAAATTTCGACAGCGAAAAGCTGTGTCTCGGTGGCGGTGTCAACGCCTTCGCCCGGATTGTGGAAGATGCAGGTTCGAGTCCCGCCTGAGGCAAGTCGATTTTTTTCAGTGCATTTTTCTAGTATTAAAACCTCTTCCTTTTTTGAAATCGGTAAAAAAAAAACAGTCGGATTGATAACCTCCTCCTTTTGTGAAGTCGGTTAAAAATAAGCTATTCAGAGTAATGTAGGTAAGCTTCAGCAATTTATATGTGCAGTATTTGCAAAATAAGTACCCCTCAAGTACCCTAAAAAATGTAAAACTTTCACCAGATTCATAAGCAATTTAGAGTGACGCTTTTCTGGCCTTTTAACAAGGGGTCATTTCGAAACTCATGGGGTGGCGCTCACAAAAAATCCTTTGACATTCCACGGCATACCACGGTATATTTCGAACTATTCGTGTAAAAAAAATTGGTTGTCTGTAAAGTCGGTTTACTGACGATAGTTGAACGTGACAACGTCTTAAGAAAATACTGATGGAATGGTAGCATTTTTCAAAAGAAAAATTTAATTTCATTTGTTTAATAGATTTCGCATTATAGTATGAATAAACTTGTAATAAAATCTCTTTGGCTATACTATTTGTATCTGGCTGGTTTTGGTATCATTGAAAGTTTAAATTTTAAAGAACATAATTCCAAATTCAAATTAGAGAATTAGATTCAGAGCGAGGTAACGCCGCATGACGTCATATTTTTTCGTGCGTGCAGCCGGCTCTATCGAATTATAAGACGTTGTCACGTCAAAAAAAGAATGCCAATGCTAATTTCATATGAATAAGGTCGAAAATCATTGGTCCCCGATAAAATCCCTTGCCATGCCGTGCTGTGCCGCGGCGTCCTTTCGTCGGTGGGCGCAGGATGGCAACATCTTTTATTTATTTATTTATTTCAGTACACAAACAGGGTCTGTACCCTGAAAAAACACAATATTAATCAGGAACATATTGAGTACCTGGAACTAGACCCAAACCCTTAACAATGTACATAACATGCGTAGACGTTTAAAATAACAATAGTTAAAAATCATTATATAAAAGAAATTATGAATACATTAAATTATAACAAAAATACCAAACATCCAATATTTTTTTTATACAATTAATATTGAAAATACTACATCTAAAGCTATGTCAATGGTTTGCGCCACTAACGAGATGGAACCGGCTCGAAGGACCATTATGTACGAGCAGGTCGCGACGGTTGTAAGGCGCCACTTCCCACAAGTAAGTACATGGAAAGGATGCTGAGCAAGGGTGTAAGGCTGGTAAACAAGGATTTGGTTTGGTGTCAGGGGCTGCTCCAGGGAGTAGCCCTGGCAGGCAGCAGTGGGAAGGTAGTGAGATACGCCGCGGACGGTTGTAATCTCATTTATTATGGTAAACACTGGTGGTAGCTGCTGACCAGCGGAGAGCGGAATGTGATTGTAGCATGTGGTAGCTTAAACGCTTTTAAAAATTTAAATGGTAAATCCAATAAAATCGACCAATTCCTTATAAGATTCACCGCAATTCATCTAATATATGAACATTTTCGTTTTTGATTTAGGTACTTTGTTTTTTACCTCAAAAGTATTGAGAAGCTAAGTCTAATTGTGGTGCTAAAGGTTACTTTTGATTTTCCGCATCAGCTAAATGGTTTGATTTGACACGGCGACGACAATGGCAGTGGGTAGTACGTGCTCGCCTAATGATGTTATGACGGTGGATGGCGAGTGAGCGCGCTCGTTACCAGCCGTGACCATGCGGAATCTGTCGTATCCGCGTACCATGGTCTTTCTAATCTGTGCCGCGTACACACGACACTTAGCTCAAAACACGAAAATTAATGTTTCTACTAGTCTCTATTTAAGCATTTTGTAATACTAACCCTCAGATCAATAAAAAAGTTTATTGGTCTGAGTACTAATCAAACAGCGACCTTAAATAAAACAATAATAACAAAACTAAATTACTTATTACAATACCTAGTCCATGAAGGACAAAAAAGAAACATGAAAAAATTACATCCAGGGATTGATTGTCACTGATACAACGCCCTCAGTGTACGAAAATTTTCATTCGCCGGAGAGTTTGGTAAAGCCACAGTGGGTAAAACACACGCCAAAGAAAGTGTGTATTTAACAAATTAATTTTATTCTCTAAATGTACGTAGGGTAGCTCCATATTTTCATTGTTGTTATAGGTAATTAATTATTGTTACTATTACTTTGACATGACTTTAAATTAGCCGTGTGATGCCGGCAGAGTAGAATAGCATCGCCCCATATCCTCCAATGGGGTATTGATCACCTTATACTATTGGATTGGTGGACAATCCGCATGGGCAAACGTAGTGGACTATTGCCTTAACCTTCTTCGATAACAAGGAGGGGCCTTGTGTCCCAGCAGTGGGTCGATTTATATAGGTGATGATCATGATGATGATGACACTGACACTAAGGGACAATAAAAAATTACATTGTTCTGTAGGTAATTTACTTACTAGAAGAAGGTTGCGGACGGTTGTTTCAATGAAAATAAAAACTGCAGATAGTGGCACATAGCGGTGATAAAATGTACCTAATTGTTCTTGTACTCTTTGACAAATAAAAATTTTGCAAGCGATCGTCCAAGACGGTCACCGGAATTGCGACCGTTGTTTTTCAAGAATAACATTGGTTATCTCATAATATAAATCTGTAAAATATAAAGAAATATTAATACCGTTATGGCAAAGGCTACGTTACGAGTTAAATGGAATCGTATATCATTTCTTAGAGAACTTATGAAGTGTAAGCGAGGAGCAAAAAAGCGGAGCGTTTACAGCTACTTATTTTGATACAAGGCCGTTGTAGTGCAGTTCTACTACCATTCCTTTGGTGCAGCATGTCGATTGAAGCTTTTCCATAATTTCTTTGACAATTTTTATGCTAACCCGAAAATTGTTTAGTCATATTCAATAAAAAATAATTGTGTTCCGACAGTTAGCCATTATAATAACCGGTCCCTCTGTGGTTGAAAGTTCCGGTGAAGTTTTCTTCCACCGTCCGTCGGGCTTATCATCACTTACAATCAAGGGAGATAAAAGCCCACAACTTCCCCGTCAAACTTAAATGATCCTAAACGACAGGCATAATAATTTAAGTTAGAGAGTTGTAGCGGCCGTCGTCAGCCCAGGAGCCGGCGCGCGGGGCCACGGCGCGGCGCGGCCGGCGGCGGGAATGCCGCGCGCGAGCTTTTTGTGCACCACCATTGTGCATCCGGCCCGCGCCTGTATACCCTCCATAAACGATACTTCCCGGTAATAATCATCTACCATTTACAACTGGAAAATGACACGCGTCTGAGCTAAATATTAATATAGACACACTGTGTACTTTAAGTAAGGATAACTAGGTATTAATATATCACACAAACTGTTACAATTATCCACAAAGTGAAGGTCCGTGTAATCTACAACCCTCTTCTAATTTGTGGTTCATTAACCTTGACACACTGCGTTCATGGCAACGATTTTTATATACCGCAGTTTTGGAAGGCTATGCTTCCCGTAAGTGTAGGTAACATTAAAAGGGAGAAAAGAAACAAGACTGATGAAGGCAAAGATTCAAATATGTCGAAACTGCAGTTTTTTTTTATTGTACTGGTTATAATATGGATACATACATACATACATACATAGAGTCACGCCTTTCTCCCACAGGGGTAGGCAGAGATTACTTGTTTCCACTTGCTACGATCCTTGCATACCTCTTTCGCTTCATCTACTTTCATCACATTCTTCATGCATGCTCGGCGGTTACGCGTACTTCTAACCTGGCCCTTTTTCAAAACGTCTTCGATTTGATCGTTAAACGTTCGCCTAGGTCTACCTCGCCCCGCCTCTCCATTCACTTCTGATTCATAAATCCTTTTAGTCAATCTACTTTCATTCATCCTCTCCACGTGTCCGAACCATATGAGCATCCCTTTTTCAATTCCTGTCACTATGTCTTCTTTCACACCACACATCTCTCTTATCACGCTATTATACAACCTGTCACTCAATTTTACACCTGCCATGCTCCTCAAGGCTCTCATTTCTACTGCATTTATTCTACTTTCATGCCTTTTCTCCCATACCCAACTTTCACTTCCATACATTAGTGTTGGAACCAGCACACCGTTATGTACTGCCAGTCGTGCCTTGTCAGACAGCGTCTGACTGCTCATAAAAGCGTGCAAAGCTCCATTAACTGCATTTCCCGCTTTCACTCGTTTTTCTATATCACTTTCACACTTCCCATCTCTCGTGAATACAGATCCCAAATATACAAACTCACATACTTGCTCCAATTTTTCGCTCCCTATCATAATATCACACTCAGTCATGTCCTCGTCTCTTTCAAAAACCATTATCTTGGTCTTGCTTACGTTCACTTTCATTCCCTTATCATATAAAGCTTCATTCATTACACTTACCATCTCCTGCAAATCACTGGCCGATGATGCTAATAAGACCTGATCATCAGCGTACAGTAGGCATTTGACAAGTAAGTCATTCATTCGTAAACCGCAATCACTCTCTTTCAATCTAGTCAGACATTTATCCATGAATAAGTTAAACAGCCATGGAGACGCCACACATCCCTGTCTCACACCTTTTCCAATGTGAAACGATTCCGTGTATGCGCCGTTTATCCTAACACAAGCATTGGAACCCTCATAAAGAGCTTTCAATGCTCGGATCAGGCTGCTGCTCACCCCATGCATAGACAAAGCTGACCACAATTCACTTCTCACCACTCGGTCATAAGCCTTTTCCAGGTCTACGAAAGCGCAGTATACTCGTTGGCATTTCGCCAGAAATTTCTGAGTTATGCATCGCAGGGAAAAGACTTGATCTGTACATCCCATCCCCTTTCGAAATCCTGCTTGCACGTCCCATATTTTGTCATTCGTCTCTTTTATGACCCTTTCTATCAAAACTTTTGCATACAATTTGCCGACAACGCTGAGGAGGCTTATCCCACGATAATTCTTGCACTCCAGCTGCGACCCTTTCCCTTTGTACAATGGTACTATAACGGCTTTGCACCAATCACTTGGCACTCTGCCGCTTCCCCAACATACATTGAAAAGGTAGTGCAGCTGTTTAGCAACGGCACCTCCCCCCGCTCTCAACATCTCTACCGTAATCCTGTCATACCCTGAGGATTTTCCTGCTTTCATACCTTTTAATGCATCCATAATTTCTACCATACTTATCTCGCTTTCATCGCAATCTTCTTCCGTGGGTGAAGTATCGCAATGTACCTCTTCTTCTCTTTCAAACAGGCTCTCAAAATACTCCTTCCATCTCTTCAGCACTCTTTCCTCACCGTTCATGATACTTCCATCCTGGCCTCTGATATTTCCCAGCTCCGAGGTTGCACTCTTTCCTCGAGCTGTCCGTATGGATTTCCAGAAAACTTTTATATTGGAACGGAAATTATCAGAAAGCCTTCTATCAAAGTCATCCTTACATTCTTCTTTCTTTCTAGCTACTGCTTCCTTCACCAGTGCGTTCCACCTTTTGTACTCACTTCTATGGATTATAGATCTTATATAGATTATAGATATTATATATAATATGGATTATAGATATTATAGAGTTATTCATGAGAAACATACCATATATAAATTATCACGGTACCTATCTACTGTAGATGCACTAGCCTAGCTAGAGCAAGTCATATTCTCAGACCAATATAATGTGTTTCGAATTATGTTGAAAAAACCCTCAAACGAGTACCTCGATGACCAGGATGAATGAGTCTATTGTGACTAATCACTAAAAAAATCAACGATAATCGTGTTAAAGAATTTTGACCAACACTGAGGACCAACATGTTTGACTTTGACAAGCATAACGCACCTTTAATAATAAACTGAAATAAGTCAAAAAACCGGGATTTTGACTTTTCGTCATAAAACGCATTAAAACAGTAAAATGAATACGACCAGTCTTAGAGACGCTCGATTTGCGCGAATAGAAGTGAGATGGTCGTCCGTCTCTTTCGTTTTTACGGAGTAAGTCAATAGGCCAGTCAAAAAGTGACGCGATTTAGTGTTACGCCGCCAGAGCTACGAGATAGGCATGTATGTGACTGTGTAACACCCAATAGTGCGTTTTATCATTAACAGGTAAGTGCTTGCTGTGCTTGGCTTTCAATATTAAAGTGAACATTTTAAAATTATTGCATTTTCTTTTTAAACAGTGTTAATTTTACTTTGAAAAATTCAGAGTTGATTCAGTTTATGATTAAATGTTAACAAATTTTGATAAAATATTTGGTTTTAGTTCAGTTTGTTACTAAATATTTTTAATATCCATGTTTAAATTACGCGTTATTGCGGTTTATTGTAAATTTAACGGCAAATAAATGTTTCACTTCCTAAACTTAGCTCTTTTTTAGATTAATTGTATACCAATTTTCTTTAGTTATGACGTCGTCGTGGAGAGGTTGAAGAATAGTGGAGCAGATTACAAAGAGTGATGCATCTCAAAATGAAGTGGTTATAATTAGCCCTACCTCTAAATTAGATCTGATGGAATTAGAGGATATCCAAGTTGATGTAGGGAATGTTATTACTTACATAATCTTTAAATTTTCTTTTTGTCAAATTCAGGAAATAAAATTAATGTTTCTTAAAAATATTTTGTTTCCAGACAATGTGAAAGTAAGGCGACTAGAAAGAATTTGTGCATCAAAAAGGCCAATTGTAGTGTCTCCTCAGTTCACAGATGAGAGTGATTTGATGAAAAATTTGCTAACGCTTCTTGTCACAGAAGAAAGAACTATACACACATAAGGGGTTCCCAACAACATCTTTTGTAACCCAAGTCAACCTTACCTGCACGCGGTACACACTGCCGAACAATAGACGAGGATCTGGCGCTCCTCAGCCCCAGCCCAGTGTGGTGGAGAAGACTCAAATCCCCCAAGAACTATTACCAATACCCAAGGTATCAAGTGCCCGGCAGTACCGGATGTCGTGTCAGCAGTGACGAACGTTGGCGAGGCGCCGGGACCAGAGCTCCCAAGAATCCCCGGGCGGCGATGACCTCCTGTCATGCGACTTTGGTCATGGCAACTTATAACACACGCACACTGAAGAGCGAGGAGAAGCTGCTAGAACTAGAAGAAGAATTGAGTAGGATTCGGTGAAGTATAGTGGGATTATCCGAGGATCAAAAACATGGCGAGTACACTGTGATTCTAAAATCCAGCAACCTACTCTATTTCCGGGAGTGCTAAGATCTGTCCCAAGGTGGTGTCGGGTTTATGGCCAACAAGTCACTCGTGAACAACATTATACAGATCGAAAGTGTGTCGAATTGGGTGGCGTTCGTTATACTCAGAATCACCAAACGATGTTCATTGAAGGTCATACAGGACCTCGACACACCCTGATGAGAAAGTAGAAGTAATGTATGAGGACATTTCTTGGGCAAAGCATGCATTACACTGTTGTAATGGGAGACTTCAACGCAAGGTTAGGCAAACGTGGGGATGATGAGTTGAAAGTGGGGCAATTTGGAGCTGGAATCCGGAACTACCTAGGTTATATGCTAGCCGAATATATGAGAGGTAGGGACACTATTATGGAGAGGTAGGGACGAACTCCTTTTTCAAGAAACGGCTGCATCGGAAATGGATGTGGGAAAGTCCGGATGGTACAACAAAATAAGAGATTGACTTCATCATGTCGACTAAGACTCGGTTATTCAATGAAGTATCTGTGATCAATCCGATTAACACGAAAAGTATCGACTGATGAAGTACTTTCAACTCGAACTGCAAAATCGCTTCGAATGCCTGAAGGACTGCATAGATTTGGACACTTACAATAACAGGTTCGTGGAAACTGTTCTTACAGTGTTCTTCAAACCCAGTCGTAGAAAAAAAGCAAAGAAACAAAATAAAAGTTTTACGAACAGCTTTACGCGACAGCCAAATTAATCCGACACTGTACTGAAATTATCCCGGACGTCAGCCTGTACGAGATAAGTTGTAGCTCTCAAACGGCTCAAGGACAACAAGGCGCCGAGTGTTGACGGAGTTACAGCGGAGCTTCTGAAAGCAGGTGGACGACCGATCCTGAAAGTTCTTCAGAAGCTGTTCAACACCGTTATACTCGAGGGCAAAACGCCAGAAGCATGGCATGGCGCATCACGCTCATGAGTCATGTTTACAAGCTGTTTTCGAGAGTTATGAGGAAACGTCTCGCGCGCAGGTTTGACGACTTCCAGCCCCAAGCCGAATTCCAAAAAGGCTTCAGTACCAAAGATCACATACACGCTGCGGCAGGTTGTACCTACAGAATACCGAAGAGTATAATCTGCCATTATGCTTAGCGTTTGTGGACTATGAAAAAGCCTTCGATTCAGTCGATATTACGTAATGTTGTAAGGATGTTTTACAACTTTATAAAAAAATAAAACTATTCTCTGTTTTAGTTTCCCAATAAAGGTGCAATTAAAGAAAGATCTCCCTTTTAAATAAACCCATTAACCCTTACAAAAAAAATTTTTCTTTGAAATCGTCATTGTGTTTTTATTATTAAACAGCTACTATAAGTAATAAAGCATAACATTTCCTTTTAAATTATATTAAAAAGCATTAAACCTAAATATGCTATAATATAAAAAAATACTTTAATAATAAAGTGCACTAACATGTTTTATTGCTCATAACATTTTAGATATCATTCAACATTTTAATCATAAAACGAATTATGTCTACAATGTTTTATTCATAGCCCTGTATTTAAAATAATACTAATAGTATTAACAGCATTAGTATACCTTTCGATAGATAATTTCATTGGTTACGTATACCACTAACTGAAATCACTGTATCTTATTCGTCCTTCTGTTAGTTTGTAAAAATGTAGACCGGGTCATACTCGCAAAACTTTGAACGCGTTTTCCCAACAATCTTGAATTTTGTATTATTGCAGTTTATTATTAAAGGTGCGAAAGATCTTTATTTTCTACACTTGTAGCTCAAACCAGCGGCTGCAAATGAATGCCGTTATGTTAAATATGAGTGACAACAATTAAAATGTGATTGTTAAAGTCTTGTTTTGATTGTGCAGCGGCTGCGCGTGCGCCGGCCGCGCCATAGCGGGCGCACTTTCGACGAACCGCCACCGAAAAACACGAGAACGAGTTGTCATGTCTGCGGCTGAACGGAAAAATGTGAATTGTTATCGAAAGCGGCGCAGGCGCAGCAGACATACATAGATAATTGTATATTTATAAGTATATTAATTATTACTATATAAGCATGGCAGAAAACTGAACTAATATCGGAAATGAATAATATTTTTCACAACATAAAAAAATTGTACCTACATACAATACAAGTAGGTAGGGAATATTTTAGCGCTTATGTAGTGTAGAGTCATCACAGCAACTGTACACATTATCGTGTACGAATATCTAGATATATCTAGGTATATCTATCTTAATACGTAGAAAATATCATCATCATCCTCTCTGATTAGCGTTTCCGATTATTCAAAGTAATGAATTTGAAAAAAATCGGGAGTGGTCTCCCCTTGACTTTCTCGTATATCGGAAACGACTCAAGGTTTGATACAAACCCTATATTTTGATATTTAGACCTACATGTTAAATTTTGGTCACCTATCCGAGTACCGACCGCGCACTTGGTTTAACTTTAACCGCTTAACTTTCGTGATCGACGGCTCAAAATTTGATAGAAACCTTAAATTTTGTTGTCGTACAGGTATGTTAAATTTGGTTGCAATAAATTATAGCATGCTCGAGTTATCGTGCTAACGCACAGACACACACACATACATAATTACTGAAAAAATATTTTTGGCCTCAGGGAGGTTCAAAACGTGTAAATCCGTCAAAATCTCGAGGTCAAATTTTTTGACGATTAGAAGACTTCCTCTATACTACGTATGCGAGAAAGTAAAAATATGAAAAATATGATAGGAATGCATTTTAGGCCGTGATTTTAGTTAAGCAATGGCTTCCCTTTTTGTCGGCATAAACTAGTTACTTTTTTGTCTACGGAGCCTCAAATATTACTTACGTCATGTGAAAAGCCGATCAGTGGGCTTGCATCGAGACGGCCATGACATGCCACACAGGTGGACCCGTGATCGGAATAAAGCCTGTGTGCGGATAGAAGAGTTGACAGTGTGTCGTAGCGGCCGAGGGTCGGCGACTGCTCCACATTTTTTGTGGGCGCGAGCCGAGCGCCCGCCGCCGGGGCTGGGCCGCTGACCAGCCTGCCGCACGGAACACGCTGCGGCAACGGCGCGGAAATGATAACATGAAAATACGCCTCACAACAATAAATGAATTATTGTTTAAATAAAATTGTTTTACGCGAAAAACGACGACGCGACGCGCTCTGCTTAGTTTTGCGCGGGAAATACGATAATGTAAAACTTATTCATGGCCTGTATTAAGTATATCATAGAATTTTAAACAAGTATTAGGTATAGGTAAATAATATCTTATGTATGGAGGTTGCTAATCCGTCATGGTCGATTACAATCTTAAAATTAGTGGGATCATGTCAACGTCGAGTATATGAATATTAATGAGACGGTGTAGCAGGTAACCGGGTGACCGGTGCCCGTGGAGCAGTGGACCAGCCCTGGCCCCGAGTCAGTTGTCACATCGGCTCACACGGTGGGTGCCCGCCACGCTCGCTCGCCTCACAGGGCACAGATTATTTTATTACTAACAAAATTTTCTCACAGGTCACTCACATAGCAATTTTAGTATAAGTAGTATTTTATGCAGCTGGCCCTTGTTAATTTATGCAAACAAAATTTTCTGTCCGTGTGATTTGGTGCAGGATTGGTGCACGGTACTTGATAACACCACCTATAAGCTAAATGATAACACCTAACCATTTCAATCACAGGTAATTTTATAAAAATGTTCGACATACAGCCAATAGAAAATAAAAAATCCCTAGCCAGTAAAAGGCAAAAAATAATTGGTAACATTTGCAACTTACGTTTTAAAAAACTAAAAATAGGGAGTGGTGACACGAAGATAGAATTAAGAAAATATAAGCTCCTTGGAGTGGTGACCTCTTGACATTCTCGTATACCGGAAACGCCTCAAAAGTTGATAGAAACCTTATAAGTATTTTGATGTCATACATGCATGTTAAATTTTGGTGACCCATCCGAGTACCGACCGCGCACTTGGTTGCTTAACTTTCGTGATCGACGACTCAAAAGTTGTTAGAAATCTTATATTTTGATGTCATACACGCATGTTAAATTTGGTTGCAATAAGTTAAAGCAAAATCCGTCTAAATCTCGAGGTCAAATTTTTTGACGATTAGGTACCTACAAGACTTCCTCTAACTATACTACGTATACCTACGAGAAAGATAAAATGGAGAAATAAAAGTATTATGTTTAATAAAAACTAAAAGTAAATATGACAACTATGTTCAAGAAAAGGTGTACAGAGTTAATTCACTCATGTTACCTAAAATATATAACCAATTTGGAGAAATCTTTATCGGACAATCCTAAATTGTTCTGGACGTTCCTGAAAAATAAAAAATGCAACAGTAATGCATACCCCTCATCCATGACTTACGGTGATAGTGTTGGCAGTTGTGGAAAGGGAATATGTGACCTTTTTGCTTCTTATTTTGCCTCAGTATATAGAAGCCCTTCACTGGATCATCAGCAGTTGCGCTCAACAGCAGCTTCTGATGATCCGGTTTTCACCTCAACTTATCTAGGCAACATAGAATTTTCACAAGACGAAGTTTATAAAGTGCTTAAGGGTTTGGATAGATACAAGGGGGCTGGACCCGATGGAATTCCACCATTGTTCGTTATTGGCTGTTGCAAAGTGTTGTCTTTGCCTTTAACTGTTATTTTCAACACGTCTTTAAAGACTGGTGTCTTTCCATCGGCCTGGAAGGAGGGAAAAATTATACCAATCTTTAAGTCAGGCGAAACAACTTTAGTTACTAACTCGTCGGCTTATTTCAAGAACTCACTAAGTGACCAAAATCAAATTGTGAGAAAACAATTAATGAACTTTTTCAATTTTAAACATGCCATATCATGTTAAATACAATAGGTATAAAATAAAATAAAATGCAGTTTAATAGTGTAATATATTTATTTTTCAAATCAACAAAACATTAATTTCACTATGCAAAAGGTTTTTTTTAAAAGCTAAAAATCAAAGTTAATGACTTCTTACCATTAACATTTTATAGTAATCTGCAATTAACAACTTCTTAAATTAGATATAAAAATTAAGTTATGATTTGGTTTCTGAAAGAATATCATTTTAAGCTATGGCAAAAACAAAGGATGACCGAAACCAAATCATGAGAAATAAATTAATGAACTTTTTCTATCATTAACATGCCAAAATCATGACAAACTAGCTGCCACCAGCGACTTCGTCCGTGTGGACAGTAAGGAACTTTGATCAGTAGGACACCGCAAACATTTAAATAAAACTTTGACAGTTAATTTTTGCGTTAAAATCTCACTTACATACAGGGTGTAAAAGACATGAACAGTCAAACGAGAACCATGTATTCTGCTCACCATCATAACATAGTTTCTCCTTTAGACTATACCTGGGAAATAATAGTTACGATTTTATTGAAGGTCAAAGTCATAATTTTTTTTTCGTTTTTTTATGAAAACATATTCTAAACATTATTTATTAATTATTGTTCAATGAAACATTATTAATTTTATTAATATTTTATAACGAAAATGGCTTCAAAATGTTAGCGTTCAATGTAGCTCACTCTATGCGGACGGACACAAACGAACGCGGCCACCACCGTCTGGCAAAATTATCGCGGTTATGCTTGGGCTATGCGAGTTGCGCGCTTTACATTGCGCGGTACAATTTGCAATATTTTTTAACACCAAAAATAAAAATCAATTCCCAGCAATTATTTTTTGAAATGTTTCTTATTTTGATGTATAGAATACATGGTTCTCGTTTGACTGTTCATGTCTTTTATTGTAGATATTAAGGTTATAAAATTTAATTTTTCATAAGTACATACAGATAAATACAAATCATCTTCTATGTTTACTTGATCTACAAACGGCGTTGAGGTATGTTCAGTGTAGGCATCTTTTGTTCGATGATCATTTTTAGTATTGTCGTCTGTAATCTGAAATAAAAAAGAATATTCACTATTCACTGTTCCATCATAATTTTTACTATTGTCGATTGTACAATTACACAACTGACATATCATAAAATGTCTCAGCTCTTCTAGGCTTAAAATTAAAATATCAATCCATTTTGCCAGAATTCACTAACTGCTAATTCATACAATGCGACACTACATCGCAAGCCGCGCGCTCCCGGAATTATTAAAACAGCCGTAACCATAAAATACTTACATCTTCTGTTGAATTATTCCTTGTATTCTCCTTATTATCTAACATTATTAACATCGCACTAGATCTTCCGGGCATAAAATTAAAATGTCGATCCATTTTGCTAGAAATCACTAACTGCTAATGAATACAATGCAACACTTCGTCCAACGGCCAGCGGCTGAATGATCACCGCAGCAGCACAGGCAGATCGAGCCCGCGCGTCCGCACCCCTCGCGGGGGCCCCGTCCGCGCACTCCTTGCACCTATTCAGCGCGGACTACGTCGATTTTAAATGAAATGCGTCGAAAAGAATTCATTAAATACCATTAACGTTAGAAAAATTACTCACTGTCTATCTGGAAGAATTAATAAACTGCATTTATTGTTTAAAAAGTTGAATTTTTTAAAGATATTTATTGTTAAGGGACATTAATTAATTTTAGCCAAGTAAATGTTATAATACTTTGCTGTTAATGTAATTTGATAAAAGTCACTAAGTTTCTTTTAATCCTTTTCGATGCAAATTGTGTTTATGACAGAACTAATTACGTGCAAATAGTGAATTTTAGCCAACTGTTACTTAACAGTGATGTAAGTTAAGTATAAGCATAAAAAGTCATTATATTCTTTTAATGATTTTTTTTATTTACCAAAAAGGAATATTAACACATTTTTTCATCACAAAAAATAACTATTGGTGGTTAGTGAGTTTCACATCACCCAAAAACATTAAAATAGTATTTAATGACTTAATGCATAGGTCATAACGTCTAAATTTGAAAAGTTAGAAGAAAATGTGTTTTTACATTACATTAAACTCATCCTGATGAATTCGTTCGTGCGTTTAGGTGTACTTGATGATTATTTGTAGTTAATGAGTTTTTGCAATAAGCCGACGAACTAGAGGCCTATATCGATACTGCCCATTTTTGGCAAGGTTTTTGAGGCCTTGCTACATCCTGTCTTATCTTGGCAAATTAAACAGTTGATTTCGCCTCAACAATCTGGCTTTCTGTATTCTCGTTCCACCGCCACTAATCTTGTCTCTTTTGTGTCATATGTCTCTGATTCACTTGATTCTCGTTTGTCAGTGGATACCGTTTATACGGACATCAGTAAAGCTTTCGATACTGTTAACCATAGTATATTGCTTTACAAACTTTCTCTTTTTGGAGTCTCCGGAACTCTTTTAAAATGGTTTTCATCATACCTCAGTGAGCGGAGGTCAAAGGTTGTGCTCAGTGGGTTCTCCTCGGAGTCTTTTCTTTCATTGTCTGGAGTTCCCCAGGGTTCCCATCTTGGTCCAGTTCTTTTTATCATATTTATTAACGATATCGTGTCTGTCTTCAAACATAGTAAATGTTTTCTTTACGCAGATGATATGAAAATATCAATGCAAGTAAGGAACAGTAACGATTCGCTTTTACTACAAGAAGACTTGGACCGACTTGGGCAGTGGTGTACCAAAAACAAAATACATATGAATATTGATAAATGCAGATACATCAGGTTTACTAGGTGTAAAAATGTCCCTGTACCGGTATACAATATTAGCGGTCAGCCTTTGAGAGAAGTAGAGTCAATCCGTGATTTGGGGGTGATTTTCGATAAAAAATTACGTTTTCACAAGCATATCGACCATATTGTCACAAAGGGATTCCAAATGTTAGGCTTTGTACTACGGAACTCGAAAGAATTTAAGAAGCCATCTACAAAGATTGCTTTGTTTTTATCATTGGTACGTTCGAATCTTGAATATTGCAGTCAGGTTTGGTCTCCACAATATGATGTGCACATTAAACGTATTGAGCGTGTCCAGAAGCGATTCTTATGGCATCTTTCCTACGAAACAAATAAAGCAAAAGAACTTCCATCGTATGAAGAACGACTTTTTTATTTCAAAATGGACAGCCTTCAAAAACGAAGACTCTTACTGGACAGTGTATTTTTGTATAAGTTGATAAGTGGTGTCATTGACTGCCCATTTTTGTTAGAGTCCATTGGCTTGAACGTTCCAAGCTAGTTGCCTCGCTTTAGTAAATACGTCCCTTTTGCAGTCAAAGGTAGCAAAAGTAACCTGGGTCACCATTCCACTATGACTAACCTACAGAGACAATATAATGTTTTGGTAAGAAAGTGTAATGTCGATATCTTTTCCGACAAGCTCAGAAAGTTCAGACATGTAATTAGATATTCTAAAGGTGTATGAATAGATTTACTGCTTTGGTAACATATAGGTGTGTCGTAGATTATGAAAACAGGTGTTCAATCTCAATAGATTAATTGTGTTTTTATTTTAATTTTGTATTGTCCTCATTTAAAAAAATATATCTATAAGTACTTGTTAGCCTTTATTCAATTTGTTATATTATTAGTTTTTTTTTACATAAGTATTTTATTAATGTAAGACCCTTGTGTCCACGTTTGCATGCCGTGGCAGCCTGTAATTAAAACTGCACTTAGATATAAGCACAATACATACATATATTACGATTAAGTTCCTTTTGTAACAGTTAGTGTAAGTTTTGTTGGTTGTCCTAAATAAATAAATAAATAAAATAAATAAAATGTTATTACCGACCTCAAAAAATCATAGTTGGCATACTATTTTTTTTTTATCATAAAACTTTTAGTTTTCCATTTTTAGTTCCGAAGGCGGTTTTGCTTTTCATTTAAAATAATATGTTTTTTTTTGTTTTTACTCAATTCTCAGTTTCTTTCTTATCAAGTCAGTTTACAACGCAAAGATGGTACCTATCGATGATTAAAGTTACAGGATTTTGCCTGTTATTTTTCAAAATAATAAATAACTACCAGTTCATAGCACTATAAGATTTTCGGAAGAAACCTATCTCGAGACTTTGACCTACCCTCTGAGAGGATAAGACAAAAAGAATCACCGAAATTGGTGAACAACTGTCGAAGATATCGACGACCAACTTTATAGTTGGAAAAGTTGGATAAATTCATAAACCTACTGCATTTTTTTACGATTCTAAAAAATCTACTAAACTGAGTCATGTGAAATTTTCATTGGAAAGTATATATCGCACGCTTAATAATAAACCGGAATAAGTCAAAATTTCACTTTTTTGGGAAATCGCTGTCAAAGTTTTGGGTCTCTACCTTGTTGTGAATATTTTGTTATTTTTCTCGTGTTTATGGTGCGATTTTTATATTCTTGGTCTTAAATTGTAGAGAGATGTATAGCAAATTTAACTGACGTAATAGTTTAATTATATCATTTATATAAAATTAATCAATGGAGTTTCTTTTTGACGTTTCGACTTATGTCAGTTTAGTATAAAAATTAATGATAAATTATCAAAATTTTTGCAAAATAATATTTATTAATTCAGTTTAGTATTAATAAATAATATAATCTATTTAGATCTTTATAACTTATTACACTTTAAAAGTAAAACGGAAATAAAAGTACAGAAATATTTCGCAAAACATCTTTATATTTGTCAATGTAAGTTAACAGTTTACATTTGAGTTTTTTATTAAACTGCTTTCTTAACCTGATAACAATTATAGTTATAGTAAACAGTCGTAATAGGAACTTCTTATAATTTGTACTTAATAATGAACGTAATTTCTTAACAATCACAGAATACATATTAAAGTTAAGTTATCAGTTATCATTAAAGTTTCAGTCCTCAACAAATGCTTTTAGTTTAAGATTTAGCTTTACGTAATATGTCAAACAACAACAAAAATGTAATACAAAATATAAAAAAGAAAACACTATGTGCCATTTTGACTTGGGTCGGATATGGGTTCGGTAAAGTGACAACGTAATTAAAAAATCTATGGGACTTTATAGATTCATTTGTAGAATTTAAGAAATAATATTGTCAAATTGTAATTAGTCTTACAGTTATTCGATAACTTATCTACAGTTATAGGCTTCTTACAGTAACCAGGCAACCACTGTTATTTTTTTATGAAAAGGTCCAACAAATGACTCCTTCCCACCAGGTAAGCAGAGGCCTTAGTACGAGTTTTGATAGTTTTCGAGCTCTATCAAACGTATCGTCTCTTTTCATACATTGCCCACTAGCGCCCCTAGCGTAAACTATCAGAAACAGTGGGCAATGTATGAAGAAAGACGATACGTTTGATCGAGCTCGAAAACTATCAAAACTCGTACTAAGGCCTCAGAAGTGGTGTCCAACCAAATGCGAAGACACCTAGAGAAAAATAAATGGCCGCGCTAGCTATCCTGGCATTTCCGACCTGAAAGATGCTTCTTCATGCCTCTTTTGAATCGCCCAGGATTGTAAAAAGGAGAACACAAGTATGCTGGCAGTGAATTCCATTCCTTGATTGTGCGACATAGAAATGAGTTGTCAAATTTCATAGTTCCCATTGGAATGGTAGCCACCACAGATTATTAAATCTATGTTAGCAACAGTTTATTAGTGGCATCGTAAGCCAGCACGCATGGTCATTAAAAGGAAGAGATATCAGTAGAGAGTCAGAAGGGAATCAGAAAGCATTGAGTAAGTACTTGGCGAAGCCATCCCACAGGTGCGAGTAATACTTTACGCAGGACCATACTTAATTATTTCTTATGTAGCAAGCACAGTTGATCTGGCGTGAAAAAACGCCTTTCCAAGTTCAGGATTTCGAGTTTCCGTGCTGTTTATATCACACTTTCGATGTTATCTTTTAGTTCTATTGAAGTCGCTGCAAACCTCCATAGCAAGGAAGCTGATAATATCAGTAGTGTCAGTGTTGTGCCCTGAAGAGGAAGGGAGGGAAAGGAATGACAACGTTTTCATTGTAAACACACACACCTGAATTTTCTTGGCATTGAACCCAACCTTATTTGTTGGACTCCATTTGGAAACAAGGTCCAGCCCCGGTTGAGTTCAATGACAAGATTCTAACGATTCTCCACGGCTTCCGTTCATCCTGTCGTTGCATGTCCTAAATAGGCCGCATGGACTGTACTATCGTCTGCATAGCAATGAACGTCATCATATCATAAGCAGAAGAAAGAGTGTACGGGATATAACGGAGCCCTGGGGAAAACTGGTATTCACTGACATAAACTTTGAACTCCATCCGTCAGAGAGGGCACGGATTCTACGCTCATGCAGGAAGCCAACCACCCAGGTACAGAACATTTGTCCGTACAAGGTGGTTAAAGACAGCGACTTGGATTTTTTCCTTTTTTTGATACAGATGTGTACGACTGAACGCTGTTACGTCAATGCTTGGCTTTATTTTGTTTGCCTTTTGAAGTTTTTCTTTTTTGGTATTTTAGGTTTAGAGAATTTATTTCTCATAAAAAACATAGTTCACTTAGAATTAGAATATACACTTTAAGTTTTACATAAGTGCTCCCCTATAATGCTATCTTATTGTAATTATAATTTGTGTTTAAGTCAATACTCATAGAACATGTATGTACATAGTCTCTAAGTCTTGACTTGAGAGTTTTTATATTAACAGTATTTATTATATCGCTAGGCAAACTGTCTTCTTACCTCAATACTGAAACTATCAGAGACACAGGAACTTCATGACGATTCAGATGGTGGAATAAATAAGTTATTTGATTTATTTTTGTTTCTGTTGTCGCTAGTGTACACATAACTACAATCGTCTTCACTCAAATCGACTTCGTTCTCATCGGTAAATAACGGATAAAACACATAATTTGGCATGGACTTGATATTTTTTCGTGAGCTAGATGGATCCAAAAAACAATAATAAATAATACTGTTTCAATGCTGATTGATGACATTATATTACACTTATATTTATTTATTAGAGTAATTTAAAATACATTTAATTATTTTACGAAATTTCCAGGTGTTCCGGATTCACAATTCTTTCTTTCAATGTCATTTACCTCTTTATTAGGAAAATAAACAGTTTTCTGGCTAACTAGTTTTAGTCACACGTCAGATTCTTGAGAATAAGAATCAGAATATGAAAATAGCAAATTCTTGGTGATAGCATTTTCAGGCAAGTGTGATAATAATTCCTGCGTGGTGGCGAGCTGGACTTTCAGAATGGTGGTGCCCTGGATTTACTACTTGTTGATTTCGACTCCCTGTATGGACAGACACGGATCGACAGTTGGTCCATTCGTCGTCAGATATTTTTCGTTGATTAAACTCTAAAATAAATAACATCCAAACAAAAATAAAAACCCTTAATTAATTAAGATTTCACATCTATGATTTAATAATAAAATCTATAATAACCTACTTACTGAGACCATTCCAATGAGCCCAAACACGATATCTCTGCTGTTAGTTGTTGAGTTATTGTTAGTAATGCTGCAGCATCAGGTAAACTTACCATGTTTTCGGGACATCATTGAAGTAACTGTACACCAATTTTCTGTCAAACATGACTGTGAAAATGTTTAAGGATATGTTTAACTACGAAAATACGATGCTATTTACTTACTTTTATTTCGACTGAATTACAATTTATTTCCTAACGTGAATATGTAAGTACGTACATCCAGTATCAATACTCATCATAAGAAGTTTTTAGGCAACGCAGCTTCCTATTTGCAGACATAATATTCAGGTCAAAACTATGGAACAGGTAATTTATTACTTTTTATGAATAGATAATTAAAAGATTTTTTTAATAAACTGCAGCAATTGCTAAAGTACATTGAGACTTTAGGATAATTTAAAATGTAAACCGAAATAAATACAAGTATTTTTTAAATGTGCTGATAGTTTTGGTAATAAAGTGATATAAAATGAATTGCTTCCCAAATTTAAGTTATAATTTTATACTAAAACGCACTAAAAGGCAATCTTTTATAACTATTTAAAAATAATTTAATGATAAACCGCAACAAGTCTAAATAATACATGCTGTATTTTATCACCGTTTTCAACTTAAGGGAAATAAAAAGAAAACATGCTAGATTAGAAAAAAAATAATGTGAAATAATCTCACCTGCGTTTGCAAATAAACCGAATTATCTCACCTTACTCCACCTTAGTTACAAAACAATAACTTCTATCTCACATCGTGGTCGCCGCATTAGTGAATGGATCACTATCGCATGATCGACATTGTCGCGCGCTTTTCTAATAAAAAGAAGAATGATCTAACAAATCGGCCATTTTGGTTTGTTTCACACGGCGATAGGATTGTACCTATTCTTCATTCGGAGTTAGTTCGTTTTATTAACAAAAGTGGAAATCCTGATTTTTTGACTTATTCCGGTTTATTATTAAGCGTGCGATATATACCCTTTCAAACAAAAAAAAATCTCACATCGGTCCAGCCGGCTTATTCCCTAACTTTTTTTGCAGGTGAAAGTGATAATCACAGAGTGAATTACACATCCATTGCCAATGCGGCTTTTTTATTTAAAATATGTAATATATTTTTTAAAATTTCTGTGGTTAAGTTTATGATAGGTATACGTGGGATTAATCGAATCGGTTTACCTGCAACTTAAAGATCTTAGTAAAGGCAGGATTTTTTCTGTTATTTTTCAGAATAATAAAAAAAACTTCCAGTCTTAAAGACTATCTCGAGACTTTCGTCATTAGGTAAGACAAAAAAGGGACATTGAAATTGGTTAACAACTTTCTAAGATCATCATCATCATCAACAGCACATATAATGTCCCTACCGAGGGGCTCGACCTACCCCACATTAGGGGCGATTAGGCCTTAGTCAACCACGCTGGCCAAGTGCGGGTTGGCCATGCCATGCCACGCCATGAAGAAATTCTTAGGTGTGTTCAGGTTTCCTCACGATGTTTTCCTTCACCGTAAAAGCGTCGATTAAACGTACATATGAATTCAAAATTTGAAAACATTGGTACGTGGCGGTAAACGAACCAGTGCCTCCCGGGTGGGAAACGACGCTCTTACGCACTACACCACCGACGCTTTCTAAGATATCAATGCATAAAGCTGGAAAAGTTGTAGAAATCCATGTCGCGACCGCGTATTTTCACGATTTGAAAAAAAAAAACAACTGAACTGATTCATGTAAATTTTTCATGGGACCACTTGGGAAGTAGTTACCTACGTAGGTAAGCAAAAGTATAATTTTCCAAATCGTTCCAGACGTCTTCGCTTCTTTTCCTAATCGGGACACATGCATAAAAAATACCTAATACGAATTGAGAACTTCTCCTTGTTTGATGTCGGTTAAAAATAGTGACAACACCGCGGTCAAAGTTTTTTTAAATGCTAAACAATGGATGAAAATTTTAACTAAGGACAGCGTATTAAGCCCTGTTTAGGAGCAAATTAGTTGGAACTTTACTACGTGAGGTCGGGTCGGCGCTCGGTTCGAAGGGCATGCGTCCAGAGCGGGGCGGGGCGGGGCGGGGGCGAGGCGGGCGCAGGGCGGCGGCAATTAGTTGGGCGGCGCGACGCACGCGCCGGCACGCACGCTCGCGCTAAATTATATAATGAAATTTAATCGCGTGATTTATTCGCGAAGTGACGAGCGCTCCCACGCTCGCACCAAGCGATCTATTCCATTTGAATACCACTTCGGCCGCACCGTCACATGCGCCTTACGCGCTGCCATAATACAGGCAGCATGGAAGGCGCGTGTGACGTGGTCAATTTGAGAGACTGCGAATACGATCTAGCTTAAATGCTTTACATAAAAACAAAAAAAGAAAGAGTATTCTTTAGGCGTCAGTCAGTGTATGTAGGTAGGTAGGTACCTATATTATACGTTTTCGCGCGTCAGTCAGTAGAGCAAACATTAAAACATCTGTAAGTTGCAAACTATCTTTGTTCTGTAGTACACATGCAATAACAATGCCGGTATCGGCCAGCGACCCACAGGCACGAATCGGCCGGCGTCAGTCGTCGGCCTCTGTGGGCCGCTGGCCATCAATTGGTGCAAGGAGTGCCTAGACGGCGGCGTTAGGTCGGTACTTGCACAGATCCCGAGCCGCCCTGTAAAATCGCGAAGAAGGTCTGGCCGAGGAGGATGTTTAGTGGGTAGTGAGGGAACGCCTTTACCTCGAGTCCCATACATATACCCTGCGGTTAGCACCACGCCCTGCAAGGACGATCTGTAAATGTATTTGACCTACGCGTCAACAAAAAAAAAGGTAGGTATCTACCTACCTTTGTTATGTATTCTATTTTTAATGTCGACCTAAATTCTTATCTACTTTAGCTGCGTGCTCAATTACAAATCTCTAACTTTTTCCTGTAGGTAGCTAATTACTGAATTGGATTCTAATGAGAATTTGCACAAAACACTTGTGATAATAGATAAATGTTTGAGCCCGGTATGCGTGGCATCCGTGATCCACATCCTGATACTCCTGGGAGGAGAGCGCTCCAGTGGGAACGTAAGGCGAGCCGCGACCGCAAGCCAACGTGATTTTAGCCGGCTACCTACCTCATCGACATAAACCAAACATGATGTGTCTGTAATATCAAAGATTTATTGTTTCGAAATTTGTCAGTGCTTGGTGCTTATGTTTTTATGGTAAACATTGTTTCATCAAATCTTTGAAATTTGCACTTCTGAGATCCGAACGAAATATTTTTTCAAATATTTGACGCCCAGTTAAGATGAAACTACATTACATTATGGAATAATTTTTACATTTAAAAACGCGAAAATATTTTTATACTTGTAAAAACACACTGAAAAAAAAATGTTTACCGTAAAAACATAAGCACCAAGCACTGACAAATTTCGACAGCGAAAGCAGAGCCTCGGTGGCGTAGTGGTAGCAGTCGCCCGGAATGCGGAAGATGCTGGGTTCGATTCCCGCCTGAGCCAGGTCGGCTTTGTCAGTGTATTTTTACTAGTTCTAAATCTAGTCATTACATATAAATAAAACTACGTTCTTACTTATTTTATTTATTAAGACATTTTATAACATAAGCTATTGGAGTTTCTGAGAAATTAAAGTGTGTAAATGAAAATTAAAAACCTTTACACAATGACTGTATTTCATAAGTCTGATATCTGAATATTTTTTACTTACTAGTGCCAACTACTTATTCTGTTTGAATATTTTATTTTTCTATTGACAGAATATTATTTTGTAGCTTTATAAATTTACATGCCCTTATCTCTATAAATAAACATCTTCATATCTAGTTGACTTCCTCAAAAAAACAACCAGCATTCCTTGAGACAGAACATAATTTTCTTATAGCTAGGATATTCCCATTTACAAATAATCAGGGCATGTCATCTACGAGGTGTTGCCGTTGGTACACCGCGCACGCATCGCTATCCGTTTACGGCGGCTCTTCACGACCAATTATACGTTAATTAAAGATACAAGAGTCCCGACGTTTATCTTATTCGTTAAACCACAATTATTTAATAAAAACTATAAATCTAATACTCCCCAGTATTCAATTAAATATATAGGTAAGTGGGTATCGGTAATCCTTTGTTCCAACGATAGAAATTCACATTCATTCATATTTTAGGTACCTAAGTAGGTACTCGATATTTTTCCTTTGTAATGCTTCAATGTTACAAAAATGCAACAAATGAAATGTTCTATGTATTGTAAAAACAATTTCATAACGAAATCTTGTGTTCGAACAAACTCGTTATCATTCCATTTGTATACGAAGTTTCGATTGAGATTCCGAACTTCGCGTGAGCAATTCAGCATTTGAAAATAATTAGTGTCTGATTATGATTTTTAGGAATAATATATTCGTGTTTTTTTTCTACAGAAGTTTCGTTTCGAAAATAGAGCAACGACCTTTCGCTCCATACGCGATACTGTTATTGTCTGTACGATGAGAATATAAGTAATTGAAAAAAAATATCTATCACGCCAGTTTCCCTTTCCCAGTATACAAATTGACGTTATGTAAAGGCATTGATGGGCATTGACGAGAAAATGATAATCCAACTGTCGAGATCTTTTTCTCAAGTGCAATGTATAAAAATTATGACATAAAATATAAGTATGTAGCCGAGCCTTTTGTAGGATTATCTAGGAGTACCATAAAAATGGCACTAAAGGAGTATTGTCAAAAGAGGCACCTCAGGGAATGGTTGTCCACTCCCCGACTGACACACTCAAAGAAATTTTTAGGATCCTCACACATAGGCTACCTTAAAAGAATGGGAAGAATCAGCAGAACCCAAATCCACTGCCTCATAGGCGCTCTCACTGGCCACTTTGCCACTAGAAGACACCTGTGCACAATAGGCAAAGCTGATGACCCCATCTGTAGAATGTGTGGTGAGGACGAAGAAAGCATGGAGCACATACTATGTGACTGCGATGCACTAGCCAACAGGCGACTAAGGGTCCTAGGTTTAGCTTACCCTAAACCAGAGGACTTTATAGACCTTATTCCCGCCAACATCGTGAAACTCATACAAAATGTTTTCGATATTGGCGGGGATGGGTGATAAGGAAAGGGGAAGCACAAAAGATCCCATAGGGTCGAAGTGCTCTGAGATACGGCCTCAGCCCCTTATTTAAGAATAAGAATAAGAATAAGTATGTACCATAAAAATATTAATGAAATAAATTATTGTTTTTGCGAAAAATATAATAAATCAAAAATTCACTCGCGTGAGATTTGTTAGATATAAAAGTACGCACACTTTGTTTTTTTTTTGTATACGTACAAAAGATTTAAGTTAATGTTATTTTTACTTTTCTATTTAATTTATTTACAGATTAATTTTCTTAATGTAAATTCACGAATGATTTTAACAAATATAAACTTATAAAAAACTTGGCGACATTTTATCTAATCGCGTAATTTTGTTTTGGGTGTACCTACTTAGTTTAATTTAGATTTATATTAGAATAACGAGAAGAATGTAATATGTCAAACTTTTTGGCTATTCGCGTTTATACTTATAGTTTTATAAATGCTGTACAGTTTGCAATAAATAAATATGACTTAGGACTTACCAGAGCACCGTGCAGATCGCGTGTGTCGTCGGAGCAAATTCCGAAGTAACGTAACCGCGACGTGACACGTGCGAGCGGCGCGCCGCCCGCCGCAGCACTGGCGGGACGGCCGCGGCCGCCGCGCTGTCACACGACACAGACTACACATCGGTACCACAGTATACCAAGAACACTAGGTTATCTGCGGGCTGGGGTCCACTTCCGGAAGCCTCCTAGTGGCGGACCCTGGTAACGTGGTGGGGAAACTTTCTCGGCGGGTGTGTGGCTTTTGATGTCAAGTGTTTCCTCTTGGTATTCGAAGTCACATGCCATCGTAGAGTTTTTTTTGTTTTCCCACCATGGCTAGTTCCGGACGGCCCCTTTCAGGACCGCGCCCGAAGGCGCCAGGTGCGGTCCGATGGCTGCTACCGGTGTCCTCGTCAGGAGGACGCGCCAGGTCGAGCAGCCGTCGATGAGGAGGCGACCTATAAGGCCGGCGTCGGCCAGCGGCCCACAAGGGCTGGCGTTAGTCGGCAGCCCCTGTGGGCTGCTGGCCACCAATTGGTGCACAAGAAGTGCCTAGACGGGCAGCGTTGGGACGGTCTCGGTGTAGTTGCGCTCACGTGCGCAGATCCCGAGCCGTCCCGCAATAGCGCGCTTGAGGTCAGGCCGGGGAGCATGTTTAGTGGGTATGGAGGGAACGCCTTTACCTCTAGTCCCACATATCCCCTGCGGTTGGCACCACCCCGCAGGGACGATGTGTAAATGCATTTGACCTCCCCGTGAACAAAAAAAAATTATCTGCGGGCTGTCGGCGAGTTATTAGCCTACTCTGCGACGCTAGGGTTCGTAAAAGTGCCGGGCGGGAACGAGCGGCGAGCGAATGTGCAATGACATAAAAAAGCGCGATCACACTAGACAGACACCATATTTTTATGTCATGTGTGCGTCACAGTGCGAGCGTACCAACGGCGCCGAGTACGCACGCACACATTCTAATGGATAGCGGCTAGTATGAATGAAGACGTATTACTGTTCTTGGTATACTGTGTCGGTACTGAGCATAGAGTACTAGCGCATTTACCTCATTTATTTATAATGCAAAAGCTCCAATGAGGAACACAAGGTAGTTGTTGTTTTCTAAAAAATCTAAAATACTTACCATCAAAATTTAATTACATCATTAATTTTATAACATGTCAGCTGACCATATAAGATCGTTTAGGTTATTAAGTTCACGGCCACTACAGGAGCCACTGCGGGGCGGGACCCACCGTTCAATACTGATAAAATCTTATCTAATGTGCGTTTTAGTTCAAGTGGAGGAAATAAAAATGAAAAACCACGTAAAAATAATGCACTTTTAATCACAGGGCGCTGACGCTAATTCAGTAACAAAATAAATTACCACAACAACCATACACGAAAACTTAATAGTAACACTACTAGCTTACTGCTAAATTATAAATTACACATACATGTGATGTCAAAGTCTTTAGGAGCGCCGGGCGTCCCGGGGCCCACGTCACACGTGCGGCGGACGACCCGGACACGGCTTACAGAATATGGCCGGCGGCCGCTCGTCCTCCGGAGGAGGGCTTCCAACGTTTACAACGTTACAATACAACAATTGCACTTACACGTCAACATTCTTTATAATTTTATTCAAGATTACATTCGACTCCGAGTCTCGTTTAATAAAAACGACCCTCGAAAAATGACTCACTAGGAGGGTGTCCGACGACATTTTCTTTTCAAAGCGTTAAATAACAGGACGATCACCGATTTACACGAGTAAACACGGGGAAGTTAGCTACGTGACACACACGCGACAGTTCAAATATTTGAGCACGGCCGCGCCGGCGGCGGCGACGGACGGGGCGCGGGGCACTTGGACCGAGCCTGCGGTCCGCTAGCGGCGGCGGCGGCGACGGCGGCGGCCGGGGGCGGAGCGCTAGGGCTGCGCCAGCAGGTCGGAGACGCAGGCGGCGATGGTGGCGGCGGCGTCGCCCGCCAGGATGGAGCGGTGGGTGGCGGGCAGCTGTCGGCAGCGCAGATCCCCGGCGCAGACGGCGCGCAGCCCGTAGTCGTCGCCGAGCGTCACGTAGTTGTCGCGCGCGCGGAACAGCACGACGGGCGCGCGCAGGCGGCCGCCGGGCCGGTACCCGTCCGCCACCACCAGCTTGCGGTAGAAGCTGGCCGCCGCCTCCGCCAGCTCGGCGCCCGCCCGCCCCCCCGCGCCGCCCACCAGCGACACCGCCCGCGACACGCGCGCCTCCCACCCGCCCAGCCGCTCCAGCTCGCCCGCCACCTGACCATAGTAACATAACTAATTTATAACAGGAACATTCTCACGCTCGCTACAAGACACTCGGTGGTGTAAATTTTGTATTGGGATACGCACATTGTTAGACAAAAAATCGGGAGTGGTCTCCCCTTGACTTTCTCGTATACCGGAAACGACTCAAAAGTTGATAGAAACCTTATATTTTGATGTCATACATGCATGTTAAATTTGGTTGCAATAAGTTAAAGCATACTCGAGTTATTGTGCTAACGCACAGACACACAGACATAATTCCAAAAACGGTATTTTTTTACTCAGAAAGGTCCAAAACGTGTATATCCGTCAAAATCTCTAGGTCGATTTTTTTACGACTACAAGACTTCCTCTATACTTCGTATAAAAGAAAGTCAAAATCTAAAAGTGTGCGAGATCTAAACTACTTAAATTTTTCTGTAAGAAATTTCTAATATTCCTAATTAATGGCGTCGCATCACATTTAGCGTACGCATTTTGCAAATGTCAAGTGAAAATGTAACTGAAGTAACAATAATTGTACGGTAAAGGTAAGTATATAACGGTACTACTATTATTAAATCTAAAATTTAATAAGTATCATTACATTAAGTTTTATACTATTCATTTCGATCTAACTTCTGTATTTTGTAAATCTAACACATAGCTCTGTAATCTGTAAACATAGAGTGAGATTCCACAGACAATCGTATCGCAGTCAATGGTATACATACATACGCAAATGTAAGAAAAAACCAGTCGATATTTTCAACCCGCTAAAACTATTGTTTACCAGACCATGAAGCGTTACAATGAGTCTTCTATCAATGATAGGGCGAAGGATCGTTAGACATCTAACAACCAAGAATCTGCAGAACAACAGCTATAAAAGCTGTCAGAGAAAGAATCCTAAGAAATCCAATCCTATAAAAAAATCAAAATTTCCCCTAGGTATAGGACCTAAAGGAAATTCTCATTTTCTTATAGTATCTCTGAGGAGGTCTTGTATCATAAAAGAAGACTTAAACTCGGGGCTTATCGAAGAAGGACAGGTCATCTTTTGACTCCAGCCATTCATCATAAACAAACTATGAGAGCGGAGATGTTGTTCCAGAGATACGTACACGGTGGACACCAAAAATTCTCTTTACTGATGAAAGCATTTTAGAGTTGAAGAGAAATTTAATCGTCAAAACGATAGGGGTCTATACACACGGCTCCCAACATGCTACTGAGATAATTCCAAAGATCGAAAGAGACCTCCACGATCCAGCATCTGTGATGGTTTGTGGGGTGTGTCCTACGAAGATGTGACAAAGCTTTTTTGTGAACAAAGGGTGCAATTAACTACTAAAGCGATATTTTAGAGAAATAGTTAAACCATTAAGTAACACTGTGTTCGCTGGTAGGCACACAAAAATTTGCTAGAAATTAGCCTAGCGTTGGTGAGACGTGAATTTAACGAACTTCATCACCTTTTGAAGATCATCCCCCTGCAAGTCCTGATCTTAAATCTTTGGATTATTGTTTATAGAATATTTTATACGAGAAGACTTGCACAAAATCTAATCGAAATATTGAGTCGTTAAAAGCAGACTTAGTGAAGACAGCCGCGTCGATACCATCGGATGTTGGAGGAACTTTGGAGAAATGTGTAAATGCTAGAGGTGGTTATTATGATTAACGAATAAGTAGAAAACTAATTCTACTTTAGTGTTCTTTCATTGTATAGAAGCTAGCAATAGTATATTTTATGACAAGGGAGCAAAATAATATTTTTATGGCGACGGCGCTACTTTGAACAACGATTGCTCGACTTCACTTTGCAGTGAAGGATTCTAATGTAGAATCCTGAGTCCAGCTCTCGAGTCACGTATACTTTATTTTTCATCTCCTTTCTATGAGAAAATATGTACTGAGTAACAAACTAGAGACGCAATTCGCGCGCTTGCGTTTTTTTAGTAAGTGCGAGTCCCTGCACCGTGCAGCCAACATGTATGAACCAGCCAGTAATTTATTTATACAACTTGCGTTCGTTTTCTATGAATATGTTCCATATTCAAATTTCATTATTGCCCGCTAAAAAGTTCCTATCGGACAAGAGCTTTGCTCTCATTTAGGTATAGAGGAACAACGCGACACTTTCCGAATAGAAGGTAGGAGAAGTAGTCGGTGTTGGGGTTACCTTGGAGACGTCGACGTCGGTGAACTGCTGCACGAAGTAGGCGAGCGCGTTGGCCTCGTCGGCGGCGGCGGAGGGCGCGGCGCTCTTCCTCTTGCCGCGCGTCGTGTGCGTCGCCGGGTACAAGTAGTCGGTGGCGGGGTTACCTTGGAGACGTCGACGTCGGTGAACTGCTGCACGAAGTAGGCGAGCGCGTTGGCCTCGTCGGCGGCGGCGGAGGGCGCGGCGCTCTTCCTCTTGCCGCGCGTCGTGTGCGTCGCCAGGTACGCCGGAGACCCGTCCACCAGCACCAGCCGCACCGCGCACCCAGCCTGACACCACCGACACACAACACACGCTTCAGCTAGGCCATCCACGCTCATGTTTACCTCACAGTTTTAACTGTTCAGGTAAACATGAGCGTGGATGGCTACCTTTCCTCCACTCGCCCTCAACTAAAGCCTCTCTCTCACGACTCTGTGAGCAAGCGGCCAACACCGCGCTCGCGCTCGATATGCGTGCAACATGTCGATTGGTTGCTGCGCCATATATATTATATGTCGCTCGCACACGGTCGTGAAATCGGCGCGGCGCACTATGCAACCTCATCATTCAGTAGAGGCTCAACATTTACAGAGCGCGTGCCCATTTTGTTCACAAAATGGTAAAATGTGATATTAATTACAAACTTATCAAAGAAATTATAGAATATCCTTTGTTGTACAACTTCAAATTAACAGATTACGCAATTCTTTTGCTGCTACAAATAATCTAGTAATGTAGTTACGTTGAATATATGGGTGCACCTAATATTTCTTCTTTTTTCGTGTCATTCGCAAATAATTGTATATTACAACAATATCTTCATCGCTTGATGAATCACCAGACGACATGTTTGTTCGTCGACTCTTCATTACTTAATCAAGAAAATGCAGTCAGCATGCAGACGCCGTGTGCGAAACTAGCCCGTAAAGCAGCGGTAAGACATTTGCTGCATACACACAACACACAATTTACTCGACTCGCCGTCAACTAATCGTAGCAAATATCGATAGTAAGACCAATCGAAGTGTACCTGTTCTAGCTGCAGCGCCATCTCGAAGGCGACGCCGGCGCCGAAGGAGTACCCGAGCAGCGTGTATGGCGGCTGCGGCTGCGCGGCCCGCACGTGGCCCACGTACCAGCGCGCCAACGCCGCCATGTCCGCGAGCGGCGCCGCGCGCGTGCACTGCAGCCCCACCGCGCACCCGCGCACCGAGCCAGCCACGCCGCGCAGCACGTCCGCCACGCCCTGACACACACACATTCATAGTTTGATGTCATACACACATGTTACATTTGGTTGCAATAAGTTAAAGCATATTCGAGTTATCGTGCGAGACACACACACAGACATAATTCCAAAAACGGGATTTTTGGACTTAGGGTGGTCCAGAACGTGTGAATCCAATAAAATCTCTTCATTAAAATTTCCTATTGGGAACATCCATTGCAATGCAGACGACAGTACAGTGCCTAAGGGCTATTTCGAAACGTGGAGAGTCGTCAGAATCTCGTCAGCTAATTTGTTTTCTAGGTGTCAATGTTGATTCCACACTAGAAGTTGTTTGTATTGACGTACTTATTAAAATAGCTTCGGCTCGACACCCACTAAAAATTCACCGTGTATAAAATATATATATATTTTAAACGGGACGCGATAAATGTTATTAGATAAAACGGGTCGCTCACCTCAATAGGATGCACCATGAAGACGGTGCCGGGCCCGGGCTGGCTCGGCAGCTGCACCATCACCTGCGTGGGGATCAGCTCGCCCAGCGTGGCCAGCTGCACCAGCGGGTTCTCCTTGTCCGCGGGCTTGTCGGCGGGCTTGTCGACGGGCTTGTCGGCGAGCTTGTCGGCGGGTTTGTCGGCAGGTTTGTCTGGCGCGGAGTCGTCCCCGTCCGACACGTCTCCGGACATCTCTCGCAGCTTGGCGAAGGTGAGCGCACGGATGTCATGCACGGCCAGCACCACGTCGTAGCCGCGCTCCAGGGTCTGCTTGATCTCGGCGCCCATCAGCGAGTCCATGCCCAGCTCCGCCAGGTTGGCCGTCTCAGACACCTTGCTCGGGTCCTTGATGCCTGCCACACAAAGATAAGCAACCGTTAGCTTTATCTATCAAGCACAGGTCAAAAGTTTCCTATTTAATCCTGATTTACACAAGATAGGTAAGTAACAAATCAGTAACAGGCGCCAATGCTGGCGTTGATGACCACACGGTTATATCACAGTATACCAAGAACAGTAGTTTATCTGCGGGCTATCGGCGAGTTATTAGCTTATTCTTGCGTTGGCGCTAGGGTTCGTAAATGTAACGAGCGGCGAGCGAATGTGCAATCACATAAAAACGCGCGATCACACCGAGACACCGAGACAGCGAGACCACCTTATGCCCCACATTCTAATGGATGGCGGCCAGTTTGTATGAAGACGTATTACTGTTCTTGGTATACTGTGGTTATATGCAGTAATTAAGCGGAAATATTGTAGTCAGCGCTCAGGTGACAGCGCTCTACTGACTCCAATTCAATTTTGAAAGAAAAAAATATTAAAATTTAGTGACACCATAGATTTATAATTAATAACTAGCCGTGTGATGCCGGCAGAGTAGAATAGCATCATCCCATATCCTCCAATGGGTGTCGTAGAAGGCCACTGATGGATCAGCAAAGGAGTGTAGTGTGTAATGTCATGTAATAAATGTCATGTCAGCGTTTTATATGAATAAACAGTTACGCCACTGGCGCGGTAGAAGACGGTCGTTTCATTCCCCTGTACACACCCACACAAACTGGTGACCCCGACCGACACATACACGGATGCGCGCAGTGAATCAAGTTACAATTGTGAGCTATGTACACGGCGAAATACGACGCGCCAGGTCCTTGTCCCACATCACCCCAGGTGCGCCAAGAAAAATCGGAATGCGTTCCAGAGTTTTCTACAGTGTCCGTCGGAAATCGAATTCCAGATTTCTGGCCGGATAATCCTCGTCTATGGTTCGTGCAGGTCGAGGCTATTTTAGCACCTCAAAAGACGTCGGACATCAACAAATATTATATGGTCGTGGCGAAACTCAGTCGAGAAGCAGTTCAACAAGTGGCAGACATACTGGCGAACCCACCTGAAACAAACAAATTTGAGGTATTAAAAAATAGGCTTTTGCAGATATATGAGGAATCGGAAACAAGACAGGTGCAAAAATTAATTTCAGAAATAGAGCTTGGTGATCAAAAACCTAGTCAACTTTTACGGAAAATGAAAGAGTTAGCCAGAGGAAAGATAGAGGATGATACGCTAAATATTCTATGGCAAGGACACTTACCTTCTTCGGTGCGAGCAGTTCTCACGGTGACGTCATCCCAGGACCTAGAAAGTCTAGCGAGTATAGCGGACAAGATTATGGAAACTTACCAGCCAGCACGCATCAGCGAGGTTTCCCGTAACCGTCCAGAATCCGTGACAGCATTCGACGTGGCAAGTATAATGGCGGAGATATCAAGGATTAATCTGAAAATGACAGAAATAGAAAGGAACAGAGGAAGGCACAGGAGTAGGAGTGGAAGCAGGAATAGGAGTGGAAGCAGGAATGGGAGATTTTCTCGTTCAGGAGGTAGAAGCAGCAGGACTCCGGATAGCCCTAACTGGCTGTGCTCATATCATTACCGATTCAGAACAAGAGCCAGGAAGTGTGTTCCACCGTGTAATTGGAGAAACCCTACGTCCACGCCGCAAACACCTTCTCCTGCATCGGGAAACTAGATGAGGTGCAGCAGATGGCGGGAGGCTGCACAATTAAGGACCACCGCCTAGTTGTAAGTGATAAAAATTCTCACTTAAGATTTTTAATAGATTCAGGAGCGCATGTTTCTGTTTTGCCAAAATCAGTAATTAAAAATAAAAAAGATTTGTATTATAATTCCAATTTCAAATTGTTCGCAGCGAATGGATCTGAAATTCATACATATGGCAACAAGACGCTCATCCTCGACTTAAATTTAAGAAGACCATTTAAATGGAATTTTATTGTTTGCGATGTCAAGCAACCTATCTTAGGGGTAGATTTTCTTAACTATCATAGGTTAATCATTGACATTAATGGTCGTTGTTTACAGGACAAATTAACTAATTTTGCAGTGTATGGATCGGTCGTAAACCATTCAGAGTTGGCTATTTCAACCGTGCGTAGTGACCACCCGGTATATGATATATTGCAACGTTATCCAGCGATTCTCAAACCAATGTCATTTAAAGAAATACCAAAACATTCAGTTTTTCATTATATTGAAACAACAGGCCCACCTGTATTTTGTAAGCCTAGGCCATTGCCACCGACTCGTTATAAAATGGCTAAACAAGAATTTCAAGAGATGTTAGAAACAGGTATATGTAGACCATCGAAATCGGCATGGGCTAGTCCTTTGCATTTAGTGGCAAAAAAAGACGGCCAAGTACGTCCTTGTGGTGACTATCGTGCATTGAATGCCATTACAAAGCCCGATAGATACCCGGTACCACGCGTTCAGGATTTTACATATTTACTTCATGGCAAAGCAGTATTTTCTAAAATTGACATAAAAAAAGCCTATCATAATATAATGATAAATCCTGAGGATATACCTAAAACCGCGATAACAACACCTTTCGGACTTTATGAATTTGAACGCATGAGTTTTGGTTTGAGAAACGCTGCCCAGACGTTCCAACGTTTTATGACTAACTCGGTATTATCTGGTCTAGACTTCGTATATTGTTACTGCGACGATATTTTGCTTGCGTCAGCAGATGATAACATGCACAATGAACACTTGGAGCAAGTATTCAAACGATTAGATGAATACGGTATAACAATTAATTTAGAAAAGTGTACATTTAAGGCAACAAGTTTAGAATTTTTAGGTTATGAAGTTAGTTTAAAAGGTATTAGACCGTTAGACAGTAAAATTAGGGCAATTTTAGATTATCCAAAACCTCAAAATGTAAGTCAGCTGAGAAAGTATTTAGGAATGGTAAATTTTTATAGGAGTCATTTACCAAAAGCCGCCGATTATTTAAAAATTTTAGACAAGTTTACGTGCAAAGCTAAAAAAAATGACAAGACTATAATATGTTGGACATCGGATGCCGATCAAGCATTTTTAGAGAGTAAAAAAAGGCTCATGGACGCAGTCACCTTGTCATACCCGTCAGCGGATGCGCCATATGCACTTTTTGCCGATGCATCAAATAATTGCGTAGGAGCTGTGTTACAACAACACATTAATAATGTGTGGTATCCATTAGGTTATTTTTCACGCAAGCTAAATGAGACTCAAAAAAATTACAGCACTTATGATAAAGAACTTCTAGCTATTTTTTTGGCTATGGAACACTTTAGAAGACTATTTGAGGGTAAAGAATTAATTATTTTCACTGATCACAAGCCTTTAACATTCGCTTTTTCCAAATTGTGTAAAAATAATAACAAAGAGAGCCCAAGACGAGTTAGGCAATTATTATTTATAAGCGAATTTACCACCGATATTAGGCATGTAAGCGGACATGATAATATCGTGGCAGACGCGTTATCTCGAGTAGATTCTATAGAATGTACTTCCAGTGTTATAAATTTTGAAAAGTTAGCAAATGATCAAAATTCAGATGACGAGCTCAAAACTTATTTAGGTAGTGAAAAACATCAATTGAAACAGATATTGATACCAAATACGAGTAAGGCAATTTATTGTGAAGTTTCAACAGGCATGGCTCGACCTTATCTAACAGAAAAATTTAGAAAAGATATTTTCAATGCTATTCATAATTTAAGTCACCCAGGTTTGCGTACGTCTCGGAAAATGATTAAAGATAGATTTTTTTGGCCTAACATGAATAAGGACATAGGATTATGGAGTAAAACTTGTATTAATTGTCAAAAAGCTAAGGTAAACAGACATACAATCTCATCTTATAAAAAATTTTCACAAGTAGATAGGTTTGACCACATACATATAGATCTGATAGGCCCATTACCTATCACCGTAGACGATTATAGGTATTGCCTAACGGTGATAGATCGTGGTACAGGTTGGCCGGAGGCATACCCTTTAAAAGATATATCAGCAGAGTCTGTCGCGAAATCTTTATATGAGAGTTGGATTTGTAGGTTCGGTTGCCCTGTCAAGCTCACCAGTGACCAAGGCAGGCAATTCGAAAGCAAATTATTTTCAATATTAATGTCATATTTAGGCATACAAAAAATAAGAACAACTCCATACCACCCGCAGAGCAATGGACTCATAGAAAGATGGCACAGGTGTATTAAGGCATCGTTAATGGCGCGATTAAACGGCAACAAAAATTGGGCACAGGAACTTCCTACAGTAATGCTAGGACTCCGTGCTGCGTGCAAAGTTGACACAGGTATCAGCGCCGCCCAAATGGTTTATGGACGACCCTTACGACTGCCAGGCGAATTTTTTTCGGAGAAAGAAAATAATACCTTATATGAACCTTATACGACTATACAAAATATTCACGAAAATATAAAAAAATATAAATCTATGAAGAAAGATAGTCCTAATAAGTATTCGAAAAACTTTTTTGTACATCCAGAATTAAGCAAGTGCTCACATGTATTTGTAAGAAATGATATGATAAAAAAATCCCTAACATGTCCGTATCAAGGTCCATATAAAGTATTAGAAAGATATGATAAAGTATATAAGTTACAACTAGCAGATAGAGTATTAGTAGTATCAATAGATAGATTAAAACCCGCGTATACCTTAGACGAAAATGTGTCTATAGGAGAAAACATAAAGTCATGTATTAAGAAAACTAGTAGTGGTAGAGTCATTAAACCCCCTGTTAGATTTTTATGAACAAATATTTATGGATAAATGTGTATAAGAGGACATAATTATGTATAAAATCAGTTAATTAAAAAACTTACATAATATTATATAAAATTAATTAACTTGTCACATAAAATCAAGAAAATAATACTTTAAATTAGGAAAGATAAAAATGTGAGAAGCAAAGTCAGATAAAGTTAGTAGTATGTAACTAGTACCTATTAATATTTACTAAGTTAGCATTAGCACATCGAATAATTGTTATTGAGGTTAATAAACAACAAACACTTAGTTAGCGGAAATTAAAATATTGTAATTAAATGTAATATTAACACATTACTTAATTGGTAATAGTAGTGAAAGCACATCAAATCATTAAATTTATCATGGGTAAAACCTACAGTACTGAGAAGAAGTCTGAGGAAGTCATCATCGCTCAAAATGGTGCGAATAATGCATCGAATTCTCATTTTGCGCAATTAATGGAGACAGGGTTCTCGATCGTAGTTGTGCTAATTATAATAGCTGTCATTTATGTGGTGCACAAGAAGTGCATGAAAAGAATCGGTAAAGTGGTGAGGCTAGAAGTCTCTACAGTACGTAGCGAGTACGGTCTCCATCAGCAGCAGCAGCAAGCGCTGCCGCGACAAATGGTCTAGTGTTGTGCAAATAAGTGAATAAATATCAAAAGTGATGTGTGCGTCATTGTAAAATTAGGAAAGTGTACGTTCGTTTTTATCTCTTATAACTACTTCTGTAAGTAGGTAATAGATAAAAAAAAAAAAAAAAAAAAAAAACAAATTTTGTTGTAATAAAAATCTTTATTCTAATATTAACATGAAATTGGTATATGTACATTTAAAATTATATACATATATAAAAATATTCAATTTTAATTGTAATTATCTAAAGTACAGAATTGAAATTATAAGCAGTTAAATATCAAACATTTCATTATATTAAATTATGTACTTGTAATATAGAAGCCTGAGAATGTAAACAATTAGTAAGAATGCAATAGCTCAAGTTACGAACTGATAATGTTTTCGCAATATGCAATGTAAACTTATTCTAATACTATACCTACCTGTGATGGAATAATGTAATGTAAATTTCTCGTAAATTTGTATGCTTATGTCAACATCGTAAAATAACAAAATTTTTGTCAAAATTTTTTTCAAGGGGAGGAATATTGTAGTGTGTAATGTCATGTAATAAATGTCATGTCAGCGTTTTATATGAATAAACAGTTACGCCACTGGCGCGGTAGAAGACGGTCGTTTCATTCCCCTGTACACACCCACACAGGAGTATTGATCACCTTATACTCCGTCCACCAATCCGCATTGGGCAAACGTGGTGGACTACTGCCTATACTGTGGTGGGTGTAAAGGCTATTGTGATGATAGATTGGTAATAAATCGACTAGGGCGAGACCAAAATCGAAATGCACCAATGTGAGAGCAATGCGTCTGTGTGCGTGAAAAGTAATACGTACTGGTCTGCGCACAGGTTTCAAAGTGAGTGAGAGGGCGTCCTGTCCTGCGTGTACGTGTACGTGAGATGGTGTCGTGTATTATGGTTGCAGATGTATGGTGTAGTGCGATGTCTGACCGAGCACGTTGGCGACGACTTGCACGAGGGCCTGCTGCGGGGCCTGGCCGCGGCGCGTCTTGTCGGCGACCACCATGGAGGCGGCGACGGCGTGCGGCCGGGCCAGCAGCGCGCCCAGCGCCTCCATGCAGGAGCCGACCCGCTGCGGCACGGTGCCGCCCACCACCGTCTCGGCGCCGCCCCCGCCCAGCTGCTCCACCACCATGCCCACCTCGCCTGACACACACACACACACACATTAAACTTTATGCCTAGGTTCAGCCCCAAGCACCAGTATGTGAAGGATTCGTAACGTTATCGTATCGAGACACTTTCTAAAATTACAAAAAAAAACTAAATGTTACCAGAATTTTACAAACATTTCTTGGGAAATAACCTAACATTATAAATAAAAAAATCGGGAGTGGTCTCCCCTTGGCTTTCTCGTATACCGGAAACGACTCAAAAGTTGATAGAAACCTTATATTTTGATGTCATACATGCATGTTAAATTTGGTTGCTCGAGTTATCGTGCTAACGCACAAACACACAGACATAATTGCAAAAACGGTATTTTTGGACTCAGGAAGGTCCAAAACATGTAAATCCGTCAAAATCTCGAGGTCGGTTTTTGACGATTACAAGACTTCCTCTAAACTATACTACGTATACGAGAAAGTAAAAAATACATCATCAACCGCTCATATAATGTCCCCACCGAGAGCTCGAGCGCTGGCCAAGTGCGGGTTGGTTGACTTCACACACAATCTAAGAATTGCTTCATAGGTGTGTGCAGGTTTCCTCAGGATGTTTTCCTTCACCGTAAAAGCGTCGATTAAACATACATATGAATTCAAAATTTGAAAACACATTGGTACGTAGTAGGAATCGAACCAGTGCCTCCCGAGCGGAAGACGACACTCTTAAAGCACTACGACACCGACGTTTCAAAAAAAAACCTTTGCTGATGAAATAAAAAAAATGTTCATGTGCAATTCACAGACGGCAGAAGTGAAACTTACGAAAATGATACCCATATTGATAAAGTCTCGTCCGCCATATTAGATTTTGAAACAGATGTTATATTCTGAATCGGAACCCTTAAAAACCACGAAAACGATACCCAAATTAGGGGGCCATCCTGCCGGAATGTCTAATCCGTATGGAATGAATTCTAGTGCATGGGGAAGAGTCGTTTCACTTTTTGGTGACGATTCTAAGGAAGCTTCACTTCAATAACATTTATTGTGTTTATATTATTACTAGCGACCCGCCCCGGCTTCGCCCGGGTGCAATGCTTATGTAAATATGCATGTATTATACATATAAACCTTCCTTAAGAATCACTCTATCTATTTAAAAAAACCGCATCAAAATCCGTTGCGTAGTTTTAAAGATCTAAGCATACATAGGGACAGACAGACGGTGGATAGCGACTTTGTTTTATACTATGTAGTGATTGTTATTGATTTATGAACAGCTTCCGTGACTATTGATTTTTAATGTGCGGTATTGATAGCCATCGAGAAATATTAAAGTTTGTTCATGTATAATTTGTAGGAGAAAAAAAAACTTGCATCGAATAAAAATATATTTTCAAGACTGTCATTGTTCAACTAAAAAAGGTCCGTGACCTTTCTTAGTTCTTATGCCAATAATAATTCATTAACGTTTTTCATAACGTACGTCAAAGAAATAATCGCCTCGGCAACAGGGTTCAAATTATTACGATTATTAATATGAGACATAAAAATATACAACACCAATGCACATTTGATAAAACGTACCTATCTTTACCACAGTAATCTTATGTAACAATTTTAATAAATACAACGACCTTGACACGCCGCGCCGGTTCGTAATGTTATCGCTGTGTTTATTGTATGAATATAACTACAGGGAGTGTTACCTACATCGATAATAAGTATGACTAACTGCACTTCTCGGAACAATTTGATAAACAGTTACGTTACTTCGGTAATATGTATAATGTATTCTCGGAACGAATCCGCCCGAACTTCAACTCTGCATCAAACATGTGACGCTAATATGGTTTTAATATGATAATGTAAATGGCACATACCACAAGGTCAATAGCGGAAACAATCTAATACTGGCATCCTATAAATAGACTATTCCATTGCTTTGGATTATCCTCAAATCATTGACGAAACGCACAAATCCTTGCCATATGGCACGCACTGAGAAATGCCTTATTTTGCATAGCATTGTTTGTGTTGATTGTGAATACGGGGGATAGTTAGCCAGCTATAGTACGCAACGCACTGGTCGAGGTGTCAAAAGCAACGTGCCTTTGTCAAAAGTTTAAAGTTCGAAGTAATAAAACTTCAGTAAGTTCAACGAAGTGAACTACACAATAGGAATGAACCAATCACAGAGCTCTATTCAATGCAATGCGTTGACACCAAGAGTCGCTTGAGAGTCGTTTATGAATTGAAAGGCTTGTCATATCTACTAAATGGGGACTTCTAATTGGCTTCAGTTGCTATTTACATGCTTTTTAGTTTATAAGCTGTTGGTCTTCCTAAAATAAATAAAATATGGCACGCATTTAGAAATGTCTTAAGTATAGTATTGTTTTTAACTTATACAAGTATGTATTGTTTGTGAGGGTTGAAGGGCGGCAGCAGTTGTGATGTAGCGTCGGTACTGACCGATGGCGCCCCACTGCACGGCGAGCGCCGGCAGCCCGTCGGCCTGGCGCCGCTCGCACAGTAAGTGTATCATGTGTCGTCGGTACTGACCGATGGCGCCCCACTGCACGGCGAGCGCCGGCAGCCCGTCGGCCTGGCGCCGCTCGCACAGTAAGTGTATCATGTGTCGTCGGTACTGACCGATGGCGCCCCACTGCACGGCCAGCGCCGGCAGCCCGTCGGCCTGGCGCCGCTCGCACAGTAAGTGTATCATGTGTCGTCGGTACTGACCGATGGCGCCCCACTGCACGGCCAGCGCCGGCAGCCCGTCGGCCTGGCGCCGCTCGCACAGTAAGTGTATCATGTGTCGTCGGTACTGACCGATGGCGCCCCACTGCACGGCCAGCGCCGGCAGCCCGTCGGCCTGGCGCCGCTCGCACAGTAAGTGTGTCATGTGTCGTCGGTACTGACCGATGGCGCCCCACTGCACGGCCAGCGCCGGCAGCCCGTCGGCCTGGCGCCGCTCGCACAGTAAGTGTGTCATGTGTCGTCGGTACTGACCGATGGCGCCCCACTGCACGGCCAGCGCCGGCAGCCCGTCGGCCTGGCGCCGCTCGCACAGTAAGTGTGTCATGTGTCGTCGGTACTGACCGATGGCGCCCCACTGCACGGCGAGCGCCGGCAGCCCGTCTGCCTGGCGCCGCTCGCACAGTAAGTGTATCATGTGTCGTCGGTACTGACCGATGGCGCCCCACTGCACGGCCAGCGCCGGCAGCCCGTCGGCCTGGCGCCGCTCGCACAGTAAGTGTGTCATGTGTCGTCGGTACTGACCGATGGCGCCCCACTGCACGGCGAGCGCCGGCAGCCCGTCTGCCTGGCGCCGCTCGCACAGTAAGTGTATCATGTGTCGTCGGTACTGACCGATGGCGCCCCACTGCACGGCCAGCGCCGGCAGCCCGTCGGCCTGGCGCCGCTCGCACAGCCGCTCCATGGCACCGTTGGCATATCCGTAGTTGGCCTGGCCGGCGTTCCCTCGTCCGCACGACACCGACGAGAACACCACGAAGTACTCCAGCTCCGGCGCCAGCGCCCGCGTCGCCGCGTCCAGCGCGCGAGTGCCTGTAACACACCACGCGTCTTACAAATACACTCTCATTGCATTTTAGACACTAAGAAAAGCAAGAAGAGATGTCGGTTATTAGATCGGCTGGTATACAATCAGATTTATATTTGTAATGTACGTATATTACTACGTTTTGCTACAAATGCGCAAGCGAAATTGATTTTATATGTGCTCAAGTACGTGTATCCGTAATAATATGTACTAAAAATATAAATAGAACAAATTTGTTCTAATTTCGTATAAAACATCTAAATGCAAAGACAGTGTAAAAGACAATACCTAAAACGGGTGTAAAAAGATCTATGACAAAGTCGACAACTACGTACTCTGTTCATCATTACGACCATTTTTTTCTTCTAGACTAAACATGGGAAATTAATATTTATAAAGTTATTGAAGATCAAAGTTAGAATTATTTTTTCAAGATTTTTATGAAAACAAATTGAAAATGTATTTTTTAATTAAAAAATATCAAAGATTTAAGTATTTCATACCAAAAAATTACTTTAAAACGTCAGCGCTGAATGTAACTACTCGATATCGGGGCCGTTTAACTCAGCCGAACGTCGAGCACGTCTCCAAGTTGCTACTGTATACATTGCGCAGTATTTTTTTTTTTTAGTTTTTTAACACCAAAAAATAAAAACAGTCTCTCAGGAGTAATTTTGTTATTTAGATGTGTAGAATGTGGCTTTGATTTCGGTTTTGTCTTAGGTCTTTTTACACCCTGTATGTGCCGTATCGGCCACACTCGTTTTGTGGATTGTTCCGACAACTTTCCAAACGCCAAGAATGGTTGGTGCGCGACTGACCGTCAAGTTTGGGCTTGGCGACGACCTTGAAGTCGTTCGGCGTCTGGTTCTCCATGAAGGCGTCGCGCAGCACGGCGGCGAGGTTGAAGACGCCGCCAACCGGCCCGAGCTGGGCCGCGGCCTGCAGCAGGCGGCGCGCGCCCCGCTCGTGGGTCACGTCCTCGGTGGCCAGCTGCACGGCGACGCCGGCGCGCCGCCAGCGCCGCACGCACCAGGCCTGGTACCCCGACCGCACGCCGCCGCGGGACACCAGCACCAGCCGCCGCGCCCCGCGACCCACCAGCCACCAGCACAGCTCCAGACCGAACCCGCCCAGACCGCCTGCAACATGTCACATGTGCCTTATTTAATACGCTGCAACTTCACTTTACGCACTGCAACATGACATACGTCGTATGACGTACATTAAGTTACTATAAATATAGTGTTATTAGTTTTATCTACACTCATGTCATAATATTCGAATTACGATATCGAAGGTGAACATAAAATGACATACTTTTTAATACAGATAATCAAAATTAAAATTAAAAAAAAACAACCTGTAACATAATGACCATTATAACACCGGTTCGACTCATTATGATACAGCAACCTGTAACATAATGACCATTATAACACCGGTTCGACTCATTATGATACAGCAACCTGTAACTTAATGACCATTATAACACCGGTTCGACTCATTATGATACAGTTATTTTTCTTAAATACTCGGGAAGGCAAAGGGATCTGTTTGTGATTAGTAAAAAATAAACAAATCTGTGTTTCCAATACGGTGCGAACAAGCATATTCAAATAGAAAATGAGAAAAAAGCACTTGTTTTGGAAAACGTAATATTTGTCTTTTCTGTTGTTTTATTTGAATTTATGTATGAGTGTAGATAAAGTAGTGTATGCAACTGCATATAACACGGGTATTAAAACACTCGTTACTATTATGAAACTCACACTCGTGTTTTAATACCCTTCATTATATGACAGTTGCATAAACTACTATTATGCACTCTCTGGTGTTGTAACTTTCGACAATACAACATGTCTACATAACAACTGGTTTTTCTTATATCCTATCCTCAACATACCACAAACAACACACTCGATTACATCCAACTAATATTATGAACGCGACAGTTTGGAACCATCTATGTTTGTTACTCTGATGCAACATCTATTAAATGAAACTTTAGTATATTTTAGTTCATACATACATCAGATTAACATTTAGGCTATAATTTATAAAGCTATCGAATAAATAGACGAAGTGACGGGCAAAAGCTAGTAAAAAATAAATAATGATTTGACAGGAAAGTTTTGTCATCAGGAGAATTATTGTTTTTATAATTCAAAGTTTTGTAGTGAAAGTGGTGTTATTTTGATGCATAAGCATCCGTGTTGACATGCAATTAAGAGGATCATTAAAATAAAGGTTGTGTGATATATATGACATTGAGAAATTCATAGTAAAATTCCCACCTCATCAGTCACCATCGTGAAGTCTGTTGTCATACACTTCTTGCCAAACACTTGCTAGATGTATTAAAATGCGTATGTATATAGAAATATGGATGTTACACAACATCCATATTTCTATTGCAAACTTCAAAAAAAAAATTGTCAAATAAAATGTAGCTAAAAAATCTTAGATGCCAAGCCAAAAATCCTAATAAAAAAATATAAAGCATAAACGTATTAAAAAACAAATGTTAATTTTCTATAGGTTGTCCCTTTCACTCGCTACCTGTTTTGCTCATCACTCGTGCAAAAATTACAGTAGTTTTGTTTACATTTATTCTTTATCGAATTTAGCTCGAATATTAATGAATCTTGTGTCTGTAATGACAGTGACTCAGTCAAAGGATCATAGTAGATTCGTATTAAAAAAGTTCGTTCGAGTGTGCACAATGTTTTAACAGTTTAACCAGCAAAACTGATATTGTTAAATAAGTAATATTTTCCTCACTGTCTGACCTTTATCAATACAGTCTTTAGTAACAGGTTTAAATGCACATTGGAAGGTCAAAACCAACGTATAGACATCAAATTTGTCTAGCTTTGATATTACTCGGTGTCGTCCGCCTAACTGGCTAAGTAGTAAAGGCAAGTGGCAAAGTGTGGATTTCATAAGAATATACAAGTACCTAATCTGTGTAACTGCGTCTTCTTTCAAGAACAATGCTATATAATCAATCAATGTTATGAAAACTATAAAGCGAGTAAAAAATTGCCGAGTTTCTTACTAATTTTTCTACGAACAAGGCCTCCTGGTACTCTTAAACCGATCTATGGCATCAAAGTTGACGTTCATAGGTGCACAAATTATATCTACATAAATAAATAAAGAAATTTTGACTTGACTTAAACAAACAAGGTCTCCTGATACACTCGTGAATATGTCATCAAAGTTGAATTTGATAAGTGTACAAATTGTAGGTAAATGTATAAAGGACTGACCAACAAGTATGTAAACCTTCCCCGGGTGCATGTAGGTCCTGGGCAGTGCCCGCACCAGCCTGGCGCGGCCGGTCACCGCGCCGGTCTCCTCCTCGCGCACGCGCAGCACCACCTTGCCGATGTGCTTGCCCGTCGCCATGTACCTGCAACACCAGCGTCGCTATCATACACCGGTGTACCTCAACCATATTAGGACAGGAACCAACTGTCTCATAACTTTTAACTAACTCAAAAGTAAGACTTTCCAATCATCAATATATCGCTGCTTCATATCCGGCTCGAAGGACCATATGTTGGTGCCTGAGCTTTGGAGATGAATGTTGAATGATAGAAAGTAACACAAAAAGACTATTTCACTTTTTACAAATGTTAAATATTAATGTTATCATAGAATGTTAATGTTCATGAGCGTACTCTACGACAGCGAGATAATTATGGCGTTGCCGATATATTTAATTACAAATTAGCAATACTACGGCCAATGGCCTAATTACCGTACCGTCTATACACGTCACGGTAAGTATTGGTATTGCCACAGATAACGTATTGCGAACCATAGGTGTTCGTGTCGAACACACATATTTCGTATTATTGCGTTTTTTATATCTAATTATCATCCCTTTATTTACATCTTTTATAACTCCTGCCACATCGCGTGCGGTGAAGTTATGCTTATAGACTGAAATTCACAAATAGCACCTGACCTGAAGCGAGATGCGTGTCAGCTCGTATCCGCATATAATTAAAGTAGTGTGTGTGCGTACCGGAAGGCCTGCTCGAGCTGGTGGTCGGCGAAGACGGTGGCGGGCAGCGGGCGGACGGCGCCGCTGGCCAGACCCTCGCGCATGCAGGCCACCACGCCCGCCTTGTCCGCGCTGCACCCGCCGCCCTCGAACAGCGCGTCCAGCAGGATGCCGTGGAACGTCGTGTTCTTCAGGAAGATGCTCATGCCCTGCGCACACAACCGGTATATTTTGCGATGCCTGCCGACCAATTTACATCTTACAGTTGTTCAGACCTCTTTGGTAAATCCATGAAGTTGGAATGGCGTGTACATGAAATGTTATTGTCAAAATGATGTAAATAAATATGATTTCAGATTCGTATATAAAGTAAAACTAATTGTTTTATTTATATAAATCAGCAAGGGATGATTCGGAGATTTAACATGGTCCTTCCAGCCGGATAATTTGTGTCTAAACGTGAAGATTTTGGTAAATGTTCCATGTTCAAACCTCTTTGGTGACTTTATGGAGTTTTATATATAATTAAAATGAATCAAACGTCAAAGTGGTGTAAATAAGTATGATTTTAGACTCTAATTACAAGCGAACCTAATTGTTTTATTTTTATATTAAGAGCAAGGGATAATTCGGAGTTTTAACGCTAGTTTTAAGATAATTCAGATCGTTTAATCTACGGCCAGGACAAAACGAGAAATGAACTGTGAACAGAGCGTGTTTCACTCACGAGCGGGGTGTTGTTGGAGAGGTCGAGCTTGCCGATCTCGAGGAAGCGGCCGCCCTCGGCGAGGCAGCGCACGGACGCGAGCAGCTTGTCGTCGGCCAGCGAGTTGAGCACGAGGTCGACGCCGCGGCCGCCCGTGCGCCGCAGCACCAGCTGCTCGAAGCTGCAGTCGCGGGAGTTGCCCACGTTGGCGGCCGCCAGCGCCGGGAACCGCTCCAGCAGGAAGGCGCGCTTGTCCGGCGTGCCCACCGTCGCGAACACCTCGCAGCCGGCGTGCAGCGCCAGCGCGATGGCCGCCTGCCCCACGCCGCCCGAGCCCGCGTGCACCAGCACCGCCTCGCCGCGCCGCATGCGTCCGCGCACCGCCAGCGCGTAGTACGCCGTCGCGTACGCCACCGGCACCGTCGCCGCCTCCTCCAGCGACCACGCCGCCGGCACCTCCCACAGGAACTGCGCGTCCGCCGCCACGTGCGTCGCCAGCCCGCGCGCCCCCACCATGCCCATCACGCGCCGCCCGTCCGCGCCGCGCCCGCTGAACTCCAGCCCCAGGATGCACTCCTGGCCCGCCAGGCTGCCCGGCAGCGCGTCCGGCGGCAGCTTGCCCGTCGCGAGCATCACGTCGCGGAAGTTGAGCGGCGCGCAGTACACGCGGCACAGCTCCGTGCCCGCCTCCCGCTCCTCGTGCCGCAGCGGCGACTCGATCCAGCGCAGCGACGACAGGTCGCCGCGCGTCAGCGTGTTCACGAACGCGTGCTCCACCTGCAGCTGCGCGTCGGCCGCGTCCGCCAGCGGCAGGTGCCGGTGCGTGCCCCACACGCCGGACCGTAGCACGTTGACGGCGAGGTCCTTGCGCACCTGCGCCGCGTACGCCGGCGCGTCCGGCGCGAACGGCTCGCGCGCGTCCGGCACGTGGTACACGCGCACGCTGCGGCCGCCCGGCTCGGCGCGCACGCACGCGCCCAGCCCCAGCAGCCCCGCCTCCGCCGCGCGCGACCACACGTAGATGTGCAGCGGCGAGCCCTCGGCGCGCTTCATCGCCGCCCGCAGCTCCTCCACCCAGCCGTACGAGTCGTCGGCGCCCACCTCGATGACCACGTGCTCGGGGGGCGGCGACGGCGCGCGGCGCAGCAGCAGCAGCTCGCCGGCGCCCGCCAGCTGGCGCGCCACCAGCACCAGGCCGGCGCGCGTCAGCTCGTCGGCGGCGCTGGGCTCGTCCAGCGCGCGCCGCGGCTCCTCCAGCAGCAGCATGCCGTCGGCGGCCAGCGCGCCCGCCAGGTGGGCCAGCGCGCCCGCGCCGTGACGCGCCAACACGTCCGCCGCCATCACCACCTGGCACTCCGAGTCGGGCGCCTCGTTGCGCGCGTCCTTCTGCGTCACCTGGTGAACGATCGAACGGGAACTATCAGCGCTCTGCTCACGTCGACGGCCGGTCGCGATCAGTGACAACGAGCGAGACTCACCTTAACGCCGAGGTTTTTGAGTGCGGCGGTGTAGGCGGCGGCGGTGGCCCCGGCGGCGACGACCGCGTCGACGCGCACCTGCGGCTCGCCGTCGAGCACCTGCAGCGCGTGCGGCGTGAGCAGCGCCTCCGGCGGCCGCTCGAGCGCCGCCTCCACCACCTTGAGCCGCAGCGCGCCGCAGTTCTCGAGCACGAGCTGCAAGCACACGACGAGCGCGTCCCGCTTGGAGCGCGTCGCGTCGTCGGTGGCGACGGCGACGTCGTCGTACGGCCGGAACACGAACCGCTCGAGCTTGGGCGGCGCCTGCGCGTTGAGCCGGCGCGGCGCGAGGCTGACCTTGAGGCCGCGGATCTCGACGCCGCCGGCGGCGATGACGCGGATGTCGGGCCGCCAGCGCACGCGCAACGGACCTTGCGCCGCCAGCGCCGCCTGCCGCGCGGGGTCGATGAGCACGCGGTCGACGCGCGTCGGCAGCAGCAGGTCGCGCGACCGGTGCCCGACGAGCGCGTACTGCAGCAGCGTGTCCATGAACGACACCCAGTTGTTGTGCCACGCGAGCTCGCCGCGCTCGCCGCTCGCGTCGGAGGCGACGATGCCGCGGAACACGCCGCCGTAGTTGTAGCCGCGCAGCCGCAGCTCCTTGTACACGTCGTCGAGCGTGAGCGGCAGGTCGCCGGGCTCGGGCGCGCTCGGCTCGTCGTCGTCCGTGTCCGGCAGCCACTCGTCCGCGAGCCGCTCAGCGAGCCGCACGCGCCCCGTCACCACGGGCGCGCCGCCCTCGCACACGTTGAACTCGCCGGTGCCCTCCAGGATGTTGATCAGGAACCGCAGCGGCGCGTCGCGGCTCACGATCGTCGCCCGCTTGAACGACGCGTTCTCGATCACGATCGGCGTCTCCTCTGGGTTCCTGTTGTGGATCTTCGCCATCGTCCGCCACACGAGAGTCTGAAACCGAGAGCGATGCGTCAGCGCCGGGCAACTTTCTTTCTTACAATCCAATTACAATCCTCCCTCCCAAGTTTTTCGCACTAGCTATCATACTGCATTTCGACTCTCCTATTGCTTACCATCTGAAATAGAATCTTTTGCTCTTTTGCTGAACCGTGAGCTATATACAAAAAAATTAACAATAAAATCCAGAAAAGGTCGTCACCAGGTATCCGGTGGCCGGGAAGAGCACGCGGCCGTCGATCTCGTGTCCCGCGTAGAAGGCGTCCTCGGGGCGCGCCAGGTCCACCTCGACGACGTTCTCGCCGGAGCGCGCCGCCGAGGAGAAGTCTGCGACGGCCCACTCGACCTGGTGGTCCCAGCGCACGGCGGAGGCGAGGCCGGGCGTGCGGCGCGGCACGGGCCAGCGCACGGCGGGGTACAGGGCCGCCGGCGCCGGCAGCCCGCCGCCCAGGTACACGCGGCCCAGCGCCGCCAGCGCGTGCAGCAGCGGCGACGCCGCGTCCCGCCGCAGCAGCGCCACGTGCGCCGCCTCGGGCAGCGCGCGCTTCAGCACGGCCTGCAGCAGCGCGTGCGGCGCCAGCTCCAGCACCAGCGCGCGCGCCGGCACCGCGGCCACCGCGTCCGCGAACCGCACCGGCGACAGCAGGTTGTTCACGTGGTACGACGCGTCGCTCAGCTTGGCTGCGGGCAGAGGGCGGTCAGGGCGGGCGGCGAGCGGGGCGGGGGCGGGACGGGGCGGGCGGGACACTCACCGAGCTCGGTGTCGCGCTGGTCGGGCGCCAGCGAGGAGGACACCCAGCGCGGCGAGCGCGGCTTGGGGTGCGGGATGATGGACTCGAGACTCTTGCGCAGCATGGGTCCGGCGGGCGCGATGTAGCGGCTGTGGAAGGCGACGCCGCTGCTGTTGACGCGCCGCGCGAACACGCCCTCCGCCGACAGCTCCGACACAAACTTCTCGATGGACGGCACCGGACCAGACACCTGCCACCACACACTATCCGATTACACCACTCGACCACGTTTTAAACAGTTCATGAACACGGTGAAACAGGATTCACACAGTCCTGTTTCACCGTGTTCATGAACTGACGAACATGCACGTTATCTATGTTTGCATCAGTAAGGAAACGCTCTAGGTATATAAAAACTAAGATAGAAAAATTATGAATTAGCCAGAAATACAGGAGAGAAATCAGCTTCTTAGTATTTTATCATTCTCATTTAGTAATTAAACACGAGTCAAAGTGCTATGGTATCTTTCTAGAATTTAAGATCTTTCAAAGGCCTTTAACACAGTCTGTCTCCGGCTTGTTTAAAAAATGTAGCGCTTCGGAATACGCGCTCTCACTTTGACATCTTCAGGGACCACCTTTGTGAACGCATGTGATGGAACCATCAACGATTATGAGGAAGTAAGTGCTGGTGTTCCTCAAGGGAGCGTCCTGGGCCCGTTGTCAATGTAATGCGGACGATGTCTGACCGTAACGCTGTCGGTGGAGTTGTGGCAGGCGGGGAACACGTCTGGCGGGCAGCGGCGCGTGCACTGCTCCCAGGTGAGCCCCACGGCGGCCATGGCGCCGGGCGGCAGCCGCGCGTCCGCGATGCTGCGCCCGCGCCAGTACGTCGCCAGCACCGCCTGCTCCGCCGTCAGCGTCTCGTCCGCGTACGCGCACCCTGCACCGCACACTCTTTTATTTATCTCGCTATTTTCACAATATAAAAATATTAGTAAACTGCCTTCTTAAAACGTCACTTACTCGTCCCATTTAAGCCATATCCACTTAAAATAAAAAAATGTGTGCGTGTACTAGTGTACACACGTAAGAAGTGAAACTTCTTTATGGCCTTACATAGACATGAATACATACGCGCCATCTTTTTTGAAGTTTCACTTCAAAAAAGATGGCGCGTAACCGAAAAATGTGACGGTAAATTTTTTTCCAACGCCGATAAAGAAGTTTCACTTCAATATGATAACTAGGTTTTTTTTTATTTATAGGTACCCAATTACATCAATAATCACAGTGCTGTTTCTATGTGCCAATTTATGTGGTTTTTTAAGGAAGTATTGCTATGACGAAATGTAAAGGTGAGCGTTGTTTCTTTTATACAAAATTCATTTGAAATCGGTCTGTAACTGTATATATCTGGGGGTAGGTACCAATTTCTCCGACGGAGTGTCCGATGATGCCGTCGGGTCTGACGCCGACGGCGCGCAGCAGGTCGACGAGCGCGACCTGCACCGAGGTGATGGACACGAAGGAGTTGACGACGTCCTCGAAGGCGGCGTCGGGCGCGTCCGTGAGCACGTGCAGCAGGTCGAGCCCGAGCGGCCGCAGCACGGCGGCGGCGCGCTCGACGCTGGCCGCGAACGGGGCCAGCGCCATCAGCGAGCGCGCCATGCCGGCCCACTGCGACCCCATGCCAGAGAACACGAACCACACCGGCCGCCTCTCGCCGCTCTCCACCTCCTGACACACCACAAATTCTCTTCGTAATACGGTCGCATCGTTTAAAAATAAGTCCATGCACTTAATAGCCCGAGAGCTGATAGACATATTTGAGTAAAAGTTGATGTAAATATAGCTTTGGAGCTACAAAGGTTGACTTAGCTTCACCATCTTCCAGCCAGGCCGACAGTTCTGTGTTAGAGTATTATGAGTTATAACAGGTTTTCAGCTTATACAAATACTAGCGACTCGCCCCGGCTTCGCACGGGTGCAATGCTAATGTAAATATGCATGTATTATACATATAAAACTTCTTTCACAATCACTCTATCTATTAAAAAAAAACCGCATCAAAATCCGTTGCGTAGTTTTAAAGATCTAAGCATACATAGGGACAGACAGACGGCGGAAGCAACTTTGTTTTATACTATGTAGTGATGTAGCCTATGTCTATTAGCTCTCGGAATATAAATAAACTCGCGTAATTATTTGGTAATGGATGCATATGAGTCGCGGGAGTGTTTCAATCCAGTTTATGCGAGTAGAGAGTGTTACTGACCGCGACCTCCTCGACGGGGTCATCAGTGAGGAGCGCGAACCCTCTGTGCGTGTGTCCTGGCTGCGGCACGGCGTGCGCGGCGTCCATGAGCGCGTGCAGGCCGGCGTCGCTGGCGTGCGCGCGGGCGGCGGCCAGCAGCGCGCGCGCCGCGCCCTCCCCGCGCCCCGCCGCCAGCACCAGCCGCGGCACACCGTACGCCGCACGCAGCGGCTCCTGCCCCCGCGCCACCTCCAGCACCACGTGCGCGTTGGCGCCGCCGAACCCGAACGAGTTCACCGCCACCAGCCCGCCCTCCCAAGGCGTGTTGCGGTCCACCACCTGCAACCGTACCACTCTCAGCGACCGGACTTACGAATTCCCGGGAAGCGGCAGACGCGTCTCACCCATACATTTTGTATAATAGACAATATGTATGAAAAAAAAAGTATAGTGGTTAAATACGTTCATAAAAAAATACCTAAAATTATACTACTAATTGTAAAAACAGAATTATTTTAAACAAAACAAAATACCCAAAATTATTGAATTAGAAATTACAGTATTCCTCTCTCCTAAAACAACTTTTTATGTGAAATATGTGTGACGGACCTATAATGTGAACGTCTATATGGTATCTAATGATCTTTTCAGTTTTGCAGATTGTAACTATGTAAAATTAATTTTAAAACCTCAACAACATTGATGGATATTCCCTATTACTGACGTTTATAGATTGGCAATGAATCGACTAAAGCGAGACCAAAAAAATTGCACCAATGTGTCAGTAATGCACGAAAGTACTTGAATGGGTGACCAAAGTTTAACATGCATGTATGACATCAAAATATCAGGTTTCTATCAACTTTTGAGTCGTTTCCGGTATACGAGAAAGTCAAGGGGAGACCACTCCCGATTTTTTACGTGACTGACACATAACGGCACGTTACATACACCTGCGTATACGTGAAATCATGTCATCTATCTGGCTGTAATAGAAGCGTTAGGCGATGTCCAGTTTAGTGTATGTATGGTTGTATACCTTAATCCTGCCGTCGCTGAGCGCCGGGATGTCGGGGTTGGGCGTGTGGTAGTGCAGGTTGGCGGGGATGACGCCGCGCTGCATGGCCACCACCAGCTTGGCGATGGAGCAGAGGCCGGACGCGGGTTCCGAGTGGCCCATGTTGGACTTGACGGAGCCCAGTAGCAGCGGCGTCGACCGACCCGGACAGAACACATCCGCGATCGCGTTCACCTCCTGCGGGTCGCCCACCTGCCGACACCACAGGACGTTGGCCAATAACAACAAACACTTGCATTACAGTGTTGTTACAATTTAGAGTGTCGCTACCTATTTTAATTTATAATTTTTAGGAAGATTTTTGATGTCAATAATCATTATGACTAAGTAAAAATAAATGGAAAATTCTATATTAATTAAAATTTTCCACATATGAATAGTATGCATATAGAAAAAAGGGTCTGATTGAAGCAACTACAAAAACAAAACAACGTTAACTTAGGTAACATAATAGATTGTCATAAAAGTTCGAGGATCTAAATCAAATCAAAAATTTAAATTTGATTCAGTCATAAGTGACTTTATCAATGTAATGCTAGTCAATATCGATTGATAGTTTGGAAAAACTATAAAAACCGAATTAAAAAAATACTATTCATCACAATGTATAATGAATCAATAAGAAATCAATAAATTTGATAAAAACACTGACTGAAAAGTTACCTCGATGATCTAGTCTTATTTCTTTTAAAAATTAAAACAAAAACATAATTTGCTAATAATAAAATCCTCTCGATTTTATCATATTTGAAAAAAAACCATGTATATTTGGTTGGTTCACTATCGCGATTCAAACAGTATGTATAAGTTGCGTACCTTGGTGCCGGTGCCGTGCGCCTCGACGTAGACGACGTCCTGCGGGCGCAGACGGACCTCGGCGAAGGTGTCGCGGGCCAGCGCGGCCTGCATGCTGCCGGCCGGGTAGGTGATGCCCTGGTCCTTGTGTCCGTCCGTGTTGGTCCGCGCGTTGCGCACGGCCGCGTACACCCGCCGCGCGGCGCCGCGCCGCTGCAGCAGCAGCGCCACCGCGGCCTCCGAGCGCACGTAGCCGCGCCCGGCCGCGTCGAACGCCGCGCAGCGACCGTCCGGCGCCAGCATGCTCAGCCGGTGGAAGTTGAGCGAGTTGCCGGGCTTGAGGCACAGGTTGGAGCCGGCCACCACGGCCGCGTCGCAGTGGCCGGCGCGGATGGCCGCCACCGCCTGCGCCAGCGCGAACAGCGAGCTCGAGCACGCGGTGTCCACGGCGTACGAGGGCCCCTTCAGGTCGAACGTGTACGAGATGCGGTTGGGGAACATGGCGCGGCAGCAGCCCGTCAGCGCGTACCCGTTGATCTGGTCGGGGTCGCGCGTCCACATCTCCTCCGACTCCGAGTTGGAGACGCCGACGTAGACGCCGGTGCGCGAGCCGCGCAGCTCGGCGGCCGCGTACCCGGCGTCCACCACGGCCTCGTACGTCACCTCCAGCAGCAGCCGCAGCTGCGGGTCCATCAGGTGCGCCTGCTTCGCGTGCACGCCGAAGAACGTCGCGTCGAAGTGCTCCAGGTCCTTCAGCTTGCCGTTCCGCTCCGGCAGCCCGTGCAGACCTAAGGGGAGCGCACATTCCCTATTAATAAATAGTAATAAACATTGGCGGCGGCGTCGGGTAACTTGAAACCCGAGGCGACGATGGGGCCGAATGGTGGCGCCGTACTGAATGATAGCATTTTGTATCTGTAAAGTTGTCACCCCTTTTAGTACTGTCATTGTCACCTCTTGGTGCTTAGCACCCGGCCTACACACGCCATCGCCACCACTTCATGAAACGAGATCTCTTTTAAAGATATGCTCACCAACTTTTCTTTATGTATTGAGTTTACGTGTGCAATAAAGGATTTATAAATGAATTCACGTCATGGTGGGACCGGAAGATCAGAGCCATCACTTTGCTTATGTTGAAACGTAACTCGACGACCAAAATGTTAGGTACCTGACCGAATTACGACAAACTTGTATAATAATCCTTTAAAACATCGACTGTAGATATAGTATGAATGATGCCTACCACATGATGTATTTAAAGAGAAGTAAACCAAAAAACCTGTCCAATGTATAGTAATTCAATGATCAAAATAGTATCACACAAACTAGATCTAAGTTTCAACCACACACAACCTAATAATCAAATCAATGTCAAGGGCGAATGAGTCATAATAACTATAGTGATAAAATTATCATATTCTAATAAAAATAGTAGATGATTATTATGTTAGAGATATATCTGTGGAGATATCTATCAAGAAAGTGATAAAATAATAAATGATAGCTAGGTACCTAGTACCTATAACAAATTGTTAGAAATAATAAACTAACATTAGATCTCCATTAGATGTAAATAGATAGGTACCTAATTAGAATTAAATTCAAAATATTAGGTAGGTACTTGTGCCAATTAAGTACAGGACTGTGAACAGGTAAGTTTTGCGGTTAATATCGGGGATTATCATTATCGGTGATAGCGAATCTCTTGGGTAAGTAGATACTGCATTTATAGTAGAGGCATTAATGGTAGCGGCTCAGAACACAAGAGGTTAGCGGAGAGAGCCGCTGCGGAGGCTGCAGTGCGGGGCTGCCGGCCGGCGACGGTGACGGGCGCGTCATTCGTGACGCACGAGACCGCAAGTCCGTTTGCGATGTCAAATAGCCCGTCAAGGCCACACTCACACCTCGCCATCATTGTTCAAACATTAACTAGTTTTTAGCTAAAACGAACATGACACTGCATATCAGTGCAATAGCACTAAAAGAATCGAGCGAATATCATGCATCGTACCTTTTTTCTTTTTATGATACTCTCAATTCTATAAAATTAATCAAAATCATTAAGTGTACAGTCAGCTTCATAAACATCTGAATGTCAAGACTGATCAAAATTATCTAACAGACAAAAATTCAATATCATATGCGCTGCTAGAGTATCTTATTGTTGTAACCATCCAGAGTAGTTAATATTATCTAAACAACACAATTCCAATATTATATAATGTGTTAAGATGACCAATAATATATTCGCGAATAACTATTCAATAGTATCTAAGCACGCAAAGTTATCAAAAATATCTTGGTAGTAAAGAAAAGTAAACGCTAATCTGGGGTACTACGGTCCCTATACTCCCTTCCTGTAAACAAGTGTAAACTAACGTGTGTCATCATTCGTGTTTTGCCTCAGATGTATAGTCTGCATAGATAATGACGTGAATAATCATAGACTTCACCAAAAATAACCGTGGAGGTAAAACTAATAAAGTTAGAATAAACAAACGCTTTTTATGCAGCTGAGGGTCACATCATCGCTTCAGATGATGTTGTGACTAAATATTTGTACCTACTGCTAAGTTATGTGTGCTGGATCATTTAATAAACCTTAGGTATTTGTGATATCTATATAAATATATAAAATTCAAAGTCCTGACTAATTGACTGAGATATCAACGCAAAAGCCCAAACCGCTGAATCTAAAGACTGGAAACTTTGCACATAGATACCTTTTACCTACAGTGTAAGCATCCACTAAGAAAGGATTATTGGAAATTCCACCCCTAAGGGGGTAAAATGTCCACGCGAACGAAGTCGCGGGCGGAAGCTAGTCTTAATATAAATTGCTATATGTCATTGATCTCAAATTGCAGTAGTACCGTACTTGTTACCTATCGTGCGCCCGCACGCACTACATTCGCCTGTAATTAGGCAGCACGTGCGCACGCGGCGCCCACCGCAACGTATCACTTTCGCTGCGCCACTTCATACTTAGATAGGTATTTCCTTTACTATTATAAAATAAGTATAGCCCATTAGATTCCGCCGGCATGCGGTGCACTTGACCCGCCGACCGCCGTCCTCCCCGTGACCAACTCTTGTCTTGTAGTACCTACATAAACAAGGCACTTAAGTTATTACGACTTGCACTAAGCCAATGTCAATATTCTCAAAGTACACAATTTGCATTTACGTAGCTGTTTAGATCGTCACTGTTGAAATAATAAGAAGCGATCGAATAAAGTTTCATACTTGTGTCCAAATATTAACATGACAACTGAGGCACGGTAATATTATCTATACTGAGGCCTTTATTAGAATTATAACTATAATCACCACTCAGTCACCCGGATTTAAAACCACTTTATTTGTTTACAAATTACTTAAACGTTTTTGTAGTTTATATTATAGACGGAATATTTTGCAATTACAGATTATTTTTACTAAAAAGTATAAAAACCTACAATGTACTCTTCTTTTTAATTATTTATTCTCCAAAATTAAAACTTAAATGTTATGTTTTTATTGAATGTGTTTTTAAAAAAGGCAATAAACTATTTCTTCTTTCTTTCTTTCTTTATTAATAACTAGCTTTTGCCCGCGACTACGTCCGCGTAGAATAGTTATTAAGTAGCGTTTAAATTTTCTTCTTATTCATTCTAACCCTAAGCGCCATATAGGTACCTAATGTTCATTGATTTTACTTTAAAAAATGACAGATTTCCTTACAAACTTTTATCCCTCATTTTACCCCCAAGGATTGAATTTCCAACAATCTTAAAATACCTCTTTCTTAATTTCTAACTGAAATGCCGTGTACCAATTTTTATCCATTTTACATTAAAAATTACGGATATCCATACAAACTTTTCACCCTCTTTTCACCACCTTCGAGGGTGAATTTCCAAAAACCCTTTCTTAGTGCACCCCTGGACCTCATAAGGAACCTACGTACCAAATTTGGAATCTCTAGACCCAGCGGTTTAGGCTGTGCGTTGATATGTCAGTCAGTCAGTATTAATTTTTACTTCCTCGTATACGTAGTATAGAGGAAGTCTTGTAATCGTAAAAAAATTCGATCGATTCGATTTTGTCCGATTTACACGTTTTAGACCTCCCTGAGTCCAAGTTTTTTTTTTTGGAATTATGTCTGTGTGTGTACTCGAGTTATCGTGCTAACGCACAGGGTTAGCACGATAACTCGAGTATGCTTTAACTTATTGCAACCAAATTTAACAGGCATGTATAACATCAAAATATAAGGTTTCTTTTCTATCAACTTTTGAGTGGTCGATCACGAAAGTTAAGCAACCAAGTGCGTGGTCGGTACTCGGATGGGTGACCAAAATTTGATATGCATGTATGACATCAAAATATAAGGTTTCTATCAACTTTTGAGTCGTTTACGGTATACGAGAAAGTCAAGGGGAGACCACTCCCGATTTTTTATACATATGTACTTATAGATAGATAGATTAGTATGAACATCTCATAATATAGGTACACTGTGCGTGCATTTGCATCGCTCATGGTCGAAAGATGGAAGACGAATGATAGAACTAGAGAGTACCTTCCCTATTCCCACTTTGAAAAGAACGGGAAGAGCCAATAGACAGGAGAGCATTACCACAGTTCACCTATACTATAAGTTCATTAATACTTAATACCCTTTGCTTCCCTGCAGACTGCACGGATCGGGTCCGCTACGTCGACACCTCGAGGTTGGGTTGGCCTGTATGATGTTGACCCCGGTCTTATGATTATCTGCCACACTCGTGGAGTTCAGCAAGCAAAAGAAGGAAGTACTATATGTACTAACCATATAAGAAACCCACCCTTGGAGTGGTGGTGGTGATCATAAGCAAAAGAAATTCCCAAGGATTCAAAAAAAGCTGGTTTGTGTTTCGAATGCCTTAACAAGCATGTGTAACTACTTACAATATATTTATTTAATATAGATATTTCCACGCTCACACCAATTATCTAGCCCAAAGTAAGTATCATTAAGAACTTATGTTATGGTACTAGATAAGAACATTTTTAATATACATAATAATTTTAGATATTTTTATAAATAAACTTGAATAAATATATAAACAACCATGACTCGCAAATAAATATTTTCCGCTACCAGCATTCGAGCCGGACCACGTGATGTGTAGGCAGCTATACTGACCACTCCACCACGACGGCGTGAGATCATATGGTATCAACATAATTATGGTATTGCTTTAATCTAAAGTATAATATTATTAGCGAGGACCGCGCAACGCCGCGACGTGATGGCCGAGCACGTGTAAACACCACGACACCCTGCGGGACCGGACGGCATGACGTGCGACCACAGATATATGCGTGCGACCCATCCACCACTATTAATAGTTACATAGCTGTTTATGCGATACGGACTAAGATGATAACTAATTAAATAAATACATAACCATACATAACCTATCCACTTTAACTTATGATGGGTAATTAAAATAGTGAGTAACGCCTTTTATATTTTGATGAGCAAAGTCAAGCAAATCAGTATCAAGTTTTGACGTACGTACAGTACAACCATATGATTCCAATATTAGTAAAGAACTTTACAATTTAATGTTAGTACATATTAGTACTCCTGGAGGATGTTTCCTCTCTGGAAAGGAAGAGTTTTGCAGTTACATGTTGAATGATGATATTGTGTTCGTATTGACGATCACGAAATGAGCGCGTGTCCGAGTGTCCGCCGCGCGGCGCCGGCGTGCTAGTGCGAGGGGCCGGGCGTCGTCGCCGCGCGGCGTCCGCCCGGCAGTGATGCATCACAGCGTATCGCCTACGAACGACACATTCGCAAAATAGACGAATAAAACAAAAACAACAGTGCAATTTGTTTTGCACTAAGTATTCTTCTCTGATCGTATCGAAAAATTGCCATTTACCTTAATGTCAATCTTGCGCAAAATGAGTTCTTCCGGGTTTTTTTGGTGATGGGCCCAATGATGATGATTTGCCGATGACAACACGCTAGCTAACACAACATTGTCTGCACAATTTGGTAACTAGTTATAGGTATTATTATGTAAAGTGCAGGTGGAGGGCGGTCTGCGCGCGCGCACGCGATGCCCCATTGTTGATAAACACTGCTGACGGCATTGATCTTGAGAGTTGCGACATCTCGCGGACGCGTGACTCACTCCTCGAACCCTCCCCGACCCTCTCTTGCTGATGCTGCTCTCAGCTAAACCACTTTCAGTAATAAAAAACTACTTCCTTAAGTGTAATTTATGAACTGATACTTATTTCAAATTACATATTCTTATACATCGTAATCGAATGAAACAACTGCCATTCATTTGCTAGCAATTTTCTGTGAAATACAAACTGTAACTGCGTTGCGATCAGAAGTTATATATCCACATCTTCCGATATTCTACCCCATGGACTTAAGAAAGAATTTACTCATCGAGACGGCTTCTGTTTTCGTTTTAAAATTAATATATTTTTTTAAATTAATAAAATGTCATTTAATTTACAATAATTTCAAATTACTTATCCTAAAAATAGTAACTTATTTTTTTGTTCTAAAAATAACAGCGGGCGCTTAGCAACCAAACCCTGTAGGGTGTAGGGCTTAGACAATCTAAGGTGTAGGGCGATATAAACTGTGAATTATTGAATCCGGACATTAATTATTATAATCTAATACAAAAATTCGGTATTCTGTTCTTTAAATATAATTTTTTTGTTAGGTACCTACCTAACATCTACTTTATTTGATCATTTAGGTTATAGGTACCTACATAATTTTGTTAAGTGTGAATTTAAGCACTGAACTAAATATAGGTGAGATTTATTTGAAGGAGATAATATTGCCTCTCGGGATATCAGAGTTTATTACATCGCAACAGCTCGACCAGAGATAAGCCAATTTCGAAGTGCACATTTTCGAGGCCGCGGGCTTCAATCGAAATGTCGCTACAAGTTACTCTTTATCTATTGTCCTTTACTATTTCAGTGAACCAACTCAAAGAAAAAAAAAATATCCTTACAGAATCGCACGGCTGAACGAAGACGAAGACCAAAAAAGTAAAATTTGTGGCGTCACTGACCCCGGGAACAAGCTTGTTGTTATTTACTGCAGACTTAATAGATAGTTAGGTAGCTACTGTTTAGTGTAGTGTAATGCAAAATTGCGTCATTTTATGATGCCGAGGCATTTTGTAAAATGCAGAATCATACAAATTGCCTGCGACATATACAACTCGTTTAATCTGGTCCGAGTAGATCTCATCAAAGAAATCATCAAGTATGAGGGATTGTTAAACTCTACAAATTTTGACATTTGGTTGGTTTCGCGGTGCACGTCCAAACTGAATAATATATTAGAGTCACATCTGACTCTACATTTGGGGCGCCAAACTAACGGGATAGGTACTTAGCACAACTGCGACGGTACGGGAATTTGAGCCCTGAAATTGTAGCGTTGTAAAGTTAATTGGAACCTTGAATAGCACATATCGATAAAGGGACAAAACACGATTTTTCAGGGGAGCCAAAAAACAGTTTTTATTTTAGAAATCTCTTTGCTGTCAATCAACTTTTTACGGTTTAATTCGATTTTCTTGGGGTCTATGGCAAAGTCTCTTAGATTTTTCCGTTCTTTCTTATTTTATAAATCATACTAGCTGCCCGGCCACGCGTTGTTGTGGTAATTTCATACTACTGACCTGTAACATTGTATCTGCAGTAAAAAAAATGACTACTTATCAAGATAAAAACTATCCTATCTCTCAAGTTGGATCAAACTGCACACGGTGTACAAATTTGATTGAAATCGGTTAATCGGTTTAGGAGTCCATTGAGGACAAACATTGTGACACGAGATTTATATATATTAAGATTTTGAAAGAATCAGTAGTTTAGAAAATAGTGTGTCCTTTACGTTTAAATAAAATGTCATAATTATTGTGTCTTAGGTTATTCAAATTTAACAGTCTCTCAGTCAGTCTTTCCTTTCTAGTTAATTATCGAAACTATTTTAAATTAATTAGGTTACTATTACAGGTAATTACATTCTCAAAGGTAATTTAATTGCTCTTTATCGTCCCTTGTATCAACCTTATCTTTGTGCGCTTCTTTGACCGGAAATTTGTTTTAGAGATTAAAATATTCATACAACCATACATAAAATTACGCATTTTCCCACTGGAGTCGGAGGAAGAGATCGTTACTTACCATTTGCTGCATCAAGCAACACGCATAGCCAATCGTACTTTTCTGTGCCCGTAGTGTAAGTTTATTCGTTGTAAAAGCGTTACTATTGTAGTTGCGTTAGGAGTTCAATTTGTATGAGAAACATGACTTACGCTTCTTTCTGCTAGACTTACGCTATTCACGTTTCCTATACAAATCGAGCTCATAGCGCAACTACAGTAGTTGCGTATTTTAAACGAAAAAACTTACACTACGGGTACTGAATACCTTTTAAATTTACATAAACGTGTTCAAACCCCATTCACAAAGTTCCCAGCTCGACCAAATGCTTTCTTCATCTTTCAATGTTACTTTCCATCTTTCGTAATAATCATCCATATGTAATATTATGTTTTAACAACCCACTTTGTAACATAATATTTATATGACTATTATGTCCTAACTAGGTAGGTATACCTACTTAAAACTACAAAAAATACACTGAAAAGCAATCGGGAGTGATGGTCTCCCCTTGACTTTCTCGTAGGTATACCGGAAACGACTCAAAAGTTGATAGAAACCTCATATTTTGATGTCATACATGCATGTTAAATTTGGTTGCAATAATAAATTAAAACAATCTCGATTATCGTGCTAACGCAGACACACACATAGACATAATTCCATAAAACTGGTTTTTTGGACCCAGGGAGGTCTAAAACGAATATTTTGACGATTACAAGACTTCCTCTATACTCCGTACTCATACGAAAAAGTAAAAAAGCGTTCGCAAAAATTATTCCATAGGTACCTACCTATACTGTTAATGCTTTCTTTTCAACCGACTTCAAAAAGGGGGAGGTTTTTTATATTTGTAACCTCTCTACTGGGTGCACCGATTTGAAAGATTCTATCGACCTTTGGAAGCTGGTTCTTGTCATGTGGTCCCATTTAAATTTTATCGACACCTGATGAGTAGTTTTTGAGTTATCCGTAATAATGCCTATTTAGTTGACATCGATGTTATCGTAATCTTATCACTAGTGTGTCTAAAAGATCTCGAGATAGTTTCCTGAAAATTTATACATATACTCAAAACACTAAAAAGCAAAAAATAAATTATTTTTATTATTTAAATTTTTTGCGATGCGTCTGGCCGGTCCGGTCCGATCCGGGCGGCGGCGGCGCGTTTGGTTTGTTCGTTTGCAAAAGTATGGTCAAAAGACCTATTAAGGTATTTTATTTTGGGAACTAATATCCTATAGGAAAGGAATTTATTCTTCTAACCCAAGGAGCTTATATTTTACCTATAGAATGGAGTCATTAGACAAATGAACAAAGTGAGGGCAAAAGTTTTGACAACACTTGACATTTCTTGACATTGCTAGAGAGGCCCTGTCTCTTTCTAGTAGGGTGCCTGTAGCATAAATTAATCACGGACAGTCTTGTGCCACGGGTAAGGTCTCACGTTCTCCCACGGTCCTAAGATATAGGGAGTTAAATGAGACACGAGAGATCCGTGCAGAACAATTTATTAAATGGTGGTATAATGCCCAATAGCGTGTACTCCCCTGGTGGTAGCCGGAGATGGTCTCGGTGAGGGTCGCTCGGTGGGACGAGTTAGGGCGGCTTGTACTGCTGCTCACTGTAAGTCCAGCCCTGGGCGGAAGTGAAATAGCTGAGGCGACAGCGGCTACCTTAGCCTAATCTTGGACCCCAATTAGGGGTTAAACACATTAAATAAATAACTATTATTGCACACGATTATCAAATTAGTTAATTAGTATTAGGTAGGTCTTGTCGGTGCTCAATTTACTTAGCGAACCACGCAAGCGCAAGACCGAATCACCAAGCCTTTGTTTGCGATTCCTGACTCGATCGAGACTGCCCGGCGACGCAGGCGCAATCTATCGGAGATTGCCCGCAACAGTCGTACGGTCACTAAAATGTAGCTTATCAACGTTAATATGGAGCGCTAAAACCTATTGATAAATTTAGGAGGCGAACTCTAAAGAAATATTTCAATTAGATGAGCTTCCTTTATATCTTAATTTATGTAATATTTATAAATAGTGTAATCTGATTTAATTAAAAAAAAAATATGTATGTAGGTCGGTAAAATATGTATGTGTAACGTTACACTTGAACTTCGTTACGTTAATAAAACCACAAGTTGAAAATAATTTGAGTTTTGAGTTTTCCGTGACAAAGAATCAAAATTCATAATAATTACTTTAAACTTTTTTTCCTGAGTGCCTTTTAGCACGGTAATGTTATCTATTTTCGGCTCCCAGGAAAAAAATCAGCAACCGAAATACGAGGATTTATCGCTTCTGTGACTCTTGATTTTAAGAGGCACGTTACAGTTTATTATATAGCTTATCTCATGTCACGTCAACTCATAGATATTAAATTATTCTTTTTTTTTAGGTGCTAAGCATACATTTAAGGTTTTCCGGTTAGCAATGCTATAAAAATACATTGTGTGGTATACCGATCTAGCCGTTCTTGAGTAATGATAATAGGGCCGTAATGATGCGCAACTTACCAACTTACTACCAGACTTTCTTTATATTGATAGATATTACGGCTGAAAGCCGAAGTGCGGTTTTTTATACAACAGAAGAAATTGTTAGCTCTAGTAACTTTCCGTGAATTAGTTACATAAGTAACAGCTACTGGCTACAAATCGGCTAAAAGTAAGTTTAGTAGCACTTGGTTTTTAGTATAATACAGGCTGTAACATGAAGGGTACTTAAACATGGTACCCTACATGTTACAGCCTGCATTATATGTAATATTTGGGGTGTTTTAGGCCATCAATATAAACAACTTTTTGACGCCGTCATGGTGGAGTGGTCAGTATAGCTACCTACACATGAAGCCTTTCGGGTTTGAATCCTGGTGCAAATATTTGTGCGACGAACACGAATATTTGTTTGCGAGTCACGGTTATTATATATTTATTTAAGTTTATTTATAAAAATATCTAAAGCTATTAATTTATATTGAAAAAATGACCGTTATCTACACTTGCGTGCAATAATATCGACCCAACTCGTCGGTTTCGATTCGACATTTATCGGTATATAAAAAGAAGATTAGGCAAACAAAACTTGTAAATATAATTCAAATCAAATCAAATAATTTATTGCATTCATGAATGTAAATAACAGATGTTCACAAACAACACCAGCACATCATGGTGCCCATTTGGGCATAGCATAATCAAGATAAAAGTGTAACGGACTAGATTAGAAATTATTCATACTATATTAACTTAATTCGAATGTATATTTCTTACGCTTTATTTAACCTACTCTAAACATCGATAAATGAAGTGTTGGTCACAATAGACTAATTACTTGGGAAATCCTGGTTTCTCATTTTTGCGTCATACGGCATTTTGGTGACTATACAGAATGTTAAAATTCAATTGAGTCATTGTATATTCAATAATTGATGATGCCTGATGCCCTCAAAATTATTTCCCCAAACATTTTAGCTCTCTGTATTAACTGTACCTATATTATCAAGAAAATTTTTACTAACCAATTCAAGGGTTGCCTTTGAAAAGTGATTGAGTAGTGGTTTTATTGAAAAAAGGGCTTGAAGTTTGACATAAGCAGTTGCCTTGAAAGTGTCGGTGTCTTGAAAGTGGAAGCTACATATTTTCGAACTTCATTAAAATTTTGTTTTTAAAGACACAATAGACAACCATATGGTCCGTCGCTTCGGAAATCTAAAAAGAAAAGAAAATTTTATGTATACAAGTTAAAAGTGTATATAAATATTTATGTACACTTTTAACTTGTAATCAAATAGCATATTAAAAACTATCATTTGATAGATTTTAATATGCTATTTGATTACAAGTGCAGAAGAGCGCAGCCACAATTTTATTAATACTGTCTGTCTGTGTGCAATGTATCTGCGTTGCATGTTAGTACATGCAAATGTGAATGATAAACATTATTACACTAGTACAATCCAATCAATACTCTCATTATCTTTTTCTCAAATAAAATAATTTACATTACACAAATTACATATTTTATTTGTAAATAAACATTTCGAACTAAAAATGGGTAAAACTATTTATGTATTTTATCTATGTAATAGTTATTTCAAAGAATTAATTAAAATAATCTATCAATTTTGATTGCCATTTATAAAAGGAATGGATAGAAAGGGATATTATTTCCTTATAATTCCGGAAATCCTAGTCACCCTAGTCATTTGTTTACAAATATTTGAATAAGTAAATTATGTACAAAAATTCATTAAATTCTAAGATAGGATTAAATACGAGTATCAGAAATTTCTCCCTCTTATGGAGTTTTGCAAAATAACGCTAATAATCTGGAATTACATGTGAAAAACCAATTTTACTTAGGTGAACAATAATATGCAATTATAACACTTACAAGTGAAATTTCACACTGCATCCTGGATATCACTCACTTCTGCAACCACGAACTATACAGCGATGCACCATTTTGCACTATTTATAGTTATTAAAATGTAAAAAGCCGTACCAAAATCGCGAGTCGATATTTATGAATACGTCAATTAGGACAATTTATGTCATGTTGAGATTTCGGGACATTGACACATGAAGAAAGTGCTGCCATTACATAAATCCTTTCATTTCCCATAAGTTATAGAAAGAATCACAATGATGATTTTCATAATAAAATACAAATCTAAACATTAAAAGTAAATATATTATATTTATTTCTTTCATTGATAATAAATACTGATAATTGAATACAATATGTTAAGTTTTTAGCTACTTTTCTACTTTTGTTTTAGAAAGATGGCGAAGTACTGGGGAAATCTTGTTTCTATGTAGTCGTGTTTAGAAAGAGATGACGACAATTTCTAGAAAGAGAAATGTGAAATTTGAAATGTCAAGTATTGTCAAAATTTTTGCCCTCACTTTGTTATTTTGACTAATGACTCCATTCTTAGTATAAGCTCCTTGTTCTAACCTCTAAAGCAATCGCTGTTTTTGTAAGTTACTTTAAGTGTACTATGGGTATAGGGTACCTACAATGTTTACTGGTTTAATCTCTTTTGGCAAAAGTCAAAACAAAGCGATGGGCAAGTCGATTTTTTTCAGTGCATTTTTCTAGTATTATATTTACGCGTTTGTAAACGCAAAAATAAAATTATTCCACAGAAAATATAGTTAAAAAAAAAATTATCATCAAGCGAATATTTGTGAACACGGGTATTTGTTTAAAAGTAATGTAGGTATATTTATTTATAAATATATTTATAAAAATATATAAAACTATTCTCATTATTATCTAGTATATCTAGATAATAGTAAGAATATTTTTATATATTCCTTAGAAAATCCTTCCATATCGAATGCCTACGTCATACAAAGTTCATTCACATACAACGTTCGTTGGAAAAGGATATTAGGCTATCTTTTATCGCGAAAAGTCTTGAAGGGGTTGAAATAAGGCATGAAAGTTTGTATGGAACTTCGTCATTGCTCATGATAAAACCACAAAATTTTTAAGTTAGGCACTTTATAAGAAAAAATAAATATATGTTCTAGCGTTTTTGAAATTTTAACCTGTGTGGGGATGAAATAGGAGATAAAAGGTCATATGGAAATCCAAACAAAGTCAAAAAAATTCTTCCCCAAAATAGTTATTCCACGCGGACAAAGTCCCGGGCAAAAGCTAGTTACCAATTTTAAAAATTAAAACATTTTACTGTAAAAAAAATGGCGACCTTACAAAAGTTAGTTGTGTAGGTTAGGTTACATACACTTAAATATTTTCAGACACGTTAATGTAATTTCATCTTCATGCATGTATTATAAACTTTTGTAAAATTTAAAACGAACCTTAACATATTTTAAATAGGGTGACTCTAATTTAGTAAAGTGCTCTTAGTAACTCAACTGACATACATTAAATCAAATCCCAATAAAAGTTCTTCATTGAACTCTGAAAATATTCTCTTATATTCTCTTATAATAATAAATTTCTACGCTCACATCAATTATCTAGCTCAAATTAAGTAGGTACCTATACTTAATTTCAAGCATTTTTTTATGTAGATAATAATTTTTAGATATTTTTATAAATAAACATGAATAAATACCGGTAATCTGGGGTGAATCACAACTGCGGGTAGTATAACAAAAATTTTGAGGAAAAAGAAGAAACAATCAAAACGGTCTTTTTTGTTGTGCCTTTTGAAGAAAATATTTTTAAAAGGTTTTATAAGAACTTTATGTTTTCAAATAGGCAACACTTTTTTTACAGTTGCATATTTCACAGCAGTTTCGTTGTCAAAGTCTACTTTTTGAGACCGAATTTGATGGTGATTAACTTTCCAAATATCCACACGGTAACTACGAAAACCAACTTCTCATACTTATTATCGTACTTAGTTTATTTTTTTGATAGAATAGCAATATGTTAGCTATAAAGCAATTAATTTATAATATTAAGTTAGAATTTGAATTGAAAATGGGGTGATTAACAACGACATGACGGGGTGTAGAGTAGACTATAGACATTCGCAACACGGACGTGAAAGTAGCGCGCTGCCAGTCCCTATGTGGGGGTGTATAAGCCCTTATGTCGTTGTTAATGACCCCGTATGGGAGTTAATTCACAACAGCGTATATTTAAGTCAAAAAAATTGCTCATTTCAATTATAATCCTTTTAGGATGAACAACATCAATAAAGGACTCGTAACTCATGTAGTTCATAAATTATTTTTAACCTAGAACACATGTTTCAAGAATATCAATTGTTAAATGCAAAATATTGTTATTCACCCCATTTTACGGTATATAAACAACCATGACTCGTCAACTAATATTCGTGTTCGTCAGTGTCACACAAATATTTTCCGCTACCAGAACTCGAACCCGGACCGCTTAATGTGTAGTCAGCTATACTGACCACTCCACCAAGACGGCGTCAATATTATGTTACGTATTTTGTTGCCAAGACTGTAAGAAGCATTTAGTAGTAAAAAAAATCTCAGTACTATGTCTCTATAAGCGCGCCGCATCGGCATTGTTGCATCGCAAGTGCAACACGTGGGTAGTATTCTAAAGTTGCGGCCATCTTCCTCTTGCACTAGAGACTAGAGACATTGACTAACAGTGTGGAATTGATGATGACTTTTTTCCATGAAGAGAATTCATTTCCGTGACACACTAATAGAACTACGTATTTCATGTCTCCTATTAATACATGTAATCGTGATGATATGAGCCACTGCGGCCAGGTAAGATTAGAGTTTTTGCAATGATCAGAAGTGAATCGTGAGTTTGTTGGGCCCTGATGACTGAATTAACTAAGGGAGCCTACCAATGTAATCCCTATTATTGATATTTTTTAATAAACTTAAAACCATGCCACACATTCCATATTTACAAAAATAGTACGTACTTATTTAAAATTGTATTAATAATATAATATATAATAATTTAAGAAAATGACGCTAAGTTTCTTTTCAAAAATTAGCTTAATTTCGATCCTTTATATCCATGAGGTGCTGAGGTGCAATGCAGCCTAAAGAACTACATATAGATATTATGCAATATTATTATCAGTAGAGTATGGTTAACAATCTTCTGTGGTCAGATTGACCAGCAAATAAAATATGATCCGAATTAGCTGAAAAAATACAATACATAGTAGAAATGAAATGGTGAGTGCCCCTGGTGGTATGGTGAGTATGCGTGTGTGTTTGTATGCTGCAGTGCTTACCTGGTGGCCAGCGGCGGTCATCAGCGGTGACTAAATCGACGCCATCGAACAGTTTCTGCGCGAACTCCTCAATGGAGCCGCAATCGGGCAATCGGCCGGAGATGCCCGTTATTACAATGTCATCGTCGGCGGCGCTCGCCTTCGCCCCGTTCACCGTTGCACTCGGCATCTCCTTTCTTCTTTGTTTTAACTATCTGTAAGAAAACAGTCACTTCAGTTGTGTGGTGTCGCGTTAGTGGTCGCGCGTCAGCGGCGGTAGGAGGCGGCGGAGGTACCTCGATGGTCGGAGGCACCGGTCCAGGGACACTATTACCGCGCGCCGTCGTCAGCGGTCGCAATGGGAGCGGCGAGGTGATCGCGGCCGAGTGCTCGGGCGAAATGTTGCCGCGGCCGAGACGACGCCGCGTTAAAAGGGTGCGATAGCAGAGCCGAGGCCAGCCGCGGGTTATCACGCAAGGACGGGCAAGGTCGGCGAAATCTTCCTACACAGATGTGGTGCCCATGCAACACTTTCACGACCTACCTACATGCGGCGTCTGGGACGCTAAAAATGTGGACTTAGCTATTTATCAATCAAGTAGTAAAAAATGATTTTATGCTTAGCCTAAGAACACAATTAATGGACAGATTACATGTGGACTGTATAGACGACAGGCTATCAATCACCAAGTTATATAGCATGCATGACGAGGAAGACACGGCAGTGTCCGATTTGACCTCAGCGCGATTATCTAAACAGCAGTTGATTTCGTGACCTCTCGATATATCGCAAACATCGCCAGCGTGCCAATCACGCGCACAGGTCATTACGCCTCGTGCCGTCGCAGCCGCCGCAGCACCGCCGCCCAGCGCCCACTACCACGCTGCACTCTACTATTATATTTATTTGTCCATCGAATGCCTTAGAATTGGCCCCTGAGTCGGACACTACCGATAAATTATAATCATATACGTATCGCAATGTATCAAAACAAATACGACCTAAGTGATCACAGCAGATAGATGTGAATTGCATAAGAAGGTTAAGAAATTTACAAATAAAGTTATTTTAATGAAATAAGTGTTAAAGTGGCGACATGGATGGTCTCGCCATTATTAGTGGATCGCGCGAGCGACCGGTGGCCGGCGCTCCTTTGTGTTCCAATTGCTGCAGCCGCTCCACAGATTGCCTCTAATGCGGATCGGTTTTATTGCGAGCGCCGCCGCCCGGCCCGCCGCACTGCCACGGCCAGCTCTCAGGGCACATGCTCCACCGCAGATGCCACTCGCTCTACTAAAAACATTCAACCAATCTATCAGGCACCATAAAACAAGTCGCACACAACCCTGTCTAAGAAGTTCCTGAGTTTTATCAACGCAGAGATTAGCAAATCCTGCCTAATTAATAGATAGGTTAAAGGACATATCTGGGAGCACGAAATTTCGACCTCGACATTTTGACGGATTTACACGTTTTGGACCTGCCTGAGTCCAAAAATATTTTTTTTGGAATTATGTCTGTGTGTGTGTGTGTTTGTGCGTTAGCACGATAACTCGAGTATGCTTTAACTTATTGCAACCAAATTTAACATGCATGTATAACATCAAAATATAAGGTTTCTATTAACTTTTGAGTCGTCGATCACGAAAGTTATGCAACCAAGTGCGTGGTCAGTACTCAGATGGGTGACCAAAATTTAACATGCATGTATGACATCAAAATATAAGGTTTCTATCAACTTTTGAGCCGTTCCAAGTCAAGGGGAGACCACTCCCGATTTTTTAATGTATAATGCTATATTGTTTTGTGGTAAACATTAATTTTAATTTAATTTATATTCATTAAGTAAATAAGTACCTCAATGAACTGTTGGGAATCAATTGTTTTATTTATATTGGCACGTTGTGTTTATTTATTTATTTAAAAGTTTATTTTGTTGGCTTACAGTAATGCACCAAAGCGCCTTTGTAACCCTATCAATATAAATTATTTTTAAGTGCGCATGTTGTTATGTAACAATGTTGGCAGACCATAATAAATAAATAAATAAGACAACATCGGTCGGTAAATGTCGGCGATACACAACACAATAACATTTATATATAACAATAAATTTGTGTATCGCCGACCCATCATGACTATTATAGAATGTTTTTAGGGAAGAAAAAAGAATTAATTGTTGATATTTACTAATATATTTGTAAGTGATCTTGTTACTATCATTATTATTTTATTATGGGCTCTGTGCTCTGTCCGAAATAAACCAGTTTTTTTTAAACCGATTCGCAACATCAGGTCTATCTTTTAAGTAAGAATGGAGCTGATTATATTGTTTGTTGATGATATATTATGCTTGTGTTTCTTCACTTGTCCATTTTTTATTCGTAACAGAGAAACTCTTTTTATACTGTTCGCTAAAGCAGGTTAAGTACACTTTTGCTCTTTCTGGGGACAGGGACAGGTAATCTGAAAGCGGGACTGTCCCGCCTAAAGTCGGACGTATGGTCACGTTAGTGTAGTGAAGTGAAGAATAGAATGCATTATGCATTAATATTGTAAGATTAGTAAACTCAGCAAAATCTCATCGTTCATGAAGATCGACAAGATATAACATAGAGCGCACTCTGCAAGTTGACTGAAACCAATATTAATCAGGGAGATTCCAAGATCTGCCTGAAATTAACATTAGGTATTTTAAGTGTACCTACTCTGTGCATAATACGGGAGGTATATTGTGCCAAAGTAGGTAATATGGTTATGTATTATTATATTCAACCTGCATTGCATATTACTGGATGGAAAACAGACTCTAGGTCAAATAAAATCAACAACTTCACTTATAGCATACACATTACGAAGGTAATAAGTAAGATGGCATTACGATTATGATTGCAAATCTTCGCCACTATAACATGATGGACGGTACTTATTGGAATGACAGACTCGTCACTCAAATGAGACAATCGCGTGTGCCAAAAGTTAGAACGGGTTGAATAGATCGGACACGCGGGCGAACGCGGGGGCGGGGGCCGGGAGGGGCGCAGACGGCCGGGGCATCAGCTGGAACGTGGTGACGTCACATCGTATGAGCACTATCGTCGGCGGCCGGAGGCACCATGACCACGGCGTAACGAACGACTCGCCGCCCCGGCCGCACCACGCCATCACACGACGAATACCAAACTACAATCGATATCTACAGCTTCGATCGGGTATCATGTTACCGTTACACGTCATCCATTATTGTTTCAATGAAAAATTTAATTTATGTATTGTATGAGATTTTCACCACGCCACCCGACGTGCGTGAAATAATTTAGAAGTATTAAGCTGCAGAGGAGCGAGGCGCAGGTGATTTACATTTAGGCGGTTAAATTACTTAGGTTAGGTACCTATCAGAGAATGGTTGAACTTCTCACGGCGAAGATTGAACTTGAATAACTGTCGGGCGGTGGTTACTGTGAAGGTTAAATTAACGCCGGCCACGAGACAGACAAAGTATCGATTACGGTTGGCATTAGCGCTTTCAAACTACCTAACTAAGTATATAAAGAATGTACCTTAGTATAGGTACCTAGGTAAATGTTGAATTAGGTGTCACCACAGACAGTTATCATATTTAGTGTGTTGTGTACGCAGGATGCAGAATGACAGATACTGAGTGAATAATACGGGTATTACTTATCGATCGGATTACTAGAAATCAACAGGTGTGTGTTACACCTGTTGGTTTCTAGTTATTTAGATTTATTCTAGATTAATCAATGAGTCATCCTTAGAACATGTGAATTTTATAATAAAAAATGAATGAAGAGAGAGGATGTGCTCATTGTTTTGGTCACCCTCCGTCTGCAGCGACCATAATAGTAACGCGTGTGTGCCTACGAAACTGAGAACAATGGCCCTATTACGTTTCAGGTGAGCGAGATAAAAAAACGCAAGAGTCGTGTGAGAGCGACACATTCAGTAGTTTGTCGAAGCCTGCTTTTTGAAAGATGCGATAACGAGGATGCCGTATCAAGAATGATGCTTGACCTATATGTATAACATACATGTTTTTTTTTGCTCAATATTGATAATGACAACAGGTGGACGCTTGAAATATTCACAGAATATTGATTTAAATTATTCACTTCAAAAATAAATAATTAAATTAAAATGAGGTCCCGTAATGGTATGGCTTTTCCTAATACGACATACATAGTAACATTCCTTTTTGTACCACAATAAAGATGTTTTTTAAATCATCAAAATCCGTCCATCCGTTGCAAAGTTATGAAGCAATTTGCGTCAACTGATTTTATTTAATCCGCTGCGCTCTACGGCATGGCTGTGACGTCACCCGGCACTATCCGCCCGCTCCGAGTCGCCGCACACTAGGAACTTTGACTCATTTTAATCTTATTTAACTATAACTTCCGTGTTAACAAAGATATTTACATGATTTTTTTTACTTGATAATCTTGAAAAAATATGCTTTTAAATAATGTATATTCCGTGAGTAATAGTTTATTTCTAATAGTTAGAAATAATAGAGGTATAAGTAGGTAGGTACCTAAAATAATATTTTTTCTCACCTTGACATCATAAAACTTTACTCATCATCATCTCATAAAGTTATAACTTCCTTGTTAATAAAGATATTTACATGATTTTATTCCTGATAATCTTAAATACATATATTACTTTTAAATAATGTATAATTCGTGAGTAAAATTTTATTTTAAATAGTTATAAAAATCGAGAAATACTTAGATTTTTTTTTTACATCATTTCAGCCGAGAGACACCCACTGTTGGACATAGGCCTGGACATTATTTCTCACTTTGACATAATATATTTAAATGTGTTACGCAGTGAAACCCCAAAAAACATATATTTATCCGTCAAATTATATTGTTAATTCCTAATAAATAAAACTATAACCAGAAATTCAGCAAACGTCGGCAAAATCTCTAACAGAAAATTTGATAAAAGCAAATAGTAGGTACCTATATATTATGATTGCAAATTATTATGTATATTTGGATAAGTAATATTTGACTAAATCACGGTAATGATAGAAGATAAACATTGTAAACTAAACTGAGTAAAAAAATCCATGTTTGTTCAGCAAAGTACCTACACATTCCAAGATTTTAAAAATTGTATGTATAGTTTTGATAATATAAAATCATACATCATACAATCGCCATCATATAATCGAAATTACACTTAATTATTTTAGTAAGCTACTATCTATATGTAGCTGTAACACTAGCTTATGCCCGCGACTTCGTCCGCGTGGTTAGTTATTTTGGGCTGCATTTTTGGGACTTTGGATTTCCATACGACCTTTCATCACCCATTTCATCCTTGTGAGGATGAAAAAGGTCATGATTTCACCTATTAGGGAATAAAACAATGCCTAAATTATAATTTTGACGAACGTCCATGCAAACTTTTATCTCTCACATCAACCCTTTCAAGCCTTTTTTCGAAATAAAAGATAACCTATGTCCTTTCCCAGCGTCTAGTCAATATTTGTACCAAATTTCATCAAAATCGAATATAGGAAAGCGTGACTTTGCTTAGTTTTACATACAACCTTTCATCCCCAAACGAGCCAAACTTCAAAAAACATGAACAAAATATTTATTTATTACTTATCAATTTATTATTTATCAAGCCTAAATGCAAAGTTTCATGTTTTAATCTTCAATAATGACGAACTCCCATACAAACTTTCGACCCTTATTTCAACCCCTTCATGCCCTTTTTTACAAATAAAGGTAGCTTCCTACAAAACATCCTACAAAAATATACTAGACCTAAGGTCTAGTATATGTTGTATGTACCTAATTTTAATAAAATCGAAGGCGTGAAATCGTGGCTTTTGGACTTCGATACGACTTTCATCCCCTATTTCATCCCCACTCTGATCAAAAATTTTCAAAAACGCTAACACAAATATTTAAATTGATTTCTTTTTTATCAAGTGCCTAAATTCAAGTTTCATGCTTTTCTTTGAAAATTAAGAACTTCCATACAAATTTTCATCCCTTATTTCAACCCCTTCGAACCCTTTTTCGCAATAAAAGGTAGCCTATCTATATGTTATTCTGATGTATGAGCTATATTATTACAAATTTTAACTAAAATCCATTCCGTAGGTTTTGCGTTAAAGACATAGAGACGTATATACGCTCGCATACTTCTTTCATCATCCGATCCATACAAACTTTCGTGTTTATAAATTAGTAGGATTGCTCAAACTGCACTAAACCTCTTGAATAGGCTTTTTCCACCACTATAACATCAAAAAAACAATATGTATAGTATTTAATACGATATGTTCGCAAGAAACGCTGCGCGCGGGTATAGTCGGCAGTGATGTAGTGCCGAGTGACGTCACACGCCTGCCAGGCGGCCGCTTGGCGGACCGATCCGTTTTTTCGTCATAACTTCGCCAATTTTCATCGTAGAAAAAAAAATATGGTACCATTTATTTTGTTTTTTAATTGTCTAGAAAGCTACATTCATAGTTAAAATCGTTACGGATCCTCATTAAAATAATGTATGGGGGCTCCCATACAAAAAACGTGACGTTTTCCGAAATCCGCAACTACTGTGTGCCTCTACTCTAATACTTATACTTTAATTAGAAAAATGATAATTACATTGGTACCTATAACGTTTATTTTTAAAATACAATGTTCGCTTTAGCTGACGTAGTAAAAGCACTAATCGTGTGTGGATAAAGAGCGCATTTTCCTGCTTAACAATCGTAATACGTATTATATTACAATATTTGGTAGAATGAAGATGTTAAGTAATAAATGTTGGAGTGGAGATTATACCTATATTTCCCAAGAACAAGTCAGCAGTAAATTATTTCACAAGTAAGAACTATTGTTTTAATATCTATTTAGGTAGGTACAGCGGGACAGCAACCGGCCCTCCCCCAGATAGATATTAAAACAATAGTTCTTGGATGCGCTATGCTAGTCGTAAGGTGTGTGTGTTGGTAAGGGAGTAGATGTAAAATTTCATTAGGTTAAAAAACAATAACTTTAAAATTGTTGTGTGTGAAACTAGAGACTTGGCTTTTTGATACACAAAAGCATTAAACTGCCGATCCATTAAGTTTGTTGACGTTAAAGTCCAATTTTTGTCATTGTTAGTTGTGTTGTGGTTGTGTCGATAGTAGACCAGGTGCGCTTTTCGTACTTGTGCGGATATAAATAGGTATTATTAATCATTTACCTCACTAAAGGTGATTTTAAAATAACATGACAAAATCTATAAGCACACAAAAATCACAAATTATTATAACAAAGCTGAAAATAAAAAATAATTATCAAAGTATTTCTGAAAAGTTTCGTTTGCGGACATTTAGATTTTTCTGACAATAGTGAAACATGACATCTCTTGGTCAAAAGTAATAATTTTGAAAGCAGTTAGGTAGGTAAGTATCGACTTAAAAAATTTAGTACCTATGTACTTATCTACTTTTCAGAAAACTTAAAGATTTTATCATTCAAAGCTTCGTATTTAATACAGATATGTAATATGTTTTATACTACTGGTGCTATAATTTGCGCATTGTACTCACGATGTAATTGAAGTGTGGGGCTAATGGAAGGCTCGTCAGGTGGTCGGTGTGGTGCGGCGGGGTTGCTCGTGGTGCACTCGCGGTAATCACTCGCCGGCTCGCAATTAGTATGGGTTCGCGTATCGACCGTCGCGCCGCAAATTTTAGCACATCCTCTCGCCGCCGGGTCCGCCGCGCGAGTGTGCACCCCGCACCGCCGGCGCCGCGCCGGCCTCTGCCGCCCCCGATGTTACCAACCCAACCACCCGGCTCCCGTGCAGCCTTGTCTTGTGGGCCTGCTCCTCAATACTCCAGGAACAATTCCCACTTACTTATCCTGACTAAATTGAGTTCAATACCTTCCTACCACCGGCCCTCTTCAAAGTTAGGATAAAAAATTCTAGTATTTTTTATATTTCCGGGTAGCGTCGATAGTTTCTTCCTGAATAAAAATGTTAATGAGAAAAAAAAATTAAATCAAGTTCAATACAAGTTTTGGACCCGTAATTGTTGCGCAAAAGTTCAAACAGTGTACAATAGAGATCGTGTCATCATTGCTGATCGCAATATCTAATTGCGCGGCGCGGGGCGAGTGGAGGCGCGCGTTGCCATGGTGCGAGATCAGGCCACGTGAACGCGACCAATGGCGGACGACCGTCCGGCGCATCACAGTACACACTCATGCAGTAATACAACTTCGCACGACTATCTGTCGGTCGATAATAGTCGTTATCACTTACAAAATACGATTGACATAATTTTACGACCAATTTTGTGTTCTCGTTCTCAGCATTGTGTATTGATTGATAAAATAAAAGTTAACATACTGTGTTGAGCAAATACATCCCAGTACCATGCAAGCGCGGTCTACCACAGCTCAGCCACAGCGAGGGTCTTCAGCCTTCGTGCCGTGATTAAGACTATCCAGGCAAATATGCAATCCATAGGAAAAGTAATATAGATAATGTGAAATACAATCTTACGTTGAAAGATTCCACAGTGAAATTCACTCGAAGTGGGAGAGCCCGTCCCGAGGAAATACCTTCATCTTACAGAAGACCGCATTCACTTATCACATCTTAGTTGCGGTAGTTAAGTAGAGTACAAAGACTATATAGGTTTAGTACTCCGTGGTAGAGTAATACGTATATTTATTTACCTTGTGGGTAAGGCGGTGCGCAAACGACTAAATATTACTCGTAATAGGTACCTCTAATAGTTCAGACTGTCTATCGAACTAAGTCTAGCCAGTAGATCAGTCGATCACTACCTAAGCAGAAGTCATCTCATCATCTATATTACTTCAAAGAAATTACTTCGGCGTAGAAAGAAAACGTGTTTCGGGTGTTTCGGTGACGCTTAACGCCATCTATTGACAAGTGTAGAAAATATTAATATTCTATTTTAAGTATTGATCTGTATTATTTTCAGGAATCAACACGTAAAAAAAGTTATAGGTATTACGATTTTATTAACAATATCAAATAAGTAGATAGCCATGGTAACCAGCTAGAAGCTGCAGAATATAAAATGCTCTACCTAGTTCAGTTTTTAAACTTAAGTATAGTAGAGTACGCGCCACTGGAATTAAATTCTCGGAGTCTCGTATTGTGAGAAAATATTTTTATATATTCGCACGATTATTAGATATTCTATAGTACCTATCAACTGTAAGGTGGTAGTGGTAACGTAGAAAAAGATAATTGTGCACATAACTTGCTGCCAGCATTTATTATATTATGATACTAGCGCCGCGTCTATCGGACTTCAGTGGTGACGCCTTGGTGACGCGGATTTTGGGTGATGGTTATCTACCGACTTTTTTCCTTATTTGTTTTGAATCTATGACTCTATACGGCTGCAATATACTGAACCAATGGGCATAATCATAAAGAAGCTTTTAAAGATTGCCTAACACCCAGGTGTGTATATAAACCACAACTCCTGAAATATGTCCCTAGCAATGACACACATAGGTAACTGAACAAACTGCGCCGGTGTGGCGCGTGTTGTCGCTCATCTAATCATCGATAAGACCTTGTCGCTACGGTAACGAGGTAACGAGCGTCATCAGAATAATAAATGTCCTAGTGACTTCATCGTATGCGTTTTTTTCTTGTAATGAATGGTAAAATAGCTTTAAACTTTACCAAGAAGATAGGTATATCTACGTAGGTATTTTAAAAAACTAATTTATTGTGCGTATGAGCCTGAAAACTGTTACGAAACCTCTGTCTATAACATAAAAAGTAAAACTTAAATGTAAGTAAATTAAAATCTAAAACAACACGCCAGTTAAAACCATAGCTGTATCATTACTGACAGTGGCGTGCATTAATTTATACATTAGGTAGGCATTTAGATCGAAGTCTCTAAAACTTAATCTGAAACGCTACGCGGAAATCTTTACTTAACTAGTATAAAATAAAGTCGCACCCGCGTCCTGTACCTACCTACGCTTATATCTTTTCTACGCAACAGATGTTAATGTAATTTTCAATAATTAATAGATAGAGTGATTTAATAGGAAGATTTACATGTATAGTTCAATGCATAGTTATTACAGGATGGTAAAAATTCTAAAGTCCACGCGGACAAACTCGCGGGCGGCCGCTAGTAGAAAATAAAATCTACAAAACTATTAAGTACTTACAACAATATATTTCAGGTTGTTCTTTTTGTGAATGGCCAACCCAGGATGGGTCAATTCGATGAATGTGTAATAGTTTCATAGTTATTTGCAAATAAATAAAAATAACTACCTATCTTTAAATAATAAAAATCTTACCTATGAAATCTGGGTTTCTTACGCAGTTTTTCTAAGCAAATTGAATTATCAGAACATTGAAAACACTGCAATTTTTCCATCGTCGTAAATGTGCAACACAACACAACACCATAAAAACACTTATAAGTAGATAAATATTGTAAAGAAATTAAGATTTGCACTAAAAAAAAAATTTTACATTCGCGCGCTTGAGTCACATGACAGCCATAAAGATTGGATTATAAAAAAAATGGCTGGCGCTGGCGTATTCATTCATTTTAAAACTATTTCCTTACTTTTATTAGTTAATCACGTCAAGGTGTGTTTTATAACAGTGAAGTGAAATAACAATAGATAAAAAGAATTTTAAAATTCAAATTAGTTAAAAAGATCTTAAGTAAATATTAAGATTAAAACTACTTGCTTTGTTCTTAACGGTTCTTATTCACAGACACTAGAGCGCCACCTAGGGAGTACTGGAGAATAATTTTGCGAATACTTTTATTTAATAAAATTTATTCCTAGTATTTTATGCGACGAAAGGTTACTCAAATTTCGTAATTCATTATTTATTGATGAAAGTACTTTAAAATAATCCTATAAATTAATCGCAATCCTACACAATATCAAATTGATAATCACAATAGGTCGAGTAGGCCAGCCTACTTAATACGGCTAAATTGAGAATGTCACTTTCCTAGGGTGCGTTCCAAAACGATCTCAATTTACTCGGGTTAGAGTGAATTACTGATGTTTAACTATAATATACAGGATGGAATTTTTAATGCCACCTGGAGGGTACTCTAAATACCGGAGATAGAAATTTGTGCTCAAAGGAAACATTCCTTTATTTTTAATTAGAAACAAAACTGCATTCAAAGATTTCCGAAAATTCGTTTGGCACGCCTGGGAATCGAACCGGCTAAAATCCGAAAAACAAATGTCTGTACTATTATGGCAGTGATGGCATCGATCGATAGAGTCAATCATAAGAATCAAATCTCTCTTACAAACGTGGTAAATTAAATAAAAGAAATAATACACAATACCTGGATTGGTAAAACGGCACAATTAGATGGCCTCCGAGATCACCAGATCTCACGCCTTTAGATTTCTTTTTATGGGATATGTAAAAAATCAAATTTACCAAATATCCTATGCAACTGTAAACGAGTTAGGAACTGAGGTTCAGAATACAATTTTCAATGTTCATCACAACACGCATTAAAAGTTACCGGAAATAAATTCCTCAAAATAATAAATTTGTGTATCCAACAATATGGAGCTCATTTCGAGCAACTAATTAGTTAGTTTACCCTTTTTTTCATGCAATTAAAATATATTAAGATTTTATGGTTTTTCTTTCATTTAATTTAACACCTTTATTTTGAGATTGATCGGAGATTTGATCCTTATGATTGACCCTATCGATCAATGCCATAATAGTACAGGTACCTAGTTGTTTTTTCGGATTTTAGCCAGTTCGATTCCCGGGTATGGCAAGCGAATTTTGGAAAATCTTCGAATGCAGTTATGTTTCTTATTAAAAATAAAGGAATGTTTCCCTTTAGTACAATTTTCTATCTCCAGTATTTAGAGTACTTTCCCTCCAGGTGGCATTGAAAAATTCCACTCTGTATATGGTTAAAACCATAGGTTATTTTATTTAATGTGTATAGTGCTCGCGCAATATGTGGTAAGTACCTATAACATTTAGATAAGTAGCCAAAGACAATACCATAGGCACAGCGGCCAAGACGCAGAATGTCCACTTCACAAAATGTCCCTTTTATTTGTAACGTACTCTAATCATAACGTAGGTAGGTTTGATTCCAACTTCTCCCTTTCTAAATACTAGGGAGTAGTTGGAATTGGATGTATCTGCTCTGTGCTGGCCTCCATAGCACCATTTATTCAGCAATTACTAGGTGGTAGACCCATGCGTAGGGTCGTCTGGGTTGGTATGTACCACCGCCTTCCTTATTTCTGCCGTGAAGCAGTTCGCTGTGTTTCGGATTGAAGGGAAAGGTAGCCAGTGTAATTACTGGGCATGGAGGGCATATCATCTTAGTCCCCAGGATGGCAAACGCACTTGCGGTGTTAAGTGATTTACACTTAATATTGCAAGTGTCTATAGGCGGCGGTGACCACTTAACATCAGGTGGGCCGCAAGCTTGTTTGCCATCTCGTAACATAAAAAAAGCAATAGTTTCAGTAAAGAGAGAACTAAAAGGTTTTTTTACTAAACGATAATCAGAATAAAATATTTACAGTAAGTTCTTAATAACTTGTATCATAATATTATTGGGTAGTAAAATTTAAAAAATAAATGTTTAGTAAAGTTTAATATAACTTACTAAAACTCGAGATCCTGTCTGGGAATAATGGCAAGAAGCTCTGGGTGTGATGTCTGTAATGAGCTGTAAGCAAAGTAAAATAATACAACAAGATCAATTTCAAACTAGTTTATTTAATACAAAATCTATACACATTAAACTAGAAATATTTGTACACAATACATTGTCAGCACCTAAACGACAGTAATTCATTTTATGACATGTCGTCGGCCGATCTGATAAGACTCACATAGTTTCAGAAATTCTCTTAAAATCAAAATGATTTTTATTTAGATATAAAATACCCACCCTTACGTACCAGCCAGTATTCTTTCCGCCTTCATTAACTCCACCCCCAAGATATGAAAAATATAAAAGTATAGATTTTATATTTAATTGTGGATTTTAAATTTTCAGTCATGTAATATATCATCAGTTAGATAATAGGATACATAAAACCTGTAAATATTTCCATTTCCATTAATCATATTGAAATATAATTTCTAAGCCTATATAAAGTTCATTATTATTTCTAAACTTAATAGTATTCATTACACTAATTCATGGGTTGACTGGAAGAGACATCTCTTAGAGATAACTCCGGCTTGCAAACTATGTATTTCATACATGTCGCCTGCAAGTGTAATATGGAGTACACTTATTTTATAATAATTTGAACAAGTGGAATAATTAGGTGCAAGAAGATGATGTTTAAAGTTATAAACGGTAGAAATAGAGCTTGCTATGGCTTACCGGATTACTATTCGGCGAAAAGTCTTTAGTCGGTTTTAGAAATACGCGTTAAAAGCATCGCTTAGTTTTTAAAAAAACATGAACCTTGTAAGTTTAGTGCTGTTACAGAAAAATTTTATACTCCCTCTGCGGGATTTATGAATTAACTTGACGTGACAGGTGGACCTCAAGTCACAGTGCTGCCACCTGGTGAATATTGTTTTATGGAAATCCTCATTTAACCTACCCATACTAATATGTATAACATTAATAGAACAGAAACACATAGATAAATAAATAGAATCGACTGCGGCTTTTCGGCGAACCATTCATCAACGAAAAGAAGTTCGATAATCCAGTCGGCCCTGGTGGAAGTGGACGGTGTCCGAATACCAGTGGCGATTCCTAAGTCTTGGGTTGGTATCAGGTTAAAAAATGACTGAATATGCACGTTCAGTCTTGAACTTTGTTCGCGCATGAAATCGCAGTTGCGAGGGGGCGTGCATGCTCGGTTTGGCGGCACCGATCTCGCCAACTTACAGAAATCGCCACGAATACATACAACAGCACGGTAGGGCAATATTAAGAAAAACAACAAATTAGGTATGTTATTTTAACAGGGTAGGACGCATAGCTTATACAACGATATATCTCCAATGTTACACAAAGTTACGAAGCTCGGTGGTGGCATCATGCGCGTGCGTCGTCGGTGCTGTCGGGGCGGGCGGGGCGGGCGGGGCGGGCGGCGGGTGTGCGGGCGGCGCCCAGTCGAGCAGCACCTTCCCGCGCGCGTGCCCGCCGGCCAGGCGCCGGTAGGCCGCGTCCGCCTCCCACCACGGGTACACGCGCTCCACCGGCACCACCAACTGCACATGACAACAGTTAACCGCCGACCGTCTAACGCTCGACTTCACCAACATTCAAACAGGCGACCATTTAAACATTTAACCGACTTTATAATAACTGACGGTTAACTTTTAATCGCTTGTTTTACGTGTTAGTGAACTCGAGCCTAAAAGCGGCACCACACGAAGCGTCAACATATGTCGCAATAGCGCGGCCCCGCAGTAACGCTCTAGATGGACTGCATTTGGAAGTTGGAAGAGCAGTCGCCCGGATACCGGCAGTCGCGGGTTCAAGTCCCGTCTCAGCACTTATCCATGACAGGATTTTTTTTCCATGTTTTTCGTTTCTATTTAATTTGGTATCAATTTCAATCATAATTAAACTTGCCAAACAAAAATAAAAATAATATACCAAATTGCAATTTCAATTCAATTAGCACGACTGCAAACGACGTCTAGTCCTAATGCAGTCGGACTGCAATAGAAGGGCATTACAAGTACCCAACATTAATTAAACCCATGTTTCACAGGAGTGTGAGCGCGAGGCAGGGTGCCTAACAGATGAGGCTTTGATGCTCGCCACCAACCCGCAGTGGACCGGCGGCGCCGGCGCGCGACTTGGTAACTTGCTTTCGTGATCGTTTCGAAGAACGCACCACCGTTGAGCCATCGACCTCCTCGTATGCAATGTAGTGTTAAAAAAAATTGGTTGTCTGTAAAGTCGGTTTACTGACGATAGTTGAACGTGACAACGTCTTAATAAAATACTGATGGAATGGTAGCATTTTTCAAATGAAAAAATTAATTTCATTTGTTTAATAGATTTCGCATTATAGTATGAATAAACTTGTAATAAAATCTCTTTGGCTATACTATTTGTATCTGGCTGGTTTTGGTATCATTGAAAGTTTAAATTTTAAAGAACATAATTCCAAATTCAAATTAGAGAATTAGATTCAGAGCGAGGTAACGCCGCATGACGTCATATTTTTTCGTGCGTGCAGCCGGCTCTATCGAATGATAAGACGTTGTCACGTCAATAAACTTATCAATTTCAGTAATTAAGCATAAGCACATCATTTGACGTGTGATAGTGATGTACGTGTAACCAAAATGTGAGGTGTCGTTGCGTGTGCGTGGACCGACCTGTCCCCGCTGTGCCAAGCGCGCCACGTGCTCGATGTCTGCGGGGCACGGCGCGAAGTAGGCCCAGCGCACGCGCGGCGCGCCCGCCCCCGCCCACTGGCGCAGCAGCTGGGCGGTGGCGCAGGCGGCGCCCGGCGCCAGCCCGCGCGCGTCCGTCTCGCGCAGCAGCGGCGAGGTGAGCGTGGCCCACACGCCGTGGCGCACGCCGCCCGCCGCCGCCCACGCCGCGCCCGCCCCGCCCAGACCCGCGCAGTCCACCACACCCGCGTACCTGACGCACACACAACACTCACGCCGGCTCCACACCTTCTACTCCGACACCAAGTACGCATATACAGTACGTGCTCGAGGCCACCTGAAAAATTTTGGTCACCCATCCGAGTACCGCCCGCGCACTTGGTTGCTTAACTTTCGTGATCGACGGCTCAAAAGTTGATGGAAACCTTATATTTTGATGTCATACACGCATGTTAAATTTGATTGCAGTAAGTTAAAGCATGCTCGAGTTATTGTGCTAACACACAAACACAGATACACAGACAGACATATATTACAAAAAAATATATTTTTGGACTCAGGGAGGTCCAAAAACGTGTAAATCCGTCAAAATCGAATTTTTTGACGATTACAAGACTTCCTTTATTTCTTTATTTCCCTCTATACTACGGACGAGAAAGTAAAAACCTGTCACTGTAGTAGCGTATTACTATTACACCGAGCTGCAGACCTGGCTGGAAAGTAGTGGGGCTAAGTCAGACCTTATTTCTTAAAATTTATTTGTTACAAAACGTACAGCGAAGTTTCTATATTACAGCATTACGTATGAAATACTGCAATATTGCTGTAACATTTATAATATGCGTTGCAGCAAACAGTTTTGCAAGCACCTAGCAAAGTTAAAGAACCGCCTAAATGAACTGGCTTATATATTCCATTCCTCTTTAAATTTTCAATTCTAAGGTACATCAGATTGCTTCAAAGACCTACTGGATGTGTACCAGGTGTGGAGCTATTGGAGCCAACGGTGGCACAGTGTGAACACAGGCGGAGACTCACGGGCCGTGGTCGGCAAGTCGGCGGCGGTAGTCGGGCTCGTGTCGGTCGTAGGCGGCCACCGCGCCCAGCTCGAGGGCGCGGTCGCACTGCTCGCCCGCGCACCCCACCACCACCTGACACACACCATCATGTTATATCATCAATGCTTTTACCTTTTATATAAAAAGGGCTACGAAATGAATTTTTCTCAAACATGCATGGAAATATTGTCATTATTTTCGAAAAAAGAACACGCGAAGTATCGAATTTACGGACAAAGAAAACCAAATCCATCGCTGGAGCGGTTTTTGAATTTGGAACATTACAACGCTCCAGCAATGTTGTATGAAAAGGCGTGCTGGAGTTATTAAATACTCTTTGATGGGATCTCCTTTATCAATCGTGGCATACTAAAGTCTCTTTGATTAGTACAAATTGCGTTCACGTGGCTGTATAGACATACATACGTTTGTCTTGGTGATAAATAGAAAATTGGCGGTCAGTGTGTGTGTGTGTGTGATACCTGCAGTGAGTCAGCCACCATGAGCTGCAGCGCGGCGTGCCCCACCCCGCCCAGCCCCAGCAGCAGGGCGCGCGCGCCGCCCGCCCCCCGCAGCCCCGCCGCCCGCAGCACGGCGCACGCACTCAGCGCCGCGTACAGGGCGCCGCCCGCCTGCAGGTCGTCCAGCGCGCTCGGCGCCTTCCCCGCCTGCCCGACCACACACCCACTTGTATTATTGACGACTCCTCGACTGTGCTGTCTGACGTGTGTGCATCATGAACGTGTTAGATTAAACTTTAGTTTCATCTAACATCTTTTAACTTTATAACTTTAGTTTAGTTAGTTTAGAATTTACTTGAACCTTTTATTATGTATGTGTTACCACCATTTACTTATTTGCATGAATTGAAGACAACTTAATGTAAAAACAATTTGAGTCATGAAAAGAGGCGAGCCAGGGGTAGTGCCTGGTACTTGTGACCCCAGCCGTAAGTTTACGAGGCCCATTTCCGTTCGAACAACGCTCACCGTTCACTACCCCGGCTTCTCTCTCTAACTAGCTATAAACTTTCTGTAATACAGCGTGATTGATTACAAAACATTTTGTTCGTCCACTCTTACCATACTTATTGAACCATATATTATCCTGCTTATACAGGGTGTAAAAGACAAGAACAGTCAAACGAGAACCATGTATTCTATACATCAAAATAAGACGCATTTCAAAAAATAATTGCTGCGAAATTATTTTTATTTTTTAGTGTTAAAAAATATTGCAAATTTTACTGCGCAACGTAAAGCGCTCAACTCGCACGCAACTCGTTATAATGTTATCGCCGATGCTTACACCTCGCCGGCCCAAAGGCAACTGAGCCACAGAGAAGGTAATCACTACGTTTTAAACTGAGCTGTCGCTCTTCTTTTTTCCTCCGCTGACAAAGAAAAGTCACGCTTTTATTTATAAGAAAAAAAATAGGAACCAAAGAGAATTTATATGCAAAATGCTGAAACATGTTTGTAAATTAAATAAGTTTGGCGTTTAGAAACACTCTGTTTAAAGATATACAATTATAAAAACCTTATTTAAAATTACAACTATTAAATAGAAGTCATACATAAATATTAAAAGAATATATTTATTTTGTAAAAAATACAAGGTGTAAAAGACATGAACAGTCAAACGAGAACCATGTATTCTATACATCAAAATAAGTAACATTTCAAAAAATAATTGCTGGGAAATGATTTTTATTTTTTGGTGTTAAAAAAAATTGCAAATTGTACCGCGCAATGTAAAGCGCTCAACTCGTACGCATCGTAAAATCGCGATAATTTTGCCAGACGGCCACGAAGTTCACAATGTAGGTTGACATAAATGTAATCTAGCTACTTAGGTACTTACCTACTGTTCATTAATTTTCATCTACGATAGGCCTTCCGAAAGGGTGAGGTGTGGTTCAAACTGGCGACCTTCGACGTGTAGACACATGCGCGCTCGATACCTACAGCGTATCTTAATTCGTGATCTCGCCAGGATTCCCTCTCGTAGTGACCGATGCTTATGTTCGTCGAATACGTCAATGATTTTTTGACGCATCTCGACAGCCGTTTCGCAAGGGCGGTAAAAACTCTGTCCCTAACGAACCCCTTACAAAAAAAATCTAGAGGGGTTATCTGGCGATCGTGCATAGGCCCATATCGCCCAATCCCTTGGTCACCGAACAGCTCCGTCAGCCGCTTCCGAACGGGTCTCACAATGTGTGTTTGGGGGTGTCGCTGTCGTGCTGGTACTCGCAGCTGAGTTAGTGGCATGTTGTACAGAGCGTCTGAAATGTACCCGTTTAACAGATCCAGGTAAGCTCGCCCATCCATTCTTTGCGGCAAGAAAACGGGACCAAGTATAACAGTAAACCATGTTCACATATTCGCGGGCGTTATAAACATGCCCGGGATCTTGTTTCTAACACTCACTAAATCACCACAATCACAACACAAACTGCACTGAAAATTGCGCTGAAGCCTTAGAACCACTTATTACTCGGACAGCACGATATTATACCATAAAACCGGTTTGATTACGCAACCTCATTTACGCGAGTTCGAAAGCATTCGCTCATAAGCGCGCTACTACCGTGGCGATACGCTAGTGACTAGCGGTAGCGAAGTAGGTAGAGAACTTCCAAATAAATCACGCGGAGTGTTGCCAGCTACTGATATAAAAATTCCGCAACCAAACATACTTATTTTTAGTACTACAATACATTTTAATTATCTGAATTTATCTGAAAATAAAATAGTACCAACCAAAAAAAGGAACTAAAATAAACACACTTGTGGTAGACAATCTTGAAAAACTTTCCAATACTTTAACCACAATGTATGAGCTAATTGTCGTTAAAAATCTACTAATCCCATCGTCATGACGGTGACCTTAGACCATTTAACACGGGACGTGGCATAGCGCAGATTTAGTACAGAAAACATTCTGCCGTTTTTTGCGGGGGGTGAGGCAAACACGCATAGCACACATTTACTCACTAGTGCACACTGTTGCAAAAATTATAATCGCTATTATGAGCGCACACTCGGCGTACCACCATATCGCCTAACGTTGTTATATCGTTGTTTCTGTCGCAAAATTTGTAGATGACAAATTGTATTGTTATGTGAAACAGTAGTTGATGTGAATAGAAAATTACTTTCGTATAGTATTATAAGCAACTCCGTTTTAGGATAACTTTAATGTTTCTGGTGGTCGTTTACAAGAAAACACTCCGCAACCAATAATTTTTACGAGGCCCGCTTAGCGACAGATACGAATTCAATATGGCGGTCGGTCGTCGCGGCGAACTATTTTTTATAAACTGACATGAACGTTTATTCATGTACTTTGGCACTTTTTAATGTAAAAGAAACCAATCTGCTATTACGACCTTTATAACAAAAAATAATTGTCGTAATCGTTTCAGATTTGGCGCAGATACAATAAATAACTCAACTTAGGTATGTAAAAAAAAAACATTTATCCAAATAAATCAATCGCTATCAGAGTGCCAATTTACCAGTGATGGTGTGTGTAGTACGCTTGCCATATCTCACCAGTAATAACTGATTTAATAATTATTGGTTAAAAAATCGTGTTAATTCCTGTTTTAACATTACCGTTTATTCATGCAACGCGAAGTAAAAAGTAATTACTGCTTTGGTGCTCGGTTATGACGTTAAACAGTAAACATTGAATTAAATTATCGCAAACAACACAATGAAGAAAAAAAAAATTTTACTAGGTTTAGAGCAAACACTAAGTTGGCAACATTGTATGCAAGCGCAGTACGTAGGTAATTCTTTTGAGCTCGCGCCGCCCGCGCCGGCCGCCGGCCAAAGCGCCTGCCGCGACACGAGTTTCCCGCGCGTTGCTAAGTTACGAAGCAATGCTTGATTGAATGTAGGTATTTTATTTGTACCTTTCTTCCTTGTTATTAAATTTTATAACAAGTGTAAAATAAGTAATCATGCCTTAATTCATTTAAAGCTTTCTTCAAAATGTTATCGTCTCTGGAACTTGAAGAAATTGTCAGTCCTTACTAACATACCTACACATCTACGTAGGAACTAAAGTCAAAGCTTAAATTCTTACATTATTATGGAATAAATTTAGAATTGTGGGTCCTATCCTATCTGGATATGTTTTCTCGCTATCCTTAAAGTCATAACTTTATATCAAATTGAAGTTAAAAGAAAACTCATTTTTTTACAGGCAGTGATTTTAAAAATGTAAAAGAATGAGAAGTAACTTTTTTGATGTGTATGAAATTGAAATCACCGTTTTATGTAGGTAGTTATTCAATACCTATCTGTTACTTGTATGGTAAATCAACAAAGTAGGTACGTAATTCTTTATCAGTGATAAAAGACTTAATAACCAGGTAATGTAGATGCTTACTACTTGGCGGTCTGAGCTTGACGGCAGGTTATTGGATGGTTGATCGTTTATTACTTTGTTCAACCAGGTAGTAGGTAGATCTAATAATTTATTAGTCAGCTGACTGCGGGTTCAATACTTAAATCAATTAAGTTTTAACACGTTGATTAGGTAATTTAATCATTAACTCATCAGCTGATCATTATTTTGCCTACCCTGCTCCAAATTTATAAATTTTCGGTCACCCATCCGAGTGCCGACCGCGCACTTGGTAGGTTAACTTTCGTGATTATTACTAATAATGCACGACTGCGGCGCTATCGATCTCATTCTCCTCATAATCAACTGTTAAAGGGTAATAAATGTTAGTCGCCCGCGTGGTAATTTTTTGCACTCAGGATGCACGTGCACGGAGTTCAATGGCCCCGTTCGTTAGTGTCCGCGCGGATCGAGTGATCTACGTTGAACGCTAACGCTTTGAAGCCATTTTTTATTATGAAATACTAAAAAAAATGATAATGTTTCTTTGGACAAAAATTAAGAAATAATGTTTAGAATATGTTTTCATAAAAAAATGAAAAAAAAAATTATGACTTTGACCTTTAATAAAATCGTAACTATCAATTTCCCAGGTATAGTCTGAAAGAAAAAAATGTTATGATGGTGAGTAGAATACATGGTTTTCGTTTGACTGCTCATGTCTTTTACACCCGTTATATAATTTGTTGTTTTGGCTGTATAAGCGTCGGTACCTTAGTCTTTCGCGCACAAAGCCGTCAATGAAAAAGTAAAAGCGCGCCATTTTTCAATTTTCAGTACTATTTTGCAAGAAGATATTTTGCATTATGTATTAATTACTCGCAATGGTGTTGAAAAACGTCGTATAACACTCGTGAGCAGTTAAGAATTACATTCTCGGCTGAATATTAAGCACTCGCTGCGCTCGTGCTCAATGTCAGCCTCGAACGTAATTTTCAACTTGTATTATAAAGTACTACATCATATCAGGACTTTATGATTTCTATCAGTAAAGTTTGTAGAGCAGCAGCTCGTCCAATGTATTAAAGGCAAGGATGAAGGTAGTGTAGTGAGCGTGTACCCAGGCGTCGCGCACGAGCACGTGCTGGGCGTGCGCGCCGGGCCGGTGCGGCGGCACCACGCCCCACACGCGCGCGCCGGGCCGCAGCCGCGCGGCGGGCCCGGCGCGGACCACGGTGCCCACGAAGTCGCGCCCCACCACCAGCGGGAACTCCACGCCCTCCGCGCCCGCCCAGCCCTCCGCCTCCACGCTGCGCAGCGCGTTCAGCACGCGCGACCCGTACCCCTCTGCCGACACCACACCACACGCTTCGTCACTTCGCACACGACTAAACACATTTCTAAAATCACGCGGTACCAAGTGAGACAGTAAATATTTATAATTTGATTCGACCTTTCGCCGCACGGCTGACAGTCGAAATTTTCCTTGCGACTCGGGCTCTAGGACTAGGAAACGTGGTACCCGAAGGGCTTTCCCATTGATTAAATCGAGAACATTGAAAGTCCTTACTGTGGCACAATTATGATTACTGTGATATGAATATCTGTGTGGCGATGGCACGTGGGCACGTACGGAGCATGGCGCAGTCGAGCGGGTTGAGCGAGGCGGCGCGCACGCGCACGAGCACGTGGTCCGGCGCGCGCGGCGCGGGGCGGCGCGCGGGCTGCAGGCGCGGCGCGGCGCCGTACGCGTGCGCGCGCCACGCCCACGAGCGCCCGCCCGCCGCCCACCACGCGCCTGCCGCCATCCCTCCGCCTACCTGCACACACACACACACACTTCTATCACCTTGGATCAACTTAATATCGCTGCTGCTCCATTGCGTCGCACGCTGTGCACGATTTTCACGCCCACGGAATTTTACGTCTGCTTCTGCATCTGTGACAGCTGCACAGCAGTGGCACCCACGTCTTCTTGACAGCCCAAGTGGGTGGACTGTCAAGCAGACACATGCAATTAAACGTGGGCGTGGAAATCGTGCACAGCGTGTGCCGCCAAGGAGCAGCGGTATTACGTGGTCGAAGCACGCACCCAGTCAATTTGTACGGAATACGTATTGCAGAACTAAATGATATTGATTGGTATAAATGTCAAAATGTTTCTTGCAATGAATATATAATATTGAATCCTTTTATATAATTTAATAGAAAGAAACTATTTTTTTTTTTATAGAAGATAAAATAGTTATAGTAATCTGTCCATAAAGGATAGATTATATGATATACGCCATTACTCACTATTTTGTAAATCTATAAAAGCGGAATATCCCACCATGCATTGTTTTGTTATATCTCGAAGGGATTATGCAGCGATTTTCGATGAAAGCTCCCAGGTGGCTTAACTTTCATCCAATTTACAAGACTCTTGACAAATTAAATACCTGAACCTTCCTCATGAATCGCTCTATATACTGGTGAAAAACGCACGAAAGTCCGCTAAGCACTTTTTGAGTTATCACGAACAGACAAACTCGGCGGAGGAATAGAATAGAATAGAATAGAATAGAATATTCTTTATTGTACACCAGAAAAGAAAATTATAACAAATGAAACAATAAAACATAAAATGTCTTATCGCTAAAAAGAGCGATCTCTTCCAGACAACCTTTGGATGGACAGGAAAGACTATAACTAATTAGGGAAGTTGTAGGTGTACTATAAATGCATAATAATATTAATATTATGATATGACTTAATTAACAATAAATAAGTCGATGGCAAAAAATAATAATAAAAAAAAACAAAACAAAAACAGGCTGATAAATACAAATATGTATCAATATTTACTTACATAAATAATAATAAATACATACATACTATATACAAAATACGACAGTAAAATACATACAAATATGACGTACGTATAGTTTGAGTGAAGCATAATATCTTGCTTAGCTTGATTTTTGTTTAAATTAAATTAGTTTAAAATTGGAATAACGAGTGTGTTGTGTAAAAAATTTAATATGTCAAGCTTTATAATTGGCTATACACGTTGGTACTTATAAGTTTGTATTTATAGATTTAAAAATGCTGTAAAGTTTGCAATAAATCTTTAAATAAATAAATGACAATATAAATAATAATATATATACATATATATAAATGTATACATATATATAGGTTAGGTATACACAATTAATAAATATAGATAGAGAAGTTACATTGCAAGATAGTGTTCTTTAACTTGAGTGATGAAAACATCCCGCGTCTGAGCTTTTCTTATAGTACATGGTAAAGCATTCCACAACAGAGCTGCTTGAACAGTAAAAGATTTACCAAAGAATCTGGTGGAATGCATCGGGATAGCAAGTCTTAGGTTCTCCGATGATCTCAATGATCGAGAATGAGTATCATTCACGAACGTAAATCGTTCCTTGAGATAGGGAGGGGTAGAAGGGAAAAAAAGGATGCTGTAAAGAAGGGAGAGTATATGAACATTCCGGCGAAGGCGAATTGGCAACCATTTGAGTTTACGGCGAAAATCTGACACATGATCATATTTACGCAATCCAAATATGAATCGAATACAAAAGTTTTGAAGCCGCTCAAGTTTGTCAAGTTGCTCTTCGGAGACATCGAGATAAGATGTATCAGCATAGTCGAGGATAGGCAGGAGAAGGGATTGTGCTAGCGCAATTTTGGTTGCAGTAGGGAGAAAATTTTGGAGTCTTTTTTTGTGGAGTTGTTTTTTTTTTTGGATTTTAGAATAATGTTTTATATACAGTGATGTTAGTTACACTCTAAGCTTACTCTTAAACAAGAGATAGTTTTAATGAGTAAATTAATACAAAAGTCGGCTATTAATACAAAAATTGGTTGTAGAATAAATGGTAGCACTTTAGATTAACTATTTTTGCTCGGTGTCAATATGGGAGACAGTCATCTTTTTTGTGAATAATGAATTAAATGTATATCCGCTTACTCTATCTGAGTGTAAAAAATCTGTCACTGAGTGGTTAGTGACTAAAAGTTATGGAGATATTGAAGACATGATCCAATCTAAAAATTTTAAATTTTAGTTAGAATGTATAAACGCGTACTTACATGGACAGACAGATATACTCACACTCACACACACACACACACACACTTGTACCTACACACACATATATACACACACGCACGCACACATCTCAGTTTCGCTCGTTAGGTACCTACAAGAGTAGATTGTAATGTTGTTATCTAACTTTGTTAACACAAGGCGGCGTTTCCTAACACAAGCAATTAATATATGCTTAAAAGGAAATTCCAAACACTGTATGTAGTAATAAGTCTTTGAACTGAAATAAAACATTTTGTATTTAGAAAGTAGTACCAAGTTTATCGCTTTTTTGGGGTGGTGGGGTAAAGAGGAGGGAGGCTGCTAACCCCCTCCTACACATTTTTTTTTTATATAAATTGCATAGATTAAAAAAAACTAAATATGAAAATTCAAAATACTATTATATCATCAAGAAACACAACTGTTTTTACCTCCCAACTTCTGCAAAATTGATAAAAAATGAGAAAAAAATCCTAATTGCATCATAAAAATCCAAAAGACATCTAATAGTCTTTTTCGAATGTTCAAAATAATATGAATATTTAATATAATTGACAATACTTATAACGTATAATATTCTGACAATTATTAAAATTCAATTCATTGTATTGTAACTGTGTAAGTATGACCAAGCAATTGATAAAATTGACATTTCCTTTCTTTCTTTTTTTTACACAAGTAGGTAGGTAATAACTGACATCTAATTTTATTATAAATAAAACAACTTTCACGGATTTAACTCGCGTGTAATTTGATTTTACATGATGATATTATTGCCCGATGTGTAGTGCTCGCGCAAATCTAAGAGAACATTATCTAATTTTATTCCTATTATAATCATATTTATTGCATCATTTTTAATTTATAATTTTAATACCCATATTTTTGACATTATAATTAATTATATTATATTCTTTTGACATTATAATTAAAGTATATAATTTTGACATTTATTTGATTTAACATAAGGAATAATTAATATTTCAGTATTGGTTGAATTTGTAATTTTGAATGCCCTACCAGGCCTAACATGTACGGACAATTATGAACCCAGACACCTGTACACTCATGTTTGACAAAATAAATTATTATTATTAGTATAATACTAGGCCAGTGTGTTACTTTATGAAAATTAGTATTAGGTACTGTTTGTTACTAGTACTCTCATTGTAGTGCCCTAACAGGGTTCATGGTGAAACTTTTACAAAACCCAACATAAAATGTACACCCATGATCAGGGTTGCCAGGTGTTCGGTATTTTACCGAACCGTTCGGTATTTTAGCACTGTGTTCGGTGTTCGGTATGACAAAAATACCGAAGTATGGGATGTTCGGTATTTTTTTTCTGATTAATTTTTCTCCTTGATAATTTTCATACACCCTAGGATAGGCGCGAGGCAATACGGCAAGTGAGGAGCTTTTTTTTTTTTTTTGCTCACTGTTCGGTATTTTTTTTGGAAAAGACCTGGCAACCCTGCCCATGATACAATAAAGAAATTTGAATTTTAGTAAAATGTGAAAAAGTCGTTTCTGGCGGTTCGCCGGCCGCTGCCGCGGCTCTCGAGCTCGGCTCGCGCGTACAGGTCGCAAGTCTAACCTAACCTAAGCCAATGTTATACCTACCTAATTATTGCTTTGTTGTGGCTGAATGAAATAAGGTCCTTTGCTTTACTATTATCGATATAATTTTAAAACAACAACAACTGTCAAACTTCTTTAGACATATTCTTTCTAATCTGTGGTCAAATTGTTTGATAAAATATTTTCGATGTAATTTTGGAATATTTTTAATTATTATATTATAAGCAGAATCGATATTATTCCGAAACTACCCGCTCTGGGCCTATATAAAGCGAAGAGAAACGCCGCCGCAGGCCAGTCTGTTTCGCGCGTTCCTACCGTCAACATCGATTGTGTTATTGGTTAATTCGTTAAGTTTCGTTGTAGTGAGTAATTTGTTCCTCTAACAAATAAATGTGATTAATCATTTTGAATGTTAAGATCAGTTTTGTTAATTAATTGCTTATTTCAAAATAAATAACGTTTTCCTTTTGTTAAGTTTATTTTTTTAAATCAACTCCACTTCTGACGCCAAAATCAGAAGTGGGATCTGAAACTTCTAGCCCACATAGAGGAACAAGTTCTCTCTCGTTTTAGTGCAATTATTATAATGACGGGTGGATCAAGCACACGTCATCGTTCTAACAGTCGATCGCGTAATAGCGAGCATACATCGCGGTTGCGTTCTCGTGATAGTGACGGCGAAAGGTCGCGATATCGGTCACGTAGTAAATCGCGGTCACGTCGTCGTTCTCGTGACGAATCACGCGGCAGCGCGTACTATCGCGATACAAATAAATCAACCCGCGATCGTTCTCGTCATCGTAATCAGCGAAACAGATCGCGTTCTCGCAGTAGGGTAAATAGCCCAACGACATCGATCCATAACGCGTTGAGTTCAATAATGGTGCGTTTAACGTCGATAGAAAATAACTGTGGAGAGCGGTCTTTTACTCCACCGACCACGCGTAATACGGTCGCGCGTTGTGCTCAGTTAAATGCTGGTAGTGTCAGTGAAAGTGAAGTGAATATGGTGCGTCCGAGTGTTACTGGTGGAAAGGAGGATATTCAACAACCACAGGCGAGTACGCATGAGACACGAACAAATGATAATTTACCAATCTCTCAAACTAAGGTCACAGAACCAATTGTACCTGATGCGACTAGAATTTTAGCAGACGCTATCAGATCGTTACAGCCACATAAATCACAAAATTATTTTGTATCAAATTTTGACCCTGCTATACATAATATTGACACGTGGTGTGAGGAGGTAGACCGTGCCAAGGATGTTAATGGCTGGAGCGATCATGAGTGTCTTTCGCGCATTGGTTCATGTCTCAAGGGTGACGCCAGGATTTGGTTGAATGAATGGGCCACCACCGACCGCACTTGGACAAATTTTAAAGCCGAATTTAAGTCATTATGCCCTCGCAAGTTAGATTATGCCAACATACTACTCGATACAATGAAAACAACCTCCAATAACTATACTACTTATGCGGAGTATGCACGACGTACTTTGTTACGATTGCGTATAGTAAAAGGGCTAAGTGATGAGTTAATTACGTTAATAGTTATTCGTGGTATAGACGATGCTCAAATAAGGGCAGCCGCAGCGAACGCAAATCTGAACACGGACTCCTTGGTTTCATTTTTATCCATTTACACCAAACCTAGTCATAGTAGGAGAGACGCACCCTTATTTAAGAAACGCACTCCCCAGGTCACCTCGAATCGGTCTGACCAAAAATGCTTCACGTGCGGTCTAAAGGGACATATTAGCCGCCACTGTCGCAAGAGACCTAATGTAGGCAAAAACGATAATTTAACTTGTACTTTTTGCAAAAAGGGAGGACATTTAGAAGAAACGTGCTTTGCCAAAAGCCGGTCGCAACCCCGCAACGAGCGTAATGTTAACTTATGTACGGATACCAACCCGACCAAGGAAAATTCTCGTGACGTAGTCGTTGCTGTAGTGGATGGTATCCCTACAGATGTTCTCATTGATAGTGGGGCGCTTAATGTATCCCTTATATCATCTGATGTTCTTAAATATCTTCACTGTCAACTAAAACCGACTCGTTGTATACTCAAGGGTATTAGTACAAGCGAGATAGTTGTTTCCTTTTATGTTACGGTTACTCTCGAATTTAGTGAGATTTCTATTGAAGCTGATTTACTAGTGGTACCGTCTTCATGTATGAACGCCCCTATTATCGTAGGGACTGATATACTTAATCGCGATGGTATCGTGTATATTCGTACTAAAGATAGACAGTATTTGACCCGTTCTCACATTACCACTATTCCAGTCAACGCGATTGATATGAAAGAAAATCTTAAAATCAACACCCCTTTAGAAGGGATTGATTATGACTCCCTTATGCATATCATCAATGAATTTTCGGATTTTTTTATCACTGGTACGGCTACTACAACTGTTAAGACTGGCGAAATGGAAATAAAATTAACCAGTTCATCACCAGTCGTTTATCGGCCGTATAAATTGTCCTACGACGAAAAGCTTCGCGTTCGTAAAATAATAAGTGACCTCTTAAATAAGGGAATCATTAGAGAGTCTCAGTCACAATATGCCAGCCCAATTATCCTCGTTAAGAAGAAAGATGGTTCAGACCGCCTCTGTGTAGACTTCAGAGCATTAAACCGTTTGACCATTAAGGACCGGTACCCGCTACCGCTAATTGATGATCACATAGATCGCTTAGGGAACTATCGCTATTTTACCAGCCTTGATATGGCTACTGGCTTCCACCAAATCCCCTTAAATGAGCGATCGATTCACTTGACAGGATTCGTTACACCAGAAGGTCATTATGAATACGTCAAAATGCCTTATGGCTTAACGAATTCTCCGATAGTATACCAACGTATCATCAATAATACCTTGAAAAACTTTGTGGAAGCCGGCCAGGTGCTGGTATACGTTGATGACGTACTGGTGACGAGCTCCACTATTCCTGAAGGCATATCTCTTTTACAAAAAGTACTACAAACACTCACTACATCAGGATTCTCCATAAACTTAAAGAAGTGCTCGTTTTTAGCAACGGAAGTAGAATATCTCGGTCGTGTCATTAGTCAGGGTCAGGTGAGGCCGAGCCCGCAGAAAGTAGTAGCTCTTGTCAATTCACCAACGCCATCTAACGTAAAACAAGTACGCCAGTTCCTTGGACTCGCAGGATATTTTAGGCGATATATTCGAGACTATGCCTCACGAACTGCCTGTATTGCCCGTCTCACTAAAAAGGATGTAGCATTCAGTTGGGGCGCGGAGCAAGAAAATATTAGACAACAAATTATTGACCATTTAACAAGTCAACCGGTCCTTTCAATATTCAATCCCCATCTCACGACAGAAGTCCATACAGACGCAAGCAGTGTGGGATATGGAGCTATACTCATGCAGACCCAATGCGATGGTATAAAAAGTGTGGTGGCCTACTTCAGCAAGGCTACACAAGGCGCTGAAAGTAAATATCACTCCTATGAGTTGGAGACGCTAGCAGTTGTCAAAGCTTTACAACACTTTCGTCACTACCTTGTAGGGTTACAGTTTAAAGTAGTGACGGACTGTAATGCGTTAAAATCCACTGAACGTAAGAAAGACTTACTTCCACGTGTCGCGCGTTGGTGGATTTATCTCCAAGATTTTAATTTTTCGATAGAATATCGAAAGGGAGTGATGATGCCACACGCCGATTATCTAAGCCGCAACCCTGCTGTTGTCACTGTAAGTCAGATTTCCAAGCCGCGTAACTGGGCACAAATAGCACAGTCCGCTGATGATGAAACAAATACTTTATTACAACAATTAAGAGACGCTCAGCTAGACTCATCACGATATGTTGCTATAAACGATACCCTTTACTACAAATATAAACCTGTGGGAGAAGACAGTAGACTACTTTGTTACATACCTAAGGGGCATAGACTTAGCTTATTAAGAATATTTCATGATGAGCATGGCCATTTAAACGCTGATAAAACTTTGGACTTAATTCTAAAACATTTCTGGTTTCCGGGTATAAGTCAGTTCGTTAGGAAATACATAGCACATTGCTTGATATGTATCTCAAAAAAACGAGTACCAAGAGCTCCACATCAGAATATAACATCATGGCAAAAACCTGATACTCCATTCCACACAGTTCACGTGGATGTCTTAGGACCTCTACCTATATCTGACGGTTACAAATTTATATTGGTAGTCGTGGATGCAACTACAAAATTCTGTTTGTTGTACCCAATTTATCGCCAAGATGTTGGTGAACTTAAACGCTCATTCACACAAGCCGTGTCCTTGTTTGGAACCCCAAAATTAATTGTAGCCGACAGAGGACGTATGTTCGAATCCAGTGAATTTGTGGGATGGATAACTGAACTAGGTTGCGACATACACCACATTACTCCTGAAATGCATCAATCAAACGGCCAAGCGGAAAGATATATCCGTACTATCCTAAACATGTTGCGCATCGAGGTAAATCATAAAGGTACCGCGTGGTCTCAATCGTTGTGGAAACTACAGTTAATCCTTAATATAACGAAACAGAAGACAACACAGACCTCGCCTTTAAATATGATGATCGGCACCGATGCTACTACACCAGTGATTCGGTCCCTTATTCGCGATATAGCTGTCAACGACTCCAATCCAAACAGAGAAGCATGGCGCGAGATTTGTCGTAGTCGAGCGAACGAGCTAATGAAAAAGAATCAGCAGCAACAGGACACTTACGCGAATCAGTCTAGGCGTGCTCCTCGCCAATACCAACTTGAAGACCTAGTGTTCGTAATAAAATATTCGCAGTCCGTAGGAAAATTAGATCCAGGCATGAGGGGTCCATATAAAGTAATTAAGATTTTACCGAATGGACGTTATGAACTCAAGCTGCTCAGCGGTGGTTATGGCAAGACCACACAAGCTGCAGCTCAGTATATGGTGCCTTGGAGAGGCGAGTGGTGCCCTGATTCGTGTTCCGCTTTCTTTGACAGTGAGTATGAGCAATTAATAACCTTAGTAGTTCATAGAACTTCGGGTAGTGATGCCCTGGCGTTCAATTACTATAAAACTTGTGCCCTGATTTGTGTTCCGTTTTCTTTGACAGTGAGTATGAGCAACTAATAACCTTAGTCGCTTATAGAACTTCGGGTAGTAGTGCCCTGGCGTTCATTTACTATAAAACTTCAGGCAATGTTGCCTTGGCGTGTATTAATTAAACTACAGGCCTGTGTTGCCTTGGCGTTTACTTATTGTGAAACTTCAGGCTATAGTGCCTTGGCGTTTATTGCTTGAACTTCAGGTTAATATTACCTTGGCGTTCATTTGCAAATAACACTTTAGTATGATAAATGTGATATAAAAATCACACTATTAAACTTTAGATGATGGATATGTGAAGTTTAGTATGAAAAGCGTATAAGAGAATGTATCAGATGAAGTATAAATTAAATGAAAGTTGACAAGTATGAAAGGAGTGCGAGTGAGTGTGCGATATGAACATTGTGTAATTAACGTTTTTCTTTTAGATGATAATGTGAATGACTATGATGAGATCTCCAGACAGGACTTGTGTGATGCTGCAATTGGAGCGTCCATGCCTTTATTGGACGCTGACGTAGGAGGCGAGTCATCTTCATCAAACGGCGCTAATGCTGATTGCACCACACCAGAGCTTCGTGTCGAGGACGACTCGATGTCAGGAGAGGCCGTATAAGCAGAATCGATATTATTCCGAAACTACCCGCTCTGGGCCTATATAAAGCGAAGAGAAACGCCGCCGCAGGCCAGTCTGTTTCGCGCGTTCCTACCGTCAACATCGATTGTGTTATTGGTTAATTCGTTAAGTTTCGTTGTAGTGAGTAATTTGTTCCTCTAACAAATAAATGTGATTAATCATTTTGAATGTTAAGATCAGTTTTGTTAATTAATTGCTTATTTCAAAATAAATAACGTTTTCCTTTTGTTAAGTTTATTTTTTTAAATCAACTCCACTTCTGACGCCAAAAATATATATATTAATTAACTGAGCATTTCAATGACATAGGAATTCTGAGCATTTATATAAATGAAATTGCAATTAAGTGTTAGTTTATAGTGCGTCTATCTACACAATAAGTATGAAGCTATTCTATAAGGTACCTGTTTCTAAAGTTGAGCGGAATATATTACTAATAGTTTATTAGAAGAGAGAAATATTTATTTTGTTTAGGTTATACTTACAATGATGTTAACGCTGAAGGGATTTACTATCAGTTAGCAATTAAAGACTTTGTTCATGCAACTTTGTTTCCTTAGATCTATTAGCTGTAGATTACTTTTGATAACTGATAGTACTCGAATTGAATTTCACATTATATTTTTTCAAATAAAATAAATTTTATATAAAAACGTTGTTATTGTTAACCACAGACTAGTTAGAGATACTACGCACGATAGAAAGATTTGGTTAAATTTTCCCTGTTACGGGACGGCAAAGGGATCTAGCCCATACAGCCAAGTCTTCAGTTTTATCTTCTTTCTTGATTTTTGCATTAAAATGTGGGTGCCACACTTTTTAATGCATCTAGGGAGTGCTTGCCGAGAAATGCATGGTACAGACCTCATGATGGTGACTGATGAGAATTGTATAGTGGGATTTCCAACCACTATACAATTCTCAACGCCACATACACAAAACCTTTATTTCAATGATTCCTCATAACTGTTCGTCAACACGGATGCTTATGCAACAAAACGACACCACTTTCATTGCACAAAATCCACTCCGAAGCAATTTTGAATTATCGAAATAAAGATCGACATCCAGACGCCATGATTTCCCGCCAAACACTCCAGATTAGAAAGAATTTCACTGACGGCACAGACGAGTTCTAGTTAGAGATACTACACATAGCTACGCTTACGAATCTATACTAGTATAGCTTAAGCGGGTGATCCATTGGCGAGTCGGCGAGCTAACGGTATAAACTGTAGGCTCGTTGGACTGTCGATTCGTAGTGGTGATCCATTAGCGTGCCAAACAGTCTACTCTCATCTTTGGCGAAGTCATGGCGTGCTTCCAGACGGAACTACTTTATTACCTACTTAGGAATACTACTACAAGAAGAACCACCAAAGAAAAAAAAGACTCCACAAAGTATGGGTCAAAAACTGGCTGCAAGAGAGACAACGTTTTTTTTAACAACTTGATTTTCCCTTTAATAAAAAGACAAGATGCAGTTTTTCATGTATCGATTTCCCCATATGAACGCTTATGTGCAACTCTAAAGTATGTACTTACTCGTGATAATACGATCGTAAATCTACTAATTATTTGTCTACGATCAAAAAACGTTATATACTAAGAGAATCTTTGTGATCCACTTTCCCTCAATGACGTAGGAATCCTATGTTCTGTGTAGGAATCCTCCGTTTTTGCTTTCCCTATACCTACTTTCCCTATACTTATAATGCTCTTTGTGATCCACTTTCGACAACCTCCACGGTACTAATTAAGGAAAATTAGATTTAGAAATAATTTTACAAAACATTTTGTAATAATTATAAAAGTTATATTAATTATTTTTTTTAAACATTTCTTTATTTTGCATTATTAAAATTATTGGAACCTTTGAGCTAGTTTCGCAACGAACTCCAATTGACGTAAACGTCATCCCACTAACGTCACGGCACGGGTATGCCAAGTGGACATGAAGTGAACGAAAACGAAGGACGAAGAAGAAATCTGTGGCAGAAATCTAAAATAAAACAATACGTGCGCAACAGATCACCCTGCTAGACGCGGACGACCTCACAAACACGTCTCCGCCTAAAATGTAAACGAAATGAGGCATAGAAAATACCTTGTCGGGAGGTGAACGAAATGTCGATAGAGTACGTGCCGGTGAGCGAGGGCGAGCAGGATGAGCCCATCGAGCTGCCGACGGAGGAGGACGGGTCGCTGCTGCTGAGTACTCTCGCGGCGCAGTTCGCGGGCGCCAGCGGGCTCAAGTACCGCGCGGGCGGCGGGCGACTGCGCGGCGTGCGCCAGACCGACGAGCGCCTGTGGCCGCCGCGTGAGGGCTGGCGCGCGCACCGCTACTGGTGCGCCGCCGCCGCGCCCGCGCCGCGTCCGCGCTGCTCCGACCTCATCGTGCTGGGGCTGCCGTGGAAGACGGCCGAGGACGCCGTGCGCGACTACTTCGCCGCCTTCGGCGAGTTGCTCATGGTGCAGGTGAAGCGCGACGCCAAGACGGGCCTGTCCAAGGGCTTCGGTTTCATCAAGTTCGCCGAGTACGAGGCGCAGGTGCGCGCGCTCGGTCGCCGGCACATGATCGACGGCCGCTGGTGCGACGTGCGCATCCCCAACGGCAAGGATGGCGGCGCGGCGGCTCACCGCAAGGTGTTCGTGGGCCGTTGCACGGAGAGCCTGACCGCGGATGACCTGCGCGACTACTTCGGCGCCTTCGGGCAGGTGACTGACGTGTTCGTGCCGCGCCCGTTTCGCGCGTTCAGCTTCGTGACGTTCCTGGACGCGGAGGTGGCGCAGTCGCTTTGCGGCCAGGACCACATCATTAAGGGCGTGTCTGTTAACATCTCGACGGCGTCGCCCAAGCGCGAGCGTGCGCGTGGCTCGCAACTACTGGGGTGGGGACTACTGGACGGGCCGCGCCTCTACGGCTGGCCACCCGACTGGCCCGGGCCCGCCCTTGACAAACCCTACCTCAAGTACGACTGATGCCTGTGTAAATATGGAATGAGAGTTGGCCCACACCACCTTGTTGATCACTGTCAAATTTTATATGAAACTAAATGTGTACATAATTTAATATAGTATGAAGTTGTATATGCAGTTTGACTGTTTCCTGTTAATTTTGTACACTCTCAGGATAAGTAAAGACAATATTAATTGAATAATAATATTATTTGCACACTGCCAAGTATACAGGTTGGAAAATTTCAATGGGCCCTGGGTAAACTACTTTAAAATCCATGAGATTATTGTTTCACTTAAAGGAAACATTACTTTATTTTTAAAAAGAATCAAAACTACATTCTAATATTTTCTAAATTTCGCCTGGGAATCGAACCAGTTAAAATTCAGAAAATAAACACTCACTTATTTTATTGTTCTAATCAATAGGATCAATGTTCAGGATAAAATCTCTCTTTAACATTTTATTTTATCATCAATTAGAATATGAAGGACATGTTTACATTAAAGAGTGTTACCTAGCAAGACTTTGCTTGCTAGGTAACAAAAAATTCTAGACTATTTGTCTGTCTGGATACCTCTCATTATAAAATAGTTGTTGCATGTTAGAGTTATAAGAAAATTTATTATAACAAGTCTTTTACTTGTTAAAGGTGAACAGTTCTAGTCTAAGTAATGTTGAGAAGGTACTCAACATTACTTAGACTAGAACTGTGCAATACTTGTACTCGTAGGCATGAGTACTAAGTATTAGATTTGATGGATATCTTGTATGACAGTCGTGTGAAGGACTGAATGTCCCTTATAGATTTTATATCATTAGCACTGTATCAACTACATGAGTCATATTTCAGTCTATAAGATATACAGAGGTTTATCTTATAGACTGAAACATGTTGTTCAATATATAAATAGAGTAATGATAAATTAATAAACTATTTATTTATAGTACATACTTAATCAAGTAGTAGGCACACTTGGAGCCTGTGGGAGTGACAATAGTGTTACAAATATGCAGGGTCAGTTGCCATTTATAAAATTTTGCCAATTGTCCTTAAATTAACAGACATCATGGATCCATAATGTGTTCTTTGGAGCTGAGTAAATTTTTGTTTTCGTCATCTCGGAGAAGATTTTGTCTAAATGGGGTTAAAAATTATCATTCTGAATTGTATATTAATTTAAAAACTATAATTTGATGTGAAATAAAATCCTTTGTGTTCGAACCACAAGCTGAACATTGGACTCTGTGGCTGCGTGGTCGGTGGCGTTCTGCTCGTACATTCAGGTCCTTCAAGCCAGATGTACGACCAAAATGTAAGAGCAGGTCGCGGCGTTTATAAGGCGCTGACCGACGGTGCATGTAGCTGCAGATCTGCGGAATGTAGGTTGTTGCCTCATTACTGACCATGCAGCCGTAGACTCCTATGTTCAGCTTGCGGCTAGAACACGAAGGATTTAAACACCAGCATGTGCTAGGGGTTGGCTCTGAAGAAACTCTTAGTGATTTTGACACAGACGTGCTTACTAGGCGTGGTTCTTCATGAGTATTCATTACTACTGCACTGAGGTTGTGTTCAGATTCGTCTTCCACATCCTGGACCTATGACATGCCTTGTTATTTGAAGTTAACAATATTAAATAACAATATTATTGCCTGATAGCAGCGATTTATAATATGGACAAATAAAATTAATACATTTCAAGGTAAGCACAGAATGAATGAAACATTAATTTCATACATTGTTTATTTAATTTGACCAGGCTGGCAGTAAATATAAAATTTATTAAATTAAATATTCTAGGAGTACCTATGCAGGGTGTAAATATGCCACACACTTCAAAAGCATATTTCAAATCAGATGTATTCAATTCACATAACATTTCTGCCTAACGATACACAACAATGGTACAGTTCAATGTATAGGCGTCCCATCACGAGGCCGGGTCTGGCGCCCGGCCCCACCGCAGGCAATCGGCGGCCCAGGCCCCAGTCGACGGGCGCGCGGCATCATCGCAGGTACTTGGCGGCCCAGTCGACGCGCGGCGCACCGCTGCCCACCGTCGCCGCCTCTGCGGCAGAGAGCCAACGTCATGACGGTCAGGGTGCGACCGCGGCTGCCCGCGCCCCGTGCTCGCCGTGCCTACCGTGGTGCGTGCGCAGCTGCAGCGGGTGGAACAGCGACGTGTCTATGCGCGCGCCGGCCACGTACCGCGCCGCGCCCAGGTAGGCGGCGGCGGCGGCGGGGGCGGGGGCGGGCGCGGGGGCGGGGGCGGGCCGCGCCGGCTGCAGCGCCCCCAGCACGCTGCGGCCGCGCCGCGCCGGGGACCCGCCCGCCGCCGCGTGCACCACCTCGCCCCTGACACGCACACGCCACGTTATCTCATTAATGTGGGATATAAATATTACTTTGTTCCTCCATGTCGTCTATATCTATCCTTCGTTATCGTACGACTCAATAGTTTTAGGTATTGCTGAAATACGAAAAAATCGGGAGTGCTCTCTCCTTTACTTTCTCGTATACCAGAAACGCCTCAAAAGTTGTTAGAAACCTTATATTTTGATGTCATACATGCATGTTAAATTTTGGTCACGCATCCGAGTACGACCGCGCACTTCATTTAGGCGCATTAGGTTGCTTAACTTTCGTGATCGACGACTTAAAATTTGATAGAAACTATATATTTTGATATCATACATGCATGTTGGTTGCAATAAGTTGCATACTCGAGTTATCACACACACACACACACACACACACACACACACACACACACACACACAGACATATTCCAAAAACGGTATCTTTGGACTCGGGGAGGTCCAAAACGTGTAAATCCGTCAAAATCTCGAGGTCGATTTTTTTGACGATTACAATACTTCCTCTATTACTTACTACGTATACGAGAAAGTAAAAAAGCTACTAAAAACATAGCAGTTGAATAAAGATCATCCACTTTTTTGAAGACGGTTAAAAAGTAGATATCGTCTAGGTATATGGAATGTAGTGTAGGTATACAAGCCCATGTACTACAAAATAACGAAATTAAAATGTAAGAAAAATCCTCTCGTTAGGCGTTTGTAAGTCGTCGGTGTTTACCTAGTGAATTCAAGTCAGTTGGAGTAGGTATTGCTCGCACCTGTTGGATGGCTCCGCCAAGTCCTCTTACACCTACTCAATGCTTTGGATAGGTTGCAGCGTCGCGCGACCCGCATCATCGGCGACGAGGAGGTGACTGACTATTTAGACATCTTGAGCCTCTCCATTGCGTCGTCGCAATGTTGCGTCGTTGAGCGCATTCTACCGCCTGTACCACGGCGAGTGCTCTGAACAGCTATTTACACTAATACCACCATCTCTCTTCCTTTTAAGGACTACGCGTGCTGGTCTTCTTTATCACCGACACACTGTGGCTACAATTCCAACAAGAACTAAGGAATTTGGCAACTCGTTTCTTTGTCGCACAATCAAGATATGGGATTCACTGCCTGCAAGGCGGGACGGAAGGAGGGACTTCCTACAATCCTGGGTCCTTCGAAAGAGTCGTAAAGAAGCACCTTGCAGGTCGGCAAGGCGAGAGTGGCTAGCGCGGCAGTTTATCCCTCGCGCTAGCGAATGTTCGTATTTGGACTCCACTTCTGCTTACAATCAGGTACATACCTACAATGAGGGGGCCACGTCCGGAAGCCTCCTCGTGGCGGATCCTGGTAACGTGGTGGGGAAACTTTCTCGGCGAGTGTGTGGCTTTTGATGTCAAGGGTATCCCCTTGGCATTCGAAGTCACATATGCCATCGTCGAGTTGTTTTTGTTTTCCCACCACGGCTTGTTCCGGACGGCCCTTTTCAGGGCCACGACCGCGCCAAAGGCCCCCGGGTGCGGTCCGATGGCTGCTCCCGGTGTCCTCGTCAGGAGGACGCACTAGGTCGAGCAGCCGTCGGTGAGGAGGCGGCCTATAAGGCCGGCGTCGGCCAGCGGCCCACAAGGGCTGGCGTTAGTCGGCAGCCCCTGTGGGCTGCTGGCCACCAATTGTGCACAAGGAGTGCCTAGACGGGCAGCGTTGGCACGGTCTCGGTGTAGTTGCGCCCACGTGCGTAGATCCCGAGCCGTCACGTAATAGCGCACTGGAGGTCAGGCCGGGGAGGATTTTTAGTAGGTATGGGGGGAACGCCTTTACCTCGAGTCCCACATATCCCCTGAGGTTGGTACCACCCCGCAGGGACGATGCGTAAATGCATTTGACCTCCCCGACAAAAAAAAAGGTACCTACAATGAAGTTATTTGCTTATAAAAAAGAACGTTGTAAGATGAGAACAGTCACGCGGGGTCGCTTCTTCACTTCTCACGCTATAATTACCTACGAAAGGAGTTCTTACGTTTAATAATTTAAAAAAATATTGCATGCTTTTCCAAACATTTCACATAGGTAATCTTAAATGTGACAAGAATTCAATAAAATCTCTTAGTTTTTCTATCATGCTACCACAGTGATGCTACTATCGATACCTCCTGTGATCGACCTACGTATATCCCGTGGACTTATCAGCAAACAATAGGTGCCTAAATAATTTGAAATACCAATGCTGTTTGAAAATGCGTTTACTGCGGCGGCCCCGTACCGCACCGTCATCAAGATGCGTCTGACTGTGGCGCTATACTGGCCATTGTATCGTCGGCGGGCGGCCACTGACCCGAGGATGTCGGCGAAGCGGTCCCGCACCGACGGCGCGCCCGCGCCTGGTGCCGGCCCTGGCCCCAGCCCTGGCCCCGGCCCCAGCCCTGGCCCCGGTCCCGGCCCTGGCCCCAGCGCCGGCCCCGGCCCTGGCCCAGGTGCCGCGTTCTCCAGCTCGCTGCGTCCGCTCCTGGTGTACGTCACACACGTTAATACATACGCTACCTAAACTACTCTTAAGACGTGGCGGACGCTTCAATGGATGTTTGGTGTTTTCAACTTGGTATGAACATGAACCACAGTCTACAGACACGCTCAAAGTGTGGAGGTGGTACACATATACAGACATAATTATGGAAAAATACGTATACAGACGTAATTATGGGAAAATATCAAAATGTTGATAATTTTACCTCCTCGCTCTCGACGCCGGGGGTGGTAACACTAGAGCGGCCCCAACAGCAAAATATGGAAACCTGCAACGTATGGCGTGTTAAAATATAGATTGACAGTAGGTATTCACTGTAATGTGTCTGTGTTTACGTGTCTGACTGATGCAGTGTAACTAGAGAGAAAGCGTCTGTGTATGTGTGTGTGTGTGTGTGTGTGTGTGTGTGTGTGTGATGTGATGTGATGTGCTATCACCGGAGGGCCTGCGGCGCGGTGGGGCGGTCTCGCGGCGGGTAGCGCAGCAGCGCGGCGAGCAGCGCCAGCGCGGGCGGCGAGGCGGCCGGCACCACGCGCGCCAGCGGCACGCCCGCGCTCGCCGGAAACCGGAACCGCAGCGCGTCCGCCAGCGTGTAGCCCTCGGGCCATTCGGCGCGGTCCGGCGTGCCCAGCACGGCGACCACCTTGTGCAACTGGTCGATCTCGGAGTTGCCGGGGAACAGCGGCCGGCCCGTGTACAGCTCGGCGGCGATGCAGCCGAGCGCCCACAGGTCGATGGGCGCGCCGTACCGCGTGTCGTGCAGCAGCACCTCGGGCGCGCGGTACCAGCGCGTCGACACGTAGTCCGTGTAGGGCGGCCGCGAGCGCACCTCGCGCGCCAGCCCCAGGTCCGCGATCTTGACCAGCTCGGGCCCGGCGCACAGCAGGTTCTCCGGCTTGAGGTCGCGGTGGAAGAAGCCGTGCCGGTGCATGTGGGCCAGCCCCTGCAGCACCTGGTACAGCAGGTTGCGCAGCACGGGCTCCGGGAAAGGCCGCTCGGCGTCGCGGATCAGCTGGTACAGGTTGCCGCGCATGTACTCGAACACGAAGTAGAGCGTGTCGTTCTCGCGGATCACCTCGCGCAGCTTCACGATGTTCGCGTGGTTCAGCTTCTTGAGCGACTTGACCTCGCGCAGGTTCATGGCCTCGTCCCACGAGTAGTACTTGCGCTTCATCCGCTTGATGGCGACCTTCTCGCCGGTGTCGCGGCGCTGCGCCAGCACCACGGACCCGTACGTGCCGTCGCCGAGCTGCTGCAGCACCACGTAGCGGTTCATCCCCGCCGCTCACCTCTCGTGGCCCATTGTCTCTCTCGTCTCGTACTCGCTTGTAACGTGATTCTACTTCAAACTATATGATGGATTGATATCTATTTGACGACGTCGAATCTGGCAACCGAAGATAACGTTAACAATGTAGGTATCACTTGATGCTTTCCACGATTCTTAGTATTGGATGATTGGATGGATACTTAGTTACTAACATACATTAGAAAGAATATGTGTTACGAAATAACCTACTACTTTCTCACATTCAATAACATTTTTGTGTACAGGGAATTAGTTGTCATGGCTACCAAGTTTACTGATTAAACTAGGTAGGTTCTCTGCGCCATGTTAACAGTAACTTTATAGGTACATACATGGGCAAAGTAGGTACCTACCTTTGTACCTACTTTGTGATTGTTGAATCTAGGTTTGATTAGGGTTTAAATCATTGAAATAGCAGGTGGAAGCAGATACCTACTATTTCGCGATAGTTTGAACAACGAATTATGAATGTTAATTTGAATGAAACCAAGAAGCTTATAGTTTTACCCATTAGATTATTTACCTAGTTTTACCATGGTTTTACCTTTAGTAAAAGCACGAAGATGGATATAAAGCCGCGTCTCCTGCTAGTGTTTTTTCGAAACATTACACCATATTTTTTCTAATCTGTGCACAAGGAGCTTATATTTTACCTATAGAATGGAGTCATTCTCAGACCAATGATTATAATAGATTAGCATTTTGTTGGAAACCCAGTGATGTTGTTTCGTTGCTTAAGCGTCCGTGTTGACGTGTTGACCACAATGACGTATGAATTCCTATGTCATTAGTTGACCATCAGTTATGAGAAATCATTGAAATAAAGGTTTTGTGGTGTGTAGACATTGACAATTTTATAGTGTGATTTCCACCTCATCAGTCACTATCATGAGGTCTGTACCATGCATTTCTCTCCAAGCACTCCCTAGATGCATTAAAATGTTTGGCACCCACATTTTATTGCAAAAATCAAGAAAGAAAATATGAAACTGAAGACTTGGCTGTATGGGCACGATCCCTTTGTCGTTCCGTAACAGGGAAAAATAAAATAAAAATGGGTGTTTGGCGGGTAATCATGGTGTCTAGATGTCGATCTTTATTTCGATAATTCAAAATTTCTTCGGAGTGGATTTTGTGCAGTGAAAGTGGTGTCGTTTTGTTGCATAAGCATCCGTATTGACGAACAGTTATAAGGAATCATTGAAATAAAGGTTTTGTGTATGTGGCGTTGAGAATTGTATAGTGGTTGGAAATCCCACTATACAATTCTCATCAGTCACCATCATGAGGTCTGTACCATGCATTTCTCGCCAAGCACTCCCTAGATGCATTATAAAGTGTGGCACCCACATTTTAATGCAAAAATTAAGAAAGAAGATGAAGCTAAAGACTTGGCTGTATGGGCTAGATCCCTTTGCCGTCCCGTAACAGGGAAAATACATGAAGATAGAATTAAGAATGGAGTCCTTAGTCAAATGAAAAAAGTGAGGGCAAAAATTTTGACAACCCTTGACATTTCATGACATTTCTTGACATTGCTAGAGAGGCCCTGTCTCTTTCTAGTAGGGTGCCTGTAGCATAAATTAATCACGGACAGTCTTGTGCCACGGGTAAGGTCTCACGTGCTCCCACGGTCCTAAGATATAGGGAGTTAAATGAGACACGAGAGATCCGTGCAGAACAATTTATTAAATGGTGGTATAATGCCCAATAGCGTGTACTCCCCTGGTGGTAGCCGGAGATGGTCTCGGTGAGGGTCGCTCGGTGGGACGAGTTAGGGCGGCTTGTACTGCTGCTCACTGTAAGTCCAGCCCTGGGCGGAAGTGAAATAGCTGAGGCGACAGCGGCTACCTTAGCCTAATCTTGGACCCCAATTAGGGGTTAAACACATTAAATAAATAACTATTATTGCACACGATTATCAAATTAGTTAATTAGTATTAGGTAGGTCTTGTCGGTGCTCAATTTACTTAGCGAACCACGCAAGCGCAAAACCGAATCACCAAGCCTTTGTTTGCGATTCCTGACTCGATCGAGACTGCCCGGCGACGCAGGCGCAATCTATCGGAGATTGCCCGCAACAGTCGTACGGTCACTAAAATGTAGCTTATCAACGTTAATATGGAGCGCTAAAACCTATTGATAAATTTAGGAGGCGAACTCTAAAGAAATATTTCAATTAGATGAGCTTCCTTTATATCTTAATTTATGTAATATTTATAAATAGTGTAATCTGATTTAATTAAAAAAAAATTATGTATGTAGGTCGGTAAAATATGTATGTGTAACGTTACATTTGAACTTCGTTACGTTAATAAAACCACAAGTTGAAAATAATTTGAGTTTTGAGTTTTCCATGACAAAGAATCAAAATTCATAATAATTACTTTAAACTTTTTTTCCTGAGTGCCTTTTAGCACGGTAATGTTATCTATTTTCGGCTCCCAGGAAAAAAATCAGCAACCGAAATACGAGGATTTATCGCTTCTGTGACTCTTGATTTTAAGAGGCACGTTACAGTTTATTGTATAGCTTATCTCATGTCACGTCAACTCATAGACATTAAATTATTCTTGTTTTTTAGGTGCTAAGCATACATTTAAGGTTTTCCGGTTAGCAATGCTATAAAAATACATTGTGTGGTATACCGATCTAGCCGTTCTTGAGTAATGATAATAGGGCCGTAATGATGCGCAACTTACCAACTTACTACCAGACTTTCTTTATATTGATAGATATTACGGCTGAAAGCCGAAGTGCGGTTTTTTATACAACAGAAGAAATTGTTAGCTCTAGTAACTTTCCGTGAATTAGTTACATAAGTAACAGCTACTGGCTACAAAAAAGTAAGTTTAGTAGCACTTGGTTTTTAGTATAATACAGGCTGTAACATGAAGGGTACTTAAACATGGTACCCTACATGTTACAGCCTGCATTATATGTAATATTTGGGGTGTTTTAGGCCATCAATATAAACAACTTTTTGACGCCGTCATGGTGGAGTGGTCAGTATAGCTACCTACTGTTGAAATAAAATACCTTTTGGGTTCCATCAATTAGACAGATGTCTATAATATTTATTTTATAGAACTATTAAGATTACAAAACACTGTCACAATATTCTTTTGCCAGTATTTTAACATGCCCCCTTAATCTAATAGTTGAAAATAAATAGATACAAAATATAAAGACATAAAATAAATTAGAGATCGGTGACAACCCTAGGTTGACAACCCTAAGCTTGTTACACATTTACTGTGTGCAACCCGCCTCAGAGGTTTGGTTAGAATATCTGCTGATAATTCGATAGTGGGGACAAATACTAATTTTATTGTATTATCAGCAACCTTTTCTCTAATAAAATGATATCTTGTATCAATATGCTTGGTTCGGCCGTGGTGGATTGGATTTGCAGCTATTTTATGTGCACTTTGACTGTCACCTGACAAACTTACAGTATCTAATCTACCACTAACCTCGTGTATAAAACGTCTCAAAAATATCGCCTCTTTTGTAGCTGAAGTTAAAGCCATATACTCCGCTTCCGTCGAGGAGAGTGCTACTGTAGGCTGTTTTTTAGACTCCCACGATACCGGTCCATCTGCTAATACAAAAACATAACCAGTATATGATCGTCGGTCTATTGGATCGTTTGCCCAATCCGCATCAACAAAACCATGCAAATAACGTCCAGTTCGTCTATATTTAATACTGAGATCCATAGTACCTTTAAGGTACCTCAACACGCGCTTCGCAGCATCCCAATGCGATTGTCCGGGATTCGTATTAAACTGACTCAAGTAGCTTAACGCATGTGCTATGTCAGGTCTGCTATTCATCGCCACATAGAATAAGGATCCAATCAAACTCATATATAAACGACTATCATCAAAACTTTGTACCTTTTCGAGTTTCTGTATAGTAAGTGGTGTATCGGCACACTTACAATCTTCAAGATTGAATTTCTTCAAAAGTTTACTGATAAAAGTTTTCTGATTTAACGTTATCACATTATTACTTTTCGTTATATTTATTCCGAGATAATAGCTCAGATTTCCTAAAAATTTTAACGAAAAATGTTTGCTTAAATCAGTTTTGACAGTGTCAAAATGTCTTTTATCTTTGTAGAATAAAATTATGTCATCTACATACACTGCCAAAATAACAGTATCGCAACCAAACTTTTTAGTATAGACGCATGACTCTGAAGATGTTCGTGTAAAGCCAATCGAAGACAAAGTATTATTCAACTTCATATTCCACGCCCTTGGTGCCTGTTTCAGGCCATATAATGATCTTTTTAAAAGACACACTTTATTTTCGTCTCCATCATGAATAAAGCCTGGTGGTTGTTCCATATATACCTCCTCTTCGAGGTCTCCGTATAAAAATGCAGTATCAACATCTAAGTGTTCCATTTGCATATCTAATTCCGCTGCCAAAGCTAATAATGTTCGTAGAGAGGAATTCCGCACCACAGGCGAAAAGGTTTCGTTATAATCTACTCCGGCTTCTTGAGTATATCCTTTCGCCACCAAACGTGCCTTATACTTCTTGATATTTCCCTGAGCATCCTTTTTTAACTTATAAACCCACTTACAATGGATTACTTTCTTATTCGGTCTGTCAACCAAGGTCCAAGTGTTCATATCTTGCAAAGATTTAAATTCATTTTGCATTGCTGTACACCAATTACTTTTGTCATTAGCTTTCATTGCTTCAGCAAAAGTTTTTGGTTCTTCGCAGACATCTTCTATAGAAGTTGCAATCCAACTTGTAAAATCCATTCCAAAATATTTAGGTTTGTTTCGTATACGTTCTGGATACCTTCTTTCGGGAACTGGATCACAGGGAACTCCATCATCATTAGCTTCTGCCACTGTTTCTACTTCAATAGGATCAGTTAATTCAACAGGATCTGTTACAAGAACATTTTGATCAAGAGCGTCTAAATTCTCTATGCTTTCAACATTCTCCTGTTCCTCTGTAGTATTTGTCTTCCAACCTTGTGTATTAGAAAGATCAATAGGAATAATATTATCAGTTAAATCACTATTCAACGACTTCAAGTCATTAAAACGATTTTCAAAGAAAGTTACATCCCTACCTTTAACTAATCTTCTTGGGTTTTGTACCTCACGAAACAAATAATTCTTCGGATCGTCTGAGTATCCTACAAAAATGTGTTGCGTAGCTTTCACATCTAACTTCTTCCTTAAACATGAGGGTACGTGTACAAGTGCTCTGCATCCGAATACTCTTATATGAGATAAATCAGGTTTGTTCTGAAACCATTTTTCATACGGAGTAACTCCGTTCAGCGCACAATGTGGAGATCGATTTTTTAGATAAACTGCGCATTTCACAGCATCTTCCCAATAAGCCTTAGGTAACAAACTTTCCGATAACATTGACCTCACTTTCTCCATCACAGAACGTCCAGTACGTTCTGCCACACCATTTTGTTGGGGGTTATACGGTACTATCGTTTCATGTAAAATACCTTTAGAGACAAACACATCAGATAACTCTTTGTTAACAAATTCTGTGCCATTGTCGGTTCTAACAGCTTTAATTTGCTTCCCCGTCTGTCTCTCAATAAAATTTATAAAATCACAAAACTTATTCTTAACCTTGTTCTTCGAATCAATAAAGTAAACAAAAACCATCCTAGTAAAATCATCTATCAAATAAAGAACGTATTTATTTCCTTGAAAAGACGAAGTTGACATTGGACCAGCAACATCAGAATGTATCAACTCTAATGGCTCTGTCGATTTCCTATATAATAAAGATTTAAAAGGCTTTTTCGTTTGCTTACCTTCAATACATGCTATACATGGTTCTTTACTAACATTGTCAAAGTCAACACCCGTGACTTGACTCTTCAGCTTTTGCATACCTATACGACATAGGTGACCCATCCTACTATGCCACAATTCGTATTTAGATTTGTCAAGGTGCACATTATAAGCTGACATAGGGTTAGTAACCATACCGTCTAATTCGTATAATCCACCACATTCCGAAGCATGTAAAACTGGGATTCCTGAACAAGAAAAATTAATATTATTATAAAAATTACATCCACTTTTATCAAAAACTACTGTAAAATTCTTATGAACTGCTCTACTCACAGAAATTAAATTTGCTTTTAAATTTGGTACAAAAATAACATCATTAATAGACTTAATACTACTTGTACCACATAATGAAACATCACCAATAAACTTGCTATTCGTCTTTTCACCGTTTGCATATGTCACCTTACCATTTTCAAACGGTTGAACATTAGTAAGCCAGTCTTGCCTTGATGTCATATGCGTTGTAGCTCCCGAGTCTACTATCCATTTGTTATTTGTCAAACCAGTAGAGCAAGCATTGACTTCTGATAATAATGTTGTTTCTGTACTTGTAGAACCATGAGTCTTCTTGTCCCTTATAAGTGGACAATCTGGGCGCTTATGCCCTGGCTTCTTACAACCATAGCATACAACAGTTCTCTTTTTATTCGAAGCCTTTTGTTTCTGATTGTACCGTGTACGTAAAGCAGTTTCAGAGTCAGCAGAATTCTTAGCAAATTCGTTTAATAACTTGCTTTTGACAATTTCAGTTGTTATTTCTATATTGGAATTTTCCAAAGCCATCACAAGAGGATCGTAGTGACTTGTAAGACCACCTAGCAAAATCGCTGCAAGAGAAGCGTCCTCTATAACTTTTCCAATATCTGCCAAGTCTTGGGCGGTGCTTAGAACAGCATTAATATAACCTTCTATATTATCAAATTCATCAAGTGAGTATCTATAGAGCCTACGTTCTAGGGCCAATCTAAGTCCCATGCCTTTATCTTCATATGCAGCTGCTAAAGTATCCCACGCTTCCTTAGCACTGGAAACTCTCCTTACGTGTGTAATCGCAGCTCCATCAAGAGTTAGGCAAATTGTTGACAATGCCAACCGGTCACGCTTAACTTTGACCACTTCAGAAGTAGTATCACCAATTGGATAACCATCTATACACTCTAACAGATCATGAAACATTAGGTGCATACGTATCTTAAACTTCCATGTTGGATAATCATCTCTACATCTCAAGGTTTTCAAACCATTCATACTCATATTGTTACATAAAGCTTTACCTGAATTACTATCTCCAGAAGACATTGTGATCACGAATCGTTTAAATTATTCACCACAAAATCGACTTACTTGAGAAAAATTCAAAAAATTCACAAAAAAATATCGAAAATATTCCGGACTTTTATATTTCCTTTTCAATATAAAGGTGAATAAAGCTTTGTTTTTGTCTAATTATTCAGTTTTCACGATTTTTCCCGTATTTTTCGTGCTGATAACGTGTTGAAATAAAATACCTTTTGGGTTCCATCAATTAGACAGATGTCTATAATATTTATTTTATAGAACTATTAAGATTACAAAACACTGTCACAATATTCTTTTGCCAGTATTTTAACACCTACACATGAAGCCTTTCGGGTTTGAATCCTGGTGCCGGCAAATATTTGTGCGACGAACACGAATATTTGTTTGTGTTTATTATATATTTATTTAAGTTTATTTATAAAAATATCTAAAGCTATTAATTTATATTGAAAAAATGACCGTTATCTACACTTACGTGCAATAAAATCGACCCAACTCGTCGGTTTCGATTCGACATTTATCGGTATATAAAAAGAAGATTAGGCAAACAAAACTTGTAAATATAATTCAAATCAAATCAAATAATTTATTGCATTCATGAATGTAAATAACAGATGTTCACAAACAACACCAGCACATCATGGTGCCCATTTGGGCATAGCATAATCAAGATAAAAGTGTAACGGACTAGATTAGAAATTATTCATACTATATTAACTTAATTCGAATGTATATTTCTTACGCTTTATTTAACCTACTCTAAACATCGATAAATGAAGTGTTGGTGACAATAGACTAATTACTTCGGAAATCCTGGTTTCTCATTTTTGCGTCATACGGCATTTTGGTGACTATACAGAATGTTAAAATTCAATTGAGTCATTGTATATTCAATAATTGATGATGCCTGATGCCCTTAAAATTATTTCCCCAAACATTTTAGCTCTCTGTATTAACTGTACCTATATTATCAAGAAAATTTTTACTAACCAATTCAAGGGTTGCCTTTGAAAAGTGATTGAGTAGTGGTTTTATTGAAAAAAGGGCTTGAAGTTTGACATAAGCAGTTGCCTTGAAAGTGTCGGTGTCTTGAAAGTGGAAGCTACATATTTTCAAATTCATTAAAATTTTGTTTTTAAAGACACAATAGACAACCATATGGTCCGTCGCTTCGGAAATCTAAAAAGAAAAGAAAATTTTATGTATACAAGTTAAAAGTGTATATAAATATTTATGTACACTTTTAACTTGTAATCAAATAGCATATTAAAAACTATCATTTGATAGATTTTAATATGCTATTTGATTACAAGTGCAGAAGAGCGCAGCCACAATTTTATTAATACTGTCTGTCTGTGTGCAATGTATCTGCGTTGCATGTTAGTACATGCAAATGTGAATGATAAACATTATTACACTAGTACAATCCAATCAATACTCTCATTATCTTTTTCTCAAATAAAATAATTTACATTACACAAATTACATATTTTATTTGTAAATAAACATTTCGAACTAAAAATGGGTAAAACTATTTATGTATTTTATCTATGTAATAGTTATTTCAAAGAATTAAATAAAATAATCTATCAATTTTGATTGCCATTTATAAAAGGAATGGATAGAAAGGGATATTATTTCCTTATAATTCCGGAAATCCTAGTCACCCTAGTCATTTGCTTACAAATATTTGAATAAGTAAATTATGTACAAAAATTCATTAAATTCTAAGATAGGATTAAATACGAGTATCAGAAATTTCTCCCTCTTATGGAGTTTTGCAAAATAACGCTAATAATCTGGAATTACGGGTGAAAAATGAAATTTATAGATTGAACAATATTATATGCAATTATGACACTTACAAGTGAAATTCACACTGCATCCTCAATACTACTCACTTCTACCAGCACGAAATAACTATATATGTATAATTTTGCACTATTAATCCTTATTTTAAACTAAAAAGCCGTACCAAAATCGCGAGTCGATATTTATGAATACGTCAATTACGACAATTTATGTCATGTTGAGATTTCGGGACATTGACACATGAAGAAAGTGCTGCCATTACATAAATCCTTTCATTTCCCATAAGTTATAGAAAGAATCACAGTGATGATTTTCAAAATAAAATACAAACCTAAACATTAAAAGTAAATATATTATATTTATTTCTTTCATTGATAATAAATACTGATAATTGAATACAATATGTTAAGTTTTTAGCTACTTTTCTACTTTTGTTTTAGAAAGATGGCGAAATACTGGGGAAATCTTGTTTCTATGTAGTCGTGTTTAGAAAGAGATGACGACAATTTCTAGAAAGAGATATGTGTAATTTGAAATGTCAAGTATTGTCAAAATTTTTGCCCTCACTTTGTTATTTTGACTAATGACTCCATTCTTAGTATAAGCTCCTTGGGGAAAATAAAACCAAAAAAAAAAAATGTTATCAAGAAAGAAAATATGAAACTGAAGACTTGGCTGTATGGGCTCAATCCCTTTGTCGTCCCGTAACAGGGAAAAATTAAAAAGAAATGTTTTTATTTTGACATTTATCACCTTAAAAAAAATGATTTTATTTATTATACTCTCTAATCTGTGATTTATGCCGATAAATCTCAGCAATAAATAGATCGGTTTACACACAAGTGTTAGTGTTATGATATTTATTATTCTTAATACACAGTAAAGAAAAGAATGACAATTTTTATTTATCAGTTATTGGTTAACTGTTGAGAACTATAGAATTATTTGAATATGTAATGTTGTACATACCTTCACAAAAATGAGTGCTGCTTTTACCAGAAGTAGAGTGAGTTCCGAACAACTCGATATATTATTGACTTTTATGGAAGAGCACCCCGAATTCGCGGCGGGCAAACAGTCTATATACTCAAGATTCAGCTCCAGTAAATTATGGCGGTTAATAGCGGAGCGGCTTAATGCAGCGGCGTCTGACAGCGGTGGGGCGCGTAAATCTCCAGATAAATGGTGCAGAGTAAGTCCATAGCGATAGATGTAGATGTTAAGGACAAGCTTCTTAAGTTCTTACTCCAATATTTTTTTTGGAATACAAGGTAAATATAATTTACAACAAGAACTCGGGAGAAATTCCTTTATTTCTCTTAGAAACTGTAAAAACATGACATATTTTGTGTACCACATTCTGACAAAATCTTGCATGGTAAGCAAAGATTATAGATAAGTTAGGTACTGAAACCCAACATATGATAGTAAATAAGACAAGTAAAGTTATTTATTTATTTTATATAGTTTTTATAGTATTTATTATAGTTTAAGACTATTTGTAATTATTTCTTGTAGTTTGTTGTAATATGGTTGTACATCTATTTCATGGTTTCTGAATGTGTTTGTATACTTTCTGTTAGTCCATTAGTATATATTTTTATTTCTTTAGTTGTTTTTGGTATCTTGGGAATGGATTTGAAGGTTTTCCTATTAAATTTCTGTATCTACTAAAAAAAATAGTTGTTTCATGGATCATTAAAGCTTTTTTATTTATTTTATTTATATAATTGTAATGAGAAGCCGTCGTGGTGGAGTGGTCAGTAACGCTGCCTACACATCAAGCGGTCTGGGTTGGAGTCCTGGTAGGAGCGAATATTTGTGTGATCAACTTGAACATTTGTTCACGAGTTATGGTTGTTTATGTATTTATTTTGTTTTGTTTATTCTTCATGTCGAAGGTATTTGAGAAGCTTCTACTTCGGAGGATTTTGCCCATTTTGAGTGATAATAATATAGTACCACATCACCAATTTGGTTTTCGACAGAAACATTCCACAGTGGAGCAAGTTCACCGAGTATGCGAAAGAATCAGAAAGAGCCTAGAAGAGAGAGAATACTGTGCCTCTGTGTTCTTGGATATAAAACAAGCATTCAACAAGGTTTGGCACAAAGGTCTCCTTCACAAGATAAAAACATGCCTCCCTCATAGCTTTTATCTCTTGATGGATTCGTATCTATCTGAGAGGCTGTTTCAGGTCAAGGACTTCCGCATTGTTTGAGGTCAATGCGGGAGTCCCTCAAGGCTCCATACTAGGGCCGATATTATATACAATATATACAGCTGATCTCCCGCTGGTGGACAATGTAACTGTGGCCACATATGCAGACGACACTGCTATACTTGCATCACATAAGAATCCATATAAAGCATCGGATGACTTACAGAATGCTCTTGACGTAGTGACCTCTTGGCTGCAACGGTGGAAAATTAAAGCCAGCACCACAAAGTCTGTACAGGTCACATTTACTCTTAAAAAGGGAAACTGCCCCCCGGTGACACTGGAAAACGCAGAACAGCCACATTGCGATAGCGTGAGATATTTGGGAATGCCGAGGTGCATTCCCAAATATCTGTCCGTCGCCTGACTTGGAAAAATCATATCAAAGCCAAAAGAGAGGAACTTAATTTGCTGTATAAAAACCTGTATTGGCTGACTGGAAGGAACAGCAAGTTATCCACAGATAATAAACTCCTGATCTACAAGTCCGTCCTAAAACCAGTGTGGATGTATGGCTTACCACTCTGGGGCAGCGCAAGCAACTCCAACATATTGATCCTGCAGAGAATGCAAAATGTTATCCTAAGATCACTGGCCGACGTACCTTGGTTTATTACCAATCAAGAGATTCATCAACATCTTAAAATGAATACCATAAGGGAAGAGATCCAGAGTGTAACAAATAAATACAGGAGCAGGCTGGAGGGACACCCGAATGCACTTGCTACCAAGCTTACAACTCGCAGCTATGGAAAGCGTCTCAAAAGGAAAGACATCCTATAACTCGCAAATAGGATAACAGGAAAAGGATGGAGTAGATGTCCTTACTGAAGGACACACTCGAATAAAAATATATTGGCCTTCAAAAAATCTGCTCATAGTCATAAGCTGATCGCAGATAATAACATAATAATAAAAAATAAAAAATAAAAAAATTTTGTTTATTTATAAAAATATCTATATTATTATGTATATTAAATTTCTCCATTATCGATAACACAAGTACTTAATGATACTTAATTTGGGCTAGATAATTGGTTAAACTGATGTCCTTATTAGCAGGGTTCGAGGAATATATCCAATATATGTATATTGAATGTTTTTTTGTGATTTGTATCAATACAAAAATCATTAAAAAATTTGATACTTTAAAGTACGCAAAATCTAAATTAAATTAAAATTGTATTGTGTATACAAATATTTTCAATCCCATTTCATTACTTTCACATCTTCCACCCTTCCACCACTTCTATTAATGAAAATGTTATAATCTGTTCCAAGGGTAGGGACCTAGTAATCTCTAGTACAGACTAACACCTATTTCAGTATATGATTCCCATTGATACTACAAAACAAACAAATTCTTCTCCTGAGCTTGCTGAAAGTATCCTAAAAGATAATTTTAGTAGGGTAGCAACATATTTGTCAAAGCTTATAAGATGTTAAATAAAAAGAAGACTGAAGATATTTGGGGGATATCAGTGGCAGTCTTGTTAGCACCCTCCCCCTGTTTTCCCCACCACCCAAAAAAATTATAAAGGTTCTTTCTAAAGTGCTTCCGAAAATGGATAGGCCTACTAAGCGCTCATTAAAACTTAACGGAAACTTTAGCTAAAACGTTTTTTAGTTAATAATGATTTGTTCAAAAAGGGTCGAATTTATATCGAAGTTGGTTAACAAATAATATTATTTGTTAACTATAGCTCTAGCCCTATAGCTCATTACAAATGCCTACCATTCATGAATGAATGATAATTAATGAACTATGAAGCTTTAAAACTTGAAGAGAACCTAGTTATTTAACTTAAGTTCATAAAATAATTTGTCATAGTTTATGTGTTGACTATTGGACCTGCTTACCAACATTTCACTATTGCTTATTAGGTAATGGCAAGTTAAAAAAAAATCGTTATTTCTGTGTTCGTGGATGATGTCATTATTTCATCCCCAATGAAATTATCATTTCAACAAAAAAATACTGAACCAATTTCGGTATAATTTATACGGGACCACCTCTGAAGTATGAACTTCCTAACGAAAAAAGAATCATAATTAACGGAGTAATCACATAACATACATACAAAAAAAACAGAGAAAGAAACACACAGTCGAATAGAGAACCTCCTCCTTTTTTGAAGTTGCTTAATAATAATTATATCCATTGCAAACTTGGTACTCAAACATCAGTCTGAAATGTGGCACCCATCAGTGATGTTGAAGATGTGATTATTTTATACACAATTTATAATTTAGAAACCACATAATCTTTTCTCTGTCATTGCCATTTTGTACGCTTTCACCGTCATCTTACATAATTTCACCGCCATTTTCAGTGCCTTTGTACGAGCAGGTCGCGGCGGTTGTAAGGCGCCGGTTCCCACAAGTACATGGAAAGGATGCTGAGCCAGGTTGTAAGGCTGGCCAGCAAGGATTTGGTTTGGTATTAGGAACTGCCCCAGGGAGTAGCCCTGGCAGGCAGCATGTATATGGTAAAGGAACTGCCCCAGGGAGTAGCCCTGGCAGGCAGCAGCGGGGAGGTAGTGAGATACACCGCGGACGGTTGTAATCTGATTTATTGGTAGTTTGGTTGGTGTTTATATATTACATTTATGGTATATACACATCGAAAGGTTTTTGCATGTCTCTCATAGGTGTAACTTGCCGACGGTGCACGTAGCTGCTGACCCGCGGAATGTGATTGTGTCTCGCTGCTGACCACGCAGCCGCAGAGTTCAATGTTCAGCTGGTAGCTCGAACATACTATTGAAGGTTGTTTGGCCAGGAAAGAAAATAACTGGGCTTATTAATATTTAAATGCTTTATTAGATTACTGCACATCACATCACATCACATTTTCATGGTTCGCCATTGACCAAGGACACATAGAGGAAGTAGCATAAACAATACAGACAAAACAGTATGTTCTTATTGTACACAAACTATAGACGCGATGTGTTCTGATTGTCATTCTACAACACCTCCCCTCAATGTGAACACATCTCATCTTTACATTATTATTTAATACTCTTGTTATTTTAAGTCTAATCATCAAACTACTTTAACTCACTCTATTAACAACAATTTGTCTCTACATTTTTCAAAGTTACTTTTACTTAAGGCTTTAGTACATATATCAGCTACTTGTTCATCTGTTGGAACATATAACAACTCTACAACCTTACTCTGCACTTTCTCTCTAATAAAATGAAATTTTAAATCAATGTGTTTCATTCTCTTATGATTTTCAGGATTATGACAACTATAAATTACAGACTGATTGTCCTCACACATTAAAATCTTATCACACATTAAACCTATTTCAGATAGCAATTGCTTAATCCATAATCCTTCAGATATTCCTCTAGATAATGAAACATATTCTGCCTCCGTCGAAGATAAAGCTACACTCTGTTGTTTACTTGCAGACCAAGACACAGTACAGCCAAATACTTTCATAACATATCCTGATGTAGACTTTCTATCCTCACTTCCACCCCAATCTGCATCACAATAACCTACAACTAGTCTATCCTCACCCCTTTTATACAATAATTTAAATTTTAATGTACCTTTTATATATCTCAGCACTCTTTTCAATGCCTTCCATACATCCTCGTTTGCACAAGATTGATAACGGCTCAAATAACTTACTGCATAACAAAGATCTGCACGAGTTCCTAACATGGCATACATTAAACTTCCAATTAATCTTCTACATCTGTTAATCAATTCAATATCTCCTGTTGTTTCACTGCTTATTTGTAATCCTGTCTCTAATGGTGTTGACACCGGTTTACAGCCATCCATATTATATTGTGTAAGTAAATCTCTAAGATAGTCTTCTTGATCCAGAATAATACCATTATCACATCTTTGTATATTTATGCCTAAGTACTTTGTAGTTCCATGCATGTCTTTCATTTCAAAATTCTCATTTAGGGCTTTCTTAATCCTTTCTATTTCCATTTTATCCTCACACAATAAAATCAGATCATCAACAAATAAAATAATATAGAACTTAATTCCTCTTTTATAGTACAAACACCAATCACTTTTACTTCGTTCAAAACCTTCATTAACCAAAAAATTATTAAATTTTTCATTCCATTTTCTAGGGGATTTCTTCAACCCATATAATGACTTATTTAGTTTTAGCACCTTCTCATCTTGTATCACTCCTTCAGGTTTCTTTATATATACTTCTTCGTCAATGTCACCATGTAGAAAGGCACTTTTAACATCCATCTGATTTATATGTAAATTATACTTTGATGCTATTGCTAACAAGATTCTTAAAGTGGTGAGCTTTGCTACTGGTGCATAAATTTCATATTGTTTACATTTTTCTTCTTGTTGGAAACCTCTTGCCACTAATCTAGCCTTATATTGAGGTAAACCATTTTCTCCCTTTTTGATTTTGAATACCCACTTCACATCTATAAGTTTCTTTCCTTTAGGCAAGTAAGTCTCAGACCAAGTGTTATTCTTCTTTAGAGAATTTAACTCATTTTCTATTGCTTCTTGCCAACTTCTTTTATCCTCACTACTCATCACATCTTGATAGGTCAATTCTTCACCTGATTGTGTCAACAAACTTGTATCATAGTCTTCTAGCCATTTTGGTTTCCTTCGAACTCGTTATTTTCTTACATCCTGTGATAATTCTCCTTCAGCATCCAAAAACTCTTCCTCTAACCATTCTTCCATCATATTATCACTTGAACTCCTCTCATCTTCTATTTCTCTTTCACTTCTTACAGGTGATTCATCTTGGTCACCTCTAACAGGCAAATTGTTACTTTGACCCTCAGTATTATTATTATCATAGTCCTCAATATTATCAACAACCTCACTCACTCTGCCTTCACTCACACAACTCTGCTTAGTTTTAGATTTAATTTTATTATTAACAAAAACAACATCTCTGTAAATTTCTATCTGATTAGTATTGGGAAACCAAACTCTGTATCCCTTGCAATGTTCTCCATATCCCACAAATATACCATGCACTCCTTTCACATCCCACTTTGACCGCTTTTGTTTAGGTATATGCGGGAACCCATCACTTTATCGCAATTAACTTCATCGATTTTCATTCCCCATAAAACTATTCGCAGATCTTTTTATACAATACTTAACAACTCCTAGAATCAGGTTACATCGCAATTTCATTTCCTCGAATAGTTGTTATCTACAAGCTCATTCCATCGTAAATTCTTTTCCTATTTTATTTATTTTATCGAAATAATGTTAAATCGATGTTTTGTTACCCATAATTTTGTTTCCACTTAAGTTTCAGTTTGCAGAATAGTTGAAACATCAATTTTTACTACACTAAAGTGAGTGTACATCGAAAATACTTTTTTATGTAATTACTCGTAATCATTTTTGTTTCCCTGTAAAGAAAACCTATGGATTAAGTTAGGTTATATTTAGAACAACAGGCAGTCAGCAGCGGTGTAACCGAAGCTAACGGAGATTGCTTGTTGTATTCTGGTATGCTACATGCATGCTTGCATTGCATGCTGTATGCATGTTTGCATTGCATGATGTTTGCATGCTTGCATTGCATGTTGTATGCATGCAAGATGCTTGCCGGGGGGTGCAGGGGGGCTGGCCCCCCTGCTCGGGGGGGTCGGGGGGCCTGAGGCCCCCCGCTATAAAGAAAAACCATTAATACGAAAATAAACCTAGGTTAGGTTAGGTTAGACTTGTGACCAAGCATAGCGGAGCGAGCGAAGCGAGCGGAGCATTATATTGCTTGCTGCATGTTTGCTTGCATGTTGCATGCTTGTTTGCATTCTGCATGCTTGCTTGCATTCTGCATGCTTGCTTGCATTCTGCATGCTTGCTTGCATGCTGCATGCTTGCTTGCTTGCATGCTGTATGCTTGCTTGCGTGGTGTGTACCTACTTGCAAATTAAGAATTAATTTTTAAATTAAGAACTAACCTCAACAGTTTTTATCGTCAAACGTCAACAGGCAAATGTATCGTTCGATGAAACGTTACTGCGATGGAATGTTGTTAAACGAAACATTACAATGTGTAACGTTAAATATTGAAACATGTTTTTATAAATAGTGTTATTGATAACTTAATAGTTTATATGAAATGTTAGCTCGATAGACCGTTATTCTGGTAAGCAACACAACTTTGAAACATTTTTGTTATGAAAGTTTATTCGATAATATGAAACGGTGATCATTAGCTAGTCGATCAATCAAGAAAAATAGATATTGAAAATCGTGGAATAGTTTTCGGTGAAATGAAATTCGATGACAAAAAAATCTGTATTTTGATAGGTACCCGGTATATGCACATAAACATCTACTCCGAATGTTCTTAACACACTCACATCAAAGCTTTTATTAAACAACAACTCATAAGGAGTTTTACCTTTTATGCGACTTGGTCCTGTTCTATTTATAGTGAACACTGCCACATTCACTGCTTCTGCCCACATTTCCTTTCCTAAACCTGCATCTATAATCATTGTTCTAGCCGACTCTACTACAGTTCTCATCTCTCGCTCAATTCTTCCGTTCTGCTCAGGCGTATAGGCTACACTTGTCTCATGAACAATACCCTTCCCTTTAAATAAATTATTCAAAGATGTATTAAGAAATTCTGTGCCATTATCTGAACGTACTCTTTTAACTCTACAATTAAATTGATTTTCAAACTCTAAAAGAAATTCTTCAATTTTATCCCCAACTAAATATTTATTTTTTAAGAAGTAAACAAACCGGTAACTACTGTAGTCATCCTTAATTAGAAGAAAATAGCGAGATTCCCCCAATGACATAACTTCCATAGGGCCACATAAGTCAATATGAATTAACTCACCTGCTTTTTCTGCTCTGCTCATACTCTGGCCAAACGCTAGTCTATGCTGCTTGCCCTGTACACATGACACACACTCTTCATAGTTGCCATCATACCTGATATCATTTTTGTTTAAAAAATCTCTTACATAATTATAATTTTGATGAGCAAATCTCTGATGCCATGTACTTAATGATGTTACAGCTAAACAATTCTCATTAAATTTAAAATTCATAACATACATCTTATCAGTGCGGTTGGCTATTGAAGCAACATTATTATTTTTAATTAATTTACATTCATTTTGTGTTGACATCATAGTATACCCTTTATCCAATGCACAAACTAGAGAAAACAAATTGACACTTAACTTCGGCACATATAAAACATTACATAATGTGGTAGGTATATAAGTTTCTCCATTAAAGGCAAGTAACTCAATATCACCAATACCTTCCACTTCTAGTTGCTCACCATCCCCTACTGTTACATATTTACACTGCACATCTTGAAATGATAAAAACATAAATTTATTACATGACATATGCTCACTGGCGCCTGAATCCAGAATAAAATAATTTGGGTTATTATTTGGTACACACATTACAAAGGCATTTTTATTTTGATTATTTTTAAAAGAATTACCATACTGTCTACTACTATTATTATTAAATTTAGGCTTATTAAGAAATCTACAGTCTTTTACTAAATGGCCAAGTTTGTTACAATTAAAACATTTTCTGTTTCTACAATCTTTACGCAAATGTCCAGACTTACCACACTCAAAACATTTCATTTCTGACTTATCACTTTCCTTATATAAACGGTAGTTCCTCTGCTGAGACTGGGTACTGCCTCTAGATGTTGCTGCTAATGCCGATGAAGTTTGATGTTCTCTGTTATTTAACCTTACTTCTTCAGTCAATAATCTGGCCGTCAACTCATTTAAATTTTGTCTACTAGTTTCAACACTTTCCCACGCACTAACAAAGTGTTTATATTCATCTGGCAACGACATTAATATTTTTGTTATTAACATCTGATCATCAATTTTTCCGCCAAGTTCTGCTATTTTGCTTGCCAAGTCTTGCAAATAGGATATCATCTCACTTATATTATTTGTGCTTGAACTACAGGTATATGCAAAAAATTTTTGTTGAATTAAATGTAAGCTGCTCGACGACTTTAGCTCAAACACACTTAACAGCTTATTCCAAATTTCGAAGCTAGTATTGCAGTTAACTATATGCGGTATTACTCCTTGTGAAAGCCTGGTCACAATTATCGATTGCGCCCTCGCATCTAGTTGCATCCATTGTTTAATCGCATCGGCTACATCATCTTTTGGCAAATTTCGCAAGCCACATACAATATCCCACAGACCTTTGCTGGTTAATATAACGCGCATTTGGAACTTCCACACATTCCAATTTTGTGCACCCTCCAGGCGTAAACTTCCCGCGTATTGTTCGTCGTCCATTTTGTCGATATTTCTTTGAGTACAAAATCACTCACGTTGAACCTTTTTATAAACAATCGTAGCTGCTTCTCCACGATGCCTGGGCCCATAACCTATTGAAGGTTGTTTGGCCAGGAAAGAAAATAACTGGGCTTATTAATATTTAAATGCTTTATTAGATTACTGCACATCACATCACATCACATTTTCATGGTTCGCCATTGACCAAGGACACAGAGGAAGTAGCATAAACAATACAGACAAAACAGTATGTTCTTATTGTACACAAACTATAGACGCGATGTGTTCTCATTGTCATTCTACAACACATACTCCCGACCGCGAAGAGTTGTGTGGTGGTGGTGGTCTTCGTCTGGTTGCTGCTCACACAGCCGCAGAGTTTAATGTTCGACCGGTAGCTCGAACAGCCTTAATTACCCTACCCACCTACTCAATAAAAAAAAACAATATCCAAATTATTTTGTTCTTAAAATTATTACTTTAACTAAGATACAGTGTAATGTATACTGTAGTAAATAACACTGTATACACTATAGGCGAGAGATGGGGGATCACCGAGCCGAGTGGGGAGAACTCTCCAGGTTGTCTCGGTGATCCCCCATCTCAGTCACTTGTGCACGGCGATGTCGCCACAACCGTGTTGGACTAATCGGTTTTGCCGTTAGCATTTAGATTACATCACCACTAGCAAAGTTAAAATTCCCCACTAATAGTTCAAAAAATTATGATTAGCACTGTCACTACATAGTATAAAACAAAGTCGCTATCCGCCGTCTGTCTGTCCCTATGTATGCTTAGATCTTTAAAACTACGCAACGTATTTTGATGCGTTTTTTTTAAAAGGTAGAGTGATTCTTAAGGAAGGTTTATATGTATACTACATGTATATTTACATAAGCATTGCACCCGTGCGAAGCCGGGGCAGGCGCTTGTTCCTAACGAGTCACACTTAAACCTGTAACACGTTGGGACATCTTTTTTAAAATGATTTCCAACCAGTCACACTGTAACACGTTGGGAGACCTTTTCGAAATTTACAAAATACGAATACTCACTTAACAAATCATTTTTATTTAAGATAAACAGATAATATAGGTACTGTTCCACATCGACTTTCCCCATCAATGTGGGATTGTGAACTTTTCAGTCTGTATGTTGCCAACCTGAAGTACCAGGCTACCATGACTATGCAGGAGATGTTTAGCATACTATTTAATCATAATCATAATAGGGTTAAATAATCTTTTAAAATAATAAGTAACCTCTTATATGAATTGTCCCAACATGTTACAGTGTGACTCGTTGGGAACAAGCGGGGGCGGGTCGCTAGTTAATTTCTAAACGAAATTTATTTTTTTATTTATTTATTTCGGAAACAAACAGTCGTACATAAAAATAATTACATAGCTTAGTTAACTTAAGTTAGAAAAAATATATCGATATCTTTCAAATAACTGTTAAAAAATCGGCATGAGCGTCTAAAAAAGTGTTTCTGGCGTAATTTGATGTGGCTCAGGCTGTCTGGACAAATCTTCAAAATAGCTTACATTTAAGTAGGTCAATAGGGCATTTTATGTGACGGCTAACCACCCTTACTTCAGAAGTGGTGACGCTACAGAATCTTAGATAATCGATCGAAACTGTGTCCAGCCAGCTTGAAAAACCACTTTTCGCTGGTCTCTCAATCTCGGTAACGGAAGTGATTTTGACGACTTTTTGCATGTCAACGGGCGTCACATAAATTTGTGACGGGCATCGAGCTAAAAGTTTCGTGATACGTACAGCGATTTATTAGAAAAATGCAAAAATCTGTGTCCAGCCAGCTTGAATTTACGTATAAAACTTCTGGCTGGCACTTCTGAATCTCAATAACGGGAGCGTTTTCGAATATGGTTCCTCTACTAACTAAATGTGACGCAAGTTGTGACGGTAGTAACGTTTGATTTATGGCGTCACGTGTAATGGTTTACGAGAAATCAATTAAAAACTGGTGTCCAGTCAGCTTGAAGTTCAAGCTGGCTGGACACACATATCTCCGCTGCCTGATGGTCTACGGCCTTCGAAATATGTTCAAGTTTTTGTGACGGGGACGATAATGATAATCTGATGTTGTGACGGAGAAAGTTTACGTAGTTTCAAAGATATTGATCATTAAATTATTTTCATACAAACACTGCAGTAGGATTACCAATATTGTAGGTTTTATGTAGAAACAAGTATATTATTTTAAGGCTTTAATGAACGAAAATACGTGTATTGGTGATATTAATACCTACCTACTAACCTACATTTACAGTACCTAGATATTTTAATTGATAGAAGACAAAAGCGTAGAGGTGTTGAAAGGGGGTAATTTTTTGCGTAATTGATTATTTACGTGCAGATAACTACTCTTTTTAGTGGGTAAGTATTGGTGTTTTTCATGGTAAGCATAAATAATTAATGCTATTGCATAAATAATGCTATAGCAACACAGGATACAATGGTTTCTTTTTTCTTCTAAAAATTCTATTAAAAGTAAATACTTTCCGGCAAAGAGAGTCAAAAATATTTTAAGTATATTTAGTTATATTTTACTGTAAAAATATTTTTTAGGAAATATCTTGGTCACGAAAAGATACTGAACAATTTCTGAACGTGCTCATACGCTGCCGCAGACCGACTTGGGTTCAATAGGTAGGTAGTTGATGTTGGTGTCGCCATCTGTTGCTTAAAGTTGGTACTACTAGGACAACTGTTCGAATCATAATTATGTTCTCTTCCTCTGAATCAGACTCTTTCATCACCCGCATGCTATACCGATTATGGCGCGCCCTACGACTAGGTACTTACTCTGGGTTTTCTCAAAAAAATGATAGTTAATATTTTCTCATTGAGGTGGGAAAAAAGAAAACAAATTAACGACGGTAAAGCATTTATTTTAATTAGGTACCTTATTTATTCTTTATTGCACAAAAAATAGTAGATGTGGGTACAAATCTTCATCCTAGCGAATATCCCAGTTGCATTTCGAAAGCTTTCACTTGGAAGCCTGGCCCCTAATCGGAGAGTAAGTAAATAGGGTCGGACTTCGAAACGAGTCGCCTGAATCTGAGGAAACTGAATGTGTAGGGGGCTCAAGGAAGCTCCGTAAGATCACCCTAAAACAATTTCGGCTGCCGGAGTTGCCTTTAAATATTTTTTTTTTTTTTTTAAATCGTATTTATTGTATTGTGATTGCGTGAAACAAAACGTAATTTCTATACTTTTTTAGGTTATGATAAGATTTTAAAACTTTTGAAGTTAGTTCGAAGTACTAAAACGCGTGAAACGAAACGCCAATCCACTATTTGGATAATAGTTTTGACATTTCTGACAGCGTTAAATTGCGTCATTCCGTTGGTTGCTTTCGAGTTTTCGTGTCTAGTGTTTTATGCACCTACATGGCTGGGTGATAGGTAGGTTAGGGTTTTTTCATATATTTTGAGGTAAATTTTTTATAAAAAAAAGTAAGCATTTCCGGCATTCGAAATTTACGGGGGGCGACTTCCACCCCCTCCCTTCCCCCCACCCTCCTCTACCTCCAAAAAAGGAGACTTATTTCGAAATTCTTACCAGTAGATATACAAATGGTGGACTTAATTAGGAAAGAAAACTATTCTGACAATCTGACTATTCAACTCGTAAAAACTAATGATGGGCAAAAAGTAACACAAAATAATAAGTGGGGGCTCTTTTTAGGCAGCGCTGGTAGTCAATTATTATTTTGAATTAACACTTATTTACGCTTTTTTAACCGAATTCAAAAAAGGAGGAGGTTATTAATTCGACTGTATGTTTTTTTAGTGTTTCTTTACCTCATAACTCGTTACTGAGTGGACCGATTTTGAAGATTCTTTTGACCTTTGGAAGCTAGTGCTTGTCATGGGGTCCCATTTAAATTTTATCGACATCTGACAAATAGTTTTTGAGTTATCCCTAATAATGCCTATTTAATTGACATTGATGATATCATAATTTTATCACTTGTGTGTCTTGAGGTAATTCGTAGGTAGTAGGTAAGATCTTGAAGTAGTTTCCTGAAAATTTCTATACTTAAAACACAAAATGGAGGAAAAAACCGCCTTCAAAACTAAAAACGGGAAAAATAAAAATTTTGTTTATAAAAATCTATTTTTTTTTGAGGTCGGTGCCAACCTCAATATTTGTAATAAACGTTGTCACTTGTATTCGGGACCGACCTCTAAAAACATTTAGATTTTTATAAACAAAACTTTTATTTCTCCCGTTTTTAGTTTTGAAGGCGGTTTTTTTTATTTAATTTTTTTTTACTGCGGGAAAACCTATTCTCACGGGAAAAATCAAATACAATGCAGGTGAGTCGATTAAAAAGAAATCCTTTATTTGTGTAAAATTATGGTCACCTAACATTATTAATAGATGTTTGTATGGAAAAAATTAAATGATCAATATCTTTAAAACTACGTAAACTTTCTCCGTCACAACATCAGATTATCATTATCGTCCCCGTCACAAAAACTTTAACATATTACGAAGGCCGTAGACCATCAGGCAGCGGAGATATGTGTGTCCAGCCAGCTTGAACTTCAAGCTGGCTGGACACCAGTTTTTAATTGATTTCTCGTAAACCATTACACGTGACGCCATAAATCAAACGTTATTACCGTCACAACTTGCGTCACATTTAGTTAGTAGAGGAACCATATTCGAAAACGCTCCCGTTATCGAGATTCAGAAGTGCCAGCCAGAAGTTTTATACGTAAATTCAAGCTGGCTGGACACAGATTTTTGCATTTTTCTAATAAACCGCTGTACGTATCATAAAACTTTTAGCTCGATGCCCGTCACAAATTTATGTGACGCCCGTTGACATGCAAAAAGTCTTCAAAACCACTTCCGTTACCGAGATTGAGAGACCAGCGAAAAGTGGTTTTTCAAGCTGGCTGGACACGGTTTCGATCGATTATCTAAGATTCTGTAGCGTCACCACTTCTGAAGTAAGGGTGGTTAGCCGTCACATAAAATGCCCTATTGACCTACTTAAATGTAAGCTATTTTGAAGATTTGTCCAGACAGCCTGAGCCACATGTAATTTGTAGTGCAAGGCGAGTAATAAAACGTGTTATTCGAACGTGAGGAGTTCCTAGGAATTTTGAAATTAATTAAATTTAATAATGAGGCTGAGCTGGTTTTACCATTTATTATTTTATAAAGGAATATTTCATCTAAATAAACGCGTCTATTTTCTAACGAGTCCACTTTATGTCTCTTTGATGCTGTCTCATAGTCTACAAACAGATGTCCTGTGCGATAAGCTAAAGATTTCAAAAACTTGTTTTAGACTCTTTCGATACGGGCAATGTGAACAGTATATTGAGGATTCCAGACGACACTAGCAAATTCTAATAGTGATCGCAAAAAGGAGTAATACAGTACCTTATACGTAAACGGCCTAGCTATGCGCAGAATTATTCCGAGTTGTTTGAAAGCCTTTGAAACAATATTATCTATATGAAGGTCAAATTGTAATTTAGAATCCAGTGTCACGCCCAGGTCCCTAATTTCATACACACGTTCGATTTTCTTACCTGTTTCGTGGCGATAGACCTATTTATTAGGTGATACAACTTGATGACAAATATAAATTTTGGTGACAAAAAATATAGTCCCCTTTATATTAACTTCCTCAAGATGTTTTTGAACTTTATTATGTGTGATTCCGCATAGTCAGATTCCTTTTTAAATTTAATAAACTTCAAGGGAATAAAATCAATGTTATTAATTAAACATCATAATTTTAATTTTTCATTCTATCATTATAATGTCGCTGTCGTCACGATTTCAAAATAATGAAATGTGATTATTCTGTGCCGTAATAATGCGTACTATCTATTTTCTTTATTTTGGTCATGTGTTACAGAGCTTGTTCAATGCATACCATCAATCAAATCATTCCTCTATAATATTAGTAAAAACGTGATAATACACCTACGATTCTGTCTACTTACAGTACTGGGCAGATATAAAGTACAAGGCTCGGAGAAAATCGGCAGCGGGAGGCGCTCTGGGCGACCTGTCGACTGCGGAGGAACGGTTACAGAACATTATCAGCTCCGGCGGCCGGGACCGTGAGTCATTCCTTACACACTCGTCGCTTCATTCAAATTATACAACAAGAGTGACGCCGCTCATACACTTGTAATCACTTACGTTTATAGATTGGCAATTGGCAATGAATTGACTAAGACGAAACCAAAAAAAAATGCACCAGTGTGTGAGTAATGCGCATGTGTGCGTGAAAAATAGTACTGCAGTCTGACAGTTGCTGTCTTTCGTACATGACTGTCAGGCCTACCTAGGCCGCCTGCGTGTACAGCAGTCACTCCGCTTTCGCCGGTCGCCTCTCCTCCGCGCGTTCGGTGTAGCGTGGGCGGTGACATAGTCTGCTCCGATTGGCTCAAACCGGTATCGGGGGGCGGGTCGCCTGTCAATCAGACACGTCGGTGTCACGCGATTATCGCCTACAAGTGGTACACCGGGAACTTTGTCGATCGTACGTGACACGGTCTCGTCTATCTATCTCGCTCTAATATACGCGTTAGTGTGCTCTTTCTCTTCGACATTGCCGATGGTATTCACTGGAGCGCGACACACTTAGCACAGATGAGTGTTTGTCAGAGGTCGCCGGCGGGGGCGGCGGCGGCGGCGGCGGGTCGCCGGAGGAGGAGCGCAAGCCGGCGGGCGAGGACGAGTGCTCGTCGGGGTCGGGCGTGGGGCTGGCCACCGAGGAGCTGCTGGCCGAGGCGGCCATGCGGACGGCGCTGGCCGCCGAGAAGCAGGCCGAGGCCGTGGCGCAGGCGGTGGACCTGCTGCGCGAGCTGGTGCACGTGCTGCGCGCGCCGCCCAACCACCACCACCACCGCCTCTAGCCTGCCCACAGGTAACAACTATACGGCATCACTCATAATATGCAGGGCCAGCTTCGATGTGTGTATTGTTTCATATTTTGATTTTTGGTGCATTAGCTAGAAACTGACTTCTCGAATCAAATTTGACATTAAAAATCTTAGATTTCAAGAAATGCGATCTTCATCAAAAGAGCTTTTATAATTCGACCCACTGATGGGACACAAGGCCTTTCTTTGCCATCGAAGGAGGTTTAGGCAGTATGTTTGCCCAGTGCGGATTGATGGATCGTTTACTGATCCATTAGTCGTCTTCCACGACATCCATTAAAGGATATGGGGTGATGCTATTCTACTCTGCCGGAATCACATGGCAATTAAGAAATACGATACAATTTGTTATTTGAAGTTAGTATTGTCTTCAGAGGAGGTCGATCGTAACCAAGTGCGCGATCGGTACTCGGATGAGTAATTGATTTTCCTCCGCGCTTCGGAAGCCACGTTAAGCTCGTGGTCGCAGCTGCTATCGAAAGATAGCAGTCGTCGGTCAAATCCTAAATCAGTATTGTCGATATCAAGGCATACCGCTCCGACCCCAAATAATCGGGAGCAGGGTAGGAAAATGACGTTAGGTAAAACTTTAGACAATTTAATACGGGACGTGGCAAGCGGACGCTTCTCCTCTGCCAAAGTACATGAATAAAGTTCATGTCAGTTTATAAAAACTAGTTCGCCGCGACGACCGACTGCCATTTTGAATTCGTATCTGTCGCTAAGTGTACTTCGTAAAAATTATTGGTTGCGGAGTTTTTTCTTGTAAACGACGACCAGAAACATTAAAGTTATCCTAAACCTAATTAGGCTAAGTGATTATTTACCTACTCCTGTTTTATATTATATGCAAAAGCTGTTTGTTTTCCAAATAAAATAAATAAAACGGAGTTGCTAATCACACGGAAGTAATTTTCTATTCAAACAAACTACTGTTTCACATAACAATACAATTTTTCATCTACAAATTTTGCGACAGAAACAACGATATAACAACGTCAGGCGACATGGTGGTACGCGGGTTAGCCGAGCCCGCGAGTGTGCGCTCATAATAGCGATTACAATTTTTGCAACAGTGTGCACGAGTGAGTAAATGTGTGCTATGCGTGTTTGCCTCACCCCCCGCGAACAACGGCAGAATGTTTTCAATAGTAAATGTGCGCTATGCCACGTCCCGTGTCAAATGGTCCATCGGTAGGCAGACGGCAAGTGGTTGCTTACAGTGTGTGGGGGGCGGGCGCTAGCGCAGCCCCATGAGGGCGGCGGCGCGCGCCCAGGAGTCGTCGGCCCTTAGGCGCGCGGCCGCGGCGCCGTGCCGCAGCGCGTCGTGCAGCAGGTGCGGCCGCGCCAGCAGCGCCCGCGCCCGCTCGCGCACGGGCGCCACGCGGGCCACCAGCGCGCGCGACACCTCGCGCTTGTACTGCGCCGTGGTGAGGTGCGCCGCCTCCTCCACCGCCTCCTCGGGCAGCTTGTCGGCCGCGAGGCAGTGCAGCCGCACCAGGTTGGACACGCCCGCCCGCGTCGCCGGCTCGTACGTCACCTGCCACACCACCGCCACATATTCATTTGTTTACGGATTAAATAGCTCCTATTGTATTATACTACCGTTTTTCGTCTCGAGCCTTTACAGAAACACGTTTCTACACGTCTTTTGTATAGGTTTGACCCTTTCTCTCGCTACCTTCTTCTCCTTCTTAATTATGGCTTCGCTCAGCATTTAGCCAATATTCGAGTGAAAATGTACTAAAAGACTAAATTAAAAAATGAAGTCCCTCTACACGTGATTTTTCAACAATAACTCGGCGAGAATCTCACTCGCTACCTTCCTTGCTCATCACTCATACAATAACCCACGATACAAAAAAAAAAATTGGTTGTCTGTAAAGTCGGTTTACTGACGATAGTTGAACGTGACAACGTCTTAAGAAAGTACTGATGGAATGGTAGCATTTTTCAAAAGAAAAATTTAATTTCATTTGTTCTGCCGGCCTTACATGGAACGCCTCAAAGCGAGGAAACGCCGCATGCGTCATGTTTTTTCGTGCGTGCAGCCGGCTCTATCGAATTATAAGACGTTGTCACGTCAAAAATCGACTTGCCTCAGACTCGAACCCGCATCTTCCGCAATCCGAGTCGATTTTTTTCAGTGCATTTTTCTAGTAATAATATTTACGCGTTTGTAAACGCAAAAATAAAATTATTCCATTTTAACTTTATTACAAGAACCTATTAATATTTTTAAGATGAACGTCGCCGCGTCGGGGACCGCTAATCCATACTTTAGCATTATCAATATTCTTTAAATATATTGAATTTTTCTATTTACTTAGCTGTTTCCCAACGCAGCGACGTTCATCTTCATCTAAAAGTTAAAAGGCCAAGAGAAAAAAATATATTTTTTCTTTTTTTTTGTGTCGGAAGTCACTTGAATTTTTTATAATTATTTCATTTTTTTAAATTACTCGCGGACCCTAATTCCGATAGATAGCTAGATACTTAAATAAAAATTTTCTTGAATATTACTCAAGAGAGAGCTGATGACCTTGAAACGCCTGAACGGATTTTCATAAATTGTAGCTAAGAACCACCCGATCACACGTCAGCTTTCGAACAAAAAAAAAAACGCACAAAATTGGTCCATTCGTTTAGGAGATACAATTAAATTTTAGACTACATTGGTCCATGGGTTAGTTACAAAAATTAACTTATAATGAAGTGTTAGTACCTACTTATAATAGTTCTATAATAAAAATAATCATTAATACAGAAACCACTAAAAGTTTAACCTATATTATATCTAAGAGGCAATTTACGCGCACGCGACACGGAGGAAGTGCTGCTGCTTGCGACTTCGTTCATGGCACGCATGAAGTGCCTCAATACAGGCGAATAAGGATCGTCATGCCATTATAATGCCACAGACAGACATATAGACCTACAAACACAGATACGTCATACTTATAACACCCTTCTTTTTGCGTCGGGGGTTAAAAATGACAACGGTTTGTTTCATTTATTCTTTATCTAATTTGACTCAAGTATAGTTGATTGTTCATCTTTAAAGAGTAGAAAGTTGTTTAATTTAGAAGCGCATACCTGAGGGTTACAGTCCGTCACAGCTTTTCTAATTTTGAGCTCGATGACGTCGTCGGAGTCTGTCATCAGGATGCGCGACTTTGGGTCTGGATCAGATTTGGACATTTTTTTGGTAGGGTCGCGGAGACTTAATATTCGGTCACTGCCATCGTCTGAAAGTAACACAAAACTAAAAGACACAACACATACACAAAAATATCATAATGGACAAACATAAATTTTGCAATTGACTATCATTATGATCTAATTTTTTTTCCCCTTCGATTTTATCCACAATCGGCCAATTAGCCATGATTAGACCCGGTCTTATTGTAGCGGGATGTTTAGGTGCTACTCCATTGAGCAGAACCATCCATTGAGTTAGGACTATTCTAGTTCCTTTGGTCGAGGTGCAGTATATGCCATCGTTTTAGACGTTTTACGTCATCCTTCTTGTTCAATAGGTCTTTTGGCAATACGTTGCTATGTTTGCTCAGTCTCTTCTTGTATTTTTCGCTGTAGGTCTTGACTTCATCCTTTACAGTTGGCATTTCAAGGTATTCATGTATTTCAGAGTTTTTTTACAAACCAGTGAGCTCCGGATACCGTTCTTAGTGCAACGTTTTGGAATCTCTGGAGAATCTCCAGATTGGAGTTGCTAGCCGACCCCCAAAGTTCTATGCCGTATGTCCAGATTGGCTTTATAATGGCTTTGTAGAACAACAATTTGTTGTTGATAGTGAGTCTAGATTGACGCCCCAACAGCCAAGATTTTTATATTTTACATTTGCCTCCTTTCTTTTGGTCTTAATATGTTTTGCCCAGGTTAATCTTCTATCTAGATGCAGGCCTAGGTATTTAACTGTGTTGTTGGTCGGCACAGTTTTACCTTCCATGCAGACAGGTGCACAGTTGCCCTTTCGAAGGCTGAATGTTATTTGGGTGGATTTAGTTACGCTGGGCTTAATCCTCTTTTTTTTTAGCCACATGTCTATCTTTTCCAGCTGAGCTTGCAGTTTGATAGATGCCTGTATAGGATTTGTATCGCTAGCAAGACACGCAGTGTCATCTGCATAGGTCGCTGTTACTACTTCTGGTGTCTCGGGCAGATCTGCCGTATATATAGAGTATAGGATAGGGCCGAGCACTGAGCCTTGTGGTACTGATGCGTTGATTTCATAGAGTTTTGAGTAGTCCTCTTGGTATTTTACTTGAAATTTTCTTTGCTCAAGATACGACTTTATAACCATATAAAATGAGTTAGGGAGTAGAGTTTTCATCTTATATAGTAGCCCCCTCATGCCAAACTCTATCAAAAGCCTGCTGCACATCTATGAATACTGCAGAGCAGTATTGTTTTTTTTCAAGTGTTTGTCTGATTTTATGAACCACTCTGTGCACTTGCTCGACTGTAGAGTGTTTTTCTCGAAACCCAAATTGATGGTTTGGAATAACCTTGTGCTCTTCCAAAATGGGTTTTAGTCTGATCAAAAAGACCTTTTCAAATAGCTTTGATAGTATAGGGAGTAAGGTTATTGGTCTATACGAGCCAGGTTCATTAGGCGATTTTCCTGGTTTCGCGATCATGCATATTGTAGAAATCTTCCATATTTTGGGATAGTATTATGTTCTGAAGATGGCGTTAAATAGTGTTGTAAGATACACTATAGCTTTTTTGGTAGTTTTTTAAGAGCCTCTCCTGTGATCAGATCAAAACGCGGGCCTTTTTTATTATCAAGGTTATATGATTATAGATCGCTTGCTTTAGTTCCTTGGGAGTAGCGGGTGATAGAGGCGGTGATAGTTGCTGGTCACTATGTAAAATATTTTTTACTGTATTATCGAAATCCGGCATTGATGACTTGTTCGGAGTAAATACTTCACTTAAGGGTTCAGCAAATAGTTCGGCTTTCTCCTTTCCACTTCTAGCCCATGGTTCCTCAGCGCTTTTTCTTATGGGTGGGATATGATTTTGTGGTCTTTTAAAACTTTTAGTTATTTTCCAGAGAGAGTAATTATGGGTGGAAAGAGTGGATAATTTATTCTGGAAGAACTCATTCTAGTTTTCTCTAATAAGTTCTTTGAGCTCTTTAGCAGCTTTATTATATGTGTAATATGTTATTTATTTATTGAAACAACTGAATAAGTTATTGCTCTGTAAAGAGTGGAGATTTATTATTGAAAATGTTTTACAAACTGTGTAATCAATCTCATACTTCTACATAAACACTATTACAATTAATTACTAACCTGTAAAGAGAAACAACATTAAAAGCTATTGCTTCAATAGTTTTCTATTACGTGAAGAAATATCTCCTTAAAACTTGTTCACATTATTATTTTTCTATAATCCAAAAACATAGTGCAGGTGTGCTGTCCACAGATAACGCATGCAATCCAATGCGCGGGAAATTCAAATTAAATGAAGAACAAAGAGGTCTTCATTTACATCTCCCTCCCCCCCAGCTACACAAACATTACTTAGGTACTGGTATAATTTTAGTAATGTGAAAATAATTTGATTCTAACTTTTTATGACCCGTGTCTATCTTATAAATGGAGTCAGATAATTTTTCTAAAATTTTATAAGGTCCAATTTTTACTTCATCTAGTTTTTTCCTATTTAATCGGTTTCCATTTTCTATATATACTGAATCACCTACTTTTAACTGACAATCTATTCTGTTTTTATCAAACTTTTGCTTATTATAATTGTGCGATCTTATACTTCTTTCTAATGCTATCCTTCTATCTTGAGTTAAATCATTTTGTGTTTTTTTCTTTTTTAATTCATCTGGTAAGATATTAATTATTTTTCCTCGCAATAAATATATTGGGGAGAATCCTGTCACAGTGTGTTCAGTTTCATTATATTTTTGAGTACACTCATGAGCGATAGTGGTCCATGCTATTTTATCTTTCTTTTCATTAATTTTACATCTTATCTTATTAACTAGTGTTTGGTTTAATCGTTCATTTAAACCATTTGAAAAAGGTGCATTTACTGCAGTATAGATAATAGATATGTTCTCTTTTTCTAAAAAACCTTTGAATTCTTTTGAATTAATGCCTGGGTATTGGTCAGATAGAATTGTTCCAATTGTATTTTCAGTTATTACATTTTTTACAAGTTTTATAAAATCATTTGCGTTTTGGGTTTTTGATGTTAAAATGTAGGCATATCTGGTGAAATGGTCAACTAAAAGATGTAAGTAAGTTTTTGTAGAACGGGAGCCACCGAATCCACCAATAGTATCTATAGAGACTATTTCAAAAGGATAAGTGGGGGGTCCCAGATGAGACATTAATCCGTATTTAAATTTAGTTCTAGTTTTATTTTTTATGCATATTTCACAATTATCGCATATGTTTTTTATATTCTGTACTAAATTTTTTGCAGAATAGAATGGTTTGATTGTACTTTCCATTTGTTTTGTCCCTATATGACAATATGTATAATGAATGTGTGTTATTATTTTTTTACTAAATTCTTCTGTGAGTATAATTTTATCTTTTTTACCTATTCTTTTGAAGTAGATTTTATCTTTAAGTATTAGTTTACTTTTATGTAGTTTTATATCTTTATTTTTCTCTTGATCTTTTTGGATGTCTTCTAGTTTAATAAAATTCACAACTTTTAAAACTTCTTCTTGATTCACATGTGATTCTAAAACAGGGTTTCTACTCAAACTATCAGCTTCTAAATTGTATTTTCCTGGTGAATAGATCACTTCAAAATTAAATTGAGATAAGTAATATGTGAGATCTCCTAACTCTTCATCTGTTCTTGCTTTAATATTAAGTTTTTCTAGAGGTTTATGGTCCGAGAACACTTTAAATTTTTTTCCTATCAGCCAATGTTGCCAATATTTTAATGCTTCTTTTATAGCTAAACATTCCAGGTAAATAGCTTTTTTCCTCTTTTGGCTGTCATTTAATTTTCTCGAAAAGTATGCACATGGCTTCTCTTCTCCGTTTTTTTGTGGTTGTTTTAATATAGCCCCTATTCCATGTATACTAGCGTCTGTGTAAATATGTATAGGTAAGACCGGATCAAATATCTCTAAAATAGGTCTTGAGCAAAGCATTGCCTTTATTTTATCAAAAGTTTCTTGACATCTTTGTGTCCAAATGAATTTTTGATCTTTTCTCAACAAATTGTGCAAAGGATCTAATATGATTGATATATTTGGTATATATTTGCCATAAAAGTTAATTTTACCCAAAAACTGTCTAATGTTCTTTTTTGTTTTTGGAATTGGAAAATCTTTAACAGCTATTAAATTGTCTTTAAGTGGAGTAATTGTATTATTTTTTATTATGTGGCCTAAGTATTTCACAGAATCTTGAGCAAAAGAGCATTTAGAGAATTTTAATCTAAAGCCCTCCTTTGAGATTGCTTCCAATAACTGTGTTAAGTGTTTAATGTGTTCATCAAATGTCTGCGAAAATATTAAAATGTCATCGATAAAATTTACTGAAAAATTAGATAAGTTATGTTTTCTAATAATGCTACTTAAAATCCTTTGAAATATTGCAGGAGACGTTTTTAAACCGAATGGTAAACAGGTCCATTGAAAATGACTTTCTTGAGTAACAAATGCTGTTTTATTTCTATCTTCTATTTTTAAAGGGATTGCCCAAAATGAAGAATTTATGTCTAACGTTGAGAAATATTTACAATTTCTTGTTTTCATCATTAAATCCTCTATAAGTGGAAACGGTTGTGATTGAGGAACTACTATTTTATTTAAATCGCGAAAATCTATGCAAAGTCTGGATTTTCTACCCTCTTCTTTTTTATACGCTAATGTTACAGGAGCCGCAAAAGGACTATAAGATTCTTCAATTAATTTACATTCTAATAATTTTGAAACTTGTTGTTCTATTTCCTTCCTATCTTCAAAATTGCACCTATATGGTCTTTTGCTACAATATGTATCTACAAGTAAATCTATATGTGCTTCGTAGCCCTTTACTGAGCCTACATCATATTTATCTTTTGCAAATAGTGATTTATATTTTTTTATTAATTCATCTATTTTTGACCTTTGTTGACTGCTTAAATGATCAACTGAAATGTTGAAATTAGTAATTTCTATGTGTTCATTAAAGTTGACCTTGCATTTACCATTCATAACTAAATTATCCCCCTCAGTTTTTTGTTCTTCAATCTCATTTTCAATTGAATATTGTATGTTTTTAATTTTTTCACCTGTAAAGCCAGGAATATTTTCATTATATTGTTTTGTATCATCATTTACTTTTTGTTTTATTTGAAGTTTTTCATTTTGAATTAGTTTAAAAGATTTTATGCAATCTAATCCAATCAAAAAATCATAATCAAAGTTTTGTTCATCTACAACAAAAACATTTACTTTTCTCTCTACTTCAAAAATCTTAATCTTTAATGTTACTATTCCTATAGATTGTTTTACACCATTAATCGTTTTTAAATTCGCCTGATTGTTATTATAATTGTGGGATTGATATTTTTTTAAGGATAATAACTTTGAATTAATTAAACTTACATTTGATCCTGAATCGTAAACCCCCAATGTTTCTATGCAATCATTAATTATTAATTTAATTTTGATTAATGGTGGTATTATTAGTTTTTTGCATCTACTTCGTTTAGACTCATCTCTAATTCAGAATTGTTAACACTCTTAATCGGGTCTTTCTTAGAGTGTAAACTGTTTTTATTTTTGAACCAGCATACGGATTCCGAGTGATATCTATTTCCTTTCTTCTCTTTTTCACAGATTTTGCATGGTTGTAATTTCAAATTATTTTGTTTAATTTTTCCATCCAAATATACATCTTTTTTTTCTACAATCCTTTTAGTTAAATGTTCTAAACCCCTAATGCTATTAAATAAATCTTCAGTTTCTTTTAAGTTATTTCCATTAATTTCATCAGCGATAAAGTTAGGTAGTCCAGTAACAATTAAATTAATTAAAGTATTTTTATCTATAAATCTGTTAATTTCTAATAGAAGCCTCTCTTTCTTTAATGCGTACTCAAGTAATGAACCTTGCCTATATTTATATTGAATTGCATACCTTATCGGTGTCCAGCCCCTGTTCACATATGTTTCACAAAAGTTTTTTTTCCAAATATACCATTCAGAATTAATTGTATGTTTAATCAGCATCGAACTATACCAGTCTTGACATGAATCGTCCAAAAATAACCTGAACACTTGAATTTTTTGAATATCTTCAGTTATACCAGCACGAGTACATTCATTTTCAAAGATGACCATCCATTGTGTGACGCTAGACGTCTTTTGCGTGAATTTATCCACTACAATTTTCTCGGATACCTGCTTTAAATTAAACTGTTTTTGTTCTTTCTTCAGGTCAGCGAAATTTTCCAAAATTTTTGAAAGGGCCTCTGTTGATGTTTCACCCGTCATTATCTGGGATTTTTGTGTAACTTCTTCCAGTATATACCCTTTGAATTGCATATTTCCATCCTCATCCATATAAGTGTCACGTAGCTCTGGTGTCACTGAAATCCATACTTGTCGTTTTTCGTGTCTTCTTTGTAGTGTCGATTTTACTCTTTGAAAAGTCTGTGTTTTTAATAATGCATCATGGAATTTCACAGGTTGAAAATTCTCAGGGATTAAGAAGGTGTTTTTGTCGGTATCCATTATTGAGGTTATGCATAATACATTTGTCTTCGGATCTTCGCCCGATTTCACAACAAACTCAAATTTTAACTTTTCCATTGTTTACAACGGCTGTCAATAATGTTGTTTTGTAATATGTTATTTATTTATTGAAACAACTGAATAAGTTATTGCTCTGTAAAGAGTGGAGATTTATTATTGAAAATGTTTTACAAACTGTGTAATCAATCTCATACTTCTACATAAACACTATTACAATTAATTACTAACCTGTAAAGAGAAACAACATTAAAAGCTATTGCTTCAATAGTTTTCTATTACGTGAAGAAATATCTCCTTAAAACTTGTTCACATTATTATTTTTCTATAATCCAAAAACATAGTGCAGGTGTGCTGTCCACAGATAACGCATGCAATCCAATGCGCGGGAAATTCAAATTAAATGAAGAACAAAGAGGTCTTCATTTACATATGTCGTCTTGTCTGCTCGTGACCTACTAAGTTGCCATTGTCGTCTTACTTTTCGCTTTTGCGCCAGTTTATTTCTAATGTCCAGTGGGATATTGTTTGTTGGGGGAGCTTGGGTCGGACTCGGTGTAGCACGCCACGCAGCGACCTGTATGAGGTTTGTTATATAGAAAGTAGCGTCATCCACTTCCTCGTCCGTTTTGAGTGCAACTTTAAGATCTATTTCGCTTTCCAGGTATCTAGCGAATGATCCCCATGATGTTTTGTGGTTATAAAGCCTTCATTATGATCTAACAGTTAATTAATAAAAACTGGTTCAATGTGGTAACCCTGTGGTACACCGGAAGGTACTTGTCTGTGCTACAAGACAAACATTTTAACATTTCGCGACCCCTTAGGCGGGCCCGGAAGGTTGGTGTGTGGTATATACCGGTGACGAGAGCGCGCGGCACGGGGAAGGCGGGCCCGTAGCGTCGCTGGAAGGCGCGCGCCAGCTCGGCGGCCAGCTGCAGGTGCTGCGCCTGGTCGCGCCCGACCGGCACGTGCGTGCCGCGGTACACCAGCACGTCCGCCGCCTGCGCACACCACACACGCATACATTTAATATTACTCACGTATAAACATTGGTAATCAATCGCATAGCGCGAGACTAAAAAATATGCATCAATGTGTAAGTACATGAGCTGAGCATGTGTGTGTGAAAAGTAATGCAATCTGAGACAGTTGCTGGCATTTCAATGTGACTACAGGTCGACCTAGGCCGCCTGCCTTTACGTGAAATGGTCTCGGGTATAATAATACTCTACGTACACGTTACCAGGTACGTTCTTTCTCTTTTACATTGCCGATCTGCAATTCCTATATATACGCACACAAGTGACACGTGGGCTAAGTACTCGTCGATACCATATACTGAGCACACACAATTGACACACCCTCACAATTTGCACGACACACATTTTTCTTTATTCTTAACAGGGAACCTCTAGCTTCATCTCACCTGATAGTAAGTGACGATAAGGCCGAAGATGGAATCGATCTTCACCGTGAACCCTCAACCAACATAAAAAAAAATAGATTTTTGAGCCAAGAACCCTCGCTGTAGTTCTGGGGACCCCTTTTTTGTTGACGGGGAGGTCAAATGTATTTACGCATCGTCCCTGCGGGGTGGTGCCTACCACACTAAACATCCTCCCCGGCCTGACCTTCAGTGCGCTATTGCGGGACGGCTCGCACATGAGCGCAACCACACCGAGGTGGTCCCAACGCTGCCCGTCTAGGCACTCCTTGCACCATTTGGTGGCCAGCAACCATTCCTCCATCGACGGCTGCTCGACCTGGCGCGTCCTCCTGACGAGGACACCGGGAGCAGCCATCGGACCGCACCCGGGGGACTTCGTGCAAGGTCGTCCCCAACTAGCCGTGGTGGGAAAACAAAAACAACTCGACGATGGCATGGGGACACACTTGACATCAAAAGCCACACACCCGTCGAGAAAGTTTTCCCACCACGTTTAGCAGGGTCTGCCACGAAGAGGCTTCCGAACGTGGACCTGGGGCGTGTTCTGGGGACCCCATGGGGTGCCCAGAACACCTAACTAAATTATCATCACAAAGGGTTTAAGAACGCATAGAGGACTAGACCACGGAAGCGGTTACTTCTAGGAATAGTAATTTACCATTGAGACATTTTAGACAACATCCCTCCTTATTGTTGGTTTATTGAAGGATTAGTTACTTTTTGGGTTTGATGCTTTTAGATGATAAGCGGGCAATCTGACACCACAGTCAGCTAACGAGCACGTCTAGACAGGGCAATCGTGAGGGGGACGCGAGCTACTGTATTGATGTCTACTGTACGCTGTCTAGACAAAAGCGGAACTTTCCTCAACAGAAAGGCGTCGAACTACTGTGTATACTTACACTGTGCTGACACAAAAGGTGTCTGCCAGCGTCTTCGTAGAGATGTCACTAGTCAGTGTGGAGGTAGGTACGGAGGAGGTACCTGCAGCACGGGGTAGAGCAGCAGCCCCACGGGCACGTCCCGCAGCGCGGCGGCCCGCGCGCGGTACTGCGGCAGGTGCGCCAGCCGCGCCTGCGTGGCCACGCACGCCAGCGCCCAGCACAGCTCGGCGTGGCGCGGCACGGCCGACTGCGCGAACAGCCGCGAGCGCCCCGCGTCCACGCCGCCCGCCACCAGCAGCGCCGCCAGCTCCAGCGAGCGCCGCCGCAGCAGCGCCGGATCCTGCGCACCGTCACATCAACCACCCGCCGACCACTATGCAGTCGGGGCAGGCCACCGCCGACTAGCCGCTCCAATTTGGAGCGCCCGAACTGGGTGGTACCTGCACCTTACAGAACATCAACAACCAACAACGGTCAATTTTGTGGTGTTGTGTTTCTGTTGTTGAGTAAGGTCCCCAGAGTTCCATGGACTAGGGATGGAGGGTTGGCAGCGCGCGTGTATCGTCAGTGCATGCGTCTATAAACTATGGTGACCGCTTACCACCAAACAGGTCGTATGTTTATCTGCCAACCATTTAACATAAAAAGAAATAAAATCTATGTTGCATCGCACCTCCCGCTGCTGCCTTTTTTATTTTTTTTTGTTGTCGGAGAGGTCAAATGCATTTACGCATTGTCCCTGCGGGGTGTGGTGCCAACCGAGGGGGATATGTGGGACTCGAGGTAAAGGCGTTCCCTCAATACCCACTGAACATCCTCCCGGCCTGACCTCCAGTGCGCTATTGCGGGACGGCTCGGGATCTACGCACGTGAGTGCAACTACACCGAGACCGTCCCAACGCTGCCCGTCTAGGCACTCCTTGTGCACCAATTGGTGGCCAGCAGCCCACAGGGGCTACCGACTAACGCCAGCCCCCGGCCAACACCGGTCTTATAGGCCGCCTCCTCACCGACGGCTACTCAACCTGGCGCGTCCTCCTGACGAGGACACCGGGAGCAGCCATCGGACCGCACCTGAGGGACTTCGGACACGGTCGTGGCCCTGAAAAGGGCCGTCCGGAACTAGCCGTGGTAGGAAAACAAAAACAACTCGACGATGGCATGTGACTTCGAATGCCAAAGGACACTTGACATCAAAAGCCACAAACCCGCCGAGGGAGTTTCCCTACCACGTTACCAGGGTCCGCCACAAGGAGGCTTCTGGACGTGGCCCCCACCTCCCGCTGCTGCCTAACAGGGCTACCCTCTGAGGCGATTCCTAATACCATATCCCTGCTGCCCAATCCAAAATTACACTATCACAGCATCCTTTCCATGTAGCTGTGAGATGCGACGCCTTACATCCAACCTGCTTGTAAAGAAGTCTACAGAAGGTAACACGATGGAGACAAACTACTAGGAACATTAACTAGAATGTATCAACACTGTACATACCATAACCGTGACTGTACCGGACATGAAAAGAATAAAAAATCTTTGTAGGTATGCATTAATATGAAACCCACCCAGACTGTTTCATAGAATAGAATAGAATAGAATAATCTTTATTGCTTACCAGTGAAAAAACAAGAACAGTTAAATATGAATAATACAAAATAAAATGTACAATGGGCGGTCTTATCGCTAATGAGCGATCTCTTCCAGACAACCTTTGGATGTACAGGAAAGACTAACTAAAATAATGGAAGTTGCTGGTGTACGGTCTAATACATAAGACTTATAAATATTAATAATACTATATCTATATTTATAAAGATATATAAATATGTATAAAAATTAATAAATACATATTAGTAAATATAAGTATAAACTTATAGATAATACAAATAAATGCTAATGCACTCATACATATATAAATGTATGGAATAAATATTCTTAGATACAATATGCATAATAACAAGTGTATACATAGATGATTAATACAGATAAAGGAATTACATTGCCAAATAGTGATCTTTAACTTGAGAGATAAAAATATCCCGCGACTGCGCTTTCCTTATTGGAATAGGCAATGAATTCCACAACAAAGCTGCCTGAACCGTAAACGATTTACCAAAGAAACTGGTTGAATGCATTGGGATTGACGGCCTTAGATTCTCCGATGACCTTAGTGCACGAGAGTGAGTATCATTCGCGTAAACAAACCGTTCCTTGAGATACAAGGGGGTTGTAGGAACAAAAAGAATGCTGTAAAGCAGAGAAAGGATATGAACATTCTTTTGAAAGCGAATTGGCAACCACTTGAGTTTACGGCAAAGGTTTCATTTGTAAGACAAGTTAGTACCTACTATAAGCTTGTCAACCTTAGCATATTCACACATATTTCTGACAAATAAAATTATCTTTATGATTATCAGGATGATTTTGCTCAATGTTAAAGCATTGAGCAAAATCATCCTGAGTAAATAGACTGCCTGATGGTAAACTAGTCATTAGAATAATAAGTGTGTTTGCATGTAAGTATATTGCACACCTAGCTGACATGATTGTAACTAAAGGATTGAGGAAATATTATTTAATATTACCTAGTATTATATTATCTGTGATATTACCTATTGTACAATACAAGCATCGCACATTCTCCAAATCAGCATTTTCACAGTCGCGACATCATCCCGGGTGTGTCGTAAGACAACTGACGTTTGGTCATCATTAGTTTTTTCACTAGCAAATATTTTTTAAAACAATACCTAATAGAAAAAGGTTCTGTCAATAGGCCACTCTTGGCTATTGTCATAGTACGAAATTCTTCCTGCTCTGCGACCGGACTTTAGTATGATTCTGCTGCTGAAATGGGTACCTAAATCACAGTACAATATTTACACAAAATATAATTAGTAGCCAAAGGACTAAGTACATAAGTAAGAACACTTTTTGTTATTATGATAAAAAAAATGAATATTCATAATCCTGATGTTCATGATTTTTAGTAGGTAACTAATATTGTTACTAATTTGTTACCCTAATACTAAAAAAAAGGAAAGATATGTCATGAATACCTTAGGAACTACTATATTAGCCCTTATTATTCGACCCACTGCTAAGACACAAGGCCTCTCCTTGTCATCAAAGGAGGTTTAGGTGTAGTCCACCACGCTTGCCCAATGCGAATTGGTGGACAGATCCATTATTCGCCTTCTACGATACCCATTAGAGGAAAAGGGGTGAAGCTATTCTACTCTGTCGGCATCACACGGCCGCAGTAGTAGGTATATCAAACAATCTGAGTGTTAGCAAGTAAATTGCTAACAGCGTGAATGGGTATATAGGATGTAATGGTAAGTGTGAGGCACCTGGCGCGAGGTGAGCGCGTGCAGATCGGCAATGAAGACGGTGAGGTCGTCACCGGCGTCCTGCAGCTGCACGCAGCGTCGCACGGCCCCGAAGTAGTTGCCCACGTGCAGCTCGCCCGTCGGCTGCAAGCCCGTCACCACGCGCCGTTCCCACGTCTCGCCCGCCTCCGCCTCACCCGCATCCGGCTGTCACAACAATGTACATCATTTGGCATAGCAAACTTCTATTTTTTCACTCATCAATTTGAAAAATTGTTAACCTTGTTACAGTAATTTCGACTTGTTTCATAGCGGCGAAAACTGTGGAGACATTTCTTACAATGAATTATATTTCTACGTAGGGTTTCCATTTAGGGCCCCCAGTTAAGAAGACTCGAAGGGAAGAAATATAAATAATAAATTATCCCTATTTTGGTACAACTTTTGTGATTCTACGTAGGTAGGTATGATAACATTTGTTTGACGTCCATGACAGTGATAACTCGGGTGATAACAGAACAGCTGTTTGAGACTTTATTATTTTTAAATTCTCCCTATTCAGGTCAAGCAAAGAAATCTAGCCTATGCAACCAGTATTTTTATAATTATAAATATAACCTCTTTTCTTCCTAACAACATCTTAAGCAGGCCACCCACGTTAAGCAGGCCACCCACGTTAGGGTTTACCTGACAGTTTTAACTGTTCAGGTGAACTGTTCAGGTAAACATGAGCGTGTATGCCGCAAAACTGCGCAGGTTTCCACACCTGTTCAGGCGAGCGAAAAAATATGAATTTACATATTGTATACCTGAACAGTTTTAACTGTTCAGGTAAAACTGAGCGTGTATGGCGGTCGCCGCGCAGGCGTCGGTTGTCCGATGATTCCTGGAGAGTAAAGACGCACGGCGCTCTACTGTTAAATTATAAAAAACTGTATTAAATGACTTCGTATACCCTGTTCCAATTACAAAGTCCTTTTTGACAGATGAATTCGTCCATAGAATGTAATTGAGAGGCAAATTATCAATGAAAAAGTATAATATTGCATTTTTGAGTAATACAAATACAATGTTATTTAAACCCGATAAATGGTGGCTTAATCAACACCATAAACATGGGTAGGTATTACCCATGATTATCAAAGAATAATTAAATTAATTATGAATAATGATATTGTAGCAAAATATTTGAGGTATTGATATAGTCATCTATGAGGCGACATAGCTTTTCTCATTATTGTAATTTATGGAAGTCTCCTACCGCTAATACCTACCTACATACATAATATATAATCAAAATCATATTTCGAAAAGGTGTACATTTGGTTACACATAAAGCCACATCTGGCAGTATGGATCATGCCATGCCATGGCCCATACTGCCAGATTTCGCTTTGCATAAATACTTTGGGGCACTGCATGCCTCAGTGCCCTAAACTAGTGACAGATTGCCAGCCTGTCACCTATCACCGCTAGTAACTAAATTTCCTTTTCTTTAATAAAATAAACTTAATAACGCTACGGTGACGAGATAAAGTGCCGCCGAGGTCGTGGTTTCAACTGAGAGTTTGTTCAGGTTTACCGCTACGTGTATGGTCTCTATGCAGCTCAAGCAGGCCACCCACGTTAGGGTTTACCTGACAGAGGCTTTAGACAACATGCATTTCGACAATCGCTCTCGCTATCGCTAAGTAAAAAAATGTATGGGATTGACATAAGCAATCGATCACTTTTCGATTGCTTATGTCAATCCCATACATTTTTTTACTTAGCGATAGCGAGAGCGATTGCCGAAATGCATGTTGTCTAAAGCCTCAGTTTTAACTGTTCAGGTGAACTGTTCAGGTAAACATGAGCGTGTATGCCGCAAAACTGCGCAGGTTTCCACACCTGTTCAGGCGAGCGAAAAAATATAAAGTTACATATTGTATACCTGAACAGTTTTAACTGTTCAGGTAAAACTGAGCGTGTATGGCGGTCGCCGCGCAGGCGTCAGATGTCCGATGATTCCTAGAGAGTAAAGACGCACGGCGCTCTACTGTTAAATTATAAAAAACTGTATTAAATGACTTCGTATACCCTGTTCCAATTACGAAGTCCTTTTTGACAGATGAATTCGTCCATAGAATGTAATTGAGACGCAAATTATCAATGAAAAAGTATAATATTGCATTTTTGAGTAATACAAATACAATGTTATTTAAACCCGATAAATGGTGGCTTAATCAACACCATAAACATGGGTAGGTATTACCCATGTTTATGAGTAGTAATATTATTCGTCCTTTCTTAGGACAGGCGAAGGTCTAAGCCATACTGCCAATTCTTGCGTTTGTTTATCTTCTTGATTTTTTTATAAAATTGGAAAATAAGCCGTTTTGAGTTTATGTGCGTAATTTTTCAGGCCCAAAGGCCAAATCTTAAGTTCTTTTTTCATAAGAGTTAACTGTATGTTGTCATCTCCGGTAAAGTATATTCCAGTGTTAGTTTCATAATCCGAGTTTGTCAAATCAAATTTCTCCAAGGGTGGAGCATATGAAGTCGTAAATGGGTATAAAATTTTCTGGAGAAGCTAAGATTTCCTGTAATGAAGGCGGGATATTTTTTTGTGTATTCATGAGCCGGTCTATTAGTAACAGTCGCTGTATGTTGAATGCCGGGCAAGTAAAAAATATATGTTCAAGAGTCTGATCTTCCTGTGAGTTGCATTCAGTGCATACTGGTGAGGATATTAGGCGCATACGATGCAGGTGAGCTTTAAATCTGCAATGTCCGAATCTCAATCTATTTATCTGTGTGTAGAACTTCCTTTGTCCATGTTTATGAAAGAAAAATTAAATTATTTATGAATAGCAAAATATTTGAGGTATTGACGCCGTCGTGGTGGAGTGGTCAGTATAGCTGGCTACACATCAAGCGGTCCGGGTTCGAATCCTGGTAGCAGCAAATGTTTGTGTGACGAACACGAATGTTTGTTTGCGAGTCATGGTTGTTTATATATTTATTTAAGTTTATTTATAAAAATATCTAAAATTATTATGTATATTAAAAAAAAATGTCCGTTATCTAGTATCCGTAACACAAGTTCTTAATGATACTTCTTGGGGCTAGATAATTGGTGTGAGCGTGAAAATATATTATTATTATTATTATATTATATTATTATTGATATAGTCATCTATGAGGCGACATAGCTTTTCTCATTATTGTAATTTATGGAAGTCACCTACCGCTAATACCTACCTACATACATAATATATTTAAATCAAAATCATATTCCGGAAAGGTGTACATTTGGTTACACATAAAGCCACATCTGGCAGTATGGACCATGCTATGCCATGGTCCATACTGCCATATTTGGCTTTGCATAAATATATAATAATAATAATATAATATATTTCCACGCTCACACCAATTATCTAGCCCAAAGTAAGTAAGTATCATAATATAAATACTTTTGGGCACTGCATGCCTCAGTGCCCTAAACTAGTGACAGATTGCCAGCCTGTCACCTATCACCGCTAGTAACTAAATTTCCTTTTCTTTAATAAAATAAACTTAATAACGCTACGGTGACGAGATAAAGCGCCGCCGAGGTCGTGGTTTCAACTGAGAGTTTGTTCAGGTTTACCGCTACGTGTATGGTCTCTATGCAGCTTGACAGTTTTACCTGAACAGTTAAAACTGTCAGGTAAACCCTAACGTGGGTGGCCTGCTTCAGGTTTACATGACAGTTTTACCTGAACAGTTAAAACTGTCAGGTAAACCCTAACGTGGGTGGCCTGCTTAAATGACTTCGTATACCCTGTTCCAATTACGAAGTCCTCTTTGACAGATGAATTCGTCCATAGAATGTAATTGAGACGCAAATTACCAATGAAAAAGTATAATATTGCATTTTTGAGTAATACAAATACAATGTTATTTAAACCCGATAAATGGTGGCTTAATCAACACCATAAACATGGGTAGGTATTACCCATGTTTATGAAAGAATAATTAAATTAATTATGAATAATGATATTATAGCAAAATATTTGAGGTATTGATATAGTCATCTATGAGGCGACATAGCTTTTCTCATTATTGTAATTTATGGAAGTCACCTACCGCTAATACCTACCTACATACATAATATATAATCAAAATCATATTCCGAAAAGGTGTACATTTGGTTACACATAAAGCCACATCTGGCAGTATGGACCATGCTATGCCATGACCCATACTGCCAGATTTGGCTTTGCATAAATACTTTGGGGCACTGCATGCCTCAGTGCCCTAAACTAGTGACAGATTGCCAGCCTGTCACCTATCACCGCTAGTAACTAAATTTCCTTTTCTTTAATAAAATAAACTTAATAACGCTACGGTGACGAGATAAAGCGCCGCCGAGGTCGTGGTTACAACTGACGCCGTCGTGGTGGAGTGGTCAGTACAGCTGGCTACACATCAAGCGGTCCGGGTTCGAATCCTGGTAGCGGCAAATGTTTGTGTGACGAACACGAATGTTTGTTTGCGAGTCATGGTTGTTTATATATTTATTTAAGTTTATTTATAAAAATATTTAAAATTATTATGTATATTAATCCATCGACGATTATTAATATCCAGACACAATTGATTTTAATTGTGTTCTCGCGCTCCTGAGCGCGAACGGGGCTTAACAAGTTAAAAAAAAAAAAAAAATGTCCGTTATCTAGTATCCGTAACACAAGTTCTTAATGATACTTACTTCGGGCTAGATAATTGGTGTGAGCGTTAAAAATTATTATTATTATTATTATTAACTGAGAGTTTGTTCAGGTTTACCGCTACGTGTATGGTCTCTATGCAGCTCAGGTTTACATGACAGTTTTACCTGAACAGTTAAAACTGTCAGGTAAACCCTAACGTGGGTGGCCTGCTTTACAAAAAGGCGCCCCGTATTGTACACAGATTAGAGAGTATATGTTTAAAGGTATTGTAAAACGTCGCCCTTATGTTTTACGGGCACGTACTATCCTGTGCATGACTTATCCGAAGTATATAGATAAATATATAGAATGTTCACTGATTGTGCCGAGGGCTTAGACAACATGCTCACGCTTCCAAGCGAGTCGGTTTGTCTAATCGCTTAAGGCCCCTCTTCACACTGGGCCATGATGGCCGAATACAGTCAATCACGATTGTGTGGACGGCGTATTTATAAATAATAATAATAATAAAAATGTTGTAGTGTATAGAGTGCGCAGACGATGTGGAAGCTATTAGCTTGATGGATATAAACGCTTTTAAAATATAAAACAGACTTTTATTTACAACTTACTAAAACGCTATATAAGTGTACAGATTTCGAAATTAATTCTAGATGAGTGACATTTGACATTATAAAATATAAACTACAAAAACACCATGTAGGTCGCACTTGCTTGGATTGCGATCCTTCAATACGCCCTCTAAAACAAGGCTAGTGCAGACCTCATCTTCACAAAGGTGGGCTTCGGCAGTCCTTTGGTCATAATGTCTGCGACCTGGTCTCTGGTTCCAATCCTTTTGACAAATATTGCTCCTTCAGACACAAGCTCTCGGACATAGAAGTGCCTGATGCGGATATGCTTCGTCCGTTTGTGGAACTCTGGGTTGTGTGCTAATCGTACAGCTGCTTCGTTGTCCACATGTAGATTAGGCACACTCTTAATCTTTGTTAAATCTTCAAAGATTCTTGTCAGCCAAACTAATTCTCTGGCTCCTTCACTGGCAGCCACTAATTCAGCTTCAGTGGTGGACAGTGCTACTGAAGTTTGTCTTCTGCTTGTCCATGATACTGGACCTCCGGCGTATAAACATACAATTCCAGTGGTGGACCGTCCGGTAGTAGCATCACCACCATAATCGGCGTCGCTGTATCCTTCCAGTTCTGGCTTTATCAGGGTCTTCGGCTTATACTGGATCCCAAGAGACGTAGTTCCCTTTAGGTAACGAAGTGTACGTTTAACTCTGTTCCAGTCACTTCTGGTAGGTTTTTCTAAGCTGCGCGATACTATACCCACAGAATAGGCGATATCAGGGCGGGTTGCGACCATGAGGTATGCTAATGCGCCAACAGCTTCGCGATAGGGAAAGTTATTCTCTTCACTGTCTCCTTTCTCCGCATCTAGTTGTGTTGCAGACGATTTTTCTGCGGCATCAATCGGCGTTGAGACAGGATTACTGTTAGCCATGTTAAAGCGCTCAAGTACCTTCTTTGTATACGCTTCCTGATGGATTACAATCGTGCCGTCTTTGCATTGATTGATCTCCATTCCTAAGTAGTAGGTCGCGGGGTTCGTCGTAATTTTAAGTTTTCCTTTCAGGTTCTCCAGGAATTCATCGGCAAGCTGTTTGTCTGAAGCAGCCACTAATCCGTCGTCGACATATAAAGTAAGTAAGATCTGTTTCCCCCCTACTTTCTTTGTGTACAGACACGGATCTGCAGTACTCTGTGTGAATCCGAGTTCAATCAGTACTTTGTGGAAACGATGATTCCAGCAGCGGGGCGCTTGCTTCAATCCGTACAGGCTTCTGTTCAGATGACATACGCGGGTAGAGCCATCGTGAAAAATAGCTCTTCTTCGAGCTCACCATAGAGAAAGGCAGTCGTCACGTCAAACTGTGTTAGGTACATCCTTTCAATCGCAGCAACACTTAGTAATGATCGTATGGTTTGGTTGCAAATCTGGCTACAGGACTGTACGTTTCTTCGTAGTCGATTCCTTTGCGTTGTTTAAATCCTTTTGCAACCAGACGCGCTTTGTATTTGTCGATAGAGCCATCCGGGTTTCTCTTTATCTTAAAAACCCATTTGCATGGTATGGCTTTACGATCTTGAGGTAGATTTTGAAGGACCCATGTGTTGTTCTCTTTCAAAGAATCTATCTCTTTCAGCATAGCTTTGATCCACTCATCTTTATGCGGGCTCTTCATAGCTTCTTTGAACGTACTGGGTTCAGCTTCTTCATCGATAAGTGCACAGCAGTCTCTGAATTTCTCTGGAGGACGAATGGTGCTCCTGTCTCGCAGGTTGTATCTAGGTTCCGTTACTTCATCTTCGGAGTCAGATGAATTTCCTAGATCGGCGTCGGCTTCATACCACATTGTGCTCGGTGGTCTGGACATTTCACCATGGTCAGGATTTTCCTCGTCAAATTCAGGTCTGTCGTGTATTATATGCGGTGCACGTCCTTGATCTTCTTGATCAGGTATCGAGTTTTCAATATGATGGCTTGGTCTAGAATCTTGACTATCCTCATTGCGTTCCTTATTGAAAGTCACTTCCAAATCGATTTCATTGAACGATGTATCTTTCCTCGTTGTCGTGGGTACAACGTCTTCGCATTGAGTTCTGTCAAGCGGCTTCTCATCGAAGATTACGTCTCGCGATCGAATCATTCTGTTGTCATCGCACCAGATGCGATAGCCATCGTCGTTGTCGTATCCGATTAATCTTCCTTTGAGGGCTTTCATGGAGAGTTTCTTACGTTTCTGCTTGGGGACATGGACGTAGGCTCTGCAGCCCAAGATGCGTAAATGAGCAACTTTCGGTTTATTTCCATGCCATAGTTCGTAGGGTGCTTTATTCTCTGTACGGGATGGACCGGTTCTGTTGAGAACGTAGGCGACCGCTGTAACTAATTCGGCCCAAAGCTTCTCTTGAAAACCTCCACTGTGCATAATAGTCCTTGCAGCCTCGACCAAGGTTCTATTATCTCTCTCGCTGCATCCGTTTTGCTCGGGAGTGTATGGCATAGTCAGCCTTTGTTTGATTCCATGCGTGGCGAGGATCTCACGCACATCCTTATTGTCAAACTCGCCGCCATTGTCACTCAGGAGTGTTTCAATCGAATGACCTGTATTTTTTGCTTCGGCGATGAATTCTTGCATCTTCTGTTTTACTTCTGACTTGGCTTTCAGGAAGTAAACGTAGCGATAGCCGGTGAAGTCATCTTTAAATAATACAAAATAGCGTAGATTTGTAAATGAGTTAGGGAATGGTCCGCATACATCGCTGTGTACAAGTTCGCCGGGTCTTGAAGCTCTAGGTCGGGTACCAAACTTCAATCGATGCGACTTGCCGAATATGCAACTTTCGCAGATGCTTTCATCTCGAGGAAGCTCTACTCCTAACTCCCGTTTTACAAATTGCCGTACATGACGCTTATTCTGATGTACGAGTCGCTCGTGGTAAAGCTGCGTCTTCGTTAGTAATAAATTCACTTCTAAACTTCTTTTAGGAATGACGCTCATAACATTTAGTTTGTATAAACCTCCGCTTATGCTGCGTACACCCGTAAGTTTCACTTCGCCGCGTGTTGACATGGTGCAACTCGTTGGTGTCGACTCAAACTTGCTTATTGAGTTGCAGTCATGAGCAGCTAGAACAGAGAACAGGTTTTGTGATCTGTGGCACGTACCACACGTCTTTCAGAGTGATCTCGTAAACTTTTCCACGTACCTCTGATTTGATGACAATATTCCCCTTGCCTTTAGCTTGCAGTGCATTGCCATTAGCCGTAGAGACGGTGTGCATCTGGTCAAAAGTTTGGAAAGTCTGAAATAGGTCTCCGCGATTACTAACGTGACATGTCGCGCCGTTATCAACGTACCAGTTGACTGTACTTGATGAAGTCGTCGATACTTCATGCTCTGATGTCAGTACTTCCTCTTGTAAGTACTTCAATTCCGCTACCTGTAATTCCTTTCGAGACGACGAGGAGGAAGGCGGGTTACTGCTTTTCGGAGGTTTGCCATCTTGAAGCCATCTTTTGCAATCCTTCACGCGGTGACCTTTGACGGAGCAGTAGTTGCATTTTATCTTTGCATCCTTACTCTTTTTCTTTGTCCCATTCTATGTGGTATTTGTTGCTAAAGCCTCTTGTTCTGGTGGCACGGTAGGCACCATCAAGTTCCTTTCGAACACGCACAGACAATCGGTTAGGTTGTCAATAGTTCGTTCGGACGTTGGACACATTAACCATCCACTCTTAAATTGACTGTATTCTTCTCCCAGTGTGTCGAGCGTTTTGCATATGAGAAGAAGATCCGGGAGCTTCTTATCTTCGCCGAGCTCTTTGTTCAATGAGGTCCAAATGTTTTTCAATTTAGACATATGAGTTGCTGCGTCGTCAGCTGGATCCTTTTTCAGTCCAAAGAAACTCATACATAATTGGAAGGTCTTGTCTTCGTTGGTTCCGTCGAACATTCGATGAAGTTCTAACCAGATTTCTCTAGCGGACGTAAATCTCATCACTTTTTGTAGCATTTCTTCAGTCATGTTGTTGGTGATAAAGAAAAGAGCACTAGAGTCGGCTTTCGTGAATTCCGACACGGTAGCGGCGGCGGGTACTCCGGTCGCACAGGCTTCACTTTCTCTATCCGGGGTAAGTCTGCCTTCGATTACGTCGAGAGCGTGAGGTATGCTCTTGAGTACGATAAGCATTTTGTACTTCCACGTATCCCAGTTGCTTTTACCTTCGAGAGGTGCAATGTTGTACTTGAAAGTCGAAGTCTCCATCTTTCAGCTAAATTGCAGCAAAACCATAACCTGTTGTAGTGTATAGAGTGCGCAGACGATGTGGAAGCTATTAGCTTGATGGATATAAACGCTTTTAAAATATAAAACAGACTTTTATTTACAACTTACTAAAACGCTATATAAGTGTACAGATTTCGAAATTAATTCTAGATGAGTGACATTTGACATTATAAAATATGAACTACAAAAACACCATGTAGGTCGCACTTGCTTGGATTGCGATCCTTCAATAAAAAAAGAGCCCGATTGATGGCCCGCTGCGTGTAGCTGACCCACAGATTGCACGTGTACAAGGTTTGGCAAAAGGCTTTAAAGAGAGTTATCTTTACCTCTATGCTACACCGCGTGAATCTGCGCGCCAGCATATTACAGCGGACCGCCATCGCCCTCCTCTCCCTTTCGATGTCAACATCGTCTTTTAAATCCTCGGTAACCACATGGCCGAGGTATTTAAACTCCGTCACCCTTTTTAGAGCGATGCCGTTAAGTAGCACACGTGTGACAGCTCTGGAGCCCCGGCCCATGCGCTGTTATAACTGCATGGAGTTGGGGCACATTCGGCATCATAGGAGGTCGTCTGCGCTCCCTCCTCGATAGGGCCATGGTCGAGGGCAGTTTTCCTAGCCTGTGGAAGAAGGGCAGGCTGGTCCTACTCCACAAACCGGGCCAGCCTTTGGATTCACCCAGCGCTTACAGGCCGATAGTCCTCCTAGATGAGATGGGCAAAATGTTTGAGAGGATACTCGCTGGCCGGATAAATCGGCACCTTTCGGAGCATTCAGTGGGGCTGTCGAGCCTCCAATTCGGCTTCAGGGAGCATCGGTTGACAGTGGACGCCGTGCTTTCCCTTAAGAGCTTGGTTGTGGAGGCTGGCCAAAGGGGAGAGTGTGTAATAGCGGTGTCACTTGATATAGCGAACGCATTTAACACTCTTCCCTTAGCCACAATATTGGAGGCTTTTCGATTCTTCGGCGTCCCAGAGTATCTCAGACGCCTGGTTGAGGATTACCTCAATGGTAGGGAGGTTTTGTTTGTCGGTCGAAACGGGGGCATGCAGCCGAGCAATGGTGTGTGGCGTTCCGCAGGGGTCGGTCTTAGGGCCACTCCTGTGGAACATTGGCTTTGACTGGGCGCTTCGTGGTGCTCTCCTACCCGGGACAGGATTAATTTGCTACGCAGACGACACCCTAGTTACTGCCAGAGGCAGCAATCCACACACAACAACTGCCCTGGCCTCTGCTGCAGCGGTGCTTATTATTGGGCGCATTCAAGCTTTAGGGCTAAAGGTCGCAGCGCAAAAGACTGAGGCGATTTTGTTCAGGCCTCCAGGACTCAGGCGTAAGACAGGGCTCACGATAGTGGTGGAGAGGGCACCCATAGAGGTAGGCTCCACTCTCAAGTACCTGTGCCTTGTCCTCGACGACAGACTCAGCTTCGAGGAACACTTCGGACAGCTAAAAAAGAAGTTGGTGGGCACGGCTGCTTCCTTGGCTAGACTCCTTCCAAACATAGGGGGGCCAAGCAGCACGTGCCGGAAGCTGTACGCGGGGGTTCTGCGCTCAATGGCGCTGTACGGTAGCCCGGTCTGGGTCGATTCCCTGTCTGACCGCAACCGGACTCAACTGCGCCAATCGCAGAGGATTGCGGCCAACAGGGTGATCTGGGGCTACTGTACCATAGGCTTTGATGCCGCAACGGCACTAGCCGGAACCCCCCCGTGGGAGATGGAGGCTGAGGTACTGACTCAGGTGTACCGGGCGAAAATCGAGGCGCACCGAACAGGAGTGGCTGTCGATCTCGAGAGGCTGCGACGTCGTGCCAAAAAACAACTGGTGGCCGACTGGGCGGAGAGGCTCGCTTCTGTCAAGTATGGATCATATACAACAGAAGCTCTCCGACCTGCCCTGAGCAAATGGGTGTGGCGCAAGCACGGGACACTTACCTTCCACATGGTTCAGCTGCCGAGAAACCACGGCTGTTTCGGCAGCTACCTATACCGAATTGGAAGGGAAACGTCCCGTGCATGTGCCCAATGTGGGCAAGATGAAGACAGTGCTTTGCACACCCTGCAGCACTGCCCAGTGTTTGTGTGCCAGCGCGCGGATTTAGTGCGCGTGGTGGGGCCGGATCTCACGCCCCCGAGCTTGGTTCTGTCCATGCTCGGCAGCGACAGGTCATGGGACGCCGTGGCAGCCTTCTCTGAGGCTGCCATGTCAGTGAAGGAGGCCTCGGAGCGGGAAAGGGAGGATAACCCCCTCGCTGACCCAATCCGACGGCGCCGCGGCGGCCGAAGGAGACGCCTTTATCATGCGCGTAGTGCGTAGGTGCCACCCAGAGGGAGGAGGAAAGAGGAGGGGGCCCTTTACACCCCCTGCCTCCAAGCGCAAGTCCGAAGGCGTTTGTCCGGTGATGAGCCGCGACGGGGCGCTTGTCCGGCGGTGGGCTGCGGCGGGGTATTTGCCCGGCAGTCGAGGTCGCGCGGGACGTTTGCCCGGCGACCGGACCAATCCGACAGGCAATGATGGTGATGCTCCCTTAGGTTAGGTTAGGTTTTTTTTTTTTTTTTTTTTTTTTTTATATAGCTGCTATACTACACGTCTCCAACTATATATGTCGGACCTTTATTTGCTACCCTTTCATTCCAGTTCCATCATGTATGCCTCTCGCACTTTCTTACTGCATACTTGTTCTTCTTTCATTCATCTCTTTCTTTCTCTATTATTTAATTGCTTGTGCTTACCATCTTCCTACTCTAAACTACCTATCCTTTTTTCTGTTACTTGGGGTAAATAATGCTATGCGGCGGCAATCTTTATTTTTTACTTTTCATTGTCATTACAATTGTGTGTCTTAATCTAGCTTTACATTTTTAGCTCATTATTATCATTACTACATTCTTATTTTCGTCTTATTTATTTCTTTATATTTAATACATAATTCATTTTATATTAATTACATTTGTCATTTATTATATTCAATTTATTTATACATTTCTATTACTTATTCATTCTATTGTCTCTTACATCATGTTTGTCACATTACCTTATTTCTTACATTATAATTCTTAATATATATATTATACATTTGTCATTTATTACATTCAATTTATTTATACATTTCTATTACTTATTCATTCTATTATCTCTTACATCATGTTTATCATTTTACATTGTTTCTTACATTATATTTCTTAACATAAATACATCATTCTTCCTGTTCTTACACATATTTACTTAGTATATATTTTACATTCATATCTTATTACCATCATGCTTTTATTTGATTGGCTTTTTCTTCTGCTGTAGTGCTTTTTCTATATTTATTGATGCTATTATTTGTTATTATTTATCGAGTGCTTATTTTCTTATTTATATTTATCTTTTGATTCCTATCTATTGTATTATTTGCTATGTTCTAATCTATTATTGTTATTATTGTTATTTCTAATTATTTTATTCTTTATTACTTAATTGTTTATTGTATTTGCTTTATTTTATATGCTGTATAATAAATCTTTCTAATGTGCTTTACATTAGTAGTTTATTAGTTGCTGTTATATGTGGGTTGTGTTTGTGCGTTTTTCACTGTTGTAGCTAATCCTTACTAATATTATAAATGCGAAAGTAACTCTGTCTGTCTGTCTGTCTGTCTGTCTGTCTGTTAAGCTTTCACGTCTAAACCACTGAACCGATTTTGATGAAAATTGGTACAACTATAGATTAGATCTCGGGGAAGGACATAGGCTACTTTTTATCGCGAAAAATAGGTTGTATGGGTTGAAATACGGGATGAAAGTTTGTATGGAAGTTCGTCATTTTTGAAGATAGAACCATGAAACTTTAAATTTAGGCACTTAATAAGACAGAAAGAAATATTTGTTCTAAGATTTTTGAAATTTTGACCTGTATGGGGGTGAAATAGTGGATGAAAGTTTGTATGGGACTTCGTCATTGTTAAAGATAAAACCATGATACTTTGAAATTAGGGACTTAATAAGAAAAAAAGAAATATTTGTTCTAAGATTTTTGAAATTTTGACCTGTATGGGGGTGAAATAGTGGATGAAAGTTTGTATGGGACTTCGTCATTGTTAAAGATAAAACCATGATACTTTGAAATTAGGGACTTAATAAGAAAAAAAGAAATATTTGTTCTAAGATTTTTGAAATTTTGACCTGTATGGGGGTGAAATAGTGGATGAAAGTTTGTATGGGACTTCGTCATTGTTAAAGATAAAACCATGATACTTTGAAATTAGGGACTTAATAAAAAAGAAAGAAATATTTCTTCTAGCGTTTTTGAAATATTGACCCATGTGGGGATGAAATAGGGGATGAAAGGTCGTAAGAACCCCCAGTACAAAAATACATCCAAGATGGCGGACACGACTTTTTAACATATTGTCAATATGGGTATCGTTTTCATGGTTTTTGGGGGTCCGGATTACGAATAAAACATCTATATCGAGATCCAAGATTGCGGACGTGACGTTTTGAGAAAATGTCAATACGGGTATCATTTTCGTGGTTATCGGGGGTCCCGATTCCGAATACACCATCTATTTTGAGATCCAAGATGGCGGACGTGACTTTTTAACATAATGTCAATATGGGTATCATTTTCGTGGTTTTCGGGGGTTCCGATTCCGAATACGACATCTATTTCGAGATCCAAGATGGCGGTTGGGACTTCTTAATATAAAATCGATATGGGTATCATTTTCTTGGTTTTTGGAGGTCCCGATTACTAATACACCATCCATTTTGAGATCCAAGATGGCGGACGCGACTTTTTAACATAATGTCAATATGGGTATCGTTTTCGTGGTTTTTGGGGGTCCGGATTACGAATAAAACATCTTTTTCTAGATCCAAGGTGGCGGACGCGACTTTTTGACAAAATGTCAATATGGATATCGTTTTCGTGGTTTTTGGGGGTCCTTATTCCGAATACACTATCCATTTTGAGATCCAAGATGGCGGACGTGACTTTTTAACATAACGTCGATATGGGTATCATTTTCGTAGTTTTCTGGGGTCCCGATTCCGAATACGACATCTATTTCGAGATCCAAGATGGCGGTTGGGACTTCTTAATATAAAATCGATATGGGTATCATTTTCGTGGTTTTCGGAGGTCCCGATTACTAATACACGATCCATTTTCAGATCCAAGATGGCGGACGCGACTTTTTACAAAATATCAATATGGGTATCGTTTTCGTGGTTTTTGGGGGGTTCTGACTCCGAATAAAACATCGACTTTGAGATCCAAGATGGCGTGACTTGACTATTTAACTTAATAGAAATATGGGTATAATTTTCGAGGTTTTCGGGGGTCCTGATTCCAAATACATCATCTATGTCGAGATCCAAGATGGCATATGCGACTTTTTAACATAAAATCGAAATGGGTATCATTTTCATAGTTTTGGAGTCGATTCCAAATACATCATCAATTTCTAGATCCAAGATTGCGGACGCTACTTTTTAACTTATTATTAAAAAGGATATTATTTTCGTGGTTTACAGGGTACGGATTATGCATTTTGAGATCCAAGATGGCGGACGCGACTTTTTAACTTAATGACTTTCACGCCCATACCTGAACCGATTTTGATGTTTGGTACAAAAATAGACTAAACGTCGAAATGGAATAAAAGCTTTTTTGTAAAAGAGGGAATGAAGGGCTTGAAATATGAGATGAAATTTTTTATGAGATTCCTCATTACCAAAGATAAAACCATGAAATTTTTAATAGCACGGGATAAGAAATAAGTAAATATTTGTTCTAGCGTTTTTGAAATATTGACCCATGTAGGGATGAAAGGTTGCATGTAAGTTAGCAAAGGATGGGAAAACATAAAATGATAGATTGTAAAAATGCCATATACAGTATAGTACACGGCAGTTTTTATGTGTATTTTTTTGCAAAATAAGTACGTACACAAAGAAATAAAATGCTGCCTAAAGTAAAGCAATAAAGATATTTGATTTGATTTAACTATTCCACGCGGACGAAGTCGCGGGCAAAAGCTAGTGTTACATACATGTGAATTTTTTCGCTATGTGTTGTTATTGTTTGTGTTGTTGTAGTGTTGCTAAGGTGGTCGCATCGAGATGTTTCCAGCTTAGTTGTTTCTTATATGTAGGCTATTCTCGCTCGGGCTATGCTGTCCCACTTACGTCGGACAGGACATCCCGGGCTAAATGCGTTATGTGCAGTTTCGTTGTTGTTCGTGTTTTTACTTTGTTTGCAGTTGACGCATGTTGGCAGTTTCCCTTCCTTAGCACTACAGCAGTTTACTTGCTTGTGGTTGCCGCCGCAGTGTCCACAACACTCGTCTTCTCTGGTGCAGTACCTGAGCGTGTGCCCGTAGCCCAGACACCTCGAGCACTGCACCAGGGGTGATTGGTCTTCCACCCTGACGTTTTGTACGTCCACATGCACTCTTCCCTTCCTTATTGCTCGCTGCCATACTGTTGGAGAGACCGAGAGGACCACTTGGCACATCTGCGGGTCTCTGGTGCGCTTGCGGAATTTGGGCAAGATAACCCTCTCTTCGTTGTGGAGGTCATGAAAAACGTCTTCGTTCTGTCTGACCAGCGCCTCGACAATTTCGTCGTTGCTCTGGTCGTTCAGAACGTCCCGAAGAATGATGAGCGGGTTTTTGTTTTTCATGGTCTCCACAACGAAGTCCCTCTGTTCCTCGAGGATCTTGGTGACGGCGTCTCGCGCCTCCAGTGTCCCGCAGCTTACTATCACCTTCCTGTCTCTCGTCTTCCGTATTCGGTCTATCTCCACTGGTTCTCCCGAGTCTTTTATGGTCTTTCTTACCGCAGAGATGATGTCCTCGTTTGTGTCCATGTCGTTTTTACTTGTTATCGCGATGGAGTGCAGTGTTCCTCTGTCACGGAGTTCTGGCCCTGTCTTTGGTGGCGGAGTCCAGTCTATGGTGGAGTTTTCTTTCTCTTCGGTGTTGCTTACTTCTCTGCTCTTCTCTCTACACTTCTCTACTGTCATCATCATACTTTTTCCCATTTGTTCTACTTTGTTTGCTACTATCTCCATTGCTCCTACTATTCCACTTTCCACCATTTCCTTGACTCCACCAGCATAGCTCTTTATTTCCGCAGCACTATTTTCTCTTTCTTGGTTTTGTTTCTTTATTTGCTCTACCTGTTCTTTTAGTTGTGCTGTGAGCGTCTCCACCTCTCTATTTACTAGTAGCTGCCTCCTGAACCCTTCGTTTTCATCGTACATGTAGTTTGCTCGGAGGTCTGCAGCTGTTTTCGACTCTCTTAGTTCTTTGTTCGTCCTCAAGCAGTCGTCCAGTTGTTCTTGTAGCTGCACGATTTCGTCACTGCACTCCATGCTTCTCAGTCTTTCTTTATACTGCTTGTTTTTCTCCCTCAGGTTCGCCACTTCTGTCTCCAGTTCCTGTTTCCGATCTTCCGCCTTTTCTAGTTTCTTTACCAGCTCCTTCACAGTTTCCCGGTCCTTCATCCATCCTCGTTCTTCCATGAGAGCTGAGTTTTCTCTGCTGAGTTTCCCAACTTCTCCTTTTATTATCTGCTTTTTATTCCTTATTTCTGCTATTTCCTGTGTTTGCTTTTGTAGCTGGTTTTCTGTCATTTCTAGTTTTTCTTCTAAGCTCTTTGTCCTTGCTTGATGCTCTGCTTCCTCCTTCTTCTTCTCTGCTTTCCGACCGTTTTTATAGATCCTGTCGACAATCTTTACCAGGTCTGTGACTACGTCCTTTTTTATTTGAGCGCCTGCGAGCTTCTTCATGGCGGCCCTGAAGTTTTCGAAGGAGTCAACTACCTCTTCCTCATATTTGTTTAGATGCTCTGGGTTGATATTCGGAGTGACTTCCTTTACTTCCTTGTCGATCTCTTCAGGTCGAGGGCTCTCTACCGCCATCTTCTTTCTATGTCCCGCTCTAGTGGCCACCTTAGGAGTTCTAACAGTAGACATTTTGTTGGGTGTAGTATAGCGAATGTGTGTGTCGTGTGTAGTGAGTTTTGTGTGTGTGTGTGTGATAGTCAGTGGTGGTTTGGCCGTTTTATGGATCTTAATTAAAGAAATAACTGAAAGCAAGATAATTTTCACCAGTTTACTTCCGATCCATACAATCTTCAATTTTTTATTACATTAATTTGTCAAGGAAAAAAGTAATTTAAAAATAGTACGACACATAGACAATTCACTCCGAAAAGGAGAACCTTTCATGACACTCCGCGGGGCAAAAAACCGGAAGGTCAGATCAACATGTCAGTTAAGTCGCTAAGTCCGTCAGTCTTCAAGGTTAAGTGAGTCCTTGGTGCGGATCTCTAAAGGGTAAAGTCGTTGGACCGGTCTCACCTTATTACCAGTCGCGGTTAGAACGTTGGCAACTCTCTTCGTTCCATCCGAACCGGGAATAAGTTGAGTTACCTTACCGATGGGCCAATTCACCCTTCTGTGGTCCTCAAGTTCAAGAAGAACTATGTCGCCTACCTGTAGTTCGTAGCGATTGGTCCTCTTACGCGGTTGTATCAAGCAGCTGACGTACTCGCTCCTGAAGCGCTGACGAAACCCGTCGCGCAGTACACGGCAGTACTTAGCTCTAGCATTCAACGATTTTGTGTCCACTTCGTCGAGGTCGGCGACATCGTGCTGTAAAAGAGGTTGTATGAACATCGCTGGACTTAATGGTTGCATCTCATCTACATCGTTGCTCACATAAGTCAGCGGCCTACTATTAATAGTCGCCTCACAGTCACATAGAACCGTGTTCAACTCAGTTAACGTAACTGAAGCACGACCTAAAATTCGGCGTAGTGTCTGCTTTACAACACCGATGAGGCGTTCATAAAATCCTCCCCACCAGGGTGCGCTGGGAGGCAAGAACATCCATTTTATTTTTACAATGGAAGAAAAGCAGAGGATTTCATTCCAGTTTAAAGAACTTAGTGCATTGTTTAGGCCCCGAAAATTCGTAGCATTGTCACTATATATACAAGAGACTCTACCTCTCCGGGCAATAAACCGTCTTAGCGCCATTACGAACTCAGCGGTCGAAAGTGATTCTACCACCTCTAAGTGTACGGCTCTGTAAGTGGCACATGTAAACAATACGATCCATGCCTTGCTGCCTGACTTCAATGTAAGTGGTCCAGCTAGATCGACTCCCGTGACTTCGAAGGCCGAGTTCGCCTCCATACGTCCTTTGGGCAGGCTACCCGTTGGCGGTGAACATGGTTTAGCCTTGAACCTCTTACATTTTATGCAAGTGTTAACAACTTTTCTACACAAGCGGCGTAAACCAATAATCCAATATTTTTCGCGTAAACTACACATAAGTGTCTGTACGCCAGCATGTTTAATTATCCGATGACGCTGTTCTACCATGCGCTGTACTATCGGTTCCTCGCCTGGTAGCACTATTGGATATTTGAAAGCAGTACTTTCATTACCTAATTCTAATTTTGTATTAAGCCTTATAACTCCAATTTTGTCCTTAAATGTCTGTAGATTTTTACTAATGATGTTTTCTAGATAATTATCTTGTATGACTTTAATCAGAGACGTCTCTGCAAACTCAAATTCATTATAGGTGATTTCGTTTGCTTTAAGTTGCAATGGCTTATGTTTTAGTCTTAATATCCAACATATCATGCGTATAATTTTTGTGTAAACTGAAAAATATCTCAGCCTGTGTAAAAATGGCTCTGATTTTATGAGAGTTGTATTAACTGTCTTTCGCTTCTCTTCTTCTACACCTTTCATGTCTGTGTTGAATGAAGCATTAGGCCAGTGTATTTCTTCTTGAAGCAACCAAGCCGGACCTTCCCACCAATGGCTGTCTACCATTCCCTTTGGGGAGGTGCCTCGCGATGGGAGGTCGGCTGGGTTCATGTTTCCGGGAACGTGTCGCTAATTCGAAGAGGAACTTACTGTTTTAATCTCTTTTACTCTATTATGTACGAAGACACTCCAGTTACCTTCTACTTTGATCCATGTAAGAACTACACTAGAATCGGTCCAGTAATACACGACGCAATTAGGTAATCTTAATGTTTTTGTAGCCAATTGCGCCAGTCTCGTCCCCAATGTAGCGCCGATCAACTCTAACCGAGGTATAGTTATTTTATTCATTTTATTTAGGGGAGTGACTCTTGATTTAGCTAGCACTAGACTTAACTCTACTTGTTCCTTGTATTTAGCTCTTAGAAATATACATGCAGCATACGCATCCTTGCTTGCGTCGCAGAATACATGTAACGTGTTTTCACTTTTGTCTAGTGGTAACACTGTCAATCGTCTTTTGATAGTGAATTCATTAATGAGATGAGCTTGATTCAGCCATAATTTGAACTCTGTAGCTAAATCTGATGGTAGCTCTTGATCCCATCCTAATTTTGTCGGCCATGTCTTCTGCATTATCATTTTAGGTATTATTGTGGTTGGACAAGTGAAACCGATCGGATCGAACACCCTCTGCATCACAGACAAAAGTGTTCGCTTGGTCAGTTTGTCACATACACTTTTTAAAGAATTTACATTACAGCCAAGTGTGTCGTTCTGTATGTCCCACATTAAACCTAAAACAGAAATACTTTTAGTCTCATTACACACTTTGACAGGACTGCTCACCCAGCCTCTGAGATCGAATTTACCCTTAGACATTAGTGTTTTAGATTCGTCAATGAATTTGGCTAATGCTTCTTTCGACTTTAGACTAGTGACGCAGTTGTCAACGTAAAATGACGTTTTGAGTCTTGTAGTCGATTCTGTAAACTCCGCTGGACAGGTTTTTAGGTGATAGTTTATTGTAGCGATTAAATGGAACGGACTTGAGGCAACACCAAATACTACACGCTTATGGCGGTAAGTTAAAATTCCCTTCGTTTTATCGCTTACGTCCGACCACCATAAAAAACGTAAATAATCACGGTCATTGTCGTTCACAGAAATTTGTAAAAAAGCTTTTGTAATATCTGCAGTGACACCTATAGCATCTCTACGAAAATTCATTAAAAGTTCCGGTATCTGTTCAAGTAAGTTTACACCTTTTTCTAAACAGGTATTGAGTGATATCCCGTGTTCGTCTTTTGCCGAGGCATCGAAGACGGGTCTAATTTTTGTGGTAAGACTCGCTTCTTTAATGACTGCGTGGTGGGGCATGTAATGACCTTTAATGTTTTGGTCTGATGCTATTTCTATGATCCCTAAGTCTAGCCATTGTTTAAACACGTCATCGTATTGCGTAAGTTTACCAAGTTGTACTAAGCGGTGAGTGGTAGATTGTAATCTCCTTTTTGCTACCTGATAATTGGATTGCGGGCGGTGTCCTTCACGCCACGGCAGACACACTTCGTAGCGTCCCTCCTCATTGATCTTAATTGTTCTTTCAAACTCTTCTAATATCTTAGCTTCTTGTTGACATTTTAAAGTTTGTTCCGCCGGATCTCTTATGCCAATCACTTCGAGGCTCCATAAATCTGAAAGATCAATTTTAGTGAGACAATGCAGTGTAGTATGGGATGAGAGTGTGGAGCTATACACTCCAGTAACGGGTCCTTGTATTGTCCAACCCATCTTTGTTTTCACCGCAGTCAAGCCATTACTTACCTGATAAACATCGCCTGTCATTAGTAAACCACATATATCCGCACCTATGAGTAGTGTTACGTTGTCGGGGGAGTCAGTCGTTTCAGTCAATGAAATATTATTTTGTCTAAGTTGGTCAATAATAACACTAGAACGAATTTTAGGTAAATATCCACAAATTTTAGATTGTTCTAATACTGTCATCTCACACGAAAAATCATTATTGACACTTTTGACACATATATCGTAGACTTGACGTTCTTCTTTCTTTTCTTCTTTTCCTCCAAACAAGCAGTGCGTTATATATTCTATTCTTGCTGGTTTCATGTCGAGCTGTTCAGCTAAGTCTTTCTGTATGTATGAGCGTTGTGCTCCTGTATCTATTAGTGCTCTAGACAAAACACATCTATTGTTGTAGCAAATCTGAACTATCAATGTTTGTAGAAGCGTCGTTGACTGTACTTTGCATAACATATTCTGACTTGAAGTGTCCTTGCTCTCATTCTTTTGGCTGTCATCCATAACACTGATGTTGGGGCACATGAGAGTACAGTGACGACTTTTGCAGACTAGACATTTTGGATAGCTCTTGCACTTTTTTGTTATGTGATTTTGCTTGAGACAGATGAGACACGCCTTTTTATTCTTAATATATTCTACTCTTTCACCATATGTCATTTTTGATGCTTTGTAACATTCGATACTGCAGTGACTGTCCTTTTCGCACCATACACATGTTGGAATAGTCTTATTTTTGTTTGTCTTTGTTTCAGTGACAAAACAACACGTTGGTTCATTTAAATCTGGAGTAGACTTGCCTGGTATACCTTGCCGAGCGAGATGTATACGTTCCTCAGACTCGACTTCTTTTTTCAGGAATTCAACAAGATCATCGAGACTGCAGCCGTTTTGTGCGCTTGTTCTGTATCTATTCCATGTACGCAGCACGCTTTCCGGAAGAGCAGACTCGACCATTGGTATCAGTATCGAAGCATATTTGTCTTTTGTGACTCCTAAACTCTCAAGGGCTTGAAGATGCATCTGTAAGCTGTCATATAGTGTTGATAAGCCTTGTATGTTTGTGCATTGCTGTCCTTTATCATACATCAAAACGATCAATCCTCTGACGTAGGTCTCAATCAGGACGCCGTCTCGGGCAAATCTTGACTTTAACGCATCTAACGCCTTTGCGTAATTTTCACCACATGGTGGGTAGCTTTCTACGAGTTGTCTGGCACTAGAATTTGTAAGCATTGATTGCAAGAGGTATTGAAATTTATCTGTGTTATCTATGTTTGGATCCTGATCTATTTTTTTGAATTGTCCCCAAAACAACAACCAGTTTTTTACCTCACCGTCAAATTTTGGTAATTCTAGTTTCGGTAATGCCAGTTTCCGTTCACAGTTATAAGATCGCGAATCGGGGTCATTATTTTTAATTATTTTGCTAACCTTACATTTGAGTTGAGAGTATCTTTTCCTATAATTCAGACCTTTATCTTGATCTGCTGCGTACTCCGTTTCATCAAAAGTTTCCGCTTCACACCACAAATCACGAAGTGAAGATTCGCACGAAAACAGTTGGTTAGCGCAATCTGAAAACGTCGAATATGTTTCTGCGGGGTCTTCATCATTTTGCAGGGCTCTTTCCAGAGCATCCGCTGCGATTGTGAATTCCCTGCGGAACTGGGTCCGTTTTCGCTTCAGAGGTTCCATTTCCTCACGGTCGCCACTATTTTATGGATCTTAATTAAAGAAATAACTGAAAGCAAGATAATTTTCACCAGTTTACTTCCGATCCATACAATCTTCAATTTTTTATTACATTAATTTGTCAAGGAAAAAAGTAATTTAAAAATAGTACGACACATAGACAATTCACTCCGAAAAGGAGAACCTTTCATGACAGGCCGTTCAAGTGCGTCCCCTTCCTTCATAGAAGTTGGGGGTGTTCTTGTAGCACGGCGGCAGAGTGTAGTTCTTCTTACAGAACCTTCTCTCCCCCGTACCCACTCTATCGGCTGTTGGTTGTCCCACTAGCTATCTACTCACTGTACATTCAGTCCTATCCTAATTGATTGATTGTATACTGTGCCCTGTAAAGGGGGGTCTTTATTTGTGAATTAGTTCCTAAGTTATCCAATAAAATGGGGTCAAAATTATTATTATTTATTTATATTATTAATATTAAATTTAGAATTAAAATTGAATTTAAAATACCCTGTATAGGGGGGTCAAATTTCTTATATCCTAGTGTCCTGTAAAGGGGGAGTCAATAAATACCTATTCTAGTCTATAATAATTTATATTTGTCACGCTGACCTTATTACAATTTAATAATACTACTTAAAAATAATTGTCAAAATTTTTGGCGTGTCAACTCTACTTCCGTCTCTATCTCTTTTAAACGTAATGGGACCAGTCCCTTTGACCCTAAATTTTCTTTCCCGGTCTTGCCGGATCAAAAACCTCGAAGTTATAGCGTTTTCCGATTTTTCCGCGGGGTGGGGGGGGTTGCGTGTGTGCGGCGTGATGTTGGTTACGCTCTCCTAATAGGCCTCGCCGAGCCCTGCTCCCTGACCCCTCGCACGCCTCGCTGCGACCAATAGTCCCGGAGCCAGCCGCTTTTAAAAATCTGGGTTTCTACAAACCCAGAGTAGTTAGACGGCCGTAACTCGGGAGATATTCGCCGCAGAGAGCCGGGACTTCGACTTTCCCTTGGGTAATGGGACCCCACCGTTGACCCCCCCGGCCTCAGCCCGATAGGTTTGTCCGAGGTGGGCAATGGGCAATTTGCCCACTGCTATCGATAGAGGTCTGTGGGGGACCAATCCCAAAGAAAACCGGGTTCTTCTACTCCCAATAGTTTGGGAGCTACCTCCGTCCAAAGTTTTGCCAAGTGGCAGTAAGGTTCAATTTCCTCCAACTTTGGACGGTCGTATCTCCGGCGCTATTGGGGATAGAAGGGGGGTGTTTGGGGTTTTTAGGGTCAGCTTGCGTGTGCCTACCCCCTGGTGTTGTCTGTTTACGCGAGTTTTTCGAGGTCGGTATTTTCCGGTTTTTAGGGTCGGATCGTGTAGGTATCTACCTAAACCTAGTTGGAGTCCAAACCGCGCCTGATTCCGACCAATATTCGCCGAGTTATGGCTCGCCGACACTTTGTAGGATGTCGGTGTAGGCGTGTCGGCGAAAGTTTGCCGGCCCGTATCTCCGCCAATATTTGTCGCAGCGACCTGGGGTTTTCTCCTAGGTGGTCTGCAGGCTCCCGGGTATCGCGCGCGTGCCTCAAATCCGGCCGCGAAGTGTGAGGCGGAATTCCGCGGTTTTGAGGGTGCAGTAGGCTAGGATGTGTGTCGCCTTACACCTTATCGAAAACCCGAGCTCGCTGCGACTCCTACTTCCGGAGCCACGCTGCTTACAGTTTTAAACCTAAAATGGCCGCTTGGGCTCGAAATTCTGAATATAGGCGCTAGGGTGGTGGTCTTTGGGCTTGATAGTGACCCAAGATGGTGTCTGGACCTGCCCCTGTGTTGGTTTAGACCCTCCTTACCCCCTTCACCCCTATACCCAAAATTTACAATTTAGAAAATTATTATCTTAAAAACTATTATACCTATTGAAGGAATTTAAAAACCTAAAATTAGTTTAGACTAGTTCCTATATACACAGAAAATTTTGAAGCTCTAATTTAATTATATCTATTTTTAAATTGAGGGGGTAGTTTTTTGTAAATTTTTAAAATTCTGTATCTCCCGGGTTTTTAGCGCGATCGTGGTGCTAATTTCGGATTCGGGTAGGTCTTAACGAGTCCTACAACCTTTCATTCAAGACCCGGGAGGTTTCCATACAGAATTTTGAAAATAAAAAAATAATTAAAATTTTTAAACTTTAAAAATCGGTAACTCAGCTTGGGGTGGTCGGATGTTCTCGCCCGAAGTGTCGTTGGTCTTGTCTTGGCTCCCTGCGCTCGGCTGCACCCTCTTCTTCTCCCGGCACCCTCTGGATCACTGACCTCGTGGTTTAGGTTATCCCGGAAATTCCCGAATAACTCCGAGGCCAGTAGGAATTTCGGGAATCCGAAAGCACCCTCGGGTGGGGGCCGCAAAGGTGCACAAAACAACACTATTCACTGGCGAATTATCACTTTTAATTCGTTTAAAAATCGGGGGATGCTCCGATTTTCAAACCACTTTCACTTTCGTGTAGATCTAATTTTTCCGCAACTTTTGGTGTGTCGCACTTGTTGGTACACTTTGGATTTACCACTTTTTCGAATTTTTTAAACTTTTTCGTCACTTGGACGTGCGCGGATTCGGTCGCGGCTCGATCAGACTAGTGGTTAGGTTAGGTTAGGTTAGGTTAGGTTAGGTTAGGTTGGGGTGCCTCCGACGGGTTCGTGGATGTGAGTAGTATGTTATTGGGCATTCTAACTCACTTTCGTTCATCGCAGACGCGATCTCACTCTCGAGAGTTAGAACCCCCCAATAACATTCGTGAGTGGAATGTCTAATATGGTTTTTTGGGTTATTGGTTCAAAGTTATACTGTAAAGATGATGTACATTTAAAAAGCTTCGGCGTTCAAATTAATGTTCATTTACTCGTTACTCGTGATAGATAACGGTTAAGTAATAGTAGGTGAAATGAAATTTGTTAAACAAAAAAAATCACTCAAATTAGAATGCATCTGTCCTATATCATTCAATCAACCAAAACGTCATGGGGAGCTATTACCGAATACGATACGCTGTATTGTTTGTGGTCCTTCAAATTGTGGTAAAACGAATTTAGTGATAAGTTTACTGTTGAACAAAGATGGACCACGTTTTCAAAATCTATATGTTTATTCAAAATCTCTATACCAACCTAAATACGTGTATCTCGAGAAGGTTCTTAATATGGTGTCTGGAATATCGTATAACAAATATAACCATAACAGTGAAATTTTGAGCCCGCATGAAGCTATGTCAGATTCTATTATTATTTTTGATGATGTTGCTTGTGAAAATCAAAATAGCATTAGAGATTACTTTGCTATGGGACGTCATAAAAATATCGATTGTTTTTATATAAATCAAACTTATACTAAAATACCGAAGCAGCTTGTAAGAGACAATGCAAACTTAATAGTTCTTTTTAAGCAAGACGACATTAATTTAAGACATGTTTACGAAGAACATGTAGGCTCAGATATGTCGTGGTCAAAGTTTCGCGATATGTGCTCTGCTGTTTGGAGTAAGCCTTACAGCTATCTTGTAATAAATAAGGACTGTGAAAAAAATAAGGGTTGTTATAGATTAGCATTTGATACATTTGTGATAGTGGACTAAAGTACATAATAGCATGTTATGTTACGAATTGATCACTCTCATTCGTGATTCAGAACGAGATCTTACCTATATTCTTTAAAATGGAGAAAAATCTTAAAGAACAAATTGTTAAATCTGCTGCAGCTGTAAAAAGAAAAGTAGAAATGATAAGGGATGCAAAGAATAATGATAATATGGTTTTCGAAAAAATATTGAAACCTATAGTTGACCCGCTTAAAAGGATAGCAAATAAGAACGATGAACGAAACTCGGAGGAAAATGATCAATATAGTCAATTACTAAAAAAAGTTAATAACACCTATAAAGGAAGTGAAACGTCGTCATTGTCTAGTAATGATTCCAATGAAGTTGAAAGTGAAGAAGATGAAGAACTGATAGGGCGGGAGTTATATAATAACAAAACTCTCATATCATCTCCTTTTGAAGATCAGAATGTTAGCGAAACATCGTTTAAGTCTATCCAGTCATCACCTAACCCAAAAAACCAGTCATTGTCGTGGTCCACATCTTCAGAAGTATTTTCTGGTGTACCTTTCGGAATAAAAAATGTACGCGGGAAACTGATGCTTGGAAAAACCCGCATTCATGATGATGGCATGTTTCTTACAGTAGGAACACGTAAATTGGAAATTACAGAAGGCTTAAAAGAACTTTTGTATCAAAAGAAACCAAATTTAGATATTATCACGAATGATGATTTACAAAACTATAAATTACTGCTCTTAGAAACCAATGCTCACCGACGCAATTGCGATCCATCGAAACCGATAAACAGCAATAAGGGGTTTAGATACATAAATATTATCAAACCTTTGTTTAGATTGACTAGAAATCCTACAACAAGCACAGAGAGTTTAGCACAAGGAGAAGGCTTTAAAATTATGAAGAAAGTTAAAAAAAATACTGACTATATTTATTGGGATGATCCAAACGAATTAGTCGAACGATTACAATTACTTCTAGCATCGAAAATAGCAGGTAACACTGCAGTCGATAATGAAATAATTTCAATTGTAGAGGAATTACACGAGGCTGGTATTTGTATAAACTTCAAAGAATATAAAAAGCGTGGGGTATCAGGAGAATTGACCAGTGCACTAGCAAATACCCTCAACAAAGCACCGAGACTGCAATGAATGTAGACAAGTTTGGGCACCACGTTCACAAGCGTTTGCGACTAACAGAATATATTGATACCTGTAACCATTACCTGGTGAAATCGGAAACGGGGCACTTTGATTTAAAGTCTTCGAAATTAAAAGGCTTATCAATCCCAATTGAAGATGATGAAGCAGTGAATAAAGCTTATGTAGACAAAGCATTTCAGGAACTAAGAAAAGAAATAAAGAAGGTCCAAAGTGACGTTAAAAATTATCTAAATAACTTGGAAAAAGTGACAGTAAACCGTTTCAGTACTTTATATTACAGCAAAACAGAAATAGACAAATTGTTCGAAGACAAATTAAACAAAAAATGAGTAAAAAAGACATAATCGATGAACTCCATAAAGCAGCAAGAAGAAATTTCCCACGTCAAACTACTATAATTAAAGGAATAGACGATTTATGGCAAGCTGACCTGATTGATTTACAGAAGTATTCAAAATATAATAAAAACTATAAATACATTTTAGTGGTAATCGATACCTTATCGAAATATGTATGGACGTGCCCTTTAAAATCAAAAGAAAAAAAGTGTGTTACGAACGCTATGCAAGAGATATTCATAAAGTCATCACGAATACCTAATCATTTACAAACAGATTTAGGTAAAGAGTTTTATAATGATACATTCAAAGGAATATTAGACAAATACAGCATAAATCATTATTCCACTTACTCTGTAAAAAAAGCTTCCATAGTAGAACGCGTAATACGAACAATAAAAAGCCAACTTTACAAAATTTTTAGTTTGCAAGGCTCTTACAAATGGTTTAGAAAGAACATAGAGTCCGTTGTAGAAAATTATAACAGTACTGTGCACCGTATAACAAAATATAAGCCAATTGATGTTGATAAAGCAAACGAGATTATTGTTCGGTCAAATATTTTTAAATCAAAGTCGTGTCACACAGATAAGAAACCGAAATTTCAAGTTGGAGATCATGTTCGAGTTAGTAAGTTTAAGAAAGATTTTTATAAAGGCTATACACCAAACTGGTCGACTGAATTGTTTGTTATTGTTAAAGTAAATAAAACGAAACCAAATACTTATCTTTTAGAGGATAAGTATAAACAAAGAATTTTAGGATCATTTTATGAGTATGAATTACAAAAAACAAAATTCCCTGATATTTATCTGATTGAAAAAGTTTTGAAAAGAAAAGGAAATAAGCTTTTTGTTAAATGGTTAGGTCTAGGTGATAACGAAAATAGTTGGATAGATAAGAAAGCACTAGTTTTCTGATATAAATTATACTGGTTACCTTTAATATCGGCATTTCGAAAATATCAATGAAGCGGGGAAGTGGTGTTATCAACGAATTAATAAACCGTTTACCGTTTGAATTACATTTACCTGGATATCAATTTTGTGGTCCCGGAACAAAACTGCAAAAACGGTTACTGAGAGGTGATCGAGGTATAAATAAATTGGATGAAGCTTGTATGTATCACGATATTGCATATAATAATAGAGATTTGAAGGCTAGACATAAGGCTGATTTAGATCTTTTAGATATGGCTAAAAACAGGTTAAAATCAAAAGATGCAGGAAGAGGAGAAAAAGTTGCCTCATGGATTGTAAAAAATGCGATGAAAGCAAAGCTCAAAGCCGGTGCTGGAGTCAGGCCTTTTATGTCAATAGTAAAAAAAATACAATCACAGTTAAGAAAATCAAAATGCAAAAATAATCACTCTGCTATAAAACGCGCTTACGCAACAGCAAAAAAATTGTTTTCCAATAAAAAGGGAATAAGATTACCACAATGTATTCCTATACCTAAAAGCGGAGGTTTCTTGCCTCTCGTTCCAATTTTTGCTGGGTTATCTGCTCTGGGCTCACTTGCTGGTGGTGCTGCAGGTATAGCCAAAGCTGTCAACGATTATAGAGTTGCTCAGAAAAACTTGCAAGAATCTGAAAGACATAACAAGATGATGGAAGCTGTTGCACTTGGGAAAGGAATGTATATTAAACCTCATAAAAAAGGAGCTGGTTTATATTTGAATTTTCCAAAAAACTAACAAATCGGCTACCCAAACGTCCTCTCACTAATTATAACATATTGGAGAATGCTTCTGATATACCATACTTTCGAGGCGTTTACATGAGAGATACACTACCATTAAAACCTAAAAAAATAGAATGTGGTATAGTAAATCTTGATAGTTCTAACAATCCCGGAACTCATTGGGTAGCCTATGTTAAACAAAATGACTATTGTGAATATTTTGATAGCTTTGGTAATTTAGGACCACCATTAGAGTTGATAAATTATTTAAGAAATATGACGATACATTATAATTATGCACAATATCAAAAGTTTGGCACTATAAACTGTGGTCATCTTTGTCTAAGTTTTTTAAAAGATTATTGGAATAATCATTTATAATAAGAATGCAATAAACATTTTGATCAGTATAAAAATGTCTTTCACTGTATCAATAACAGGCCAAGGAGATTCTTTATTAACAAATTATTCCCCCAGTCTACAATTAATCGGAAACTACGAGTGTGGTCTTTTGTATTTTTCTACATTTAATTCTATTCCTAATATAGATGAACGAAACAACAAATTTCACTACGGTAATAATGAAGTTATCGAAATACCTGAAGGGTCGTATGAATTTCAAGATATTTGTGATTATCTTAAGAGTAATATAAAAAATGCCACGTTGAACCTGACTTGCAATAACAACACATTAAAAACACATTTGTTCTGTTCTCAAAATGTTCACTTCGATAAAAATAATTCCATCGGGAAAGTTTTAGGTTTTGGATCGGAAGCAGTAAATGCAAATATAACCACCGAGTCCCGGTATCCTGTTAGCATTTTATCAACAACTATCGTGCGCATCGAATGTGATGTTATCAGTGGATCATTTGTGAATGGAAAAGCAAGTCATATAATTTACGAATTTGTACCAAACGTACCACCTGGTTATAGAATCATTGAAATACCGAAAAATTTGATTTATTTTCCCGTTAACCAAAATTCCATAAGCAGTATAAATATAAGAATTTTGGATGCTGAAAACCGAGAAATCAATTTGCGAGGTGAAGAAGTACAATTATATTTACACTTTAAAAAATGTTAAATTTCAATAAAAACCTACCTACTTTCCCTGATCCACTCAGTTCTAAAAGATCTGCTCATAGAGAAACACCGCTTCGCTTGAAAAAGAAACTCACCAAAAAGAATAAAGAATTTTTAAAGCTACTAGGCTTACTAAAATGAATATTTTAAATATATCCCAACCAACGTCATACGATAACAGCATTGAAAGTTTTGAATATCATTCGTATAAACCTTACGTGACAAGTTTCAACAAGAATGATGAAATACGGATACCGATTAATCAGCAAGACCTGTACGTTTTACCCGCACTCAGCAGTTTGTATATTGAGGGCAGAGTTGATGTTTATAAGCTTAATAGCACTTCTAAAGAAAAAGAACGAATACCAAATGTACATTTTGTAAATAATCCTGCATTATTTTTATTTCAAGACATTCGATATGAACTAAATGGTGTAGAAATAGATAGAATAAAAAATGCGGGGGTCACTACAACAATGAAATCTTATCTTTCGTTAAATGACAATGAATCGAAATGTGCAAACGTTTGGGGTTGGTCTCTTACAGGCACGAGCACTGTTAACGGAGGATTATTTTCTGTTTCTATACCCCTGAATAAAGTATTAGGTTTTGCAGAAGATTATGAAAAAATTATAATGAACTGTAAACATGAATTAGTACTATTGAGAAGCAACACAAATCTCAATGCTTTAAAGTTAGCTACAGGAGAAATTGTGGAAGACATCATGATAAATAAAATAGCCTGGAGAGTTCCTCACGTTAAAGTATCAGACCGAGAAAGAATTAATTTATTAAAGCACTTAGAAAAAGATCGTGCTATAACATTAGCATTTCGTAATTGGGATTTATATGAGTATCCGCTATTACCAAAAACTCGTAAGCATAATTGGTCTATTAAAACCTCTTCACAGATCGAAAAACCACGTTTTGTTATTATTGCTTTACAAACTAACCGTAAACATAATGCGGTAATGTCAATGGCAGAGTTCGATCATTGTCATATACGCGATATAAGAGTATTTCTAAATTCGTCCTATTATCCATATGAAAGTCTGAACATAGATTTCTCCAACAACAAGTATTCATTAATATATGAACAGTACACAAGGTTTCAACAGTCTTATCACAGTCGTCGAGCTGAACCCTTGTTGAGCTTAAAAGAATTCAAAGAAATCGCTCCCTTATTTGTTATTGACTGTTCCCGCCAGCACGAAACGCTAAAAGGATCGATCGACGTCCGAGTTGAAATCGAAGCCGATCAAGAGATACCTGATCACACCGCTGCATATTGTCTAATACTGAACGATTGCATATTTGAATATAAACCTTTGAGTAATATTGTAAAGAAAATATCATGAATCATACAATAATTTTAGATCTTCAAGGATTTAAAAATAAGGAAAATGATTTTATAGTAAAAGAATTAGCTATAGCTACTCTAGACCATACTCATATATTTTTAATAAAACCCCCATACCCGTTCACTGCTCTCACTCAAGAAGAGAGAAATCATGTGCGTTGGATAGAACAAAATAGAGGCTATCGTTGGAGCGAAGGATATATCGATTACAGAGAATTTCGTAGAATTATCAAACCTTATTTAAAAGAGAGAAAAATTATAGTAAAAGGTGTTGAGAAGATTAAATGGGTTCAAGATTTATGCGGACATAATAATATCATAGATATAAGTTATTTAGGTGTTCCAAATTTAAATGCTCTTAATGATCTTTATTGTAAAAATATAACTATATACAATTGTTTTACTCATAGAAACATATGTGCTTTAAAAAATGTTTTATGTATGAAAAAATGGTGTGTAGAAAATAAAGTGTTGTTTGATTTTTAATAAAAAAGTAGAATGTAAAATTCTTTCAAATAAATCTATTACAGTTCACTTGCTTTTTTATTACTCATCTCAGTAGCGTATAAGTAATTGACAGATGGTGATGATAGGTTCATAGAATCAAGCCAACGTCATATTTATATTGTGTAGCAACACAATCCATAGATGCGTTGGCTTGATCGAGTTCAGTACAACAGAACTGTTTATTTAATTGCTAAACTCAGGGCCTGTTTCACCAACGACGAGTAAGTTCCGAGTAACTAACTCTGATGATTAGTTCATACGAATTCTGTTCCTTTTTTATAATTATTCAATGAATAGTGCCTACTTGTACATTATGAAACAGGCGCTAAGTATCAAACGCTTGAGTAGTAGCAAGTATCTCTAAAGCAAATAGATAGTACAAATTATCTATGTTAGATGACACCGTCCAAGCAATTTTAAGAAAACATTGATTTTATTTTCAAAATTATTTTTACGAATAAATGGAAAGAAAATATTTAGGTATCTAATTACTAAATAAGAAAAAAGAAAAAACCTGAATCTCTTATCAAAAGGTTTATTTAAAGTTTTTATAATTAAGTAACACATAATAAATTATTCTTACTATTTCACAACTTAAGATAACATAATAACTACAAACTATCACCGCAAAGTTTTTTTGAAATTTTTCTAACAATGGTTTCCGTGAGATCCATGATCTCGTCCACTGGCTCCTGAACCACGTACTGCGCGCTGAGCATCACATTTTCATCAATGCTGTCAATGTTTGAGCTAGGAGCTGATGTGATTAAATAATCCTCACTCGAACTTAGCAAATCCAAAACTGTTATTTTTATAAGTTTCATTCCTTTCTGCTCTTTTGTGATCACAAACGATTTAGTAGGTATTCGAACTCTTTTTCTCGAAGTATCTTTTCTCTGTCTAGATTTTTTCTCCTTCTGTTTTGATTCATTGATATGCCTTTGACGTATTTCCTGGAATTCTTGAGTAAAACCTTCTAACGGATCTTGCGCATATTGTGAAAACAGGATATCCGATGAATTAGACATTACCTGTTAAAAAAATACAGATTAGAAAAAAAATCAAAGGATATTTCTAAAAAATAAAAAATTAGACATTATACTTACAAGGATAGTGATACAAAATTTCCAAGTGTCTGTTCGTTGGAACAGCTAAACAATGAATGAAATAATAATTGCTGAAAAATAGTGACTTGAAAAACCTAATTAAGAAAATTGCATAATTTGCATTTCATAACAAGTAACCTCGTTACAACACATTTGATTAGTGCTGTTTCAACATTAATTATGTTTATATTCTTTAGTATTCATTACCTTCCCATGTTCCATAGATAAATAATCAGACATAGTTAAACGGGCTATGGAAAGTAAAAATTAAAACCAGCTAAGTATGTTTTTATAATTTTATTAGGCAAATAGGTTTGTATCATAATTACAATAAAACAACATTAATTATTATTTAATTAATATTAACAACATTTACAAAGTAGATATAATACACATACAATATAATTTAACACTAACAACCTTAACTACATAAAAAACCTTAATTACACAAATTTTAAAATAATTTATTATGACCCCATGCTAAGGTAGAAATTTTATCTGATAAAATAAAACGTTTATCATCTGAATTTGACAAAGCTATTTTATTAACGCTCTGTGTAAAAATTTCATGTTTTATACATCGAAATAAAATATTTTTTTTCCTTATTATTTTATCATTCAATAAAGCAGACATATATTCAGATGAAGACAAATCTCTAACTACATTTTTCTTAACACCCTTTGCCTTTTTTATGAATGCCTTTGCAGTTTTTATACAGTATAATTTAGACCGGAGTCCTATAAATTCAGTCATAATTTCTCCTCCTAACTCGTCTTTAAATAATCCCGGTACTTTATTGTTTTTTAAAGGTAAACCATATATATTGTTAGAGTTATAGTTACTAGTATCAAAGTAATTTATAAAAATTTCCTTTAAGTCGTGATAAAAATCATTAGTTTCAATTTTATACACAAAACTATCGGTATCAGTATAGCATAATTGTATTTTATCTCCGTAGTGAGGTTTTATAACAGAGTAATGGAATTCAAACATATGGCTTTTAGATAGTTCTAATACCGCAAACCCAATGTAAATGGGTTTATTTAAAATTACTCTTTCTGGTTTCATCTGAACAGCAACCAAATTTTCTGAAAAAATTGTTGCGCTATGAAAATTCGGTCGTGCAATTAATTTATCTGCTGAAAGAGACTTCTTCGTTTTGTTTGATTTATCGCTCCATTTATTAACTAATCTAACATCAACTCTTTTCTCGCTATCTTCTAATGTTTTTCCGAATACTGAATTATTTAACAATTTAAAAAAGTCTTGTTGAAAAGAAGTTACAGCTTTTTTTCTCAATTCTGTGTTTAAATTAATATATTTTCCTAAAAATGGACTTTGCCTGAAAGTTAAGACGCGATGAATTTTGTCTAAAATAAGCCCATTCTCAATACATGTTTTTAAATAAACATAATGAATTACGTATTGATATTTAGAATATAAGTTTGGAATTAGCTTAGATGTTTTACCACCTGGTGGTATAAATTTTTCAGGACAAAATGGGTAATCGTTATGGTTATAATGTAACTCCTCGGGATATGTTAAGTCCACTTCAAGAATGTAACCAAAGTCTGACTCATCCGTAATATTCATGATATTTAACTGATCTATTTCATTCTGATCCAAAAATCTAAAATCTGAAACAGGTAAGTATTGGGACATGCTATATCCATACAAATTATTACAATCAATGTAAACCAAAAAAGAATCCGGCTTGCTGGGATCATGGTCAGGCATATATTTATTATTAGCTTGGGCATATCTCGTCGAACACAAACATATACCCCCACGTATTCCTTTTTGTATAAAACGGATAATTTCTAAGTCAGTTAATAATTCTAACTTAACACCAGTTTTAAGTAACATTGCATCAAAAGATAAGCTCGGGGCTGTTAGATAAAATGCAGGATCTAATTTATAGTTTGATTTGCAAACTTCTCTAAAATTTTCAAATATATCAGTCAAAAGCAATACGTCTGTTTTAAGGTAGAGATCTGTGTATGCTCCCATATCTTTAATTTTAAATGTGGACCAAACTTCTTGAGCATGAGCATATTCGACATCGCTGATATGTTCATCGGTCAATGAATTATAAAAACATTTTTTCTGTGGAAGCTGTCTTTCAGAAAAAGATTTCCAATGCTTCATGTTCTCGTAGGGATAAATTCCTTTACGAGTCAACAATTTAAATTCTTTTTCAATCGGAAAATTCTTTTTTAAATGTTTAAAATCTGAGTGATTCAAGCCCTTTGCTAATTTTTCCAAACTGGTTCCTAAAAATTGAAAAGAGTCAACGAATCGTATTTGAGCATATTGTTCATCATTGAGCTTCAAAAATTTAGTAAAAGATACGTAATTTTCTTTATTTTTTGGTATAACTTTTACAGATCCTGAACTTTCAGCTAATTCTTTTATAAATAAATGACAGTCATAGCCAGCTAAGTTATGGAAAAAGACCGGGACTAATTTAGGAACACTGTATCTTAGATTGCAATATTGATGCGCTGCACCTCGATAGCGTCCTGTCAGGTGACAGTGATCTCTTACTTTATCGAAAATTAATAATTCCTCACAAATATGACAAACATTAGCAAGTGCATAAGCCTCTGCATCGAGTTCATTAAAATCCATTGTAACTTCAGTATTCAAAATCTGGTAAATCTTTTTGATATCATTATAAAGTGTATCGAGAAATTTCTCTACACAGTCAGCCGCACGATATTGTACGAAACGATTCAGATTACTATCATATGAACAGACTATTTGATATGCAAAGGCTGCAGGAATATGTCTATGAAGCGCGGAGGTATAACTCGAAGATGGATTAGGTTCACAGCTTTGAAATGGTTGTAGAATCGTCTCGAAATCCGCGTACACGACAAAAGGAACATCTTGCTTTCTATCGAAATTTTTAAATTGTAAATACGTTCCCTTATCGGGTAGTACTGTACTAACACCGCTGCACGTATGAGTATCAAGACTAATTTCAGTAGTGAAAAATAACAAGCAATCATCACAAAAATATAATTTACCATGATGTCTAGTAATTTGAGATCTTACAAGTCGCGATAAGTTTTTTATCAAAACATAATGGCCTTGAACATTATTTTCCACTAAAAGTAAATTAATTCTAGTTCTAGTCTTTGATTTGAATTCTGATCTGTATATGGGGCCTACTACAGTACGGTTGTTTTTTAATGAGTATACGTTTATACACAAATGAGGATTATTCTTTTCGAAAATTAAAATATCATTAAATGTAACGGGAAAGGACATGTCTTTTATGTTGAGAACTTTCTGAAAGTGTGGGTAAGACGTAATACGTTCACTGTTCTTTTTAGCCGGATATAGACACGCGACAATACTCCACAAAAAACAATATTGGTCCTTATTCTGTATATTAATACAAGCTCTTTTGCTTTTAATTGCTAATGGTAGTTCAATATAAGTAGAGCCAGATCCTCTCAAAGGATCATACTTATTTATGTTAATTTCTAGACAAACATTATTTAAAAAAGTCCATCCACTATCCTGATCTTGAAATTCAACAATTTTTTTCTTAATACTACTAACTAAGTTTTCAAATAAATTTTTAGAATTAAAATTGCGATATACAATAAAGTTTTTAGTAGCGAACGACTTTTTCTCGCTTACTTCATTTTTAAGTAAAACAAATATAGCGAAATATTCAAAATTAATTTTTACGCTTATGTGCTTTTTCAAAGAGAGCTGCAAAATGTTATTTATTTTAGAGAATAAACTCTGTAAAAACAAATCAGGCAAAGAGTGTTCATACTCATCTGTAGCAGTGATTCTATATGAAGCAATGCGACCGCGGAAAGCAGTCGCGAGTTCGACAACGCCATCGCTGTCGCTCATCCGCGGCGCATCGCTCTTACTCTTGTGTGCGGTGCTCCTCAGGTGGCCCACCCACTGCCTACTTCCTACTTGGATACAACACTCAGTACAAAATGGCATTTTTTATAAAATAAGTATGAAAAAATTTAATTTAAGACTAATTTAATTCACTTACTTATAAATAAAATTCTCAAACTTGGTATCTACTTAGGTATACTTATAAGACTATCTACTTATATTTCTTATAAAATTTAAATTATATCTTATCTGCTAAAACTAGAATACCTAAGTTGATACCAGGCTTTGAAAATATATATTATGCTGTACGTACCTTTCAAATATACCTCTATTACAAACCTTCACTTTACCTTTACTAGGACAATAAGGGTTAATAAAATTAAACATAAAATTTATAGTAATTTATAATATAGGAGTAGGTAAGTAACTTAGTTTATTATTTTATATTTATTTTATTACTATAGAACATAGGTTTGCTATCATTAAATAATGATTTGGTTTTCTTCAAAAACCGTTGCAAGTGTTCCCACTCAGGCTGCTCAGGATCTAGCTGCACCTTGAGCGTGACGAGCGCTTTGGTGTAACGTGATTCAGGTGGTGTTGCTAAGGCTTCCTCAGCGAGGTAGACGCGTGTCTCTACGTAGTAGCAGCCGTTCAGAGAGGCCCGCCGTATCACAGCTCCGCCAGCTACTTTGCTGCTGATGCTATTGACGAGTCTCTTGCCACTAGCAGAATCAGGGATTGAGTTCTGGGCTGCTACGTCTTCCTCTTCATCAGACAGCAAACCGAACACGTCGTAAACTTCTTTTTTGCTAGCTTTCGACTTCTTCGAAGAACTAGTAGATCTGAAATAAAAAAAGTCTGTTAGATTCTGAATAAAAAATAGTAATCTCGTCATTTGAGTTACTTTAACAGATACTTAATATCTGGCTTTAAAAAAATACTTAGGTATTTAAACGTTATATTATGAGTTTAAACCATTTTATTAAACAAAGAATCATTTGTATGAAACAAATCAGACCTCAAATAAAACCAAAGCACGTAACAATCTAAATATATAATTACCTACTTGTTTGCTTAATACATACCTATATAACACTACAGGATCACTATAAGTGAACTGTATGACATCACTTACACAATATTATGCTCAGACCAAATAAAAAGTATAGACTGAACTCTGCGAAGAAAGAACTGACACGAGTTCAACTACACCCACCCATGTACATGCACAGTGACGCACGCACACATGTAACGAAACTACACCTACCTTTACCAATCACGAGGCGAGCGGAGCGCGACCTCGTGATTAAGTGCAATAATCACCAATACCGGCTCACCACACATACATACCAAAGTTGCCTCAGTTCTTTCTACGCGGAGTTCAGTCTATATTTTTTATTTGGTCTGAGATATTATGATGTCAGACAAGAGCAAGACTTACCTGATGGTATTATGGGAGGATGCTTTTCTTTTAGGCTTTGATTTCTGCGCAGCTACAGGCTCGAACACTTCGAATTCTGAATCAGACCTGTAAACAAAGTAAAATTTCAATTAAGTTTTATTATCACCATGAGGCTAGAACTAAGTACACTGGAATTTGCTATCACTACTGTAACGATATTAGTATATTGTATTTATACGAGTAGAAATCATAAAGTCTATTAAATACTACAGACTATTAAAATTATGATGATCATAACACAGAAGTCAATTAGGGTAAGTAGAAAGATACTCGCAAAATGTTCAAGTTTTTAAACTCGATTCACAGGTTTGTACAATTCTACGATAATTTTAAATTTACTCACATGGTGAACACTCACAATAAAGTTGTTGCTGAAGAACGTGAAGGTTACGTGAGAGAGGCAGACTCCTCAAGCAGAATTACTTCACTGCTGGGTTTTCACACTCGAAGCACTTTGAAGCATGGAATGAAGCATCAGTTGAAAAGTTCCTAATTTTATCGGAAATTATTGATGATGTCGTAAAATATGTTAGGGTTGTCACAACACTATAACATAGGTAATGTAAAAAATGCGTATCGGTATTTAAATTGTATGTACTTATAAATATATTTAAGCATAAATTTTATACAATGTTGTAAAAAAAATATAAAGTAATTTTACTTGTTGTAAAGTATATAATTTTAACAATAAGTATCTTTGTCAATAATGTCTATATTATAATACTTACATATAAAAACCGAGCGGCTACACCTAGTTTTATCATAATACTCTGCCCATGGCTTTTCTCGCGTTGATGTCGATTATTGTAGATTAATACACTATCTAACACAAAAATGATGTTCAAAATCTGTTTAGTAGTTTTCGAGCCTATTCAATGCAGACAAACAATCAAATCATGGTATAATAGTATAGACGAGTAACCGCTCCCAGCGTGTAGATGTTGGTCATTAATCTAAGTTTTATATTCTACATACCCTATATTCTTCGCAAAGGTCTAGTCTATCTCTGTGCTAATTTTCATTAAAATCGGTTTAGTAACTTTAACGTGAAAGCGTAAAGACAGACTAGACAGATACATAGATATAACAAACAAACATTTTTGTGTTAATATATTTTTATCTTAATAATTGTTTCACCTAAAATATTAATCAAACCTCAATAAGTATCATAACAGATTTCTTTGTTTGTTGTATTGGGTTTGTTCAAAGCCGTAGAAACTAAACTGGTGACAACCCTGCTGCATTGCAAGCAAGCATTTTTTAATAATGCAACTTTCGGCAATTGCATGTCTAAAAATTTTCCATGAACAAATATTTACGAATATTTTCATTACCATATTAAAATAATAATTATAAAAGGTTTTCATATAGAGATCATAAAAATAAAATTGAGATTTAAAATACTGTAGGTAGGTTTTTGAAGTATTTTTTCCAAATAAAAAAGTTCAGTTTTTTTGACGGGCTCGTTGGCGCATTGGTAGTGGACCTTGCCTTATGCGCTAAAGGTCATGGGTTCGATTCCCACCCCGAACAAACATTCATGTGATGAACATTTGTGTTTGTTCCGTGTCTGGGTGTAAATATTTAATTTAATTATATATTTGTAATACCACTGTTGATTCTGATATCCGTAACACAAGTGCTTTAGCTACTTATCTCGGAATCAGATCAATGTATGTGATGTTGTTGGATATTTATTTATTTATTTATTTAAATACTTGATGTTACTTACATCACGTATTTTTAATCAAAATAAGTATACTTAAATATTAACGAAGAAAAATAATAAATTACATTGAACGTTTTTAACTGACTTCAAAATGATGAGGTTCTCAATTTGGTCGGTATGGTTTTTTTTTGAGATTTCTGATCCGATTCGCGTGATTCTTTTTTTGTTCGATGCGGAATAGTTATCATTTGCTGTCATAATTTTTTAAAATAGTTATTTTTAGGTTTAATTTAGGACTAAAATATAAAGAAACTAAACTGTTCAGTTTACTATTGAGATGATTTTGAATGTACCATCTGTCTGGGTTTTCGAAGTTTAGGGTTCATTTTTTATGTAAGCGACAGGCTACCAACTATGGATACAGGACGACGCAAATAACCCACCTAAACTATAGTCTAGTTATCTTAATATATATATAATATTTCTTCTGTCCGTGTGTATGTCACTGAACTTGTCCTAAAAGGGGGATCGATTTTGATGAAATTTTTTGTGTGGGGTCAAGAGGATTCAAAAATGGTTTAGATTCACAATTTAGTCCACACGGCTAGATCGATTTTGATGAAATTTTTGTGTGGGTTTATCCGATAATACCGCGACCAAAGCCCTGGGCAGCCATTAGTATTGTATTAATAATTTTTTACCAAGCTTCCTACTAGCTAATAATAAACGTGACAGTTAAACCGGGACTGCAGAGATAATATTGAGTATCAATTTAAATAAGTAAATAATATCATTTTTTTTATCCTCACAAATCACAACAATTATTTAGTCCCACACTAAGCAGAGCTTGTACTATGGGTACTAAATAACGTATAGAATACATAAATACAGATATAAACTACCATGACTCGGGAACAAATGCTTGTATTCATCACACAAACACATGCCCCTACCGGGATTCGAACCCGGAACCTTTGGCGCTGAAGGTAGAGGTAACTACCGTTGCACCAAACGGCTGTCAAATAAGGCCATCAAGTATGATAATTATCTGCTCAGTTTGCTGGCTTTGGTTAGTTTGTATGTTGAAGTATTGTTGATTTTTGGGTTTGGTGCTCCTTTTGGGTAGGAGAGAGGCTAGCCACTTGTTACTGTTTTAGGGTACTGTATGGTCCACACTGTCAGACATAGCATTACCTAAAGCTCTGCTCAACTCCCTTTGTAATTGTGTACGTGATTATATGTCTGTAAGTATGTATGTTAATAAATTCTACGATAATTCGCATTTATTTTTTATGTTGGGGATATTTAAATCTTTAAATTATGTGTTTAAAGTAACATTAAGTTGAACTAGATTTCATCAAAATCGGTTCAACAGATAACAGTGCCTATTTATTAGCGTTGTCACTCTAGACTTATCTTTATTATTATATCATACCGCATATGATTTATTTATTTCATATTTAACAAATCAAATTAGGCGACAAATAGTTACTTTTAGGTATGTTGTTTGTAATTGCGACATCTTACATCCGCTGCACGCGGCGAGGCTGGCGCGTACTTCGGCCTCAGGAATGTGCTGACAGTTAATTAACATTTTCGCAATGGAAATTTTATTGAACATTTTACACATAACTAATTGAATTCAAAATAATTGTTTTTAACCGACTTCAAAAAAAGGAGGTTTTCAATTCGTATTAAAATTTACATATATATTTTTAGGTTTGTTCACCGATTACTCGAAGACGCCTGAAGCTATTTTGAAAAATCTTTGTTTGATAGGGTATACTTTCCAAATGGTATCATAATTTTTTTCATGAATTGGTTCAGTAGTTTTTATAGAATCGTAAAAATACGTAGACTTGAAATGAAAATTTCCAACTTTATCTTCTAAAGTTGTTATCAAATTTAGATGATTTTTTGTCTTAAAGATTACAGTCTTTCTTTATATAGTTTTGATAACTAATTATCCAACGTTACTTTGTATGTTTGTACGTTTTATCGTAAAATTATACCTATATTTGTATAGGTAATTTTTTTATTACAATCATGTTATGTTTTTCTATTTTTATGAATCTGTGTTTTAGAAACAAATTTCTCCGTACCATCAACTTAATGCCATGTACATAGATTTGATGGCGATGGAGAACAAACCAATAACCCAAAAAAGCCTATTAGACAATCCACTCACGAATGTTATTGGGGGGTTCTAACTCTCGAGAGTGAGATCGCGTCTGCGATGAACGAAAGCGAGTTAGAATGCCCAATAACATACTACTGATGTGTTCGCAAGAGTTCCCACGTTCCCGTCCGGAGGTGACATATCTGCTGCCGATTCATCCGAGGAGGATGGGGTGGTTGATATGCTCGCTCCCAGGCACATCTGAAGGGCGTCGTTGGGTTTTAGTGGGTAGGCCCCCCAGTCCAGGTCGACTAGCGATCTGGATTGCACTCTGGAGGGGAGAGTCCCACATAACCACAGGGTAAATCCCAAACTGCCCCCCTGTGGTATGCGTAACGCATTTCCCAACGTTAAAAAAAAAAAAAAAAAAAAAAAAAGGTTGGGGTGCCTGGTCAGATAGCCTCCTCGTGGCGCACCCTGGGCAACCGCCGCTGACCACTGGATTGGACTTCCCCCAAATCAGTGCTCAGCGGAGGGCTAATGGTCTGACGTGGTCGGGGCGGCGGAGACCACACCTTGATGGTCCGCTGCCGGGCTTCGATGCCCATTGACAGGGATGGGGCTTTAGTGCCCGAGTATTTTCAGAAGGCGGTCTCCTCTCTTCCCCTCTGCTTACAGAGGCGTCGAAAGAGAGCGAGTTTCTGCGTTTGCGGGCGACGGACCAGGGGTTGCGAACCCCCCCGTTCGGCCGCTCTCGAGGAAAAGGTGTAGGGTAGAGGCGACGGATTACGGGTTATGAACCCCTCCGCTCGGTTCTACGGGAATGGTTGGAGCTTCGGCTCGTCGGCGCGGCGATGGACCCTGTGGGGTCTGACGTCGGGCAACCCGTTACCCCACATTGAGTGGGGCCGGGGGGCTGGCGCACTGAGCATCGGCCCGAGTGGAAGAAAACCACAATAAAAATTACCCCAACCCCAAGGTGCGGCCCGCGCCGATGGGGTGAATGGCTGGAGGGAGTCCAGTCCCAAGCGGGCCACCACGGGAGTCATCCCTTAAATGACAATAATGGAGGGCTATAAAAATGATACAGGTTTGTCTTACGATCCCGCTGACACCGGGCGCTCGGGGGAAGCTCATACCCCGAGTGTGAAATTGGCGATGAGCGGCTTATGTGATCCGCTTGGCCAGCGGCGCCAGACGATTTCCGGGTCGTCTGGTGTGAAATCAGCTACCGAGGCGTATAGGGAGGGTGACGCGGACGTTCCGCCTGTGCCAATCGACACAGGCGAAGATCCCGCAGTGGTGGAGGTATCGGCCGCAGATGCTGATGTGGGCAGTGGCCGTCCCTGGACGCGCAGCCGGGAACGGCTGGGACGGGGGGAGTCTGGAGGGTCGGGCGCGAGCTCGCCGGAGAGACCCAGACCCCGCTCAGGATCGCTGCCGACAAGAGGGGGCCTGCGGCTGGGTTTTCCGGTGGCGGTGCTGCCGAGGCCGCTCAAGCGCGGCGCGCTGGACCCCCTTGAAAGCGCAAAGAAAAAGAGGGCGGAAGAGGAAGAGGTCGAGCAGATGGCCCCCTCTCTAAATACCGATGTGGGTTCAGCGGCCACCGCTGCCATTGGTGCGGAGGTCCTGTCCTGCCTAGGGGAGGTAATGTCGGCGGCGGACAAGTCGAAGGGCTCGCAGAAAGTGGCCAAGTCCCTCGAGTCTGCCCTGCCCACCATCCAGCGGGATATAGGGGAGCTGTGCGAGCGGGCGGAGAGGCGAGATAACGAAAACAGTAGCTTTGCCTCTCAGATGGAGCAGCTCCGCTCGCGCCTCATGGTGCTGTCCAATGAGGTGTCGGCCCTCAAAAGGGAAAATGAGGAGCTGAAAAAGGGCTTCCACCGGGCTGGATCAGAGGTGCCAAGGCCTGCCCGGGAGAGCATGCCTCCCCCGTCTAGACCGGCGCCCAAAAAGTCCAAGAAGGCGCCGGTGGGCGAACAATTTCAGGGGCCCGCACCACCACCACCAGCTGAGCAGACTCGGGAGGGGCCTGAGAAGACCTTGGAGTGGGGCCAGGTTTCTGTCGTCCTGGAGCGGGAATTCGCGAAGTTTCAGGGCGACATAATGAGGCAGTTCTTCCCGGAGATGGGAAGGAGGCCTCCGCTGGCCCACGAGTCAAGGGCGGAGACTGTCCCCCCCACGTCAACCGCTACGGCGAGTAAGGGGGGAAAGAAAAAGAGGAGGAGAAAGGGGAAGAAGGGTCGGAGCGCGGTGGCCCCGCCGGCGGCAAATATTCCGCTGGCGGACCCAATTCCTGCGCCGCCTCCCCGGGAAGCCTCCAAAGGAGACTCGTGGGCCGTAGTGTCGGGGCGAAAAACCGGAGCCGCGCCAAAGAAGGCTGCGGCCCCAGCTCCGCCCCCGAAAATAAGGGTGGTCGACCCCGGCCCCCGGAAGGTGCCTAAACCGCCCGCCTGCGCTGCAGTGGTGGTAACCGTGCCTCCGGACGCCGCTGCGACGTACGCCGCGGTGATGGAGTCCGCCAAGTCCAAAATCAGACTGGCGGACCTAGGTATCACCACAGGCGTGCGCCAGAAAATGGCGGCGACAGGGGCCCTGTTGCTGGAGGTGCCCGGCCCGGAGAGCGCCACCAAGGCTGATGCCCTGGCACAGCGCATGCGGGAGGTCCTGGCTGGCACGGGCGCCATCATCTCGCGCCCGTGCAAGATGGGAGACCTACGGGTGATGGACCTGGATGATTCCATCACCCAGGCGGATGTGGCTGCGGCCATTGCCACGGCTGGTGCCTGTTCCCCCGGCGACGTTAAGGTCGGGGAATTACGAGGCAGCCGCACCCGCCTGGGAACGGCATGGGTGAGGTGTCCGCTCAGCGCCATCAGAAAGTTGGCGTCTGGGCGGCTATTGATCGGGTGGACCTCGGCTAGGGTCGAGGCGCTGGCAGCACGGCCTCTGCAGTGCTTCCAGTGCCTCGAAAAGGGGCACGTTAGGGCAAGGTGCCCTAACTCTAACTGCGACCGGAGCACTCGATGTTACAGGTGCGGAGAGTCGGGGCACGTTGCCCGTCTCTGCACCGCGAGTGCTCCTCGCTGCCCGGTCTGCTCGGACCTGGGCAGACCGGCGGATCATAGGATGGGGAGCAAGAAGTGCTCCCCTCCTAAAAAGAAGAAGGCGGGGGTCAGCAACGAACCCCCTGCCCCGGCCCGGGGGCGAGGGGAAACCATGGACACCGCTTAATGTCAGTCCATGGTAAGGTTCTGCAGGGCAATCTCTCAACCACTGCCGCGCTGCGCAGGATTTACTTGCGCAGACGCTTGCGGAGGTTGGGGTTGCAATAGCGGTCGTGGCCGAGCCCTACTCTGTCCCGAACCACCCAAGATGGTTCGGGGACGACCAGGGCTCAGTGGCCATCTATTGGGCCAGTGACAGGCCGCACTGCGGTCCCCTCGCTCGGGGGCCGGGCTTTGTGGCCGTGGAATGGGGTTCCACGGCCGTCATTGGCTGTTACGTCTCCCCGAACTGCGGCCTCGCCGCGTTCGAGGCATTCCTGGACGGGCTGGCGAACTGCGTTCGTGGTTGCGCCCCCCGTCCCGTCTTTGTCCTGGGTGACTTCAACGCCCACTCGCGAGAGTGGGGCGACACCCGGGACGACGTAAGAGGGGAGACACTCCTGGAGTGGGCGGCGGGACTGGACCTTCGGATCTTAAACCGGGGTTCGGTCAGCACCTGCGTGCGGTGGCAGGGGGAGTCGATCGTGGACCTTTCATGGGTGACTCCCTCTGCGCACCGCATGGTGGGAGGGTCGCGGAGGAGGTGGTCACGTTGTCCGACCACCGACACATCGTATTCGATGTGTCTCTCCGCCACCCTGCCCGAACGCTCCAGGAGGACAGCCGTCCGCGACGCTGGTCCATCAAGCGGCTGGACCGAGATATGGCCATCGCCGCAGCCCACGTCGCGGACTGGTCGGAGGAAGGACACGTCATGCCCGATCATGACGCGCAGGCGGCCTGGCTCCGGGACACATTGACGAAGATTTGCGATGCGTCAATGCCCCGAGTCAGGCCGCCCCGACGGAGCTCTGCGTACTGGTGGAATGAGGAGATAGCGCGGCTCAGGAGAGTTGTCATAGCCGCGCGCCGCCAGTACCTCAGAGCTCGAAGGAGACGGCAAGCCTCAGTCGAAGAGGTCCTGAGCGCCAGGCGCGCTTACGGGGCCGCAGCCAAGGCGATCAGCATAGCCATCGCTGACGCCAAGGCCAGGTCCTGGAACGAGCTCCTGGAGGGACTGGAGAGGGATCCATGGGGGCGCCCGTACAAAATGGTACTGGGCAAGCTCAGACCGTGGGTTCCTCCCCTGACGGAAACCCTGGACCCCGAGTTCGTGGGAAGAGTGGTGGATACGCTCTTCCCAAGGGTCCAGGACAGTCCCTCGGAAGCCCCGTCGCCCGCGCCGTGGTCGGACGACCTAGGGGTGACGGAGAGCGAGCTCGCTGGGGCCGTGATGCGGCTCACAGCGCGCAACACCGCACCGGGCCCGGACGGGGTCCCGGGAAAGGTGCTGGCGCTGGCGCTCAAGGCATTGGGGAACAGAGTGAGGCAGCTCTTTACAAGCTGCCTCAGAGAGGGGGTGCTCCCCGTCGACTGGAAGTCGGCCAGGCTGGTGCTCTTGAGGAAGAAGGGAAGGACCGAAGATGTTCCGTCGTCGTTCCGTCCGATCTGCTTGCTGAACGAGGTGGGGAAGCTCTTCGAGAGGATTATCTCCACCCGTATCGGCGAGCACCTATCGCGCGTAGGTCCCGACTTGTCGGACTGCCAATTTGGATTCCGGCGGGGGCGGTCGACGCTGGACGCCGTCCAGCGTGTTCGGTCTCTGTCGGAGTCCGCAGTCCGAGCGGGAGGGGTGGCTCTGGCGGTGTCGCTTGACATCGTCAACGCCTTCGGCACCCTTCCCTGGCAGGCCATCAGGGGGGCACTCGAGTACCACGAGTTGCCCCTCTACCTGCGGGCTGTGGTCGGGGACTATTTGCGCGACAGGAAGATCCGGATCGGGGGCAGGAACGGGACGGAATCGGAGAGGGGGGTCGAGTGCGGGGTTCCGCAGGGGTCGGTTCTGGGACCCCTTCTGTGGAACCTCGCATACGATGCGGTCCTTCGCACCAGCCTTCCTTGCGGCGTGAGTGTCGTCTGCTATGCCGACGACACTCTCGTCGTGACGACTGGGGCCGACTTTGGGCGGACGCTCAGGCTTGCCGAGCTAGGGGTGGCATGTGTCGTGAGGGCAATCCGCCGGCTGGGTCTAGAAATAGCGCCTAATAAGACTGAGGCGCTATGGTTCCACGGCCTAGCAAGATGCCGGGAACCACCCAGCTGCCGGATTCGGGTAGGTGACGCGGAGGTCCAGGTGGGGCCTCATATCAAATACCTTGGCCTCACCTTGGACAGCAGGTGGTGCTTCGAAGAGCATTTCGTGCGGTTGGTCCCCCGAATTAGAGGGGTGGCGGGTTCTCTACACCGCCTGCTACCCAACTTGGGGGGACCAGGGGATGGTGTTCGCCGCCTGTACGCTGGCGTCGTACGGTCCGTGGCCTTGTACGGGGCCCCCGTGTGGTCGCGAGACTGCACGAGGTCCTCCCGCTGCAGAGCTCTACTCCGGAGCATGCAGCGGACAATGGCCATACGGATCGTGCGGGGCTACCGTACTATCTCGTACGAGGCGGCGACAGTTCTGGGGCGCTCCCCCCCTTTCGAAATCCTTGCCGGCATGTACGCGGCGATGTACAACGCGCCGCGGCGTGTCGGCGGGGGGGGAGAGGGGGGGAACCCCCCAGAACCAGCGCACGGAATGCACAGACGGGAGATGCTCCGACGGGCTGAGAGGGACTGGCGTGCACAGCTAGAGTTAATGGGTTGTGCGCGCCAGCGCGCCGTCGGAGCGATTCTCCCGCACTTCGAAGCTTGGCTCCGCGGGAAGGGGGAGGTCACCTACCGCCTGACTCAGATACTCACCGGACATGGTTGTTTCGGTGAGTATCTGAGTCGCATAGGGAGGGAGGTAACGACACGTTGCCACCACTGCGCATTCGACCTCGACTCGGCCCAGCATACGCTGGCGGACTGCCCCGCTTGGGCCTCAGAACGCCGAGTCCTGGTCGACGAGATCGGGCATGATCTGTCCCCGCCAGCATTGATTGCGGCAATGCTGGCGGATGAGGGAGGTTGGAGGGCTGTGGCCTCCTTCTGTGAAGCCGTCATGCTCCAGAAGGAGGCTGCCGAGCGGGATCGGGAGATGGCCGATCCCGCTCGAAGAAGGCGGCGTCGGGCCAGGTAGGCCCAATGCGCCGCCGCGGGTCGCTGGAGGGCACGACAAAGCTTGTGCCTATGGACGCGACCCGGGAGGGATGACACCCCCCCAACATGGCTGGGGGGGTGTCGTCGAGGAATGGCCGACGCCGCAGCGGGCTGCACCGCCTTTTACACGGTGCTGCCCCCTCCGGTGTCACTAAGGAGGGCTCCCCTAGTAGCGACAGGGGAGCGAAGGCTGGGGGGTCCCCAGTAGCGACACTCGATCCTGGGGCCCCTTGTAATGCCTGATGGTGGCCATCGCTGGGGTTTTAGTGGGTAGGCCTTCCCCTTCTGGGTAGGAGAGCCCCACATAACAACCGGGATTTTACACACCCGGTGGTATGCAATTCAATGCATTTCCCCAGCGAAAACAAAAAAAAAAAAAAAAAAAAAAAAAAAAGGTTAGGTTAGGTTAGGTTAGGTTAGGTTAGGTTGGGTTAGGTTAGGTTAGGTTAGGTTGGGGGGGGTTTAGCGGCGGCCTGCTCCGCGGCACCCCGATGCCCGCTCTGTGCGGCGAATGGGTGGCCGACGGCGCACGTACTCGGCGGGGGGGGCTGTGGGCCCCCCCGTAAGTCCGGTACCGGGAGGCGCGGCGGCGCGCGCAAGGGCACCAGTGCTCGCAGCGCAGCCGCAGGCCCGTCCAGTGGGCGGTAGCGGGGGCTACCGCTTGCATTGCACGGAGGGCTGCGGCTGGGGGGCGCCCTAGCTCATGGCGCCCCCCCGGAGGCGGAGAGCATTGCTCGGGCATGCGGAGGAATTCATACGTTCCCGCAGCCCGAGCCAAATGGTGCCGAGGATGGAGCAAGTGGGGTTTTAGTGGGTATTCCTTCGGGTGAGTCCCACATATCCGGACCTCCTCCCCCGAGGGGGACCGGAATGCGTAAAAGCATTTCCCCACTGTAAAAAAAAAAAAAAAAAAAAAAAAAAAAGGTTAGGTTGGGGTACCTCTCAATGTCGGCCATCATCCACAAGATGATCGGCAGCGAGACGGCCTGGAATGAATTCACCTCATTCTGCGAGGACATTATAACGCGGAAGGAGGTCGCGGAACGGGCGCGCGAGGAGGATCCCCTTGCGCCCCTTAACCGCCGACGCAGACTTGGCCGGAGAAGGCGGCTGTATGCACAGCAGCCAACACCGCCCTAGTCGGGGTGCTGGTAGCACACCCCCTGACGGAGAGTGTCCCCATTGCGGACACCTCAAAACTGACGAGCTTTAAATAGCGGTCCGTTTAGTCGGAATCTGAGATGGAATACTATAGCAGTCCCTCGATTCCGACTAGACAGCGGTCCAGTAGTGACCCCCCTGGGTTTTACCCGGTTCGAGTCCGGGACAACCTACGCCTTTTTCAAGGCGTAGGGCACGTGGGTCGGCCATTTCCCAGGGTAAAAAAAAAAAAAAAAAAAAAAAAAAAAAGGTTAGGTTGGGGTGCGATGCCTGTCGACCTCCACGTGAGCCTGGCGTTTGTGCTCACCACTTGCCGTACTTGATGCTTTTATCCGGTGCGGACGGTGGTGGAACAAGCGACCAGGACGGTGCACCCTGGGCAGCTGTGTTGGGTGTGTTCATGAACCTTTGGGCCATTGCTTGCAATGGCACCTTTGGTCGGTTCACACACACGCAGTTGGCCAACAGACTGGCGCGGTGGGCCCCCCTTTTTCCTTTGGGGGCCAGTGGCCGCTTCTGGGCGGCGTGGGATGGCGGGCCTTCAAGGCTTGCGGCTCCGCCTGTGCGGAATTGGTGGGGGCGTCTCAGCCCGTGGCGCATTCGCGCTTTTGTGGGGGCCCTTTTTAGGGCCAGCGGACTTTTTGTCGGTGGATGGCGGACGGTGGTTCGCGTGGGCTTTTTTTCGTCCCTTTTCGTGGTTTTGCCACACCCGGGCCTAATCAGCTCGGTTTGTCGGGGCTTACCTTCGTTGGTTGACCCAGCGGCCGTTTTACGGCGTGGGTTGCGGACCTGCTAGGTCTGCGTGCGCGGCGGCCCCGCGGCCACGGATTGTGGTCGCTGGGGATGGGCTTCGGCCCACCGTCGGGCAAACTGGCAGCCTGTATCCACAGGACCAGTGGGGCTTGCCTTTATTGGCCGGCCCTGAGAGGAGCATACCTCATTAAAAAACCCCGAAGTTCCCGCTCAGCGGGTTAACTGCCACTGGGACACCACGGTGGCAGACGCCTTAAGGTGGTGGGCTGGGTAAGTCCACCAGCTAGTGGTCAACCCTGGGGTACCGCTCGCCCCCCCAGGTGATTTAGAGTTATCCGGGTGCAGAGGGCACCACTCGGATGGACCACGTATTTCCCTCTTACTCGTGGGATCAGTTTATGGATACTACAAATAATAAAACAAAAAACCCCCTTAGGCTAAGTTTTGGTAGAGGAGATGATGTAGAAGGTCGCTCAGTAAGGAGCCAGTTTCTAAAAGAGAAGGCACCTAGCACATCTACAGGTGCAAAGGTAGAGGCTGTCCAACACGCTTCAAGCGATGTGGAAGAGGTGATGTCTGACGCTTCAATGTCTAGCGTCGCCACCGTAACGTCAGTAGCGTCGTCCGTTTCTGGACTGAAGAGAAAACGCCTCCCGAAAATCCGGGGCCATAATACAGGCAGCCAATCCGACTCGGATAGTGCGTCGAGTTCCAACTCCGTACAGGCGCCTAAGGTCAAATCGGCTGGGCGCGGCCGCGGCCGCCCACCCACTACGGGCCAGTATGTGGGTCTCGCTGAAGCAAAGCGGCAGCTGAACGAGGCGAAGAAAGAGGAGCTTCGGCTTCGAGCCGAAGAAGAGATGGCTGACCATCTGGACCGTCGCAGTCTGCGTTCCGGTTCGGCACATGGTTCGGACAATTTTATGTCCCCAGATGAGGGCCCGTTAGCCTCACATATAGGGGCAAACATGGTGGCGGAATTGGAGACCATACGTCGGGTGGCCAATAAGTCCAAAAACTTGAAAGGGACTTGGCAGAAGGCACTAAACGTAGCGGCAGACAACATCGACGCTTCGTATAAATCGTTGCTGAAGTGTTCCGTGTCGTCAGAGACGGCCAAATTGCTCGCCGATAACAACCAACTCCAAAGGGAAGTGGCCGAGCTAAGAAAAGAGCTCAATGAAGTCCGAGCTCAGATGAGGGCTAGAGAGTGGCGCGATGAGAGCGCACCACCCCCTACAGCGCAGACAGACGGCAGTCTGCCACCCTATTTTGAAGAGTGGACACGCGCAGTGATGGTCATGATCGGGGAAAAGATTGATGCCAAATTTCAGGGCTTAGAGAAGGATGAAAGGCTCTTGCCTGCTAAATCGTATCGGCTACCGTTGGCCGCGAACAAACCCAGGGAGGTATCCCCGCCCCCAGTCGCTGCCCCGCCTGCGTCGACCGGCTATGCAAAAGCTGCCGCACGCAAGGCGACCCAACCGCAAAAACCCTCCTCTGGCGGTAAAACCTCGTCGGCCCATCCTCCCTCTAAACCGGCTCAACAGGCCGCTCAAGGGAAGAAAAAGAAGACGGCCCAACCTAATGCGCTAGCAAAAGCAAATGCGCCACAGGCTGCTGTTCCTGGACCCTCCACCTCCTCCCCGCAACCTGACAGTGAGGGTTGGATTACGGTAAATCGGTCCAAGAAGAATAAGGCACAGTCCTCTGCACAAGCCCCTGCTCAGAATAAGCAGAAAGGCCAAACCAAAGGCAAGAATAGAAAGAGGAAGCCACGGCTAAAGGAGCCTCGTACAGCCGCGGTGGTTCTAACCCTAGACCCGGAAGCGGAAAAACGCGGAGTCACGTATTCCGATGTAATAAGGAAGGCCAAAACCTCCCTTAACCTAGCTGATCTAAACATGCAGCCGTTTAAAATCAAGGAGGCTGTCACGGGAGCGCGGATCCTTGAAATTTTCGAGGCCAAAACGGCTACTGAGAATAGGGCCAAAGCCGACACACTGGCCGAAAAACTGAGGGGTATTCTCTCCGAAGACGTCCGGGTATCCAGGCCTGTCAAATGCGCTGAAATACGTGTATCAGGCTTGGATGACTCAGTGGAGAAGAGCGAGGTAGTTGCTGCCATCTCGCTAAAGACAGGCTGCGCCCAAGGTGACATCACCACCAGCGAGATTCGCCGCGGCCCTGATGGCATGGGGACAATATGGGCTAAATGCCCTGTAGCCGCCGTCAAAACCCTTGTTGACGAAGGACGCCTGCTTGTGGGCTGGAGTGCTGCGCGAATTCGCGCACAGGAGCCACGACAGATGACGTGTTATCGTTGTCTGGACGTAGGCCACAGCAGCCAACGCTGCCCAGCTGAAGTCGATAGGAGCGGGCTCTGTCTACGTTGTGGCAAGCCCGGCCACAAAATTAGTACCTGTACGGCTGCACCTCACTGTGCTCTATGCGAGTCATCCAGTAGGCCAGCCAACCACATAATTAGGGGGAAGAGCTGTAAAGCGCCACCTCCTCCTAGAGCACGAAAAATGGCACAAAGGACCCGTGCCACAGAACCGGCGGAGCACGCGCAAGTGCAAGAGGAGGCCATGAACACCGATCCCTAATGGACAGAGCTTCATCACAACATCTGTTACAGTGCAACCTGAACCACTCCGGCGGAGCACAAGATCTGCTCATGCAAACGCTGTCGGAGTGGTCCATTGACTTAGCCGTTGCCGCAGAACCATATTTCTGCCCACAAAGCTCTAACTACGCTACAGACATTGACTCGACTGTTGTCATCATAAGGTCAGCGTCGTCTAGGTCCCCGCCTCTGACCACCAAGGAGCGGGGCCATGGATTTGTCGTCGCGAGATGGGGAGACATAGTACTGGTTGGTTGTTACTTCTCCCCAAATCGCACTTTGGCCCAGTTTGAGGCCTTTATTGGTGAGGTCGGTGCTGCAGTCCAGCGTGCAGCCCCACATCAAACCATTGTGCTTGGGGACTTCAACGCCAAGTCCTCGGCGTGGGGGTCCCCGACCACGGATGCTCGTGGCTCGGTTATGGAGGACTGGATGGTCATGTCCGGCCTCGTAGTCCTTAACCGAGGGTCCGCCAACACCTGCGTGCGACAGCAGGGGGGGTCCATAGTGGACATCACGTTCGCTACCCCTGCTCTCGCAACGCAAGTGAACAACTGGCGGGTCCACGAAGAAGTGGAGACGTTGTCGGACCACGTATACATCACATTCGACGTGTCGCCAACAGGGCCTGATATCAACCCTGCGCCCAGAGTCAGCGCAGAGAAACTATTCCCTAGATGGTCGTTAGGAAGGCTTAACAAGGAACTAGCCGTAGAGTCTGCCATTTTGGAGGACTGGTTCTCAACATCCACCGCTCCAATGGCCAATGTTGACGAAGAGGCTCGCCAATTTGAGGAGTCGATGACGAGAGTGTGTGACGCGTCCATGCCTCGAGCGATGCGCCTCCCGCCCAAGCGACAGGTTTTCTGGTGGTCGCAGGAGCTCGCCGACATGCGACGCGTGTGCGTTGTCCGGCGAAGAGCGTTCACTCGGTACCGCAGACGTCGTACCCGAAGAGACGAGAATGTGGAAGCGCAGCTGAAAGCTGCTTACAAAGATGCCCTCCACACATTTCGCGTAGCCATCGCCCAGGCGAAAGAAGCCGCTAGGGAACAGTGGCTGGAGGAACTCGATGCAGATCCGTGGGGACGCCCGTACCGCACAGTTTGCAGTAAGCTGTGTGGCCAAGGACCCCCGGTCACGGAAACGCTCAGCCCTCATCTGTTGGAGTCGGTGATCTCAGCCCTGTTCCCCAATCGCGCTGAACATAATGCGCCGGAAATTATACCTCCATTTTCGGCATCCGACCATTCCGAGGACGACCCACCTCCCCTAATCACGGATGGAGAGATGGAGATGGTGATTGACAGGGTCAAGAAAAAGAAGACGGCCCCAGGTCCGGACGGTGTTCATGGCCGTGTTCTGGCACTGGCGCTGACTGAACTGGGAGATCGGTTGAAGGCGGTTTTCAACCTGTGCCTAACATCAGGACAATTCCCTCAGGTATGGAAGATTGGTCGCCTGGTACTGTTACATAAACCAGGGAAGCCGGCTAACATCCCGTCGGCATACCGACCGATAGTGCTACTTAACGAAGCGGGGAAAATGCTGGAACGGATTATATCCACCCGCATCGTTAAGCACTTAAATACGACAGGCCCAAACCTGGCCCCTTGCCAGTATGGGTTCCGCGAATGCCGCTCGACGATCGACGCCATCAAGACCGTCAAGGCATTTGCGGATGAAGCGGTCACAAGTGGCAGGGTGGTAATGGCGGTGTCGCTCGACATATCAAACGCCTTCAACACCCTGCCATTCACTTGCATTGTCGAGGCCCTACGCTTTCATGGCGTACCCTCCTACTTAAGACTACTCGTCAGCCACTACTTGCGGAACCGCCCCATTTTGTGCCAGGACCGCAATGGCGTTTTAATACGGCGAGAAATGACATGCGGTGTTCCACAGGGGTCGGTCCTTGGTCCGCTCCTGTGGAACATCGGATATAATTGGGTCCTGCGCGGCTCCCTACTACCGGGGCTCTGCGTGGTCTGCTACGCAGATGATACCATAGTTCTGGCTAAGGGCGCGGACTATACCGAAGCGGCACGCCTCGCCACTGTTGGCGTTACACTTACCGTGAGGCGAATAGAATGCCTGGGGCTAAAAGTGGCTCTTGATAAAACGGAGGCCCTTCTCTTCCATGGGCCCCGTAGGAAACCACCGGCCAATTCGTACCTCACAGTCAACGGGGTACGTATCGAAGTCAAGGCGCACATGCGCTATCTGGGGTTAGAGCTCGACTCCAGATGGAGTTTTGATGAGCACTTCCGCTGCCTCTCCCCTAAACTGGTTAGGACGGCGGCTGCTCTCACCCGGTTACTACCTAATCTGGGTGGCCCCAGTGTATCGTGTCGCAAACTATACACTGGGGTTGTCAGGTCTATGGCCCTGTACGGGTCACCTATTTGGGCTGACACCTTGTCGCCACACAACGCTGCCCTGCTTCGTCGCGCACAGCGTGTGATGGCCATAAAGGTCATTCGCGGATACCGGACCATTTCCGGCGATGCGGCGTGCGCGCTAGCGGGGACACCCCCATGGGACCTCGACGCTAAGGCACTGGCCGACACTTACAGGCGCAGCGCTGCGATCAGGGAAGAGGGCATACATCCCCCGCCGGAAATGGTCCGGCGATGGAAGGAGCGAGCCAGTGCGTCCACTTTAAGGGCGTGGAGGAGACGCATGGAGGACCCAGTAGCAGGACTCCGTACCATCGAGGCAATTCGGCCCATCCTTGCCGAATGGTTATCGCGCCGACATGGCGCACTAACTTTTAGAGTGACACAGGTACTGTCGGGGCACGGGTGCTTCGGCAGTTATCTGTTCAAAGTTGCTGGCCGGGAAGCAAACCCTCGATGCCACGAATGTGACTGCCCGGAGGATGACGCGCAACACACTTTGGAGAGATGTCCGGCGTGGGTAGCACAACGCGCTGCCCTCACCGACGTAGTAGGCACTGACCTCTCCCTTCCGACCGTTGTCAAACAAATGGTCGAAGGAGAGACGTCGTGGGCAACAGTCGCCACCTTCTGCGAACAAGTTATGTCGCAGAAGGAGGCCGCGGAGCGGGCTCGTGAGGAGGACCCCCTCGCCAACCCAATCCGCAGGCGGAGGCTCGGGCGGAGGCGGCGGCTCTATGGGCTGCAGGACCAGCCGCCATAGTGAGGAATGCCACGGCAGGTGGGTTTCTATCCCCCGTAAGTCCGTACATTCCCTTGATGAGAGGTGTGTCTCACGCTCACCGCGGACCCCTCTTTTAGAAGAGTCCTAACGGACAGGCTATTGACGTCGACCTTGAGATGTAGAGCGAATAGCTCCCTCGATCACGTCCATCCACCATCATAATAGCCGAGTGGTGACCCCTGGGTTTTACCCGGTTCGAGCCCGGGACAACCTACGCCTTTTTCAAGGCGTAGGGCAAGTGGGTTGGCCATTTCCCAGGGTAAAAAAAAAAAAAAAAAAAAAAAGGTTAGGTTAGGTTAGGTTGGGCACTCTGCCCTAGCACTGGCCCCGACCGCAGCGATGTTTGCTATCGTTGCGGTGAGAGCGGCCATTTAGCGGCGGCCTGCTCCGCGGCACCCCGATGCCCGCTCTGTGCGGCGAATGGGTGGCCGGCGGAGCACGTACTCGGCGGGGGGGGCTGTGGGCCCCCCCGTAAGTCCGGTACTGGGAGGCGCGGCGGCGGTCGTAAGGGCACTAGTGCTCGTAGCGCAGCCGTAGGCCCGTCCAGCGGGCGGTAGCGGGGGCTATCGCCTGCATTGCACGGAGGGCTGCGGTTGGGGGGCGCCCTAGCTCATGGCGCCACCCCCGGAGGCGGAGAGCACTGCTCGGGCTTGCGGAAGAATTCGTATGTTCCCGCAGCCCGAGCCCAAATGGTGCCGAGGATGGAGCAAGTGGGGTTTTAGTGGGTATTCCTTCGGGTGAGTCCCACATATCCGGACCTCCTCCCCCGAGGGGGCCCGGAATGCATAAACGCATTTCCCCACTATAAAAAAAAAAAAAAAAAAAAAAAAAAGGTTAGGTTAGGTTGGGGGACCCGAGAGGAGGACCCGTCGGCCGATTCGCTCAGGAGAAGGAGGACCGGCCGGCGACGCCGCGTATTCGCTGGCGCGCTGGTCCCTTAATTGACCGGGCTGTTGACGAGCCGACTTGAGGGAGTCCGCCCGTTGACCCATAGCCCCTGAGCAGGACGGCGTTCGCTTGTGCTCGGCGGACGCCGTGAGAAGACATAGGCACTATAAAGTGCGGAGAGGAGTCCTGAATAGGGACAAACACTGGACAGGAATTGGGAAAAGGGAAACTGTTGCCCTAACCTGTCGCAGTGAGAGGCGGAGCACGGGGGGAAGTTTTAGCGGGTAGTCTTGGCGCATAGGCCTGAGGAGTCCCGCATAACCCTGCGTCACCCTCAAAGGACGTGGGGTATGCGTAAATGCATTTTTACCCCTGCCAAAAAAAAAAAAAAAAAAAAAAAAAAAACAAAAAAAAAAAACAAAAAAAAAAAAAAAAAAAAAGGTTAGGTTGGGGGACACCCCAGAGGAGTAAACCTCAATAAAAAATCCTCCAAAGCCCAAGGTTCGGAGCGTGCCGAGGGGCTGGATGGCCGGGGGAGTAGTCCCGGTCGCTAGCGCTCCAGAGGAAGGGGGGGCTACCACGCCCGTAAGTGGTATCAGAATGAGTAGTGCCAAAAACAGCGTAGTTCCACAAGGAGGTCCCGGCTCTGCCGGGGAATCCTCCCCTGTCGCTTCGGCGGCAGGCAGCCCCGTAGTATTTGTGGGGGGCAACACTGCTCCGCGTCCTGTGACGCGTCTTTATTGTGATAGGGTGGCTTCTTCTGGGAGTCGCCCCTTGTTGGAGGGGGAGGCGCGGGCTATTCCTGCGTCTTCTTCTAGTGATATGACGGCCTCGCGGCCCCCTACACCGCGAGTGCTCGTTAGTGATATGTTTTGTGATAGCCGGCTGGAGCGGTACTTTACACCCGCACCAGTTGGCCGGCGCCCTATTGCGTCAGAGCATGAGGAGACAAGTCGGAGCCAGCCCTTTACACTGGCCTCCGACATTGATTCAGAATTGGGAGACTCGCGATACGGGTCGGTCGCGTCGCTCGTGTCGATGGCGAGTGAAACCTCGCGCAAACGAGGTCGCCGCCAAGACCTCGACTCCGACGACGACGACGAGGAGGAGACGGCGGTGCCTGCGAAGGTGCCCCAAAAGCGTGGCCGCGGCCGACCCCCTACAACAGGGGAGTATGTCGGTCTGGCGGCTGCCAAGCGAGAGCTTGTGGAAGCCCAGAGGAAAGAGATGGAGCTCCAGGCTGAGAGGGAAACGGCGGAGATGGCCAGGGATGCGCGGGTACTCCGCGTGGACGCCAGCGGCCCCCCTGCCCCCGCGATAGACAGTGAATGTGTCGGCGCCCTAGATCTGGCCAAAAGGGCGCAAAGAAGTGTTGAGGTGATAGAGAAGGTCGCCTCCACTTCTGGGAATTTGAAGGGCACATTTGTGAAGTGCCTTAAAGAGGCGGCGTTGGAGATCTCGGTGGTGGTGCGGGAGCTGGTTGGCCTCCGCACTACCGACGAAATAAAAGCCCTCCAAGACCAGGTGGCCCAGGCCGAAAGGTCCAACCGCCGCCTGGACGAGAGGCTCCGCGAGGCGGATAGAGAGCTGGCGCGACTCCAGCTAGAGATGGAGGCTCTAAGAGAGGGGAGGGAGAGGGCGTCTGCGGTGCCACCCGCGAGGGAGGAGCCGCCGCCGCTGCAGTCCGATTGGATGCAGCGGCTCATAGATAGGATTGACGCCCGAATAGAGGACCGGCTTCGCGCGCTTCAGGGGGCTCTTTACACCCCCGTGGTCGCGGAGCCGGTAACTCTATTGGAGGAGGAGCTGCTGCCGCCGAGTTCGGTTCTGCCCGAGGTGTCGGTTGGTAGCAGGGCGCCGCAATCGCCGCCTAGGCCTCCCGCGAAACGGGACAGGAGGGCCGCCCCTGTGCCGCCCGCGGCCGCTGCGCCTAAGATGAAGGCCGCCGTGCCTGCCGCGCCGCCGCCGCCCCAGCCGTTAGAGGCAGGATGGACGGAGGTGGTAAAAAGACGCGGCAAAAAGAGGAAGGCCGCGTCCCGGCCTACGACCGAGACGCCTGCCCCTGCCCCACAGCCCGCTGCGCGCGGGAAGAAAGAGGTGGTCGCTCCGCGCGAACCCCGTGCGGCTGCGAATATTGCCCCGGTGCAGCCGGCCGGTGGTGGGATGGGGGCCAAAAAGGGAAAAAAGAGGAGGAAAAGGAAGCGGGCACCGCGGGTTCCCTCCACGCCCGCGGTGGTAGTCACCGTTAACCGAGAGGCGCAAGAGGGGGGGGTGAGCTACGCCACCCTCTTTGGGAAAGTTCGGGGCGTCTTCACTCCACAGCTCCTGGGTGAAGATGTCCCTCAATTCCGTTTGAGGGGGACAATGACTGGGGCCCGGAAGGTGGAGATGCCGGGCGCCTCGGCGGGGTGTGCAGACCGTGTGGCCGAGGTGCTGCAGGCGATGTTTGGCACCGACGCGCTGGTCGCCAGACCGGTGAAACGGAGCGATATCCGTATCACCGGCCTGGATGACTCGGTGCAGGCCGTCGACGTCGCGGCGGCTATCGCGGAGGAGGGAGGGTGTCCAGTGGACGGCGTCAAGGTGGGCGCCATCCGCTTTTCGCCACGGACGCTGGGCTCATGCTGGGCTCAGTGTCCTACTGTGGCGGCGAAGGTCCTTGCCCAAAAAGGCAGGATAGGCCTCGGTTTGGGGCAGGCGGCGGTGACGCTGCTGCCCGGCAGACCGATGCGGTGCCACCGGTGCCTCGAGCCCGGTCATACGCGGGCACTCTGCCCTGGCACAGGCCCCGACCGCAGCGGTGCTTGCTATCGCTGCGGTGAGAGCGGCCACTTAGCGGCGGCCTGCTCCGCGGCACCCCGATGCCCGCTCTGTGCGGCGAATGGGTGGCCGGCGGAGCACGTACTCGGCGGGGGGGGCTGTGGGCCCCCCCGTAAGTCCGGTACCGGGAGGCGCGGCGGCGCGCGTAAGGGCACCAGTGCTCGCAGCGCAGCCGTAGGCCCGTCCAGCGGGCGGTAGTGGGGGCTATCGTCTGCATTGCACGGAGGGCTGCGGTTGGGGGGCGCCCTAGCTCATGGCGCCACCCCCGGAGGCGGAGAGCACTGCTCGGGCGTGCGGAAGAATTCGTATGTTCCCGCAGCCCGAGCCAAATGGTGCCGAGGATGGAGCAAGTGGGGTTTTAGTGGGTATTCCTTCGGGTGAGTCCCACATATCCGGACCTCCTCCCCCGAGGGGGCCCGGAATGCATAAACGCATTTCCCCACTTTAAAAAAAAAAAAAAAAAAAAAAAAAAAAAAAGGTTGGGGGACACCCCACAGTCTTGGCTTCCACGTAGCGTTCCCCGGGCAACGTCGCGCTTGACCACCGTAACGGAGTGGCAAGCCGGCGGCTAACAAAGACTGTGCGATCACACATATCCCTGTTTTTAAGTGTGATCATTGTTGATCGACAATGTCGAAACCTCTGAGGGACGCCTTTGGACGTTTCGTAAAAGGCCCTTCTCAGGGCCAAACCCAAACGGCCCTTCTCAGGGCCAACCCCGATGACGCCTCGGCGTCGGAGGCTAGCCGCCCACCATCTGCGGCCAGCCTGTTTTGTAGGGAGGAGGACCTGACGGACTCTGAAAATGATGCCACCGTGGCCGAATTGACAGACCGACAGGCCAAAAAGCGGGCCTACTTAAGGCAGAGTTCGGAGGGCTCTTCGGATTCTGCTAAGAGCAACCCCAAAAAGAAGTCGAAGGCTAAAAAGTCTTCGACCCCCGCTGTCATCGCCACTAGTCACGACATCGGGCTGATGGACGCCCAACGCCAACTCAACCTGGCGAACAGGGCGCAACTCCAGCAGGACTTAGAGGAGCAGGTCGCCGCCAAAGAGGCACAGGCGCGCGCTCGCAGGGCCAGAGCTGGTTACGGCGCGACCAGTGTAGTGTATGCCGATCACTCCATAATAGAGTTGGAGAGTATGGCCCAAGAGGACCAAGACGAGATCGTGGAGGTCGCCACTAAGTCCTCCAACCTCAAGGGGACCTTCCAGAAGGCCCTCAAGTGCCGGGCCGCGAGCATGCGTGGCATCGTCCGTGAGCTTGTGCAACGCACGGCCACGGATGAAGTGAGGCAACTGCAGGCGAGGACCGACCGCCTGCAGAAAGAGGTCAGCGAGCTTCACAAGAAGTTAGCGGAGGCAACGGCCCGACCAGCCCAGGCCTCACAATCAGCGGTGGCAGAGGGCCCATCCTCCTCCAACCTTGAGGAAACCATCCGCAAGGTGGTTATGGAGGAGAGGGCCTTCACCAGAGCCTGTCTTGCGGAAATCGAGGACAGGCTCCTACCTGAGCAGCGCCTGCGGCCACCGCCTGCGAAGACCGCTCCGGCCCCGGCGACGACCGAGATGGCTCCTCCCCAGGCCCCAAAACCAACAAAGGGCAAGGGGAAGGGGAAGAAGTCGGGGACGGCTCCCTCGACCCCCATCACGGGAAGAGAGGCTGCGGCCCCTCCCCCCCAAAACCCCCAGAGGGAAGACGCCTTTCTTCCCTCCACTACCCAGACCAACGAGTGGACTGAGGTGGTTAGAACGAAGAAGAGAGGCCCCAAAAAGCCGGCACCGGCCGTCACTCCCTCCAATGCTCCTCCCTGCTCGTCCAAAGCGACGGGCAAGGGAAAGGGGAAAAGCGAGGAGAAGAAGTCGGCTACCAAGCCCAGGGGGAGGAAACTGGTTCCTCCCAAAACTGCAGCTGTTGTGGTAACGCTCACCGCAGCGGCTGCAGAGCGGGGCGAGACGTACGAGTCCGTACTGAAGCGGGCTCGTACAAACGCTAACCCCGTCACACTGGGGATAGGTCCGGTGACGTGCCGCCGAACCCAAACCGGTGCTCGACTCTTCGAGTTCGCGGGGGTCCAAGGCGGCACCAACGCTGACCTTTTTGCAGCGAAACTGCAAGAGGTCATAGCCGACGCGGCAAAGGTAGCCAGGCCTATCAAGTCCGTCTCCTTGGAGGTGACCGGTCTTGATGACTCGGTCACCAAAGAGGAAGTGGTGGCGGCAGTCGCAGCTGCCGGAGGATGTGAACTGGCAACCGTGCAGGGCAGGGCCATAAGGCCAGGCCGCGGTGGTCTGGGCACTATGCGCCTGGAGTGCCCAGTCGCTGCGGCAAAGGCCATCTTGGCCAAACGACGGCTGCCCGTAGGGTTCAGCGCGGCTGTGGTCCGAGCACTTGAAGATCAGGCTTTCCGCTGCTTCAAGTGCTTCGGAATAGGCCACACCAGGGCTCTGTGCCCGTCCTCAGTGGACAGGACGGAGCTTTGCTGCCGCTGTGGGCAAGATGGACATAAGGCCGCCTCCTGCAAGACCGCAACGCCACGATGCGCTGTGTGCGCTGCAAGTGGCCGCCCAGCTGACCATATCATGGGGGGGAAGAACTGTAAACCCCCTCCAAAGAAAGGCCAAGTGCAGGCGCAAACCTGTCCTGCTGCTGCCGCTGCCGATGCTGAAGCCGCTGAGGCCTCACAGTCGGCCGAGACGGAAAATGCGATGGACCAATAATGGGGGAGGTTCATCGCATTTTACAGGCGAACATCAACCACTGCAAAACGGCACAGGATCTGCTGATGCAGGTCATGGCCGAGTGGTTGGTGGACGTGGCGGTGGTTGCCGAGCCGTACTCAGTCCCTGGCCGCTGGCTGGGAGATAGGGACGGCTTGGTGGCAATGGTGGCGCGGTCTTCCACGGATTCCCCTCCCCTCTCGCTCTTAGAGAGGGGACCGGGATACGTGGCCGCCGCGTGGGGGGAGATAGCCCTTGTGGGAGTTTACTTCTCCCCCAATCGACCACTCCGGGACTTCGAGGCGTTCCTCGAAATCCTCGCGGCAGTGGCCGACAGGTTGGCGCCCCGTCAGGTCTCCATCCTGGGCGACCTGAACGCCAAGTCGGTGGTGTGGGGCAACCCGTCCACCGATGCGCGCGGGCGGGCGGTGGAACAATGGGCCGCCTCCTCTGGTCTCTCCCTCTTAAATAGAGGGAGTGTTCAGACGTGCGTGCGGCGACAGGGGGGGTCAATTGTGGACTTCACTTTTGCTACCCCTGCACTAGCCGCACGTGTCAGGAACTGGCGGGTGGACATGGTGGAGACTTACTCGGACCACCGATACGTGCGGTTCGAGGTCTCCAACCAGAGCCCTCGGGGAACGGTCCACACGGGCCGATCCCCATTTCCCCGGTGGGCTCTTGTCCACCTAGACAGGGAGGCAGCCAAGGAGGCGGCCTTCGTCCAGGACTGGCTTTCGCCGCCTGTGAATGACCATGACGTGGATGCCTCTGCGGCCCGAATGAGGGGTTCACTGACCGAGGTGTGCAACTCCAGCATGCCTCGATCTCGCCACCCACCTCCCCGACGTGCCGTTTACTGGTGGTCGGAGGAGTTGGCTGGGCTCCGGGCTGCCTGCGTGGCGGCTCGGAGGCTTTATACTAGGAGCCGGCGGCGACGACAGCGTGACCTGGCGGAGGAGGACCGCCTCTACGATCTGTACGTAGAGGCAAAAAAGATCCTCAGGTCTGCCATCTTCGCCGCCCAGGACTCGGCTCGCGCCGAGCTGCTGGAGGGTCTAGACAGCGACCCATTCGGGAGACCATATAAGGCGGCGCGCAACAAGCTGCGCCCCTTTGGTCCCCCGGTGTCCCAGACCCTCGAGCCAACATTACTGGACGGGGTGGTCCGGTCCCTGTTCCCTAGCAGGGCCAATTTCATCCCGCCAGCAATGGAGGCTCCTAGAAGGACCGCGCGGGAGGAGGACGAGGGTGTCCCTTCCCCCGTCACAGAGGCGGAGTTTTGCGCGGCAACACTCCGCCTCCGCGCGAAAAAAACGGCCCCAGGGCCAGACGGCATCCCCGCGAGGGTGGTGGCAATAGCCGCCACCCAAATGGGCGACAGGCTTCGGGACCTCTTCAGTTCGTGTTTTGAGACTGAGAGATTCCCGAAGCCTTGGAAGGAAGGGCAACTTTGCCTCCTCCGTAAAGAAGGGCGCCCGGCGGATTCCCCCTCGGCATACCGACCCATCGTTCTGCTCGATGAGGTCGGTAAGATGTTCGAGGGGATCATCGCCGCCCGCTTGAACGACCATCTGCGGGTGGTCGGGCCGGACCTGTCGGACGCTCAGTTCGGCTTTAGAACCAAGCGTTCGACAGTGGACGCCCTGGCTCTTCTCAAGGGACAGGTGAGGGAGGCCGTGGATGCCGGGGACGGATTGTTGGCTGTATCATTTGACATAGCCAACGCCTTCAACTCCGTCCCCCACTCCATAATCCTCGAGGCACTCCGCTATCATGGAGTGCCTCAATACCTGAGAGGCCTCCTGGCCAGCTACCTGGAGGACCGAACGGTCCTCCTCGTAGACAAAGCTGGCCAGGTCCGGCGGTACGCCGTCGAGTCCGGTGTTCCTCAGGGATCGGTCCTGGGACCCTTGCTGTGGAACATCGGATTTGACTGGCTGCTGAGGGGCACTCTCCTCCGGGGCACGAGTGTCATCTGCTATGCGGATGACACTCTCCTCACAGCCCGGGGAGGGTGTTTTATCGCGGCGGCCAATCTGGCCTCGGCGGGCGGATCTTTGGTCGCAGCAAGGATCCGCCGCCTGGGGCTAAGAGTGGGTCTGGAGAAGACCGAGGCCGTGTTCTTCCACGGGCCTCGGCAGCACCCCCCGCCTGACGCCCACATTTTTGTGGCGGGTGTCAGGATCGAGGTGAAGGCCCAGATGAAATATCTGGGCCTTACGCTGGACAGCAGGTGGCGCTTTGGTCCGCACTTCCGCGGACTGTCAGCGCGCCTGCTGAAGGCGGCGGGAGCCCTCTCTTGGCTCATGCCAAATTTGAGAGGGCCGAGTGCGCGGTGCCGGCGATTGTATGCTGGCATCTTGAAGAGCATGGCCCTGTACGGGGCGCCAATATGGGCGGATTCCCTCCAAAGGAGGGAGAACGCCACCGCCCTGAGGGCGCCCCAAAGGGCCATCGCGCAGCGGGTGGCGCGAGCTTACCGCTCGGTAAGCTTCGCAGCGGCGTGCGCTCTGGCGGGCACCCCGCCTTGGGAACTCGAGGCGTGGGTGCTCGCCAGAGTGTACGAGTGGACGGCGGGGCGAAGGGCGCTCGGGGAGCGCCCTGCCCCCGAAGAGAAGGAGGCCGTCAGGCGGGAGGCGAGGGAGGCCATCGTCCATCACTGGACGGTGGACCTCGCCACCGCTTTTTATGGCCGCCGAACCCTGGACGCGCTCGGGCCGGTCCTGCAGGGCTGGCTCGAACGGCCGCACGGCTTCCTCTCGTTCCGACTGGTGCAGGTGCTGTCCGGGCATGGTTGCTTCGGATCGTACCTGCACCGGATCGGACGAGAGGAGAGTCCGGCGTGCCAGGACTGCGGCGCTGCGGAGGATACGGCCCAACACACCCTTGAGGTGTGTCCGGCGTGGTCTGAGCGGCGCCGTAGTCTTGTCACGGTGGTAGGGCCGGATCTCTCGCTTCCCAGTGTGGTAAATGCCATGCTGAGGGGCGAGGGGGCTTGGGCGGCGGTCGCCTCTTTCTGCGAGGACGTCATCTCGCAGAAAGAGGAGGCGGAGCGCGCGCGGGAGGATGATCCCGACGCACCGGCGCTCCGCCGGCGGAGGAGGGGCAGGAGGAGGCGGAATCGCCCTCCCTCCCCCTCACGGTGACGAGCAGCGGACGACAGGCGCGGGGGCGCCTCCGTCCGCATTGCACTGCTCATCACCACGTCGTAGGGGGTGACCGAGCACTCACGGTCACTCCCTGGCCCCTCCCCGATAGAGGGGCGGGGCGTGAGGGGCCCGCCGCTTAGGCGGGCAATCGCCAGTGGGGATTGGATGTAAGGGCTCTGCCGGTTTCCCAATCCTCCACCATACACGGCGAAGAAGGAGTGCCGCTGGGTTATTTTAGTGGGTAGACCCGGGGTTCAGCCCTGGGGAGTCCCACATACCCCTCCCGTCCCCCGACGGGAGGGCATGCGTAATGCATTTTTTCCCAGCGACAAAAAAAAAAAAAAAAAAAAAAAAAAAGGTTAGGTTAGGTTAGGTTAGGTTAGGTTAGGTTAGGTTAGGTTAGGTTAGGTTAGGTTAGGTTAGGTTAGGTTAGGTTGGGGTGCGATTCCGCCTTCTCCCTGTGGAGAGGGAAGCGATCCAGCAGTATCGCTATCGGACGCGTCCCCGGGTTGCGGATAGGGGAACGCCCCCCAGATATGGGGGGTACCGGCTTCGGCCGGCGCGGACAGCAACTGCTCCTGCTCCCGCCGTACTCTGCTAATCAGAGCGCGGTCGGGATGTAGGTGCGCGGCACGTCTTCCGAACTCCGGGGGCGTGTCGGGCAACCCGTTACCCCAATTGAGGGGCCGGGGACCGGCGGGGCGTTTGTCCGGGTCAAGAGGAGTAAACCTCAATAAAAAATCCTCCAAAGCCCAAGGTTCGGAGCGTGCCGAGGGGCTGGATGGCCGGGGGAGTAATCCCGGTCGCTAGCGCTCCAGAGGAAGGGGGGGCTACCACGCCCGTAAGTGGTATCAGAATGAGTAGTGCGAAAAACAGCGTAGTTCCACAAGGAGGTCCCGGCTCTGCCGGGGAATCCTCCCCTGTCGCTTCGGCGGCAGGCAGCCCCGTAGTATTTGTGGGGGGCAACACTGCTCCGCGTCCTGTGACGCGTCTTTATTGTGATAGGGTGGCTTCTTCTGGGAGTCGCCCCTTGTTGGAGGGGGAGGCGCGGGCTATTCCTGCGTCTTCTTCTAGTGATATGACGGCCTCGCGGCCCCTTACACCGCGAGTGCTCGTCAGTGATATGTTCTGTGATAGCCGACTGGAGCGGTACTTTACACCCTCACCAGTTGGCCGGCGCCCTATTGCGTCAGTGCATGAGGATATAGGTCGGAGCCAGCCCTTTACACTGGCCTCCGACGTAGAATCAGAATTGGGTGACTCGCGTTGCGGGTCGGTCGCGTCGCTCGTGTCAATGGCGAGTGAAACCTCGCGCAAACGAGGTCGCCGCCAAGACCTTGACTCCGACGACGACGACGAGGAGGAGACGGTGGCACCTGCGAAGGTGCCCCAAAAGCGTGGCCGCGGCCGACCCCCTACAACAGGGGAGTATGTCGGTCTGGCGGCTGCCAAGAGAGAGCTGGTGGAGGCCCAAAGGAAGGAGATGGAGCTCCAGGCTGAGAGGGAAACGGCGGAGATGGCGCGGGAAGCGCGGGTTCTCCGTGTGGCCGCCAGCGGCCCCCCTCCCACCGCGATAGAAAATGATTGTGTCGGCGCCCTAGGTTTGGCCAAAAGGGCGCAAAGAAGTGTTGAGGTGATACAGAAGGTTGCCTCCACTTCCGGGAATTTGAAGGGCACGTTCGTCAAGTGCCTTAAAGAGGCGGCTGAGGAGATCTCGTCGGTAGTGCGTGAGCTGGTTAGTCTCCGCACTTCCGACGAAATAAAAGCCCTCCAAGACCAGGTGGCCCAGGCCGAAAGGTCCAACCGCCGCCTGGACGAGAGGCTCCGCGAGGCGGATAGAGAGCTGGCCCGACTCCAGCTGGAGATGGAGAGTTTGAGAGAGGGGAGGGAGAGGGCGTCTGCGGTGCCACCCGCGAGGGAGGAGCCGCCGCCGCTGCAGTCCGATTGGATGCAGCGGCTCATAGATAGGATAGACGCCCGAATAGAGGACCGGCTTCGCGCGCTTCAGGGGGCTCTTTACACCCCCGTGGGCGCGGAGCCGGTAGCTCTATTGGAGGAGGAGCTGCTGCCACCGAGCTCGGTTCTGCCCGAGGTGTCGGTTGGTAGCAGGGCGCCGCAATCGCCGCCCAGGCCTCCCGCGAAGCGGGACAGGAGGGCCGCCCCTGTGCCGCCCGCGGCCGCTGCGCCTAAGATGAAGGCCGCCGCGCCTGCCGCGCCGCCGCCGCCCCAGCCGTCAGAGGCAGGATGGACGGAGGTGGTGAAAAGACGCGGCAAAAAGAGGAAGGTCCCGTCCCGGCCTACGACCGAGACGCCTGCCCCTGCCCCACAGCCCGCTGCGCGCGGGAAGAAAGAGGTGGTCGCTCCGCGCGAACCCCGCGCGGCCGCGAATATTGCCCCGGTGCAGCCGGCCGGTGGCGGAATGGGGGCCAGAAAGAAAAAGAGGGGGAAAAGGAAGCGGGCACCGCGGGTTCCCTCCACGCCCGCGGTGGTGGTCACCGTTGACCGAGAGGCGCAAGAGAGGGGGGTGAGCTACGCCACCCTCTTTGGGAAAGTTCGGGGCGTCTTCACTCCACAGCTCCTGGGTGAAGATGTCCCTCAATTCCGTTTGAGGGGGACAATGACGGGGGCCCGGAAGGTGGAGATGCCGGGCGCCTCAGCGGGGTGTGCAGATCGTGTGGCCGAGGTGCTGCAGGCGATGTTTGGCACCGACGCGCTGGTCGCCAGACCGGTGAAACGGAGCGATATCCGTATCACCGGCCTGGATGACTCGGTGCAGGCCGTCGACGTCGCGGCGGCTATCGCGGAGGAGGGAGGGTGTCCAGTGGACGGCGTCAAGGTGGGCGCCATCCGCTTTTCGCCACGGACGCTGGGCTCATGCTGGGCTCAGTGTCCTACTGTGGCGGCGAAGGTCCTTGCCCAAAAAGGCAGGATAGGCCTCGGTTTGGGGCAGGCGGCGGTGACGCTGCTGCCCGGCAGACCGATGCGGTGCCATCGGTGCCTCGAGCCCGGTCATACGCGGGCACTCTGCCCTGGCACAGGCCCCGACCGTAGCGGTGCTTGCTATCGCTGCGGTGAGAGCGGCCATTTAGCGGCGGCCTGCTCCGCGGCACCCCGATGTCCGCTCTGTGCGGCGAATGGGTGGCCGGCGGAGCATGTACTCGGCGGGGGGGGCTGTGGGCCCCCCCGTAAGTCCGGTACCGGGAGGCGCGGCGGCGCGCGTAAGGGCACCAGTGCTCGCAGCGCAGCCGTAGGCCCGTCCAGCGGGCGGTAGTGGGGGCTATCGTCTGCATTGCACGGAGGGCTGCGGTTGGGGGGCGCCCTAGCTCATGGCGCCACCCCCGGAGGCGGAGAGCACTGCTCGGGCGTGCGGAAGAATTCGTATGTTCCCGCAGCCCGAGCCAAATGGTGCCGAGGATGGAGCAAGTGGGGTTTTAGTGGGTATTCCTTCGGGTGAGTCCCACATATCCGGACCTCCTCCCCCGAGGGGGCCCGGAATGCGTAAAAGCATTTCCCCACTTTAAAAAAAAAAAAAAAAAAAAAAAAAAAGGTTGGGGTGCGATGCCGGTCGACCTCCACGCGAGCCTGGAGTTTGTGCTCACCACTTGCCGTACTGGATGCTTGCATCCGGTGCGGACGGTGGTGGAACAAGCGACCAGGACGGTGCACCCTGGGCAGCTGTGTTGGGTGTGTTCATGAACCTTTGGGCCATTGCTTGCAATGGCACCTTTGGTCGGTTCACACACACGCAGTTGGCCAACAGACTGGCGCGGTGGGCCCCCCTTTTTTTCCTATGGGGGCCAGTGGCCGCTTCTGGGCGGCGTGGGATGGCGGGCCTTCAAGGCTTGCGACTCCGCCTGTGCGGAATTGGTGGGGGCGTCTCAGCCCGTGGCGCATTCGCGCTTTTGTGGGGGCCCTTTTTAGGGCCAGCGGACTTTTGTCGGTGGATGGCGGACGGTGGTTCGCGTGGACTTTTTTGTCCTTTCCGTGGCGCTGCTGGTATCCCGAACTCCGGGGTCCAGCTGGGCAACCCGTTACCCCCCTTGGTTGAGGGGGCCGGGGGCCGTCGGGGCTTTTGTCCGGGTCAAGTGGAGTAAACCACAATAAAAATCCCCTAACCCAAAGGTTCGAAGGGTGCCGAGTGGGTGAATGTCCGGCGGGGTTACGCCGGTGCCAAGCCCGAAGTGTGTGGTGGGGTCGCCGCGCCCGTAAGCGGCAACAACAAAATGAGTAGTATGGACAAAAACAAACTACCCCAGGGGGGTACCGGTATGCCTTGCGCTGCTGGAGAATCCCCTCCTGCCGTCGTTCCGGCGGTAGGCTGCCCCATCGTTTCTGGGGGGGGCACCTGCTATTCTGGGCTTAGCCCGTTAAGTGAGGAGAGGTCGATTACACCTTCGGCAGTGGATCCCAGGCTGTCGGAGTGCACAAATGCTACTGGACAACAGGGAAAGAAGGGAGATGTAGACATGCAGCCAGTTGTGGTGCTGCAAGACTGCTTGTCGGAATCGACAACCAGCAGCATGGTGACAGTTAGGTCGGATAGTGATGGGGACCGATTCTGGCAGAAGAGAGTTGACCGTACTGAAGACATAGGAAGCACACGGGCGGCTAACACAGGGCGTCCTACGGAAAGCTCACAATTGCGAAAGCGCACCGCAAAATCTCGGAAAAGCGCTGATGTCCAGTCCGATTCTGACAGCCCTTGCAGCATAAAATCAGTCTCGGCGCCAAAGAAGAGTTCGGCTGGTCGCGACAGGGGCCGCCCGACCACCACTGGCCAATATATCGGCCTCGCTGAGGCGAAGCGCCAGCTCAACGCGGCCAAAAAGGAGGAACTGCGGTTGAGGGCCGAAAAAGAGTTAGCAGACGAGTTAGACAGGAGCCGTTCGAGCCGTTCGCGCTCGAGCTCGGCTCATAAGTCAGATGCATATTTGTCGCCAAGTGAGGAGTCCCCCCTAGCGTCACAATTATATGACGCAATAAAAAGGGAACTAGATGTTATCTCAAAAGTCGCCAATAAGTCCGGCAACTTGAAAGGGACCTTTCAAAAGGCCCTTCATGATTCTGTTAGCGCCATCTCGGTGACATCCAAGCATATTTTAAAATGCACGGAATCTGGCGAAGTGGCAAAACTCAAGAGTGACGTTAAACGGTTGCAGAACGACTTAGCGGAGTCCCGTAAAGAGAGCGCAGAACTCCGCAAGCAGCTCAGTACAAGGGACTGGAGCGAATTTGTAACGCCCCAAAACTTACAGTTGGAACCGCAAATCCCGGCGTATTTTGAACAATGGTCACAGGCGACGATCACCGCCATCGGGGATGTCATCACCTCGAAAATTAACGCGAGGTTTGAAGGTCTCGAGTTAGATGAGAGACTCCTCCCAGCGAAGAGTTACCGCCTCCCGACAGCGGCGAGCAGGGCAAAGGAAGCCGGAGAAGCACCGCAGCATGCACCCTCTGTCAGTGAGCTCCCTTCGAAGCCTGCAGCACCTCCCAAGCTGACAACGAAAAAGACCGCTCCTTCCTCGTTGGAGACTCCTTCTGCAGCTCCTGCCCCACAACCCAGCCAGGACAAAAAGAAGGGCAGAAAGAATAAGGGTATGGTTCCAGCTCTGAACACTACAGCACAGGCTGTGAGCGGACCAACACCCCCTACCCCCCCGACGAACAATGACGGCTGGACTACTGTCGTAAATAAAAAGAAGAAGGCCCCGCCTGCCGCCACTCTCGCGGAAGGTGCCCAGCGGCCGGCTCCAAAAAAGAAGAAGAGGGCTCGCAAACTCAAAGAGCCCCGCTCGGCTGCTGTGGTGGTGACCTTAGACCCCGAGGCTGAGAAACGAGGGGTGTCATATGCTGAGGTGATTAGAAAAGCCAAAGCCTCGCTTAATCTCGAGGAACTCGGACTCTCAGCCGAGGGATTCCGTATAAAGGAGGCCGCGACCGGGGCTAGGATATTCCAAGTCACGGTTACCAAAGATGCGGCAGAAAACCGCGCTAAGGCTGATGTAGTGGCTGAAAAGCTGAGAAATATCCTCACGGAAGATGTCCGCGTGACGCGGCCGAACAAGTGTGCGCAAGTTCGTCTATCCGGGTTAGATGATTCTGTCGAAAAGACGGAGATTGCTGCTGCAGTTGCCCAGAAAACCGGTTGTGCTTCTGGCGACGTTTCTGTCAGCGAGATACGTCGTGGCCTTGACGGTCTTGGTGTTACTTGGGTCAAATGTCCTATTGGCGCAGTCAAGACCCTGCTCGAAGCTAGGCGGCTCCTTGTAGGGTGGAGCTCAGCGCGCGTCCAGCCTGTTGAAACGCGCAAGATGATGTGTTACCGCTGCTTGGATGTAGGTCACACCAAGCAGCGGTGTCCAGCTGATGTCGACCGCAGCGATTTGTGTATCCGCTGCGCCAAACCCGGCCACAAGGTTGCCACATGTACGGCCCTACCTCATTGCGCTATTTGCGCCAGCCTTAAGAGGCCGGCCAATCATATAATGAGAGGGAAAAACTGCAAAGCGCCTCCCCCTTCCAGAGCCAAAAGAACAGCCTCAAGGACCCCGGCTGCTGTTGCTGACGAGCAAGAAGCTCCGCATGTCGAGGATATGCTAACATAACATTAATGGAACAGTTACAACAACAACTCCATATCTTACAGGGCAACCTGAACCACTGCGCTGCTGCACAGGACCTATTCATGCAGACCATGGCGGAGTGGTCCATCGATGTTGCAGTTGTTGCCGAACCCTACTTTCCTCCATCCGGTCCCAACTACGTCTCGGATTCGGATTCTTTGGTGGCGATATTTAGGTCTTCGTCATCTAGGTCCCCGCCCCTGAACACCTTGGAGCGGGGCCATGGATTTGTCGTTGTGAAATGGGGAGATATAGTTCTAATTGGTTGTTACTTCTCCCCAAATCGCACTCTAGCAGAATTTGAGTCTTATATCGATCGGGTTGGTGATGCTGTCCAGCGTGTGACACCTCACTCGCAAGTCATCGTTCTGGGTGATCTTAATGCCAAATCGTCGGCTTGGGAGTCACCCACCACGGATGCTCGCGGTTCGACGTTAGAAGAATGGTTGACCATATTGGGACTTATCGTTCTAAACCGCGGCTCTGCCAACACTTGCGTTCGACAGCAGGGGGGGTCCATAGTAGACATCACGTTAGCTACCCCTGCTCTCGCCACTCATGTTTCTAATTGGCAAGTCCACTCGGATATAGAAACTTTGTCAGACCACCTCTATATCTCGTTTGACATTTCTCCTCGACATAACATCGTCAGAACCTCAATAGAGAGAAACAACGCTGCAAATGTTTTCCCTCGTTGGAGTCTTACCAAACTGAAGAAGGATCTAGTAGAGGAATCGGCGCTTATTGAGGACTGGTTTTCGCAGCCCTCCTCAGCAGCGCTGGGTGTGGATGATGCAGCAGTTAAGTTTAAAGATACCCTAACACGAATCTGTGACTCTTCCATGCCACGAACTCGACGCATGCCATCTAAGCGTCAGGTCTGTTGGTGGTCGGAAGACTTAGCCGAAATGCGCAGGATCTGCATACGTCACCGTCGCGCCTATACACGCTATCGCAGGCGGCGACCAGGGTGGCATGAGACGGAAGAATCAAGGCTGTACTCTGCCTTCAAAGACGCCCGCCACACGTTCAAAGTTGCTATATATGAAGCGAAGGCAGCAGCTCGTCAGAGGTGGCTCGACGAATTGGACGCTGATCCCTGGGGTCGTCCGTACCGCTCGGTCCGAAACAAGATGGGTGGCGTCGGCATCCCCATTGCTGAAACCTTGGCTCCTCTATTTTTAGAGTCTGTTGTAGCTAGCCTTTTTCCTGCACGGGCTGATCACACACCGCCGAGTATGGTTCCCTCTCACTATGAGCAGATTCACAACATAGATGACCCTCCCCCACCCGTGTCTGACGGGGAAATGGATAATGCCATTCGCAGACTGCGTGCCAAGAACACGGCCCCGGGTCCAGACGGAATCCACGGACGCGCTCTGTCGCTCTCCCTTGACATTCTAGACGACAGACTTAGGGATATTTACGATCTTTGCCTATCCCTTGGCCAATTCCCCAAAGTATGGAAGACAGGTCGCCTGGTATTACTGCAGAAGCCAGGCAAGCCGGTACACTTACCATCCTCGTACCGGCCCATCGTCTTATTAGATGAAGTGGGTAAACTCCTGGAAAGGATAATCTCCTCACGTATTGTTGAACACCTTAATACAAACGGTCCCAACTTAGCTGATAACCAGTTTGGATTCAGGGAAAATCGTTCCACGATTGATGCTATCGTCCGCGTGAAAGCCATTGCGGAGGAGGCGGTGTCGAGAGGCAGAGTGCTACTGGCAGTATCCCTAGATATATCTAACGCCTTCAACACCCTGCCCTATAACTGTATAGGAGAGGCGCTTCGATATCACAACGTGCCCTCCTATCTTAGAAGAATAGTCGAGAACTATCTCAGAGACAGACTTATTTTATGCGTAGACCGTAACGGTAGCATCATTCGCAGGATGATGACGTGCGGTGTTCCACAGGGGTCGGTTCTAGGCCCCCTCCTGTGGAACATCGGATACAACTGGGTCCTGCGTGGCGCGCTACTGCCCCGCATGAACGTTGTATGTTATGCCGATGATACACTCGTCTTGGCTGGGGGCAGTGATTACGCCGAAGCTGCTCGTCTCGCCACTGTTGGCACCTCACTTATAGTAGGCCGAATCGAGCGTTTGGGACTAAAAGTAGCCCTAGAGAAGACCGAGGCCTTAATGTTTTATGGGCCTCGTAAGAGACCACCCAGTGATGCGCACCTTATTATTAACAACGTGCGCGTTAAAATTGGATCGCGCATGAGATATCTTGGCTTGGAATTGGACCCTAAGTGGTCCTTTCACGAACATTTTAAGTGCCTCTGCCCCAAGCTTGTTGGAACAGCGGCGGCTTTAAGCCGTCTCTTACCGAATCTGGGCGGCCCCAGCGTATCCTGTCGTAGACTGTACACCGGGGTCGTCAGATCGATGGCTCTCTATGGTTCACCTATTTGGGCGGACTCACTATCACCGGGCAATGCTGCACTACTCCGCAGGGCACAGCGCATAATGGCAGTGCGAGTTATTCGCGGCTATCGCACAGTCTCAGGCGATGCCGCCTGTTTGTTAGCCAGCACCCCACCTTGGGACTTGGACGCCAAGGCGCTTGCCTCTGTCTACAGGCGGAGCGCCGAGGTTCGAGCAGAAGGTCTGCGCCCCCCACCAGAAATGCTACGGCGCTGGAGGGACAGAGCACAGGCTAAAACATTTAGAGAATGGCGGCAGCGCCTTGAAAGTCCCGCTGCTGGTCTTTGGACTGTCAATGGTATTCAACCACATATGACAGGCTGGCTCAGACGTCAACACGGAGCGCTTACGTTCCGACTTACCCAGTTGTTAACGGGACATGGGTGCTTCGGCGCCTACCTGTTTAAAGTTGTAGGGCGTGAATCTACACCCCGCTGCCATGAGTGTAACAACGATGTGGACACTGCGCAGCACACACTCGAGGTTTGTCCAGCATGGTCTGCGCAGCGCCTGGTTCTGACCCAGGCGATAGGTAGAGATCTCTCCCTGCCAGCCGTCATCTCTAAGATGGTCGGCAGCGAGACGACATGGTTAGCGGTTGCCACCTTCTGCGAGGAAGTCATCTCGCAGAAAGAGGCTGCTGAAAGGCAACGAGAGGAAGACCCTCAAGCTGCCCCCATACGCCGGCGTAGAACCGGCCACAGACGAAGGCTACACGACCAATTAAGGCCACCATAGCCTGGGACGCCGGGCAGTGCAGTGGGGTTGCACTGCTCATAGGCGATCCCCCTAGCCTAGGGAAGAGCCACCCATGGGCCTTTCCCATCCGTTGATGAACCTCCCAACGGAGGATAACTGTTGCGACGCAAGCAAGTTGGCATGTGATGAACTTCCTTGTTTGTGCCTCTATAGCAGCTTAGCGGCACTCGTTGGTTTTTAGTGGGTATGCCCCCCGTCCAGGCCGATTAGCGGCCTGGTTTGCACACGAGGGGGAGAGTCCCACATAACCATGGGGCGGCCCCACACTGTCCCCATGGTATGCGTAACGCATTTTCCAACGTTAAAAAAAAAAAAAAAAAAAAAGGTTAGGTTAGGTTAGGTTAGGTTAGGTTCCCGTGGGGGTTTTCTGTCCCCTATCGGGCGCGTCCCTAGGTGGCGGATAAGGGAACGCCCCCCAGATATGGGGGGTACCGGCTTCGACCGGCGCGGACCAAAACAGTACAACCCGTAGCCCCACACTGAGTGGGGTCGGGGGCTGGGCGTATGGGGCTTGCTCTGTGCGTCTGGCTGCGAGGAAGACAACCTCTCTAAAAAATTACCCTGGTGGGGGCCCTTTTCAGGGCCGGTGGACCCTCGGGTCGTGGGATGGCGGGCCTTCAAGGCCTGCGGCTCCGCCTGTGCGGACTTGGTGGGGGCGTCACAGCCCGGGCGCATTCGCGCTTTTTGTGGGGGCTCTTTTTAGGGCCGGCGGACTTTTTGTCGGTGGATGGCTTGCCTTCAAGGCTCGCGGGACGTTATGTCCATTTGATGTGGGTTATTACCCAGAGGAACCTAGGTTCGTAGGATGGCTTGCCTTCAAGGCTCGCGGGGCTTTTATTGCCCACTGTGGCCCTTTTGTTGTGGCGTAGTATGGCGGACAGTGTTCGCGGGAGTGCTTAGACGCTCTGCGTGGTGATTCCACACCCAGGTCTAATCAACCTGGTTTCGGAGGGGCTTGCCTTTGTTGGTCGGCCCAGCGGCCGTTTTACGGCGTGGGTTGCAGGCCTGCTAGGTCTGCGTGCGCGGCGGCCCCGCGGCCACGGATTGTGGTCGCTGGGGATGGGTTTCGGCCCACCGTCGGGCAACCTGGTATCCTGTGTGTGTGTCGTTGATCACGTCTAGCGGCACACACAGGACCAGGGGGGCTTGCCTTAATTGGCTGGCCCTAAGTGGAGCATACCACACAAAAAAAACCCCAAAGTTCCCGTTCAGCGGGTTAACTGCCACTGGGACACCACGGTGGCAGGCGCCTTAAGGTGGTGGGCTGGGTAAGTCCACCAGTTAGTGGTCAACCCTGGGGTACCGCTCGACCCCCCAGGTGTATTAGAGTTACCCGGGTGCAGAGGGCACCACTCGGGCGGACTTTATATTTCCCTCATGCTCGTGGGATAAGTTTATGGCACATTTAAATACAAAAACTCCCCCCCTTAGATTAAGTTTCAAACGAAGTGGAAGTGAACGCTCCTCCGTGGGCAATGTTGAGGCTAACGCACCACCTGCAGGTCGCGTTGAGCGAAAGAAGGAGAAGGATCCCGTCACTGTTGACGAGGCGATGTCAGACTGCTCGATCTCGAGCACTGAAACCTTAGGATCCCAAGCTGGAACGGCCGGATTTGCTGTAGAATCATTAACACCTGGACGCAAGCGCACCCACAAGATCCGGGTTGCCGCTGAACCCGCCCGATCGGATTCTGAAGGCGAGTCGAGCGACCAGTCGGTTACTGCTCCCAAGTTACTGACTAAGTCCAAGTCAGCAGGTCGCGGCAGAGGCCGCCCGCCTACAACGGGCGAATATGTAGGCCTAGCCAAGGCGAAAAAGGCCCTCAATGAGGCCAAGAAGGAGGAGTTGCGGCTTCGGGCTGAACAAAGCATGGCCGAGCAACTTGATCGGCGAAGCCTACGCTCAGATTCGGCCCATTCAAAGTACTCGGACGCTGCAATGTCCGCCGATGAAGGTCCCTTAGCATCCCAAATCTATGAGGTGATCACTAAGGATGCCGACTTAGTTCGGAAGGTTGCCGACACTTCGGGCAACCTAAAGGGCACCTTCCAAAAGGCCCTCCACGACGCCGCGGACTCTATAGTCCACAATACATTGGCCATACTCCGATGCACGGAGTCAACCGAAACCGCCAAACTAAAGGTAGACAAGAAGCGGTTGCAGGACGAGGTTGCAGAACTGCGCAAGGGAATGGCGGAGCTGCGCGCAGAGGTAAGGGCGCTCCGGGAAGGCCAGGCTGGCCACTCAATCGTGGTGCCTCCTTTTGAGACGAGCGCGGCGAACATACCGTCGCTATTCGAAGAATGGTCTCGCCGAACGGTTGACACAATTGGCGACATTATCAACGCTCGATTTGAGGGCCTAGAGCGCGACAACCGTCTCTTGCCGGCGAAGAGCTACAGATTGCCGCTGGCCGCTGACAAGGCCAAGAAGGTCTCAACATCTGGACCACCCCAAGCGACGACTGCGGTGCCTCCCGTTGCTCATCCCGAACCCACTCCTGCGCCTGCGCTGGCCTCCGGTCAGGCTGCAAAGAAGGGCAAGAAGAAGAAGGCCCCGAAAGTGCCAGCTATAACACCTACAGCTGCCCTTGTTGAACCTACTGGTCCCACGCCCACCACATCCAAGCCTGACAACGAGGGCTGGGTCACTGTGGTGAAGCGGCCCAAAAAGAAGGCCCAACCAGCCTCATCTGCGGCCCCTCCGCCTAGCAATAAACCAGGAGCGCAGAAAAAGGCTGCACCTAAAAAGGCTAAGCTTCGGGAGCCCCGTTCGGCGGCTGTGGTTCTCACCATTGATCCCGAGGCAGCCAAGAATGGGCTCTCCTATGCGGAGATTATTAGGAGTGCAAAGACCAATCTAAATCTAGAGGAGCTCGGTCTCTCTGCAGCGGGTTTTAGAATCAGAGAGGCTGCTACTGGGGCTCGTATTCTACAAGTCACCACCGAAAAGTCGGCTGCTGAGAACCGTACGAAGGCCAGCGAGGTAGCTGAAAAGCTGCGTGGAGTCCTCCCGGGTGAGGTTAAAATATCCACCCCCTGTAAGCGAGCCGAAGTGCGCATTTCGGGATTAGACGACTCCGTCACCAGTGACGAGATAAAAGCGGCCATCCTTAATAAGTGTGGCTGCCCATTCTGTGAGATAACCGTCGGAGTGATCCGGATTGGACCAGACGGCCTGGGTACCGTATTGGTGAAATGCCCTGTGGCTGCCGCCAAAACCCTTATAGATGCAGGTCGGATCCTTGTTGGTTGGAGTTCGGCCCGAATACGGGCACAGGAGCCCCGGCAGATGACCTGCTACCGCTGCTTAGACGTGGGGCATACTATACAGCGTTGTAACTCAGAAGTTGACCGAAGCACTCTATGCTTTAGGTGTGGTAAGCCCGGCCACAAAGCTACAGCATGTAAAGCCGCACCTCACTGTGTATTATGTGAGAATTCCAAGAGGTCGGCTAACCACATTATGCGGGGCAAGAGCTGTAAAGCCCCAATGCCCCCAAGAGGGAGAAAAGCGGCCCTTAAGACCCAAGCCGCCAGTCAAGATGAGCCGGTCCGGCCACAAGCTGAAGACATGCAAACGGACGCATAATGTTCAGACACCCGTACAAAATACTCCAGGGCAATCTTAACCACTCTGGCGGTGCACAGGATCTCCTGATGCAAACTTTGCCAGAGTGGTCTATAGATCTAGCAGTTGTCGCGGAACCATATTTTACTCCGCCAATTCCCAACTACGCTTCTGATTTGGACACCACCGTCTCCATAATCAGAGCGTCATCTTCCAGGTCCCCGCCCCTGAACATCTTGGAGCGGGGCCATGGCTATGTCGTCACGAAATGGGGAGAGATTGTACTCGTAGGAACCTACTTCTCCCCAAATCGTACCCTGGCTCAATTCGAGTCTTATATTGATTGTGTCTCTGCCGCAATTCAACGCTCGGCGTCGCAGCATGTGATCGTGCTGGGAGATCTCAACGCAAAATCGTCTGCGTGGGGATCTCCCAGCACTGATGCGCGCGGCGCTGTGCTTGAAGAATGGATGGCAACATGTGGTCTTCTAGTCCTTAATCGTGGCTCCATTAACACCTGCGTGCGACAGCGGGGGGGGTCTATAGTGGATGTTACATTCGCTACCCCTGCTCTCGTCACGCACGTGTCTAATTGGATGGTCCATGAAAACGCCGAAACACTCTCGGACCACCGTTACATAACGTTCGAGGTGTTCTCTTCTAGTCGAGTTAACATCAACATGGCTAGGGCTAATTCAGTTCAGCCTTTTCCCCGATGGACCTTGACCAAGCTCAACAAAGAGCTCGTCGAGGAGTCCGCCCTGCTGGAGGATTGGTTCTCCCAAACCGCAACAACATCTGCGAGGGCGGACGAATTGGCTTCGGAGTTCAGCGAGTCAATGGTTAGGATTTGCGATGCTTCTATGCCACGCACACAGCGTCGCCCTCCCAAAAGAGAGGTTCATTGGTGGTCGCAAGAGCTAGCAGCTATGCGACGCCTATGTATATCCCATCGTCGTACGTACACCAGATTCCGTAGGCGAAGATCTGGTAGAGACGAAGCTGAAGAGGCTCGACTATACGCCATATATAGGGATGCTCGGCACGAGTTTCGAGTGGCTATATTCAGGGCTAAGGAAGCTTCCCGAGAGAGATGGCTCGAGGAGCTGGATGCTGACCCTTGGGGTCGCCCTTACCGCATCGTGCGGGATAAGATGTGTAGTCATGGCCCCCCAGTGGTTGAGTCCCTCGAGCCACAATTACTGGAAACGACGATAGCCGCCTTGTTCCCATCTCAACCTGAACAGGTGGCGCCCCTCATGGCCCCAAATAGGCCAACTCCTGACGACGACAACCCCCCTCCCCCTATTACAGACGGAGAATGGGACATAGCTATCAGTAGACTCCGGGCCAAAAACACGGCCCCAGGTCCAGACGGGGTGCACGGTCGCGTTTTAGCGCTGTCCCTCTCCGTTCTGAAAGACCGCCTGAGGGGAATTTTCGACCTCTGTCTGTCGTCAGGCGAATTCCCAACTGTATGGAAGCAGGGCCGGCTGGTACTTTTGCAGAAGCCGGGCAAGCCGGTTGATTCACCTTCTGCATACCGGCCAATTGTTTTGCTGGACGAGGCAGGCAAGCTACTTGAGCGGATTGTATCTGCCCGCATCGTCCAGCACCTAGACGAGACTGGTCCCAATCTCTCTGACTGCCAGTTTGGGTTCCGACAGAATCGCTCAACCATCGACGCGATTCTGAAAGTAAAATCTTTTACCGACGAGGAGGTCTCCAGGGGCAGGGTTGTTATGGCGGTGTCATTAGATATCGCCAACGCTTTCAACACCCTGCCCTATTGTTGTATTGATGAGGCGCTCACTTACCATGGGCTGCCTTTGTACCTACGCAGGATTGTTTCACATTACCTTAGGAACAGACTGGTAATGTGTCAAAATAGAGACGGAACCCTGATCCGCCGGGTCATGGCATGCGGTGTTCCACAGGGGTCGGTTCTTGGCCCTCTCCTGTGGAACATCGGCTATGACTGGGTGCTAAGGGGCGCCCTCTTGCCGGGCTTAAGCGTCATATGCTACGCAGATGACACTTTAGTACTGGCAAAGGGCGATGACTACACGGCCGCTGCACGCCTCGCCACTGTTGGCGCCACGATGGTGGTTCGTAGGATTGAGAGCCTGGGGCTAAAAGTGGCACTCACTAAAACGGAAGCCCTACTTTTTCATGGGCCCCGTAAGAGACCCCCGGCTGACGCGCACATTTGCGTCAATGACGTACGCATCAAAGTGACTCCACACATGCGATACCTCGGACTCCTACTTGATCACAAGTGGGGGTTCGAGGAACATTTTCAGCGCCTGTCCACCAAGCTTATGGGGGCGGCAGCGTCACTTAGCAGACTCCTTCCCAACTTAGGAGGCCCCAGTGTGTCATGCAGGAGGCTGTACACTGGGGTGGTGAGATCAATGGCCCTCTACGGGTCTCCAGTTTGGGCCGACACGTTGTCGCCTCGCAACGCTGCCGTTTTACGGAGAGCGCAGCGCGCCGTATGTAATAAGGTTATACGCGGCTATCGCACAATATCTAGCGATGCCGCGTTTGCATTGTCGGGCACCCCTCCGTGGGATTTAGACGCCCTAGCGCTTGCCGACATTTATAGACGCAGCGCCCAAGTACGTAACGAAGGAATCCGTCCCCCGCCCGAAATGATTCGGCGCTGGAGGGATAGGGCCCATCTGTCCACCCTCCGAGCATGGCGGCTTCGCATGGAGGCTCCTGCTGCGGGGCATTGGACCATCGACGGCATTCGGCCTAATCTAAAAGAATGGCTTGACAGACGACACGGCGCGCTCACCTACCGAATGACCCAGGTACTGTCGGGGCACGGTTGCTTCGGCAGTTACCTACACAGGGTTGCCGGGCGTGAGTCGAGCGCGCGATGCCACGATTGCGACTGCAGCGCAGACACAGCGCAGCACACATTGAGTGACTGCCCGGCCTGGGCGACACAACGTGCCGCTCTTGTCGCGGCGATTGGGCGAGACATCTCCTTGCCGGCCGTCATCAAGCAAATGACCGGCAGTGAGGCATTATGGCAGGCAGTGGCTACCTTCTGTGAAGATGTGTTGAGGCAGAAGGAGGCCGCAGAAAGGGTTCGGGAAGAGGATCCCCTCGCTGATCCGAACCGTAGACGAAGATTAGGCAGGCGGAGGCGGCTCTAGGGGCTACAGCCTCAACCGCCCTAGTCAGGGATGCTGGGGGACAGGGTGGTGTCTGGCCCCCGTAAGCGCAACCAAGGATTGAGAGGTGTCTTCACTGCGGACACTTCTGCGAATAGATGAGCCCCCAACGGGACAGGCTATTGGCCGTGGCTCGCGATGGTGTGCGATGAGTATTTACCCCGGCCGCGACTATCCTTTAGCCGAAGAAGGAATGCGGTGGTTATTTTAGTGGGTAGGACCCGTTAAATAGGGTGAGTCCCACACACCCCCTGTGCAGTAGTGTCACTCTGCTGCATGGGGATAGTGCGTAAATGCATTTTTTCCACCTTAAAAAAAAAAAAAAAAAAAAAAAAAAAAAAAAAAAAAAAAAAAAAAAGGTTAGGTTAGGTTAGGTTAGGTTAGGTTAGGTTAGGTTAGGTTAGGTTAGGTTAGGTTAGGTTAGGTTAGGTTAGGTTTCCGCCTTCTCCCTGTGGAGAGGGAAGCGATCCAGCAGTATCGCTATCGGACGCGTCCCCGGGTTGCGGATAGGGGAACGCCCTCCAGATATGGGGGGTACCGGCTTCGGCCGGCGCGGACAGCAACTGCTCCTGCTCCCGCCGTACTCTGATAATCAGAGCGCGGTTGGGATGTAGGTGCGCGGCACGTCTTCCGAACTCCGGGGGCGTGTCGGGCAACCCGTTACCCCAATTGAGGGGCCGGGGACCGGCGGGGCTTTTGTCCGGGTCGAGAGGAGTAAACCTCAATAAAAAATCCTCCAAAGCCCAAGGTTCGGAGCGCGCCGATGGGCTGGATGGCCGGGGGAGTAGTCCCGGTCGCTAGCGCTCCAGTGGAGGGGGTGTTTGGGCTGCTGTGCCCGAAACAGCTAAGCGGTTTTTCGGTGGTCTGCTTTTTGGCATACAACGGCTTTTGCCGCCACCGACCCCAAGTCTAAGCTCAGGGGTGGCGATGGACTGTGTGGCCGGAGGGTTAAACCCGGTCGCTAGCCCCTTATTTTCCGCGTATTTATTCTGATTTTTGTTTGTCTTTCTCTTTTATCCGTATTTATCTTATTTTATTATATCTGTTCATATATATGTTTCCCCTTCGTTTCTTCCCTACTTTTTATGTAGTTTATTTTATTGAGGTCTTGTGGGAGTGCAGGCAGTCATGCCTTAAAATGACAAATATGGAAGCAGTTCTTAAAACAAAACTACCCCAGGAGGGTACCACCGTAGGTGGAGAATCCCTCCCTTCGGCTTCGGCCGTTGGCAGGCCCCACGTATCTGGGGGGGGCCAAGACTGCTCCGTGTCGAGTGGCACAAGGTCATGTTATCCCGCTGACCACGGGCGCTTGCCGTTATCTCGGGCGGCCAGTGTTAAATCGGTTACGAGCGAGAGTGGTGATGAAGCCGGCAACAAGGCTGGCACTACGGAGTGCGCAAAAGCGCGTAAAGAAGAGGACGCAGGCAGGCTTTGGAGCAAGGGGCAGGCCGAGATGGAGACCGAGTCGGATGGGTCAGGTTATAGGACCCCATACGATGCGGCACGACACCTGGCTGCCTCGGAGTACCTGAAAGAGGGATTTGAGTCGGAGAGCTCGGCGCCGGCGAAAAACACACGCAGTCGCTCTGCTGCTACTGCGAAGAGGAAAAGGGAAACGAGGAGCCATAGCGAATGTTCCTCACACTCCTCGACAGGATCGGTGATCCTCAGGCCACCATCGGCTGCGTCTGGATCCACTGCGAAGAGAGGTCGTGGACGTCCACCAACAGTCGGTACCTACATAGGCTATGGCAAGGCAAAGGAAGAGAGGGAGAAAAAAAAGCTGGACATAGCGGAGGACATCACGGCCAAAGAGCTAGAAGACTTGGCTAGGGATTTCACGGGAGGAGAGAAAGGCCGGAAAATCCCGGACAAACTGGACACGGACATTGACGACCCCTCAGCCCCCGGGCTCATTGAGATGGGCAAACATGGGGTCAAGGTTTTCGAGACCATGCTCGAGAAGTCCCAAAGACTGAAGGGCAGTGTTAAGGGTGAGATGAAACGGGCCTGCGTCTTGATGGGCGAGGTCCTAAATAGGATTGGAACGCTCACCATTACGGAGGAGACGAAGATGCTGCACAGAGAGAATGACGCCCTCAAAAACGAAATGAGGATGATGAAAGAAAGGACGGAGAGGATTGAAAAGGACCTCGAGGAGTGCCGATATCAGCTCATGCGCGACAAGGTTGCTGCGGAGCAACCTCCGGTGCCTCAAGCGGACCCTCGTCTTCGGGACAGACAAAGAGAAAAGGACGAAGATAGGTTACGGTCTGAAATTCTCGCGTCGGTCCGAAACATGATGGAGGCCAACACCGAATCAATTCTCAGGAGGCTTCCACCACTCCAGGCCGAACCCAGCTTTAGACTGCCTCTTGCAGCGGATTTGAGGCGCGAAGCAACTGCTGCGCCTAGAGCAGCGCCTTCTGTGCCTAAAGCAGTGCCTTCCAAACCTACCGCAGGGGTCACGGGGGGTAAGGAAAAGATAGGGAAGAAGAACAACCTGGAGGGAAGAGACCAACCCGAAAATACCCCGCCAACTCACGCATCGACCTCTGCTGCCGCACAGGAAACGGAGGGAGAGGAAGCAGGTTGGAACAAGGTAGTGGGCAAAAAGGCCAAGAAGAAACAGTCGAAGGACCAACAAAGGGACAGAAGTAGGAGTACTGGTGGGGCTCTGAAAGTAGGGACAGGCAGGCAGGCCACTGGGGATTCCAAAGGTGGCAACAAAGCGCCCAAGAGACGCCGACCTAGGCCTAGGCTGCGAGAAAGAAAGACTGCAGCGGTGGTAGTGGACATCATCCAGTCGGAGAAAGAGAAGGGTCTGACCTTCGCACAAGTGATGATGCAGGCGAAACAAAGCGTCGACCTGAAAGAGTTGGGCATAACTGGTCTAAATTTCAGGAGGTCGGTTGCGGGAGCTCTTGTCCTTGAACTGCCAAAAGAGGCCGGCGCTGCGGAAGCCCAAAAGCTCGAACAGAGCCTCAAAGAAAAACTTCCTGAGGCAGTTAGAATCACTCGGCCCATAAAAAAGGCCGAAATTAGGGTTCTAGGGATGGATGATTCTGTGACCTGCGAGGAGGTTGCTGCATCCGCTGCCAAAACTACAGGTCTGCCGGCGGAAGATTTTGCAGTTGGCGAAATGAGGATTGACCGTTATGGTATGAAAGCCACGCTGGTCAGATGTCCCGTAGCAGCAGCCAAGCAATTGCTGGAACAGAAGCGATTGCTAGTCGGCTGGAGCTCCGCAAGAATTGTCGCCCTCGAACCCCGTCCAATGCGCTGTTATCAATGCATGGAGCTGGGGCACACGAGGCAAATCTGCAAGGGCACAATAGACAGAAGCAGCCAGTGCTTCAGGTGCGGGGCCTCTGGTCACTTTGCGGCCGACTGTAGTGCTAAGCCAAACTGCTCGGTCTGCGCCGCCCATGGTAAACCAGCCGATCACACTATGGGGGGCAAACTATGTCGTCCCCCGCAGCCGAACCAGGAACGTCGCCGTCCCTCTCCCTCTGGGCCCTCGAGTTCTGCCTCGAGGCCTGTTAGGGTAACTCCAGCGTGTCCGACGGAAGCAATGGTTACCGATAATGCCCAGGAGTAGCCAATTTAAACTCATCCAAGGGAATTTAAATCATGCCAGACATGCGCAAGATCTTTTAGTGCATGTCATGGCGGAGGAACAGGTAGACTTGGCTGTTATGGCGGAACCGTACCTAGTCCCAAACCAACCTCGATGGGCTGGCGACAGGGACGGCTCGGTCATGATAGCTGGAGGACAAAACTCCCCCCCTCTCACAATTCGGGTAAAAGGGCAAGGGTTTGTAGCTGTCAACTGGCGCGAAATTGTTGTAGTCGGAGCGTACTTCTCGCCAAACAAACCCATAGCGGAGTTCGAGGCGTTTCTGATACAGCTGGGGCAGGTTGTCAGTGCAGCGCACCCCAGTCAAGTTTTGGTTATGGGAGACCTGAACGCAAAGTCGTCTGCGTGGGGGTCCGCCGTAACAGATCAAAGGGGAGATCTGCTTGAGGATTGGTTGGTGCAAATGGATCTGGTTGTCGCTAACGTAGGACGGGAGTGGACCTGTGTGCGGCAACAGGGGGGGTCAGTGGTGGACATCACGCTGGCATCCTCGGGTTTGGCAGACAGGATTTGTAATTGGCGTGTGCTGGGGGAGGTAGAGACCCTCTCAGATCATGTCTATATTCGGTTTGAGGTCTCCACCTCGTCCAATGATGATGATGGTAACTACTTGGTAAGACGTGACCCTTTTCCTCGTTGGTCACTGACAAAGCTGGATAGGGAGAACGCAGAAATCGCGGCGATAATAGCGTCCTGGGTTCCAGCCCCGGAGGGACCTTCTGGAGTCGACGACGAAGCGAGCCGACTGCGTGACGCGTTCCAATCTGTCTCGGATGCGTCAATGCCTCGCGTGCGTCGTCCTCCTCCAAAGAAAGCGGTCTATTGGTGGTCTCAGGAGCTGGCGAATCTTCGTGCGGCGTGTATCAGTGCCCGAAGAGCCTACACCAGAAGTAGAAGGAGTAGGTACCGCGATTTGGACAGGGAGGCTGTTCTCTGGTCTGCCCATCGCGACTCAAAGGACGCATTTAAAACAGCCATTGCGCAGGCCAAAGATAGAGCATGGCAGGAGCTCCTAGACGGCATAGATGCAGATCCTTGGGGCCGGCCGTACCAACGGGCACGTGATAAGTTGCGATCTCTTGGTCCTCCTGCAGCCGAGTCTATGCAGCCTGTGCTGCTTAACAGTATTGTTGCCGCCTTATTTCCGCACGGTGTGGAGCACACTCCCCCTTCTATGGCGACGGAGCAGATAGAACTGGAGGAAATTCAACCTACTCCACCAGTCACGACGGGCGAAATTGAAAAAGCCATTGAGAAAATGTCCGCTCGAAAGACTGCTCCGGGACCTGATGGTGTGCATGGGCGCGTGTTAGAGCTGGCGCTGAACCATCTGGGGGGTGACCTGCGATCCCTCTTCGACCGGGCTATATCAGAGGGCAAATTCCCAGAAATTTGGAAGGCAGGGAGGCTGGTCCTCATCCATAAGTGTGGCAGACCAGCGGACACCCCTAGTGGTTATAGGCCTATTGTTCTTCTTGACGAGGCAGCCAAAATTTTTGAGAGGATATTGTCGGCGCGTCTGAATAACCATCTGGCCAACCGCGGAACCGGCCTCTCCAACGCCCAATTCGGGTTTAGGGAGCACCGGTCTACAGTTGACGCGGTACTAGTGTTGAAAAGTGCTGTTCAGGAGGCACGGCAGAGGGGAGAGGCGCTCATAGCGGTGTCCTTAGACATCGCTAATGCTTTCAACACCCTCCCCTTTGCCACAATACTCGAGGCACTCCGGTTTTTCGGCGTGCCGGCGTATTTGCGAAGGATCGTAAAAGACTACCTCACGGCACGGGAGGTGCTGTATGCGGGACGGAGTGGCGTCCTTCAGAGACGACGCATGTTGTGCGGTGTTCCACAGGGGTCGGTGCTAGGACCACTCCTGTGGAACATCGGATACGATTGGGCCCTCAGGGGATCCCCTCTGCCCGGGATGGGAGTGATCTGTTACGCTGACGATACTCTCATCACGGCCAGAGGTAGGGACCCTCATAGGGCTGCTGCGCTGGCGACGGCTGCTACCAGCCTTATAGTGGGTCGCATTGAGAGACTGGGCCTAAAGGTAGCAGCCCACAAAACAGAAGCGATCCTTTTTAGATCTCCCCGGACTCGGCGCACCACGGGGCTTACAATTGAAGTGGGTCGAAGCAGTATTGAGATGGGCCACTCTCTAAAATACTTGGGGCTGGTGCTGGACGACACGATGAGTTTTGAGGAGCACTTCCGCCAGCTGAAAAAGAAGTTGGTGGGCACCGCTGGAGCCCTTGCTAGGCTTTTGCCCAATATCGGAGGTCCCAGCAGTACTTGCCGTAGACTGTATGCGGGTGTTCTACGCTCTATGGCGTTGTACGGTAGCCCAGTGTGGGTCGACGCACTTTCGGACCGCAATCGCGCGCAGCTGCGTCAAGCGCAGCGAATTGCGGCCAATCGTACCATAAGGGGCTACTGCACAATCGGCTTTGATGCTGCCTGTGCACTTGCTGCAACCCCGCCATGGGAGATGGAGGCGGAGGTGCTCTGCAAAATATACCGACTGAAGGCAGACGCGGTGCGAACGGCGACGCCGATTGACATTGAAAGGGTCCGACGTCGAGCCAACAGAGAGCTCGTTGTGGATTGGGCAGAAAAGCTCTCGACGGTCGCCTATGGAGTAAGGACCATAGAGGCTCTGCGTCCCGCTCTGTACAAGTGGGTGAGGAGAAAACACGGCTCGCTGACTTACCACATGGTACAGCTGCTCTCGAACCACGGTTGTTTCGGGAGCTACTTACACCGGATAGGTAGGGAAGTAAGCCGTGCGTGCGCCCAATGTGGGCATGCGGAGGACAACGCCCAACACACGTTAGAGCACTGTCCGTTCTTTAGTCGACAGCGCGCAGATCTGGAGCGCGTAATAGGACCTGACCTCTCGCTGACGGGTGTGGTTCTGTCCATGCTCGGCAATGAAAGGTCCTGGGACGCTATGATAGCCTTCTCGGAGGCAGTCATGATGGAGAAAGAGGCCTTGGAGCGGGCCAGGGAGGATGATCCTCTCTCTGACCCGCGCCGACGCCGTCGTGTCGGGCGAAGGAGGCGCCAGTTTATACGACAGGCATCCTACTAGGGTTAGGTATTTGCCCATCAGTGGAAGTCGCGGCGGGGCGTTTGCCCGGCGACCGGACCAATCCGACAGGCAATGATGGTGACGCCTTTCGGGGTGTTGCCGGAGCCAGGGCCACGCGGGTGACGGGACTGGGGTCCTTGGTCACGGAGGCAGTCACCCGCATTGCACGGCTCGTCGGCAGTTGTTCCCTTGGCGGGGGAGCAGCTGGTCCCACTCCGGGGACAGGTCGGAGGAGGCCGAGAGGCCAGGCCGTGTCGGCTACCGGTGCCTACATGAGTTCCCGGTGCCTGACATAAGCGGCGGAGGAATGCCCCCGGGGGGTTTAGCGGGTTCGAGCCCCGCATAACCCCTCCTCCCCCAGGAGGACGGGTATGGGTCGGCCATTACCCCGGGTCAAAAAAAAAAAAAAAAAAAAAAAAAAAAAAAAGGTTAGGTTAGGTTAGGTTAGGTTAGGTTAGGTTAGGTTAGGTTCCCGTGGGGGTTTTCTGTCCCCTATCGGGCGCGTCCCTAGGTGGCGGATAAGGGAATGCCCCCCAGATATGGGGGGTACCGGCTTCGGCCGGCGCGGACCAAAACAGACGGCGGAGGGCGAGAGCCCGGCCGGCGTGCGTCGCCGGTGGACGAAAAGGCCCTTTTCAGGGCCGGGTGCCCGTCGCGGGGCGGTGGATGGCCGGTCGATATGGCCGGCGACCCGCAGAGAGGCGGGGGACGAAAAGGCCCTTTTCAGGGCCGGGTGCCCTTTGGGGCGGTGGATGGCCGGTCGATATGGCCGGCGACCCGCAGAGAGGCGGGAGACGAGGTGAGCGCGAGTTCGCCTGTGGTTGTATGTGGGGTATTGCGTGCCGCCTCACATACGCACAGGAGAACTGGCGTTGTTTGGAGGGAGTTGCCCGTTTGGGCGGTGGATCGCGGGGGTCCGCCTGCGGGTGTGTGTCAGGTGTTGCGTTGCCTGGCATACGCGCAGGGGGACTCGCGTCGTGGTTCGCTGGACGTTGAGTGTCGAGTCTCCTCGGCTTGGGGGCTTTGGGAGTCGCCTAATAGGGGCCTGCTCACCCCCGAACGGCTCTGGCCTGAGAGAGAGTACGGGCCTTGCCACCCCCGAAAACTCACGCCGGCCCATCCCCCCTAGCAGGGGTTTCGTGGCTTCTCGCGTTCGGCGTCCACGTGAGGAAGAGTCACGTCGGGGCGTTTGTCCGGTGACGGGCCGTGTCGGGGCGTTTGTCCGGCGGCGGGCTGCGGCGGGGTATTTGCCCGGCAGTCGGGTTGTGCTCGTGTGTTCTGGTCGCTGGGGTTCGCGTCTTCTCCGCCTGGGGGATATGGGAGTCGCCTAGTAGGGGCCTTGTCACCCCCGAACAGCTCTGGCGTGAGAGTACGGGCCTCTCCACCCCGGGAAATCACGTCGGCCCATTCTTCCTGGCGGAGTCTGCGTGTTCCCTGGCCTCCGGAACTATCGGGCGGAAGAGTCGCGTCGGGGCGTTTGTCCGGTGACGGGCCGCGTCGGGGCGTTTGTCCGGCGGCGGGCTGCGGCGGGGTATTTGCCCGGCAGTCGAGGTTAGACCAATCTGACAGGCAATGATGGTGATGCCCTCTGGGGTGTTGCCGGAGCCAGGGCCACGCGGGTGACGGGACTGGGGTCCTTGGTCACGGAGGCAGTCACCCGCATTGCACGGCTCGTCGGCAGTTGTTCCCTTGGCGGGGGAGCAGCTGGTCCCACTCCGGGGACAGGTCGGAGGAGGCCGAGAGGCCAGGCCGCGTCGGGCCACCGGTGCCTACACGAGTTCCCGGTGCCCGAGGTATGCGGCAGAGGTATGCCCCCGGGGGGTTTAGCGGGTTCGAGCCCCGCATAACCCTTCCTCCCCCAGGAGGACGGGTATGGGTTGGCCATTACCCCGGGTCAAAAAAAAAAAAAAAAAAAAAAAAAAAAAAAAAAAAAAAAAAAAAGGTTAGGTTAGGTTCCCGTGGGGGTTTTCTGTCCCCTATCGGGCGCGTCCCTAGGTGGCGGATAAGGGAATGCCCCCCAGATATGGGGGGTACCGGCTTCGGCCGGCGCGGACCAAAACAGACGGCGGAGGGCGAGAGCCCGGCCGGCGTGCGTCGCCGGTGGACGAAAAGGCCCTTTTCAGGGCCGGGTGCCCGTCGCGGGGCGGTGGATGGCCGGTCGATATGGCCGGCGACCCGCAGAGAGGCGGGGGACGAAAAGGCCCTTTTCAGGGCCGGGTGCCCTTCGGGGCGGTGGATGGCCGGTCGATATGGCCGGCGACCCGCAGAGAGGCGGGGGACGAGGTGAGCGCGAGTTCGCCTGTGGGTGTATGTGGGGTATTGCGTGCCGCCTCACATACGCACAGGAGAATTGGCGTTGTTTGGAGGAGGTTGCCCGTTTGGGCGGTGGATCGCGGGGGTCCGCCTGCGGGTGTGTGTCAGGTGTTGCGTTGCCTGGCATACGCGCAGGGGGACTCGCGTTTTCGTGGTTTTCGCTGGACGTTGAGTGCCGGGTCTCCTCGGCTTGGGGGCTTTGGGAGTCGCTTAATAGGGGCCTCCTCACCCCCGAACGGCTCTGGCGTGAGAGGGAGTACGGGCCTTGCCACCCCCGAAAAACTCACGCCGGCCCATCCCCCCAGGTAGGGGTTTCGTGGCTTCTCACGTTTGGCGTCCACGTGCGGAAGAGTCGCGTCGGGGCATTTGTCCGGTGACGGGCTGCGTCGGGGCGTTTGTCCGGCGGCGGGCTGCGGCGGGGTATTTGCCCGGCAGTCGGGTTGTGCTCGTGTGTTCTGGTCGCTGGGGTTCGCGTCTTCTCCGCCTGGGGGATATGGGAGTCGCCTAGTAGGGGCCTTGTCACCCCCGAACAGCTCTGGCGTGAGAGTACGGGCCTCTCCACCCCGGGAAATCACGTCGGCCCATTCTTCCTGGCGGAGTCTGCGTGTTCCCTGGCCTCCAGAACTATCGGGCGGAAGAGTCGCGTCGGGGCGTTTGTCCGGTGACGGGCCGCGTCGGGGCGTTTGTCCGGCGGCGGGCTGCGGCGGGGTATTTGCCCGGCAGTCGAGGTTGGACCAATCCGACAGGCAATGATGGCGATGCCCTCTGGGGTGTTGCCGGAGCCAGGGCCACGCGGGTGACGGGACTGGGGTCCTTGGTCACGGAGGCAGTCACCCGCATTGCACGGCTCGTCGGCAGTTGTTCCCTTGGCGGGGGAGCAGCTGGTCCCACTCCGGGGACAGGTCGGAGGAGGCCGAGAGGCCAGGCCGCGTCGGGCCACCGGTGCCTACACGAGTTCCCGGTGCCTGACATAAGCGGCGGAGGAATGCCCCCGGGGGGTTTAGCGGGTTCGAGCCCCGCATAACCCCTCCTCCCCCAGGAGGACGGGTATGGGTCGGCCATTACCCCGGGTCAAAAAAAAAAAAAAAAAAAAAAAAAAAAAAAAAGGTTAGGTTAGGTTAGGTTAGGTTAGGTTAGGTTAGGTTAGGTTAGGTTAGGTTAGGTTAGGTTAGGTTAGGTTAGGTTAGGTTAGGTTAGGTTAGGTTAGGTTCCCGTGGGGGTTTTCTGTCCCCTATCGGGCGCGTCCCTAGGTGGCGGATAAGGGAATGCCCCCCAGATATGGGGGGTACCGGCTTCGGCCGGCGCGGACCAAAACAGTACAACCCGTAGCCCCACACTGAGTGGGGTCGGGGGCTGGGCGTATGGGGCTTGCTCTGTGCGTCTGGCTGCGAGGAAGACAACCTCTCTAAAAAATTACCCTGGTGGGGGCCCTTTTCAGGGCCGGAGGACCTTCGGGTCGTGGGATGGCGGGCCTTCAAGGCCTGCGGCTCCGCCTGTGCGGACTTGGTGGGGGCGTCACAGCCCGGGCGCATTCGCGCTTTTTGTGGGGGCCCTTTTTAGGGCTGGCGGACTTTTTTGTCGTGGGATGGCTTGCCTTCAAGGCTTGCGGAACTTTTTGTTCATTGTTGCCGTTTTCTGGCGTGGTATGGCGGACAGTGTTCGCGGGAGTGCTCTGACGCTCTACGTGGTGATTCCACACCCGGGCCTAACCAGCCCGGTTCGACGGGGCTTGCCTTAGTTGGCCGGCCCAGTGGCCATTTTTTGGCGTGGTGTGCAGACCTACAAGGTTTGCGGCGCGGCGGTCGCCCCGTGACTACGGTGTTGTGGTATCTGGGGATGGGCTTCGGCCTACCGCCGGGCAACCTGGCACCCTGTGTATGCAGGACCAGGAGGGTGTTCCCTGAAGTGGAGACAACCACGTTAAAAAACCCCAAAGTGTCTGGTTTTACCAGTTAACCGTTGCTGGAGGCGTGGCAACGGGCGCCTTAAGGTGGTGGGCTGGGCAAGTCCACCAACTAGCGCCTCACCCCAAAGATACCGCCCGACCTCTTTGGAGTAATAGGGTTGCCTGGGTGCAGGGGGCACCGCCCAGGTCGACTTTTTAGATCCCCCATACTCGTGGGAACAAAAATATGTCTCAAATAAATAAAAACATAAATTCAAATGACGTTAGGAAGGAGAGTGATGGTGAAGAAGAGTGGGTATCTGACTCGTCTGTACATACGGTCAGAAGTTACGGATCGACTAGATCCAGGAGTAGATCCAGGAGCAGATCAAGGAGCAGGTCAAGGTCGAAGTCAAGGAGCAGCGTAGGCAGCTCGATAAGCCTCAAATTCTGGCACAAAGACGACCGTAAGCGCAAAATCAGCACTAATAAGGATGATGGCGCGGAAAGTGATGAAACCACCTCATCAGCCAAGGTGAAAGCCTCCGCAGGCAAGGGCAGAGGTCGCGGTCGTCCACCCACTACGGGTGAATATGTCGGCCTAGCGAAGGCAAAGGCTGAGTTGGCCAGGGCCGAAAGAGAAGAACTAAAGATTCGGGCGGAGAAGGAGTTGTTGGACGCAGCAGTGTGCGCGAGAGTTACGCGCTCCACGCCAACTGTGACACACACAACTGATGGAGCGGTTGATGATATTGAGACGGCCAGAATGATCGTTGGCAAAGTTATGGCCCAGGTCGAACTCATAGAGAAGGTCGCCACTAAGTCTGGCTCTCTAAAGGGCACCTTTGTGCGCATGCTAAAAGATGCAGCGGTAGCGATCAAAGACTGCACGATGGAGCTAGCGCAGCGCAGTGCATCCGACGACGCAGGCAGACTCGAGCAGATTGTCGCTCGACAGGAGAAGGAAATGGAGGAGCTCCGCCAGGAGCTTAAACAGGTCAAGGCGAGCATGGCCCAGCAGGCGGCTGCCGCAGCTACATCCCGGGCTACGGATGAACCTACCTTCATGGACACGAGTTCCTCACAGTCCGCACTAGAGGAATTGGAGGCTCGCATAATGAGTCGCGTAACGGACAGGATAAATATCCGGATGGAGGGTCTGGAGCCTCGCCTTAACGCAGCTCCGGATTACCGACAGGCGCTGAAATCCAATCCGGTTCAAAGAGTAGAGGCCTCGCAGGTGAAGAAAACGGCACCACCACCAAAAACGGTCATGGGACCTCCACCAGTGCCGCCTGTGAAAACAAAAGCGAAGGGGAAGAAATCTGCGCCTACCCCTGCCCTACAGCAAGCAGCGGAAGTGCCCAACACAACAAAGGCACGCAACCAAGGTGCATCAAAAAGTAAGGAGCACACTATTCCTGCTAACACCAGGCGAAACCAAAATAAAAACAGGACTGCGGGACGTGACAGCTCCAGTTCTGAGATCAGGACACCCCGCCCAATAGCGCCGACCCCTGCAAACGCTGAGGAGGGTTGGACGACAGTGGTGAAAAGGGGTAAAAAGGGGGCGAACAATGAAGGCGCGAGTGCTCAAAAGCCCGCGCAAAAGGCGAATAAGGCGAAACCACCCAAGTCAAACAATACAAGGAGTAGAGTACGACCTCCCCGCTCCGCAGCTGTCGTCCTCACGCTACAACCGGGTGCAGCTGACAAAGGTGTAACCTACAGCTCGGTAATAGGGGAGGCAAAGAGTAGAATAGACCTGGGCAGCTTAGGGATAGATTTCACTAGATTCCGCAGAGCAATCACCGGGGCCTCTATCATCGAGGTACACGCGGCCGAGAATGAAGCGAAGGCTGATCTCTTGGCGGCAAAAATACGAGAGTTATTTAGTGAAGAGATACTGAGAGTGTCCAGGCCGGTCAAATGTTCCGAACTGATGGTCGCCAGTTTGGACGATTCAGTCACAGCGGACGAGGTGGCAAAGGCCATATCAAAGCTGGGAGGCTGCCCAGTCGACCAAGTTAAAGTCGGCATAATAAAGCAGACCACCTATGGAATGGGCGCGGTGTGGGCGAGCTGTCCAGTCGCAGCAGCGAAGAAAGTGACGGAAGGTCGACTGTTGGTAGGGTGGTCCTCCGCCAAGGTAAAGTTGCTGCCACCGCGAGACATGAGATGCTTTAAATGTCTCGAAACAGGACATGTTAAAGACAAGTGTTCGGCGTGCGTAGACCGTAGCGAACAATGCTACCGTTGTGGCAAAGTAGGCCACCGTGCAGCGGAATGTTATGAGGAATTTCACTGCACGCTATGTGAGGAGGCCAACAAAAAGGCCGATCATAGGCTGGGGAGCAAAAGGTGTTCGGCCCCCAAGCGCAAAATGAGAAGGGGCCAGGCTGCATCAGGCAAAAAACCAGCACAGCAGCCGGCCAACCCACCGGACAGGGCAACAGAAGAGCCGATGGAAATTGCACAAAATGGGTAGTTGCGTCAAATTCCTACAGGCCAATATTAACCACTGCGCTAGAGCACAAGACCTGCTCATACAGTCCACAGCGCAGTGGTTAATAAATGTGACGATCATTGCTGAGCCATATGTGGTCCCTAGCAGAGATGACTGGGTTGGAGATCTGGACGACCTAGTCGCCGTTGTTGTGAACCCTGGCCTTGGTACATCCTCCGTTAGGAAGTCGTTAAAGGGTCATGGCTCCGTCGCCGTAATTTTCGACAATGTAGCAGTTGTCGGGGTGTATTTTTCTCCAAACCGACCTATAAACGAGTTCGAGAATTTCTTGGTGCAGTTGGACTCAGTACTGAATTGGTGTAGGCCGTATCAAACTATACTAGCCGGCGATATTAACGCCAAATCAGTTGCGTGGGGCTCTCCAGCGTCTGACGCCAGGGGCGCTCTAGTCGAGGAGTGGTTGGTGGCACACGGATTGTTGGTCCTTAACTCCGGTAGTGTCGAAACGTGCGTACGGGCTCAAGGCGGTTCCATTGTGGATGTCACTTTTGCCAGTTCCGCTCTGGCTCACCGCATAAGCAATTGGGAGGTCTTAGTAGGGGAAGAGACACTGTCGGATCACCGATATATTCAATTTGAAATCCCTTCCCTTGGGCAAAGCTCTGGTGCACCACACCGTATTAACGCGGAGATTGGCCCCAGATGGGCATTAAAGAGACTAGACAAGGACGCTCTCATAGAAGCCGCTCTGGTAGAAGGATGGTCACCATCACCAGAAAACCCAAATATTGAGAGCGAGTCTGAATGGTTTGGCGAGTCGCTCACACATGTCTGTGACGTGGCCATGCCTAGGGTTAGGGCCCTGCCTCCTCGTCGCCAGGTATATTGGTGGTGTTCCGAACTAGCCAATCTCAGAGCGACCTGCGTTGCTGCTAGACGCCTATATACCAGATCTCGTAGACGAGGCCGACGGAGAAGTGAAGCCGAGGAGAGCCGCCTCTATACGGCATATCAGGACGCCAAGAAGGTGCTGAGAGCCGCTATTGCCGAAGCCAAGGAAAGAGCCTGGGAAGAGCTCCTTGATACGTTAGCACAAGACCCATGGGGCAGGCCATACAAACTCGTTATGAGTAAGCTCCGCCCCTGGGCCCCACCTCTTACGTCCAAAATGGACGAGGAGGTGCTGCAGAGGGTAGTCGAGGCGCTTTTCCCCCCTAGAGGTGATCACCAACCTCCGCTCGGAATTCAACTATCGAGCGCAGACGCAATTACAAGAGATGTCCCAGAGGTTACGGAGGGAGAGTTGGGTGCGGCAATTCTAAGGCTTCAAGCCAAAAATAAAGCCCCCGGACCAGACGGCATTCCTGGACGCGCTCTGGTCATCGCGTTGAAAAACGGCCTAGAACCCCGCTTCCGCAAACTACTATCGTCTTGTTTACGGGAGAGGCATTTTCCGAACAACTGGAAAACTGGTAAACTGGTGCTGCTAAAGAAAGAAGGTCGGCCGGTAGACTCACCATCCGCATACCGTCCGATCGTCCTTCTAAACGAAGTGGGTAAACTGTTTGAACGGGTCATAGCGGCCCGTCTTTTAAAACATCTGGAAGAGAACGGGCCGAATCTTAGCAGCAACCAATTCGGCTTCAGACAGGGGAGATCCACGATAGATGCCATCGCCAAAGTAAAGGCTATGACCGAGGAGGAGATCGCCAAAGGAAGGGTGGTGTTGGCGGTATCTTTAGATATCGCCAATGCTTTCAACTCCCTACCACACTCCTGTATCGAGGAGGCGTTGACATGGTTTGACTTCCCACTATACCTGAGGCAAACCATTATTTCATATCTCTCCAGCCGAAAAGTTATATTTCCCAAAGCGCATGGATGGGGCGAAAGAGAAGTGTCGAGCGGCGTTCCACAGGGGTCGGTATTAGGCCCGCTCCTGTGGAACATAGGGTATGACTGGGCCATCCGGAGCTCCAATCTGAGAGGTGTAAATGTTTTCTGCTATGCCGATGACACCTTGGTAACAGCTAGAGGGGATGATTTTCACTCTGCCTCAATTCTCGCGCAGGTCGGGGTGTCCCAGGTGGTGGACCGCATCAGGAGACTGGGTCTGAGAGTGGCACTGGAAAAGTCAGAGGCCCTTTGTTTTCACGGGCCTCGCAGATCTCCACCTGCCAACTCCCAGATTCTTATCGGTGACGTACCCATTTCAGTAGGGAGGACCCTGAAATATTTGGGACTCATATTAGACGGGCGATGGACTTTTAGGAGCCATTTCGAAATGCTATCACCAAAAATTAGGAGAGTATCTCTGGCACTGTCGAGATTGATGCCAAACCTAGGGGGGCCAAGTATGGGTTGTCGCCGCCTTTTTACCAACGCGGTGCGTTCTGCGGCTCTTTACGGGGCGCCAATATGGTCGGACGCCCTAACAGCCCGCAACAAAACCCTACTTCAGCAGTCGCAAAGGGTTGTGGCGCTTAGAGTGGCACGGGCGTACCGCACGGTGTCGTGCGAGGTGGCATGCCTACTCGCAAGGTCCCTACCCTGGGACATAGACGCGAAGGTCCTAGCAACAGTGTACCTGAAAACCGCAGAGGTGAAATTGCAGACAGGTCGCATTCCTCTCCCAGAAGTAATAGAGAGATGGCGGGCCGACGCCCAGGAGACGGGAATCAACATATGGTTGAGCAGGCTGGAGACACCGAGGGCGGGACACCTCACGATCTCAGCGTTCCGCCCAGTTCTGTTCCCATGGCTTGAGGGGCAGGGGGGCTCGCTCTCGTACCGCATGGTGCAGATATTGACCGGGCACGGGTGCTTCGGTAAATATCTGCACACAGTCGCGAGGCGTGAGCGAACCCCGATGTGCCACCAGTGCGGTGCCGCAACAGACACGGCCGCACACACACTGGCGATGTGCCCGATGTGGGCGAGGGAGAGAGCCGCCTTAACGGCCGTCATCGGAATGGACTTATCGCTGCCCACCGTGGCCAAGGCCATCATAGACGGCGACAGAGCGCAGAAGGCCCTTTACACCTTCTGCGAAACAGTTATGGGCTGCAAAGAGGCTGACGAGAGGTCCCGAGAGGAGGACCCGTCGGCCGATTCGCTCAGGAGAAGGAGGACCGGCCGGCGACGCCGCGCATTCGCTGGCGCGCTGGTCCCTTAATGGACCGGGCTGTTGATGGGCCGACTTGAGGGAGTCCGCCCGTTGACCCATAGCCCCTGAGCAGGACGGCGTTCGCTTGTGCTCGGCGGACGCCGTGAGAAGACATAGGCACTATAAAGTGCGGAGAGGAGTCCTGAATAGGGACAAACACTGGACAGAAATTGGGAAAAGGGAAACTGTCGCCCTAACCTGTCGCAGTGAGAGGCGGAGCACGGGGGGAAGTTTTAGCGGGTAGTCTTGGCGCATAGGCCTGAGGAGTCCCGCATAACCCTGCGTCACCCTCAAAGGACGTGGGGTATGCGTAAATGCATTTTTACCCCTGCCAAAAAAAAAAAAAAAAAAAAAAGGTTAGGTTAGGTTAGGTTAGGTTAGGTTAGGTTAGGTTAGGTTAGGTTAGGTTAGGTTAGGTTAGGTTAGGTTAGGTTAGGTTAGGTTAGGTTAGGTTAGGTTAGGTTAGGTTAGGTTAGGTTAGGTTAGGTTAGGTTAGGTTAGGTTAGGTTAGGTTAGGTTAGGTTAGGTTAGGTTAGGTTAGGTTAGGTTAGGTTAGGTTAGGTTAGGTTAGGTTAGGTTAGGTTAGGTTAGGTTAGGTTAGGTTAGGTTAGGTTAGGTTAGGTTAGGTTAGGTTAGGTTAGGTTAGGTTAGGTTAGGTTAGGTTAGGTTAGGTTAGGTTAGGTTAGGTTAGGTTAGGTTAGGTTAGGTTAGGTTAGGTTAGGTTAGGTTAGGTTAGGTTAGGTTAGGTTAGGTTAGGTTAGGTTAGGTTAGGTTAGGTTAGGTTAGGTTAGGTTAGGTTAGGTTAGGTTAGGTTAGGTTAGGTTAGGTTAGGTTAGGTTAGGTTAGGTTAGGTTAGGTTTTTTTTTTTTTTTTTTGTTTTATTTTTTTTTTTTACATACTCCTCCAACATAATCGGAGATTTTTCTTTACAATTTATGTTTTTCGACTCTGTCATACTAGTTCTCGCTTTCTCTACTGCTCGTACTTTCATACCTCATACTTTCCTTGCATTCTTTCATCTTTTACACTTTTAAATGGGGGGGGCACCCATTTCTATTTTGCTTACTATATACTGTGTGTTTTAACACTGGGATAATAATGGTACTTGCGTGATTTTGTTTATTTGTTTAAACAGTTTACAATCCTTAATCTACAGTTTCTATTTTATACATTTATTGGTTACATTTTTCTTATTCTATTTTACAGTGCTTTTATTACATTTCTACTTATTTTATTTTACAATATTATTTGCTTATTTTCTAACATTCTTATGCTTATTACAGTTATTTACTATGCTTAATCTTATAATTTATTTGACATATTGACTTATATACTATTTTGTTTACATCTCTTATATGCTATGCTATATATACACAATTGTATATATGCTACCATATATTGCCTACTTATTCCTACTTGCTACTTTTTTGCCTATTTTAGTGCAATATTCAATAAATTGACTTCTTGTTTTCCTATTATCTAGTATTTTACACATATTTTCTTTGTTTATTTCTATTCCTATTTCTTTTTCTAACTTTATCTTATCGTAGAGATGTATGGGGCACTCGGTCAGTATATGGAGCACCGTTTCGCTCACCGCAGTGTCACAGGCACATGATGGGTTGTCCTTGCACCTGAAACGATTTAGGTACTCTGAGAACCCACCATGCCCCGTTAGGATCTGGGTTAGAAAGCCGGTTGGTCTGATCTTTTTGACCAGTTGGTATGCCCTGGTTGCGTCTGGTAGGAACATCTTCGTTACGGAAGCGGTCGTGCCCGCCGCGTATCGGGTCGCCCATTTGCCAATCGACTCATCGCGTATGAATCGCTTGGCAAAGGAAACCGGACACCGATCGTAGCACGGCCCCTTCCGCGACGATTGTGCTGCGTCCTTGGCCAACTCGTCCGCTCTTTCGTTACCTGGGAAGCCTGCATGCGCCTTAACCCAGTACAAAGCGATTGTTTTGCCCTGGGTTATTGCTTGCCCTATATTTTCCCTAGCGGAGTGCGCGAGGCGTTGAGACGAGCCCGGGTCCACAAGCGATTGAAGAGCTGATCTTGAATCGCTGTAGATTCCGTGGCTCACCCCATCGCTCCGCACTATTTCTTCGGACGCGCGGTGGATGGCCAGTAATTCGGCCTGAAAAACGGTGCAGTAGTTTGCGAGAGCAAGTTTGACGGCCTTCGTTTCGCTGCCCCCCTTCCATATGGATAGGGATGCCCCGACCCGGCCGTCAATCTTGCTACCGTCTGTGTAAATTAGTGTTGTGTGGCTACTGTTTTCTTTTAGTTGGTCTAGTGTGCTTAGTGCCTTGTAAGTCATGGATAGTCTTTTGGCTGGGTGCGGTTGGTCTTCGTACTTGACTTTGGTGTCCACTGACCTGTCTTCCGGAAGTGCCTCTGTTTCGCCTTTTCTGGCCTTGTACAGTTTGGCTGCTTCCTTTATGCGGAGGTCGAGTGGAAGTATTCCGCTGAGTACCAATGACGCGTTCAGCGAAACCGTACGATACGCTCCACACAGCTTCTGTGCGAGGCCCCTCTGCACGCTGTCCAGGTCTTTTCTGACGCATATTTTGTCTGTTGCCGGTGCCCATACTGCGGCTGCGTACATGATGATTGGCTCCACTGCTGCGGTATATATGGTTCTTATGACGTCCGGATGCAGTCCCCAACTTACTTTTGCTGCCGTGCGAAGTCTTTTATATAGGCTTAGGGCTCTTTCGCAGACGTTCGTGACATGTGTGTTATAAGTCAGTTTGCTGTCGATAGTCAGTCCCAGTATTTTCATCTCGCTGCAAGCTTTAACTGCGACCCCTCCCATGGTGAGTGCTGGTTCGTCGAATTTAAGTTTCTTGGTCACAGTCATCGCAGCCGTTTTATGGGCTGCAAACTTCAATTTGTTGTCATTTCCCCAGCGCCACACCCGGTCTAGTACGTCGTTTGCTTTCAGCGATATGTCAAGTCCTGAGTCAGCGTCAAATCCCATGATCACGTCGTCCGCGAAGGCCTGAACGTAGCATTTTTCTTTTTCTATTAATCTAAGTAGCGGGTCAATAAGAACGTTCCACAGCAGTGGTCCGCCAATAGAGCCTTGGACACATCCCTTCTCAGTGGATTGCAGAGATTTGTATCCCCCGTACCTTACTTCTACTTGTCTGTCGGACAGATAGCTGGCTATGAGACTGCGTATGTTGTTTGGGCACTTCTCCTCACTCAGTCTCACCTTTATTTTAGGCCACCACGCGCTGTCGAATGCCCCTTCGATGTCCAAGGAGACAATTGTGACAATTTTCTTTTGTCTTACTTTTGTTTCTATGTATTCCGACAGCGCGCAGAGCGAGTCCTCCGTACTTCGCTGAGGCATAAAGCCATACTGTTTCGGACTAATTCTTGGAGTGAGATGGTACTTCATTCTTTCTACTGTCATTTTTTCGAGGACCTTTCCTAAGACAGGCAGCAAGCCGATGGGTCTATATGACTTCACCTGGGAGTAGTCGGACTTTCCCGGTTTTTTGAGGGCAACCACTACCGCTTTTTTCCAGATTTTTGGGAAATACCCTATCTCGAGACATTTATTTGCTATGGTGGTGAATATTTGGGGGTGCCTCTCAATCGCTCTTCGGCAGATGTCCGCGGTGAAGCCATCCTCTCCAGGTGCTTTCTTTGGGTTGAAGGTCCTCGTAGCGCTTAAGGTTTCATGTTCTGTGAAGGGTGGATCTGCATCTCCGTGTTCCTTGTAATCTTCTCTTAGCGCCTGTTCTCTGATTCTTTTGTGTTCTACACTGTCTTCGTCTTCTCTGTCTCGTGGGTAGAACTTTTGTGCTAGTAGGTCAGCCGACTCTTGGAGGGTCACCGTCCGTCCGTCTATCGCTAGTGGCTGATCCTCAGTTCTGCTCTCAGTGTATTTCATGACCCTGTAGATACCCTCCCATACCGTCTCTCTGTCTTGCTTCTGGCAAAAGCTCTTCCAGCTTTCTATCTGTGCTTTCTTTACGGATTCTTCATAGCTTTCTTTTTCTTCCAGGTACTCTTTCACCACTTTCTCTCTGCGTACTGGGGCTGCGCATCGGATTCTGCGTTTCTTCGTGGCAACTCGGCGTTTGTGGTTGAGGAGCTCTTCGGACCACCACGGCGGGGTAAGTTTTTGCTTCTTTCTTTTTAGTGGTATGTGTTGTGTGCATGTTTGTGTTATGAGGTGTGTGTACGTGTTAACTGTTTGCTCTAATTGTGTTGTGTCTATGATGTTATTTATTGTGTTTATGTTTATGTTGTGTGTGCTGAGAAGCTGGGTGAATTTGTCATCAAATTCTATCCAGTTTGCTTTTTGTGTGTTGTATATGCGTGTTGTGCGTTGGATACTGATATTGTTTCCCCTTTCAAGGTGCAGGTCGTAAAGCAGCGCGTTGTGGTCCGATCCTGTTATTTCACTGCTAACCCTCCAGTTGTCGATCTTGTTCAGAAGATCTTCTGAGCATGTCGTTACGTCCACCACACTAGTGTATGTGATGCCGCCTCTGCATGTTTCAAAGGTGGGTGTTTTACCAGTGTTGAGTACGTGGAGTTTCAACTCATGGAGTGTTGCTGCCAGATCTTGTCCTCGATTGTCGGTTTTCCCACTTCCCCACCAGATGCTCTTTGCGTTCATGTCTCCACCTACGATGATGTTGTGTGCGCCCAGAGTGTTAACTATCTCAGTGAGTTGTGCTATGTATGGGTCAATCGGCGTGCTAGGTTCGAAGTAGCACGAGACTACATTGATGTACCATTCTCTAGTGTGGACTTTCACAGTTGCGATGTTTTCTGTTGTGAATTGTGGGTATGGGTCCACTTGGAGGGAGTCGTCATAGATGACTATCGCTGATTTGGTCGTATTAGCCCCTTCCTTTTGAGTCTGGTATACCCTTGCAGTCCCGCGCGTCTGTAGCTTCCCTGTCCGCCCTGTATACGGCTCTTGTACAAGTGCTATGGATAGTTTCCTTTTTTCTGCCTCTATATGTAGCTCCATAGTGGCTTCCTTCTTGCGCTGCAGGTTGGCTTGTATTATTTTGTACTGTCTGGTGGGTTTGCTTGGTGTCGTGTTTCGGACTGGTGTAATTTTAACAATATGCCACTCTGGCCCTCGCCAGTTTGTCCCACCTTTGCCTTACTGGGCAGTTTACGCTAAACGCATTATGTCTCCCTTCCCCTTGGTTATTTTGCCTACAGTTTATACAGTCTGGTGCTATACCTAATGTTACCTGTTCACACTTGTCTCTTGTGTGCGAGCCCCCACAGTGACTGCATTTTTCAACAGTCTCCTTGCAGTACTTACGGCCATGCCCATATCCTAGGCAGATTGAGCACTGAATTAGTGGTGACTGGTCTTCTACTTTCACGCGTTGTATGTCTACGCGGAGTGTTCCCCGTTCCATCGCTCTTCGCCATATCTGGGGTGAAACCGTCAGTACCACATTACTCTGATGGGGGTTTCTCGCTCTCCTTCTATACTTCACTTCCATTCTGTCATCTTCCTTGCTGAGGCCTTGAAAGAGGCCCCCGTTCTGGTCCCTCAAGAATCGGATGATGTCCTCATCCGTGTTGTTCTGCAACACATCCCTGAGGACCAGGAGAGGGTCCCTGTTCTTGACTTCTTCCACATTCAGCCCTCCTTCCTGTCTTTCTAGTTTCTTTTTGACACTCTCCCTTTCTTCCTTCGTCTTACAACCTATTATTACTTTCCTGTCTTTCGTTTTCCTGATTCTTTCTATCTCCATATTTCCCTCGCTCTCCCTTGCTATCTTCCTTACCCTTTCAATGATTTGTTCGCCTGTTTCGGTTTCGTCCCTCGCGGTTATTACCATCGAGTGCAGTGCCGGCCCGAGGGCTGCAGCCGTTGGCGCGGTTTTTGTTGGACCTCCGCTCACCACACTCGCATAAGTGGCGACTTCTTGCATTCTATCCTTGTGCTCGTTTAGCATTCTTTTCAAATCTTCCATCTTTTCCTCGTGCTCCTTCAGCCTTTCATCCCTTTCATTCATCATCTTTTCCATTTTTACTATCATCCTTTCCTCTCTTTTTCCCATCTCTTCTGTTGTTGGTTCTACATTCTTCTTTACACTCTCAACATTCTTCGTTCCTTTCGTTGCTTTCATTCGTTCTTCTTCCGCTTCCTTCACCAGACTGTACAACTTATCAATCGCCCTTTCTACCCCCTCCTTTATCTCCGTTTTTAGGTTTCGCGACTCTTTCAGGTACTTCTTCGCTGACGCGACCGTGTTTGTAGCTTCTTGCAGTCTTCGTGGTCGTTTTTCTATAGTTGCGCCTTTAGGGCTCGTCAGCGTGATGGTCCTATCTTTTTGTCCTGTCTCCCATTCGCCAATGCTTGTCCTGACCCTTGATGTAGAGGGTCCCGAGTCAGGTCTTGCTTCAGGGGTTCTACTAACCCTGGTGTCCGTTTTATTCATGTTACTGGGAGTCCGAATCATATTTGTTGGAGGAGAGTGTCAGTTGTAAATATGTAAATTTGTGTGTGTATATTTTATTGTGTCCTGCACAAGTCTTTGAGTGATTGTTTGTAGATAGGCAAAGGCCTACGAGTCTTGTCCTATTATTATTTTGGCCGTGTATAAGGCGGCTAATGTCTTACTACTAGTGTTTGTACCCTGTGATGGGTATTTTTGGTCAAAAATTTTTAACTACCGTTTGTGGCCGTAGTGTTTGTTTTTGTTTGGTTTTGTGTTTTGCCCCACTATGGGCTAGTCCTATTAAACCTATGAATCTTTTTTATTCTCCGATTCGGTCAAAAATCTTAAAGTTATGGCCAATTGACTATTTTTCGCGGGTAGGGGGGGGGCTTAAGCGTGGCGCGCTAGGTAGTATGCTCTTCTTTTAGAGCTCGCTCTGCCCTACTCCTAGACCCCTCGCACGCCTCGCTACGGTTGATATTTCCCGAGTTACCCCGATTTAAAATTTTGGGTTTCTAGAAACCCAGAATAGTTCCTCGCTCGTAACTCGGAAACTATCAGTCGCAGAGAGCCGGGACTTCGACTTCCTGTCGGGTAGTGGTACAACCTATGACCCCCTGGCCTCAGCTGAATGGGTTTTGCTGAGGTGGGCAATGGGCAATTTGACCAGTGCTATCGATAGGGGTCTGCGGGGGACCAATCCCTAAGAAAACCGCGTCTTTCTACTCCCAATAGTTTGGGAGCTACCCCCGTCCAAAGTTTTGCCAAGTGGCAGTAAGGTTCAATTTCCTCCAACTTTGGACGGTCGTATCTCCGGCGCTATTGGGGATAGAGGGGGGGTGTTTGGGTTTTTTCTGGTCGGCTCGTCACGGCCTACCCCTTGGTGGTGTGGGTTTGACCCGTGCAGGTCGTGTCGTAATTTCGATGATCCAAGGGTCGGATCCTGATCTACCCTACCTCGAGACTTCCGCAATCAAAACCGCGATCGCGTCGGACCAATATTTGCCGAGTTATCGCTGTCCGAAACTTGGTCGGTCAGCAATATTGGCGTTTCGGCCAGACTTCGGACAGCCGTATCTCCGCTCCTATCTGTCGGAGCGAGCTGGGGTTTTCTTGGGGGTGTTTGGCAGGCTGCCTAGTGTCGTGCGCAACCCCTAAATGGGGTCGCAAGACTCAGGATGGAATTTGCCTATTTAAGGAATGCGGTTGGCTAGAATACTCTATGCCTCAACCTCCTTCGAAAACCCGAACTCGCTGTGACACCTGTACACCGAGTTATTCTTAATCTAAATTTAAAACCTAAAACCTAAGATGGCCGCCGGGTCTCGATTTTTTAAATATAGGCGCTAGGGGGGTGGTGTTTGGGCTTTTTAGTGACCGCAGGAAGTGTCCGAGTCAGCCCCTATGTTGTTTAGCACCCTCCTTCACCCCTTCACCCCTATATTCAAAATGACTGATTTAAAAACTTAATATCTACAAAACTATTAATGCTATCTCAATGAAATAAAAATTAGAAAATATTACATGCAAAGAACTACCTAACTATGAATTTTTGCAGTCCTACCCCTTCTGCAACTATTTTTAAAATGATGGGGTAGTTTTTGCCAGATTTTTGGAAATTTGTATCTCCGGGGCTATGCGCTTGATTTTAATGCTGATTTCGGATTTATGTAGGTTTTAGTGTCCTCTACAATCTTTAATTCATAACCCCGGGGGCTGTCATACAAATTTCCAAAATGAAAAAATTTTGAAAAATTTAAAGTTTTAAAAATCTGTTTCTCAGCTTGTATAGGTCCGATCTTCTGGTGCGGGGTGTCTGCGTGTTCGTCTTTCCGCCCTGCGCCCGGCCGCACACCTCACTACTCCCGGCTCCCTCTGGATCACCGACCACGTGTTGGAGGTTATTTCGGAAAAACCCGAATAACCCCGTGGCCAGTGGGTTTTTCGGCGAGCAAGTATTGCCCGCGGGTGGGGGGCGCAAAAGTGCACCGTTTGGCGTATCACTGTTCACGATCACTCCACTGCATCCAGATATATTCACTTTTAAGTGGTTGTTTTTGGGCAAACCACGTGTTGAAAAAACACTTTTTATTCTGTATAAAATCGGGGGCACATCCGATTTTCACTACACTAACACTCGCGTGTAGGCACGATTTTTCCGCGTCTTTTGATATGCGGCACTGGGTGGTATCCCCTGGATTTACCGGTTTCCCGAATTTTTTAGTGATTTTTGGACCGAGAACGCGCGTGGTCTGGTCAGATACTCGATCACGTGTGTGTGGTTAGGTTAGGTTAGGTTAGGTTAGGTTAGGTTAGGTTAGGTTAGGTTAGGTTAGGTTAGGTTAGGTTAGGTTAGGTTAGGTTAGGTTAGGTTAGGTTAGGTTAGGTTAGGTTAGGTTAGGTTAGGTTAGGTTAGGTTAGGTTAGGTTAGGTTAGGTTAGGTTAGGTTAGGTTAGGTTAGGTTAGGTTAGGTTAGGTTAGGTTAGGTTAGGTTAGCGATCCAGCAGTATCGCTATCGGACGCGTCCCCGGGTTGCGGATAGGGGAACGCCCTCCAGATTTGGGGGGTACCGGCTTCGGCCGGCGCGGACAGCAACTGCTCCTGCTCCCGCCGTACTCTGCTAATCAGAGCGCGGTCGGGATGTAGGCGCGCGGCACGTCTCCCGAACTCCGGGGGCGTGTCGGGCAACCCGTTACCCCAATTGAGGGGCCGGGGACCGGCGGGGCGTTTGTCCGGGTCAAGAGGAGTAAACCTCAATAAAAAATCCTCCAAAGCCCAAGGTTCGGAGCGTGCCGAGGGGCTGGATGGCCGGGGGGAGTAATCCCGGTCGCTAGCGCTCCAGTGGAGGAGGCGGTTTTTGCCTGTGGCGATTTTCGCCGGTGTCGTGGGGTCCCTTTGGGGGGCCAGTGGACCATTGTTGGTCGGAGTATGGCGGCCAGTGGTCGCGAACTCACCCCCTCGTGGGGTGAGTGTGTCGAGTGGGTGGACGGCTTTTGAGCTGTCGCGCGGCGGGGATTCTGTATGACAGAGCCTCGTCGGGCAACTTGTTACCCTCATTGAGAGGGCCAAGGGGTTGGGCCATTGAGGTCCAGCCTGAGAGGAGCACACCTCAATAAAAAAGCCCCAAGCCTAAGCTTTGTGGGTGTGGCGATAGGCTGAATGGCCAGAGGGAGTCTGGTCCCTAGCACTAGGGTGTGGAGATGCGAGAGCCGTTACTCGCTAAAAAACGAACAAAAACCATGGAAGCAGTACCGAAAAAAACGTTACCCCAGGAGGGTACCACCGATGGTGGAGAACCCCTCCCGTCGGCTTCGGCCGGCGGCTGGCCCCACGTATCTGGGGGGGGCCAGGACTGCTCCGCTTCAGTTGAAGCGCGGTCATACGCTCCCGCTGACCACGGGCGCTCGTCGTTTTCTCGGACGGCCAGTGTTAAATCTGTTACGAGTGAGGGTGGTATGGAGGTTGTCTTCTCGGAGACTCCTCCGAACCAGGAGGAAGGTGCAAGGCTGACCAGGAGCAGGTCTGGTCAGTCGCTGCGCTTGTTGGTGCCGGTGCCAGCTGGACATTCGAGGTCCTTGGCGGGCTCGCGCTCTGGGTCCAGGGTTAGCCTGGGGACCGAATCAGAGGCAGAGTCGGTGGCCGAGCCGAAGGCTGGGCGGGTCGCCGGAAAAAAGAGGGCCTCGGCGGTGTCCGCGTTTTTAAAGGACACGCCGTTGGCCGCGCCGGAGCCGAAGGTGCCCCGTTCAAAAAAGGGCAGAGGCGGGAGAAGTGGCGGTGGCGGGCACAGCGTGGGGGTGTCTCAGGCCCGTAAGGAGCTGCGGGAGGGAGAGCAGGACTCCGGCCCCGGCTCCGACGCCGAATATAGTGACGCCCTAAGCGACGGAGAGGGATTTGAACCGGGCCGCATGTCAGCGGAGGCTCTGGTTAAGGAGGCCGAAAAGCGCTGCAAGGAGGTGAGCCTTGTGGCCAAAAAGTCGAGGAACATGAAGGGGACATGCCAAAAGGCTATTAAGACGGGCGCCGGATCTCTCCTGTCGATGGTTCGGGCTTTGGCGCGGAGAGAGTCCTCCGAAGAGATGGAGCGACTGCGGGCGGACAACAAACGCCTGCAGGAGGAGCTCAGCAAGGTCTCGGCCGAGCTCGCGGCCTTTAGGAGGGCTTTCGAAGAATCAAGGGAGGGGCGCCGCAGGGAGCCGGCGGCGCCCATTGTGGTAGATACCCCTGTGGGTGCGACGGGGGACTTGTCCCTGATGAGAGACGAGCTGCGGGCGGAAATTAGGGACAGCCACAGCTCCATGTTGCAGCAGCTCGGCAACATGCTCCAGGCCAGGTTGGAGGGCCTGGAGGTCGATGGCCGGTTGTTGCCAGCTGCGGAGCGCCCCCGCCGCCCACCATTGGCGGCTGATGCTAGGGCGACGGGTCCACAGTCGCCGAAGATTGTGCAGACGGCTGGGGGCAGTAAGGGGGCCCCGACTACACTTGCGCCGCCAGCTAACATGCCCGCGAAGGCTAAGGGCAAGGGCAAGGGCAAGGGTAAGAGCAGCCCACCGGCTCCTGCCCCGTCGGCTCCAGCTCCGCCGGCTCCACCTCGCCCTACTGTGAGGGTGGAGGTGCAGGGGGCAGCGCCGATCCCCACTGGAGGTGCGCCTCCGACAAACGAGGGTGAATGGGTGACCGTGGTGAAGCGGAAGCCAAAAAAGGCTCCGGCTCCGGTGCCCACCACGGCAACCCAAGGCCCGAAGAAGAAGGGTAAGAAGGCGAAGAAGGCCGCTAAGGACTCGCAAGGCCCCAAAGTACCAAAGCCGCCCAAGACCCTGGCGGTGGTGGTGGCGCTGACGCCGGAGGCGGTGGCTGGGGGGGCCACATACAAGGACGCCCTGACCAAAGCCAAGTCGGCGGTCAGCCTGGGGGAGCTGGGCATAGGCCCGGCAAAGTTCCGGACGACGGTCACGGGAGCTCGCATCATTGAGCTCCCGTCCGGAACGACGGCGGCCCAGGCCGACACCCTAGCGGCCAAGGTGGGCGAGGCCCTGGGCGAGGCGGCCAAAGTGTCCCGGCCTACTAAGATGGCCGAGATTCGGGTGTCGGGGCTGGATGATGCCACGACACCCGAAGAGCTGCAAGCGGCCCTGGCTCTAAAGGCCGGCTGCCCCCCGGAGAACATCAGGGTGGGGGCAGTGTCCTCCAGCATGAGGGGAGGGGGTTCGGCGATTGCCTCCTGCCCGGTGGAGGTAATTGCCAAGCTGGTCAAGGACGGGAGGTTGCCTGTGGGCTGGTGCGCGGCAACAGTCCGGCTCCTTGAACAACGCCCCATGAGGTGCCATAGGTGCCTGGCGCCGGGGCACCCTGGAGCGAAGTGCCCCTCCAGCAAAGACCGCAGCAATCTTTGTTACCGCTGCGGCAAAGAGGGGCACAAGGCCAAGGGCTGCGCGGCCCCGCCACACTGTGCGGTGTGTGCGGACAGGGGCCTGGCAGCCGGGCACCGAATGGCGGGGGCCAAATGCAATCCCCCGTCTGTCAAGGGCCGCCTCCCCCAACCGGGGACAGCCCCCCGCGCCGCGCCTGAGGCGGCGCCCCGTGCCGCGCCGCGCCGCATTTCGCCGCGCCGCGCCTCGCCAGTGGCGACCCCTGTAGTGACCCCGATGTCCGTCAATAATGCCGAGTAGGACATCGGGGAAACTGATACAGGCCAACCTTAACCACTCCGCCGGGGCACAGGATCTCCTGTGTCAGGTTGCGGCGGAGTGGGAGGTCGATTTGGCGGTGGTCTCGGAGCCGTACCGCGTTCCCCAGTCCGACAGGTGGATGGGGGCGACGGACGGCTCTGCGGCCATTATGGCGACAGGCGCGGGCCCTCCCCTCGTTTTTGTGGAAAGGGGGGAGGGGTATGTAGTGGCCCGCTGGGGGGAAGTAGTGGTGGTGTCGACCTACTTCTCCCCCAACCGCAGCAGAGCCGACTTTGAGAGGTTTCTCGCTGCGGTTGAAGGGGTCGTGCACCGCGCGGCCCCCCGTCAGGTGCTGGTGGCAGGGGACCTCAACGCCAAGTCTACGGCGTGGGGGTCTCCCAGCACTGACGTTCGGGGTGGTGTTCTGGAGTCTTGGGTTTTCTCCCTGGGGCTCCAGGTCCTCAATCGAGGCACCACCCCGACCTGCGCCCGCTGGCAGGGCACGTCGATTGTCGACGTGTCCTTTGCCACCCCGCCGCTCGCGGCCCGAGTTCGGGACTGGCGGGTGGTGGTGGACATGGAGACCCTATCGGACCACAGGTACGTCCGATACGAGGTCTCCACGGCATCCCCTGGGGCCCCTCTTCATCTGGGCCCCCGTGTGGGCAGTTCACCTTTCAAAAGGTGGCTGCTCACACGCCTCCAGCCTGATGTGGCGGAGGAGGCGGCGACAGTGCGGGCTTGGTCAGATGTGCCCGACACTGTCGCCGGGGATGCCGACGGCATGGCGGACCTTTTCGCAGACGACATCAACGTCGTCTGCAGTGCCGCCATGCCGAGGGCGCGGGCCTGCCCACGGAGCAGGGGGCAGGTATACTGGTGGACGCAGGAGCTCACGACCCTGCGTACCGCCAGTATGGGGGCCAGGCGCGCCTACCTACGGTGTCGTAGGCGCGCCCGGAGAACGCCCGGTGAGGAGCAAAGCCTCCGCCGGGCGTACAATGAGGCCCACATGGCCCTGCGAACTGCCATCTGCAGGGCCAAGGTCGCTGCCTGGGATAGGTATATAGCTATCCTTGACAGCGACCCCTGGGGGAGGCCGTACAGGACTGTGAGGGGGAAATTCGCTTCGGCGGCCCCCTCCACGTCCTGTATGGAGCCAGGGTTGTTGCAAAGGGTGCTGGGGACACTGTTTCCCAACCCCGGACCCTTTGCACCCCCCAGAATGCCCTCCGGTTCCGCCCCGGAGGTGTGGGCCGCAGGTCCCTCCGTGTCGGACGCTGAGTTCGACATGGTGAGGGACCGACTCCGGAGCCATAACAAGGCTCCGGGGCCAGATGGGGCCCCAGCCAAGGTGATGGCGATCGCCTTGGGCCCCCTGGGAGACCGATTCCGTGCGGTGCTGGATGTGTGCATCGCGACGGGTCGCTTTCCCAGGCGCTGGAGAGTGGGGCGGCTCTGCCTGCTCCGTAAAGAGAGCCGCCCGGCGGACTCTCCAGCGGGCTATCGGCCGGTGGTGTTGCTCGATGAGTCCGGGAAGGCGTTTGAGAAGATTCTCGCCTCCCGGATCATCGAGCACATTGAGGGCACGGGGCCGGACTTGGCAGATTGCCAGTACGGCTTCCGCACCGGCCGGTCCACGGTGGACGCGGTAGGCCACCTCAAAAGGTGGACTGAGGTGGCCACAGCACGGGGGGAGGTGGTGGTCGCGGTGTCCTTGGACATCGCGAACGCGTTTAACACCATCCCCCACGAGTGCATAGAGGCGGCGCTCAATTTTCATCGAGTGCCCCTCTACCTCCGCACCCTCGTACAGGACTACCTGCGAGACAGGTCAGTCCTCTACGAGGATGCGGAGGGCCGCGTCCAGTCGTGGCCAGTGGCGGCAGGTGTGCCCCAGGGTTCCGTATTAGGCCCTCTACTATGGAATCTGGGGTACAACTGGGTCCTGCGTGGCTCGCTCTTGCCGCGAATGGAGGTCGTCTGCTTCGCGGACGACACCCTTGTCGCGGCGAGAGCGAGGGATTGGGAGGGGGCGGTCCACCTTGCGTCGGTCGGCACCTCCATGGTCGTCCGACGCATCCGCCTCCTGGGGCTGGAGGTGGCCCTCGAAAAAACGAGGGCCATGGCGTTCCATGCCCCTAGACGCAGGATCCAACCGGGGCTCCGTGCCCGGGTAGAGGGGGTCCAGGTTCACGTCGAGATGCATATGAAGTATCTCGGCCTGACCCTGGATCCCCGGTGGAGCTTCGAGGAGCATTTTAGGCTCCTTGCTCCCCGGCTGTGCGCCGCCGCAGCCGGACTCGGGCGGCTCCTCCCCAATGTGGGGGGGCCGAAGGCGTCGTGCCGTCGGCTTTATCACGGGGTGATAAGGTCGATGGCACTATACGGAGCCCCGGTGTGGGCAGAGTGCCTCTCGTCCCGCACGAGGGCCCTCCTGCGGAGACCGCAGAGGGTCATCGCGGCCCGGGCCGTGCGGGCTTACCGCACGGTCAGCCACGGGGCTGCCTGCGTCCTCGCAGGCACGCTCCCGTGGGAGGTCGATGCCCTGGTTCTGTCCCAGGTGCATCGACACAGGGCCGCGGCGAGAGAGCGGGGCGAGCGACCCGTTCGAGAGGAGGTCGAACGGGTCCGCACCCAGGCGCAGAGGGAGGCTCTGCGCCGATGGGATGAGGCACTCGCCAACCCAGCCGCTGGCCACCGGACGATCGAGGCGATTCGTCCGGTGTTGGAGGAGTGGGTAGGGCGCCAGCGGGGTAGCCTCACCTACCGCCTGGTACAGGTACTGACCGGACATGGGTGCTTCGGTCACTACCTGTACCGTATCGCCCGTCGGGAGGAGTTGCCGCGGTGTCACCACTGCAACTCCCCTGACGACACGGCCGAGCACACGCTTGTCGAGTGCCCGGCCTGGCGAAACGAGCGTCGCACGTTGGTGGCGGCGCTCGGCGGAGGAGCGCTCTCATTGCCAAGCATGGTTAGAGCCATGCTTGGTAATGAGAGGGCTTGGAAGGCTACCGCCTCCTTCTGCGAGGATGTGATGGGGCAGAAGGAGGCAGCGGAGAGGGAGCGGGAGGAGGATGCTCTAGCCGCTCCCCTCCGGCGTAGACGGCAGGGCCGGAGAAGGCAGGCGGCCGTGACCGCCGGTCTTCGTCGGCCCTAAGGTGGTCTGGGCGCGGTTGGCAAACCGCGCGTCCTTGGTGCCAGTTGGCATAGGCCACCCCGTCTGGGGATTACCTAGTACCCTAGCGTAATCCCCCACAGGCGCGTCGCCCGGTTCACTGTTGGACCGGGCCAGCCCGGGGACGCTTTGGTGAAATGGCGCACACACAGTGCGCCGAACCCAAAGCGCCCTCATAAGGGCTTAGGAGGGTACCGGTGGCGTTTAGCGGGTAGTACTGGCGTTGTTCCGCGCCAGTGATCCCCGCACACGTCGCACGCCTTGCCAGCGTGCGATATGGCCAGTAAATTGGTTCCCACCGTCAAAAAAAAAAAAAAAAAAAAAAAAAAAAAAAAAAAAAAAAAAAAAAAAAAAAAAAAAAAAAAAAAAAAAAAAAAGGTTAGGTTAGGTTAGGTTAGGTTAGGTTAGGTTAGGTTAGGTTAGGTTAGGTTAGGTTAGGTTAGGTTAGGTTAGGTTAGGTTAGGTTAGGTTAGGTTAGGTTAGGTTAGGTTAGGTTAGGTTAGGTTAGGTTAGGTTAGGTTAGGTTAGGTTAGGTTAGGTTAGGTTAGGTTAGGTTAGGTTAGGTTAGGTTAGGTTAGGTTAGGTTAGGTTAGGTTAGGTTAGGTTAGGTTAGGTTAGGTTAGGTTAGGTTAGGTTAGGTTAGGTTAGGTTAGGTTAGGTTAGGTTAGGTTAGGTTAGGTTAGGTTAGGTTAGGTTAGGTTAGGTTAGGTTAGGTTAGGTTAGGTTAGGTTAGGTTAGGTTAGGTTAGGTTAGGTTAGGTTAGGTTAGGTTAGGTTAGGTTAGGTTAGGTTAGGTTAGGTTAGGTTAGGTTAGGTTAGGTTAGGTTAGGTTAGGTTAGGTTAGGTTAGGTTAGGTTAGGTTAGGTTAGGTTAGGTTAGGTTAGGTTAGGTTAGGTTAGGTTAGGTTAGGTTAGGTTAGGTTAGGTTAGGTTAGGTTAGGTTAGGTTAGGTTAGGTTAGGTTAGGTTAGGTTAGGTTAGGTTAGGTTAGGTTAGGTTAGGTTAGGTTAGGTTAGGTTAGGTTAGGTTAGGTTAGGTTAGGTTAGGTTAGGTTAGGTTAGGTTAGGTTAGGTTAGGTTAGGTTAGGTTAGGTTAGGTTAGGTTAGGTTAGGTTAGGTTAGGTTAGGTTAGGTTAGGTTAGGTTAGGTTAGGTTAGGTTAGGTTAGGTTAGGTTAGGTTAGGTTAGGTTAGGTTAGGTTAGGTTAGGTTAGGTTAGGTTAGGTTAGGTTAGGTTAGGTTAGGTTAGGTTAGGTTAGGTTAGGTTAGGTTAGGTTAGGTTAGGTTAGGTTAGGTTAGGTTAGGTTAGGTTAGGTTAGGTTAGGTTAGGTTAGGTTAGGTTAGGTTAGGTTAGGTTAGGTTAGGTTAGGTTAGGTTAGGTTAGGTTAGGTTAGGTTAGGTTAGGTTAGGTTAGGTTAGGTTAGGTTAGGTTAGGTTAGGTTAGGTTAGGTTAGGTTAGGTTAGGTTAGGTTAGGTTAGGTTAGGTTAGGTTAGGTTAGGTTAGGTTAGGTTAGGTTAGGTTAGGTTAGGTTAGGTTAGGTTAGGTTAGGTTAGGTTAGGTTAGGTTAGGTTAGGTTAGGTTAGGTTAGGTTAGGTTAGGTTAGGTTAGGTTAGGTTAGGTTAGGTTAGGTTAGGTTAGGTTAGGTTAGGTTAGGTTAGGTTAGGTTAGGTTAGGTTAGGTTAGGTTAGGTTAGGTTAGGTTAGGTTAGGTTAGGTTAGGTTAGGTTAGGTTAGGTTAGGTTAGGTTAGGTTAGGTTAGGTTAGGTTAGGTTAGGTTAGGTTAGGTTAGGTTAGGTTAGGTTAGGTTAGGTTAGGTTAGGTTAGGTTAGGTTAGGTTAGGTTAGGTTAGGTTAGGTTAGGTTAGGTTAGGTTAGGTTAGGTTAGGTTAGGTTAGGTTAGGTTAGGTTAGGTTAGGTTAGGTTAGGTTAGGTTAGGTTAGGTTAGGTTAGGTTAGGTTAGGTTAGGTTAGGTTAGGTTAGGTTAGGTTAGGTTAGGTTAGGTTAGGTTAGGTTAGGTTAGGTTAGGTTAGGTTAGGTTAGGTTAGGTTAGGTTAGGTTAGGTTAGGTTAGGTTAGGTTAGGTTAGGTTAGGTTAGGTTAGGTTAGGTTAGGTTAGGTTAGGTTAGGTTAGGTTAGGTTAGGTTAGGTTAGGTTAGGTTAGGTTAGGTTAGGTTAGGTTAGGTTAGGTTAGGTTAGGTTAGGTTAGGTTAGGTTAGGTTAGGTTAGGTTAGGTTAGGTTAGGTTAGGTTAGGTTAGGTTAGGTTAGGTTAGGTTAGGTTAGGTTAGGTTAGGTTAGGTTAGGTTAGGTTAGGTTAGGTTAGGTTAGGTTAGGTTAGGTTAGGTTAGGTTAGGTTAGGTTAGGTTAGGTTAGGTTAGGTTAGGTTAGGTTAGGTTAGGTTAGGTTAGGTTAGGTTAGGTTAGGTTAGGTTAGGTTAGGTTAGGTTAGGTTAGGTTAGGTTAGGTTAGGTTAGGTTAGGTTAGGTTAGGTTAGGTTAGGTTAGGTTAGGTTAGGTTAGGTTAGGTTAGGTTAGGTTAGGTTAGGTTAGGTTAGGTTAGGTTAGGTTAGGTTAGGTTAGGTTAGGTTAGGTTAGGTTAGGTTAGGTTAGGTTAGGTTAGGTTAGGTTAGGTTAGGTTAGGTTAGGTTAGGTTAGGTTAGGTTAGGTTAGGTTAGGTTACCCTAGAGCAATCCCCAGAGGCGCACCCGGCCCCCCAACCTACCCTGAAAAGGGCAAGGGAGGGGGGCCGGGCCCCGGCCCGGCTCCAAGGAGCCGGGGGGAGCCCGACCCCCGAGGTCGGGCATGCCCGGAGACATACTGGAGAAGTGGCGCACCTTAGCGTGCGTCGAACCCGGTATGCCTCCATAAGGGCCAGCAGGGTGCCATCAGGTTTTAGGGGGTAGGACCCGGCGCTAGGCGGCTAGCGCTTAGCGTCGGGGGAGTCCGCAGTTGTTTCCCACTTCGGTGGGGGATGGCTGCGATCGACCGTCCTATCGGTCGGTTCCCACAAGAGTACCTCGCCTCGCAAGCGGGGGAAATGTCCGT